>OX381633.1:2659962-3989943 GCA_947459985.1 Diloba caeruleocephala | reverse complement strand
GCGCGCAAAACTCGGTCTCGCTGTATGTAGGTATAAAGCTATAAAACTACACACCTATGCTGTAAGAAAGAAGATACAAAAACTACGAGAGTAAAAGAGAGAGCTATCTAAAATGACAACACTTGTACTCGATGTCTTTGTCGCACCTGTGATAGAATATATGTTGTCTCTTTTCCTTGCTTGGCCTGTGTTTTGTTCGAGAATATTAGTCTATTTTTATTAAAATATTTTTATATTTTTTATAGTTTGTGCATTTTCTGTACGCACGACGGCATTGTTAGCACTTAATTAATAAAACAATACAGATTGTGGCAGTGTGCTCATTGTCCTATCTTGGGCGAACTGATTGCGAGGTGCTACAATTGGGGGAGTTTTAGTTCTTACTTTTGGCGCACATGTAACATATCTACTTCTTTTAATATATAATATCATTGTATAGCCACAAGGATTAAAGAACACATAGCTGACGTAAAGAATAAGACATTTTACAAAGCAGTGTGTGAACATGCCCTAGACAACATAACATTTTCCACCTAAACATTTTCTTCGTTTTGATCAAACTATTGTCCTCGCGTAGGAGAACCGATATGTAACAAGAATGTTACGTGAGGCTATTAAGTATAAAATACACCCTTATTTCAGTAGAGAATATAGTTGGCAGAGCTAGCAATCTATACATCTATAGAAATAAATAAAATTGAAGTGTCTGTTTGTAATGTCAAAATAACAGCTTTTTACTAAATGCATATGAAAGTATATACGGTACCTACAACAAAAAAACTATTACATTTTTTTTCTGTCTGTCTGTTTGTTCCCGCTAATCCCCGAAACGGCTTGACCGATTTTGACCCAGTGGTTTTAGCCGGTAGGAGTCCGGCATGCCCCTCCATCTTTCCCCGCGGCGCTGGAAATTCATGTAGAATTTCCAATGCTCCCCATAAAACAAATGTTACATCTCAGCCTTGACCTTATATCAACAACGATCTCTGAAATTCTGACATGTGACACCGAGGCCCCCCCACCCCCAAATTGAAATCCTGGATCCGCCCTTGCCTAACATACGTGCTCCGGGTGCAAATAAGTACTATAAACATCAAACCGTGCTCTTACCGGTAATTTTAGAACCAGTCTCAAGCTTGATACCTCCAGTATAAACCAGATCACAATCTTTCTAAAAATACAAATGATAACAAGTACGATGTATTGATACGAAAAAAATTTACGTACAAATGTCGCAGTTACTGTGAACAATCCGCTTTTATAAAAATTACTGGAAATTAAAATATTATGAGTGAAACCGAACGAGCTTTCATGGTTATATTTCTATGCAGAGATGGACTTTCGTTAAGGCCTAGTCTGGCCAAGGTAAAGAAACATGGAAAAGGTAAAGGCTAAGATCGTGGGGATGGGGGGCTACATATCAAGCTATACATTTCCAGTATAAGCTGACTTCTCATTGTACGGAAGGCCTATATAATCATCATCATATCGGCCGAATGAAGTCCACTGCTGGACACAGGCCTCCTCCAAAGATCACTACAACGACCGATATGGGTATGTTGTGGGCGCATTGGGGGTTTTGCCATAATCGCACGCTTGGCAGGCGGGTTGGCGATCGCAGTTGAGTTGTTAATGTACTCGAAGGATGCTGCTGCCCATCCTCCGGCTAATCCCTTAGTCAACTTTTACGACACCCATGGGAGGAGATGGGGTGGTGGTATTCTGAGCCGGCACCACACGGCAAAGCAAGCCTATATAATACTAGAAATAATTTTATTAGACTTTACAAAACATCAACTTAATTGAAACATAAAAGTAGATGTAACGACAAAACAAAAATAAAGTACACCGAAAACAACTCAACTGCGATCGCCAACCCGCCTGCCAAGCGTGGCGATTATGGCAAAACCCCCCAATGTGGCCACAACACCTATATCGGTCGTTGTGGTGATCTTTGGAGGAGGCCTGTGTCCAGCAGTGGACTTCATTCGGCCGAAATGAAAGATGATGATGAAGTTTATGTATTAAAAAAAACAATGCTGACTGTACCTAGCGAGCAGCTTAGTCCCAAGCCTTTTTATCATCAAGACAATCAGAAATTTTATAATATGCAGCTCCGGCCACTTAATAGTGGGTGTCGTAGAAGGCGACTAAGGGAGTTTGGAACCCGGTGCGTACCATTACGCACTTTGGGTTACCCACAGGTGGCGGATAAACAACCAACACTAGCATGCCTAAGGGGGATGGTGTCAGGCAGGCGGCGGATGTAAAATACTTTTGCCAAAACCTCTGTAATATGACTAGAAACATCTTCGCTGACCCCAACTAACTTTGGACCGGGGCAGGAAGGTCAATAGATACTCCGCGATTTCAGAAAAAAATCTTATTTTCGCTATTTCTTTTATATCACCATCATATCGCCCAAGGGACGCCCACTGCTGAACAAAAAATATCATCACTTCGGCCAAATGAAAAAATGTCCACTGCTGGACAAAATATCATCATTTCAGCCGAATAAAAAAACGTCCACTGCTGGACAGAAACCTCCCCCAAAGATTGCCACAACGACTGGTATGGGTTTCTGTGGTGTCGCCATTTTGGGAGGTTCTGCCATATTCGCCATGCTTGGCAGACTGGTCGGCGATCGCAGTTGAGTTATAAATGTACTCGGGGGATGGTGCTGCCCATCCTCCGGCTAATCCCATAGTCGCCTTTTACAACACCCATGGGATGAGATAGGATGGTGGTTGGTAATCTAGCCGGCACCACACCGCAAAACATAAATTTACTCAAATTTAAATGTTGTTAAACTAGACATTTAGCTAACAAACCGCATTCATTTAATCATAGCTACTTACATATATTATCAACTGTTTGTTTTACGATATTTTTTGCACAAAACAGTGACTCGGATCTTCTTATCATTACATTATTGTTATCATGCTTACGTATTTACACTGTATTATTATACTTAATAAGATAAAGAAGTCAAATCAAGTCGGATGCCTGTTCTTTTGTACTTAGTCATATATTTATGTTGTCAGTTACATAATTAATTTCTGTGGAAAAATGTTCCGCATGTCCAATGGTAAGCACGGCTGAGCGTGGAGACCTGGGTTCGATTTCAGGTTAAGCAGCGTTATTTGGTGGCTAGGGAGTATGGCTGTAGGCTTTCTATTATCAGAAGGAGACCGCAGAGCGGGATCGGGAGAGGGCCGACCCCGATCGAAGAAGGAGGAGACGGCGCCGGGGTAACAACCGCCCTGGCGCCTGATTCCCATACGCCTGAAATCCCCTGCCGTTGCTATAAGGCGGGTGACCTCTGGGTTCGCGGGTGCGTAGATTGGGGAATCTGCGTGCTCACACCAAGCGACCCAAGAGAAGACGGTAGCACGCATGTGGTCTCCGAGATGTGCCTATAGGCGTGGCACCAATGGCCGGCTCTAGTGTGATCATACGTGGACCTGGAGCCTCCCTTAGGTACCGAAGATGACCGCTCCAGTGATTTTAGCCGGTAGGAGTCCGGCATACCCATTCGCCCTTCCCCGGGGCGAAGGAAGTTCATGATTGGTGCAGTGGCTGATACAGTCGGCTGCTGCGCTCCGGGTCGTCGGTTCGATTCCCGCACGGAACAAATATTTGTATGATCTGCAAGTAGTTGTTCCGGGTCTGGGTGTATTGTATGTGGAATTCATGTCTGTAAACGCACCCACGACACAGGAGAAATCCTAGTGTGGGGAAAGTAAGAAAAAAAAAAAAAAAACACTGGGCAGCAATAAAAACAAAAAAAAAGCTTTCTATCATATGGGAATAAATATCTTCCGAAGAACGTACACTGTTAAACAAAGGCCTGCCCCCATAGATTTCCACAGCAGTTACATGCCATCCGCATCCAACGACTCCCAGCGACCTCCTAGATCGTGTGTCCATCTTGTTGTCATGCCCTGACGCTGCGTTTTCCGGTGTGCGTCTCCACTCGAGAACCTTTCTGCTCCAACAGCCACCATCTCTACGAGCTCATGATTATTTTTGGAGTGAAAACTTTTAGCGCGGTACGCATATTTTTAGATGAGATAAAATCACTGGACTCGCGACACCGTTACGAGACGCTTGAAGTGAAAACTTCTTTTAGCGCGGTACGCATATTTTTAGATTAGATGAAATCTCCTAACGCGCCAAAATAAGTTTTCACTTCTGTCGGCACTCCCGGAGTGCATTTTTTTTATTATTTTGGCCGAATAAAGTCCACTGCTGGACACAGCTCTCCCTCAAAGATCACCACAACGACTGATTGATGAAATAAATAACAATTATTTGTTATTTTAGTTTATAATACTTTATTATAAAGGAATTAAATAAACACAGCTTACTGCTACGATGTCACAGAGTAGAGAGAGACAAGTGTGAGTTGGTGTTGAAAGGCGCGAAATTCAAATATCAGGCAACATCGCCTCTGAATTCAAGCCTCAATACACAACAAACAAAACTATCTAATAACAATCAAATGATTTAGATTTATGACGATATTTGAGCAGATCATTAAGAAAGAGATTTATATGAACACATGCCAAGTTTTGACCTTAGAAATTGAAATTTATCTTTTGACAGTGCTTTAGTGAGTATATCTGCATATTGATGATCACTACTAACAAAGTTTAATGCAATGATCTTTTGGTGATACTTCTCTTTAATAAAGTGGTATTTGATTTCAATATGTTTACACCTTTTATGAAAGTTTACATTTTTTATAACGCTGATAGCACTTTGATTGTCTAAATGAAGGTACACTGTGTCCTGTTTGTATTCACCAATATCACTCAGTAATTGTTTGACCCATATTGCCTCTTTGGTGGCAGCACAAGCTGCCATGAACTCGGCCTCGGTTGTAGATAAAGCCACAGTTTGTTGCTTTTGGCTGGACCAAGTTACAGCTGCTCCACTCTTAATAAAAACATAACCTGTGACTGAACGACGTGTATCAAGATCATTTGCATAGTCAGCATCGCTGTAGCCAGTGACTTCTGAGGGTTGTGAAGTGTGTGTGTAGCACAGCCCATACTCTTTTGAATCTTTCAAATATTTGAAGATCCTTTTGACTGCATTCCAATGAGTATGATTGTAAAAATTCAGGAATCGACTTACCAGACTGACGGCAAACATTATATCGGGTCGACTCACAATAGCCAAATGCATGAGAGAGCCGACTGCTTCTCTGTATGATATGCTCTTCTCAAGCTGCCCATCTCCTTTTTGTAACTTCATGTGAGGGTCGACTGGAATGCTGTTGGGATTAGCACTGTTCATGTTAAATTTGTTCAACATTTGTTCTATATATTTAGTTTGATGTATAAATATGTGGTTATTAAATCTTTCTATTTGCATTCCTACAAAGTTTCCCGGTGTGTTCAATATTTTCATTTCAAATATAGTGTTCAATTCTTTGGTTATTTCTTTTAATGCTACTTCATCTGTTGACATTAACAAACCATCATCCACATATAGGCAAAGGTAGCATTTCTTCTTATTGACTTGACCAATATAAACACATTGATCTGCTTTACTATTTACAAACCCAAATTTTTTAAGTGTATCATCAAATTTACTATTCCAACATCGAGGGGCCTGTTTTAATCCATATAGTGACTTGTTGAGTTTACAGACCATATTTTCCTGACAGGGCACTCCTTCTGGGGTAGTCATGAATATGGTCTCTTTAAGTTCACCATATAAGAAGGCTGTCTTAATGTCTAGTTGGATTATTTTAAGTCTGTTTTGAACAGCTACTGATAGCAGTAAACGAATCGAATCATACCTGACTGTTGGTGCAAATGTTTCCTTGTAATCAATACCTGCAGTTTGTGCATAACCTTTAGCACACAGTCGTGCCTTGTAACGGGAACCCGTTGGTTCTTCTTTGATTCGGAACACCCATTTGCATCCTATCACTTTGGCATTTTGGGGTTTTTCTACCAATGTCCAGGTATTGTTTTTCTGATGAGCATTTAGTTCTTCATCAATAGCTTTTCTCCATTTTTCATTATTAGCTGAATTTATAGCATCTTCATGTGTTACAGGAATATCTGATAGGATCTCTGTGTGTTGACACAGATAAGTATTTTCTTCTGAATCATCTTGATTCATATTTTCTATTCTTTTCTTTCTTGAATTCTTTGAATTTTTCCAAAGCTTCTGACTTGTTACGGAGAAAATAAACATAAATTTTCTTTGAGTAGTCATCAAGAAATGTTATAAAGTATTTGGCACCTCCTATAGTTTCTGTTTCCATAGGTCCACATATATCTGAGTGGACTACTTCAAGAAGACTTTTAGCTTTTGAGCCTTGCTTTTTGAAAGGCAGTCGTGTCAGTTTACCTTCCTTGCAGGTTAAACATGTCGGATTTTCTAATTTTTCTGAGAAAATTACATGTTTAGTATTTTCTGTCATTTTCCTTAAACTATGAAAATTTAGGTGTCCCATTCTTTGGTGCCACAGATAGACATCTTGTTCCTCAACATCAGACATGCATGCATAGCCTTCTCCAGGCATATTCAGCCGGTACATGTTGTTGATAATACTTGCTGTTGCTACTATCCGACTTTTATTGTTTATAATAACACAGCCTGTTTTGTCAAATTTTACTTGGCCACCAGTTCTGATAATCTGGCTTACAGACAGTAGATTAGTCGCAAGTTCAGGAACATACAGAACATTTGTTAACATCACTTTGTTTTCTATACCTTTATCATTGTATACATTCAAACTCACCTGTCCCGAGCATTGCACAGATAATATTTTATTGTCAGCAACTCTTATGTTCTGCATGGCAGGAGTTGTCTCTTTTTGAAGCAGACTCTTATGTTTTGTCATATGTGATGATGCACCAGAATCCACATACCAAGCATCATCTTGGGTGGTTGTTGCTACAAACACAGCAGCATAAGACGAACTGTTTGATATTTGTTTTGAATTATTATTTTTAAATTTACAATCTGGACTTTTATGGCCATACTTATTGCAAGTGTAGCAGCGTGGACCTTTAGAATGCTTCTTTTTATTATCCTGAGATTTCGTTTTGACTGTGAATGCTGTAGAATCATTATCTGGATTTCTGACATCTTGTAATAGTTTTGCTTTCACAGAATCTGACGTTATCTTCATGCCGGAGCTTTCAATAGCAATTATCATTGGCTGATAGGAATCAGGTAGACCTGAGAGTAGCATTGTACCTAACCATTCGTCATCTACATTAAAGCCAATGTTTCTGAGCTTGTGGGCTGTAGACATTATTTTGCTCACATATTCCTCTACATTTTGACATCCAGTTAGCGAGGTGTTGCAGAGATCACGCAGCAGACCAACTCGGCGTGTCAGCCCTGAGTCGTCGAATGCTGATGATAACTTATCCCAGACCTCCTTTGCAGTGCCAGCCTCTTGAATGTGCACATAATTTGTAGGATCAACTAAAAGGATTATTTTTGTCTTTGCTTTTATATCTCGTTTCGTATCTATTAATGCGTCTGAGTGCTCAACGCAGTCCCATAACTCTTCATGTTGCAGATAAGTTTTCACTGCAAACCGCCAAGTTGCATAGTTTGCACGACCAGTCAGCTTTTCAATTAAAGCCAATTGATTATTCGCTGCCATTTTCTCAAGTTTGGTATGAGTACTACTTTTCAATGTTAAAAAAAACGAATACGACATATACAACCGACCACGTTTTTGGTTGAGGTTATCTTCACTATGGTGGTTTATTTTTATCACTTATTATATACCTATGCACTTTTGATCAGAGCTTTCCTGGGCCCATAACCTGATGAAATAAATAACAATTATTTGTTATTTTAGTTTATAATACTTTATTATAAAGGAATTAAATAAACACAGCTTACTGCTACGATGTCACAGAGTAGAGAGAGACAAGTGTGAGTTGGTGTTGAAAGGCGCGAAATTCAAATATCAGGCAACACTGATATCGGTGTGTTGTGACTCATTGGGGGGTTTTGCCATAATCGCCTTAATTAATGTCTAAAAACTTTAAAAATGCTAAAACCTTCAAAATCCTATATTGCACATTCGTACGTAGTATACTTGAATATGCCAGTCAGGTTTGGAACCCCCGCTATGACATATATATTTCCAGATTAGAGAATATCCAACGAAAATTCACAAAATATATGTGTTACCGATTGCATCTTCGGTACTCCTCTGATGATTACTTGAAGCTTTGTGCCAAGTTCCACATTCTTCCATTAGCAAAACGTCGTGAGATAGCTGACGTCACCTACATCTTAAATTTACTCAAAGGTACGATCGACTGTCCTGATCTTCTCTGTAGAATACCGTTTAATGTACCTAGAGTAACGGCAAGGCATAACAATCCCATTCATCTCCCCTTGGTGTCTACTAATTACCGCCAGAATGCGTTTCTGTGGCGAGCGAGCAGTTGTTTAAACAAACAATGTAAAATGTTTGATATTGACATTTTTAACACTAAGCTGGAAACAGTAAGACGGGTGCTTAGTCAAGACTTTTTCTCTAAACACTAAGTAGTTGTGGTGCAGGGTTATATTTTTGTTTGATTTATGTTATTATGTTATTTGTTCACATATTTGTAAACTACTGTTTATTCGTGAAGATCTGTAATTGGCTTGCTGACACTTACAATTATCGTTTATGTTTAATATTACATGCTGTTGATCTTCCTAAAATAAATAAATAAATAAATAATAAATAAATTAACTGCTTAATCGATAAATGGAAGGACGTAATCGTTGCAATAATCACCACGTTTGGCATACGTATTTGTGATTATATGTGGTTATTAGCCCGAAAGAGGAATGGGGTGGCCAATTCTGCAGTTGGTTTATTTGAGTTAAGTTGCATTGTATTGAATATAACTACAATCAGCTGTTCAAACGGGAAAGAAAATGTAAAACAAAACTAATTCGACACTTAATCGCTTCTTATCACATTATTTGACCCGAATGACGTAATCGATTCTTAAAAATTCGTTTAGTCACTTACGATGCTTCGGCGCAGCGGCACGATAATGGCCGAACACAAACGAAAATGTCAGGCTCGTACGCGTTCTAAATTTAAAATATTTACACACGGCAAATAAGATACTAGTGTTGATTTTACAAGAGTTTATTATGTGTATCATGTGAAAGATGTTCCATTTGTCATTTGCAAGTGGCAGAGTGCTGGATTCCTTTGCCTTTCGCTTTTTAAAGTGTCGCGGTAGTCGGTATTCAAATGCTAGTGCAGTGGTTTTTTTTTTAAAGGCTTGCGTATTTCTTGCTTTATTAAAGAGGATTGATAGATTACATAGCAAGGAGGAGACATTAATATTTTATACGTCACGTGAACTGTATGTAAAATAAGAAAATAAAAGGGATTTTGTATATTCTATATCACAATTTACATATACTGTTGAAACAGGATGTGTTTATTTGAAAAGTTGTCACTTAAATTATAAAACAAAAATGGGAATCTATTCGTATGTTTACAGACTATTTGTGATGAAGTTTTAACGTTGTCAAATGAATATTAGTGATAAAATTAATTGATCCATAAATAAACAAACGCGTGACGATAAATAACTGTTTAAAAGAACTGTGATTATTTGACATTTGAACTTTGACAGCTACAAAATATAATTGTTTGTGATAGTTTTAGATATAAAGGAGTACTCATGCCATTCTTCTGCAAACGGACAGTCAAGAGTAGAAAGGTGCACAGCGAATGTACTCTGTGTATGTGCAGATTCTGTATGGCATTGCGAAGACAGAGAACAAACTGCGAATCTTTAACGAAAGTGTCAACTTCAGTGCTGAAAAGATATAACTTTTGTTTATGCTCATTTAAATACAGACTATTATTCGATCCTTGAAAGTTATCTAATGTTAGTTCTAGATAAAACACAATGGTTTCTGTTTATATTAGGATCAACACTTAGTATTTGCATGTATCTTACGTGTCCAACGTCACGGGAAATTCCGATGGGCGGTATGGAAATGGCGTCGAGATAATTGATAAAATATTAACAAGGTTATCTAAAGAAAGACATCAAAATATATATTTTATATATTTCGAAAGATAATAAATAAAGATTGAGAAGATTTTCTACGATACAAGATGGATTTGACAGTTGCGAGTTACGCATACACGCAGCCATTCTACCCGATGCCGCCATATTTGAGGAGCCCTCTGGTATATACGGATCCGGTGGAATATATAAATAACTATTACAAATATTATGATGGTAAGAAATTTGACAGGTAGTTAAAAAAACTTAGATATTACTAGAAATTAAGACTTTATTAAAATACTGCAATATTTTGGTTATACAGTTTCTCCACTGGACATACATCTTAGGAAAAAACTCTAAAATGATTATTATATACTGGTCTCTTATTGCCAGAACCCGGCTAGGTAGGTAACACCGCAGTACAATCCCCCCGAGATGGGCCGCGGGGCGGCCTTTTCGCACAGTCGCCTCCCTGTCGCTAGAGGAGGTGACCTCTACAATCTTCCCCTCCGAGTTGTGCTTAAACACGTGGCACCAATGGGTATGGAGCTGGAGCTCCCCTTCGGTGACCGCTTCAGTGGTTTAAGTAAGTAGGAGACCGGCATGCCCCTCCGCTCCTCCCCGGGGTCATCATTTCGGCCGAATCAAGTCCACTGCTGGACACAGGCCTCCCCAAAGATCACCACAACCACCGATATGGATGTGTTGTGGGCTCATTGGGGGGTTTTGTTTTGGGTTTTCCCCGGGGTGGAGTAAGTAAATTAAATATTTACGAAGAAAGGTTACCAGACCGCAGTGCCAGATATTCTGCCGCTAAGAAGCAGTGTTTAAGCTATAGGCATTACTGTACTCCAGTTAGAAGGGCACTATAACTAGTAAAAAACTAGACCTAAGAGAATAAATAACATGTTTCGAGGTGACGAGCGTAGTTTGGTGCTACGCGGGACTAGCCCTAGGTAGCATTACAATTGTTATGGGCAGGGCACTTACCACCAAAGGAATGATTTGCTGGTTTCGGCTTAAAAAAGTAATGACTACCCTCAGCCAGGCTAATGAGATGTCATCGTAAGAATTAGCAGGTTAATTACCGAGAAGTGTTTGGGGGCGGCCTTCTTACAGCCGCCTTCCCTCCGCTAGAGGGGGTGACCTCTTTACAGTCATCCGCTCCGAGATGTCCCTAAAGGCCTTTTTTTTTTTTTTTTTTTTATTCATCATGAACTTCCTTCGCCCCGGGGAAGGACGAAGGGGTATGCCGGACTCCTACCGGCTAAAACCACTGGAGCGGTCATCTTCGGCACCTAAGGGAGGCTCCAGGTCCTCGTATGATCACACTAGAGCCACCCACTGGTACCACGCCTATTGGCACATCTCGGAGTCACCCTGACTGTAAAGCGGTCACCCCCCCAGGGGGATTGTAAAGGATCCCCCAAAGCGTCCCATGGCAGCGCGTGACCACATGCGTGCTACCGTCTTCTCTTGGGTCGCTTGGTGTGGGCACGCAGATTCCCCAATCTACGCACCCGAACCACCGAACCACAACCCAACCCACAACCACAACCGAACCAAGAGGTCCCCCACCTTATAGCAATGGCAGGGGTTTTCAGGCTTATCGGAATTAGGCGCCAGGGCGGTTGTTACCCCGGCGCCGTCTCCTTCTTCTTTGAGCGGGATCGGCCCTCTCCCGATCCCGCTCTGCGGTCTCCTTCTGGAGCATGACACTCTCACAGAAGGAGACCACTGCATTCCAGTTTTCGTGCTCTGCCAACATAGCCGACACTACTGCTGGCAGAGAGAGATCTTGCCCGATCCGATCGACCAGGATCCGCCGCTCGGCGGCCCACGCAGGGCACGCCTCGAGCGTGTGCTGTGCGGTGTCCTGGTCGCTATCACAATGGTGGCATTGTGCCGTGGCCTCACGTCCTATCCTGTGCAGGTACGCGCCGAAACAACCGTGCCCGGTGAGCACCTGCGTCAGGCGGTAGGTGACGAGCTCGCTCCTTTTGAGCCAGGCTCCAAAGAGCGGCAGGACGGCCTCGACGACGCGCTTGGTTGCAAACTGCATCCACAGGCGATGACGCCACTTTACAAGTGCGCGCCGCCGAGCTAGCCGCCGCAGCTTGTCCAACGCCCCTGGAGGCGCGCCTTCGCCGCTCTGGCGGAGGGAGCGTGTCTGATCGTAGACCCACGCATCCATCTCCGCCAGGATGTCAAAAGGCGGAAAACGCGCCAGGAGAGTTGCCGCCTCGTAGGACACCTTTCGGTATCCTCGTGCGATCCGGATAGCCACTCTGCGCTGCAGACCGTGAATTTTGGTTCTGCAGCGCTGGGGTCCCTAAAGGCCTGGCACCAAATGGCGGCTCTAGTGTTGTGATCTTACGAGGACCTGGATCCCCGCTTTAGTGTCGAAGATGACCGCTCTAGTGGTTTAAGCCGGTAGAGAAGTCCGGAATAATACCGGAAGTTCATGTAGAATTTCCACTGGATACCAATAAAAAGAAGGTCAGTTAATTATCAGTGCTTGAAATAACTGTGTAATAAGAATTCAGAAAGCCCAGATTTCTATGACGTCTTAGTTTAGTTTCGCGTGCAGGATGTCGTGTGTATAGTCACATAAAACTTTTATCTTTCACACGTCAGTCATGATCAATAATCCCCAGTCAAACAAAGATGACTCAAGCGGGTCGCGTGAAAAAGAAAACTGACAAAACCATCAGCATTTCATCCGAATAAAGTCCACTGCTGGACACATGTCTCCCCAAAGATCGCCACAATGACCAGTCTGAGTGTATTGTGTGCTCATTGGGGAGTTTTGCCATAATCGTCACTTGACTATCGCAGCTGAGTTATAAATTTACTCGAAGGAGGCTGCTTCCCATCCTCCGGCTAATCCCATAGTACGCCTTTTACGACACCTACGGGATGAGATGGGTCGGTGCTGTTTCTATTTTTCACCGTGGTAAAATGCTCATGCTACGTCCAATGCCCCTGGAGTGGAGGTGAAGAGCATGCCTGTCCCTTACCGGCTAAACCCGTTTGGTTTGGGATATCAAGAACGAACGGAGCAGCCTATTGGTATCGCGCTTTATAGGCACATAAGAAGGGGTGAGTGTAAAGAGAGCACCCTCTAGCCGCCGCGCGATCTATGTACGATTCGTGTGACATCATGAGTCGCGCACGGCGGTAACGTATTCTATGGACGTCTTGTCTGTTATGTGTTCTGACAGCTCGAAACTTAACTAAAAGCAGTGGCTCCCTATAAAAAGCTTAACAATTTAAATTTAAAATGAGTTAAATAAAACACTTTATATACAAATACCTCAACAATAAGATAACGAAAAAAAGAGATAAGCAAACGAACGAACGTATGCATGACAATACACAACATTGTAACGCGTGTTAAAAAAGCCACGGCGCATGCATGCGTATTTAGCAAACAGTTATGTATGACAAACAAGAATACAAACTAGTGGTGGTTGGCGTGTTTATCGTCGACGCATCGAGACCTTTTATCGTTGAGGCTGAACTAGTTCATAAGCCGTTGAATGGACACCGGCCAAATAGGCCCACCTGCGGACCAAAATGAAATACACGTGAAAAAATTGCTTATATTTTTGTCTATTTAGCATAATTTGTAAATAACTCAAAACGAGGGGATAATGAAGATAACGATAAAGGAACTCCACAAAAGAAATTGATTAAAACTGTATTGCCACTTGAATGAGTTGCCATGTGCAAAATATTATGATATTCTTCAAATATAAATAACTCACGAAAGTCGAACATTATGATCTATCTCGGTTTATAAAGCACGGTTTTGTTTTCTAAGACACTGTAGCCGGTATTTATTTACATATTTTGTATTTGGCTAAAATACTAAACGCCAAATCAACTCAAACTTTACATCAAAATGTTTTGAAATGCTGCATCATGCTGAGATAGGGGCCGGTTTTGGCTTCGCGCAGGTTGCTTAAATTTTGTAAAATATTTTTTTTCTATATTTTATCTGTAATTTCCTGTGTGAGCCCAAAATAAAACATTTCTTTCTTTCTTTCTAATATTATGAATATGAAGATTATTAAATATAACTTTTCAAACAACAGTTTTAGTTACGAAAATGTGTATACTTTATTTATTTATTCGTATTCAGCTTTCACTAGCGTTATCTACCCTTGTTAATAGTACTATATAACCTCAAAATCCGTATCTTTACATTCGAATATCTTTGAATTCCCACTATCAATTTTTATTTTAAAGTGTTTATAGGTATTTACGTATTTTTGGCAGTATTTTGATTACATTATCGCTCTTGTCCGTCGACCTGTCGAAGTGGGCCTGACTTATAGGCGATGGCCAGTGTCTTTTCTACTACTTTATTTCATAGATAAAATAGAACACCGTTTCTAATTGTCGTCATTCACCGCTCGAGTAAACGTTCCACATCGACAACACTATACGTTTATGCCGTTCGTTATTGAACTAGTATCGGTTCACTGTAAATGGTCCGTTATGCGTCACCGAAACCGAACAGTCTGAAAAACTGTTCTTCGTTCAACGGCCACCACTAGTAGAGACTGTTATGTCAATAAGACGTTTGAAGGTAGTAAAGTCATCGGCTAAATAATCTAATCTTAGGAATCCTGAGTTAGGATATCGCTAGTGACTTGTTTTTTTACTTACGTTGTAGGTCATATCCACTGTTGAATAAATGCCCCCACAAAAGCGGAATTTGCCGATACTCACCACGCAGGCGAGTTCGTAAGCGCAGAATTACTTCTGTTCAACAACAGCCTGCCTCTGGTTAAGAGTCCTTTAATCATCTTTTACGTGATATGATGATGATGATGATGATGATGATGATATATCATGTAACTGACTTTCTAATAGAATCATTAATTTGACATGTTTCGTATCTCTATTTTATTTTATTATTCATTTTTGACATTATTTTTATCTTTATATTGTTTGACATTCTATTCGAACATCGTTATATTGACATTGTAATTTTAATTAAATTTTACAGATGGTTTCTTAAATTATATTGTAATTGGAAAGATTATATCTCACATTATTAAGTATTAATTTTATATTGTTTATATTGATAATAATGATGAAAAGCCATATATATAGCAAATTAAATAATCTTTAATATTTGCACGCCATGGCACGTGGCAAACATGTTAGAACAGATTTTGACTTTTTTGTTATCTTGCATGCACATGACATTTATGTATGTACACACATGTTTGAGCAAATAAATTTATTCTATTCTATTCTATATTAGTAAAATAGTATTGATATATTGTTATTCTCTAAACCAGCAGCGCCCTTTCTGTGCAACATTAGACCTACTGAATTCAAATTCAAAAGATTTTTATTCATATATACCATTTACGGGCGCTTATGAATAGTCAGAATGTAGTTGCACGGTTCCAAGAAGTTGGTCCTATAGAGAAGAACCGGGAAGAAACTCCATAAACACTCTTTTAAAATAATTTTAAAATATTACATACATTGCAATATAGTAGCATAAAGTTATGTGAGAATAATGTACTGCCAGTGTGAAATAGATGAAGTAAAATAATAATAAAATAGATGAAGTAAAATAATTTGATTAAACATGATTACATGGCAGTAAGGACTGACCAGCCCCACATGACGGCACCCGTTCACGAGCTTGACGCATGCATCGGCGTCGCTCAGGTCAACCATATTGCATGGAACTTAACGACCCGATACACGACGTCACCATCAGCAAGACATTTTAGTGAGCATGACAGACTCATACTGTCAAACAACAGGCAGTTATTAATTCATAGATGTAGGCTACATGATACTCACATTTGCCGTATTTATTTATGTACCTTATAAATTGTATAAAATGGTAGTACAAATATTAATAATAAAATGTTAATGTCACAGAACTATACTAATTTTAAGAATGTCAAACAATTAATGTATTTGGATGTCAACATAGGTATTAGATGTCATTTAAAATGTCAATATTATAATTAAAATAACAATAAATACATTAGTTCATAGATCAAATAATGATCAGTTATCATTTTAGCTTACCAACCCGCCTGCCAACCGTGGCTGAGTCTTGAAAATTCCCCCCAATGGTGTGTTCCCCCCGGTCGCTGTGGGAAATCTATGTTCCTTTGCTCAGGGGGGGTCCTTCGACTAATAGACGGATTATATATAAAACCCAAAAAATTACGAAGCGTTCATGTTTACTGGCTAGAGGCCTGTTTTGGCTTCGCCAGAAAAGTTCGGTTCAGTAGCTACATTTCTAGGAAATACTTGCGAGAACACCTACAAAAAGAACCAAGAAGCTATCATGCTGGCCGACATATCTGCATAGCGTGTTATAAAAAAAAAACTTGGACCGTGAGTTTCAGAAAAACATTAGGTAATTCGGAGCGCGCCTGTTTTTTATTGTTTAACAGTAACATTATAATCTAGAAGATAAATGTAATCTGGTAATCTGATAACCTACTAGTCACGGTGACAGTCATTTTAGTGTTATCTTTTGCTTACATTTTTTTATTTTTTTATTTATATTATCTTTGCAGAGGCACAAAGCTGAAGTTATGATAATTGCCTCCTAATTAATCGGTTCGGTTCAATTTCGGTATCTGCAAATACCGATTGAGGTTTTAGTGGATACCACTGATTAATGTTTATTGAATTGAAGTTTCTTTTAGGCACGTATTCTTCGATCAACAATACTACTAGATTCAGGAAAAATATGCAAATACATATAATCCGGTCTTTACATAACTAGCTGCCCGCCCTATGCAAACCCGATGGCAGCGCCGCCTACCGGGTCCAGTTGTGAATTTAAACCATCCAGGGACCCACTCAAACATACACAAAAAAACATCAATATCGGTCCAGCCGTTAAGGAGGAGTTCGGTGACATTCATACGTACAGTAGAATTATATATGTAAGATGATCAAACACTGATGATTATAAAAATGTTAACCAAGTCGTCATCGTCAGCCTATATAATATATATATAATTTTACAAATAAAAGAAAAACTATAAAGCACAACACTCATTTCAATTCATAAATTATAAAGCACGCAATATATTCACTATACATCTATACAAATAAATAAAACTGAAGTGTCTGTTTGTAATGTCAAACAAACAGCTTTTTACTTAATACATATGAAAGCATATACGGTACCTATAGCAAAAAACCTTTTTTTAATTTTTTTGTCTGTCTGTCTGTTTGTTCCGGGTAATCTCCGAAACGGCTGGATCGATTTTGACGGGACCTTCACTGGCAGATAGCTGATGTTATAAGGAATAACTTAGGCTACTTTTATTTTAGAAAAATAATTAGGGTTCCGCGCAAAAAAAAACCCTTGAAATCCAATATATATATATTCTATGTCAAGTGTCTATGTCGAAGTACTCTAAATTTGTTTTAAATTAAACGCGGGTGAAACCGCGGGTCCCAGCTAGTTAAAGAATATAACTATGTACCTCCTGCAAAGATAATATAAACAACAAAATAAATAAAACGCGGTCAGCATTAACAACAACGTTAGCCAAAGACATGGGTAGGTAGTTTCGTTTTGAATGTCGCTGGTGTACAGTGAGAACAATAGAGGGGCTAGCACGGATCCTTGTGGGACTCCGGCTCTAATGGGGTGGGGGCGTGTAAGTGCGGCCGTGATTCTATAGCGAAAACAGCGATATAGCAGTCAGCTGTATAATCTCAATTCTAACCACGAGTAAATATTATTTAAACTTATTTTTGTTATTGTTTTAACTCACACGGGATTTATATTATGTCATTATTGCAAGTAAGTAACTTCATTCCTGACAGGGGTTCCCCGACCGCACAATTGGATATTTTTTTGTCTTAACATTGGTGTTACGAGAAATGGAATAAATTTCTAAAGGGGCCTCCAATAATAGTGAACTTTATTTCAATGGGAGAATCAGTAGATTATATAGACAGTTTGTTACTCACGTGTGGTATGAGATCCCTTGTTCTTTATTTATTTTTACTTGATAGTTTGTGCATTTTCTATACGCACGACGGCATTGTTATTACTTATTTAATAAAACAATACGGATTGTGACAGTCAGTGCTTGTTGTCCTGTCTTGAGCGCACTGATTACGAGGTGCTACAATTGGAGGAGTTTTGGTTCTTACTTTTGGCGCGCATGTAACATATCTACTTCTTTTAATATATAATATCATTAATCCACCTTAATTACGCTCAACATCTGCTGATGACATAAAACTGAACATAAATATGTCATATCATCATTGCTAAACATATTTTTTATTATCTTTGATACAACATAACTCGGTTTTGATAAGATTGTTACTCTTTCATAGTTATACTCTTTCCGAATTCGTGTTTTTTGCCGAATAAGCGTGAGCTGTGCATATTTTATTAAACTATTTGTTGCTTTTCATCATTATTTGTATTATTGCAGTCCTGTTAACGACACCAGTGGTAGAATTCATAAAGTGCAATATTAATAATTGTTTTCGTTTTGTTATTTAATGTGATGGAGGCTTTTAAGGAGGTAAGAATAGGTAATATCGCAGATCAAAGTTCTTTCTTTTAACAAATTTCTCCTATTTTGGTCGGCGAAAATGCCTGACATATAGCACGTGGTCGGGGAGACTGCGTGATTGTGTGGGGTTTGAACCCACTCAAACTCCGCCGCGTGATCTGCATCCGCCTTTTGATGGACCAAGAGTACTGCGTAAATACTACTTTCGCGGCCCATCAGTCGTTGGCCCGTGTTAGGCTTACCTGCCACTTACAGCCATGAATCTAGGGCATCGCCGCCGCAACTCCAGAGCCATGCAATGCGGACGGCAGACTCCTTAATGAACCGCCCGCTAACTCCTGTTAAGGTGGCAACAGGCAGGCGTTTTATCACCTGTCTACCTGCGACGGATCCGGTCACTCAGTGTTTCTTTCTCTCTGGCCAGCTTCGCCGCAACCTTCCTCGAGATGACCTTCTAACAGAAGGATGCGACTGCCTCCCAAACCCCCTCGCTCTTGACTGGCTGGTCAAATGCAGTCAAATCGTTGCGAAAAGTGTCCCAAAGGAAAACCCCGTTGCGGTGAAACAGCAAGGACAAGATTCAAACTTGCCTCGGAACTCAAACTTATGAGGCTAAGGCAAGAGATGCCATCCACACACACAGTTACTTACGACTCAAACCTGTACATTAGGAAGCTTACGAGACCTTTATTGCTCCCGCACCATTGAAAATAATCTGGGTCGTGACGCTGCCTCATTGACTGTCCAGATCCAGGACCAAAAATCAATCCAACGGCGTAGAAAGATGAGGCAATGGGACGTGATATCCCCTAAACTCATCGCCAACGCTTGAGAAGCCGTCTTCGAGACGCTGGACTGGACAGAATGGCTCATAAATGTGAATGCAAATACATCTCGCATCATCGCTTTGCCATCATAATTGCACAGCCGGAGAAACATCTGGGCGAAAAGTTGCATAGCCAAAATGGAGGCTCTCGACGTTCCGGTCTCAGCATAAAGCATTTACATAAGACCAAGATTGGTTGGTGTATATCGAATCTCTTAGACCAGTGTACGGTGAAGGGCTGACGCTCTAAGTTGTGCAGGAATGTCTACGTTTTTTTTGTTTTACTACGCTGGAAATGCCCATGCGTCTTCCAACGCC
Source organism: Diloba caeruleocephala (assembly GCA_947459985.1). Taxonomy (NCBI): domain Eukaryota; kingdom Metazoa; phylum Arthropoda; class Insecta; order Lepidoptera; family Noctuidae; genus Diloba; species Diloba caeruleocephala. Next base: position 3,970,219 of record OX381633.1, on the reverse strand, counting down.
CCTGGTGAGAGAGGGAAGCGTATGCTGGACGTTTACCAGCTAAAACCACCCAGGCATCTTTGGCACCGAAGGTAGCTCCGGGCTCTCGAGAATGAACGCTCTGGAGCCATTGGTGCCACGCCTTTAGGCACATCTTGGAGTCGGGTCTATCTAGGGCATGTTATTCAGCTTTGTAGACAACTTCGAGTAATAAGTTGACAGATTAGTTTTGGTTTTTCATTTGTAGGGGAAGAGTGACAACGCGAAAAGCAACTCTCGTTAAAATGAGTATTAGTAATAAATCGTTTCTGAGTCATGTCATTGTATCATTTGATACTTAAGGATTACATTACGTATCTAGACAAACACTTTATTAGCTGCGTATATTGTTATACTTATCTGATTTTGTTAAAAAGGCTTTATGAGGGCCTCTATATGGTTACAATGAATAGTCTTCGGAAGATAAGATTGTGTATACATTGACGAATTAGCAGCAAAGATTTAGAAGCGCTACAAAGTTATTCCTGCATCACGCAGAGGTCTCAAGAAGTACTTGCGACTCCCGAATTCCCCGTAAACTTAAGGGAATAATGTTGTATATAATAAGTTCTGTCGTTTTGTTAATATCGGTAGTTGAGAGCCACAAAGGTAACACATGAAATGCAATTTGCATGCGGCTAAGACGCAAATTCTTAAGAGGGATAGGGGGCGCTAGTCACTCACTTCAGGATTAGGAACAAGTGTTCTAGAGGAAGCATGGAAGTGACGCTAGTGATAGAGAAATTGAGAAGAACCTGTCTGTCATTTTAATGTGGTATGAAGTTTGGGACTTTATTATTTTAATAACAGGATTCCAAACTGGTGGTAACACACAAAAACATAATACTCTATGAGTGATTACTGCGTGCATCGAAACAATTTTTGATTAGAATTATGCGGTACATAAAAATCTTTTCAAAATCTGTAACGACGCCTGTCACCTTAGTCATATTGCGACCACGAAAGCTGCAAAGTGTTCGAAAGTCAGGAAAAACAAAAATCCATAATATCCGCGATGTAATCCGTTGTAAATGTTTTATTATAATGAGTAATAATCGCGAAAACCAAAGACATTACTATATCAATAAATACTTATCGATTTTGATATCGATGTTTCCAAGATATCGCTCAGCCCTACCTACAATATTACATAAATGGGATGACCAGCTCTCCTGTGCTCTAATACCAAAGTACTAAGAATAATCAGTCCGTTTGCCAAGGTATCCGTCCGTCCGTCCGTTTGTCTGGTGACAGCAATATTCCCACACAATCGCCGTTAATACTTATTTTTAACCCTGATACTCTGTTTCAGGCATGTACACCATGCGAATGCTCGACGGCGCAAGCGCACACCACGCGCCCCACCACCATACTACCAACCACTCGCATATGATGATCACAGGTAAGTTGTTATTAATAAAAGGTTTAAAATGTCTGCTGGGATTAAAGTAATAGTAAGCTTGAAGTACATTGAAAAGAAAGAAAGAAAGATTGATTTTGATCACCACACAGAGACACGATTGTAAAAACAGGGACATAGATAACAATATTTAAAAATATAAAAATGTACAAGTCCAAATAAAACTAACGTAAACCTTCGTAGGTACCTAATAATATATGTCTCACGGTTGGACCAAATAGGTGTCCAGATCAGCTTCATGCCAGGCTTAAGTGCCGGACGCTGGTTTTCATCTGGAACCTTATGTACACCACGGATGTCAATGTCACGTATGACATAATACAAAATGTATTGTGATTTATGTTGTGTGTAATGAATGCATGAATGGAGTGTGTAATAATTGTGCTGAGTATCAGTGTAGTAAATAAGAAAAGAAGAAAGTTATTTGTTTATAATGTATTAAAAAGAATACGTACTTATCGATTAATATTAAGGCCGATTTATTATTAATATTCCTTTTACAAAAATGTATACATGTCATCGATAGGGAATGAGAGCATCCCCCATGGCAGAATTAAGCGAATCCAATCCAAGCAGCATGATCAATACCTACAATTATTAACTATATACATTGCTCGTAGAACTGATGGCCGTTGGGGTAAAAGGGTTCTCGAGTGGAGACCGCGCACCGAAATACGCAGCGAAGGACGACCTGGTGAAGGTCGCTGGGAGTCGTTAGATGTTGCATGTAACCGGTTGTTGTGGAAATCTATGGGGAAGCCCTTGTTCAGCAGTGGACGTCCTTTGGCTGATGATAATGATGATGAAGACGTATGCATCGTTTTAGACCGAGAGGGTCTTTAAACGAGCTACTGTAAATCCAAAATAATACGGAAAACGGCTTCGAGAACCTTTTTGCTCCAACGTCCATCAGTTCTACGAGCAATGTGCCCTGCCCATTGCCACTTCAGTTTACTAATCCGTTCAGCTATGTCGGCAACTTTAGTTCTTCTACGGATCTCCTCATTTCTGATTCGCTCTCGTAGAGAAATCCCAAGCATAGCTCCCTGAGTGACCTTGAGCTTTCTTATGAGGCCCACAGTGACTGACTGCGTCTCTGTTCCATATGTCATCACTGGTAATATTTAAGATATTGGACCAAGATATTGGAGGAGTGTGATACGACCCATACCTATACCTCTTCTTCCTTCGTGCGGTCAGGAGCCAACTTTGTGTCAGGGTTGTTCAAGCCGCCCAAAGACCTCCGACTTGGCTTGACGACTACCGTCTAGTGACAACAACCGGGACCGACGATTTTACGTGCCCTCGTACGAGACGCTTAGTTCAAATACCATTATGCGGTCACCCATCCATAGACTGACAGCCAAGCCATGCTTAAGCTCGCCGAGCGTTTAGCGATCAATGACTGTGAGCCCCTCATTACTAACGATACTGACAATAGTTTATGGCTTGGCGTTTTCTTTTCTTTTTCTTTCCTTTTTTTCAAAAAAATAAAAGTGGCCATACTAGGATTTCTCCTGTGTCGTGGGTGCGTTAACAAACACAAATTCCACACACAATACACCCAGACCCGGAACAACTACCTGCAGATCGTACAAATATTTGTTCCGTGCGGGAATCGAACCCACGACCCGGTGCAACCGTGCCGTCAACTTTTCTTACCTCCCATCACATGACATAACCACACAGCTAACAGATCTCTTCCTTTCTCAGAGCGAGACTCTGCATCAGACAGCGCGGTGTCCTCGATGGGGTCAGAGCGGGTGCCGTCTCTCTCCGACGGTGAATGGTGTGATGGTAGCGACTCCGCTCAGGAGTTCCACAGGTGAGAACAATGTTTACCTTCTTTGTCTTTCTTTCGTTTCTTTGACTTTTTTGGTGAGGTTTACAGAGTATCCTTCCAGGACTTTAAAGACTGGAGCAATCATATCAGGAGGCAAATTTTCGTAATTAAAAAGGTTCAAAATATAGTTCCGATCTAGTCTCAATGTCGTAAATGTCACAAATGGTATTCTACTAAACTAACAAACGTCAAACGTGAACTTATGTTGTGATGAAATAATTATAATAAAACACTTTTAAACGGATTCTATCGCGTAAATTTTAGATTTTTGTTTTTCCTGACGTTTCGAACACTTTGCAGGGTTCGTGGTCGCAGGATGACTAAGGTGATAGGCGTCGTTACAGATTTTAAAAAGTTATTTTATTTTATCTACCGTAAAATTATAATCAAAAATTATTTCGATGCACGCAGTAATCACTCACAGTGTCTTGATGTTTTTCAGTGTGGTATTTAGTTTGGGACTTTATTATTTTAATAACAGGATTCCAAACTGGTGGTACCTGCCAGCCATCTTCTCTATTAAAATTAGGATGTTTTTTAATTTCAATAGCCTCACGAAACATTCTTGGTACATATCGGTTCTCTTTCGCGAGGACTTGAGGTTGATCGAAACGAAGAAAATGGTTGGGTTTATCTAAGGCATGTTCGCACACTGCGGACTTTGTGGAGCGTCTATATTTGACGTCAGCTATGTGTTCTTTTAACCTGGTGGCTATACTAAGATGTGAAATAAGATAAGGATCGAAGGTTGATTGAAGTCAAAACGGTATTCCGCTAACATTTTAAACTGACACACGTACTAAAATTTAGATATTACTGTGCTCCGAGTAGAAGGACACTGTAGCTAGAGAAATTACTGGTCGTAGGAGTCAAAACCGTACCGTACGATGCCGTGTGGTGCTGGCTACGCATAGCACCAACCTATCTCACCCCGTGGGTGTCGTAGAAGGCGACTATGGGATCAGCCGGAAGATGGGCATCGGCGTCCTTCGAGTACATTAACAACTCGCTAACCCGCCTGCCGAACATGGCTATTATGGCAAAACCCTCGAAAGTACACAACGCACCCAGATCGGTCGTTGTGGCGATCTTTAAGGGAGGCCTGTGTCCAGCAGTGGATTTTATGCGGCTGAAATTATGAGGAGACTAAATAACGAATGTCTTGAGGAGACACGTGTGATGTCACGCAGGACTAGGCCTGTGTAGCATTACAATTGTCATGGGCAGGCATGACGCTTACCACCAGGTGAACGACTTGGCTCGCCTCGTCATCAAATTGGTTTCCGTAATGTGCTGTCCAAATAAAACTTTCAAACATTCATTCATTCATCCATCCATTCATTCCTTCATTCATTCATTCATCAATCAATTCACTCAACCGCTGCTGCAGGGTCACATTTCCTTTTGTACTTTACTAATGTTTACGTTGATGTTTGCCCGCAGCTCAAAGTTCCGTCCGTACGACAACACGTACGGCCGAGAGCGCGCCCCACCACATCACCCCCAGAAGAAACACCACATGTTTGGCAAACGCTGCTTCCAGGTATGTAATTCACATAAGACGCTTGAGCAATCAAGGGTGCTAATAGCCAGTCGCTGATTGGTAAACGATCGATGAAGTTAAGCAACACTCGGTGGGGTCAGTCTGTGGATGGGTGACCGCATAGTGGTATTTGAACTGAGCGTCTCCATGCCCGCTACTGGTTCTTGTCATTAGACGGCAGTCGTTAGCCAAGTCGGAGGCCTTTGGACGGCTTGAACAGAAGTGCACAACGAGGCTTCAGAGGGATCTTGTACAATCCACTGAGATATACCTGGTGACGGCCTCCGTGCAGTTTCCCCCCTCGAGGTGACCTGTTTACAAGTTATTGCCATATAGATGTGCCTATAGGCGTGGCTCCGGAGCGTTCGTTCTCGAAATCCCGGTACCCCCCATCGGCGCTGAAGATAACCGCCTAGGTAGAATTAGTCCGACATACCTTTGATAGCACGGTTGGTGCAGTGGCTGATACAGTCAGCTGCGGATCGTTTCCTGCACGGAACAAATATTTGTACGATATGCAGGTATGAGTAGTTGTTCCGGGTCTGGGTGTATTATGTGTCTGTAAATGCACCCACGACACAGGGGCAATCATACAGAGGGAAAAAGTTCTAAAAAAAAACTTTTCGCCTCTCTCCCCAGAAGCGTTGGATGATGCATCAGTAATTGTCAATGAGGTAAAAAACAAAATATGGAACTTATTCCCTTTCTAAGTGTTTTTGCTGGAATGTAGAAATGGCCCAACAAACTCCCCGGGGGCACTCCCCTGTCTATTACGTTATTCAATGTTTAATAATTATTATATTTACAAATATCTATTTGTTTTCTCATATTTTATTATTCGTAACATGACTTATATGTAGAGATGTCAAGCGTTTTATATTTTATTCCGTCTCTTTACTGTCTGTTCTGTTCTGTCCTGAAACTCAGATCCTTCTAGTGAAATTAACAGTGAAAGAAATCTAAATTCTCACAAATTTAAGGCGGATTTGGTCACCTATGTATTTACCAAGTTATTCGATGATAAATGCTTCTTCTGCGAAATTGGGGGAAATTCCTGGTGATGCAGTAATTCATGGAACAATGATTGCTACATATGAGCTAGCAGACACCTAAAAATACAAAATTAAGCTGATAATTATATTTTTCCTCCCTTAAACTTTAAATCGGTGTAAAGTCGCCCGGCTTACCTCTACCACTTTTTCCAAAGGAACAGCCAGCCCCATCCCTGGACCCGGTGGGCAGACCTGGCGTGGTCAAATACGAGTGCCCTGAACAGACGTACCATCATGAAAATATGCACAACATGCATAATGGTAAGTACAAAATAAGTGAATATGATATGACCATATATTTACCCACGTATTTGACAATGCGGTCTATGACCGGAATACCAAATTGGTTTTACACCGTAATTTCGATTCAGTATTCAAGGATGTATGGATGTTTGAGCTTAAAGAATTGCGCCCCTGTATTCTAGGATGTATGGATGTTTGCGGTTACTGAGTTGCACCCCTGTTCGTTCCCCGCTACTCGCGCTGCCGCTCTCGCCGCCGACGTTCGAGAATGTTCCGAACACAATCTTGATCATGATAGCCAAAGTGCGATCGTTCTGTCGTAGACCTCATTCACCGCTTTCCATCAGGCGAGACCGGGGGACCCGAGACATCGTGAACAAAATAAAATAAACACGAAATATTTGTATGCCTCAAAACATACAATAACTTTCTACCTTATAAACAAAGTCAAAGTCAAATTGTTTTTTATTCATGTAAACCATTTGCTGGTACTTACGAATAGTCAGAATTTAAATTGTTGCACGGTTCTAAGTCGTTGATCCTATGGAGAAGAACCGGCAAGAAACTCCATGGATATACTCTTTTGAAATAATATTTGAAAGTATTACAGTCTTCAATATAATCGTAAAAACTATGTGAGGATAATGCATGCCAATGTGTGGGATAAATACACACATATTTATGCACAATGATAATCAAATGCGTTACAATTAGATTGCTATAACAGTTATAAGCTGACCAGTCCCGACAGAGGGCACCCGTTCACGGACATAACGCATGCATCAGCATAGCTCAGCTCAACCATAATGCAGGGAACTTAGCCACCTAACACATAACGCTACCTTCAACAAGACATTTTAGTGAGCATGACAGACAACAACCTGGTGTATATGTTATTAGTGTTATTACATTAGTGGCTACATAATGCTCTTAATAAAAGAGTAAATTATTATACATGCAATATAAAATTAATATCATCTATACAAATAAATAAAATTGAAGTGTCTGTTTGTAATGTCAAAATAACAGCTTTTTACTTAATGCATATGAAAGTATATACGGAACATATAAAGATGCAATTTAAACATTTTTGTGTCGGTCTGTCTGTCTGTCGGTCTGTCTGTCTGTCTGTCTGTCGGTCTGTCTGTCTGTCTGTTTGTTTCGGGTAATCTCCGAAACGGCTGGACTGATTTTGACGGCACTTTCACTGGCAGATAGCTGACGTTATAAGGAATAACTTAGGCTACTTTTATTTTAGAAAAATAATTAGGGTTCCGCGCAAAAATAATAAAACCCTTGAAATTCAATGTATATATTCTATTTCAAATGCCTATGTCGAAGTACTCTAAATGTACCGGGGTCCCAGCTAGTATATACTAAAATGATTAAACAGTATCAAATGTAAATGTACCTATAAAATTAATAGAAAACTAACAAATAAAACGCAACCTGTTTACAAATAAAGCATTCTGATTCTGTCTCCAGTGGAGTACGGAGCCCGCAGCCAGCTGCCCCCTCCGCACGTTGCCGCACTCCACGCGCCCGCACTGGACCTCAACACAGCTCACTCCAGCCATGCGCTGCTGCAGGTCAGTTATTATTCAAGTCTCTCTTCACGGGTTAATATCCCCCCTGTAAGGGGGAACCCGGTCTTTTGATAGGCTTACGCGGGGACATGGGTCCAACACGCAGAGGCCGTTGGAGAATTTTTGTCTAAAATGTAATGGGACACTAACCGGAGACTCTCCATAGCTGCACTATAAAAATGCAGTCTCCTATAGTCCGCGAAAGTGTAAAACTATTGTATTGAGATGGAAACTACACTTGTAAGGTCTATGGCAATGGAAAATGGATTAAATACTTCTTAAAACGGAAAAGATAGGCCCCTAAATGGCGACAAGGAGCAACATCTCGGCCGTTATTATTATTATTAAAAGCCTGAGGAGTTCCGCTGCAGGGCAAATGCCTCTCTATTAATTAAAGAAAAAACCTGGAGCTTCTCTGAACCATTTTCCCCATCTAATACCAATTTTCCTTCATAACAAAAAATATGGGTTCATCATTTCGGCCATTGAAGTCTACTGCTGGACACAGGCCTCCCCCAAAGATCACTACAACGACCGACATCGGTGTGTTGTGTGCTTATTGGGGGGGTTTTGCCATAATCGCGCTTGAGTTGTTAATGTACTCGAAGGACGCTGCTGCCCATCCTCCGGCTAATCCGTTAGTCGACTTTTACGACACCCACGGGAGGAGATGGGGTGGTGGTATTCTGAGCCGGCACCACACGGGTATGATACATTTGGGTTATACCTTATCAATCAACCCTAAACTGCCGTGCGCCAGCTACTTGAAATAAAAGTTTACTGCAAAGATATTCAAACAGTCTTCTCCCAACAGAGCAACATCCCAAGTCCCGCTCCGCCCCGCTTCGCGTACGCTACTCCGGAGCGGGTTCGACATAATCACACATACAGCGCACCTATAGCGGCCGCTGACCAAAGACCAGCCGCCGTAAGAGACAAGAGAGGTGAGGGTCCCACTATTCTATTATCCAAGCATTTATTAAGGCCTACAAGGGTCACTAAAAGTTTCTAGACAATCAATAACTCTTTTTAACAAAAAAAATACCGACTTCAAAAACCCTACACGATATAAAAATATTAAAACCACTAAAAAAGGGAAAGAAATCTTTATGAAGTCGGGCGGGGCGAGGTATGCCCCAACCATGGTTCATGCAGACCAACGAGAAGTCATGAAGTTATATTTTATACCTGGCCCCGGCTTCATAAAGATTTATTTTCCTTTTTTAGTGGATTGAATATTTTTATATCGTGTAGGGTTTTTGAAGTCGGTATCTTTTTTGTTAAAAAGTTTCATTTGTTTCTTTTTAATGTAAATAAATTTAAGAACTTTTTCCAGTTTGATATCAGCATTAAACATTAAAAATAAGAATGACTCAAACCGGTTCTCTGATCTGAGAGGAATCGAAACTATTAAGACATCATCTAGATAAGCGCAGTCAAATTATACATGTTTATTGAAGCTGGTTTAAAAACTACTCAATCAAATGTAATGAAATTTATATAAGACCAATTCAAAAGTATTCTGCATCAGTTGAAATATGAATTGCTCAAATCGGTTCACTAATCCCGGAATAATCGGTGGACATACATAAAAAAAAAAAAAAAAAAACGCATCGAATTGAGAACCTCCTCCTTTTCGAAGTCGGTAAAAACGGAGTGACGTAGGAAAGTGTTAATATTTTTATTAGTTTTCGAAGTCCGTTCCTTTTTAAGCACACTCGTTGCGATAGAACCATTGACTGAGCAGTGACCCCATTCTTCTTTAGGGATCTCTTCCACGTTTTTTGGTCCAGCGGCACGAGATGGGGCTTCATCATGAAATGCCAATCAAAGTCTATCATAACATAGTTGTTGATTAAGACCGCAACGCCTATCCCAATGTCCGTTCATCATCATCATCATCATTTCAGCTGAAAAACGTCCACTGCTGGACAGAAGCCTCTCCCAAAGATTGCCACAACCACCGCTATGGGTTTCTGTTGTGTGCTCATTGGGGGGTATTGGGTTGGCGATCGCAGTTAAGTTATAAACGTACTCGAAGGACGCTGCTGCCCACCCTCCGACTATCGCCACAGTCGCCTTTTACGACACCCACGGGATGAAATCGGGTGATGGTATTCTTAGCCGGCACCACACGGCAGCAATATCCGTTGGGAGCTCTGTTCTCGAAGTTGTTGACGAGTATGTCTACCTGGGACAAACTGTCCAGTTAGGTAAGTCCAACTTCGAGAAAGAGATCAATCGTCGAATCCGACTCGGCTGGGCAGCGCTCGGGAAACTTCGCAACGTCTTTTCGTCAACAATACCGCAATGCCTCAAAACGCAAGTCTTTAACCAGTGTGTGTTACCAGTGATGACATATGGAACACAGACGTGGTCCCTCACTGTGGGCCTCATAAGAAAGCTCAAGGTCACTGAGAGAGCTATGCTTGGTATTTCTCTACGAGATCGAATCAGAAATGAGGAGATCCGTAGAAGAACTAAAGTTGTCGACATAGCTGAAAGGATTAGTAAACTGAAGTGGCAATGGGCAGGGCACATTGCTCGTAGAACTGATGGCCGTTGGGGCACAAAGGTTCTCGAATGGAGACCGCGCACCGGAAAACGCAGCGTGGGACGACCTCCAACGAGGTGGACAGACGACCTGGTGTGAAGGTCGCTGGGAGCCGTTGGATGAAGGCGGCATGTAACTGCTCGTTGTGGAAATCTAAGGGGGAGGGCTTTGTTCAGCTGTGGACGTCCTGTGGCTGATATGATGAAGATCGAAGTCGTAATATATCATGGAGTAAAAAAAAACTGTCGTCAAATTCATTTCAACAACAAGCAACAGTCACTCATAAGATCGACGCATTTAACACTATATTCTATTTCATTATGATCCTAATGCCAAGTTTCCTTTACAGTGCGGCGTTTGACGGACGGCAGTATGTCGGATGGGGGGTCGTCGGCGACCAGCAGTGGGCATCTGACCAGAGACGAGAAACGAGCTAAAGCACTAGGTAAGAAAACCTAATAGTTTTTTGCGTAATTAGGAGTGATCGGAGTTAGGTGACCTCTTCGAGTGACCCTTTCTGGGTCAAGGAACTTAAACGTAATGTCAGTATGGATATGATTGAAGCACTTCTATGAACTTCTAGTAATATTATTATACGTTATTAGGAGTGGTCGTGCCGTGTGGTGCCGGCTCAGAATGCCACCACCCCGTCTCCCATGGGTGTAGTAAAAGTCGACTAAGGGATTAGCCGGAGGGTGGGTAGCAGCGTCCTTCGAGTACATTAACAACTCAACTGCGATCGCCAACCGCCTGCCAAGCGTGGCGATTATGGCAACACCCCCCAATGAGCGAGAACACATCCATATCGGTGGGTGTGGTGATCTTTGGGGGAGGCCTGTGTCCAGCAGTGGACTTCACTCGGCCGAAATGATAGGAGTGGTCGGAGTTAGGTGACCTCTTCGAGGTCAACGAACTTAATCGTAATATTAGAGTGGATATGACTGGAGCACTTCTAGTAATACGTAATAATTCGACGGCACGGTTGGTGCAGCGGTTGATAAAGTCGGCTGCTGCGCTCCGGGTGGTAGGATCGATTCCCGCGCGGAACAAATATTTGCATGATCTGCAGGTAGTTGTTCCGGGTCTGGGTGTATTGTCTGTGAAATTTGTGTCTGTAAACGTATCTACTACACAGGAGAAATCCAGTGTAAGGCATCGTTTCATTCAGTGATTTGATGAGACTTTTGATACAATATTTAGAACGCCAAAATGAAGATGTATACGAGTTTCCAGCTTATTATCTGTCATTCCGAGGTTTACCCCTTTTTTTGCTTAAGTGACTGCACTAGTGGTATATCCACCACCTGTGGGCAGCCCAGTGATTCATAGTACGCACCGGGTTCCATAGTCGCCTTCTATGACACCCGCTGAATTCCGTGTGGTGTCCGGATTAAGAATATAGCACCACTCCATCTCCTCCCGTGGATGTCGTAAAAGGCGACTAAGGGAATCTAAACCAGTGGGATGGGCAGCAGCGTCCCTTCTGTGAAACGGTAGCCATACTGCGCTCACTAACCCGCCTGCCAAGCGTGGTGAGTATTGGCAAATACCCCCCAAAATGATGACACAGTTGTGAAAATCTATGGGGGAGGCCTTTGTTCAGCAGTGGACGTATAAATGGCCGATATGATGACACCCGCGGGATGAGATGATGTAGTCCCATCCTCAGTTCTTTCTGAGAATAATTTATTTTAAAAGTACTAGCAAAGCAAAACACATTTCCCCACAATTTGAATTATATTTTGTAATGTGAAGTAGATCTTGAATACCTACCTGTAGCGCAACTGCTGTACTACAATTGCGCAACTGTCGCGCAATAACATTGACGAAATTTGCTTCAAAACTCTATACGTTATAATTCTAACTTTAATATTCGACTGCAAACATCCATGAAGGTGCAATATATAATTAAACTGTCTAGTGTAACTGTATCTCAATTGTTGACCAACTACCGCGCCACAATCACGCAATTATCGCACTACAAAAATGTTGAAATTATACATCGTAATTCAAACATTAACCTGTCCAAGTGGCCGCAGGCATCCCCCTGGAGGTGCAGGACATCATCAACCTGCCCATGGACGAGTTCAACGAACGCCTGTCGAAGCATGACCTGAGCGAGGCACAGCTGTCGCTCATACGAGATATACGGAGGCGCGGGAAGAATAAGGTATGTTAGTTTTATATGTTCACTTCACTTGGGATGCTCAGTACCGTAATGGAATAAGGGTGTCAGAAAAAATCTGTATATTTTGTTTTAGTAAAATAACTGCACTATATAGTGTGGTTGCTGGTCTAGGCCACCCACTCTTCGCCCGTATTTCCACGGGGTGAGCAGAAAAGTCCTTTAGTGTACTTAAAGACTTCGATCACCAAACCTGCCCGGCCATCTCGTAGGCCAAAGTAGGGAAGGGGAGGAGATGGTGATAAAGTTGTGGCACCACATCTCATTCATGAGCGCCCAATGCATGCAGGCATGAGGGCTCCACCTCTGGCCTATTTCATGGGTTTCTCCCACACGCACGTATCTCTGACGAGAGAGCACTCGCTTTAGACGGGTTGAAACTTGCAGAGGGTGTAGCTCAATACCTTACTCGCGAACACTACACCCACAGCCATAGATAAGTGGAAGGAACACTGAGGGGTTTTGGGCGCCATTTCCCAAAGCAAAGGAAGTCCATGAGGATTTCCCCAAGCCAAAAAAAGGTCCAATGTCCCTACAAATACTTGGGTCACCAATGAGCTAGGCGAGGTGATCATTGGGCCGCTCATTTTCAGCAGTAAACGCTGACGGGGTGATGCGTGAGGTTCTACACTGATTCTGATTGAAAAAACCGCACTTCTTCCACAGGTCGCCGCCCAGAACTGCCGCAAACGCAAGCTGGACCAGATCACCTCCTTGGCCGACGAGGTCCGCACAGTGAGGGATAGGAAGCAAAGGACTCAGAGGGACCACAGCTCCCTCATAGCCGAGAGGCAGCGCGTCAAGGAACGATTCGCCGCGCTCTACCGACACGTGTTCCAGGTTAGTAGAATCCAGGGTCCAGGTCCATCACAAGGAGCCTGGGAGCAAACAGCTCCTCCGGGAAGCCACAGGCTAGTATACAGCGAGGCTTCGAAGAGAATCTTTCGCGAGATATGTCTGAGGCTGCTTTACAGTCGCCTCCCCTCCGCTAGAGGGGGTGACTGCTTTACAGTCATACCCTCCGAGATTAGGCCTCAAGGCGCGGGACAAATGGACGGCTCCAGCATGAGCCCCCTTCAGTGTCAAAGATGACTATTGCGGTGGTTTTACCCAGGAAGGCATGCCCCTCCGCCCTTCGTCGGAAGTACATGACAGAAGTACATGATATATGCCGTGTGGTGCCGGCTCAGCATACCACAGCCCCGTCTCCTCCCGTGGGTGTCGTAAAAGTCGACTAAGGATTAGCCGGAGGATGGGCAGCAGCGTCCTTCGAATACATTAACAGCTTAACTGTGATCGCCAACCCGCCTGCCAAGCGTGGCGTTTATGGCAAAACCCCCCAATGAGCCGACAACACACCCATATCGGTCGTTGTGGTGATCTTCGGGGGATGCTTGTGTCCAGCAGTGGACTATATTTAGCCGAACTGATGGGTGTTATAATGATGATGATGTATGGCATTCTTAAGAAGTATAACTTCGAAAAATCTCCGACAAATTTATTAACAAAATCTTCTCTTCCTCAGAACTTGCGCGACCCTGAAGGCAGACCGCTGTCCTCGCAGCAGTACTCTCTGCAGCAGGCAGCCGATGGCAACGTGGTGCTGGTGCCCAAGATGCCGCAGCACCAAGGTCAGTTCTCATTTCATCCAGGGTATGAATACTGTACAGTGGAAGTTTGGGGACTTAATGAGTTCGGATACGATTCTTAAGAGACCAGAGAGCCCATTCTCGTAATTAAAAATGTTCAAAATATAGTTCCGATCTAGTCTCAATGTCGTAAATGTCACAAATGGTATTCTACTAAACTTGAAACAACGTAAACACTGTGATGAGATTATGTAATATAATATAGTATCTATTTTTAATATAATATAGTATCTATTTTTATATTAGTATATGTATGTATTTCAATTTTTTATTCAGTCTTTTTTAACATTAGATATAGCTTTGCTTTTATACCTCTTTCGAAGTGCTTTGTTTAACCCAAAGGTTGACTGGTAGAGAATGCCTCGTGGCAATAAGTCCGCCTTATGTATACTCAATGTACATAAAAGTTTAAATAAATAAGTAAACATTTCGAACTGACACAGGTACTAATATTGACATTAAATAAACGTCAAAATTGAGATTGAAATAATATAATAGTAATAATAATAAATTGTTTATTAAGAAAAAAGTTCAAAACATTTACAATAAGTATCTTACAATTAAAATAAAGTACAGTTATATATTTACCTGAACTAGGTTGAACCTGTGCTTCAGGCTATGAAGTGCATGCTTGCGGTTTTATAAATTAACAACAATAAACATAAATTAGAATGAGGTAACAATACCTCAGGAAAAATGGAGAAAAAGGAAAAAGGAAATGAGACTAGATTGAGATTATACTGAAATCGGACTGAACTTTTACGGCCTAAGTTAATAATCGATCTAATCCAAAATCTTTAGATTTAAGATTTTGCACTTGATTGATTTTTGTGTTATGATCACAATTAACACAAAAAACTGACAAATCCTAAATTCCAAATCCAATTATTTGGCATTGCACTGATTATTAATTTCTGCCATAAGCCGCCTGTTACGGCATCCACAGAAGAAGATAGAGTGGTGCTATATTCCTGATATTGCCGTGTGGTGCCGGCTTAAAATACCACCACCCCATCTCCTCCCGTGGGTGTCGTAAAAGTCGACTAAGGGATTAGCCGGAGGATGGGCAGCAGCGTCCTTCCTTCCTTGTACATTAACAACTCAACTGCGATCGCCAACCCGTCTGCGTGGCGATTATGGCAAAACCTCACAATGAGCCTTCAACACACCCATATCGGTCGTTGTGGTGATTTGGGGGAGGCCTGTGTCCAGCAGTGGACTTCATTCGGCCGAAATGATGATATTCCTGATCCGGACATCGCATGGAAATTTACTTTGTAATAATAAGTGAATTATTTTCTCTTAAACTAAAGATATTTTTATGATTTTCCGATAGCAAACATATTTGATTTTATTTTCCTATATATAACGATGTAAAATTGCTGTAAATAAATAAATTTTGCAAAATCATTGACAACATTTGTTTCTGTATGTAACGTGACAACCAACGAGACTTAGGATCCAACGATGATCTTGCCCAGTAGTGGACAACTACAAGCTACGATGTGATGATTTATATTTCTCTTTACAGATCACCCAATGAACCGCACGTCCGATGACGAGATGGACAGGAAAGCTAAAAACTACGAGCAGTGACATACTGCATACTTTTCACCGTTCCCGAGATGGTAACGCACACACAAACACATACGAAGACTCGAAAACGCAATAATTATACTAATACAAAAATAAAACTGTTCTTTATGTTTTGTCTTTACTGAAAACTTTCGAGATGTGTAATGATTTTGTCAAATGTCAAATATTTAATGTACTGTCAAATACACATTTTATTTAATTATTTACGTAAACTATTATAAAATATTTCGACCAAACGAAAATTCTACACCAGAAAAAAAAATTGACATATGTCGAAATATACTTTGACGTTTTGGCGAATGTCAAATCACTTTTTGATTTGTGTTTTGATATTTGTAATTAGATGGCATGATTGACACCACCAATACAATACGATATAGCTGTGTTCTATAGCCGAGACTACAACGGTCAAGTGAAATTACTGGGCCGAGTCTAAATAACTCATGTCTCGAGGTCAGGGCCGGATTTAGAGGTCTGGAGGCCTCGGGGCAACAAAGGAGTGGCCCCCTGGCCCCAAATTATTTTTCAAATAAATTTAAAAAAAAATCAAAGTCGAGTTTTTCAATTAAAAAAAAATTGTGAAACCAAGTAGATTATTTTAGTATTTAACAAACATAAATATAATCGGAAACAAGAATTATCTGAAATTAAATTTTGGTGTTAATGAACGGAACCTAATCTATCTAACCGGAAAAAAATATCAAAGGAAAAGAAGAAATTGTTATTTTTTTCCGAAAACTCTATTGTAGGGGCTCCGGTTGCCCTCCCCTAAATCCGGCCCTGCTCGAGGTGACGAGCGTGGTGCCACGCAGGACTAGGCCTGTGTGGCATTACAATTGTCATGGGCAGGCATGACGCTTAACCACCAGGTGAATGACTTGCTCATCTCGTCATCAGCTGGTATTAATAGAAATTTAGATTCGATCAGGGCTTATATTTTTATATTCTCCCAAGTCTGGCTGTATGTAACGTGTGTGTGGAATATCGTTCACGAAAGTACTCATAGTGTGGCGCTATAAAACTTGAGATCGTTATGATTTTTTAATCTATGACATAGGTTTTGCTTAGTGTTGCCATCAGTAATATACCTTTATAGATTTTTTATAGCTCGATTGTCCGCTACAATGTAGCTTGGTTTTAGCGTAGCTAGCCTTCTTCTAAGACAGGCAAAGGCAGTGCTAAGTGTTTTAAAAAAAAACATCTTTGTTTGTGATAGAAAAAAATAATTCCATTTTGACTTAGTTTCTCGATTAGTGATTTTAAAATTGAGTGTTTGTGCGTATATTTTACAAAAAAAAAAACTGAGGATATCATAGTATGTATAAATCGCATAAATGTATATTTATTTTTAAAAATGTTTTACTTGTATCTACTTTTCTTTGTAAAAAATACGCATTTTTCGGAAATCTATGCCTTATTCATTTTTTTGGGTTATGCAACAAAATTGTTACAAACGAAAATAAGAAAAAAGAAACAAAATATTTACCACAAACGACTGATATCATAAATACCATAGATTATAAAAGGATGAAATAAAAATAAACCACTGATGTCTATGACATCGTAATGTTGCAATAAGTAATGTTAGTTTATAATTTGTAAAATATATTTTCTCTTACACCTTTAAGTTTGTTTATTTAATGTTATTTTTGTCATATTGTTATTTTAAGATGAAAATAGTTAAAAATATCAGCAAAAACGATTGACCAGAATCAATTAGTAAATATATAAATAATATAGGTTAAGTTTTTCACGCCAGTACCTTAACGGGGTTACTAGAGCTTACCAAACTCCTCACTAACTAAATAATAGGCTAAAACTCGTAACGTTCTAATGAATGTTTATTGCAATAGAGATCCGGCTAGGAACACACGTCATTTTCATCATTTCGGCCGAATAAAGTCCACTGTTGGACACAGGCCTCCCCCAAAGATCACCACAACGACCGATATGGGTGTCTTGTGTGCTCATTGGGGGGTTTTGCCATAACCGCCACGCTTGGCAGACGGGTTGGCGATCGTAGTTGAGTTGTAAATGTACTCGAAAGACGCTGCTGCCCATCCTCCGGCCAATTGCTTAGTCGACTTTTACGACACCTACGGGAGGAGATGGGATGGTGACAGTCTAAGCCGGCACCACACGGCAATCTATACAAAACCAGTATAAGCTGATCTCACATTGTATAGGCTTTCTGTATGATGAGAGATCAGGGTAAACTGGTTTTATATAGCTTGATATGTAGCCGAGTGTACCACCGCAGTGCCAGATATTCTGTCGCCAAGCAGTAGTTTAAACTTGAGACATTACTGCTTCGGTTAGAAGGGCACTGTAGTAGAAGTTACTGGGCATAATAGACGAAATAGCTCTTGAGGTGCCGGGCGCAGTGTGGTGCCACGCAGGACAAGTTCCGAGTAGCATTACAATTGTTATGTTATGACTGGTCTCGTCCATCATCATCATCGTCCACTGCTGGACATCTCGTCTATATGTTGCAAAAAAAAGAAATGCTTTGTGTAACTTCCATATATTTAACCTTTTTTTTATTGGTGCCCAGTGGAAATTCTTCGTGAACTTCCTTCGCCCCGGGGAAGGGCGAAGGGGTATGCCGGACTCCTACCGGCTAAAACCACTGGAGCGGTCATCTTCGGCACCTACGGGAGGCTCCAGGTCCTCGTATGATCACACTAGAGCCGCCCACTGGTTCCATATATCTAACCTATCTGGAAGCTGACTACAACGTTTACTATAGCTTACAATTTTACCCCGTTATGGAGTATAGTTTAAACTCAATGTACTGACCAATCGATGTGTGCTGGTTAAAAAAACATTTCAATGTTGTGTACGTATACGTCTTATTGTATTTTCAGTACCGTAAGAATAAATGAAATTATGATATTTGTCGAATGTTTGTTTTCCCATCTTATATCAAGCGACCGAGACTCAGTGGTGATCAAGTCCAAGGACTAAATTACAGCAAAACCCGGTCACTATTTTAATATATTGGGTATTCTGTTCTTTTTAGTTTTTTTTTTTATTTAGTACAATTTACTTCAGTTCTTCAAGATTGTTATGAGAAAGTAAAGAATTCATATTTACCGTGAGTATAATAAATATAATTTTTTTCATGAAATCGTTACCCGAGAGGTATTCAAAAAACCCAGATGAAATAGTAGTTGAAAATGAAAAAGCTAAGACGCCACTGATACGTGATATATAATAAAAAATACAGTTGCATCTATGTGTATAGCTTTAGTTATTGTTTTATAAGTTATCTGTATTTTTATTGTTTAACAAATTTTGATAAATATCATAATTATTTCCTACGGACATATATTTTCAATATAAGTACAAAATACTACAAATAACTTTATTATTAAAAATCAAACTTTTGAACGTTATTGGTTTTATACACAAAATGTTTACGCAATGTATACTTTGATTAAAATCAAAATGAGAATGTATAGCCAGGCAATTTATTTCCTAATATCCAATCCATAAGTTTGTATAGCTAGGCATTTTTCCCCAATATCTAATCCATAAGTATATGTATAGCCAGGCATTTTTTTCCCAACATCCAATCCATAAGTATATGTATAGCCCGGCAATTTTTTCCTAATATGCAAACCACAACATTTTCTGTACATAATCACAAAAGTTATTTTCTATGTTCAAAAAGATTTGAATGTCATTTTTATTTCGTTTACATATGTCATATACATATATTGCCACAACTTCTCTCACCGTTCCAATATCGGAGCGAAAATAATCGAAAATGGAATTACCCTTAAAATTGTCTATGACATATATAAAGAAGTAATTAAATTATATATTTTTCACTGTAAGTATACTATGATCTGTATATTTAAGTATTTGTAAATTGTAAACTTTTTTTAGAGACAACACAACTCTATATTCTACTCTGAGCCTTCAAGTGCTAGCCGTACTTGTCCGGCACCTAATATTAAGTTTTACTTAATAAAACTTTTTTTCAATTTGTTGTCTTTAAAAATAAATAGATAAGTAACTATGGTGCGTATTTTTTTAAATAAAAAATGTAGCGCATAGACTACCGCTTTTTAAAAACTTTAAATGAATTTAAAAAAAAACAAATATTTATTCGAATAGGGTGGAGCGGCCAGTTGACGGCCGTGTATTTATTAAATATTTAATTTAAAATTATGTACGCCTTTACAAAGCTAAGCCTTTAAGTATTATGTTGTAGTTAATTTTGTCAAGGAGTACTATTTAAATTAACTATTTCGCAGCCGATGATGGATCAAAGTGGCTGTAACTATCCTCTACACAATGGCATATGATGACCAATTTTAATGTTCATTGAAAGATTGAAGATTTAAAGATTTATTAAGATCATAAAAACTCTAAGCCGATCTAAGAATAATTGGATAGAAGCTGGATTTCGGATCAGTTAGTTAACTACTAACTTAACTGCTTTGACTCAGCGAACCGAAGTGAATCATTGCCTCCGAAACGTATTTCCTTATCCATTA
Organism: Diloba caeruleocephala; assembly: GCA_947459985.1. NCBI lineage: Eukaryota > Metazoa > Arthropoda > Insecta > Lepidoptera > Noctuidae > Diloba > Diloba caeruleocephala. The sequence goes on along the minus strand of OX381633.1, from coordinate 3,950,022 downwards.
GAAAGCTTGAATCTAGCGCAGATCCACCTTCGCCATGTCACATCTGTGGCACACCAGCGGTATCTGGGGCCAGCTACCGGCCTAAACCCGATTGGTCGACCCAGATACGCAGTCTTGACTCCTCGATCGTCCCCCGACGTGATCGAGTCTGCGCAGCCGATGTGATTTTGTTACGCAGATAATATTGGACACGGCCACAAGTTTCGGTATTCTTCCGGGCTTTCCAATTACTGTCCAGTCTTTGCCGGACTCAATATCTTATGGACAATTTTTCTTTCTGTAGCCAAAAGGTTTTTCTCCTCCTTGAGTGTTTATATCGAAACTTCCAACCATAAATTAATATGGGTGTCGTAGAAGCTACTTTTACAGATATATTGTGTATATATGCATAAATTCCAGTATAAGCTGATCTCACATTGTATAGCCTTTTCGTACAATGAGAGGTCAGTTTTTACGGGAAATTTATAGCTTTATACATTCATAGATGCGATGGACGTTCAAAAGTGGCCATGATGGGCCATTCTGTACAGGAACCTGTAACAAAGTATCGTAACTACTTAAGTTATTAGGCAACGGGTAGAGCATTTCTAACTTAAGTTTAAAAAAAATACTTTTTACCAAGCTATACGCGAAGTGGCTGTGGGTTATTTTGTAATTTTCTGGCGAAACATACAAACGGTACTTAGTAATGCCTGTTGTAAAAATCTGATTTTTTATTTTGTGCATTCTCAAAAGTTAGTAATAAAGTGATTACAATATGTGAATAGATTCGAGACTGTTTATAGTCCAAATATTCAGTTTTCTTTTTGTTATTGTATAGTTAACAAAATAGGATGGCTAACAGTTGCGACTGTCACCTTATATAATGTATATGGTTTATCTAAGGTTTTCATTAAGAAGCTTATCTGCAGCAAAATATTATCTGGAATAATAAATAAGGAGGGATTCAATCACAGATAAATTTATAATTAAAAACTCCCGTATATATATGACTTTTTTACTTATTATGTACATTTATTGGGAGAACTGTATGGTATGTTATCTAGCAAAAATCATTCCTGCTAACCTGTAAAACTATGAAATAACTTGGAACTTAAAATTACTTTTCATTCAAAAAACAACAAATGAAATTATCTAAATAATCCCACTAAAATTTTAAATTATTTCTCATGAATAGAACCTCTAATAGAATCATGTAGCTAAATCAAACCCCACTTCGTCATCACATCAGCCAAAGGAAGTCCACTGCTGAACAAAGTCCCCATACATTTCCACAACACCCGGTCACATGCCGCTCTCATCCAACGACTCCCAGCGACCCTCACCAGGTCGTCTGTCCACCTCGTTGGAGGTCGTCCCACGCTGCGTTTTCCGGCGCGCGGTCTCCATTCGAGAACCTTTGTGCCCCAACGTCCATCAGTTCTAAGAGCAATGTGCCCCGCCCATTACCACTTCAGTTTACTAATCCTTTCAGCTTTACTTAAATAAATTTTCATTCATAAAACAGCGAACGCGATCATGTCAAGAAATTAACTTAAAATTATTTTTCAAAGATTAAACAGTGAATAATATCACGTATAATACTTATAATGGTAAATCGATAATAGTGACGAACGTCTCGAGGGTTCGTGAGTTCGAAATCCGACTGTTGTACTATTGGCGTACACTAACTCCTAGTCTGGGAGTATTTGGATGGGGACGATATGTGACCGGACATTGTGGACATCTATGGGGGAGGCCAGTTAGTGCAGTGGCTGATACAGTTGGCTGCTGCGCTCCGGGTCGTGGGTTCGATTCCCGCACGGAACAAATATTTGTATGATGTGCAGGTAGTTGTTCCGGGTCTGGGTGTATTGTATGTGGAATTCATGTCTGTAAACGCACCCACGACTCCGGAGAAATACTAGTGTGGGGCAAGGGTTAAAAAAAAATTGTTCAGCGGTGGACTTCCTTCAATATTTGATGACGACTCCAAACTATCATATTTAGGCTAGTTGAAGGGGTAAGCAGGAATACTAGTGATGTGCAAGATGTGTCTCAAGGTGACGTGCAATATGGTGCCTATAGCAATATATATATATAGATAGCAAGGGCGGATCCAGGGATAATCTGGGCCTCGGGGTCTCCTGTCAAGATTTTCAGAAATCATTGATGCTATTAGGTCTATGGTCAACTGCATTCCACACTCACCCCCCTTGCTGGGTAGTATTGCAACTGTCAGGGACAGGGATGACGCTTCCCAATAGGAGAATGACGTGGTTACTATATTGAATAAAGATAAAATTAACCTTAAAATATGACGTTCCCTTATTTATTATTCACAGACATATTTAACATCAATAACAATTTCACACTTGAAACACAAAATTTTGTATAGATTGCACTGTCTAAGATTTTATTGCAAGAATATGCGAGAAAATTGGAAATGCAAGAAACGCAATTCTCTTATCACGAACAAGTCTTGCTAGCTCGCCCTTTTTATTTTCTCTCATATTCTTTTATCACAGGCAAGGAAATGTATATAGCAACCGGTATTTTTCTTGTCGCCAGACAATCTGTTGTATAATAATTAGGTATAATGTATTTTTTATCATAACATTATTGTAAGTTAGGTAAGGTAACATTAGATCTTAAGGAATAATATAAAACAGTGAAATTTTATGCTTTGTTTCTTTTTAAAACCATTTGTAGATACCTACCTAAAAATATTTTGACATAGTGTCTATGAGCTTGCTGGGCAGGCGCCGATACAAAGGGTAAACTCCCAAGCTTCAACTGAATGTCTACGTAAAGAAGAAATTAAAATGTTAAAAAAAACTGTCCCAAAACTTGAATTTATTTAACATAACTTTTGTTGACTTACTTTTTAAATTATAAAAGACCTTCCCCATAGGAAATCTCGATAGTGCTAGTTTAATATTAACCTGCGACCACCACTCAGTGATATGCACTGGAGTCCACCACCACTCAATGATATGCACTTGAGTTCCTAACCTCTGCCTATGTCTCTTTCTACTAAGCTATTGAAATCATCAATGCACATAATTGAATAAGCATACGAAATTAGGGCAGTAGAGGAAATTTTTAAGTGTTAATAAAATCGGTCGCAGAACTTAAATTAATTTAACATAATTATGTAGTATTTTTTTTTAAAACCGCCTACACTATAATCCGTGAGGTGCCAGATACGAATAGAACCAACCCGTCTTATCCCGTGAGTGTTGTAAAATATTACTCAGAGATTAGCCGGAGGATGGGCAGCAGTTGCCTTCGAGCACATTAACAACTCAACTGCGATCGCCAACCAGTCTGCCAAGCGTGGCGACAATGGCAAGACCCCCAATGAGCACACAACACATCCATATCGGTCGTTGTGGTGATCTTTGGGGGAGGCCTGTGTCCAGCAGTGGACTTCATTCGGCCGAAATGATGATGAAAGGGCCTTTGGCCATGTGGTGCCAGCTCAGAATGCCACCACCCCATTTCATCCCGTGGGTTTCGTAAAAGTCGACTAAGGGATTGGCCGGAGGATGGGCAGCAGCGTCCTTCGAGCACATTAACAACTCAACTGCGATCGCCAACCAGTCTGCCAAGCGTGGCGACAATGGCAAGACCCCCAATGAGCACACAACACATCCATATCGGTCGTTGTGGTGATCTTTGGGGGAGGTCTGTGTCCAGCAGTGGACTTCAGGCGGCTGAAATAATGAAAGGGCCTATCCGTAAACCTGTACTTTAGGCATCAGAAGTAGTTAATCACAAGGGAAGCTAATAAAATCGTGTTATTATAAAGAAAACTTGCTGTTAATAAATTCAAAGACGAAACATCCGAATTAAATCGCCTTTATTTGTATTAATACATCATTACTACAAGTATACAATACAATCATAACTATCGCGATTTGTACACATTATAAAAACACTACATTTTGAGACCGTATCGCGTTGCATCATGACGGCCGAAAAAATAAATAGCTTCACAATAGGAGTACATTTTTATTTACTTAAATTATACAATTATTTTATTGGAATATTTTTATAGCTATAAATAGACATAGTTATTAATATTGTAGTCAAATACAAATTAAATGCTAACCCTTTTATTAATAAAAGATAAAACGGACACACACACATTACACATTAAATTAATACTAAATACGGAGTATTAATCATAATTATTATTCTTGTACATAGTTATTCCCCCGTAAATCTATTGGACTGAAGTTTGCGGCACGGAAACTCGTGTCATGAACGCAATCAATTAAAACTGAAAGTAGCTCTAAGCAATCGAATAATATCAACATATTTAGTGGCAGAGCCGGATTTAGGGGAGGAACCGGGGCCTCAGACCCCAATAAACGGATACCGAATAATGTGCAATATTATATTTGAAACGAAAAATATTTTAATTCTGATAAGGAATTCTAGCACATTAAAAAAAAAATCAGTCTGTTTGAAAAATAATTAGGGGCCTCCACAAATTCATTGATTTACGTTACACATACGTGTTTGGGTCGAGAAATCCGTATGTGTACTAAATTTCAACTTAATCGGTCCAGTAGATTCAGAGCAAGTTAGCTGTGACAGACGGACAGACAGACGAATGATCCTGTAAGAGTTCCGCCGGAACTTCGGAACCCTAAAAAACACCTCTCACTATGATTTCTCCTGTGCTGTCGGTACAGCTTACAGACATAAATCTCACATACACCCGGAACCGGAATATCTGTTAACCATATAAATATATGTTCCGTGCGGGACCATATATGCAGCCAATCTCTGTAACAACCGTGCCGAATTTATGTGCGCTTTTAACATAAATTAGTTACAAAAGTAGTAAAAAGAAAATGTTGATTGATCCAAATTCCTTAACTAATATTATAAAGTTATATCCGAGATAAATCTAGTTGATCTGGTGTTGCGGCGCAGACGGCGGCGGGAAACATCTGACGTGTTCGACTCCGGCGCGCTCCTCGTCGGCCGCCAGGTGGCGCGCGAGCACGCCGAAGATCTGCGAGTTGAGGACCTGGAAACGGCGGATGCGGTCCACCATGCGTTTGAGAGGCTGTGGAGGACAAAGATATACAGAATGTAACTGACAACGAACCGAAAACTTTGGGAACACTTCGGCCTATAGTAGCAATAGGAAACCATTAACCTCGGAATTAATAAGTTACATATTTTGTCATTATAGAGCACGCAATGTATCGTAAACAACGCGATCAAAACGCTCCGTTATTATTGTACTATGTTATACATTATTTTGTGACATAAATAAAACATTATTTTTTGACATTATTTAAATAATTATTTATATGTGTACTTGATTCAATAACTTTATTTATTATCTTTGTTAACGAGAGCGTGGCCTCATATCGGCATTTTATACGTCCACTGCTGAACAAACGCCTCCCGCATAGATTGTCACAACCGTGTCATCATTTTGGGGGGTATTTGCCAAGAGTCACCACGCTTGGCAGGCGGGTTGGTGAGCGCAGTATGGCTACCGCTTCACAGAAGGGACGCTGCTGCCCATCCCTCTGGTTTAGATTCCCTTAGTCACCTTCTACGACTTCCACGGGAGGAGATGGAGTGGTGCTATATTCTTAATCCGGACACCACACGGAAACGTGGCCGCTTAGTGAAATATGACAGCCATTTGGCAGTCGCCTAACTTGCCTAGATTGCCTTTATCTCATAGAACGTCCACGACTGGTCAAAGACCTCTCCCCCATATACTTCCACAACAACTGGTTACATAGCAGTGTTTTATCACTTTAGGGAGTCAGCCTGCCAAGCGTAGTACCTGAATAAATGATTATATTCTAACAAATTGCTTCATCATTTCGGCCGAATAAAGTCAACTGCTGGACACAAGCCTCTCCCAAAGATCGCCACAACGACCAGTCTGGGTGTGTTGTTTGCTCATTGGGGGGTTTCGCCATAATCGTCATGCTTGGCAGACGGGTTGGGTTGTTAATGTACTCGAAGGAAGCTGCTGCCCATCTTCCGGTTGTGACGAAGTCTTCAATCAACCTCTTTCATGACTTCATACCTTTTTATCTCCATCACTGTCCACCTCACGATTCATTCTTTATTCAAATCAAAATTCGAATTTATGTGACGTAGAGTCGCTCTTCATATTTTGATGATTATCATTACACATTTGATTCTGAACGCTAGTGGTTCAACACACAGCTGTTGCTCTGACAAATAGTCTCCTGCAATATAACAATTACTTATTTTTAACTAGCTTAAATATTGTGTTTATAAGCTATATTTGAAATATATAAACATCACCATGAAGATGAAGTGTTGAAGTTGTGAATATCAATATACCTATATAACATATATGCTACGTTTCATTGAATCACAATAACTCGCCCAATGTGGGGCGCCAGTGTCGCGGAGTGCCTCCCTCCGTGTTCCTTCCCGGTTAGCTCAACAAGGAGGCTCTCTCCACGGCAGCAAGTAACGGAGTTCAGTTATTGTGATTCAATGAAACGTAGCATATATGTTATATAGGTATATTGATATTCACAACTTCAACACTTCATCTTCATGGTGATGTTTATATATTTCAAATATAGCTTATAAACACAATATTTAAGCTAGTTAAAAATAAGTAATTGTTATATTGCAGGAGACTATTTGTCAGAGCGACAGCTGTGTGTTGAACCACTAGCGTTCAGAATCCAATGTGTAATGATAATCATCAAAATATGAAGAGCGACTCTACGTCACATAAATTCGAATTTTGATTTGAATAAAGAATGAATCGTGAGGTGGACAGTGATGGAAATAAAAGGTATGAAGTCTTGAAAGAGGTTGATTGAAGACTTCGTCACACGGTTAAGCCCATAGCGGCCGTTTACGACACCCGCACGATGAGATGGGTTGGCGCTATTCTAAGCCGGTACCACACGGTAAATTGATTAAATGTATACGTGAAGAAAAAACTTTTTAAGCACATTGTGGACACGGATAAATGGAGTGTACGATTTGGCATAATGAAAGTTCATATGGAGGAGGATTGCAGAAATGTTAAATGTATATAAAATATGTGTTACTAATCATCTGTATCTTATCAGCCAAAGGTCATCCACTGCTGAACAAAGGCCTTACAAGTGTTACAAATACAATCCAACAATACAAATCAAATTTAAAAGGTTAATGAATTACGGTCCAATTTCGACCCCTGGGCGACCCCTGGGTGACCACTGGTTTAGTTAAATATCTGAAGATATGAAGGTGTATATCTAAGTTTGCGGCAAATATTCGCATGAGACGGAATGCAACGTGCAAAGGTAACGTAGGACCACAGGTAAATTACATAGGTACTTACGATCCCCTTAACCAGTTCATCCTTGCCGTCTACACGTTGTACCCTCAGGATGTGGTAGCAGAAGTCCAGGGCTTCGAAGCGCCTCTGTTGACCCAGCAGGGCTATGATAGTACAACCTGCCCAGTGGAGGCCTTCGCCAAACAGTTCCCTGGACAAAGAAAGTATTGCTTTAAAAGAGTATTTATCTCTTGTAAAAAATAGAGTTTCTAAAATCTATCAGTACATATGAGAACATTATTCATAATGCCCGGGCACTATGAATAATGACAAATCGAATCGGGCAATATGAATAATACCAATGTATCTGCATTTTCTTGGCACTGGATGCGACCTAAGGGCCACTCCAGCAGTACCTTAACCTACTCGAACAGTTATTGCAGCTATGTTAACGGAAATTAAGAAAAAGCATCATAGGAATTCTATGTAACAATGGATCTATTAAAAATATTTCCAGTATCGATTTGTCATTATTCATACTGCCCGGGCATTATAAATAACGTCCCAATTAGTTACTAGGTTTATGACATATAATTAAACTGGTTTTTTTATATAAATTTGCTAAACAACATCAATATATCTAATTTATTTATTTTGTTTAAGGCATGGAGGACTTACAGCTATATAAACCTAAAGTATGTATGTATAAGTTTGCCGTGTGGCTCAGAATACCACCACCCCATCTCCTCCCATGGGTGTCGTAAAAGTCGACTAAGGGATTAGCCGGAGGATGGGCAGCAGCGTCCTTCGAGTACATTAACAACTCAACTGCGATCGCCAACCCGCCTGCCAAGCGTGGCGATTATGGCAAAACCCCCCAATGAACCCACAACACACTCAAATAGATCGTTGTGTTATTCTTTGGAGGAGGCCTGTGTCCAGCAGTGGACTTCATTCGGCCGAAATGATCAAACCAAAAACAAGTGTTCACACTTATGGTGTGAACACTTATGGAACTAGACTAAAATTATATGTAACAAATACCTAAACTCGTGAACAAACAAAGTAAGGACATCCTGTTAATTGTAATAATTATAATAACGTATGTTTATTTACGAATCAGGAATGAGGAGATCCGTAGAAGAACTAAAGTTGTCGACATAGCTGAAAGGATTAGTAAACTGAAGTGGCAATGGGCAGGGCATATTGCTCGTAGAACTGATGGCCGCTGGGGCACAAAGGTTCTCGAGTGGAGGCCGCGCACCGGAAAACGCAGCGCGGGACGACCTCCAACGAGGTAGACAGACGACCTGGTGAGTCTTTGGATGCGGGCATTATTATTATTTTAAATAACATAATAGTGTCATATGTATCTGTGGTCAAATAAGTCTTTTATCTTTATCAAAAAAAAAAAACTTGTCAAGATTTTCAGAGACCATTGTAGGTCTTTAGGTCCTTAGGTCAAATGCATTCCACAGTTTTGGGGGGGGCTATGGCCCCCTGAGCCCCCCCTGGATCCGCATTTGGCCTATTCCTTCGTCGTCTGTTTCAGGAGAGGAGATGGTTCTACTCTACACTGGAAACCAAAAGTAGCAATTTCCCTTACTCGACAGTAAATTGCGTGTCACCGACAGGGATGCAGTACAGGAACTGAAGGGCAGACCATAATCTGAAAGGAGAGAACGGTAAGTACTTATTATGTACGCGCGTTAGAAGTTAGGTATCATTTCTGGGGAAACTAAAAAAAATACGTATGTAGGTAAAACAAACGAAATGATCGAAGAAAGATATTTAAATATAGACAATTTGAAAAAAAAAAATTTACATATAAACGATTCAAATATATTTTAAATCAATGATTAGTCAGATAACTATACAATTTAATTCTCTTTGACATATATATACAATTGAGATTCGTGACAGTCACGCAGCTTCCAGTTTTACTCACATCAACGGCCGAATACTGAAAACCCAGTTAATATTAAATCCCGGAACGGGTTTCTCGAATAGTTAAAGCGGGACTTAATATTAAGTGGCGTTTCAGTATTCTGCCGTATATTACATAAAAGCGTGAAGATATTTGTCATACATAGGTACCATACCATTAGTAGTCAAGTTTTATTTGCCGTACTTGATTTTATATAGGCTGTCACTAGATGAATATGATTTATTATATTTTTATATAGGTTTCCTACTGAAAACGGGTTTCTTCAAAAGAAGCCCCAATATTCAAAAACAATTTAGTCAGGGATGAATTACTTTATACCAATTTGGTAAAAGTGAAATTTAAGAGAAATCTGCTTTTTGCGTTAAGTTAAACACATCATACTCGGTACCTAATTTTTAAATGTTTTGAAATCTTATAACTAAGGTAAATAAAATAACTTTCCATTGGAATCAAAACGTTAATTTCATTTTGTATTTGAAAAATGAGTGGGTCAAAAATTTTTATATTAATATTTTACATACAAATATTTTTTAAAGCTATAAATTGAACCCAAAAGCAAAGCCATAATTTCGGCCTATTTCATTATGCGTATGGTGCCTAATTATAAATGTAAAATGACCGTCTTTAGAATTGTCTGTCTGTCTGAAAGTTTGTCTCGAATAAATATTTGAATGGCATGAAACCTGGTACTTGATGGTTCATCATTTTGGATCCACCATTTAGAATTTCTTTGAGAGCAGATTCGTAATAAGGACCTCGAAAACCTCGCGGGAATCACAATTTGTATTTTGAGTGTATGCATGTCACACGATCTCCTCCCGTGGGTGTCGTAAAAGTCGACTAAGGAATTAGCCGGAGGATGGGAAGCAGCGTCCTTCGAATACATTAACAACTCAACTGCGATCGCCAACCCGCCTGCCAAGCGTGGCGATTATGGCGAAACCCACCCATTGAGCCCACAGCACAGCCATATCGGTCATTGTAGTGATTTTTGGGGAGGCCTGTGTCCAGCAGTGGACTTCATTCGACCGAAATGATGATGTCTGTTTTATTGGCAAGAGGAAACAACTCGATAGAATGAGATACATGAAGAAAAAGTAAAAAGATAAAATTTGCACGTTTTATGAACGAGCAAAATTGGACTTCTGGGGTGGAAGGTCTGGTGACCTGAAATACAGGCTTCAGCCTAGTTTAGGCACCAGTCTCTCACAATAAATATGTATAGTAGTGTAGCATTTTGCATTCGCACATGAGGACATACGAGTCCCCTCGGACCGACCTGTGGAACTCGTTGGTGTCGTCGGTGTGCGCGGGCGCGTGGTGGTGGGGCGCGGGGGGCGCGGGCCAGGCGGGCGCGGCCAGGCAGCCCCGCAGGCGCCGCAGCACCACGGCGCCCAGCGACAGGCCGCAGCACAGGCGCTCGCGCGTCAGCAGGTCGCCCTCGCGCGACAGCTGGCCTTGCTGCGCGGGGACACCGGCGTGCGGTCGTAATGAGAGCTTAAATACTAGTGGTGCAACGGAACCGTCGTAACGGAAACGGAAACGAAAACTGATTTCAAATGTCCATTTTAGCAGAAACGGATGCGGAAACGGAATCTATACAAATAAATAAAATTGAAATGTCTGTTTCATTTTTTTTCATTTCGGCCGAATGAAGTCCACTGCTGGACACAGGCCTCCCACAAAGATGTCCACAACGACCGATATGGATGTGTTGTGGGCTCATTGGGGGGTTTTGCCATAATCGCCACGCTTGGCAGACGGGTTGGCGATCGCAGTTGAGTTGGTAATGTACTCGAAGGACGCTGCTGCCCATCCTCCGGCTAATCCCTTAGTCGACTTTTACGACACCCATGGGAGGACATGGGGTGGTGGCATTCTGAGCTGTAATGTCAAAATAACAGCTTTTTACTAAATGCATATGAACGTATATACGGTACCTATAACAAAAAAACAATTTTTATTTTTTTGTCTGTCTGTCTGTATGTCTGTTTGTTCCGGGTAATCTCCGAAAACGGCTAGACCGATTTTGACGGGACTTTCACTGGCAGATAGCTGATGTTATAAGGTATAACTTAGGGTACTTTTATTTTAGAAAAATAAATAATTAAAAAAATAAAAACCCTTGAAATCCAATATATATATATTCTATATCAAGAGTCTATGTCGAAGTACCCTAAATTTCTTTTAAATTACACGCGGGTGAAACCGTGGGTCCCAGCTAGTTGTAAATATAACGAAAAAAGTACACATTATCATTCAATTTGAAGTAGCGGTAAGTTATATTGTTATGTTCATACCGTAAATATGAACGTTTATTAATGGCCAGAATTATATTACTTACAAAGTTTTCAGTAATTATCGATAAGAGTATTGCGCTCTACTACGTTTGACGGGATCATATAGATCTCCGAGTGAAGGAAAGCGCACACTATCCCGCTCCCGCTCCCGCATTTTATATCAACACGTGCAGCGAATGTATGGCCCGAGTATAGTACAATACGACTAGTAATGATGAATAGATCTCTGCTTCTGCTTCCGCAAGTGAGGAAGTTCCGCGCGCTTTTTCACATCCCTTCTTTTTTCTTTTGTTTTTCAGTAAAAAAAGGCGTTGCCTCGCACTAGGGTTTCTCCTGTGCCGTGGGTGCCTTTACAGCCACAATACACCCAGACTCGGAACAACTACCTGCAGATCATACAAATATTTGTTCCGTGCGGGAATCGAACCAGCGACCCGGAGCTGAGCAGCCGACTGTATCAGTTACTGCACCAACCATGCCGTCAATCCGTTTTTGTTCCTGTTTCGCAACTTTGTAACGGATATTTGATCGGAAGTTTAAATTTTTCGCGGCGAATAAGGCGCGTGCCAATTTCTGGGGAGGTAGGGCGCGCGCGAGAGCGGTGTTCTGGCCAGCGAGCCAGACGCGGGCTTCCAGCACTTGTCGCAACGCGTTTGTTTATATATTTCTCACAATTTTTAAGTTTATCACAATTTCAGTACATGTGCTCTAATCACGACAGAAATCTTCGTTCCTCTTACAATCGTCTCCTGCAATGTCCCTCCCATCGCTCTGACTTTGTACACTCCTCTTTCTTTGTCCAGTCTATTCTTCTGTGGAATGCGCTACCACTTTGGCAGAATCATCTCAGCGTTGATCTTTCCTATTATGTAATTCATATATAAATATATATATATATATATATATATATATATATATATATATATATATAATTATGATGTATTTTATATTATTATTATGTACGTACGTATATTTATATGTTTATACCTATTTGTAATATGTTATTGCTTTTAAACGTTATCCAAATATTTATATATTGACTTTTTTTTCTTTGTTAACTTCTTACAGTTATACTATTAGTGCACCCGCCATGTTTTGTCTCTGCATCACCCTAAGGTCGACTGGCAGATAATGCCTAATGGCATTAAGTCCGCCTCTGTACAAATTGTGCGTAAAGTATTAAATAAATAAATAAATATATACGTTTTCTTTACATTGGTTTATTATGCGCTGTGACGTGAATGTAAGCGCATGAGATTTTCAGTTGTTCTTTGATATACTTATAGTACTTTTGTGTCGTGTGTGTAAGCTAACTGCTACTATGAAACCAAAAAACCAGTCCTACATGGAATCATTTCGTTGAGATTGACGATTCCAAAGCCAATACTAAGACAATTTACTTTTAGAGATACAGTCACACCTTCAGGAGTACAAAAAAGAAAAACGATTCTCCTGTGACGTGGGTGCATTTACAGACACAAATATCACACACAACACACCCAGACCCGGAACAACTACCTGCAGATCATACAAATATTTATTCCGTGCGGGAATCAAACGGGCGACACGGAGCGCATTGGTCGAAAGTATCAGCCACTGCACCAACCGTCAAATTACCTCTACATGAGGATCCCCTTGTGTGGTGGACATTAAATTCACACAAATACAATAGTAATATATCAATAGGCTATGGATACGGGATAAACTCGTAGAACGAAACGCACAATCGACAGTTCTATATTTGTTTTTACCTTAAATGTCTTTTTACATTGTGATACAAAAACATGTAACTAAAAAATTTATATTTTTATTAGATACACGTATTTATTTATTTATGAATTGAATCATAGATACATATGTTATAATAATATACATAAATTTTCTTCTCTATTACCAACCTTGATATTCGTGACATCGTCACGCGGGCCTATCAGAATATCAGCGCTGGAGCATTTTGTTTGCTGTAGCACTAGCTGAGATTGGTACCAATTTTGGCCTCACGCATTCACAACCACGTGCTATCGTATTTCATTTACTGTTTATATAAAATTTGCAACGTGTGTGTGAATGAGGACTGGAGATAAACACATTTTCTTTCTTTCTTTAATCATTTACCATTAGTGTGAAAATATTTATCAGCTCCTCCCAGCAGCGTCGCCAGTGAGCAATGATTTAACAGAGCTGGTCTTAAATATGAAGTATACCCGAACAGATAGGTGAAAAAGCGACCCAACTACTTTTCATAAAATATAACTTACCGCTACTCAATTTTGAATACTAATTTAATAATAAATTATATTTGAAATGATTATTGGATTTACACTTCCGATTCCGCATCCTTTTCTGTTCCGTTTCCGCAAAACATTACTTTAGACAACTGTTTCCGTTTCCGCTTCCGTTACGACACTTCCGTTGCATCACAGAGTACGACATGTTAGATGTAGCATCGGCAAAAATCGTGAAACCGATCGCTTCCGAACTGAGTGCGACTTCAAGATCACTAATAAACTAACGTTTTTTGCTGCTTTAGGCAAAAATGATCTTTACGCAAACGCAATAACTTGTAAAGTTACACAGGATGTTTGGGAGATGGGTGCAAAGCCTGAAGGGGATGATATCTTAGACCATTTAGAACATATCAAGCTAAACTCGTCTTGGCGAAGTCTCTCCTATTTTTTTAATTATTGAAACTTGTGCTAATAGTGTCCAGTAAAAGTTTTTATATTATAATTTTTAATTTACTGTTTGTTTAAGTGATGTGTGATTACTCAAACAAAATAATTTCCAAGCATCTGTCTCATCACAGAAACAATCTACGCATATTCAAGAAACTATAAAAAAATAAGATATAAAAGATTAAGAAACATTAAAAAAAATTAAGATAATGTCTTGTTTACTCCATAATATTTTTATTTATAAAGTATTCTCAGTTGTTCAAACCTTTTTAAAACATGCTTGGTTATTGCCCTTTCGTAAGGTATTATTTACGCAGATGTCTCATCAACTCTTGGAATAGGTATGTACAAAGCAAATTGAGAAAGAAATGTTCAACTTGCTAAAACCACTGGAGCGGTCATCTACGGCACCTAAGTGATGCTCCAGGTCCTCGTATGATCACATTACAGATCCCGAAGTACTTACTTAAATAATTTATAAATAATCTGATTTATTTTAAACTAGCTGTTGCCCGCGGTTTCGCCCGCGCGTTTATTGTTAATAATATAGATGCAAATATATCAGTATAATTAGTATATATATGTAGTGGATTCGATTTCAAGGGTTTCACTTTTTTGCGCGGAATTCTAATAAATTTCTTAAATAAAAGTAGCCTAAGTTATTCCTTATAACATCGGCTATCTGCCAGTGAAAGTCCCGTCAAAATCGGTCCAGCCGTTTCGGAGATTAGACGGAACAAACAGACAGACAGATAAAAATAAGTTGTATGTACCGTATATACTTTCATATGCATTTAGTAAAAAGCTGTTATTTTGACATTATAAACAGACACTTAAATTTTATTTATTTGTATAGATTAAACGACAGTTAGAACCGCGGGGCACAGCTAGTAGCATTATATTATCCGTGGTGAGGGTAGTTTACTTACCTTAGCGGTACCATACTTGTCAACATTCTGCACAATTTGCAGCGCTGAATACTTGGCTTCGAGACGCTTCTGCTTTGTTTCTGGCTTCTCTCCCTCTGTATACACAACAGGAATTATGTGTTTAAGGCGCTTTTGAGCGCTTTGGAAAGCCAAACTATATCATATCATCACACATCAGCTCGTACACGTCCAGCGCTGAACTTGGCAAATTACAATAACTTTCAATTTGGAATCTCGAAGTCTTATCCATACTTCGCCGTGTGGTGCCGGCTCAGAAAACCACCATCCACCCCATCTCTTCCCGTGGGTGTCGGAAAAGTCGACTAAGGGATTAGCCGGAGGATGGGCAGCAGCATCCTTCGAGTACATTAACAACTCAACTGCGATCGCCAACCCGTCTGCCAAGCGTGGCGATTATGCAAAACCTTCCAATGAGCCCACAACACACCCATACCCGTCGTTGTGGTGACCTTTGGTGGAGACCTGTGGCCAGCAGTGGACTTCATTCAGCCGAAATGATGATGACACTTTTCGTATCAGTACAGAGAACATTGAACGTAGAGTTAATCTACACTAATATTATAAACAGGAAAATATAGTATTTTTGTATGTTTGTAACGAACAAACTCAAAAGCTAAAAGTCCGATTTCAAAAATTCTTCCTCCATTAGAATGCTACGTTTTCCTTGAGTAATATAGACTATATTTATTACTACATTTTTTTTTGAGATCCCTACTAAAGCTTCAATAATGTAACCCAAGGTGTAAAAATATTAGCCATAAAATGTTCTACAATATCAAAGAACATATCAATATCTACAAAAAACTTCACGGTACCATATGTTCAACTATTGTAGTTATGTAACTATAACTTCTTTTTTGAAAGTTGATAGAAATACCGACCAATCAGACCATGGTTACATTTACTCTACGTTTATCCCAAAAATGTGAAAAAAAGTGCGAAGCCGGGACGGGCCACTATTATCTAATAAAGTGATATGTACCTCCTGCAAATGGCCGCGGCAGAATGTTCTGGAATGGTGCAGCATGGAGGAGATCAGTCACTTCTTCTTGACTCAGCGCCTTGTAATAAAACCATACATTCAAGTATATTGTAATAATTAGATAGGAAGACAGAGAATTTAAAACCATATCCCTTTGCATTAAAAAGTCAAAATCGACCTTCTGAGAGTTAACGACGGCAGATATCGAGTCCTAACCGTCGACTTATCGTAAGCGACAATCCTTAGAATTTACTTTTTTGTACGCTATGGGCGCTTACGATACAAATTTACAACTTCGACGGCACGGTTGGTGCAGTGGCTGACACAGTCGGCTGCTGCGCACCGGGTCAGAGGTTCGATTCTCGCACGGAACAAATATTGGTATGATCTGCAGGTAGTTGTTCCGGGTCTGGGTGTATTGTGTGTGGAATTTGTGTTTGTAAACGCACCCACGATACAGGAGAAATCCTAGAGCGGGGTAACGTTTAAAAAAAAATTAAATGAAATAAAAATTTAAAAATTAATTACTTTTTTATATATTTATGGTGCATGCATTCATGTTCCACTACACAGGAGAAATAAATACTAGAGCGGGGCAACGTTTAAAAAAAAATTAAATTAAATAATATTTAAAAAATTTTTTTTTTTTTTTATATATTTATGGTGCATGCATTCATGTTCCACTATACAAAGGTGTTGCTTAATTGTGTACTGCACGTATGATTATTTCAGGTATTATTATGAGCAAGTTGGCTGCACGTTGCACGTATAGATGCTGTACGTAAGTATATAGAATGCATTAATTAAACGCGATTTATTTCCGTAAACTATTTTCAATTCGATGGATGCTATTCGCGCAAACTTCAGAAAATATTAATTAAAATAAAATAAAATTCATGTTCATGAAATTGTCGCCAACAATAATTCGGCGGTCAGGGCTCGATATATCGGTAGCACGCATGTGGTCACGCGCTGCCGTGGGACGCTTTGGGGGATCCTTTACAATCCCCCGGGGGGGTGACCGCTTTACAGTCACCCTCTCCGAGATGCGCCTATAGGCGTGGCACCAGTGGGCGACTCCAGTGTAATCATACGAGGACCTGGAGCCCCCCGTAGGTGCCGAAGATGACCACCCCAGTGGTTATAGCCGGTAGGAGTCCGGCATACCCCTTCGCCCTTCCCTGGGGCGAAGGAAGTTCATGAAGAATTTCCACTGGGCACCAATAAAAAAGGGCTCGATATATCGCCTCACCTGTTCAATCAGCATACAGAACAGAATGATGTTGCCCAGCTCCCTGAAGGCATGGAACAGCTCCGTGCGAGCGTCTGGATACTGGACAATGTCCGTCAGTTGCGCGTGGTAATATCCGAGTACACCTGTATAGGCAACATATGAAGTTTGTACAGGCTGTCCAGTAAATAGCACGACATACTGCAGGGGGTGAGAGCTTGGGTCAATACCTACCGAAAAACACAATATATGTTCAGCAAAATCTTACGGATTTACAGTAGTACAAAATTTTCCGAAATATCGAAAAATCTGAAAATTTAAATAAAAATTGTATTTCTTGAAAACATTTTAGTTTTTAATAGAATAAAGACTTATCAATGAGTAAAGTAACTATTCACAAATAATTTGAGGTATAAAAAAAAAACTAGAAAAGGAATTTTTCATTACGGGATGCTTAAAAATCTGTGTCAAGGTAGAGATTTTTCGATATTTCGGAAAATTTTGTACGTACTGTAATTCCGTAAGATTTTGTTGAACATATATTGTGTTTTTTTGGTAGGTATTGACTCAAGCTCTCACCCCCTGCAGTATGTCGTGCTATTTACTGGACACCCTGTATAATGTCTTAGATTTTCGCGATTATTACACATTATAATAAAACACTTTTAAACGGATTCTATCGCGTATATTTTTGATTTTCCTGACGTTTCGAACACTTTGCAGGGTTCGTGGTCGCAGGATGACTAAGGTGTCAGGCGTCGTTACAGATTTTAAAAAGTTATTTTATTTTATCTACCGTACAAT
Organism: Diloba caeruleocephala; assembly: GCA_947459985.1. Classification (NCBI taxonomy): domain Eukaryota; kingdom Metazoa; phylum Arthropoda; class Insecta; order Lepidoptera; family Noctuidae; genus Diloba; species Diloba caeruleocephala. The sequence goes on along the minus strand of OX381633.1, from coordinate 3,931,850 downwards.
TTTAATCAAAAAATTTGTTTCGATGCACGCAGTGACAGTGTCTTGATGTCTCTTAGTGCGGTATGTTGTTTGGGACTTAATTTAATAACCGGATTCCAAACAGGTGGTACCTGCCAACCATCTTCTCTATTAAAATTAGGATGTTTTTTTTATTTCAATAGCCTCACGAAACATTCTAGGTACATATCGGTTCTCTTTCGCGAGGACTTGAGGTTGATCGAAACGTAGTAATGTCTTAGATTTTCGCGATTATTACACATTATAATAAAACACTTTTAAACGGATTCTATCGCGTATATTTTGATTTTTGATTTTCCTGACGTTTCGAATACTTTGCAGCATTCGTGGTCGCAGGATATAACTTTTTAAAATCTGTAACGACGCCTGTCACCTTAGTCATCCTGCGACCACGAATGCTGCAAAGTATTCGAAACGTCAGGAAAATCAAAAATCAAAATATACGCGATAGAATCCGTTTAAAAGTGTTTTATTGATCGAAACGTCTATTTTTTTCGATAGTGGTTGGGTTTGCCTAAGGCACCAGTGTGTGAACATGCCTGAATTAAGTTTAGATAAGCTCATATTTTTCGTCTGTGACTTGATACCTAAATCTGAGCCGTTATCGATTAATAAAACTAATTGAACATTGGATATAAATATACGATTTCCAATAGTTATAGCTGTTCGTGCACAGCGGATATTTTGTTGGATATTTTCCTTTGGGGATAATTTTCGGATACGGTGCAGTGGCTGATAGTCGGCTGCTGCGCCCCGGGTCGTGGGTTCGATTCCCGCACGGAACAAATATTTACATGATCTGCAGGTAGTTGTTCCGGGTCTGGGTGTATTGTATGTGAAATGTATGCCTGTTAACACATCCACGACACAGGAGAAATTCTAGAGTAAGGCAATGATTTAAAAAAAAAATGTGCTATATTTACCATTCCTTTTTTCAGATATAATATCATTTCGTGAATCTATTTTTATTTTATTTTAATGCAAATTCTTACCGTTAGATCCATAGTCATATCTGGGCAGCTTGCAGTGCCTTGGCATGGCCGCCGCTAGAGCCCTGGTGAACTGAGCTATAGTTCCATGAAGCAACCCTCGGGCGACGTCCAGGAGTTCGGAGACAACCACAGCTACGCCCTGGTAGCCGAGGAGACGGACTAGGGCGTGAAGATGTTGGGCGCCCACGAAACCTGTTGGAAAATATTTATCTGAAAATCAGCTCTGTTGGCGTTGTCTCAACGCCTCAGCAATATGCTGAGCATCAACCAATTTTTACACACTTCGGCGCACGTGTTTTCTGTTTTTATGCCAATGTAGGTCTATATTTAGTTTTATATAGTCTCTTGCCACTTTTCATTTTATTTTATTTTATTGCAGAAAATAATAAGCCTAAGTGTTGCTAGAGATTATATATATATAGATATATTATAGTTTTACCTGCGCCCGTTTTCTGTGGACAGAAATCGAAATATTGTCTTTATTTTCTTTCCTTTCGAACAATCAAAAGATTCGATTGTTTTTAGCAACGGCCGTTACTTTATACTCAAATCAAATCAAATGTTTATTAATCAAAAAAGCAACATCACTAATACGCTTTTATCAGTGAGCCACAAACTAAGCTTAGCTTGTATCTTGGGGCTCAAGAGTAGGGTTTATACAAAATAATGTTAATGTTACAATCAATCACAGTATTAAATTTCAGTAACTTAAATTTATTCTAGTGGGCTATGTGTATGTTTGTGAGTCGGGTGTGGAGGGGGTATGTGTGAGTGTTTGTGTTATTGTAATTGTATGAGTATGGCGCGTGCTAAAGCAGAGTTTCGGTATCATCATAAGATAGTTTTAGTAAAGAAGAAGTTAGTTTTTTTTTGCAAATGGCCACTGAACAGTCCCTTAGATCACAGATTTTATTAACTTTATTATATGTGTTGGGGTGAGAGAAAGCGGTGCACCGTCTTGCTAGTTCGGATTTGAAATCTGGTATAGGTACTCTAAAAACACGTTTTCTTACTATGCTAGGATAGTCAGGCCGTTCCTTAAGGGTAGCGTGTATTTTTAGCGTTGCTTTGAGTATAAAAAGTTGTCGGACCCTAAGAACCTGAAATTCTTGATAAATTAGGTCTGTGGGAAACTTGTAGGGTTTTTTCAAAGCTACTTTAATGACTGCACGTTACGTATATTACCGTTGTACTGCGCGTACTGCGCGGAGTAGGCGAGGCTGAGCTGCTTGGAGCCCCACAGCAGCGCGTGGCCGTACTGCTGCGCCTTCTCGCGAGACACGCCGGCCGCGAACTGGATGCCGCGACACTTCACAAACCTGATGAGGAAACTTGTATCACTGTCTGGAAAAACCTGGTTTCGACTACGTGTCATTTGTTGAGGGGGCTTTTAGGGGCATGTGACTAGGCTTATACCTGGTCTGGCTCTAGTGTGATCATACGAGGACCTGGAGCCTCCTTTAGGTGCCGAAGATGACCGCTCCAGTGGGTTTAGCCGGTAGGAGTCCGGCATACCCCTTCGCCCTTCCCCGGGGCGAAGGAAGTTCATGATGAATTTCCACTGGGCACCAATAAAAAAAAATTTAAAAAAGGCTTATACCTGGTCTACATGATAAGCTCAAAGGATAGGTACGTAACTAGCGATTGTTTCATAATTTTTTATCATTTCGGCCGAATGAAGTCCACTGCTGAACACAAGCCTCCCCCAAAGATCACCACAACGACCGATATGAGTGTGTTGTGGGCTCGTTGGGGGGTTTTGCCATAATCGCCACGCTTGGCAGACGGGTTGACATTCGCAGTTGAGTTGTTAATGTACTCGAAGGACGCTGCTGCCCATCCTCCGGCTAATCCCTTAGTCGACTTTTACGACACCCACGGGAGGAGATGGGGTGGTGGTATTCTGTGTTAATGTTTAATGGTAATTAATGGAATGGTGCTATATTCAATCCGGTTACCACACGGAATAATTACAAGGCATAAGAGACCACCAGAAACAGTATGAAAGTGTTCGGGTACCTAGGTCTGCTAAGATTTATTTATTGCATATAGATGCATATCTTTAACCGTATGTGCTGCGTGTGATTATCTGTGCTCGGCATCGCTCTTTTTGTATTTTTATAAGGAAGGCATATTATATCGCGTATCCTTTAGGAATAAAGAATTTGCTACTGTTACTCTAGGTTTATCTCACACCCACGTAAAGAGTAGATGGCTTTTGCTAGGAACCATACCCATATGAAAAAAATGGACTTGCTCATATCGTAACATGGTCACGAGATGAGCAAGTCGTTCGCCAGATGGTAAGCGTCACGTCTGCCCATTAAAACTGTAATGAAAGAAAGAAAGAAAAATATTTTATTGGCACAGTACACGCAATAAAAATAAAAAAATGCACTCCGGAAGTGCCGACAGAAGTGAAAACTTATTTGGGCGCGTTAGGAGATTTTATCTCATCTAAAAATATGCGTACCGTGCTAAAAGAAGTTTTCACTTCAAAAAACACTTTAATATAACAACTATAAACTAAATATAGGTGCATCAGCTATACGTACAAATCGTGCAGTGATAAAATTATTGTGCCAAAGGGCTAACACCTCAGCATAACATTATGTTAGGCGGCAGTGATAAAAGGCTCCCCCCCCCCGGCCTCGCTGTGCGCTGTGTTGCGCACACGGCTGCACGTGACCACGTGCACCCCACCGTCTTCCCGGGGGTCGCTCGGTATGCGCACGCAGACTTCCCAATATGTGCACCCGCAACCCCGAGGGGTGGCACCTACCTAGCCTGGTAATCCATGTAATATACCTGTCCGTAGCAGCATTGTAGCAGTAGTTCGGCAGAAAATCGAAGTTCAGCTCCCAGAAGACGTGCAGGGTGATCCTGCCGTAGGGCGCGAGGACTCCGTGGTCGCTCTCTCTGAGGATCGCGTCGAAGTCGTCCAGCGTTAGGTAGCGACTCAGGAGTTTGTGGCAGAGGCGGTTCACGGAGATCAGACCTTCTAGTTCCTACGAAAAAAGTGTTTTGATGTTAGTAATGTATAGTAATGGTTGGTAAAAAAAAAAACAGGTGCGAGTTGAACTCGCGTGGAGAGGGTTCCGTACAATAAATATGTACTTTATTTATAGTTTTATGCGCAATTATGGTACACAAGGCGTACTTAATGCTATATGACATTCTCTACTAGTCAACCTTTGGGTTAAAAAGAAATGCATCGAAAAGAGGTACAAAAAAAGATACAAACATTTTATAATAAGATATAGATACATAAACACCTACAGGTTTAAAATATACTAGCTATAATACGTACTATGTATCATTGTACCCATGCCCGTAATTGTCAAATAGGATTGTTATCTACCAAGTTATTTTTAAATCTCACCCAATTTTATTTGTAGTAACTAAAAACAGTATTGTAGAGGGAAATTGCTGAATATATTGTCTATTGTTGAGTTATGTTTTGTACCAATAATTTATCTCCAGAACAAACTTATCATTGTAGTTGAAAAACTCCTGTACATTCCAACTGCAAACGTAAGTTTGTATGCAGAATATTGAAAGACTTACAGTGATATTTTAAGACCGTAGACTTCTTATAGATTTTCTTTAATATATAATAATAATATCTATATTTCCATAAATTGGTTCTTAATATTGTATATATACATGAGCTAGAGAATTCTATGACAAATATATTTGAAAACAGCATCCACTGCCGAACTAGGTCAAAACCTGTATTTCAGCATTTGGCGCCACCCCCCACAGGAGTTACAGTTCAAACTAGCGTTTTTAATATATTCACATACATACTAACAAATACTTAAATTAATTAATTATAAAATCTTCTTGTAATCTATATGTATAGAACAATTTAAACTTTTTATTTTCAGGCTCTCTAATTACGGAGATATGTTGGAAATGGTTAATTATAATCAATTTAAACAACTTTAAAAATATTTATTTTAAAATTATAATACTATATTTGAAACCCTCACAACAAGCCCTTATATTTGATACGTCACACGGCACAGTTTGCTCCCAAAAGTGACCCCCATTTTTTTAAACATTTAATACAATTTTATTAAAAAAATTATGTTATTATGTTTTACATTAGATTTTTAGCTATTCATTAAATGTGTCATTTAGATAAGATAATAAGATAAGATAATAATAATTTATTTGCTAGAATGTAGGTACAATAGTTCTTAAATATAAAAAGTATTAATGATCCTATACGTTCTGCCTTTTAAAAAGACGTGCAAATATTAATCGAATAATTTGGCATGCTATAAATTCCATTCATAATTATACATTATCAAATAATTAAATAAATTCATATTAATGTCACAGGGATAAAATTAAAATAATTCTAAATCATAAAGTCATGTGTTATATTTACAGTCAAAATATTCCTTAATGTCATAAAAACTTTTTTCTATCAACCATCTTTTTATTTTGACCTTAAATTGAGTAGTAGGCAAGTCCTTTAGTATCTTGGCAACTTATTGAATACATTAATGGCATTTATGTATGTGTTACGTTTCACCAATTCTAGTCTGCATGGTGGAAGGTACAATCTGTCTTTATGCCTAGTATGTCTGACCAAAATATCCGAATGTTTTTTAAAATAATGAGGATATTGTTTTACAAGCAAACATAAATCTTTTATATACATACACGCCAATGGAAGTATATGATATTTTTTAAATAATGGTTTACAACTATCCATATACCATGCACCACAAATGGCTCGTACACATTTTTTTTTTTACGGTTGCTACTCCATTGTCCTCATTCCCAATTCCCTCATTATTCGGGTTGATAAGTATCCTTATTAACTAATTAAATGATAACTGAGCTAATAAACTTTTTGTTGTAAATCACACAAGTATCAACCAACATATGTCGGGTATATGATGATATTCTAAGTGGATCTAGAGTGACAAAAACGACCGAAAGGGATTCTAACTGCGATTATCATTTTCATGAATGTTTCATATTCCTGTTGCACTTAAGTCCATGGGTGTTCATATTACTTATTGACGACATATAGCCACCTGTGCCTTGAGGCTTCAGCTGAAAATCAGCGCTGCAGTTATCTGCAGCATTAGCTGAGCTCTGGCCTTTTAAACACACAACTCCACACCAGCCTAGCAATATTAAAAGTATGTGTAGGTATTCGTATTGTTATGTATTCTAAGTGTGCACGTATTTACGGTAACTTCATTATGTTTGCTCATGCGCGTCACCGGAGCCAGCATCATTCGTTTTATTTTTTTACGTTTACCTACTTTTTCCTTTTTGTTTATTTTTACTATGTTTTAGCTGTACCTTATAGTGTGTTGGTTTCTGTGCTGTTTAATAAAATTTCTTTCTTTATATTCAAAATTAATTTATTTACGTTACACGCCCGTATTCATGCACACAAAATTTCAACTTAATCTGTCCAGTAGATTCTGAGCAAATTAACTGAGACAGACAGACAGACAAATGAGTAAGGGTACCGCCGTTTTTACGGAACCCTTAAAAGTGTAAATGAATGATGTCATAGAAATAGGTGAGTCTAGTATAGGAGCCAAGGTTTACGAAGTAATCTATATATCTTACCACGACGCCAGTGATGTCTCCCGCTTCAAACTTAGCGACCGCTGCGTCGAGAGCCCTGTGCATGTCCGCGTTGATTCTTTGCGCCACCTTGAAGACAAACAGTTGTATGTTGTTTAATAATAATGATAATAAACCCCTCTGGGCAAACGTTATCTCACCATGAGATAAGGTAATCCTGGAGGGCAGATTATAAGAAGAAAAAAAAAGTATATTAAGTAGCTTACAGAACGCAGGGCAGTTTGTGGCGAACTGAATGTGAGTGGCGACACTGCGTACCCGAATGCTCCAGAGAGTCGGTCAGGGCCTCGTCTCCGCTTGCCTTTATTGGTTGGTTGGAGTGGAACCCCATGAGTGCCCGCAGGATTTTCAACTCTGGCTTGCCTTAGTTGGCCGATCAGAGAGGGGCCGCCAGAGCTATATGCTCGGGGGTGGAAGTGTCTAATGGCGTAATAACGCGGAAACCCGCTCCGAGTCTTCGAGACGCGCGATGGTGAAACCGGTGCCGCACCTCTCTACACCCCTAGCCGCTCACACCGGTGTTGTTCCTTGTCGCCTGTAGTGGTTGCCATTTAGGGGGCCCATCTTGTGAGTGGCAAGTCACCGTCTGCCACAGAATTTCACTTTAAAGGTTGAAAGGCAGACGCCGTTTTTTCCGTTTTTCTTAGTATTAAATCTATTTAGCACCCATTGCGATAGACCTTATACTTAGCTTCCTTTCATACAATAGTTTTATACCTCCGGGGACAATCCGAGACTGCATTTTATAGTGCAGCCATGGAGCGTCCCCGGTTAGTGTCCCATTACATTTAAGACTAAAATTCTCTAAAGGGCCTCTGCGTGTTGGACCTACGGGGAAAGACCTTACAGGGGATATTAACCCGTCTAATAGAGAAACATGATGATAATAATATAGTGGTGGCCACCTAAGAAAACATCAGCTGGAAAGAGCGGGGGCGCGGTCTAAATTTACAACCCATGGAGTTCCTTGCCCGTTCTTCTCCATAGGACATCAACCTCTTGGAACGCGGCAATTAAACAAATATTTAATACAGAATAGCCGGCTCAGAATACCGCCACCACATCTCCTCCCGTGGGTGTCGTAAAAGTCGACTAAGGGATTAACCGGAGGATAGGCGGCAGCGTCCTTCGAGTACATTAACAGCTCAACTGCGATCGCCAACCCGTCTGCCAAGCATGGCGATTATGGCAAACCCCCCAATAAGTCCACAACACACCCATATCGGTGGTTGTGGTGATCTTTGGGGGAGGCCTGTGTCCAGCAGTGGACTTTATTCGGCCGAAATAATGATGTAATTTAAATATCAATATAAAAAAAATTGTACTTGATAAATACATCAAAAACCAAGAATGTCAGTAGAAGCCTATGAAAATTGGACCACTAACCAGTGCACACAAGTCCACATGGCGCCCCAGCAGCGCGACGTGCCTCTGCCGCAGCAGGGAGGCGTAGCGCCCGGCCGCCGAGCCCGTGCTGGCGCCCCGGGCCGCACACTCTGCGCGGTACCGCTTGTCTAGGAGCATGCTGGAAGGACACAACGCTTTTTAAGACCGCTCTCTTTTATCTGTACTCGGTATTTACTGCCTCCTTTTTTTTTATTTTTTTTTTATTGATGTCCAGTGGAAATTCTACATGGAACTTCCTTCACCCCGGGGTAGGGCGAAGGGGTATGCCGGACTCCTACCGGCTAAAACCACTGGAGCGGTCATCTTTGGCACCGAAGGGGGGCTCCAGGTCCTCGTAAGATCACACTAGAGCCGCCCATTGGTGCCACGCCTTTAGGCACATCTCGGAAGGGATGACTGTAAAGCGGTCACCCCCTCTAGCGGAGGGAAGGCGACTGTAAAAAGGTCGCCCCCCCAGGCACTTCTCGGGGAGGATTGTAAAGGATCCCCCCAAGCCTCGCTTTGCGCTGTGCTGCGCACACGGCGGCACGTGACCACGTGCGCGCCACCGTCTTCCCGGGGGATTTACTGCCTCCTATGATACCGATGTCGCCTTCGTTTGTTGAATTGTCGGTACATGTTATGATCAAGCCTATAGGAGGGCAAAATCGGGTCCTATCGCACGTCGCGACGTGCCATTCGTCCAGCCTCGTGTTTCTTGTTGTGTTTGTGTCTTTTGCCTGGCTGTATTGGTCTGTCATGCTCACTAAAATGTCTTGATGGTGGCGTTGTGTATCGGGTCGTTCGGTTCCCTACAATATGGTTGAGCTGAGCGATGCTGATGCATGCGTCATGCTCGTGAACGGGTGCGAAAATATTATTATGGTATGTTCCATCTTTAGACATTGACCTACATTTTTCTCGGTATATGTTGTAGAATCATTTTTGTATCAATCAGCATTGTAATCCCCAACTATTTTAAAAGAGTATCCATGGAGTTTCTTGCCGGCTCTTCTCCATGAGATCGGCTATTTGGAACTGTGCAACTTAGATTCTGACATTTCATAAGTGCCAATATTTGGTTTTTTATTATATGTACCGTATATACTTTCATATGAATTTAGTAAAAAGCCGTTATTTCGACATTACAAACAGACACTTCAATTTTCTTTATTTGTATATAGATCTTTGAAATATATGTCCTTCCACTTTTATTATTTTAGGCTAGTAAGTAACTACACAAGGAAATGAACTTACCTGGATGCCAATTGCTTGTAATGAGCATACACCTGCTCAGACAACTTGTACACGAACTGATCGAAGCACAAATTCACTTCCGCTTCTACTTCGTCATACAGAAACTGCTTCCGGAACACCGTGAGAGCATACTGAGCGGAGTCGTTGTATAGATCCAGAGGGTAGAGAACGTACCTGCGAAAAATGTTAAGTGTATTTTGTACGAAATAGCGGTGGTGGTAGTGGTGGTGGTGGTGGTGATTATGATGATGATGATGTGAAGGTGATAAACCCTAAGGTTCCAATCGTCCAATCGGTCAATCCAAACCAAAAAATAAAAAAACGGCGGAACCCTCATAGGATCAGTCGTGTCTGTCCGTCTGTCTGTCACAGCCAATTTCCTCTGAAACTACTGAACCGATTAAGTCCAAATTTGGTACACATATTGATTTCTGTGATCCATACATGTACGTGTAACGTAAATAATTAAATTTTGTATATGGGGTCGTTTTTGGGGGGCAATATAGAAAATTAAAGAGTAAAGTTTGGCAAACTGCACCATGTAATATATGAAATGGAAGTGCTTATTGTTAGGGTCTCAAATGTAGTATATTTATTTTATAATTTTACAATATATAGTTTCAAAGTTATTTAAGAAAATAGACGAAAATCGACTATTGACCCACCCCTCCTTATCTCCGAAACTAGGGAGTCTAAAATTCTGAAAAAAAATAGGGTCTTTAAATATTAGCTATAAGAAGTCTATGGTCTTAAAATAACATGGTAAATATTTCACTATTGTGCGTACAAACTTACATTTGCAGTTGGAATGTATGGGAAAACATGTTGTTCAAGTACGAAGTTAAGTTTGTGCTTAGGAAAAGTATTGCTACAAGACCGAATCCAACAATAGACAACATATTCAGCAATTTCCGAACCCTCTCCACGCGAGTTCAACTCGCACTTGACCGGTTTTTTAACCGTGTCCACTCGTGTCGTGTGTTGACTGACATATATCTCACATGCACAAACACCCAGACCCGAAACAATTATCTGAGCATCATACGAATCATGTGTATTCCGTGCGGAGGTCGAACCCGCGGGACGGAACGCAGGAAACTAATTGCTTAGCCAATGCGCCAACCGTGCCCTCAAAATATAATATAATATATATGCGATATATAAATATAATTGCGGGGATGATTTTAATGATGTTGGTTGATTGGTTCATTATAAGATAAAGATAAAAATATTTTTATTCATGTAAAACCATTTATAGGCACTTATGAACAAGACTTTAATTGCCGCCTTCCAAGGTGTAGATTTCCTATGGAGAAGAACGGGCAAGAAACTCTTTTTAAATCATAATGGTACAATGTTCTACAATGTTCTCGAATTGATGGTAATGCGAATGAATGAATGAATGAATGAAACTTTTATGAGACACAAAATGTACAAAAAAAAGACATAATTGATAACAAGAAACAGAAGAACAAAAATAGTATAAAAGTTCAAAACTGGACCAAATAGGTGTCCAGATCAGCTTAATGGCAAGCGCAAGCACTTGACGCTGGTTTTCATCTGGAACTCCACGGTGGTGGTGCTCCACGGATGTCAATCAGGGACAGGTACCATTTTGGTACTGGTGTTATGTGTGATACACTCAGTGTAGTAGTATGAATTGACCGGCAAAGAAATTGATTGAATTAATGTCATAAAATAAATTGTATTGTTGATTATTATTGATTAATTATTTTATATTAATTTAATAAATAATTAATATTATAATACGTATTTATCATAATTATTTATCACATTTAAATGTTATTTCGGATGTGTTTATAAAATATTGCTAAGTATTAAATGATCAAGAACTATGATTATAATAATTATAAGAGTGTGTCTATAAACAAAAATAGCTAAGAAAATATTATTTAATCAATTAGTAATCCATACAATTGGAATATATTATATAAAAAATTAAAATTTATACATAATGTGAGGACAATGCAGGAGAAAAGAGTCTAAACTTCTTAAAAACTCTACACTAAACAAGCTTGATTTATTAGTGGTGATGATGGTGAATACTTACTCCATCATAGCCGGTTCCTTGGTGCGCAGTATATGGTCCGTCAATATCCATGGCATGGACATCTCTATGGGGAACTGAATGCGTTTTTCCATCGTGATCAAATCGTTGCATTCCTCATTGTGCTGATGGCGAACCATGCATTTCTGTACAGAAAATCCAGAAGATTATAAAATACAAGACATAAAGATAAAGATAAGATAAAGATAAATTTATTACCAAACTAAACACATAATTTGTTCAATGCAAAACAATACAGATAGGTTTTAATTTTTTAGTGTAGTTTGGTAAAAGGCACAGACTCAGCAATGTTGGCAGTGCACAGTGATTAAACCACGCACGGGTCAACGCTGGTTTTCAGTCCGTCCCCTTTATAGATTGCCATATGATTGTAAAAATATATATGATATTATATTTACATTAACTTTCCGGCCCATGGTCATCTCCAGATAGAACTCTCTGTACCAAAGCTGCGAGAGATCACAGCATTTGCCGAGAGAATCTGTGGACAAAAATCATTAGGAACTTAATCATATCAGCCACAGGATGTCCACTGCTGAACAAAGGCCTCCCCCTTAGATTTCCACAACGAGCGGTCACATGCCGCTCTCATCCAACGACTCCCAGCGACCCTCACCAGGTCGTCTGTCCACCTCGTTGGAGGTCGTCCCACGCTGCGTTTTCCGGTGCGCGGTCTCCATTCGAGAACCTTTGTGCCCCAACGGCCATCAGTTCTACGAGCAATGTGCCCTGCCCATTGCCACTTCAGTTTACTAATCCTTTCAGCTATGTCGACAACTTTAGTTCTTCTACGGATCTCCTCATTTCTGATTCGATCTCGTAGAGAAATACCAAGCATAGCTCTCTCAGTGACCTTGAGCTTTCTTATGAGGCCCATTGTGAGTGACCACGTCTCTGTTCCATATGTCATCACCGTTCAGGACATCACATTAGTAGCTTGTAAATCTATACTAATATAAATATCATAAAGCTGAAGAGACTACTCGTCAGAGTTTGAAGAATTATTTTTGCATTTGACACCCAGTTCTTGAGGAACGTTATAAGCTATTTAACAACACGCTACGATCTTTAGGAGTCGAGCAAAAAGAAAATAAGTCTAAATGAAAGCTAAGTGAAAACAAAGTAGTAGAGCGGACGGGCAATGCAATGCCGGGGTAAATTCTCCGATCACACACGAACGTGTAACGTAAATAAATGAATTTTGAATATAGGGGTCACTTTTGGGGGGCAAATTAGAAAAAGACACGGTAAATATTGCGGAACCCTCTCCACGCGAGTTCAACTCGCATTTGTCCTTATTTTTCTTTCTAAAGCCGGTTGCACTATTGACGTAAGATCACACCAACTATTCCTACCGGCTAAAACCACTGCGTAATCTTCGGCACCTAAGGGAGGCTCCAGGACCTCGTATGATCACACTAGAGCCACCCGCTGGTGCCACGCGATATATGACACATCTCGGAGAGGGTGACTCTTATGGACCAACCAGGGGAGATTGTAAAGGATCCCCCCGAAGCCTCACTGTGCAGACACCTAGATCTAACTCCTTACTTTGATCTCTTACCTGACAGATTCAGCAGGTAGTCCCAGTAGAAGCTTTGTCGGTGGAACATTTCGATCTGCGTCAGCGTGCCCGCGTCCAGGTCCTTGCGAAGAGTTCGACGTCCACCAGACTTGTCCGAGATCAGCGCTTCCAGCTGTGTGCGGACCATGTAAAGCTGGGTTGATGACGGACCTGAAATATATGTTTATAGTTAGATTTGTCGAATGGATAAAAACCGCTTTGAGGCCTTTGTTTTTAAAATCACACTATTGTTCCTTTGGTATCGTATAGATCATCATAATCATCATATCGGATGGATGGACGTCCACTGCTGAACATATATTTATATATAAGGTCTTATTTTAATAATCCACGATATTTTGCATGGCACCGTAGTAAATGCTAATGATGATGTTCCTACCACACAAAATTAATTTGACGGTGAAAAATTAAGTTTATTTCTTTTGTGCGGCGCCTACTTTCGCCTGTTTCGTTTGACGTTGCCGGATATCTAAATAGGTCGGCAGGCCGCGACCACCATTTTCTTACTAGATGCAAGTGGATATTATTATAACTTACTAGAAGAACCAGTAAGTAATGAAATGAGTGATTTATAAAAAATGCTAACAAAAATACAACGGATTTATTTTTCAGTGATACCTACATTATCGACAGAATTCACATAGGCTGCATGCAAAATATCGTGGACTATTAAAGTAAGACCTTGTATATATTGGCAGATAAAAATATATAAATTAAAAAACTGTACAAATCTAACAAAACATACACAATTTAAAAATACTGAAAAATATTATAATAATTTAAGCCACGGTTTCGCGTACTGAGGTGACAGCGAAACTGAATACGTCATCATCATATCAATCAAAAGAATATTTACTGCGGAACAAAGGCCTCCCCCATAGATTTCCACAATTGTATCATTTTGGGAGGGAATTTGCCAATACTCACCACGCTTGGCAGGCGGGATGGTGAGCGCAGTATGGGTGCTGTCCCACAGAAAGGTCGCTGTGACCCATCCCTTTGGTTACGAGTCCCTTAGTCGCCTCTTACGACATCCACAGGAGGATGTGTAGTAGTGCTATATTCAAAATTCGGACAACACTCGGAGAACCTTGAAGACATGCCGTAAATAAATTCATACTTATTTGACGGCACGGTTGGTGCAGTGGCCGATACAGTCGGCTGCTACGCACCGAGTCGGGGTTCGATTCCCGCACGGAACAAATATTTGTACGATCTGCAGGTAGTTGTTCCGGGTTTGGGTGTATTGTGTGTGGAATTCATGTATGTAAACGCACCCGCGACACAGGAGAAATCCTAGTGCGGGGCAACGGTTTAAAAAAAAAAAGATTTTAAGAAAATTCAGTTCAGCGTGGCTACTCTGTAAGAACTCACTAGAAAACTCACTTCTAAATCCGCAGTGAAATCTCTAACATCGTCTTGTTTTTGCTACTTTTCAATTCGAAATAGTGTATGAGTTTGCTTCACTAGCAAACTCACTTCTAAATTCGAAGTAAAATCTCTAATTTAGTATTGTTTTTACTACTTTTCACTGCGGATTCACGAGTGAGTTTGCCAGTGAGTTCTTACAGTATAGCCACGCTGATCTAAGGCCTGTATTACAGATCGAGAACTAAAACTCAAGTACAACTTGAGATTGCATCAATTGAATGTGAATGTTAAACCTATTATGTAGGGTTCATATTTGTTTAACGCAATCTCAACTCAAGTTCTACTTGAGCTTTGTACTCAAGTTTCACTTGAGTTTAGAACTCGGTTTTACTTGAGCTTTGAACACGTTCTACTTGAGTTTTGATTCTCTATCTAGAATAAGGGCCTAAGACGGCTATAGGCTTTGAGATACTTTGTTTTTATCTTACAGGACATTCAAAGTTACATACATAAATTTTACTCGCCAAACTGCTCATGCAGTTTGTAGGCGTTTTGCTCTTTTGTACAGGTTTTACCTTTAAATGCTACTTATTTCAAACCAATCTATCTTATAATTCTAACTTAACTACTACTACTATTTACTTTTCTAGAATATCGAAACAACCCTTTAATGACCCCTCTAAGCCTCATTTTCTTTTTTTTTTAGATCATAAAGAGATTACTAACCTAACCTACTAAACAAACTAGGAAAACACAATAACGTAAAGCTTATCTGGGTACCTGGACACGAAGGTGTTGAAGGTAACGAGAAAGCGGATCAACTAGCTAGGGCAGGCTTGAGTAAGCAGTTCATTGGCCCTGAGCCTTTCGTAGGAATACCTCATGGTACCTTCCAACAGGCATTACATGGATTTGCTGATAATGAACATGTCAGAGAATGGAGGCAAGCGAGAGGCCTAAACCATTCCAAGGCTTTCTGCAGCACAAGACTAAACGGGTTAAAGAGACTATTAAATCTTACCAAAACCCATTTAAGGCACTACATAGGTGCAATGACAGGCCACTTCGGCACCAAGGAGCACCTCCATAGAATGAAGCTTAGTACAACGGATACATGCAGATTCTGTATGGACAATCAAGAGTCTATGCAGCACATTTTGTGCAGCTGTGACGCTCTGGGAAGACGTAGGGCAAAACATCTAGGAGTGGCTTATCCATTGCCTGATGATTTTGCACGGCTCCAGGCAGGTATGATTGCGAATTACCTACAGGGACTTCTGGATTTGCCAGCGGAGGAGTAGTGCAGGGCTTTGGGCAGCACAATGGACCCAATAGGGTCGAAGTGCGTTCGGCTGATGCTGAGCCCGTGGGAGCCAACAATAGAATAGAATAGTGTATTTATACTTACTCTTGTCTCTTCAGCCGATACCCCACTCTTATATACATACGTATGTGCCGTGTGGTGCCGTGCCGTGTGGTGCCGGCTCAGAATGCCACCACCCCATCTCCTCCCATGGGTGTCGTAAAAGTCGACTAAGGGATTAGCCAGAGGATGGGCAGCAGCGTCCTTCGAGTACATTACCAACTCAACTGCGATCGCCAACCCGTCTGCCAAGCGTGGCGATTATGGCAAAACCCCCCAATGAGCCCACAACACATCCATATCGGTTGTTGTAGATCTTTGGGGGAGGCCTGTGTCCAGCAGTGGACTTCATTCGGCCGAAATGATGATGTGGTATATAGGTCATGAGCAGACTGATGTAGAACCTCAGATGGTAGACGAAATCAGCCCAAAAACCTTTGTAAAGCTACTGATTGACTTACCAACGTTGCGTCGAGGCACTTTGATGGTAAAGCTGGCTTCCCCATCCTTCTTCCCGCGCAGAGCCGGGTCCTGCTGGGGCTCACAGCCCCGCGCCCAGTCTCCGCAAGTTTCGCGGACCGATACTATTATACTGGGGACAAAAAGAGTCAAGGTCACTCACTCACAGCCAAAGTGTGGAAGTCCCTGCCAGCGCTTGTATTCCCTGCTGCCTACAACTCGTAAACCTTCACGTAAGAGTGCAAAGGCATCTTTTAGGGGGCTCGTTTCATCGAGATCGAGGTCAAGAGTCATATGGTCACTGTTACCAAATGGTCATTATTGCTGGATGGTCACTATTGCTGGATGGTCACTATTACTGGATGGTCACTATTGATGGATGGTCACTATTACTGGATGGTCACTATTACTGGATGGTCACTATTGCTGGATGGTCACTATTGCTGGATGGTCACTATTACTGGATGGTCACTATTGCTGGATGGTCACTATTGCTGGATGGTCACTATTAATGGATGGTCACTATTGCTGGATGGTCACTATTACCGAATAGTTACTATTACCAAATAATACGCTCTGGCCATATAGGTATAAAAACTAAAATAGCTATTATTTATTAGCTATTTCGGATAATTTAGACATTCATTGTGTGTTATGTATTATAGACTAATAATTGTAGTTATTGCAACTTTGACTACTTTGCCACAAGTATATCTTATATCTTTAAATGAGCAATTCTTGTATATATATAATTGGAATCTCGGAATCGGCTCCAACGATTTTCATAAAATTAAGTATATAGGGGGTTTCGGGGGCGATAAATCGATCTAGCTAGGAATCATTTTAAGAAAATGTCATTTTATAGGCGTTTGAGTAGTCTCAACTGAAAAATATGACTCTTCCTGACATCTATTGGCGAATAATAATACTATTTTTTGTGAGCAACTAATTGCTTTAACGACACAACAGAGATGGCGTTGTTAAGTAACACGAAAATACCGAGCAAAGCTCGGTCATCCAGGTACTTGTTTATGATACATCTTTGAACGCAACAGTTTAGCATAAGCGAGTCGTACCTCCCTGCTATCATCTTCAGGCTGCAGTTGGTGCTTCCTGCACTCTATAGAGCAATGCAGTCTTTTTTCTCTAGATGGCATAGAAATCGCCGGTATGTGCCTGTGGAAACAAACCTGATGCACTGCAAAAGCGGGGCAGCCCCATCAAATTATTATGGCCACTTGGTCACAAATGTGCGCTGTGATTATAAGGCCGCTATGGCTACACGGTCATGTGGTCACAAGGTCTTTATGGTCACGCGTTTGGCCATGGTCACAAGGCAACTACTGTCACCTGATCACTATGTCGATATGGTCACTCTGACGATTAATGGTTACATCGTTATCAAATTACCCGAACAGTTTATTTTTTTATTTTAAAGACCTTGCCCCACACTAGGATTTCTCCTGTGTCGTGGATGCGTTTACAGACATACATTTCACACACAATACACCCAGACCCGGAACAACTACCTGCAGATCATACAAATATTTGTTTCGTGCGGGAATCCGACTGTATCAGCTATTGCACCATCATTTCGGCCGAATGAAGTCCACTGCTGGACACAGGCCTCCCCCAAAGTACACCCCAACGACCGACATAGGTGTGTTGTGGGCTCATTGGGGAGGTTTTTCCATAATCGCCACGCTTGGCGATCGCAGTTGAGTTGTTAATGTACTCGAAGGATGCTGCTGCCCATCCTCCGGCTAATCCCATAGTCGACTTTTACGACACCCACGGGAGGAGATGGAGTGGTGGTATTCTGAGCCGGCACCGCACGGCCATTACACCAACCGTGCCGTTATATGGCTAGATCAGGTCTTACCTGCGTATAAGGTCCTTCTTGTTCTTGATGGCCTTCCGCAGCGGCTCGCGCAGGATAAGCTGCACGAAGTCCTGCAGCTCAGCGTATATGGAGCGCCGAGCGGCATCCGCGAACACTGTCTCCATCCGAGCCATCAGCACTTGGAGACCTTTGATCATCGCTATTACTTCTATCATGGCGAACTTCTCTTCGGAGGTGTAGTTGTATCTTGTCGCCTGGATGAAAATGAGACGGTCGGTATCTTCGACAAACAAGGTAACAGTGACATGGTTAGTAGTGGGGATTACAATCCACCAAGAATTTTAATCCGGCTGGAACCGGTTCCATCCGGTCGGAACCGGTTCCACCCAGCGGGATTGCTACTTCGTTAATATGTGCATCCAATGCCATTCAGTAATTAATAAAGGAACGTAGTGCCATCTGGTGCCTAGTAGCAGAACTACTACAGCGTGTCGAAACTTATGGTGTTCGGGATTGTTCTGCGGAACTTAGAGCACGTGGCGCCATCTGTTATCCAGTAGCTGTACTATGGCGAGTAGTTACTTCCGGAATGTTCATAATGGTTCTAACTAGAGCACGTAGTTAGCACTAGTGTCTAGTAGCGGTACCACATAGCATGGAAACGTCCCGAATAGGATAAGGGTTTACCCGCTCGTACTCCTCAGCGTCGGGCGGACATCTTGGATTGCTCGCGTGGTCTGTCGGATGCAGCAGCTTCCACGAGCACAGCTCGGTCAACACTGAACACCAAGACGATAGCAGCTGGAGACCGCGAAGACATAGCTCTGTGACGGCCTTGTTTTCAGCATCAGAGCCAGCTTCCTTGAAGGTTGTTGTCACCTGGGAAAGGACATGATTATATTGGCAGGGAGAATAGAAATGGAAGCTTTCTTTCTTTCTTCCTTTCTCTTTCGTTTGGTTAGTGGCTAACCTTGTGTCAGAGTTGTTTTGTTCAAGTACAGCCACATCCATCACTTACATTACAGTTATCGCTACTCAATATAAAACAGTATTTTGTCTGATGTAAATGACAATAACGGCGTACATCTTCATTTCGGCCGAATGAAGTCCACTGCTGGACACAGGCCTCCCCCAAAGATCACCACAACGACCGACATGGTTGTGTTGTGAGCTCATTGGGTGGTTTTGCGTAGTCGACTTTTACAACACCCACCGGAGGAAATGGTGTGATGGTATTATGAGCCGGCACACGGCAAGCGGGTTCCGAACGTCCGAAGAAAAAACGGCGGAACCCTTATAAGATTACTCGTGTGTCTGTCTGTCTGTCTGTCCGTCTGTCATCGCCTATTGGCTCCGAATCTACTGGACCGAAAAGTTTAAATTGGGTACACATATGGATTTCTGCGACCCAAACACGAACGTCTAACGTAAATAAATGAATTTTTAATATGGGGGTCACTTTTGGGGGGCGATATAGAAAAATTATAAATAAAATATTGCAAACTGTACCGTGTAACTTGTTGTGGGGGGTCTCAAATATATATATCATTAAAAAAAAAATAGTTTTAAGTTATTTAAGAAAATTGACGAAAATGTGTCATTGCCACCCATAAAAGGAATTCCGTACCTCATTGCTGTATCTAGCTAGTTCAGAAATGTAGTTCTGGTGTTCCTCCCTGATTTGAGGCAGGTGGACCATCAGGTCTGCTTGAGGAGATGGCGGGTTGGGGCTGGAGGATAGCGGCCACCTGGTGACGAGAAAAACAAAGATGAGTTATAATTACAGCATATAATGACAGTCACAAAGGTTTTATTCTATACAACGAGACGAGCAAGTCTCATGCAACTTTATTTTCTGTTGTTTTTTCATGAACTTTCGCCCCGGGGAAGGGCAAAGGGGCATCTCCTCTGACTCCTACCGGCTTAAACCACTGGAGCGGTCATCTTCGGCACCTAAGGGAGGCTCCAGGTCCTCGTATGATCACACTAGAGCCGCCCACTGGTGCCACGCCTATAGCCACATTTCGGAGAGGGTGACCGTAAAGCCCACTCACCCATGTCCTCCCGTGGGTGTCGTAAAAGTCGACTAAGGGGTTAGCCGGAGGCTGGGCAGCAGCGTCCTTCGAGTACATTAACAACTCAACTGCGATCGCCAACCCGCCTAAAGTGTCTTACAAAATAAAACTGGCGTTTATAAACCGATATAGATCATAATGTTAATTTAAAGTCGTGAGTTATTTATTAATAGAAGAGTATCACAATATTTTGCATATGGCAACTCACACAAATGACAATACAGTTTTAATCAATTTCCTTAGTTGAGTTCCTTTTTTATGATAGACACTATCCCGCCACTTTGAGCGATATACAAGATTCGGCAAATATATAAGGACTTATTTTAATAATCCACGATATTTTGCATGGTGCCTCAGTAAATGCTTAAGATGATGTACCGAACACAAAAACATCTCACGGTAAAAATCCATTTCTTTCTTTTGTGTGATGTCGCTACCGTGCGCCGTCTGTTTTGTTTAACGTTACAGACTATCTATATCAGTCAACCACTGTCTTACTAGATGCATGTGAATATTATCACAACTAAGAGAACTAGGATGTAATGAAATAAATGATAAAATAAAATAATTATTTAAACAGCAAATTTACAAGTATTTTTTTTATGCCTACATTATCTTTATCGTTCACTATAGCGCCATGCAAAATATCGTGGACTATTAAATTAAGACCTTGTATAAAAATATCAGCAATTTTTTCATATACATTTCATGTTTGTCCACTGGTGGGCCTATTTTGGCCGATTTCCTTTATAAACTACTCTGTCCCGGTTTGAAGGTAGCTAATGAAATAACTGGGCATTAGAGACTAAATAACTTTAATGTATGACGGCACGGTTGGTGCAGTGGCTGATACATTCGACTGCTGCGCTCCGGGTCGTGGGTTCGATTCCCGCACGGAACAAATATTTGTATGATCTGCAGGTAGTTGTTCCGGGTCTGGGTGTATTGTATGTGGAATTCATGTCTGTAAACGACACAGGAGAAATCCCAGTGTGGGGCAACGTTTAAAAAATAAAGTGTACTTACTTGCTGGGGTCATAATGCTTCGATCTCTTGATATAGTTAAAAGGCGCTATTTGCATATCACCGAATAATGGTACCACTTCCAAATTCTGAAACAAAGAATAATGCATATTACGTAATCAGTCCATTACTGTCCCACTGGTGGGCACGAGCCTTTTCTGTGGCTGAGAAAGGTTAGTCCATCACGCTGGCCTAGTGCGGGTTAGCGGACTACACACACCAATGAAAGCATTTTGGTGCCCCCTCAGGTGTGCAGGTTTCCTGACGATGTTTTCCTTCACCGTTAACGCGAGTGATAATGAAAGTCTGATGATTCGAAAAGCCAGAAGTGCGGGACGGGATCAAAGTCAGAGCCTCTGAGCTACCCTCTAAACTCTATTATTATGCATGTAATATGGATATTAGTATACATATATTACGTGTGGTCGGTCGGTCGTCCGGATTAAGAATATAGCACCACTCCATCTCCTCCCGTGGATGTCGTAAAGCGACTAAGGGACTCTAAACCAGCGGGATGGGCAGCAGCATCCTTTGTATCGAACAGAAGCCATTCCATTTTTTATAAAAAAACATTACCCCACCCCACCCCAGAAATCCTAGATTTCTTCTATATCGTGGGTGCGTTTGCAAACACAAATTCCACACACAATACACCCAGACCCGGAACAACTACCTGCAGATCATACAAATATTTGTTCCGTGCGGGAATCGAACCCAGAGCGCAGCACTGACCAACACAATTTGCATCATACCAACAAATGTACCAACTAATATTTCTACCGTGGAGGATCGAACCCTCGACACGCAGCGCGGAAAGCCAAGCATGGGCCCCTGCACCCAACATGCCGATTATATCGTTTTGTTTCTGCACTGCCCGCTGCAGCCTGGTACACTATAAACTAACTTACTGTTAAGCCATCTGGTAAACAATAACGAAACGTGGCGCCATCTGGTGTTTAATAGCGATACCAAGGCGTCTATAATCTCATAGAATGTTCTGGATAGTCCTTCGTAAATAAGGCACGTAGCGCCATCTGTTATCCAGTAGCTGTACTACGTTTTATAGTAACTTCCAGAATGTTCAGGATTGCTCTATGTGGCGCTCTCTGGTGTCTAGTAGCGGTACCACATAGTCTGGGAATTTCTAGAAAGCGAACATTCTGGAACTTTCTACAAAGTATCGGTAGGCCCATATATATAGCGCCCGCGAAGGAAGGACAGGCAGTTAGTTCAGTTTAGTTTACGCTGCGACACAGTGAAGAACAAGTGGAATACCAAGCAATTATCCTGTAAGTCTTTTTAAGTGAATTAATATGTAAAATAAGGATTCCATTCTGTGTAACGCGAATATAGGTAAAATTAATTTATCCCGAAACCCGGCTCGTGTCATTACCTTGAAGATCCTATCAATCCGGTCCAAGCGAATCTTTTTCTTCTGGTCAAGTCTGTTGATGTTGCAGACTTCGGAGTCCATCAGGAAGAGGCCAAAACCCATCACCTAAAACAAACAAAATATTAATGGTTTTTTCAATCACCTCAATCGTGGAGAATTAAGGGAATTCAGTTTAAAAATAAAATACAAAAAAGTTTATGAGGTCCATTGTGATCACAATGGTCCATCTCGGAGGGGGTGACCGCTTTACAGTCATCCCTTTCGAGATGTGGCTAAAGGCGTTTTACCAATGGGCGGCTCTAGTGTGATCTTACGAGGACGTGGAGATGACCTCATGCTCATGGTTTTAGCTGGTAGGAGCCATTCATACCCCTTCGCCCTTCCCCGGGGCGAAGGATGTTCATGTAGAACTTCCACTGCACACCAATAAAAAAAAAGTTCCTCTGTGCGTACCTATGTCAAGAAAACCAATGTATACTGATATCTATACAAATAAATAAAATTAAAGTGTCTGTTCGTAATGTCAAAATAACAGCTTTTTACTAAATGCATATGAAAGTATATACGGTACCTACAACAAAAAAGCTATTTGTAATTTTTTTGTCTGTCTGTCTGTCCGTTTGTTCCGGGTAATCTCCGAAACGGCTGGACCGATTTTGACGGGACTATCACTGGCAGATAGCTGATGTTATAAGGAATAACTTTTATTTTAGAAACATATTTAGGCTTCCGCACAAAAAAGAAACCCTTGAAATCCAATATATATATAGGGTCTTACATTAATAATGGAAAATATTTTAAGGCTAGGCTGTATGAATGGCATAGAATTCATTTCAAATATCAAGTATCGGTTTTATTGATAGTAAATAAATCAATATTCAAACATTCGACTAGCGAAAGATTTACTTACTCTGTGCTATTTGATAAAATAAAGTTTGATGTTACGTTTATTTATTTTGCTAAAACGCATCATTGCTACCTATAGATTTACCTCCTAAAATATTTTCCATTATTAAAGTAAGACCCTATATATATTATATGTAAAGAAAGAACGAAAATATGTCATGTGTCGAAGTACTCTAGTTATTTTTTAAATTAAACTCGCGCGAAACCGCGGGTCCTAGCTAGTATAAAATAGTTTACTGCTTACCTTAACAAGCATATGCTTCTCTGACGGCGTGAGATACATTTTAGTTTCAAACATATGCACGCATATGTTGACTACGTCGGCCAGCAGTTCCTCATAGCCTGCAAGAATATTGAACATTATAGAGATTAAACATTTGAACAACAAAAAAATACCCACTTCAAAAACTGAAAAGGAAAAAGCTTTATGAAGTCGGGCAGGGCCAGGTATGCCCCAACCATGGTTCATGCAGACCAACGAGAAGTTATATTTTATACCTGGCCCCGCCCGATTTCACAAAGTTTCTTTTTCCTTTTCAGTGGTTTTAATATTTTTATATCGTGTAGGGTTTTTGAAGTCGGTATTTTTTTTTGCTAAAAAGTTTAATTTATTTCTTTTTAGTGTAAATAAATTTAAGAACATTTCCAATTTCATATCAGTATTTAACATTAAAAATAAGAATGACTCAAATCGGTTCTCTGATTTGAGAGGAATCGAAACTATTAAGACATCATCTAGATAAGCGCAGTAAAATTAACCTGTTTATTGAAGCTGGTATAAAAACTACTCAATCAAATGTAATGAAATTTATATGGGACCAATTCGAAAGCATTCTGCATCAGTTCAAATATGAATCGCTCAAGTCGGTCTACTAATCTCGGAGTAACAGGTATAACATAAATAATACATTTAAAAAAAATCGCGTGGAATTGAGAACCTCCTCCTTTTCGAAGTCGGTAATAAACGCCAAACCACTTTGTTTTTCGGTTCCGTACATCCGAAGGAAAAAACGGCGGAACCCTTATGGAATCACTCTCGTGTCTGTCTGTCTGTCCGTCTGTCACAGCCAAGTTGCTCCGAATCTACTGGACCGATTAGGTTGAAATTTGATACACATATGGATTTCTGCGACCCAAACACGGAGGTGTAACGTAAATGAATTAGTTTTGGATATGACGGTAACTTTTAGGGGGCAATATAGAAAATTAAAGAAAGTTTTGCAAACTGTACCGTGTAAAATATGAAATGGATGGGCTTGTCGCGAGGGTCTTTCTTTCTTTCTTTAAATATATTTATTTTATAATTTAAAAATATATAGTTTTAAAGTTATTTACGAAAATAGACGAGAATTGACTATACACCCACACTTTTACCCGAAACTACTGTGACTAAAATTTAAAAAAATATCTGAATTGTTCTTCACTTAAATATTACAAGAAAACCTATAAGAAGGTCTTGAAATAACATAGGAAATCATTCAATATTATTTGTACAAACTTACATTTGAAGTCGGAATGTATGAGAGCACATGTTTTTCAACTACGATGTTAAGTTTGTTTTTGGGATGAATAGATAATTATTCAGCAATTTCGGAACCCATTCACTCGCACTTGTCCGGTTTTTTTGTGTTCAACAAACGCAAAGAACAACTAACAACAACAAATCAAAGTATTATAAGAAAATGAAGCAAATTTTGAATCAAACCGCATTTAAACATTTTCAACATCTCATAGCCAGGCGCTCACACGGATCGGTATACTATCGGCGAGGTTAAGCAACGCCTTGCGCGGTCAGTCTATAGATGGGTAAACACAGTTGTATTTGAACTGAGCGTCTCCTTACTTCGGAGGGCACGTAACATCGTCGGTCCCGGTTGTTGTCATTAGACGGTAGTCGTTAACCCAAGTCGGAGGCCTTTGGGCAGCTTGAACAACTGACACAAGGTTGCTAACCACACGAAAGAAGAACTTAGGTTATTGACTCACCATTAATTTTCTCCAGCGCATCCTTCACGGTATCTCTGATCTTATTCTGGGTAGCCAGAAACATCGATAGATTCTGAGACTCCTGCAGGCTCTGGCTGTCAGACATCACCTTCAGGAACTGTGCCGCCCTAAAAGATTAAGATGATAAAACAATTCATTCATTTCAGCCGTAAAAAGGTCCACTGCTGGACAGAAGCCTCCCCAATAGGTTGCCACAACGACCGGTATGGGTTTGTGTTGTGTGCTCATTGGCGGATATTGCCATAATCGCCACGCTTGGTAGACGGGTTGGCGATCACTGTCTAGCTATAAATATACTCGAAGGACGCTGCTGCCCATCTTCCAGCTAATCCCATAGTCGCCTTTTACGACACCCACGGGATGAGATGGGGTGGTGGTATTCTTAGCCGGCACCAGACGGCTAAAACGGCATAAATCAATACTGAAGTTGTATACTTATTTTTGCACGTTTG
Source organism: Diloba caeruleocephala (assembly GCA_947459985.1). NCBI lineage: Eukaryota > Metazoa > Arthropoda > Insecta > Lepidoptera > Noctuidae > Diloba > Diloba caeruleocephala. The sequence goes on along the minus strand of OX381633.1, from coordinate 3,906,006 downwards.
ATGACAGTTAAATTATATTTTAAACATTTACAGTTATTTACAGTTTTCTTACGTTCATATACAGTTTTACTGCACAGCAGGGCTGGTAACACTGTGTGTACCAGGGTTGTCGCTGATGCGGGTTTTTACTGTATCAGCGGATGCTGATGCTGATATTCGCAACAACCCTGGTGTGTCCATACAAACGTATAAATTTGTCGAATAAAACTTTTTAACAAAAAAAATACCGACTTCAAAAACCGAAGTCGGTCTTTCTTTTTTATTTGATTCTTTTTAGTGTAAATAAAAATAAGAACTTTTTCCAATTTGATATCAGTATTTAACACTAAAAATAAGAATGACTAAAATCGGTTCTCTGATCTGAGAGGAATCGAAACTATCATCTACATTCTCTAGATAAGCGCAGTCATATTAACCTGTTTAAAAAACGACTCAATCAAATGTAGTAATTTATATGGGACCAATTCGAAAGCATTATGCATCAGTTAAAATAGGAATTGCTCAAATTGGTCTAATAATCTCGGAGTAATCGGTGTACATACATAAAAAAAAAGTACGCATCGAATTGAGAACCTCCTCCTTTTCGAAGTCGGTAAATACAGAACTCACAATTTTGTATGTTATGCAAACGTTAAGAACACAAATTACTCTTTTAAAAATATCCACCTTTTAAAATACACATACCTTCTATACGTAGAATAGTCGTTCTTCACGGAACTCTTCATGTTCTTAAGTTCGTCCAGAACAGCAAACATATTGACGAACTTTCCAAGAGTTAGAAGATAAGCCTCCGACACGAAGTCGCGGCGTTTCTCTGCGTGGCAGAGGCGACGGACTTCGCCACAGAAACGCTCGATCGCTTTACGCTGTTGAAGAATGAAATCTAATAATCAAATATTTATTTGTATTTATTCATGACTCGGTCCGCTCTTCCTCGACCTTGATCTCACCTGATGTAAGCGATGGATGAGGTGTAAGATGGAACAATCGCACGCAGAAGATACCTATACACTGTAACAGGTTATAGACAGTGGTGTCTGAGAGAGAGAGAGTGAGAGAGGGGGGAGGGGAGGGGGGAGGGAGGAGAGAGAGAGGGAGAGAGAGGGGGTAGGGAGGGAGGGAGGAGAGAGAGAGGGAGAGAGAGGGGGTAGGGAGGGAGGGAGGAGAGAGAGAGGGGGTAGGGAGGGAGGGAGGAGAGAGAGAGGGGGATGTCTTCATAGGGTCGTCGGTCCATGTCGTGGGGTGTCCGCCCACGCTACGTCTTCCGGTACGCGGTCACCACTCGAGAACCTTTCGGCCGGCCTTCGGCGACTTCACCATGCGGGAATAGAAAAGAAAAAAGACCTTTCCTTCGCAAGCAAGACGTTCTGGTACAGACCACTATGTGAACCAGTAGACGACACTTACCTGGAAATACATGAACTGCAGCAGCTTGTTGACCTCTGGAGCTAACACCTGCACAGTGCGCTCATATATGTGAACCCTGTCAGGCTGTTCATTGGAGCGAGGCTGAGGGATGGCGCGGCTGCAGCATCTCCATGTATACAGCATTACGGCATGGGCATTACCCTCTTCTAGAAGCTCGTTCTGGAATGATAGCACGGGATTAGTGAGAGATAAGGTATAATGGCCCTTGATGATGTTGTGGTGGTCCGGAGGTTGTACAGAGGTGGTACAGACTCGCTCCTTAAGCACTAAGTTATGGTTTAACAACATGGGATGTCATAATTATGTACTTTAATAAATTGGTGTTGCTCTAGTGGAAAATTCAATGAATGGTTTAACTAAACCAGTTGAATTTTCTCTAAATTATGTAGAACTAGTTACTTCTAACTACACTTCGGCATAGACACTTGACATAGAGTATTTATGTTGGATTTCATGGGGTTTCATTTTTTGCACGGAACCCTCATTATTTTTCTAAAATAAAACAAGCCTAAGTTATTCTTTATAACATCAGCTAGATGCCAGTGACAGTCCCATAGAAATCGGTCCAGCCGTTTCGGAGATTACCGGGAACAGACAGACAGACAGACAAAAAAAATGATTTTTGCTGTAGGTACCATATATACTTTCATATGCATTTATTACATAAACATAACATAATCAGCCCATTAATGTCCCAGTACTGGGCACGGGCCTTTCCTCACGATGAGAAAGATAAGGCCTTAGTCCACCACGCTGGCCTAGTACGGGTTGGCAGACATTTATTAAAAGCTGTTATTTTGACATTACAAACAGACATTCCAATTTTATTTATTTCTATAGATGTATACTCATATTTACTAAAATATTTTTATTTGCTGGAGACATGTGCTGCTTATGGCAAAAATATCGGAGGCTCATACCGCTAGTTAGCTAGTTATCATGGTTATGCTACACTGAGGTAGCTGTTCTCTTCTGCGGCTGTTTGGTTCGGTTCTTTGATGGCACAGTGGCTAAGCGATTGCCTTTCTGTACTGTGTCCCAGGTTCAATCCTTCACAGAATAAATATTTGTATAAATCTACAAACAGTTGTTTCGGATCTGGCTGTTTCTGCATGTGAGATGTATGTAAACTGTACCCATGATACAGGACTCGTGACTTACTTGCGGTGACCTTGTGACCTAGGATAATTTCTGTTGTCTACCAATTTACAATATTCTAGCAACCAAGTTTCCAAAGCACCTTTAGCCTTAATAAGCCAGCTTAACGGTTCCATGTATTGTTACATTGTATATAAACAAATCTAATATAAGTCAACTTACCAAGTTAGCATGTACCGTAGCCTCCTCAATATACTTGGCAATACCAGTGACAAAGCCATTTCTATCCTCAAAGTTAGTGTCAAAATTGGCTTGATAAAGAATTGAACATGGTGCTGCCTCAATACAAGGCTGTTCATCTGTGAAAATATTTTATCTGGTCAATATTTTACAAAGTAGATCATGGATAGTTTTTCAAGTTAAATGTTTAGTTATGCATTTTCAAGATGTGCCTAAAGGCGTGGCACCACTGGGTGGCTCTAGATGGAGATGATTCGAGTTCCTGGAGCTTCCCTTCGGTGCCGAAGATGACCACTCCGTGGTTTTAGCCGGTAGGAGTCTGGCTATACACCACCGCCCTTTGCAGGGCGATTTTTAGTAAAAAAATATAACGTACCTATATACTATAATGGATTTAATCATTAGAGCAGTACAATATATTCTATAAAAATAGTCAATACATTTTTGTGTTAATCAATACATCCTATCAAGACAGAGATTCATAATTGCATGTGAAACACTCGTCTCGTCTTAATGTTTTAAATATGTACCTATAATCCATGACATCCGAAGATTGAAGTTCCCATGTCAATTAGTGGCCCCACCTAACTTTTATCAACTTTGTTTTGATCGCCTAATTAGACATAAAATAAGTGTTTACCTGGCAATGTTAGCTCATCCAACACGTCAACGTTGCTCAGGGCGTCGGATAAAGATACTTTTTCACTTACAGACATGATTTATCAATTTAAAAACAAGGAAAATAAAATTCGAAAGGATATGATACACACAGGATGGCCGTTATTACGATTTAATACCATGTAGTTTACGACTAATTGTCACAATAATGATAGTACAAACACATATGTATTGTTTAAGAATATTAAAATAACTGTTTATAGCATAATTTAACAGAAAATATTAAAAATAACAATATTATTGAGCTCACGATCAATGGCGTTTGACAATTATGAATAAAAAACACTGTCTGCACTGCAAAAGTGCACTACATAGATTATACACTTATGTGCACTATGTAGTGTTGTACCAGTGCCACAGATGACTGCATGCAACTCGGTATTACCGGTTTTCTACGTGAAAGGCTAAATATTATTTTTAATAAACACGCTTGTATCTCTCAGCCTAGTCTCATTCATTAGTCTCATTACTTTTACCAGTAAATTAAAGATGTTGCAATAAATGGCATTGCACATAATTCGGTTTATGTACCTATGGAAAAGACAATTCCATCAAATAGACTGAACACTGTACAGGTAGACGTAGGAAGGACCGAGTGCTATACCTACTGTAGCTTGAAAGAAGCACATGCCTGAACCGTTAAAGGCTGAGTTAATTTATAGAATCCTTCCCATATATTATTTAATTTTTCTCACCTGTAGTCCTCAACGGTACTGTACACTCAGATCTTCTAGGTATAAGAGAATAGTCGATTGCCAGTAATAAAACAGGACCCCCCCTGTTACTATAAGAATAATATCTAACAGCAACGTTCAACTTGAGACCTAAACCCACGAGCCTCTACTGGATCAGAAGTTGTGGTGACGGCTATTAGGTATTACACCAAGGATACAGTCGGAAATTCGGGAGGCAACTGAAATCCATGAAGTTAGATATAATTATGATCTTGGTACAGATGACGACAAAAAAATAGTCAACACGTTTTCCGCCTAGGGTAGGTACACTTATCTCTACTAATATAATAAACTGAAGAGTTGGTTTGTTTGAACGCGAGAGTCTCAGGAACTAACAGTAGGCCCTGAAAATTTGTTTTGCATTAGATAGCCCAATTCTTGAGGATAGTTATAGGTTAAACATCACATCTAAGACCCTTAGGAGCCGAGCAAAGAAATAAAGTCGGAAAGAACGCCAATTGAAAATGAAGTAATAGCGTGGCATGGCGTGGCGGGTGGCCGCCTGACGAGTACCGAGCATTACCAAGAAGAGCCGAACGAACGAAAGAAAAAACTCCATGCTGAAGTACTTCAAATTATTTATAAATAATCTGATTTCTTTTAAATAAAACCGCGGCGGACAGCTATTTAATTATAAAGTCTGTTAGAAAAGAGTGGCATATCCACCCCTTTTTTTATTGATGTCCAGTGGAAATTCTACATGGAACTTCCTTCACCCCAGGGAAGGGCGAAGGGGTACGGAATCCTACTGGCTAAAACCACTGGAGCAGTCATCTTCGGCACCGAAGGGGGGCTCTATTGGTGCCACGCCTTTAGGCACATCTAGGAAGGGATGACTGTAAAGCGGTCACCCCCAAAGGCATATCCACCTCTAGTGATCCTTATAAATATAATTATAAATTAAAGTGAAATACTGTAACCACATAACATATTTTATTAGCTAATAAATTAACAAGTAGGTAATAGATACTGCAAAATATAGATACATAATGCCAACTTTGCATGAAAATCCATTGCAAATTGTAAAAAAACATTCGCATGTTTATACTACATCAAATATTTAATTACATTTGTGTAAACAGTAAGTAAAATGCAATACCTACCTATGGCAATTTGTGATCTTGTGAGTTAACATAATATGATCATATAGTACGGCGAAATATGATCTTGTAATTCAGCGAATTATGTATGGGTGTGTGTGATACGAGATTTTATTTTTCATAATTAACGACCACACTACGTCATTGGCAATATGGCTGTAATGATCATTGTGATAGATAAATAAATAAATCGATTTTTTTTTTTAAAAGAAGTTAAATTTGATAAAAGAGCAGTAATATAAAATTACAAAGCATAAATATTAATACATCCTAATGCAGTATAATATATGTAAAATAAAAGCATATACAAGAACTGGAATTTGTTAGACCCCAGTATACAAATCCAATGTTTATAGAACGAACATTATTAGCCTGGTGCTCGTTGTCGTTGTTACTGCTCCGTGCTCCCACGTAGCGAGACGACTTCTTTTGCATTATTGCAGCAAAGCCGTATCTATGTACGCGCCTCAATAATCATAGACGACGTGCTGCAGATCGGAGGAAGACAAAATCCTTAATTGAACAGAAGTAAATAATAAATAAATATTACTCAAAGGTAGAAAGGCAGACGCCGTTGTTCCAGTTTATTATTCAAAGTTTTCATTCGATATAACAGCCATTGCAATAGACCTTATCGTTGCAGTTTCCATCTCGTATAATGTTCTTAACCTCCAGGGCATCCCCGGTTGGTGTCCAATTACATTTTAAATAAAAAGAGAATATTATCATTAAATGAGAGACATCGATAAGTACAATAATTATACCAACTTAAGTACACTGAATCTAGAACACCGATCAACCCTGAACGAACGAAATCAGAAAGTTTATCTGTCTAGTTTTATTAACTTACATTTACACACATACAGCTACACTATTACAGGAAAATCTTAATACGATAGTGTAGTTACTAACATAAATAACAATGAATAAAATAGGTAAGAATCAAAGTTACGATTTTTTTTTTAATATTATTAGTTTGTCAATACTATTATTGTCAGTATATTGGAACAAATATATTGTTGGGAGAGCATATTCCTATCAATTTCCAGCAGTCTCCAGGTACCACTAAGTCATAGGCACTGAATAAATTAGCTTTAAAATACTATGAAGTATAACTGTGGCACTAAATGATGAAAAGCATTATTGTCATTAAAAAAAAATGTGTCCAGCAATATATTCTCTAGTGTCGTGGGGACAGTTCACGGACGTAAATCCACATAGAACAACACCCACTTTGTTATTTGCCCGACTAACCTTTGCGTAATGCTTGTGAACGGGTATTGCTTGCGTAGACTGATCGATCGTCGATCGTCCTGACGACCGTGATTTGGTTATTGTACTTTTACTTGGGAACCATAACACACTATTACACATGTCAGCGGGTAGGCACGCCCTTAATAACCAACTTAGATGCTTTGAATTATTTTATAATATCGTTTGTAGTGTGGATGTGTGCAAGTTGATGTGTAACAATGATAGGTATACCAACCTATTGCAAGTAATGATTTTGTTAAGTAGCCCACTGGTGTAACGCACTTCCAACATGGTTTTATTGCACGCAGTAACAGTAAAGGAGGGTAGCCGCGAGTAGCATTTTCTTTTTCTTTCTTTCTTTTTTTTGAAGCCATAAGAGGGCTCCAGCCAGTGCATTTTTCCCGTTGTCTCGTCAATTTATATTGGTGCGCATCTGCACGCATCTCCAACCATAAGTGCGTGGCGATATAACTAACACAATAGCAGTTTATATAGCACCTGCAGATGTGTGGATTGAATTATCTAAATATTAAATTAGGAAAAGAATAGTTGGACATACTGTACAATTTCGGTACAAGATACCCAAAAACCTGAGGTAATGGCTGTATTAAAACAACGTTCCCCTAGAGCGAGATAATTTATTCACAAAACATTATTCCTCTAGTAAAGTCGATGTAACGTAACCATATCGTCATCTAATTAGACGCCAACACCATCTAGTTAGATTATTGGAAACTTGTAATAAATTAAATATAATATGTATTTTCTTGTGATGGTGTTGGAGTCGATGCAGATCTTGTACATTCCGCCCACCAAAAGGATTATTTTCCTTTTAGAACCGCCCACCATGAGCAAACTCGATAAATAACAATAAATAATGGACTGTATGATATTCAAACATTAAATAGTGGACGATTTGTATGCAGAATGTAAAGGCTATCATAAAACAGTATCAACATTATGAACTAAAGCTAGAGAAATAACACATAACATAATAAAAGTTCATGTAATGTTAACTAAACTATCATTAAACATTTGACCTAATCAAATCTTTAACAAGACGTATTTATACAGTGTGTATAATCATCTAGGCATATGTAAAATAAAAACAATGTATAAAACGTGCATACCATAAAACAAAACGGTGCTGCTTAAATTTAAAAATAAACACAATAATTGACGACTTATTGTTACATCGAGCAGACATTATTTTGAAGTTGGACGTTTTATTGTAGTGCCTTTACAGTTGAGAGTTACAACGCGCGTCACATTGTCCTTCCCGGGATGCACTTGAATAATTCTACAGCACTACCACTTGGCAGGAAGTAGGTTATCTTCGTTGACTAGTACTATGTCATAAAGTTCAAAGTCATTAGCCCATTTATGTCCCTGGAAGAACTGCGTCAGATACTCCTGTTTCTACCTACGCCAGCAACTCTGCACCATTCGTTGCACCAATTGCCATCTGCGTAACGTGCTCATTGTAGAGTACTCATAATTATTTATAGGGTTACCTTCCTTAACATTTCAATTTCTGCATTGTATCGTTGCTGTTGAGTCTTTCGGGTGCAGAGATTGAAAGCTTTACTACTGACAGGTAATGCGCTATTGTAGAATTTAATTTACGATGCTTTGCTGATTAATACTGTCTACAAAATGCAATCACTCTTCAGTTTTCTCAATGAAGAGAACCTAGACATAAAGTTATTATCAACATCTGATTCCACTTTAGTTTTCGCTGTTATGAGATGAGAGTGTATCTTGCTATCAGAGTCAATAATTTTTGAATTACCATATTTACATGGTGGATCTTTAAAACGAAAAGGTGACCGTACAATGTAACGACCTCTGTCATCTCGTCGCGTTGTAGCTATATAATAATCTTTGCCAGATTTTACTACTGGTGTTAAGGATTTTCTAATTAATAAACGCTCAGAATCAAAATTCCATAACCTTTCCTCTTCTTTTCTATCGTTTCGTTCAATTTGAGAATGCATACTAATAACTTTATTATGTTGATTATGTAAGCGTTTTTCTGTGTCCACAATACCACTTACAATCCACCCCATATAGGTGTCTTGTGCTACTGGGGAGCCCTTTGGACTCCTGATTAAACCCTCTTTTAAAACATTGCAATAAATTTCAGATCCTAACAAAACATCTATTTTGTTAGGCACATTAAACGTAGGATCGGCTAACTTAATTTTATATAGTTCCGGCCAATCCTGAATTTGGAATCTTGTGTCCGGCATAACTGAAGTCAGTGAGTTCAATACATGTGCAGTTACATTAACGGCGTAAGAAGGATCATGCAGTGACTGTATATTAAAATTAACTACATGTCTAGAGACAATGCCGCTATGATTACCCCCTATTCCGGTTATAGAAGTTTTAGTTGCTACCTTTTTCAATTTAAGTAACTGCACTGCTGCCTCAGTTATAAAGGATGATTGGGAGCCCTGATCTAACAAGGCTCTTAAAATTTGAAAAGACCCATCTCTTGACTCAGTCCCAATGAGGGCTGTGGGTAACAGGACTTGACCCTGTGCATTTTCATTCAAAAAATGGGTTGCAATATTAGCACTGATCTCATTCTCTGGGGAAATTGAATCATTATCATGTGTGTTTGTGGGTTCCGACGAAGCAGTAACCGCACTAGTTACACAAGAGTTTTTGGGATGCAATAATGAGTGGTGTTTACGCTGACAAATATGGCATTTGGTGAGAACGCGGCAGATATTGCTTGTGTGGTTGTTACCGAGACAATTGAAACATACACCCAGTGTCTGGGCAATATCGCGACGTTTATCAGAGTCTTCCTTTGAGAACTTTTTGCAATTAAATAACTTATGATCCTCGGAACAATGTGGGCATGACAACTTGGTAAGACTATGCAAAACTTTAGGATGAGGTGTAGGTTCGATGAATTCTAGAGCGCGATATCGTGTCTCTAAAAACTCTTTAAACTGTTTGAATGACGGTAAATTCTCAGATGATTGGCTAGCATGCAGTTCCCACTGCTTCCGAGATTCTACGTCCAACTTCAAACTTACTACATATACAATAATGACATCCCATGACTTAATATCTATACCAAGATTTGTTAATTCATGTAAACAATCCGATGTTACGTCTAAAAGTTCCTTAAGGGCACCGGCTGACTCTACTGACATATTGCGCTGACTGAACAAACGTTTGAGTATACAATTGGACAAGTACTTTTTATTATTATAACGATTCTCTAACATTCCCCAACATTGCTTATAATTATTTGTGGTTATGGGAATATGTCTAATCAGCTGCTCTGCTTCGCCAGATAGCTGTGATCTTAAATAATGCAATCGCTGAACATCATCTAACGATGAATTATTATGGATCAATGAAGTAAATAAGTCTCTAAACGATGACCACTCCAAATAATTCCCACTGAAGGTAGGTATTTTAATTTCAGGAAGTTTAACAAGAGACCCTTTTGATTTATCTGGTGATATGTCACTGCTGTCATTTGATCTAATATCTTTGAACTTGGATAACGTTTTCTTAATTTCAACTTTATAATTTAAATATATTTCCGAAACAACTTCACAAACATCTTCTTTAAAATGACCTGAAATCTTGCTACATCCTAGTTCGCCAACCAATAATTCATATTTCGATGAAAAGTTTTTAAATAATTGTTCCAATATTTCTAATCTTACTTCACAGTAATACTCTGTCAATCGATCTTTCGGAGTTTTCTTGAAGTTTGAAAATGCCTTTGCTATTTGAACTTTCAAGTCTTCTAGTATACGTAATTCGTTATCCATTTTTAAAATAAAGTTTCTGTTAACTTTTCTAAGTGCCGTGTAGAGAGAAATCGTCTAAGTGTTTTAACTATTCGATCTTAAATTGGGCGTGGATTCCCCGTCTGCCCCAATTATAGCTGATTATTCTAAGTCCAAGATAATCTTGTCGCAAATTTTCTAAGTCCTTCTTTTTACTTAGCACAATTCAGAGTACTCACCAATTGTCCACTTTGCACTTTATTACTCACGTCAATATTCTATCAGCCAGCCGCTCAGCTCTTTACGATAACAGCGCCACACAGTTTGTTATTCAGGAACTTGCGATTTTCACCAAAAATGCCCTTCGGCTCGTTAGGACCATGTACAATTTCGGTACAAGATACCCAAAAACCTGAGGTAATGGCTGTATTAAAACAACGTTCCCCTAGAGCGAGATAATTTATTCACACTTAAGATCTTCTACGCACCCCGCAAGGGGTGCGAGGAATCGGGACCTGTACCTTAGTACTTCCCCGAAGGATGTGTGGGTCGCGGCCTATAAAAGTATAGGTCGGTTATTGGCTTTCCACTCTATTAGGTGGTAGTAGTCGGCGAGATTGTATGATCTCTATAACACCGGACGGTTTACTAGGCCGTCTCGGTGTTGTGAATTGTTGCTAATGTTTCATAGCAGGGGCGCCCGAAGTTTTTCACACAAATCGTGCGATCGGGCCCTACCGGGTGAGACACCCGGTTACCCGGGTGAAGCCCAGCAGATGCCCGTTCAGCGAACGATTTGTGACTATGGTGGCGCCCCCTGCCGTACGTTGGCCCATTTCTACGGCGATTTCAGGTCAAGCCGAGCACGCCACAGATAATGAGCCGTTGTGATGGGTATAGGGCGACTTGTACTGTGTATCGTCGCCCATTGTATACGTTTTGCGTGCGTGTCCGCTCCCACGCACGTTCCACGGGTGAGTAAGCATGCTTGTAGAGTTATGTGCAAGTATGTTTACTGTGCATAAAGCGCCTTATATTAACTTAAGAGCAAATGCACAGTAAGTGAGTATAAAGTGTGTTTAGTTTCTTTGTATGAGTAAGTCGCGTGTAATGTATTGCAACTTACTCAAAGCGTCAAATCCGGGGGGGTAAGCAGCGTCAAGTAGCGATGAGGTCGCGCGGGTAACGTTTCGCGTCCGGCGGGCGTGCGTGCCAGGGCGCGATATCCTTTATAAAGGGCCAGTTTGAGTCGGCAGCGCGGGCAAACATATTTGTTGCCAGGCGCACCGCGAATTCTTCTAGGCCCTCTATATGGAGATCCCGGAGAATAACATCGTTGCGGACATACCGCGGCGCCTTCACAATTGTGCGCAGCGACATATTTTGCTGCGCACGTAGGCGCTTGCGGATTGACTCGCATGCGAGCTGTAGCCATGCCGGCATTGCATACGTGAGTTGCGACCGAATATATATTTTATAAATTGTTATTTTATTTTTTAAAGGGAGGTGCGATTCTAATATCGGGCGGAGCGCGTAGCGGGTGGCTCGTACCCGCGCGACTAGCTTCTTGACGTGCTGGCGCATGGTGAGCCGACGATCAATAGTGATCCCTAAATATGTGGCCGTAGTGGACCACTCGATGTCGGCCCCTAGCATGTGGAGTTTAGGTGGCAGGGACACTCTGCGCCCAGAGATTATGACAGCTTGGGTTTTACCCACGTTCACCGACAACCTCCATTTACTGAGCCAGTCCGGTAGGTCATTCAGCACGCGCTGCATCTTGGCCGCCGCATGGCCAGCCGATATAGATGTGGTGATATATGCGGCGTCGTCGGCGTACAGCGCGAGTGTGGAGGTGTGCGTGGCAGGTAGGTCATCGGTGTAACGTGAGTACAAGGCTGGTGATAAGCAGCTGCCCTGCGGTACGCCAGCGGCAATAGGGTGGGCTGCAGAGTGCGTATCCTCTACTGCCACTGTGAAAGTCCGGTTGGAGAGGAAAGAGGAGACCACGCGTACAAGGCGACGGGGCGTTTCTGACGTTGCCAGCTTGTAAATAAGGCCGGTGTGCCAGACCCGATCGAACGCCTTCTCCATGTCAAGGAATACTGCTACGGCGTATTCCCGCTTATTTACGGCCGCTGTTAAGAGGTGCAGTACCCTTGACAATTGGAGCGTCGTGCTATGTTCCGACCTAAAGCCGAATTGTTCGGCCCTCGGCGTAATGCATGGAGTCAGGTGTTGGAGTATAATGACTTCAAACACCTTGGAGACTGTGGGCAACAATGTGATTGGCCGATAGCTTTCAGGTTTTAGAATGTTCTTCCCGGGCTTAGGGATCATTATAACTTTCCCTTTTTTCCACTCAGTGGGGAAAGTACCGGTGCGGAGGATTCCCGTGTACAAGCGCGCGAGTGTCACCACCGCGCGGTATGGTAGATGGCGTAGCGCCTTATTTGTTATACCATCCGCACCGGGTGCCTTCTTTGGCTTGGTCCGTCTAATGGTTTTTTTAACCTGGCCCGGGGTGATAATAATAGGGTGCTCATCCGAGGCTATCGGCGATGCGAAATAGTCCCCAAGGTGCTTCTCTATTTCCTCGATGTGTGCGGCATCGTCTGTCGGGTTGGGTCGGAACTGACGCTCCAAGTGAGAGGCGAAGATCTCTGCCCGGTCTGTGGCAGTGTATCTTAACGCCCCGTCGTTGTTTAATAAGGGGCGCACCGGAGCTGAGGTACTCTTTAGTCGTCGGCACAGCTTGTGAGCAGACGGCCAGTCATCCCCGGCGGAGTCAATCAGGCTCTCCCAGCTCACGGTGGCATGAGCCTGCAACTCGGCCTTCACTTCGTTGGTGAGCTTTTTCAATTGGGCTTTCTGGAGTGGGCACCTTGAATATTGCCACCGCCTGCGTAGCCGCCTCTTATCGGCAATTTTCCGTAGTATGTACGGCGGAAGCGGTGGAACGTGTCCCGGTGATGCTGTGGAAGTAGTAGTTGCCGATTCGAGGGCGTGTTGGATGCAGGCGGTTAGCTCGCCCGCCAATTCCTCCACATCCATGGCTGTGGTGATAGGCCGAGTGGGTGTTGTGGTCTCCATCTTTGCCGTGAACTTATCCCAATTTATGAGGCGACGTGGCGCGGATGGAGCGAGTCGGGTGGGGTCCGAGTCTATGACGACGAGCACGGGCTGATGATCTGATAGCAGCTCGTCGTCCAGGACCTGCTGTGCGGTCTGGAAGCCAACCCCGCGGAACACGGTGATGTCAAGCACGTCTGGCATGTGTCTTCCATCATCCGGGTAATGAGTGGGTGACTCTGGCCCGGACACCGTGTATCCGCGGGACGATTCCGCGTCGGCGAAGAGTATATTTCCCGATGTGTTTGCCCTTGTGGAGTTCCACGCGGGGTGTTTACTATTCAGATCGCCGGCGATTATAGTCGGATACGGCGAGCTGAGGAGGCAGTGGATGTCCGCGGGGTCTAGAGTGATTTGCGGGGGTTTATACGCCGCGTAAACATACAGGTGATCGCCGGCGATTGACAGTTGGACACCCAGCGCATAGAGGCTGTTTAGTGTCGAGGGGAGGGGCAGTTCTTGATGTATTACTCTCCGCCGAACTAATACCACCAGACCGCGGTATATCGTGCCGAGAGCCGACCGCTCATCCTTCCTATAAGCGATGTAACCCGGGAATTTTATTTTGTCTGCAGGTCCCAGGTGCGTTTCGCTTATAAGCGCCACGTCTATGTTGTATTCCTGCAGTAAGGGCCGGAACAGTGCGACCTTTTTCTTAAGGCCGCGGGCATTCCAGTGTACTATTCTCAGTGGGCTAGCCATTGATGTCCATCAAAGTAGCTAACCCACTGAGGATTATCCGCACCGGATCCTCTCTTTTCCGGAGGGCCAATAATTTATTCACAAAACATTATTCCTCTAGTAAAGTCGATGTAACGTAACCATATCGTCATCTAATTAGACGCCAACACCATCTAGTTAGATTATTGGAAACTTGTAATAAATTAAATATAATATGTATTTTCTTGTGATGGTGTTGGAGTCGATGCAGATCTTGTACACATACCGTTGATACTGGTACATCTGTTTTAATTCCGTCGTACATACGCACTGTTCAGCCTCCCAACAATACGTGGGGTTTAGATAAAGTTATGCTATTCGCCTCTTTTTCCATCTTTCTCTTGTCGCCAGCTCGGTGCTTCGTGCACGAAACAATCATTTGTATCACATCAGCATATCAGCCAAATGTCGTCCACTGCTGAACAAAGGCCTCCCCAATATATTTCCACAACATCTACGTTTGTGCTTCAGATCCAGGCTGTGTTCTAGGTCTGGGTGGAATACCATTTATCTGTAGGCCATACAAACATAAACAAATACCGTGTGGTGTCTGGATCAACAATATAGCCACTCCATCTCCTCCCGTGGATGTCGTAAAAGGCGACTAGCGGACTCTAAACCGGAGTAATGGGCAGCAGTGACCCCTCTGTCGTATATCAGGTATTCTGCGCTCACTAACCCGCCTGCCAAGCGTGGTGAAAATTGACAACGTCCCCCTAAAATGACGACACAGTTGTCAATGAAAACCTATGGGGGAAGCCTTTGTTCAACAGTGGACAACATCTGGCTGATATGAATGATGAATGAATTTAAAATTAAGTATACGTATGCATTCCACTTCCTTCTTCGATAATTTATTTACTATTCAAGCGGCTCGCTTGTGGAATGACGGCACGGTGAGTGCAGTGGCTGATACAGTCGGCTGCTGCGCTCCGGGTCGTGGGTTCGATTCCCGCACGGAACAAATAATTGTATGATCTGCAGATAGTTGTTCCGGGTCTGGGTGTATTGTATGTGGAATTCATGTCTGTAAACGCACCCACGAGACAGGAGAAATCCTAGTGTGGGGCAACGTTTAAAAAAAATGCATTACCTATTGAAGTAAGACGTGCTCAATACTACCTATTTTTAAGAAAATGGGGAAGGAGTATTTATGTCTAAGTAAGTAATACTGTGTATGATATATTGTACACTTGACAGCACAATATCTCTCTCCTTTTTTCCTGTCCATCCAAAGGTTGTCTGGAAGAGATGGCCCTGTGCGATAAGACCGCCCATTGTACACGTATCTTTTTAAATATTTATCTCTACGTATTATGTGGTGTACAATAAAGAGTATATAAATAAATAAATGAATATTTTCCGATGTTTGTATCCACATCATGACGAACGTAAAGCAAATTACCTAATTAATTAGTATATAATGGTAAGCTAACCCATTTCATTAATTTACTGGATAATTTGATGTTTACTTTAGCATACAAGTTGATTTTATTTCATTAATCAATGTTTAATTTTTGGTTATTCAATTCTAGTGCTACACAGGAATGCTGCACAGACAGAAAAACTTGTATGATTCTTTATTATTGTAGTTTTTTTTACATTAGACGGCACGGTTGGTGCAGTGGCTGATACAGTCGACTGCTGCGCTCCGGGTCGTGGGTTGGATTCCCGCACGGAACAAATATTTGTATGATCTGCAGGTAGTTGTTCCGGGTCTGGGTGTATTGTGTGTGAAATTCATGTCTGTAAACGCACCCACGACACAGGAGAAATCCTAGTATGGGGCAACGTAAAAAAATATGAATATGTATTCAGATAATTAATACTTTCTTAAACCCATACATTACCATAAAAAACTATAACATGTATGTACATAATAACCCAATTACACTTCCGGGTCGTCACAGGGTAATTTTTTTGTGAAATGCACCTAATAACGCACTGTAATAATCTTAAAATGTACATTGGCATCTGATATAACATTAACTGTTGAGTGCTATACACGTGTTATTTGTCGCTAGGAAATCTAGGAAATCAGTCATTGGTAAATAGTAGATTCGGCCTATATCGGGCCTTTGTTCAGCGGTGGACGTCCTTTGGCCGATATGGTGATAAAAATGTGTTAAGAATTGAATATGGCACTTTTCAAACATCACATATATGACAAAGATATTGGATCAGTAGCATAGGTAGGTTCCCTAACCAACCCGTCAGTCATTTTTCAATATTAGTGTATAATCTATGTCAGTCATAACCAACTTAGATGACCCACCAGTACGGTTCGGGAGTACTGACTTTTTTAATATCATTAGACGCAGAAATTTCCGTCCCAACAGATTAATCAAAAGAAAACGATTCATAAACTTAATTGCATGCTTAAAAAGAGTCAAAGACTACAATAGTATACTGGACAAAAAGAGTAGTCACGTTCCATGAAGGGTTGCCAGATGGCAAAATTACAAAATGTCGGAGTTTTGGGATCGTTGTCAGGGCAAATAACATTATAAATCAAAATCGTACTTTTTATTATTAAAATTAATATCATGACCAGAAAACAAATGTTTATGCACATTATGAGTATCATAACATTGGTTAATAATAATAGTCTGAGACATAATAGAAAGTCGTATGTTTACCTCTATGCACTGTGCATTTATTTATTTACACTTAATGTACACTAGTGTACAAAGGCGGTCTTAATGCATTTTCTGCCAAACGACCTTTGGGTGGTGCAGAGAACAATAAATATGAAAGAAAGGTATAGATGCGAAGACATATTATACAAATACATAGACGTACATAAACATTACATGTATAAAATATATTTATACATACGAAATAAACACACATATACATATTATATAATAAAAATATACACAGATGAGAAAAAAATAGAATTAGAGTTGAGATGAATCTGCTGACGTCTTGTGCATGTCGTTCGTTCCGCCACGCCATCGTATGCTTTCCGTATATATAATGTACTCTGTATCGTATGCTACCCTACCACTTTAGTTACTCTATACTTATTTTTTCTTCTTCTGCTTCTGTAGGTGTACTGTGATTTGTGAACTCTGTGCCGTGCTTAGTTTGTTTTTGCCGATAATTACAACAAATACACTAAAGTGGCGGCGTACCGTTCAGTCGGAGTATACTGTATAGTTATTATACTCTTTGGTCGGAGTGAAGCGATCGTGAAAGCGCGCGGTAATTTTAAATTTCTATTTTGTTAAGAACTTTACGAGAAGCTGTTTTGTCGGGACATTTTGTATTTTGTCAGGATTCCGGACCTATTATCTACCTATTTATTTTTGACGAGTAATTCAATGCCTAGGAATCGGTGAACCTTTTATCTTGACGTTGAGACACGTTGTCCGTTAAATCCACATATCACTCAGCTGGAGCCGGGGTCACGCGATCAGGGAAGTAGCGTGTTAGTGTATATTTTTCTTGTTTATTTAAAATAAGTAAATTGAGTACTCATCTTTTATTTTCCATAGCGAAATAGAAACAACAATTCGGCACTGTCAAAAATATTTCTGTATACCTAAATCTTTGTTAAAAGTCAGATTTTCCACGTCGAATTGTATAAAATAAGTTTCATTGATTTTTTTGCGTCAATGTGATATTGCAAATTTAGCTGTTTTATGTTTAGCTATATAGATATTGATATTTTCAATTGTTAGCGCGCTATATCCTACAATTTATAGAAGTTAAAGTTTCACAGCATAAAATCATATTCTATTAGTAACCTAGTAAAGAAAACCGTGACAAAACCTTTAGATTTCATTTTTCTCCAAAACCTATCAAACTAGTACAATAAGTACTCGTTACTAGGAATTCTTTTACAAGTTAAAAAAATTGCTATTAACGAGTAGACACAGTAGATTAAACAATAAGGGATCGAGTTTATTAAATTATCTCTATTATCTATAATATATTATTAATACGTGAAGGGAACAGTTTGTACCCCCTTTTTAAGTTAAAGTTTATAATGGAAGAGTGCAAAAATCTAATTTTTATTTTATTTCGTTCGAATTTTGACGTCTCGGCGAGCACTAGTGTTATTTAATAAGTAAAGAAGTACTAAAGGCATTACAACGCAAAAAAAATGCTAGTTCCTTTTTTTTTTACACGAACAAGTTTGTGTAGTGTTCAGATTAAGAATGTAGCACCACTCTATCTCCTCCCGTGGATGTCGTAAACGCCGACTCGGAGGGACTCTTAACCAAAGGGATGGGCAGCAGCGTCCTTTCTGTGGAACAGTAACCATACTACGCTTACCAACCCAACTGTCAAGCGTGGTGAATATTGACAAATTCCCGCCAAAATGACGCCACAATTGTAGAAAGGACACCGGCCATCACCCATAGTGAGTCCGGCCCATTTCGACATGTCGACGGATAAGAGCGGTAATATAATCAAAATACTGCCAAAAATACACAAATATTCATTAACACTCTAAAATAAAAATTGACTGTCGGAATTCAAAGATATTGGAGTATAAAGATACGGATTTTGAGGTTATATGGTACTTTACTTTATTTTGCAAGAAAACGAGGGTATAGAATGCTAGTGAAAGCCGACTACGAATAAATAAATAAATAAAACATTTCAGAACTAAAACTACTGTTTCAAAAGGTTTATTTAATATTCTTCATATTCATATTATAGCAGTTTGACGTGACGTTTGATTTGATATGGCAGTTACTCTTTTAGCGAAGGACGAAATATTTTAATAATATACAAATACATGCGAGTGTCTTAGAAAACAAAACCGTGCTTTATGAACAGAGATAGTTATTTAGAGTTAATTTAAACTCGTGAGTTATTTATTTGGCATATGGCATCTCACTCAAATGACAATTGTAGAGTTCCTTTTATTGTAATCTCCATTATCCCGCCGTTTTCAACTATTTACAAACTACGGTAAATTAACAAAAATATAGGCAATTTTTTCATATACATTTCATTTTAGTACGCTGGTGGGCCTATTTTGGCCGATGTCCTTTATAGCAGAGGCCTTTGTTCAGCAGTGGACGTATAAATGGCTGATGTAATGATGATGATGATGACACGAACAAAAGAACACGTAGCTGTAATAAAATGGAATTTTTCTTTTTAGCAACTTTATTAATGATAAAAGAAAACTTTGTTCTTCGATCCCTATAGTCCTTGAAATAAATCGAAATAAAGTTTACTGTGTTTATAGGACGTTATATACTTATTTATGTACTTTTATAACACTAGAAAAATCTGTGACAACCTTAGTTTTAACAACTTAACGAAATATAAAATCGTTTACGAATAATAAAAATCCTAAGCCCTTGGAGCACTCACAGCTAATCGAAGACATGAGGTACTTGTTTAAATTTTTTGTGCTGTTTATGCTTATAAAGTATTCAAGTAGCTTTTTTAATTTAATGTCACAAATAAGTTAATTTATTATTTCCAGCTGGAAATAAATTGCAATTTTGTTATAGTGAATATGACACTACCACAACATCAATTCCCAGATTTTTACTAAACTATAAATAAAATTTATTTTCTCTCAAGCATTAGCCACTATAAACTTTAATAGGATGATAATGCCTAAGTTAATATATAGTATTTAGCCTTTAATTTAAGGGCTAAAAATGTACACTTAAATATTACCCTTATCAATTAAGATCATACATTAATATCGAGCAACATCTACTTAAAATAGTATTGTAGACAAACTAAATAGTGAAATATATAGGTCTATAAATAAAAAGTTTTCTTGGGAAAACATGATTTTGGGTTTGCAGGGTGCCATAGTAAATAAAAAAGGATATTATATCTGTAACTTAAATAAACAGAAGACTTAATCAGCAGGCAATAGACCATCAATAGCTGAAAAATATTTCAATGCCAAGATTTAATTTCTTCCAAATTAAGCTTGAGAAAAAAAAAGCAGACCTTATGGACCAGGATGGTTAAATTACAAGCAACACAGACTATACAAACAAAAGTAATCTCCTAATCTATCTTCAACTTGACACTTAAAACTCAATAGGTACTTCCTGCATAACCAACTTATATCCTAAATTATGTAATGGTGCAAACTTATCATTATTACTGGAGTTATAATTATCATACTCCGTCAACTGCACTATCGGGGCAGGTATTTCGAAGTCCACTGTGTTCAAATAATCATCATCATCCACAATGTTGAGATCATCGAAACCGTTTTGGGAAATCTCATGTAGATTATCAAAATGTATTTCTGGTCTAGCATCTTCGAAAGGCATTTCAGGGTGTTTGAGACGGATGCATTTATGTGATCTCAGCAGGGAGGGCCATACAAAGGTTTCTTCACATACTTTGCATTGGAGACTGTCATAGTTTAAATGTTGGGACTCAATGTGACGGTTGAGACTGTAGCTTGATGAGTAATACTTGTCGCATGTCTGCAAAAAATAGGATTTTTTTATAGTAAATTTACGATGTTAACATATTAATATGTATAATAACAATAAATATGATTGTTCAGAAAAAGAAATCATTACCTTTTATAATGAGTATCTTACAATTAAAATTAAGCATATTTGCATACATAAAAAATGTCTTGTCTTATATTTTATTACTAACATTACAGAAATAAAAAGTGGATACAGTGCGCAAAATTCACTCCCTTATTAATTGTTTTAAAAGTATCAATAACATAATTAGATCTTCCAAACGGATAACTCTGCAGCTAACATTTTTACATGGTTAGGTATGACTATTTGAAAATTTTGCTAGATAAGGCACTGAACTGGGTACAGAGATGTTTAATCAGTCGAAAATAAAACGTTATAAAAGTCATATGTTAGCCATGTCCATGTTCCTATCTAAGTAACTGACTAAGTGTGCTACAAGGCAGTGTGCTGAGGCCTTTATTTTTCCTTCTTTATACTAACAACCAACCGATTACGATAAATAAACAATGTTTAGAATCTAAATTATTAGGTATGATATTTAATTTTAATCTTCTTAATTACATAAATATATGGAATGGGACAAAAATGAATGTTAACGATTTTATATTATACTTTACAACAATCTGTGACTAATGTGAGATAACTACATTGTACCACTTTACTATAAAATAAATTATTTGTATAAATATAAATTAATCAATAAATAAAAATGAAAAGCCATCGAAAAATGTCAAAAACGTCTGTCAATGAATACTAACCATTTTTCTATCTAAGATAGGAGAAAAACATGTTTCCAACACATTCAAAACAGCTAAATTAGTGAAGTGTATTTATATGGTTAGTTTAAAATTAATCTTAAGCATGTGTACAAATTTGATTTGTAAAGAAATAAAAAAGTTAATTTGCAACATTACAACATACATCACATTACATTTCAATTCAATGTGAGTCAGCAGTTGTTTGGGCTTCATTTACACTGTCCTCCATATTACTGTATTAGGGCAGGTTACTTTGTACTCAAATACTACATAAAATCGCTTACAAATAAAATCTGTGGTTAACATGCTTATCATTTTAGTTTGTGTACATCTATAATTTCTGTAGTTTGCCTGTAGTGGTATATGTAAGAAATTTAGCTCTATAATGAATTCTGCTAAAGGTGACACTTGTTCATGCTTTTAATAATGATTGCCAATGATAAATTTTGTCATACTTTGTGTCTTCGTATGTCACTTTAATCAACATTCAACTAAAAAGTGTACTGCAAAATTTTAATTAAAATGATTCAGTAGCACATTTGTTTGACTTTTGACTGGAACTAATACACTCAGTTCTTGAATCCGATACAGGCTAGACTGAGTTTGAGGACCAATATTGTATTTTTTTCTAAAAAGTGTTTAATAAATACAAATTATCATTTTATTTTCTGGTTGTCAGTTGGTTGCAAATACCCAAATTCCCCTTGCTTTGCTCATCACTGCACTTACTGTTGTCTCTGCCAGAAAAATCGCAATGTACTTTGAATACTCTTATTGGATGGACACCCTACTTTTGTATAAGAACATCAACAGTGGCACCAGTAGTGTGAATTATAACAAATTCGCGATTTGTTGCATGTGGTTATCATCTTATCAGGTTGCGGTGGAACGTTTAGTGTTACATAATCATGTTACAACAATTTTTTAATTATACCCCACACTGTGATTTCCCTGTGTCACATTACTTTCCACAGGGGAAAGTCATGGGATTACATTACAGACATAATACACCCAGACCTGGAACATTTACTGTAAATCTTACAAATATTTGTTCCGTGCGGGAAGAAAACCCGCAACCCAGAGCGCTGCAGCCGATTGTATCAGCTAGTGCACCAACCGTGCCATCAAAGTATGTGTTTATTAATTAAAGTTTTTATCATCATGCAACACAAACAAGCAGTTTTCACTATATACTTTTCTATCTCCTAGAGCAGAAAATAAATAAGCTTTGATACACACTTATAAAATAAGATTTATTTCAATACACATAAAAACATCTGAACCCAACTGAACCAAATAACTGCAGCGATGTGATTTCAATGTTTACAGGAGTTACGGGTTTTACGTATAAATAGAATACCAACCTGACACTGATGTTTAGAAATAATAGTCTTCTTACTCTTTGGATCAACCACAGGCTTCTTAATCTCTCCATTATGTATATCAAAGCTCATCACATCAACAAATTCAACAGTTCCTGTAAGCACCTTCCCACCAACCTTAATCTTTTCTAGTACCAATTGAGGGTTCATATATTCCGGTATTGGTTCATCACTTTTATATGTAATCTTCATCCTTTTCTTACTCACATTGGTTTTCCGCTCTTGGGAATTATCACTGGTAATAAGAAAATGGGACCATTTATGTTGCAACATCCCTGTTTCTGTGTCAAACTTCTTCAAGCACTGATCGCAGAAATAGTAGTCTTTATATCCTGTCATAGCTTTATTTGTTAAATCTGGTAGTAACTGCACATGGTGTTCGAGAACATCACGTTCGACCGAGCTTTCGTCACAAAAGTTACATAGGTACAGCCTCTCATTCCCTAAGTTACGCATCCCATATAACGATGTTGGTCGATCTTTTGAATGTAGGAATGAAATATGATGAGCTATGGCACATTTTGATTCAAACTGGTCTTTACATATGTCACACACGAAACATGTAATGATGTGTTGATAACTATGGTCTTTTAAATCCATAAATTTGAAGAACTCTTCACCACATGTTCTACATTTATATAGTTTCAATACTCTACAAACAGTACGCCGGTGCTCATTATATTTAACTTTATTCGGTAATAGCAGTCCGCAGACATCACAATGCAGTTTGATATGAACTTTAAAGAATAAACGGTCAACAAAGTTCTTATCACAGTAATTACATATGTAACATTTACGTTTCTTATGGCTATGTTTCATATGTGATTTAAGAAGCTGATAGTCTTCGAATATCTTGGGACACTTCCTACATTTATGGTATTCTTTAACTTCATGTATAATTACATGATCAGAGAATGATACTCGTTTCTGTGGTTTGCCATTCGGTTTGTACACAATCATGTGTTTTTTCCCTTGATGTTTCAACAACTTTTTGACACTAGAATAGGTTTTGTCACAGATTTTACACTTCATATTCGCCACTGTGTCTTTGTCACTGTCTGAATTTGAGTTTGAGGGACTGCGAGGCACCTGATTGCTCAGGTAGAGTTGCTTCAGCTTACCCTCCGAGTTTGAGGGACTGTTAGGCACCTGATTGCTCAGGTAGAGTTGCTTCAGCTTACCCAAGTCCTGTCTAACCAGATTAATGGCGCATTTTTTAGATAACCGGTTCATATGCTGATCTATGCCGCTCGCGATTTTAATACAAGTTTTCTCACTGAAGTATGGGATTTTTAACGGTCGCAAGTAAGGAGTTATGTCATATCGAGGCACAACTACCAGAGGCAACTTCTCGAATCCTCGGAAATCGCTTTCAGGCGGGATATTTTGACGATTCTCAAAAGG
Source organism: Diloba caeruleocephala (assembly GCA_947459985.1). Taxonomy (NCBI): domain Eukaryota; kingdom Metazoa; phylum Arthropoda; class Insecta; order Lepidoptera; family Noctuidae; genus Diloba; species Diloba caeruleocephala. Next base: position 3,881,871 of record OX381633.1, on the reverse strand, counting down.
TATACGTCTATTACCCACTTCTGTAGGTTGAGTAGATTCACTGTTATTGTTGGTGATTTTTGGATTAACTCCATCGCTTGTGGACATCAGAGCGTACTACTGAGGCGGGAAAATAAAATAATAAAAAGAAAAAACTTATGATATTGTTAAAAACGTCAACAACACTACATGTCATGCTAATAGTAAAGATGGATGACAAATTGACAAGTTGACAACAGAACGGCGGCCTATCGCCTTAAATTCTTTATATGGCAAAACCGATATACACCGCGTTTTTTAATACATGTGTATTATAATTAGACAGTAAGCAAAATTTATTACATGATTTGTGTCGCTAATGAAATATTGTTATGTTGGAAATATGTAATTCTACTTCAATAACAAGGTTTATTTACTTACAACAATACAAAAACCGAAACTATTTTAGAATTTATTAATAATCTGTAGTGGTGAAAGAAGCGTTCAAAAGATTATAATCGCATTGCCCGTTTTCTGGAATTATTACACAATTGTAATACATAAAGCAAATCCAGCTATTTTTAAACAATTATTTTATAAGTTACTTATATAGAAAATGCAAATAAATAATTTATTAATACACGAGTTAGCACTTATACAAGTACGTAATTCGGAACGGTTTTGTACAATTGCACTACAAGTTTATAACAATATATCAAATATCTTCATGCTATAACAAGCTTTACGTCAAAACTGTTTAGGGCTATATTTGTTAATAAAAATATAATCAACATTACATCAGTCGCGAGCAATTCTGTCTAATTTGATTTTGCTATCCGATACATAGGTATAGGGGTATAGGTACCTACTTCGAGTACTTCAGTCAACACGCAAAATAATCAATTCGCGTGATTTTACGTAAACAAATTATTTTTAAACGGCTATCGTCTGCGTTTATACGTCGAAATGTTCCCGCCGACTCGTATAAGGAGTTGTCTTCCTGTTATAAATCCTATGTTTAAACAAAGATTACGTCCTCACAGACCGTTTCGACAGACTTCGACGCTACATAATAACCAAACAAAGGCAACACAGCTACAGAGAAATAAATGGATGAATTTTAGATCTATCATAACTAGATGGGTGCCTTTAGGCAGTGCTATTTATGTTGGATGGTGTTATATCCGAGCAAGTATAAATTATGAAGTGTCAAAAGTGGAAATTTTATTCTACGAAATGTTTCCTTTCCGAGTTACGAGTAGACTTTGGGGAAAAATAGCCGCTTGTGAATTGCCGACGTCTTTACGAAGCTTCGTTTACGGTACGTACATCAAAATGTTTAATGTGAATTTGAATGAGGCAGAATATACAGATCTCAAGTACTACAAAAGTCTGTCCGCCTTCTTTACAAGACCTCTGAAAGATGGTGCTCGGTACATAGCACCAGCTCTTTGTGTTTCCCCGTGTGATGGAGTAGTTTTAACATGTGGACCGGCAGACACAGATAAGATAGAGCAAGTAAAAGGTGTTACATACAGCCTTGAAGAGTTCCTTGGTGAAAACAAGTGGTCGAATAAAAAAGACGACAATTATTACGATTCATTGCTAACAAAAAAAGAGAATATCCTTCACCAGTGTATAATTTATCTAGCTCCTGGAGATTATCACCGGTTTCATTCTCCATGTGACTGGACTGCAACATTCCGTAGACATTTCTGTGGAAAGCTGCTCTCTGTTAATCCATGGCTAGCTAAGCTGATACCTGGTCTATTTACGATCAATGAACGAGCTGTGTATATTGGTGAATGGAAACATGGTTTTTTCAGCATGACTGCAGTTGGTGCTACAAATGTTGGCTCGATAGAGATTTATAACGATCCTGAATTACGAACCAACACTAAAGGGAAACGAAACAGAATTAATGAGCTGGACTTAGGACAAATTGCTTTGAAAAAAGGAGAGTTATTTGGACAGTTTAATATGGGAAGTACAATCATCCTGTTATTTGAAGCTCCAAAAGACTTTCAATTTGATATGGCACCTGGAGACAAGGTTCTAGTGGGACAATCATTGTTGGCAGCAGCTAAAGAAAGATCGAGATGACCTATTTTAGATGCTTTAGTTCAATTAGCCCAACTGGCACTGTTTTTTTACATGATGTCTGTATTGCTGTGAATTTTGTGGTTTTTGTAAAGGTTTTTAAGCTTCTAACCATTGTTAGTGTCTATCGGTTTGAATGCTTTAAGCTCGAGGAATAATAGTGTCTTCCAAGAATATCCTTAATGGGTACTTTTTCCCACTAAAACTTCTGATTTTTGCCTGTCATCAATTTTTTATTTACATATTATCTACCTGAGGGCCAATTCTCGTAATTTATTTACACTATGACTGAAACTTGACCAAACTGAGATTAAATTATGAATTGACTGAAAATATGGTATTCTGCTACTCATAAAGTTCAGTCAGATTTCAGTATAATCTCGATTTAGTCTCATTTCAATCTCAATTTTGACGTTTATTTGATGACAATTTACAACGTATGACATATATAGTTTGAAATGTTAGCAGAATACCGTTTTGACTTCGATCAACTTTCGATCCATTTTCGATCTCATCACAGTGTAAGTTCACGTTTGACGTTGTTTGTAAGTTTAGGATAATACCATTTGTGACATTTATGTTAGATCGGAACTATATTTGAACATTTAAAATTACTAGAATTGGCCTTCTGGTTTATTTAGGCAGGCAGCTCATAGAAGCTTGATGCGGCCGAGAGCCTAGTGGGCCACATAGAAACCTCTTCAGAGTGCAAATGGTCCTGTCAAAAATGGCTCAATTGGCAACATCCTCAAAGTACATAGAACTAAAATGTAACAGCAGGAGACAAAAAATTCTGCCATTTTACATAACAAAGTTCAACAATCAGCTTCTTCCATTTTCGTAATGATCTTATATATTAAGGAATATGGATTAGAGGCTTCTAAACTCATCTTCTTCAATGACCAATGAGGTTGACCTGGAATGTTACCATCAAACCACAATGGTAATTTGATGACACAAGCAAGTCTTAGAAGGTATTTGAGATGGCCAGGACTTGGATGTGCTTGTTCGATGCAGCTGTTGCTATGTCAGATGGGCTATAAATCAATTATGCACTAGGGTTTTGAGAGTTTCGCACGTATTGTTGATGATACTGTGTGGAAAATGAGTCATATTTTGACAATTTGCTGAGCATTTGCAAAATCCTCATTTTGTCTTCTTTACTTCTTTCATCCTTCATCTAGAACGAAAGATGATAATTTTATTATTATTTAATAAAAAAAATATACTGGCGTAATTTCTCTATATCAGTCAATCAAGTTGGTCTAGCGGAGTCCACTGCCAATCAGGCCTCTCCGGAGTGCTGCCACGACAGGCCGGTTTCTTCAGTCGGCCCCGGCTACCTTCATGGCTCGTAAACCCATTTGGCTGACAGGCATCCCACTACATCTGCCGATTTTGTATATTCACTGAAGCTAGTGAAATTACTGGCCCTGAAAGACTAAATAACCAAATAACGCAGTGTGGTCCTACACAGGACTACTATGTGTAGCATTATAATTGTTAATTTGTTATGGGCAAGCATGACGCTTAACCGAATGACTTGCTGGTCTTGTCACAATGCTGAACTTCTTTTATGGTTTAAATGACTGGCCAACTGCTGCTGTAGGTCCAGTATGTTATACTGCTTTTTTTTTTTTTTGATAAAATATATTGTATATTGATGAATATTGGATAATATTGTTACGAATCTTATCACTTAAAGACCCGAATGGACTTCTAGAATTCATGTTACAGCACCATATATTATGACAGGCATGAGTGCATACAGGCTGCAAACTCTTGGTTTCGTCCTAACTAGTTAATAATAAAGTATAACATTATTAGCTGAGGATCTTTTAAGCAGTGGATGTAAGCATCATAATGACGTCCCTTGACAACATTTAATGCTACCAACTATCATCTAACAGCTGTTTTATCTTTTGCAACTTTCAATGTCACCACAACTTTTACTATTGGAGCAATCCCATAATAAAAGCTGTTCAGAAAGTGCACTGCCTTATAGGTCTTCAGCTAATAATATTATACATTGTACAAGAATTTCTAATAAAACCGACAACAACATTATGAATACATAATTTTCTAGCCCATTCGTCATTATCATCGTATCGTCTTATCAGCCGAAAACCGTCCACTGCTGGGGTGCAATTCCTTAATCTCAAACATCTGTACATCTTTGAATACAGAATTCAAATAACAGTGACAACCCAATTTGGGATTCCCTAAGACCCGTATTTTTTTTTTACCTTAAGGAATTGCACCCCTCGACGGAGGCCTCCCCCAAAGATTACCACCACAACCGGTATGGGTTTGTGTTGTTTGCTCACTGAGGGTTTTGCCATAATCGCCACACTTGGCAGACAGAATGGCGATCGCAGTTAAATTATAAATCCACTCGAAGGATGCTGCTGCCCATCCTTCGGCTAATCCCATAGTCTCCTTTTACGACTCCCAAGGGATGCGATGGGGTGATGGTATTTATAGCAGGCTCATTACATTGCCATGCTTAAGCAGTCAGTTTTGTATTTAAGATATTGAACTCACATTATTTCGTTTATCTTTACATCAATACCTGATGGTCTTAGGCCCGTGTCACAGATTGAGAATCAAAACTCAAGTAAAACACGAATCGCGATTGTATCAGTTGAATACTATTATATATTAAAAAGAAGTAGATATGTTACATGCGTGCCAAAAGTAAGAAACAAAACTCCTCCAATTGTAGCACCTTGCAATCGGTTCGTCTAGATAGCTGTCACTTTTACTCTTGTTGTTTTTGTATCTTCTTTCTCACGACATGGTTGTGCAAGCGAGACTATTTTGCGCGCCATTTCATATGGACGTAACTCTATGGTATAATATCATTGGTTGAATATAACTGCTGAACCTATGACGTAGGGTATGTTAGTGAAAAAAAAGTCGGTCAAGATTAGATAGTTCAAATAATTTAGATGGCCTTTATTGTATTGTTTTACAATCGTTTATACAATCACCTCATTAAAATATGTTAAGTTAAATTGTACAGTGATTAGAATAAAAATAAGAAATTGCACATTTTCCATAGAAACACCATGGATTCGATTATATTCTGCGAGGATACGGTGGTTAGAAGCTGACCAATGAGGTTAACCTGGAATGTTACCATCAAACCACATGGTAATTCAATGATACAAGCAAGTCTTAGAAGGTATTTGAGATGGCCAGGACTTGTATGCGCTTGTTCAATGCAGCTATTGATATGTCAGATGAGCTATAAATCAATTATGCGCTAGAGTTTTGCGAGTTTCGCACGTATTGTTTGGTTGCACAGATTACTTAGACATACTACTTCTTTTCTTTTTTTATTACATCGAGAAACCACAACCACAGATAATACAGATATACCATTGAACTTTATAAACTGGATTATCAGAGATCTCATTTCTTACGGACTGAGAAGTTTTATTTATAATCCGTGCTTCAATTTTTTATAGTTCTGTTTTTGTTATAATGTTATTATTATTTTGGCTGAAGAAAGTCTAGTTTTAAGTCTTGTGTTAAGTGTTGTGTGTGTCAATTGCGCGTAGAAATAAAAACTTTTTCTTTCTTTCTTTCTTTTTTTCTTTTTATTGTTGATACTGTGTGCAAAATGAGTCATATTTTGACTATTTGCTGAGCATTTGCAAAATCCTCATTTTGTCTTCTTTATTTCTTTCATCCTTCATCCACAACGAGAGATGATAATTTTTCATTTAAGAACAGGTCAGTTACTGGCGTAATTGCTCTATACCAGTCAATCAAGTTGGCCTAGCGGAGTAGTATGTTAAGTTAAATTGTACAGTGATTAGAATAAAAATAAGAAATTGAACATTTTCCATAGAAACACCATGGATTCGATTATATTCTGCGAGGATACGGTGGTTAGAAGCTTAACATGGTTTTCTTTTATCAATTATTGAAAAGTATTCTTTTTTATTGTAAGTAACTAAGGAGCTTGTAATGCTGTTATATATTGAAGGCTATTGTAATATATTACATTTTTATCGAGATGTATGGTGTGAATCAAATAATGCAATGTGATGTACTTGTATCAATCTCGCCTATTTTTTCAACAAGCAGACTATGTTAACTATCTGACAAGCCTTCGTGAAAGACTATTTTTGAAGTCTTTTACTTTATCCTTTGGGTACTTCACTATTTTAGAATTGGGTCCTCCACACTTTTTTAAGTCGGGATTCACCATTTGTATGGCTTTAAGGTACTTTGAAGCCATTTTTAGGTGATACTTAATGATTGAAATAGGGTATTTTGAAGTCACCAACTCCATTTTCAAGTCGGGTAGCTAACTAAATACGGTTTTCTACCTATTTTTGCTGTTGATTTTAACTAGTATTTTGTTATTTGTATAGATTTATTATAGATTATTATGCGAACAAATTAGTTTTTGCTGTATCTGTGTAAATTATAAAAGTTGACTGAAATGTCCAAAAAATATTTGAAGTGCAATTGTGTAGAGTGCAATGTAGGTAATTTAAACAAACAAGGATATGAAGGGTCAAATGAAATTGCTTATGATTAAGAATGTTTATTATCTCTTGTCGTTATGATGGGGCCACGCTAAGGTTTGACGGCACTAAATAAAGCCTTAAAGGACACTAGACATAGGTGGATACAAAAAATTTAATTTTGTAATGGCATTCGTAATGCATTTGCAAATTTTTTGAAGAGAAAAAGGAATTGCACTCTTGAGCTTAGACGTTAGGCGATAGCTCAAGGGTGCAATTCCTTAATGTCAACCATCCATACATCCTGGAATACAGGGGTGCAATTCTTTAAGCTCAGCCATCCATACATCCTTGAACACAGCATCGAAATGGCGCTAAGACATGATTGAAGCTATTCAAGGACACGTTGCAGAAGGTAAGCCATGAGGACCAGTCTTAGCAAATACCAAATCGGGTTATCACCATTATTTCAATTCTGTATTCAAGGACGTATGGATGTTTGAGCTTGGAGAATTGTACCCCAGGGGTGCAATTCCTTAAGGTCATACATCCATACATCCTGGAATACAGAGGGGTGCAATTCCTTAAAGTCAAACATCCATGCATCCTTGAATACAGAATTGAAATAACGGTGACAACCCAATTTGATATTTCCTAAAACTTGTCCCCATGGCTCACTGTCTGCAATGTGTCCTTGAATAGCTTCAATCATGTCTTAGCGTATTCCAAATTGGATTTTCACCATCATTTTAATTCTGTATTGAAGGATGTATGGATGTTTCACCTTAAGGAATTGTATGTACCCCAGTTGGCGGTCTTTTTTGGTACATCGATGAGATTTAGCGCATTATTTAATGGGTGTAGTGACCACACCTGCGTTTGTCAGTATGCCAAGAGTGCGATAGGATTGTACACACAGCTACACATCAAGCTATTAAAACCAGTTTACGCTGGTCTCTCATCATACCAAAAGCCCATAGAATGCGAGATCAGCTTATAATGGTTTTTTATAGCTTGATGCTACAGCCGTGTGTACGTCTCTGTTTGCCGCCTATAACTATGGTTGGCAATTAATATTAATTATTCTGTGACAAATGAAAAAATTGTTGAGACACTTCAAATAATACAATCGAGCAGCTTCAACCGCCATCTTGAAAATAATGTATAATATCACTTATTAACATAATAATCAAGTTATTCGTAACTTGATTTATCGACATTATGACGTTAAATGCAGGTGTGGCCACTCAATTTAATGCATTATTTTGTGGAATATTTTTGCGTCTTAATTATTGCGATAGTGGGCGTTGGACGTTAAACCTTAGTGTAGCCCCAGCATCAGAAAATTTAAGGCACTCAAAGCAGTTATACTCATTTCGGGCCGCTTATTCATACTACCTGCGCTTCGCAGACCGCAGTCGAGAACGCATCACATCACACGCAAGAAGCACATCAATATGATGTGCTTCTTGCTGTACTTCCAAATAATTGCAAAAGTACGTTGTCACAAATACACGCCTCCCCGTGCTGGCATTACACATTCTGAAATCTTGCATAATTGAGTGTTGGGGCTTTTACGTAAAGGCTCGGCAGGCCGCATCCAAAAGCTCACCAGGCCGCATGCAGTTTTACAGCTGCCGGTTGAGTGCTGGATATTACGGAGCCTATAATATGAAAATAATATTGACGCAGTCGCAGAGTTGACTGTCTGATCCCGAACGAACAGTATACAAGTAAATTGAATTGTATCTGTGTTAATAAAAAGTAAATTGAATACTGTGTTAAAAATGTGATTTCTCTATTGGCACCCCAACAGGGAATCGTTTGTGATTGTTTTTTTGACCTTCACCTATGTTCATCTATTTTAATTAATATGTATTGTGTTTTCAATCGAAAAAATGGATGTTCAACATGAGAATTAAGTGTAAAAGTAAACAAAATTGAATAAAAATGCATTTTGAAATCTTTTAGTTTTATTTTAACGAAAAATATTTTATCTATGTTTGGCTTACCGGCTTCAGTCACGGGATGACTTATAGTACCCGGCACGAATCTTGAGCGCTCATTGAATGAGCGGGGATCGGTTTTCGCTGGTGCATACCATCAGAGACTCAAAATATCACTTCTGCGCAGATGAAGGGGCCAAGGTCAGCGCTCAAAATTGGTGTTGGCTATTATAGTCATGCATTAATTTAGCAAACTGAATTCTTCTAAATTTAGAGTGGCCCGCAAAAATGCACCGAGCGCGAGAAATCAATGTCTACGAAAGACTAAATCTGATTTCGGCCGAATGAAGTCCACTGCTGGACACAGGCCTCCCGCAAAGATCACCACAACGACCGATATGGGTGTGTTGTGGGCTCACTGGGGGGTGTTGCCATAATCACCACGCTTGGTAGACGGGTTGGCGATCACAGCTGAGTTGTTAATGTACTCGAAGGACGCTGCTGCCCATCCTCCGGCTAATCCCTTTGTCGACTTTTACGACACCTTCGGGAGGAGATGGGGTGGTGGTATTCTGAGCCGGCACCACACGGCACACACAGTTACATAAAAATACAATTTTTTTATTTAAAAAATATGAAATTAATAGTAACAAATCTATATAACCTATAAGTGTTTTGAATAGTTTTATTATAGTCATCATCAATTTAGCCAATGGACGTCCACTGCTAAACAAACAAACTGCCGCAGTGCTAATTCATTATTGATTGTGGTAAAGTCAATTCATATCAGTTTAATTCTAGATCCCACGTTGTGGAAATAAATAACCGCACGATTAAATTGACGTTGGAAACTTGTGTGAAACCTATATATGTATGATATATGGATATGAAACAAAACAGAACAACCCAAACTTGTATACAGCGAACTCTTGTGCCATCATCTTAACAGCCAAAGGATATCCACTACTGACCAAAGGCATCCGCCATAAATTTCCACAATTGTCTCTTCATTTGGGGGGAATTTCCCAGGCGGAGAACGCAGTATGGCTACTGTTTCACAAACGGGACTCTGCTGCCCATCCCTCGGTTTAAAGTCCCCTTGTCACCTTTCACGACATCCACGTGAGGAGATATAGTGATGCTATATTCTTAATCCGGACAGCGCACGATAACAATATCGCGTTTTTATTAGTTAGAGTTTGAAATCATATTTTCATTATTCATCGGCATATCGGCCATTTATAAGTCCACTGCTGAACAAAGGCCTCCCCCATAGGTTTTCACAACTGTGTCATCATTTTGGGGGGTATTTGCCAATACTCACCACGCTTGGCAGGCGGGTTGGTGAGCGCAGTATGGCTACCGTTTCACAGAAGGGACGCTGCTGCCAATCCCTCTGGTTTAGATTCCCTTAGTCACCTTTTACGACCTCCACGGGAGGAGATGGAGTGGTGCTATATTCTTATATAAATGCACCCAATATAGACAATGACACACCCTATTTGTAATATAACATATATACATAACATTTGCCGTGTGGTGCCGGCTCAGAATACCACCACCCCATCTCCTACCGTGGGTGTCGTAAAAGTCGACTAAGGGATTAGCCGGGGATGGGCAGCAGCGTCCTTCGAGTATATTAACAACTCAACTGCGATCGCCAACCCGCCTGCCAAGCGTGACGATTATGGCAAAACCCCCCAATGTGCCCACAACACACCGATATCGGTCGTTGTGGTGATCTTTGGGGGAGGCCTGTGTCCAGCAGTGGACTTCATTCGGCCGAAATGAAATGATGATACATAACATCGCGCCTTCAGTGTAGCCAGACATTTGACCTTCAATCCTTACGTGCTCTTCATCATCATTTTTGGTTTGACATTGGCTTTACACTGGCTTTTACGTGCTCATCATAATTTTTGGCAAGCAAGACGGCTCGCAAGTGACATCTAGTATCACACTAGTTTTAATTGACATTAGCTTGGCTCAGCTTGCCAATGGTCTAGCTTAGCGTTGACTTCTTGGTATTAGCTTAGCATGTAGCGTCACAAAACTAACTACGTACTAGTCTTGGTCTATAGCTCAATTAGATCATCGTGTTATGTAAGTATACACTGTTTGTGTAAGAACCATCAGGCGAGCACGTGGAAGAAGTATGATACGCGAAATTGCTAATATCTAAATCCGTTTCGCCTTCGCCCTAGTTGAGTAAAAAAAACGCAATGTGTAATATATAATAATTAATATGTAATTCGTGAAGCTGGTTTTTTATTACGTAGAAACTATTACGGTATGATAAAGTCGGAAACGAGGTCATTATACGATTTCATATCAAATTATGAAGTGTTCGATGCTCGCAGATATTTTTAATACTATCAACTCGGCCTGGTTTCTCTCTTGTGTTTTTATTCGGGAAAGTAATTGTCTGTTCGGGAAATACTCGCCTATGGCCCATTTACAAATACATGGAGCGAGAATTTTAGGTTTAAATAAATCTGTTTATAAAATGCATGCACAACATACTGCAGGGGGTGAGAGCTTGGGTCAATACCTACCAAAAAAACACAATATATGTTCAGCAAAATCTTACGGATTTTTTTTTCACCACTGTAGGTTAAAGTTAAGCGATAAGAAAATTGTACTGTGAAAATTTAAATAAAAATTGTATTTCTTGAAAACATTTTAGTTTTTAATAGAATAAATACTTATCAATGAGTAAAGTAACTATTCGCAAATAATTTGAGGTAAAAACAAAACTAGAAAAGGTTTTTTTCATTACGAGATGCTTAAAAATCTGTGTCAAGGTAGAGATTTTTCGATATTTCGGAAAATTAATACCTTGACACAGATTTTTACCTCAAATTATTTGTGAATAGTTACTTTACTCGTTGATAAGTCTTTATTCTATTAAAAACTAAAATGTTTTCAAGAAATACAATTTTTATTTAAATTTTCACAGTACCAATCTTATCGCAAAATTTTGTACTACTGTAAATCCGTAAGATTTTGCTGAACATATATTGTGTTTTTTTGGTAGGTATTCACCCAAGCTCTCACCCCCTGCAGTATGTCGTGCTATTTACTGGACATCCTGTATATGTATTTTCGCAATAATTTTCGTTTCAGAAAATAGATATCGGCTGTAAGTTGTAACTCGGACAGACAGACGCGACGCGCCATTTATTTTCTAGTATGTGTAGTTTGATATAGTAGTGTATGTGCCGTAACCTACATATATACGAGTTTGATAAAAACATCGCGTGATTATTTGATAAAAACCTTACCTATTAAAAAACACGCCATAGGCCAAGTAACCGCCGACCAAGATATCACAGATTTTCGTTTTTGAACTGAAACTTCTTTTGGGACGGTGTGAATTGGATTATGATTCGAAACAGAGATAGCTATAAATGTATTTATCGGGTTTTAGGCTGTGAGAGAATGAGATCAAACACGTTTCTATATAGTTTCCCCATTCCCTATTGTCGATCAATCGTTCTCTCTCTCTCTGTGTGTGTTTCATCATTTCGGCCGAATGAAGTCCACTGCTGGACACAGGCCTCCCCCAAAGATCACCACAACAACCGATATGGATGTGTTGTGGGCTCATTGGGGGGTTTTGCCATAATCGCCACGCTTGGCAGGCGGGTTGGCGAGAGCAAGAGACGGGAGGGAGAAGTGCTAACTTGAACGGGAAGGTGACGCGACTATAGGCCTCTGCGACGTCGGTGAGAAAAACAGTGCGTGTAGTAGAATACTGGGCTAATATAGTGTGACATTTTGTCTAAAGTTGTTACCTATCTCTTTTCCTATATCTTATATTCTTCCCTTTACCGTGTGGTGCCGGCTCAGAATACCACCACCCCATCTCCTCCCATGGGTGTCGTAAAAGTCGACTAAGGGATTGGGACTGAAGGATGGGCAGCAGCGTCCTTCGAGTACATCAACAACTCAACTGCGATCGCCAACCCGCCTGCCAAGCGTGGCGATTATGGCAAGACCCCCCAATGAGCCCGCACCCATATCGGTCGTTGTGGTGATCTTTGGGGGAGGCATATGTCCAGCAGTGGACTTCATTCGGCCGAAATGATGATATTCTTCCCTTCCGTTTGTTGTCGATACGCTAAGATGATGGCATTCAGTAAAACACCAGCCACCATTGGGGTGTACAGTAGGCACCATCTCATCATATAAACGAGCCTATACTATATTTAGGGAAGCAAAAAAACTAAATGTAAACAAAAACCTATTGTGTCTATACGGCTGCCGGCAATTGACACGCAAGAAGATAAGTGTAAATCCAACCGAATACAAAAACACGCATTGCCAGGTACATTGTTAATTTTTACAGATTTATTATGATTTTATGAAAACATATGTATATAACTGCTATGAGTGGAGCTCTTGTTAGAAAGGGAATGAAGATAAATGTAAAGAAGACGAAAGTGATGGTGTTTGAAAGAGATGAGGCAGTGACAGACTGCAATATCGTGATTGGAGATGAACAAATTGAACAGGTGAATGAGTTTGTGTATCTGGGTTCAAAGTTTACAAGAGATGGAAAGGGTGAGAGTGATATTGAAAGAAGAGTGAATGCAGGAAACATGGTGAATGGAGCTTTGCACTCCTTTATGAACAGTCGGAAGGTGTCTAACAAGGCTCGTTTGGCTGTGCATGAGGGGGTGTTGGTTCCGACACTCATGTACGGAAGTGAAAGTTGGGTATGACAGAAGAAACATGAAAGCAGAATAAATGCAGTTGAGATGAGAGCGTTAAGAAGTATGATAGGAGTTAAACTGAGTGACAGGATAAGAAATAGTGAGATAAGAAAACGTTGTGGTCTGAAAGAAGATGTAGTGACAAAAATTGAGAAAGGTATGCTGAGATGGTTTGGCCATGTTGAGAGCATGAATGAAGAACGATTGACGAAAAAAGTGTATAAGGCGAGTGTGAATGAAAGTGCTGGAAGGGGTAGACCTAGGCGGACGTTTCAAGACCAAATCAGGGACGTCTTGGAAAAAGGCCAGGTCAAGAGTACCCTAAACCGAAGAGCATGGATGAAGGGAATAATGAAAGTGGACGAAGCGAAACAAGCATGTAAGGATCGTAGCAAGTGGAAAGAAGTGGTCTCTGGCGGTGGCGCGAAGGTGCCCACGTGCTGCCGTGTGCGCAGCACAGCGAACAGTAAGGCTTGGGGGGGTCCTTTACAATCCTCCCCGAGAAGTGGGGGTAACCACTGTACAGTGATCCCCATTCACAGAAACCCAATTTTGCTCTTTCATAAACTGTGTTCTTCTTTCTTTCTTCTTCGTGTATCTGATTCTATCAAGTTGTTTCCTCTTGTTAAATTTCTCTTGATGAATGTTCGCCAATACTTTGACATTTATTTACTCTCCTGATAGCATAGATCGGTACAATGATGTGTCGTGAGAGAAAATTTCCATGATTAACACGCTCGGCATAATAAAACAAAGACCCAGTTCGCTCATTGAGACTAGACATACTCTAACATTGTTTTTCCTTTACATGGATTTAGCTCACATCTGTACTGTGATTCATATACCTACCGCATTATGCCAACCGTAACTAGAGTTGCCAACCGAACTTTATAATAAAGTATCTTACGTGTTTTTAGGTCTGCATACTTTTGAATAGCAATATAATACGCGAATATTACGTTTCCGTATTAGTCCGTATGGTTACGGCTAAGAATTCCACCACCCCATGTCATCCTGTGGGTGCCATAAAAGACGACTATAGGATTAACCGAAAGATGGGCAGCAACGTCCTTCACGTATATTTACAACCACATAAATAGGAAATACACAATAAACTGTGCTTATTATTTAGACTTACGACTAAACTAGATCAAGTGATCAATCACCAATTCTTCCTACAAAAATATAATAATATTGATATAATTCTATATTCTTTGAATCTTTGTTCTTTTAACGGAAATTTTCGTCGGCCAGCTTCAGAATCAGTGGTATTTTACCTCATTTGTCAGACACTACAGTATAGGTAGGTACTGACTGCCCCCGCCACCTATCTATAGATACATTGCCTGGAATTTGGGCTTGAATGAAACGTGATAATACAGTGACTCAACTGTATTGCTTTGTTATAATTTTGTTCTCTCTATAATCTATCTCGCCAAATTGCGTTCACCCCCTCTAGCGGAGGGAAGGCGACTGTAAAAAGATCTCCCTCCAGGTACTTCTCGGGGAGGAAAAGGACTCCCCCAAGCCCCACCGTGCGCTGTGTTGCCCACACAGCGGCACGTGATCACGTGCGCACCACCGTCTTCGCAGGGGTCGCTCGGTGTGCGCACGCAGACTCCCCAATCTGCGCGTCCGCGACCTCCGAGGTCGCCCACCATGTAGTGATGGCTGGGGGCTCAGGCGTGTTGGACCTGGGTGCCGGGACGGTTGTTGCCCCGGCGCCGTCTCATCCTTCTCCGTGCGGAATCAGCCCTCTCCCGATCCCGCTCTGCAGTCTCCTTCTGGAGCATTTATTTATTTATGTATTCACTTTAAATAGAACGGCCAAAGCCAATTACACTACTTAAAGACAATTATCAATAAATTATAAATAAAATTATCACAACTAAGTATAAGGTAAAAAGACAAAATCTAGAATTATAAATACGACACAATTATGAATTTAAAATAAGGCACAAATAAACACACAATTAACACATTCATGCATTATTTTCACAAAACTTTATACATTTCGACAGAATAGTCTTCCAGGCATCCTCAAACAAATCAAAGTCCGGGTTAGAATCCAAGAGAGTGTTAAGCGCAGGTCATTGTCCATTGGGTATGGGAGATTTGGAGTGTGCAACAGTACGGCATGCAGGGACAGCTAATAACTGATGGCTCCTGCTGCGACGGTAATTGTTAGGAACAAATAACTGGCACACTTTGTTGTGAAGATCAGTGGCATCGATCCTCCCTTTAAGGATTTTGCAGATGATGCTCTCGCAGAAGGAGACCACTGCACTCCAATTTTCATGCTCTGCCAACATAGCCGTCACTACTGCCGGCAGAGAGAGATCTTGCCCTATCCGATCGACCAGGATCCGCCGCTCGGCGGCCCTGGTCGCTTCCACAATGGTGGAACTGTGCTGTAACCTCGCGTCCTATTCTGTGCAGATACGCACCGAAACAATTGTGACCGGTGAAGACCTGCGTCAGACGGTAGGTGACGCGCTCGCTCCTTCTGAGCCAGGCTCCGAAAAGCGGCAGGATGGCCTCGACGACGCGCTTGGTCGCAAACTGCAACCGTAGGTGATGACGCCACATCTCCAGTGCGCGCCGTCGAGCCAGCCGCCTCATTCTGTCGAACGCACCTGAAGGGACGCTTTCGCTGCTTTGGCGGAGGGAGCGTGTCTGATCATAGACCCACGCATCTGTGTCCGCCTGGATGTCGAAAGGCGGAAAGCGCGCCAGGAGAGTCGCCGCCTCGTAGGGCACTGTCCTGTATCCCCGTGCGATCCGTAAAGCCACTCTGCGCTGCAGACCGTGAAGTTTCTTTCTGCAGCGCTGGACGCCTGATAGCACTAACAGCATACCTACGGCAACTTTGTGATACGGGTATACGGGTAACTCTTCAGAAAAGAAGTTCCCGCTTTCAAAGCCCAAAATTACTCTCGCAAGAAGATTGCCAAATTGCACTATTTGTGGTAAAGTTGAAGATGTGCAATATTTGCTTATGGAGTGTGCTGAGAACGAGGTGGAAAGGAAGTCAGTGTGATTTACCAACTTCAGCCATCAACTCTCTCAGTAATTATAGATAGGTAGGTATTGTTTAGTTTTTACATGATATAAGGTTTTTCCGTGTGGTGTCCGGATTAAGAATATAGCACCACTCCATCCCCTCCCGTGGATGTCGTAAAAGGCGACTAAGGGAATCTAAACCAGAGGGATGGGCAGCAGCGTCACTTCTGCGAAACGGTGGCCATACTGCGCTCACCAACCCGCCTGCCAAGCGTGGTGAGTATTGGCAAATACCCCCCAAAATGATGACACGGTTGTGGAAATCTATGGGGGAGGCCTTTGTTCAGCAGTGGACGTATAAATGGCCGATATGATGAAGGTTTTATCGTTTTTATTTATTTGTGTAGTATTTAATGTAATAATGTTATAGTGGGTGGGTTTCATGTGTCCTTTAAGGAAAATAAAACAATATAAAAAGACAACCCCAAAAGAAGTGTGTACGGTACAATACCTTTTTTTTTATTGATGTCCAGTGGGAATTCTTCATGAACTTCCTTCACCCCGGGGAAGGGCGAAAGGATATGCCGGGCTCCTACCGGCTAAAACCACTGGAGCGGTAATCTTCGACACCGAAGAGGGGCTCCAGGTCCTCGTAAGATCACACTAGAGCCCCCCCAGTGATGCCACGCCTTAAGCGGAGAGAAGGTGACTGTAAAAAGGCCACCTCCCCAGGCGACATGCGCACCGCTGTCTTCCTGGGAGTCGCTCGGTATGAGCACGCATATTTCCCAATAAGGCCCCCCGCCATGTAAAGACGACAGGGGACTCAGGCGTGTTGGACACGGGCGCCGCGGCGGTTGTTAACCCAGCTCCGTGTCCTCCTCCTCCGAGCGGGATCGACCCTCTCCCGATCCCGCTCTGCGACCTCCTTCTGGAGCATTACGCTCTCACAGAAAGAGACCACAGCACTCAAATTTTCCTGCTCTGCCAGCATAGCCGACACTACTGCTGGCAAAGAGAGATCTTGCCTGATCCGAGGATCCGCCGCTCGGACGTTACAATACCTAAGTGGTCTTCTAACCACCGACAGTTGTACGCGATACTTTCAAAATCTTCAGTTACCATCACTGAGTTTACTAGTAATTTGGTGTGCACATTATTAGTATTCCCGTTAAAGACAATTAATATGCTATCCATGTGGTGTAGGCTGGGCACGTTCCAGCTCATAAAAAATGGTAATTATAGCAAATAACACACACAGTATGCACAGTCATTAACAGATAAACAAGGTTGTTAGGGTTCCGAACGTCCAAAGGATCAAACGGCAGGACTTTTATAGGATCACTCGCGTGTCTGTCTGACTGTCCGTCTGTCACGGCCAATTTGCTCCGAATCTACTGGACCGATTAAGTTGAAATTTGGTACACATATGGGTTTCTGCGACCCAAACATGGACGTGTAGCGGTAATAAATGAATTTTTAATATGGGTGTCATTTTTTAAATGCTCTTTACCTATAGATTACAGGAAAACCTATAAGAAGTCTATGGTCTTAAAATAATATGATAATCTTTCTGCACAAACTTACTTTTGACCTTTTGTATTTGGAATGTATGGAGAACATTTTTTTCAACTACGATGTGAAGTTTGTTCTTGGGATAAGTTATCAGTACAAGATCGAATTCGACAAAAGACAATCTATTTTAGTTACGACAACAAAGAAAGTGGTGGATGAAATATTCATCGTAGGGAACCCTCTCCACGCGATTTCAATTCGCACTTCTCCGGTGTTTTTATTTACAAGTATCAACCCAACGGTAAGGCCACCCTTGTAAACACGTATGAGTAATAAACACGAAAGAAAATTCTTCGAAATTCGAAGTGGTCACTCAGATAAACCTATTTTGTTTTTATTGGTACCCAGTGGAAATTCTTCATGATCTTCCTTAGCCCCGGGGAATGGCGAAGGGGTATACCTAAGGGGTAGGCGGACTCCTACCGGCTAAAACCATTGGAGCGGTCATCTTCGGCACCTAAGGGAGGCTCCAGGTCCTCGTATGATCACACTAGAGCCGCCCACTGGTTCCACGCACGGCACATCTCGGAGGTTGACTGTAAAACGGTCGCCTCCCGGGGGGATGGTAAAGGATCCCCCAAAGCGTCACACGGCAGCGCGTGACCACATGAGTGCTACCGTCTTCTCTTGGGTCGCTCGGTGTGAGCAAGCAGATTCCCCAATCTACGCACCCGCGAACCCAGAGGTCCCCCGCGTTTTAGCAACGACAGGGGGTTTCAGGCGTCTAAGAATTAGGTGCCAGGGCGGTTGTTACCCCGGCACGTCGGCACGTCGGCACCTTCTTCGAGCGGGATCGGCCCTCTCCCACTCAGCCATACCTACTTGGAATCCCTGTGTTCAGCGCCATAGCCATAGCAATAGTATTTTATAAAAATTAAAACCCGTTGAAAAAAAACCGACTCGGCTGGGCATCGTTCGGGAAACTTCGGAACGTCTTTTCGTCAACAATACCGCAATGCCTAAAGACGAAAATCTTTAACCAGTGTATGTTACCAGTGATGACATATGGAACAGAGACGTGGTCCCTCACTGTGGGCCTCATAAGAAACCTTAGGCCTTGGTATTTCTCTACGGGATCGAATCAGAAATGAGATCCGTAGAAGAACTAAAGTCTATGTTGCCGACATATCTGAAAGGATTAGTAAACTGAAGTGGCAATGGGCGAGGCACATTGCTCTTAGAACCTGATGGCCGTTGGATTAAAAAGGTTCTCGAATGGAGACGGAAAGCGCAGCGTGGGACGACCTCCAACGAGGTGGACAGACGACCTGGTGTAGGTTGCTGGGTTGCATGACTTATCCAAAACTACCAGACAGATTATGAAGTCTTAGTGTGTGTAACTAGCCTACATAGCAATTGCTTGCTTTTTATTGTCTTTTGTTTTAGTATGTTTCTTATCTCATAAAGGTTCAATACTCAGCAAAGAGAAACACGGTCGAGCCCAAAGATATAGGAAGAAAGGAGATATGCCATGTAGTTCAAAATGTATGCGAGCCTAGAAATCCAGTTTTCCCCTACTATTCTTCATAAAAACACACTAATGCACACAGTTACAAGTTCTCATCCAATGAACTGAATAAACACAACATTACGTATAATTGGCTTCGCATACTAAAACACACCCACGACTTTGTAGGCAGCCAATCATGCCGAGCGAACGGACTGCGCACAGCGGCCGTACCACGCAACGCGTAAGCTTATTGGGAGTATCATTCGCTGTTCTATTCACTGCGTTTGTTATTCACCGATTGCTAGTTAAAAGTGGTAGATAAGAAGCATTGTATTTTGTACAAAAATAATAATGTCGTTCTGCTCCATCAATCCAAATGTAACATAATAAAAAAAAGGTTGGTGCAGTGGTTGATACAGTTGGCTGCTGCGCTCCGGGTCGTGGGTTCGATTCCCGCACGGAACAAATATTTGTATGATCTGCACAAAAAAAATAAGAATTACAGTTATATGCCATGCAATAAGAATTTAAAAAAAATACGGGTTGCACTCCGGGAGTGCCGACAGAAGTGAAACCTTATTTTGGCTCGTTAGACATTTTTTAGATGGGTACTAGGGTTAATGCGATGCCGACGGCGAAACGCCAAACTAAACGTCTAGCTTCTCGTAACGGTGTAGCGAGTCCAGAGATTTTATCTCATCTAAAAATATGCGTACCGCGCTAAAAGAAGTTTTCACTTCAAAAACCTTTGATTTTTTACCACACTGTCAGATATTGTTCCTTTTTTAATACGGCGACGATAAATTTCATTTTTAGGTTATCAGTTCTATTGCTATGGATAATAAACGTCATATACTACCTAACGTTATCAGGAATCAAATATAAATAAGTCTCACGATTCTTATCTGTCCGCCATTTGTTAGCATCAAATGAGAATAGGTACCATGCCATTCTCCTTTAGATTTGACTCATTGTTTAAATATAACGTGATCAAAATAAGGCGTAGATTATAAGGTGCAGGTGGAACAAAGACTCGTGTCATGTTCGTGAACTTGTTCCGTCTGTCGGGGTTTGCTATGGCAATTTTGTTAGAGCCAAATTATTTTTATTTATTATTATTGTAGTCAATTTTTTTCGTCACCCATTAATCTAGATAAATACATCGTTCTCAATATTACCTCTTCTATTCTGTTATCACAATTAATCCAAATCTATTCAATATTGTAATCTCTATTGGTCTGTCAACTAAAATGTCTAAGTAGCTGGTGGCAGCGTTGTGTATCGAGTTGTTAGATTCCTTACAATATGGCTGAGCTAAGCGATGCTGATGCATGCGTCATGTTCGAGAACGATTGCCGTCTGTCGGGACTGGTCAACTGATAACTGCCCTATCAGATAAATTATTATTAGATTAATGTAGTGAGCTGTGTGGTGCCGGCTACGAATAGCACCAACCCATCTCATCCCTTGGGTGTCGTAAAAGGTAACTATGGGATTAGGATGGTAGCAGCGTCCTTCGAGTACATTAACAACTCTACTGCGATCGCCAACCACTTATGCGCGTTTTCATTAAATCAGGGGGATCATATTTTATTTATTTATTCATAATTAAATTCATTTTGTAAAAATGTGCATCTAGCCACAGCAACGCGTGGTAGGGTAAAGCTAGTCTTGTTATAAAAAGTCTCAAACTTCACTCCACACTGAAAAACATTTAGACACTGTGAGTGATTGTCGCGTGCATCGAAACAACTTTTGATTATAATTGTACGGTAGATAAATGAATAACTTTTTTAAATCTGTAACGATGCCTGTCATTTTAGTCATCCAGCGACCACGAATGCTACAAAGTGTTCGAATATAATTGCTACACTGGAATTGGTAGAACACAGACCTGGCTGGCCTCTTTTGGCTTCGCTGGAAATGACCGGTTAAGCAACCACATTTTCCAGAAATGTTTGCGAGAAGACGAAGAAAAAAAATCATTGATCACAGAGCTAAAAGGGTGAGATTCAGATTTCCATATGTCAAAATGCAATACTTACGCCCCTAATTTTGACAGATGGAAGCGTGAACTTAGCTTAGACTCGTTTCTGACTACAAAAAAGTTACATGCGCCATATTTAAATACTAGCTGGGACCCGCGGTTTCACCCACGTTTAATTTAAAATAAATTTAGAGTACTTCGACATAGACACTTGACATAGAATATGTATATTGGATTTCAAGGATTTTAATTTTTGGGTGGAACCCAAATAATTTTTCTAAAATAAAAGTAGTCTAAGTTTTTTCTTATTACATCAGCTATCTGCCAGTGAAAGTCCCGTCGAAATCGGTCCAGCCGTTTCGGAGTTTACCCGGAACAAACAGACAGACAAAAAATTGTTTTTTTGTTATATTTACCTTATTATACGAGTATACTTCATATGCATATAGTAAAAAGCTGTTATTTTGACATTACAAACAGACACTTCAATTTTATTTATTTGTATAGATGTTTAGATAATGTCCAAAAAGTAACGCGCCATTTTCTAATATAATGCCATGTGTCACTCCCACAATTAAGACGAATCTAACGACACCTTAAATGTTAAAAATCCACCCAGCCGTTTAGGCTGCAGAGCGTGCAAAAGAAATAGACAAACATTACGCCATTTCGACGGCACTCGGGTAAAAAAATGTGATTATTGTATCTTATTTTTAATTGATGCACCAGGCTGATCTGACCACCTCCCCTCCCCCCTAAGGATTTTTAGAAAGGACCTCGAAGGAATAATATAGAAAAAGGAGAACTGAATATAAAAATACTAAAAATACGAGCTCTTTGTTAACTGATTCACAAAAAAATTCTTATAGTCAAGGATTGAGTTCACCGTGGCTCAACGTGAACGTTAATGCGGCATTTTGCTGTGACGTGACTGGCCGCATTAACGTTATACGCATAACGCAGTATAATATGGAGTTTAGTATTTAAAAATTCACTGGCCAGTCAATAACCTCAGGTTGTTTTTAACTGCCCTACGTAAATTACAGGAACGTCGGAATGCTTTCTGAAAAGGTTGAAGACCCTTTGGCGTGCGTGCTAAAGATTGATCGAAAAGAGATACGAGAATCTGGTATATTGTGGTGCCAAACTAAAATAATTCGGACTTTGTGATAAGAACTCTTCGATTAAAGCATTCCGTGTGTTGCCCGGTGGGCATGATTGCGTATGTTGCAGACGGTTTGCGACAGGCGTAAATCGCGCAGACTGTTTGCGACAGGCGTACATCGCGCAGACGGTTTGCGACAGGCTTAAATCACGCAGATGGTTTGCGACAGGCGTAAATCGCGCAGACGGTTTGCGACAGGCGTAAATCGCGCAGATGGTTTGCGACAAGCGTAAATCGCGCAGACGTCGCTCTCCAACGTCATTCGATTCGCCAATCTACGCACCCGTGAACCCAGAGGCCCCTCCTTATAGCGACGGCAGGGGGTTTGAGGCGTTTAGGAATTAGGCGCCAGGGCGGTTGTTACCCCGGCGCCGACTCCTCCCTCTTCCACGATAGGATCAAGCTAATGAAACCGTGCAACTTAAATTGTGACGTTTGTCGGTTATTGGTTTCTTGACATTTTGGCTTTTCATTAGATCAACGTAGACATTTATTAATATAAACCTTATATGCATCATTAGGTTAATTATCAAAGTCATCTTTAAATAGAGCTACCAATTAACTACACCGCCCACGTGTCGACTATGTGTCATGTTGAGTAGAATTGAGTACGACTGCGACTCCTGAGTCACAAGGCTCGATTGCCAAATCGACCAAAAGTCTTTTGTAGTACATCTAGAAAAACAAGATCATTTTTTATGTATATCTATGTCTTAGGATAATCAAACAAATAGAATCTTTGCGAAAATCCTAGTACAATGCAAAGGACCGGATAATTGAAATCTAAGAAATATTTTTGCGGAATTATATCTATAAGGAGTTTAAGAATATAACAGCTTCTGTCGGGTATCCCACAACACTATTTCTTTTTATTTACATAACAATTTTCTTACTGTTATCTTGATTTCCATAAACTTCTTTTTTTTTGGAGGTGGTGACACGCAAACGATTGGTGACGTTGGCGCGGTCAGTCTATTGATGGGTGACCGCATAGTGCTATTTGAACAAAGCGTCTTCGTCCTTCGGAAGGCACGTGAAATCGTCAGTCTCAGCTGTTGTCATAAGAGGGCAGTCGTTAAGCTAAGTCGAAGGCCTTGGGGCTACTTGAACAATTCTGAAAGTTGGCTACTAAATCAAATAAAAAAGAAATATTTCTATTTAGTAATTAATATCTTTTATAGCTAGTAACACGTCCTCGCTTACTTGAAATCACAATCTAGCACGACTACCAAAAACTCAGAGAAAAAGATTGAAAGAGATGTAACTACAGTTCAATTATAAATAACCTTGACTTTTCGGCATTGTACACGTTTTAATCTATTTTCGTAACTCATACATCGAACTAAGCACGCATCGCGTATTTATAATTAGCTAGGCATTTACTCCGTGAGTAATGAAATTGGAATTTAAATTTATGGTCAGACTTTTTGCTGCACATTCATTGGCCGTTTTAGATTTTTGGGCTTCAAGCAGACATTTCAGAGAAATCATCATTTCGGCCGAATGAAGTCCACTGTTGGACACAGCATCCCCCAAGATCACCACAACGACCGATATGAGTGTGTTGTGGGCACATTAGGGGGTTTTGCCATGATCGCCACGCTTGGCAGGCGGGTTGGCGATCGCAGTTGAGTTGTTAATATACTCGAAGGACGCTGCTGCCCATCCTCAGCCTAATCCCTTAGTCGACTTTTACGACACCCACCGTTCACCGTTCACAAACCGTTCGTTTCTGGCGAAGCCAAATTGATGAAATCTAAGCAACTTGACCTAAGGGCGCTCCCTGCGGGACCTGACCCTTTGGCTTAGGGCGTTGCTGGGGATATTAATCTAGTGTTTTGGGGACAGCTGGATTGGTATTATTTAATATGTTTTAGGGGGCATTTACGGGCCGGCGCGAGCAAGAGACACGGGGGAGAAGTATAACTTGAACGGGATGGGGATGATGTCGTGGCGATAGGCCTCCGCGACGTCGGTGAGGCGGGCATCCTCTTAGGCGAGGGAGGAAAAGCGGTCGGGTGTTGAGTGAATGAGACAGTACGAGTCTCTTCATATGATGTATCGTGATTTTGTCGTCCGGGTCGACCAGAGCGTGCCTCGGGCGGTGTACTATGCTAATACGGGAGGGGTTCATTGGTCATGTCTTTTTTAAGGGTTATCTGAGATTCAAACGCACACTCGGTGCGACATAGCTTTAGCTCGATTTAGAGCGACAGGTTAAATGGTTGACCGGTTGTTGGAGTGGCATGTCAGAGGTTCGACAGCTGGTGGGTCCGCCGGTGGGAAGTTTTAAAAAGCTGCAACATAACATGTTCGGGGTATTTGGGTGCCTACGGCAGCCTATCCAGGTCCAGTGAAAAACACCCATGAGAAGGCAATTGCCCGGAGTTCACTTAGTCGCGGACCGACCAGTGTCGCGGCTAGGCGTCAATCTGAATCTGAATCTACGGCGCCAGGATAGATAGACGTTACATCACGCGCGTTCAGGCTAACGAGCATGCGCCATGCAGATGCTAATGCCACGTAACTAAAGGCGTATATTCATCTCTTTCTAACAACCGGTATGTCACATGATGACTTTCATTTTCCCGAACACTGTTTGATAGCTGCATAGTTATATGTACTAGTAGTAGCTATAGTAAAATTTACGCCGTTCTGTAGTGTCATAATGTTCGTGTATGGCGCATCTATTTATGAAATATCATTGCCACGAGATGAGATGAGGTGGTGCTGTTCTTAGCCGGCATCACCGGTAGTTTTGCTTAGAGACACTTGAAGATCATTGGGTCCTCTCCGTATAAAACTTAGTAGGCATTTGATCGCGTATTGCAGCCATAGTCGCTCGGGCCAGAGTACAGAGTACTCCAGATGCGCGCCGACCTAGCCCCAGCCTACTATATTCTGGCCCACTCAGTAGGTTAAGGTGCAGGTAGAGTGGCCCTGTTTGACTACTAAACTATTGACATTTCGCTCAAATGAAATTTTAAACGAAGTTTCTTTACGTACGTTTGGGTCGGAGATTTAAACCCAGTGTGAAACGAGCGAACTAGGATGCGGCGATGCAACGCATCTCGTTGGCTGGGCAGCGTATATTAAGCCTGGCTTCTGTCAGGTGTCCTCCGACACCTTCAGTTTTTTATTGTTACATCATCATAGTAGGCAAAAGAGCTTGCGGGTCACCTACAAGTAAGCAGTCACCGCCATTCATGAACATTCGAACACCAGAGGAGTCGCTGGCCCTCCAACCTTTTAGGGAGACGTATCCTACTTTCTTGAAGGTCCCCATCTCCAATGTGTTCCCGAAAACCTTTGACGGAAGTTGGTTCCACATTTTCGTCGTACAGCGCAAATAGTGACAAGTAAATCATACCGAGCTAGACCGCAAGTCACATGGCCGTAGCCAGGTATGGGCTAGAGGGGCAGCCGCCCCTAGCAGGTGCTCGGGCTCCTGAACCAAATAGTATATAAAACAATTTTATATGAGGAACGTTGTGTTTAGCCAAACTACTATAAAAAAACGCGCGCCGCTTTAGTGACTCTCGGACACAGCGTACGCGTTGCTGGAATGGAATGATCTTACAAGTACGTAGCGCTATTTGTTCCGTCATTCAGTCACTCTCTACCCGTCTCTGTGATTAATCGAAACTACAGATTAACTGCGATACACAATGGCCGCAAAGAATTATCGGAGCGCGCGCAATTCATTTATAATTTAAAGGTAAGTTTGTATCGATCGTAATTTATAATTTTAAAGAGGTTTTTCTTAATAGGCTTGAATACCTGCGTCTAGCGAAATGTGAGGCGCTCGCTTACGGCCTCGACGACGTGCTTTTGTGCGAACTGTGAAAGCGTGAAATACCCACACATCCATTTCCACCAGCATACAGGCCAACACTACAGATGGCAGGAAGCAACACTTGGGATATCTTGCGGTTCAGCACCGGTTTCACTATCACGCGTCTCGCTGACTGAGAGCGGGTTGCCCCGTTATTCCGCCATTAGATACTTCCACTCCTGAGAATATAGCTCTGGCTGGTGAAATATAGGTAGGGCAGGCACTCGCTGGAATACACTGATCCGTATCTAATTATACTGTGCCTAAAATATTCAGTAAAGGGCTAGGAAAGAAAATTGATGAGATGTATACTACCAATTCGATTTACAAACGTGGTGATTTGTGTACTTGTCCAATAAACCCGTTTAATGTATCTATCGTTATAGCGGATATTTATGGTTACAGATTCCAATAAAAACAAAGATATGTGGGGAGACTGGGAAATTCAGTTTTTACTTCGCCATTTGGGAATATTGGCATTGACCTGCTGTATTTTTTATCTGGCAACGTATTTTCACTTATATGTTTTTATCTTTATCTGTCGCACCGTTATGACTTTGAGGTTTGTTGTCAAAGTCAATGTCTAATTGTGTACAAAACAAGTGTGCCTTCTGCGGGTTTTCGTATAAAGACATCATATATAAATAAAAACAGTTATCTAAACGTTCATTAACTTTGTATCCAGCGTGTAAGTGAATATTAACCTCAAATGAGCTCAATTCAAGAGCGTTTGCAAATGAAAAGAGTCCCATTAGATACTTGGAATGTAAGGGAGCAGCTATGCTTGGCTTCTGCTGTGGTTAGAAGTGGTGATCAGAACTGGATGTCAGTTTCACGCGCTTTGAAAACCATTGGAGAAGCAAATCGACCGCCAGATTGGTATTCACAGAAGAGGTTTGTCTTTTATTCATTACCGAAACAGTCTGCCATTATCTTCGTATTCATTTATTTCCAACGATAATAACAAACGTCCCATTGGCTTAGCGGTGGGAATTGGGACTGCCAATGCAATGCATCCGGTTCACGGTTGTAGTGTGAGGGTGTCATCTACAAACAGTAATGGTACAGCATTATTCAACAGAGAATTAATGTCTTGGCTCAGTTACTTGTGTGTTTTTTTGCTCAGTTCCACTATGGTAGTTCACAGAAGAAAAATGTTTTTACAGATATACTTGAGTTTACTGACATTGGTAAACTGGGTGACCAACATCAGACCGGTGCCTACCCCAAGGAATAATGCCATCTATACAAATAAATAAAATTGAAGTGTCTGTTTGTAATGTCAAAATAACAGCTTTTTACTAAATGCATATGAAAGTAAATACGGTACCTATAACAAAACGCAAGTTTTTAATTTTTTGTCTGTCTGTCTGTCAGCTGCTGCTGTACTCCAGGTGGCAGCTGTTCCCACAAACTCCTGCAAGGAACAAATATTTGTATGATCTGCCAGTCGTTGTTCTGTGTCTGTATGAATAGTGTGTGGAATTTGTGTCTCTAGACCCATGACACAGGAGAAATCCTAGAGCAGGGCAACATTTTATAAAAGAAATAAATAAGTGTTCTAATCTTTGCTGCGCTCATCACCTCAAGACATTCGTAATTTAATCTTTTGAGATCAGCCCATTAATTTCACTAGCTACAGTGCCCTTTTAACTGGAACATAGTAATGTTTTAAGTTTAAACACTACTGCTTCTTGGTGAATATCTAGCCTAGCGGTAGTACTTAGCTGTGTTCTTGCAATAAGCACAGTGGAAATATGTATAACAGTGGTTAGATTCCTTTGAAGTTGCGCGAAAAGCCGATAATGTCTGAATGCAAGTTGACTTTAACGTAATAACCATTTCTCAAGTCTCATTTGAAATTGTGCTGACTGAAGTGTGACAGCGATGCTTCTATACCAGACTGCGATATGGTCGTTCGGTAAGCCTCGCGTCCCACAGCACGATTGACCCTGTACGGCCGTCGAGTCGAATCACTGTTAGACATATTTCCGCTGTGAAATAATAGACCGCTTAAACTGGGTTTAAAAAGTTTAATATCTCTTCTTGATATTTTGGTGTCTACAATCACAGTGGAAATATGTATACAGTGATTCGACTCCTTTGATGTAGCGCGAAACGCCGACGTCTAAATAGAACGTAGACCTTACTATTACCTGAGTGGCGCTATGGTCGTTTGGTAAGCGGATGCGACGCTCTCCACACAGCGCCCCCCGCGCGATTGACCCTGTACGGCTGCCAAGTCGAACCACTGTATACTTATGTCCACTGCGCTACAATGTTCGGGTGTAATGATGGCGTTGACATGCCCTTATCGGATATAAAAAAATGTTTAGGTGATGGTTATCTGAATTGAGTAAGGCAACATTTGTGAGAAGTCTATTGAATTATCTTACTCTGTCAAGCATATTAGTAAAATAATACCAAACCCGCAATGATCCGAATCAGTTGGTGGAGTGGCTGATACAGTCGGCTGCTGCGCTCTGGGTCGTGGGATCGATTCCCGCACGGAACAAATATTTGTATGACCTGCAGGTAGTTGTTCCGGGTCTGGGTGTATTGTGTGTGGAATTCATGTCTGTAAACGCACCCACGACACAGGAGAAATCCTAGTGCGGGGCAACGTCTAAAAAAAAAACATTTTGATCTCTAACTGGAACTCTATAAGTGAACAATGTTTCCAGTTGTGCAGCACAATACGGAGCTCTTCTAGAACATGTGGAAACTCCAAAGCGTAAGAAACGGAGCTCAGAAGGTGCAGTCGAAACGCCACAGGAGAGTATCTGGAAACGGTTGACCCAGGAACGAATTGTTGAGATCCAGAAAACATTGGCTGAGATGAATCAGCAGTATGAACAACTCAAGGTAAGTGCTATGCCAAAGTCTTCGCCGCTTGTAGTTAAAAACCATGCAGGTCCATACTAGCGACGGGCGTTTGTTGTAAAAATACCATTCGAATTAATCGACAATTGTAATTAGTAATTACGCACATTCGATAGTCGATTCATTCGTTTCCACGAAAAATCATTCGAATGAAAATCGACATTACGAACATCATCGATCATCGATCATCGACGCAACGTGCAATTGATTCGGTTAATTCGTCCATTGTGATGCGGCGGAATCTATACAAATAAATAAAATTGAAGTGTCTGTTTGTAATGTCAAAATAACAGCTTTTTACTAAATGCATATTCAAGTATATACGATACATATAACAAAAAAACAATTTTTAAATTTTTGGTCTGTCTGTCGGTCTGTCTGTCTGTTTGTTCCGGGTAATCTCCGAATCGGCTGGACCGATTTTGACGGGACTTTCACTGACAAATAGCTGATGTTATAAGGAATAACTTAGGCTACTTTTATTTTAGAAAATAATTAGGGTTCCGCGCAAAAAAAAATACCCTTGAAATCCAATATATATATTCTATGTCAAGTGTCTATGTCGAAGTACTCCAAATTTGTTTTAAATTAAACGCGGTTGAAACCACGGGTCCCAGCTAGTTACTAATATAAGTAGTACGCGGTCGCGCGCGCTGCGCTATCGCATCTTTGAGTCCAGGCACGCGCCAAGAGCTTGATATCAATCGTCCAATTAACGATTAATTCTGATTGTCATTCGAATAAACCGAACATTCAAATTATTCTATTAATTTTAGTGATAATCGCCCATCGCTAACCCATACACGTGCGAGCGACACTAAAACCGGAAAAAGAGCGTGCTCTTTACGTTTGAATTCGCCACTATACAGGCATATGCCTCATGTTTCTTTTTTAAACATTGCCGCAAAGTACGATTTCTCCTGTGGCGTGGGTATAGTTTATTCAGACAATCTCACATGCGCAATACCCACACCTGAAACAGTTAGATTATTGTACAGCTGTAGATCATACAAGTATTTGTTCCTAACGGTTTTGCCATAATCGCCACGCTTGGCAGACGGATTGGCGATCGCAGTTGAGTTGTTAATGTACTCGCTGCTGCCCATCCTCCGGCTAATCCCTTAGTCGACTTTTACGACACCCACGGGAGGAGATGGGGTGGTGGTATTCTGAGCCGGCACCACACACCAAACGTAAATGGTTTATTTGAAATAAAAAAATGACTATTGATTATAAACAAATCTATGAAGGAATATTTTACATTGTTTTGCCCAGACCGAGATAATCGAAGTTCGGAACCCGGCGACGTCGGAGGACCGATTGCGGGAGGTGTGGACCAACATAGAGAGTCGCAATCGGCTCCGGGAGCGAGAGGCGGCGCGGCGCGCTGCTTGGCTGCGCGAGAGGGACGAACGCCGAGCGCGAGCCGAGCGAGCCTGGAGGCCGCCCGCTGGCTCCGCAGGCCCGCTGCAGCCCGCCGGTACGGTGCACACGATATGATAGTCACTCCGGTCTCCAAAAATGTTAACTGAACATTGTCTTTTTAGCGATATGGCATTTCGAAGTGAAAATCTTACTGACACCCAAATCGTTTCTACTTTCCGTTGATCTAGAATGTATATATTTTCCTCGTAATCTCGCGGCACGACCGCCCATGCTATTATAGTGTTTTAAGGCCGTAGACACTAAGTTGCTGTACCTATTTCGATCACTGGTCATAAGTTATGACTTTCAAATTACGTGTCACGTTGTTTGTCCGCCATGGACTCCTAAACTACTGAACCGATTTTAATAAAACACTGTGTGCAGTTTTATCCAACTTAAAAGATAGGATAGTTTATATCTCAATTTATAATCGCAATATTATTTTATTGCGAATTATTTGGTTTATTATCTGACAAAGACTCATAATTATCTGGTAGTTCTAATTATTAATATAAAAATAATCTAATTCTAACAGATGGCGGTATAAGGTAATTAGTATACTGGATTGAGTAAGTATCCAATAGATGGCGCTCTGTTAAAAGTACCAACGTTTTATGTAAGCTACAATTTGTTAATATAACCGCAATTTATTAAAATCCACGCGTGCGTAGCCGCGGGCAGAAGCTAATAATTAATAAACTTAATCAAAGTCATTCTCTTTCTACCAGGATACAAAGCGGAGAGAGTATCTATGCATTAAAAAAAATGTTCTCTAAACATCTTGTAGTTTCCTGAGAACGGTCGTAAAATACATATTTTTGTTTCAGCCGTCATCCCCGCTCCCCCTGCTTCCCCGCTGCTTACGTCACTCCTCAAGTCATCCCCCGTGGTGACAACACCCCAACACATCTCGCATCCGGCTAATGTAGTGGGTAAGTAGTCAGTGATTTTCACATTAAACCGAGTCACTATCGGTCATTTTTATTCATAAAATAAACCCGTTTATCAATTATTATGATAAAAACGAATGCACTGCAAACTTCAGATAATATTGTCAACTTTAGAAATAACAATTGATAATCAACATGGATCATGGTGACGGAAGGGTGAAGGAAAACCTCGTGAGGAAACCTGTACACCTGACAGGGCTCCAAAATGATCTCAATGAACCCGCACAAGGCCAGCGTGGTCAGTGGCTCGGGGGGGGGGTACCAGGTTACCACTTTTCCGTCACCTTCTCCGAGATGTGCCCATAGGCGTGGCACCAGTGGATAGCTCTAGTGTGATCATACGAGGAATTGGAGCCCCCCTTAGGTGCCGAAAATGACCGCCCTAGTGGTTTTAGTCGGTAGGAGCCCTGCCCCTTCGTCCTTCCCCGAGGTGGAGAAATTTCCAGTGGGCTCAATAAAAAACACTGCCAGCGTCGTAGACTAAGGCCTAACCTTTCTCATCGTGAGAAAAGGCCCGTGCCCAGCAGTGGGGATGTTGTAAATTCCAAATGAAATAAGTACGAAAAGTCATCAAAAGTTTCTGTCGCCTCTTGGTTCCTGGCGAGGGTATGGTAGTAGCGGTGGAGAGCGAGCCACCAAAATTCCTTTGACGGCGTGACGTGCTCTCTCGCTCTTTAAATGCCCTGTCTTGCTCAAGGTGAAATAGCAACCATTTATTTTTACAGCGCGACGCACGATACTTCGGCGATTGTCAAATGTACTATATGAGTTATCTTTTTAAATCAAATGTTGCGCTGTTATTAAAACTTATTAAAATATAACAACCACACATGCACTACAATCTGACACACCCCCTCACACTCACATATGCATAACACACAAAGAGAGTACTGGCTACACACTTACCATGTAACCTCTTTCTAACACGGCTTTTATTAGCTTGAAAAATTCTGTTACATAGATTCATAGGAAAAAATTATATTCCATAGATTCATAGGAATCTATGTAACATAATTTTTGAACTCGATTTTCGTCCCCTTCAAAACGTCGGATTGATTTGAAACTTCGCACACTTATCAAGGACTGATGACAATGCAATAATTTAAATAGTCTGTCCCATTATCCTTGCCAGGATCCTTAGGATTAGCGATTTACTCATCTCTGGTACCCGGAAAATATTATAAATTCATCGACATACACAAACTTGCACAAAAAATAACACCTCCATAAGATGTCGATTCATTTTTCCGCGGCAAGAGTGCGATGAGATTCGAACAGTGTCTCATTCTTCAGGTGATTTTATCCGTAATAGAGGGAGAATTTGTTAACTTAAACGTCGAAAGGATCGGGTAAATAATTACCACCCGGAGTTATTGAGCCTACGGACAGGCAACACGGTGAATGTCCGTAGGCAAAACATCGCATGGCAAAACAAAAAAAAAACACATTTTGTAGTAAACCGCACTAAAAAATTGAAAATAAATAACTGTTTAGAAATCTAAATAACACGCTTTTGTAGAGAGCCGAACTAACAATTAGAAAATAATTTTCAATAAGTTTAAAATAATAATAAAGTTATTAACAAAAAAAAAAAAACAAATTTATTGTAAAAAAGCGTGGGGGGGGGGGGTGCTTGATGTCATTTATTGTAAATATTTGTAAAAGTAGCTTTTTTACAATAAAATATATTTGTTTTGATCAAAATGTACATAGACATACGAACCTCATATAAACCCTTTACTATTTGTTCCTTCTGTTACCAGAAACAGTGTCGCCATCAGTGACGGCACCAACTCTCTCCATGCTGTTAGAGAAGTCGGCTACGACCACCACCAGCCAGCACGAGAGTAAACATGCTGCTATAGAACACATAAAGAGTCAGCTGGTGCAGATTGAACAACAGCTTAAAGGTAAGGACCTCTAGTGTGATCTTACGAGGACCTGGAGCCCCCCCTTCGGTACCGAAGATGACCGCTCCAGTGGTTTTAGCCGGTAGGAGTCCGGCATACCCCTTCGCCCTTCCCCGGGGTGAAGGAAGTTCCATGTAGAATTTCCACTGGACATCAATAAAAAAAAAAAAAGCTTAAAGGTAAGGATACCATTTATCTTTTTACCGCGGTGGAAGTTCTCATGCGTCATCCAAGGCCCCTGAAGAGAGAGACGTAGGGTACCTTACCGGCGAAAACTACCTGGACGCCGTGGACGGTCATCCATCGAAGAGGGGCTCTGGGATATCGAGAACGAACTGCGCCATGCCTATAGGGTCATTTTGAACAGGTTGCCCCCCGAGGTTGTCTTTGGGGGTATTGTAAATGATCCGCCGAAGCCTCTCTGTGCGGGTGCACGGTGGCACGTGACCACGTGCGTGGCGCCGTCTTTCCGGGGGGTCGCTCAAAATTTGGGTGTCGTAAAAGGTTAGACTATGGGATTAGCCGGAGCATGGATAACCCAACTGCGATCGCAGTGTGGTGCTACGCTGGTCTAGTCCTGGGTAGCATCACAATTTGTATGGGCAAGCGTGACACTTACCACAGGGGACTTACTCGTCTCGTAATTAAGTGGTATATAACCAGACCTAGTGTCATCATCACCATATCAGCCAAAGGACGTCCACTGCTGAACAAAGGCCTCCCCCAAACATTTTCACAACGCCCGGTCACATGCTGCCCAAATCCAACGACTCCCAGTGCCCTTCACCAGGTCACCTGTCCACCTCGTTGGAGGTCGTCACACGCTGCGGTTCGCGTCCGGTGCGCGGTCTCCACTCGAGAACCTTTTTACCAACGGCCATCGGTTCTACGAGCAATATGACCTTTTTTATTTTTATTGATCCGGTGGAAATCCGTCATGTACTCCCTCCGCCCCGGGAAAGGGCGGAGGGACTCCTACCGGCTAAAACCACCGGAGGGCTCATCTTCGGCACCGTAGGGAAGCTCCAGGAACTCAAAAGCCAAAGAAATTAGCCACCCATTGGTGACTGTAAAGCGGTCACCCCCTCTAGCGGAGGGAAGGCGACTGTAAAGAGGCTACCTCTCTAGGCACTTCTCGGGGGGATTGTAAAGGATTCCCCCGAAACCTCGCTATGCGCTGAGATGCGCACACGGCGGCCCTTCACCACATGCGCACCGCCATCATCCCGGGGGTCGAGCAATGTGACCTAGTGTGGGTCATCGTTTTTTTTTTTAAAGGAAAGCTTTCTATTGCCGGCCTCTATTCTGCAATGGATATTTAAGTTAATATTCATTTCCTCTTCCAGCCAATACCCCAGTGATGTCAACCGCTGCGCAGGCGCCGCAAACGCCTGCACTCGATATAGATGACATAGAGATAAAAGCAGAAGATGTGTACGCGTTCAGAGATGTTGATATACACATACCACCTGTCACGGCCATGCATAAACAGAACAACAGGTGAGTGGAGAAAGATAGAGTTCGAAGGAGAGTCTGTAATGCTGGGGCCACACTAGGGTTTATCGTCTAACGCCCACTATCGCAATAACTAAGGTGCAAATATATCACACAAAATGCGTTCGATTGAGTGGCCACACCTACATTTAACTTCGTAATATCGATAAATCCCGTTAAACGATAAATTATTTTCAAGATGGCGGTTGAAGCTGTAAGGGTGAGATTCAGAGACATGAACGTAAGACGGGCGAAGAACGCTCTAATCCAAGTAGTGGCTAAGAGCATCTTCAAAATTCGTATTCAGAGACACAGTCCCTCTCAAACTTACGTCGGTCTTGGCTAAATTTGAACTCTATTCTCTATGGCCATTATTTATACGAGAATGTTTATCGGTGAGATACGGTTTTTACAAAACTGTGTAGTCAGGCATAAATAAAAATAAAAAAGGATAGCAATATATGAAATGCCATCGGAGTGAGCGAAACAAAATATCGAACACAAATCTATCTATTTATGTTGTAAATCGCAGGAATATATGAACACGTTACAAGTAAAAATGAGTATTCGAAACTCCACATCCACCATACTATAAATAAAAATACTGACGCAGACTTTAATAAAAAGAAATTTGGAGATGTGGACTGAAATAACAAGGTCATATAAATAATCAGATAAGTTTATTGTTCTATACATAATTATTCTTACATGCTGTATTACTGCGAGTAAGTAAGGACGATATTTGGTTAAATATTTATTTATTTATTATACTCTTTATTGTAAATACTCGTTAAAGGTAATAAAAACAGTAGTGCTTATAAGTATATTTTAGAGTACAATGGGCGGCCTTATCGCACTCGGCGATTTCTTCCAGGCAACCTTAGGATGGAGAAATACTTAACTGGATAATATATGCGGCAGTTGATGGTGCACACAGATACATAATGAAATAACTAAATTACGTATACTATACTAAATATATAAATAATGGAAGATTATACACAATATGGATATATAAATACACAAACATTTATATATACACATATACAAATACGTTTTAATTTATTCGACAAAATATCGAAAAGCAGTTAAATAGTTGAACATTTGGGAATAATGTAGCCTCATTATACACTTATTATTACACATTAAAATAAAACTATTTTAAACATATTAGAACGCGAACTTTATAAAATTTGTAACGACGCCTGTCACCTTAGTCATCCTGCGACCACGAATGCTGCAAAGTATTCGAAACGTCAGAAAGAAAAAAAAAACTATAATATACGCGATCTAATCCGTTTAAACTACCCAACCTGGAAACCGAACTCTAGAACTCACACTCGACAGCTGCACTGACGTCCAATAAGTTGAGCGGTGTTTTTTCATTTATAGCAGAACAATGGAGAAGCCCTCGATAAGGAAAGAAGACGCTGACGTCACTTCCGCGCTCGATCATACTCCTGTTAATGTGGAAGACCAGGTCATCAAGGTATTAAGTGTAGACAATAGTCAAAAATTTCATTACCAACAATTGTTACCTGCTCGCTTTATTGGAGTGGGGATATCCTTAGGCGCAGTTACTTAGTATATTGTTGTAAGCCTGGCTGGAGGCTATTTAAAGCTATTCCCAATGACATTATACCATAGATATGTTACCTCCATATTAAATGGCGCGCAAAACTCAGTCTCGCTGTATGTAGGTATCATCATCATCATCATTTCGGCCGAATGAAGTCCACTGCTGGACACAGGCCTCCCCCAAAGATCACCACAACGACCGATATGGATGTGTTGTGGGTTCATTGGGGGGTTTTGCCATAATCGCCACGCTTGGCAGGCGGGTTGGCGATCGCAGTTGAGGTGTTAATGTACTCGAAGGACGCTGCTGCCCATCCTCCGGCTAATCCCTTAGTCGACTTTTACGACACCCACGGGAGGAGATGGGGTGGTGGCATTCTGAGCCGGCACCACACGGCATTCTGAGCCGGCACCACACGGAATTGTATGTAGGTATAAAGCTATAAAACTGCACACCTATGCTGTAAGAACCAAGATACTAAAACTACAAGAGTAAAAGAGATAGCTATCTAAAATGACAACACGTGTACTTTATATCTTTGTCGCACCTGTAATAGAATATGTGTTGTCTCTTTTCTTTGCTTGGCCTGTCTTTTGTTCGAGAATATTATTCTATAGATAATTTGAATAGTATTTTTATTAAAATATTTTACATAGTTTGTTACTCACGAGTGGTATGAGATCCCTTGTTCTTTATTTATTTTTGCTTGATAGTTTGTGCATTTTCTATACGCACGACGGCTGTTATTACTTAATTAATAAAACAATACAGATTGTGACAGTGTGTGCTCGTTGTCCTGTCTTGGGCGAACTGATTGCGAGGTGCTACAATTGGGGCAGTATTGGTTCTTACTTTTGGCGCGCATGTAACATATTTAAGTATATAATATCATTGGCTGTGCCAGTTTCGCTTGTCCGGCGAAGCAACCACATGTCCCTCGAGATACATGCTAGCTAAAAAAAAGATTCACTTTGTTTTTCAGATGGAACCGGAATCTATCACAGTGGAACACGACGAGGAAGAAGTGTTGCCAGAAGAAATTGAAACGGTGATTATCAACTTACTCAATACTCAATACTTTATTGCATTCCATAATGTTTTTACAAAGATAGTGGTGGTTTATGTATAACAGAACATTATGGACCCTGTTGGGCACAGCAAATTAGGAGAGAGGAAGAAGGCTAAGCAGCAGTTTGATAGATAAAAGCTAATAAAATGGAAATTAAATATATAAATACATAAAGCATGTACATAGGTATATTTATCCTGTAAATAATTTGTCGTCGAAATATTCTTTTGTTGTGTAGTAGCATTTAGTTAAAAGAAAAAGCTTTAATTTATTAATAAATATATTGGTTTTATGTTCCTCTCTAATAAAATTTGGTATTTTTATAACTAAAACTGTAATTATTTTTGCTTAGGGTTTACTATGTATTACATCTGAATTAACAGTTTTTCCATAATGGTCAATCGGACAGTAATCACAAAAAAATCTAAAACATACTTAAAAACAATGGTTTTAATATTATATTGGTCATTCGGTCAAAATACTTGTGAATTTGTGAAATAATATTGATTTCTATTTTAAATCAACAAAATAAAATCTAATTTTTAATCTGTTCTTCATGTCAAACGATACATCAATCACAGCGCGTGACGTCATACGTGGGTAAACAAACAATAACCAAGGCGTCGTCGAGTCTATCTGTGGTTTGTTTCCTTTTATTCCTGATCCTCATATTTAATTGGATACTTTTTTTTATTTTTTTTTATTTAATACTTTACGCACAATTTGTACAGAGGCGGACTTAATGCCATTAGGCATTATCTGCCAGTCGACCTTAGGGTGATGCAGAGACAAAACATGGCGGGTGCACTAATAGTATAACTGTAAGAAGTTAACAAAGAAAAAAAAAGGCAATATATAAATATTTGGACAACGTTTTAAAGCAATAACATATTACAAATAGGTATATACATATAAATATACGTACGTACATAATAATAATATAAAATACATCATAATTATATATACATATATATATATTTATATATGAATTTTGCCGTGTGGTGCCGGCTCAGAATGCCACCACCCCATCTCCTCCCATGGGTGTCGTAAAAGTCGACTAAGGGATTAGTCGGAGGATGGGCAGCAGCGTCCTTCGAGTACATTAACAACTCAACTGCGATCGCCAACCCGCCTGCCAAGCGTGGCGATTATGGCAAAACCCCCCAATGAGCTCAAAACACATCCATATCGGTGGTTGTGATGATCTTTGGGGGAGGCCTGTGTCCAACAGTGGACTTCATTAGGCCGAAATGATGATGATGATATGAATTACATAATAGGAAAGATCAACGCTGAGATGATTCTGCCAAAGGATTGTGGAGGTGCTTCCGTAGTTTAATTTTAAAAGAGTACCGACTTTACGATGCTATATCAATAATGAACATTAAATCACCTTGCAGTTTGCACCTTGATTTCGTAAGTTGACAGACGTTTGTTTACCCACGTATGACGTCACGCGCTCTGGGATCACGTGGTGTGACGTTTGAGCGGCAATTAAAAAAAAATATATTTAGACTTTATTATTTTATGTACTTAAAAAGCTTTTGAAATGTAAAATTATATTTTTAACTAGCTGGGACCCGCGGTTTCACCCGCGTTGAATTTAAAAGAAATTTAGAGTACTTCGACATAGACACGTGACATATAGAATATATATATATTGGATTTCAAGGGATTTACTTTTTTGCGCGAAACCCTATTTATTTTTCTAAAATAAAAGTAGCCTACGTTATTCCTTATAACATCAGCTATCTGCCAGTGAAGGTCCCGTCAAAATCGGTCCAGCCGTTTCGGAGTTTACCCGGAACAAACAGACAGACAAAAAAATAAAAAATTGTGTTTTTGTTGTAGGTTTCGTATATACTTTCATATGCATTTAGTAAAAAGCTGTTATTTTGCCATTACAAACAGACACTTCAATTTTATTTATTTGAATAGATGGCTTTATAAATCCACAATGATTAAATTTTAACACTTTCTGAAAAGTTGTCCGATTCCGCATTTGGCGAATTCATCATTTCGGCCGAGTGAAGTCCACTGCTGGACACAGGCCTTCCCCAAAGATCATCACAACCACCGATATGGATGTGTTCTCGCTCATTGGGGGGTTTTGCCATAATTGCCACGCTTGGTAGACGGGTTGGCGATCGCAGTTGAGTTGTTAATGTACTCGAAGGACGCTGCTGCCCATCCTCCGGCTAATCCCTTAGTCGACTTTTATGACACCCACGGGATGAAATGGGGTGGCGGCATTCTGAGCCGGCACCACACGGCATTGTCGAATTAACTAAAGGATATGAAAAGGCGTTGCTCGTGTCTATTTCATTAAAAAAAAACTCGGATCCTCGTCGCCCACAGTCCATGGAAACGTGTTCCTCCATCCTCATGTTTGACTATTTTATGAAACAGGAACCGGTGCATCCGCCGCTGCAAGCAGCGAGGATAACCAGGGACTTGACGCCGGAGGTAGAAGTCAAGATCGCGTTCCCGGAAGTCAAGTTCCCCACCACAGAAATCAAGGTCATACACCCGGAAGTGCCAAAGGTATGTATCGTTTTACCCTGTCTAGTTTTAACACTAACCCTAAAACTAACTCTAGCATTGTTGACAAAATGACACGAGGTTGTGAGGTGACTATTGACCTCATTCTCGAAGTTAGACCTTTTTTTTTATTGATGTCCAGTGGAAATTCTACATGGAACTTCCTTCACCCCGGGGAAGGGCGAAGAGGTATGCTGGACTCCTACCGGCTAAAACCACTGGAGCGGTCATCTTCGGCACCAAAGGGAGGCTCCAGGTCCTCGTAAGATCACACTAGAACCGCTCGAAGTTAGACCTACCTAAGTGGGCGGTTTGTCCCAGCCATGCTTGCCAACCACTTCGAGAACAGGTTTCCCAATGGATATTGGGATGGGCACGACATGGACATTTGACATGACTTTCTACTGACGGGCGTGGCCTCGTGACGTGGTCACTCACAATGGGCCTCATAAGAAAGCTCAAGGTCACCCAGCGAGCTATGGAGAGAGCTATGCTTGGTATTTTAAATAGATACTAACATACCTTTTTATGGCCGTGTGGTGCCGGCTCAGAATGCCACCACCCCATCTCCTCCCATGGGTGTCGTAAAAGTCGACTAAGGGATTGGCCGGAGGATGGGCAGCAGCGTCCTTCGAGTACATTAACAACTCAACTGCGATCGCCAACCCGCTTGCCAAGCGTGGCGATTATGGCAAAACCCCCCAATGAGCCCACAACACATCATATCGGTGGTAATGGTGATCTTAGGGGGAGGCCTGTGTCCAGCAGTGGGCTTCATTCGGCTGAAATGATGATACCTTTTTAAGGTGAGCGATACTCACAAAAATGGATTGTATTATTTGGAATTAAACATTATTATTATTATTTCTCTACGAGATCGAATCTGAAATGAGGACATCCGTAGGGGAACTAAAGTTGTATGGAAATTAGTAAACTGAAGTGGCAATGGGCAGGGCACATTGCTCGTAGAACTGATGGCCGCTGGGGCACAAAGGTTCTCGAATGGAGACCGCGCACCGGAAAACGCAGCGTGGGACGACCTCCAACGAGGTGGACAGACGACCTGGTGAAGGTCGCTGGGAGTCGTTGGATGAGAGCGGCATGTGACCGCTCGTTGTGGAAATCTAAGGGGGAGGCCTTTGTTCAGCAGTGGACGTCCTGTGGCTGATATAATGATGATGACGAAATCGATTGTCAGAATTTCCTGCTCCTGACTGGGTGTAACGACTATCACAGCTATTGTATTGACAATTGATACCATCTTTATACTCTTCAAAGCGCGGAGTGACCGCGATGTCAGATCTCCCTTCCAATATTTGACCTCAACACTGCAACTTAACCTGAGTGCCTTCAACCATTCGTTCTGTTGACTACCATATAAACTTTCTTTTCGGCCAGATAAAAGAAGAAATAAAAGAACCGGAGCCTCCAACGGAACCGGAAATTATTGAAGAGGAGATCGTGGAAGAAACGACTCCAGTTGTAGAACAAGAGAAGTGAGTGATAATATCAGTTCATAA
Organism: Diloba caeruleocephala; assembly: GCA_947459985.1. NCBI lineage: Eukaryota > Metazoa > Arthropoda > Insecta > Lepidoptera > Noctuidae > Diloba > Diloba caeruleocephala. The sequence goes on along the minus strand of OX381633.1, from coordinate 3,840,279 downwards.
ACGTCGACCATTGTACTAGCTTTACAATGACCACTACCACGGTTATATGCATCATCATTTCGGCCGAATGAAGTCCACTGCTGGACACAGGCCTCCCCTAAAGATGTCCACAACGACCGATATGGATGTGTTGTGGGCTCATTGGGGGGTTTTGCCATAATAGCCACGCTTGGCAGACGGGTTGGTGATCGCAGTTGAGTTGTTAATGTACTTGAAGGACGCTGCTGCCCATCCTCCGGCTAATCTCTTAGTCGACTTTTACGACACCCATGGGAGGAGATGGTGTGGTGGCATTCTGAGCCGGCACCACACGGCAAGTCGGTTATATGCGATATTGCCATAATCACCACACATGGCAGGCCAGTTGGTGACCGCAGAATTTTACTGATACACGTAAACCTGATGTTCGATCCTGCTCATCAGAGGGGCATTGCCATCATCACCACACTTGGCAGGTAAGTTTGAGATCGCAGAATGTTGTTTTTGACACACGCAAGTCAGCTGCTAGTCCTTGATAGTCAAAGGGAATATTGCCTTAATCACCACAGCAGGGGTGTCCAATGCCAGTGGCCTTAGCACACGGGACATTGCTAACAATCCTGTTATATACTGACTGTGATTGTGGGTTGTCATATATAGGGCAAACAAAGCGTAGTATAGCCACCAGAATTAAAGAACACATAGCTGACGTCAAGCATAGACGCATCACAAAGTCCGCAGTGTGTGAACATGCCTTAGGCAAACCCAACCATTTTCTTCGATTTGATCATCCTCAAGTCCTCGCGAAAGAGAACCGTTATGTACCAAGAATGTTTCGAGAGGCTATTGAAATTAAAAAACATCCTAATTTTAATAGAGAAGATGGTTGGCAGGTACCACCTGTTTGGAATCCGGTTATTAAATTAATAAAATCCCAAACAACACACCACACTAAAAAACATCAAGACACTGTGAGTGATTACTGCGTGCATCGAAACAATTTTTGATTAGTTTTGTACGGTAGATAAAATAACTTTTTAAATCTGTAACGACGCTTGTCACCTTAGTCATCCTGCGACCATGAATGCTGCAAAGTATTCGAAACGTCAGGAAAATCAAAAATCAAAATATACGCGATAGAATCCGTTTAAAAGTGTTTTATTATAACTATATATATATATATTTTTTTTGTTTTTTTTTTAATCAAAGAGTATAATAACTATTTATAAGATGGTCATAATTATTTTTAATCTATAGTACGGCCGCGGCCTGCAAGCAAATCGTAAACTAAACACAAACAAAAGTCCAAAATATTGTCAATGTCAATGTATGTCATTGTCAAAACTTATCTCGACTAGGTGTGACGATTGAAAAAAAACAATTGAACCGTACGACGTTGCCGACGTATTTTTTAGAATTATTTTCATTTTTGATAAATATTTTATGAATATGTAACGATTTATTAATCTAAACACCGTACGACGTTGCCTTGTACTTGACATTGGCGAAATTGTGGAGGATACTCTACAGAAGCCATAATCTAAGAGAAGAAGAAGTAGAGGTGTGACTAATATAATCATAATCATCATATCAGCCACAGGATGTCCATATAATATATATATATATATATATATATATATATATTATATGGACATATATATATATATATATACCATGAGGAAGTCCTCATGATTTCTTCCGGATATGACCACCTCGGCGTTCCTTCGTGCTGCCTTACATTGGCGGTGCAGATGCGCTTGCGCATTAACCGCATCTACTGCTCATCCTCTTCTATAACCGATGTCGTTTGGCAGTCTTTTCTGACACCCGCGTGTGGGCGAGGGATCTTTTTATGTGAATGCCTTTTTTTTAAGTGAAACTTCTTTTGGGACGGCGTGAGTAGGATTTTATGTAACAACTAGCTGGGACCCGCGGTTTCACCCGCGTTTAATTTAAAAGAAATTTGGAGTACTTCGACATAGACACTTGACATAGAATATATATATTGAAGGGTTCAAGGGGTTTTTTTTTTGCGCCTAACCCTAATTACTTTTCTAAAACAAAAGTAGCCTAAGTTATTCCTTATAACATCAGCCATCTGCCAGTGAAAGTCCCGTCAAAATCGGTCCAGCCGTTTCGGAGATTACCCGGAACAAACAGACAGACAGACAAAAAATTTAAAAATAGTTTTTTTTGTTATATGTACCGTATATACTTTCATATGCATTGAGTAAAAAGCTGTTATTTTGACATTACAAACAGATACTTCAATTTTATTTATTTGTATAGAAAACGTGCAATGAAAGAGAGACATCCTCCGCCCCGGGGCGGAGGGGTATTCTACCGGCTAATACCACCGGAGTGACCATCTTCGGCACCGAAGGGAGGCTCCAGGAACTCGAATAATCTCCATCTAGAGCCACTCATTGGTGCTGCGCCTTTAGGCACATCTCGGAGGCGATGACTGTAAAGCGGTCACCCCTCTAGCGGAGAGAAGGTGACTGTAAAGAGGCCAACCCCCAAACAATTCACGGGGGGGTTGTAAAGGATTCCCCCGAAGCCTCGTTATGCGCTGTGCTGCGTACACGGCACGTCAACATCAATAAACATCAAACATCATAAAAATGCTTGCAAGGATAAAGGCATTATATTTCACTTGTAATTTAATTAAATACAGCTTGAATGTTTTCAATATTTAGATAAATGTCACAAACTGTCACAATTCATAACTCCATTTTTTTTTGCGTACTGTCGTCACGGACGCTAGCGGTAGAGAATGAAATACTTACGAGAAGGGTACTTCTTCAAGAATGTCAACGATAATCCACTGTCCGAACTACATGTTTTCCATCTATCGACACAGTATATATATATATTTCGTATGGTTAGTGGCCAACCTTGTGTCAGAGTTGTTCAAGCCGCCCAAAGGCCTCCGACTTGGCTTAACGACTGCTGTCTAATGACAACAACCGGGACGGAGACGCTCAGTTGAAATACCACTATGCGGTCACCCATCTAGATACTGACCGCGCCAAGCGTTGCTTAACCTCGCCAATCGTTTACCGATCAGTGAGTGCAACTGGCTATCAGCGCCATCTACACGGTGCGGATATTATTACGCGTGGCGTTGCAAGTCATCGACACTATGTATTGGATATAGTTTTACGACAAACTTGTGTGAGTAATATGCGCACACGTCTAAATAATATGGCCACGGATTTTGTTTATAAGGGCCTATCTAACGATTAAAATTTTTGTTTTGATTAATATTATCCTCCCTCAGTGAACAATCAGAAGAGTCGCATCCAGAAGTGAAAGAAGAGCCCCCAGCAGACGAACCGCAGACAGAAGAGACGGTTGCTAGCGAACCGATTCAGGAGATTGCTCCAGAATCGATACCCTTGCCGCCGGAACCGGTGCCTGCGGAACCAGAAGCACCTGAGCCTGTAGTCGCAGGTTCGTATTCAACTTCTACTAAGAATAAGGTCCATGATATATGGAGCTGGCATTTCCTAGCTATGCGAAGTAACCTCTAAACAAACAGGGTCAAGATAATTTACTTCGAGGTTATCGAACTCAACTGCGTAACATAGATCTTAATATCGAAGTCAACTGCTTAACATAGATCCTAATATCATCGAAGTCATCTGCTTAACATAGTCCTTAATGTCGAAGTCAACTGCTTAACACACATATTAATATCGAAGTCAACTGCTTAACATAGATCCTAATATCAAAGGCAACTGCTTAACACATCTTAATATCGAAGTCAACTGCTTAACATAGATTTTAATCTCTTCACGACTGTTAATTCCGCATGGTGGTGGGGTCGAACTTTCTTATTTTACTCGTCCTCTTTGCTCTATCCATGACATCCGTGGCGGAAGCATTGCATGTCGTCATATCCCTGTGCACTACATCTACCCACCTTTTTTTTGAGTCCTTGATCCTCATCCCCGGGGAAGGCCGGAATCCTACCGACTGAGATCACCGGAGCGGTCATCTTCGGGCCTAAAGGGAGGCAGGTCCTTGTAAGATCACACTAGAGCCGCCTATTGGGCCACGCCTTTATGCACATCTCAGAGAGGATTACTGTAAATCAGTCACCCTCTCTTACGAAGGGGAGGCAACTGTAAACAAGCCGCCCCCAGGCATTTCGACTCGGGCGTGTTGGACCCGGGCGGGTGGTTGTTACTTCGGCGCTGCCTCGTCCTTCTCCGTGTGGAATCAGCCCTCTCCTGACCCCGCTCTGCCGTCTCCTTCTGGAACATAATGCTCTCGCAGAAGGAGACCACTGCACTCCAATTCTCATGCTCTGCCAATTCAATTCCAATTCCAACATAGTCACTACTGCTGGCAGAAAGAGATCTTGCCCGATCCGATTGACCATTATCTGCCGCTCGTCAGCCCACGCAGGGCACTCCCCTCAAGCGTGTGCTGTGCGGTATCCTGGTCACTTCCACAATGGTGCCGTGATCTCGGGACTATCCTGTGCAGGTACGCACCGAAACAACCGTGACTGGTGGTAGGTGACGCGCTCGCTCCTCTTAAGCTAGACTCCGAAGAACGGCAGGATGACCTTAGACGCGCTTGGTCGTGAACAGCAAGCGGAGGCGGTGTCGCCACATCCCTTGTACGCGCCGCCGTTTCAGCCTCCTCAACCTGTCGAACGTTCTGGAGGCACGCTTTCGCCATTTTGGCTTACTATTTCTCCTGTGTCGTGGGTGCGTTTACAGACACAAATTCCACACAATACACCCAGACCCGGAACAACTACTTGCAGATCATACAAGTATTTGTTCCGTGCGGGGTCGAACCCGCGACCCAGAGCACAGCAGCCGACTGTATCAACCACTGCACCAACCGTACCGTCAAAGATCCGTTTATGATCATAGATCCACGTATCCGTCTCTACCAGGATGTCAAAAGGCAGAAAGCGCGCCAAGAGAGGCTGCCTCGTAGGACACTGTCCTGTATCCCCGTGCGATCCGTATAGTTTGGTTCTGCTGCGCTGGACACCTGACACTCGAGCTCGAGCATACAAGCGCCCCGTAGAAGGCCGTAGACCGCACAATCCCCCTTACAGGCGACGAGCTTCCTAGCTCGGTCCCGAAAGTATGGCAGCAGCCGGTGTTATGCAGCCACTACTCACTCGACTCTCTCGTGTTACCAGTGATGAGATATGGAACAGAGACGTGGTCACTCACAATGGGCCTCATAAGAAAGCTCAAGGTCACTCAGCGAGCTATGGAGAGAGCTATTCTTGGTATTTCTCTACGAGATCGAATCAGAAATGAGGAGATCCGTAGATGGAACAGAGACCTGGTCACTCACAATGGGCCTCATAAGAAAGCTCAAGGTCACTCAGCGAGCTATGGAGAGAGCTATGCTTGGTATTTCCCTACGAGGTCGAATCAGAAATGAGGAGATCCTTAGAAGAACTAAAGTTGTCGACATAGCTGAAAGGATTAGTAAGCTGAAGTGGCAATGGGCAGGGCACATTGCTCGTAGAACTGATGGCCGTTGGGGCACAAAGGTTCTCGAATGGAGACCGCGCACCGGAAAACGCAGCGTGGGACGACCTCCAACGAGGTGGACAGACGACCTGGTGAAGGTCAGGTCTAGAATGTAGTCTTTGGAATCATATCGAACAATTCCTTACAACACTGTCCGTTGTACAAGCGGTAGAACACACACAGGATATAACTGACAAATATTTATAAAATTACAATTTTTTTATAATATTTTTAAATCATTATTAATTCTCAATATCAGAGCCTCCGAAGCCAGCTGTGGTAGAAGTGACTCCAATGCCGGAAGCAACTCGCAGCGACAGCATAGAACAGAAACTAGAAATGATGGAGAAAGACGATGTTCCAGAGCCGAAGATCGTTCAAGATACCAAGAAAGAGGATGAATCTGAGGTACCAGTATAATAATTAATAGTTTTTAAAAAACTAAACAAACACGCACCGAAATAAAAAGCTGAAAATAATTTTCAATAAGTATAAAATACGAACAGAGTGATAACAAAAAAAAAAATTGTAAAAAAGGGTGGTGTGCTTTTATCAGAGAACAAACATATATTCTATCACTGGTGCGACAAAGTATACATGTTGTCATTTTAGATAGCTATCTCTTTTACTCTCGTAGTTTTTGTGTCTTCTTTCTTACAGCATAGGTAGTTTTATAGGTTTGTACATACAGCGATACTGAGTTTTGCGCGCCTTTTATTGTGGTCGTATCTATGGTAAAATATCATTGAGAAAACAGTAATCTAAACAAATAAATAAAATTGAAGTGTCTGTTTCAATCATTTCGGCCGAATGGAGTCCACTGCTGGACACAGGCCTCCCCCAAACCTTCCACCACAATGACCGATATGGGTGTGTTGTGGGCTCATTGGGGGGTTTTGCCATAATCGCCACGCTTGGCAGACGGGTTGGCGATCGCAGTTGAGTTGTTAATGTACTCGAAGGACGCTGCTCCCCATCCTCCGGCTAAATCCTTAGTCGACTTTTACGACACCCACGGTAGGAGATGGGGTGGTGGTATTCTGAGCCGGCACCACTCTCTGTCTGTTTGTAATGTCAAAATAACAGCTTTTAACTAAATGCATATGAAAGTATATACCGTACCTATAACAAAAAACAATTTTTAAACTTTTCTGTATGTCTGTCTGTTTCTAGGTAATCTCTGAAACAGCGGGACCAATTTTGACTGACTCACTGGCAGTTGATGATGTTATAAGGAATAACTTACTACTACTACCTACTACTATTTTAGAAAAATAATTAGGGTTCCGCGTAAAAAAATAAACCCCTTGACGGCACGGTTGGTGCAGTGGTTGATATAGTCGACTGCTGCGCTCCGGGTCGCGGGTTCGATTCCCGCACGGAACAAATATTTGTACGATATGCAGGTAGTTGTTCCGGTCTGGGTGTATTGTATGTGGAATGTATGTCTGTAAACGCACCCACGACACAAGAGAAACACTAGAGTGACAGTGAAACGTTGCCCCGTTTTAAAAAAAACAATATGTATATTCTATGTCAAGTGTCTTATGTCGAAGTTCTCTAAATTTCTTATAAATTAAACCTGGGTGAAACCGCGGGTCCCAGCTAGTTTTAATATAAAACAAAGGGTGTTCGTTTCACGCGTGGAAAAAGTTACTTAAAATTACAAGTGATCATTTTACTTTCTCCAGGATTCCATTCCACTGAGAGAGATTCTGAAAGAAGAGTCCCTCCCGGTCGCACAGGAAGCCCAAATCAAAGAAGAGAGGGAAAAAACTGACGTGGAAGACACACACACTGAGACGGACGACGACACGCCTATGGAGGTAAATATGTTTTTTTTTTATTAGAGAGGCAAAGCATCCGGTAAGAGACCAACGCCGAATACCACAGGAGTTTCTGTTGGTTGGGAGTGAGTAAGAATGGCAGTGGTGATAGAATATAATAGTATCATTAATTCACACATAAATTTCTTGTAGCCATCTCATGTTAGCTATTCAACTCTGATTTCTGCTTTTAGCTGAGCCGAGAAGAGGAGAAGGATGGTAAAAAGAGAAGGGATTATTCGCGCAAGAAGAAATCCGATTCTAGAAGTAAGTTGTTAAGAAATAAGCAATAATTAATCTATCTATATTCTATATATTTATGGTCAAAGCAAACATTTCTGCCGTGTGGTGCCTGCTCAGACTACCACCACCCCATCTCCTCCCGTGAGTGTTGTATAAGTCGACTCAGGGATTAGCCGGAGGATGGGCAGCAGCGTCCTTCGAGTACATTAACAACTCAACTGCGATCGCCAACCCGTCTGCCAAGCGTGGCGACTATGGCAAGACCCCCCAATGAGCACACAACACACCCATATCGGTCGTTGTGGTGATCTTTGGGGGAGGCCTGTGTCCAGCAGTGGACTTCATTCAGCCGAAATAATGAATAAAATCTATCTATATTCTATATATCTATGGTCATCGCAAACATTTCCGCAGATTAATGCTGTGGAGGGAAATGGGCATGGCTATACCCCGAGCAAGGCGATGTCTGTGTGGTGTCCGGATTAAGAATATAGCACCACTCCATCTCCTCCCGTGGATGTCGTAAAAGACGACTAAGGGAATCTAAACCAGAGGGATGGGCAGCAGCGTCCCTTCTGTGAAGCGGTAGCCATACTGCGCTCACCAACCCGCCTGCCAAGCGTGGTGAGTATTGGCAAATACCCCCTAAAATGTCGACACAATTTGTGGAAATCGATGGGGGAGGCCTTTGTTCGGCAGTGGACGCTCTTTAGCTGATATGAAGATGATGACAAAATCCCGCAACCCCGTGGGTTTATCCGCACTAATGTAATGTTAAAGATGATATGATTTGAAACCATGTTACTTACAATTCTACCTACCCAACTTGCTATAATAGAATATTTGCCAGCATGCTCTGGGTCTGAGAGCGCGGCGGAGGCAAGCGCGCCGGAGTCCCCGTCAGCCAACGACGCTGAGAGACAACACCGGCTCTGGAAGAAGTCTGTAATGCTGGTCTATAGCAGGTGAGCTCAAAATAACTTTTGTACTGCTCGTGCGCAATGACATGGGACTCGACTCCGTGATGTCACTGTACTAGCAGTATTTTTTTACCGACTTCAAAAAGGTTCTGAATTCGATGCGTTCGATGTTGTGAAGTGAAAACTTATTTTAGCGCGGTACGCATATTTTTAGATGAGATGAAATCTCTGGACTCGCGACACCGTTACGAGACGCTTGAATTGAAGACTTTTTTTAGCGCGGTACGCATATTTTTAGATGAGATAAAACCTCTGAACTCTCGACACCGTTACGAGACGCTTGGAGTGAAAACTTCTTTTAGCGCGGTACGCATATTTTTAGATGAGATAAAATCTCTGGACTCGCGACACCGTTACGAGACGCAGCTATAGTGTGTACATATATGCATGTACATATAACAGACCGCGAACGCGTCTAGATAAATAAAAAATAAAAGATTTACTGCTAATAAATTTTCACTTCTGTCGGCACTCCCAGAGTGCAACCCGTATTTTTTTTTGTGTATGTACGTCGATCACTCATCACTCAGATTTGTAGACCGATTTGAGCAATTCTTTTTTTTACTGGTGCAGAGTGCTTTCGAGTTGGTCCCATATAAATTTCATTACATTTAATTGAGTAGCTTTTTTAACCAGCTTCAGTAAACAGGTTAATTTGACTGCGCTTATCTAGATGATGTCTTAATAGTTTCGATTCCTCTCAGATCGGAGAACCGATTTGAGTCATTCTTATTTTTGTGTTAAATACTGATACCAAATAGGAAAAAGTTCTTACATTTATTTATACTAAAAAGAAACAAAATAATTTTAACAAATAAAATACTGTCTTCAGAAACCCTTACACGATATCAAAATATTAAGAACAATGAAAAGGAAAAAAAACTTTATTAATGAAGTCGGGCGGGGCCCGGGTGCCCAGTGGAAATTCTTCATAAACTTCCTTCGCCCCGGGGAAGAGCGAAGGGGCATGCCGGACTCCTATCGGCCAAAACCACTGGAGCGGTCATCCTCGGCACCCAAGGGAGGTTCCAGGTCCTCGTATGATCACACTAGAGCCGCCCACTGGTGCGACGCCCATAGGCTCATCTCGGAGAGGGTGACTGTAAAGCGATCACCCCCCGGGGAGGTTGATAAGCCCTGAATATACACAAAAATATTTTTAAAATAAAATACGTCCATTTTGATCTGTTATGTAGTAGCTTACTTGCCGTGTGGTGCCGGCTCAGAATACCACTACCCCGTCTCCTCCCGTGGGTGTCGTAAAAGTCGACTAAGGGATTAGCCGGAAGATGGGCAGCAGCGTCCTTCGAGTACATTAACAACTCAACTGCGATCGCCAACCCGTCTGCCGAGCGTGGCGATTATGGCAAAACCCCCCAGTAAGTCCACAACACACTCTTATCGTTCGTTGTGGTGCTCTTTGTGGGAGGCCTGTGTCCAGCAGTGGACTTCATTCGGCCGAAATGATGATGATTATGTAGTAGCTTCGTTAGTAGGCGTAAACGAGAAACATCTCTATATTAAAATTGACGTTTTGCCGTAGATTATGTGCCCACAAGTACGCGTCCCTGTTCCTCCGCCCCATCAGCGATGAGGAGGCTCCGGGGTACAGTATGGTGGTCAAACGCCCCATGGACCTCACCACCATCAGGAAGAACATCGATTCTGGTGTTATAAGGTAATATTTTCAAATGTTTTTGATCCTATGCTTCACGTTGATATTTCTCTTTTCATAGGCACGGCTTAGGGACAGAAATTCCGCATGCACAAACACCCGGACCGGGCAAACTACCGGACCATAATATATACATAGACGGTACGGTTGGCACAGTGGCTGATACAATCGGCTGCTGCGCTCCGGTTCACGGGTTCGATTCCAGCACGGAACAAATATTTGTATGATCTGCGGGTAGTTGTCGCCCACTGGTGCCACGCCTATAGCCACTTCTCTGAGAGTGTCAGTAAAGCGGCCACCCCCCAAGTCCTTATTTTATATAATTATATCTTCTGATGCGCGTACATAGTCGAACTTCTAACACGCGTGCATAAGTACAACTTCTATGCGCGTACATAAGTACAACATGTTAGCGCGTACATAAGTACAACATGTTAGCGCGTACATAAGTACAACATGTTAGCGCGTACATAAGTACAACATGTCAGCGCGTACATAAGAGCAACATGTTAGCGCGTACATAAGAGCAATTTCTAAGCGCGTACATAAGTACACACGGCTACATATCAAGGTGTGCAATTCCAGTATAAGCTAATCTCGCACTGTACAGACTTTCGGTATAATGAGAGATTAGCGTAAACTGGTTTTGTATAGCTTGATGTGTAGCCGTGTGTGCAACTGATATGCGCGTACATAAGTACAACTTATATGCGCGTATATAAGAGCAACTTCTATGCGCGTGCAGAAGTACACGTATCCGTATTGTTTTCGTTACCAGGACGACAGCGCAGTTCCAGCGGGACGTGTTGATGATGCTATCGAATGCTCTGATGTACAACAGCAGTGAACACAGCGTGTATACTATGGCGAAGGAAATGCACGGGGAGGTACGGCCATGTCATTATATTTATAACTAACTGTGACTGGTTTTTTGAAGTATCGTCCACTCCGTCTACAATACTTCAAAAAACCACACAAGTGAGAGTTGAGCTCGCGTGGAGACGGTTCCGTACGATAGATATGTTCTCTACTATGTTTTTTAATCTGACCCAAATTTGTTTGTGGTAACAAAAAAGACTGAAGAATACCACCACTTCATGTCATCCTGTGGGTGTCGTAAAAAGCGACTGTGGGATTAGCCAGAGGATGGGCAGCAGCGTCCTTCGAGTACAATTATAACACAACTGCGATCGCCAACCCGTCTGCCAAGGATGGCAAAACCCCCCAATGAGCACATAAGCCGTGTGGTGCCGGCTCAGAATGCCACCACCCCATCTCCTCCCATGGGTGTCGTAAAAGTCGACTAAGGGATTAGCCGGAGGATGGGCAGCAGCGTCCTTCGAGTACATTAACAACTTAACTGCGATCGCCAACCCGTCTGCCAAGCGTGGCGATTATGGCAAAACCCCCCAATGAGCCCACAACACATCAATATCGGTCGTTGTGGTGATCTTTGGGAGAGGCCGGTGTCCAGTAGTGGACTTCATTCGGCTGAAATGAATGAGCACATAACTCAAATCCGATATGGGACCGGTCGTTGTGGCAATCTTTGGGGGAGGCTTCTGTCCAGCAGTGGACGTTTTTCGGCTCAAATGATGATTAAACTAAAATGTATGGTACCGGATTGTGGAGGGAAATTGTTGAATATATTGTTTTGTTGAATTTTGTCTTGTACCAATAGTTTATCCCAAGAACAAACTATAATATTCTCTCGCGTGTCGGCAGCCGTGTAGACACAATAGATTTATAATTGTCTCGTTTTACGACAAGTATACCAACATATACCAACTGCAAATGTAAGATGTTAATAAGACTTCTTATAGATTTTCTATTACACATATGTTTTCAAAATTTTTGGCTCAGTACTTTCGGAGATAAGTGGGGGGAATGGTCAATTTTCGTCTATTTACTTCAATAATTTTTAAAGTTTACAGGTTGTCCAGTAAATAGCACTACATACTGCAGGGGGTGAGAGCTTGGGTCAATACCTACCAAAAAAACAATATACGTTCAGCAAAATCTTGCGGATTTAAAGTAGTACAAAATTTTCCGAAATATCGAAAAATCTCTACCTTGACACAGATTTTTAAGCATCTCGTAATGAAAAATTCCTTTTTTAGTTTTTCTTTTTACCTCAAATTATTTGTGAATAGTTACTTTACTCATTGATAAGTCTTTATTCTATTAAAAACTAAAATGTTTCCAAGAAATACAATTTTATTAAAATTTTCACAGTACAATTTTCTTATCGCTTAATTTTGTACTACTGTAAATCCGTAAGATTTTGCTGAACACATATTGTGTTTTTTGGTAGGTATTGACCCAAGCTCTCACCCCCTGCAGTATGTCGTGCTATTTACTGGACAACCTGTATATTTAAAAATTATAAAATAAATAAATTTGATACCCTCACAACAAGCCCTTTCTTTTCATGTTGCACGGTACAGTTTGCAAATCTTTATCCTTGAATTTTCTACATCGCCCCCAAAAAGGACACCCCATATTCAAAATTCATTTATTTACGTTACATGCTCGTGTTTGGGTCGCAGAAATCCATATGTGTGCCAAATTTCAACTTAACCGATCCAGTAGACTTAGAGCAAATTGGCTGTGATAGACGGACAGATAGACAGAGAGGAGTTGAGGTCAGGGGTGCAATTCCTTAAGCACAAACATCCATACATCTTTGAATACATAATCGAAATAACGGTGTAAAACCGATTTGGTAATCGCTAAGACTGTTCCTCAAGGCTTACCTTCTGCAACATGTCCTTGAATAGCTTCAATCGTGTCTTAGCAAATACCGAGTCAATTTTACACCGTTATTTCGATTCTGTTTCCAAGGATGCATGGATGTTTGAGCTTAAGGAATTGCACCCCAGTAGGCGTAGCATGGCGATTTCAAAGTCTTCTCTTCGGAAGATAGACAACGCGCTCTCTACACGTCTCGATATCTCTTCTTCCCGAGCATGAGCCGACATGAAGACTCGGCTGTCTTCGTAGACATAGACAGGTAAATCCTTTCCATAGCAACGGAATGCTGCTAGTTACGTAGAAATTCCATTCAATTCTAATCATTCTTTGCGTTTTGTTACCAATAAAATACGTCGAACAATTTATTTATTTATTTAATAGACTCTTTGTTGTACACGAAAAATAGTCACAAAAGTTTTCAATTAAGTAAAAGTACAATAGGCGGCCTTACCGCTATCCGCGATATTTTCCAGGCAACCTTAGGATGGATAATGGCTGCTTCACTTTTTAAATAGAAGTAAATACAAAAACGAAACGCTTAACGTGAATTTTATCTGTGGTATTATTTTAAAGTTTAAGGTTTCATTAGAACCGGGATAATTTTGCAATTTCTATTGTGATTCTTGTGAAGTGAAAGAGAATAATGGCAACAAAAAAAAGTTACTCACATTACTTACAACCTAGCTAGCTTACTTACTACGTAATTTCTCATCTTATCAGATAAAAAGTACCTCCGCTATCGGTCTATCTTAAAAAAAAATTTGAGGAATTCATTCTCCGGCAGGTCGAGGACCCAGTGAGCTCTCTCACAGAGTTCCTCTCCGCCTTCCTCTAGTTCTTTTCGGCACAAAAACATATTAAATAGTTGTGTTATGACCCCGTAATTGCGTATTTACTATTTTGTGTTAGCTAAGTTTCCGTAATCCTTTAACGCAACGCAAAATCTTACGATATAGATACGAAAAAACTCTTGTCTACGTCTCTTGTGATGTAGACTATTTGAGAAGAAACATCTCTATCCCTAAACGTCAAAGATAGACAAAATACGGTGGTCACTGGTACGATGAAGACTGTTGTCTAGGGAAGAGTAGAGACAACACTTTCCGTTCATTCTCGAGATCGCCATGCTCGGAATGGTAGAATTATTGCCACTGTCTACATCCAAATGTCATTTTTGTCTACTCTTCCGTCGACAAGACCGTTGTCTTCGGTGTTCATGCTACGCCTACAGGAGTGATCCTATAAGGGCTCGGTAATTGTTCCTTCGGGCGTTCGGAACCCTGGAAATCAATAATGCATCGTACCACCAGGCGCAGGGGCAGCTGGGCATGCTGCTGGCGGCGCAGGCGCACGCGGGGCTGCCGGCCGCGCCCGCGCGCCGCAAGCGCCGCCGCCGCTCGCCGCGCCCGCTCGCGCCGCTCCCGCCGCACCCGCCGCACCCGCCGCACCCGCCGCACCCGCCGCACAAGCGCCTCCACTGAGCGGGGGGGATACACTTGCTTCATAAGTTATATGTAATCATTTATCGTTAAACAATGCTTTTTCATCATTTCGGCCGAATGAAGTCCACTGCTGGACACAGGCCTCCCCCAAAGATCTACAACAACCGATATGGATGTGTTGTGGGCTCATTGGGGGGTTTTGCCATAATCGCCACGCTTGGCAGACGGGTTGGCGATCGCAGTTGAGTTGGTAATGTACGCGAAGGACGCTGCTGCCCATCCTCCGGCCAATCCCTTAGTCGACTTTTACGACACCCATGGGAGGAGATGGGGTGGTGGCATTCTGAGCCGGCACCACACGGCATATAATGCTTTTTGATTTTCTTTTATTATGTCAGGCAGGTCAATATTAAACAGGTATTCTCAACGGATTAAAACTCGTAGGATACTGCAGGTAGTCCAGCCTACCCGCTGCGCCAGTTGAATTAAATTATATTAGCAATAAAAATGTAATTTTAGAATTAAACCTTTTTGTAATGCGGAAATTTTGAACACATTATATCCGCATACTGATACTTATTCATTTCAATTGAAACTTTAAAAGAGCGACAAGTAGGACCTTGGCGTGTGCGGCTGCTTAAAAAAAATCGTATGTTGATTTAATCATCTGTAACCTTCATGGAGATGAATCAATTACGATTCTGTGCACAAATCAGTAAAAATATGGTACCCAACATTTTCACCGAAATATCGATTTATTTTGGTACACAGTCAATCCAAAACAGCTGTCGGTCAATGACCCCACGCGCCCATCATATGATCGGGCGGTAGTACCAAACATCTCCGCGGTGCGCTTAGCGCTCGGTCATTGTACGAGAACACTTGCATAATACGTAAGTCACAAATGTTTTGTATAGATAATAATGATTACATTATCGCATGATTTTTTATTGGTATGAATAAAACATATTTTTATTGTTAACTAGCTGGGACCCGCGGTTTCACCCTTGTTCAATTTAAAAGAAATTTAGAGTACTTCAACATAGAATCTATCAATATATATATTTTAGATTTCAAGGGATTTATTTTTATTACGCGGAACCCTATTCTTTTTTCTAAAATAGAAGTAGCCTAAGTTATTCCTTATAACATCAGCCATTTGCCAGTGAAAATCGGTCCAGCCGTTTCGGAGATTACCCGGAACAAACAGACAGACAGACAGGCGGACAGACAGACAGACAAAAATTTTTTTTGTTAGTGTAACGTACATACTTTCATATGCATTTAGTAAAAAGCTGTTATTTTGACGTTACAAACAGACACTTCAATTTTATTTATTTGTATAGATTAATGGACCAGTCCTCCATTCCGCATTGGAGTGTTGCAGGTGACAAAATCTGTTACCTGTACACATCACCTGGTCGTGTGATGTATGCACTATTTTTAGCGCCGGCGTTGTCTTACTCTATCTTCCCAAGAGTGTTGCTTCAAAGTGTCTTCGCTATATAATTGACCTATACAGTGCCACGAACATTTCTGCGAAATGTGAGTACGCGAGCAAGGCTAAAGGGTTGGTTTAAAAAAATCTTATCGTAGGAACAATAGTTGAAAGGATATTAATTGATAGACTGACGCTGAACAAATTGAAAAATTTACTTTAAATGTTTGTAAATTATAGGAAAGGTTACATGTTATCTGTTAATGTTAGTTCGAGACTCCTACTGGCTAACTGTGGGACTTTTGTTATGAGTATTATCTGGATAAGATCATCTATACATCTATACAAATAAATAAAATTGAAGTGTCTGTTTGTAATGTCAACAACATAACAGATTTTTACTAAATGCATATGAAAGTATATACGACACATAAAACAAAAAAAAACAATTTTTAAAATTTTATGTCTGTTTGTTCCGGGTAACCTCCGAAACGGCTGGACCGATTTTGACGGGACTTTCACTGACAGATAGCTGATGTTATAAGGAATAACTTAGGCTATTTTTATTTCAGAAAAATAATTAGGGTTCCGCGCAAAAAAAACCCTTGAAATCCAATATTCTATGTCAAGTGTCTGTGTCGAAGTACTCTAACTTTCTTTTAAATTAAACGCGGGTGAAACCGCGGGTCCCAGCTAGTTAAAAATAATAACATATATTGTAATCTGAACTTTGTATTAATTTCGTCGAATAATTCGTAATAATTCGTATTTACGGATTATTCGAGCAACTTATCAAAATTTCGGCCGAATGAAGTCCACTGCTGGATACAGGCCTCCCCCAAAGATCACCACAACGACCGATATGGGTGTGTTGTGTGCTCATTGGGGGGGTTACGCTTGGCAGGCGGGTTGGCGATCGCAGTTGAATTGTTAATGTATTCGAAGGACGCTGCTGCCCATCCTCTGGCTAATCCCTTAGTCGACTTTTACGACACCCATGGGAGGAGATGGGGTGGTGGCATTCTGAGCCGGCACCACACAGCGTCACTACTACCCGTCAGTATTTACTGAATTTAATGATAAATGCAAACGCAGCGCCATCATAGGATGCCTCTACCGTAGCGATGCAGCATTAATCTCTCTCTTTGTAATAAATTAAAAGAAGTACAAGAAATATGTGAAAAAATGTATACATTACTAAACATTGAGGTATAATGTACTGCGTACTAGAGAAGTCGGCTCAACTTGATTCTTTGTCACACGCGTTACAGCGCATACACTCTAACTCAGTCTGTGCCAGGCCGCTTGCCGCAACGTGACGTGTTTGAGTGCCAAGTGTTATTACTTAGATATTCATCTGCTGTGAGATATTGTTTTAATAACTCCAGAAACATGTAAAAGTCAAGGAGTGATTTTTAATCAGTTAGTTCAAAATGGACCGACTATCTAGTGACGGCTATATTTCGGTTACTTGTTTCTATGACAACATAACACGCTTGCCCCGCGGTCATGAAGTTGCGCGCTATGCTTTTTTTTATATACGGCCGTATATAATAGGTATCTTTAATACAATGGCACAATAAGTAGGTAAGTAAGTAGGTTGTAGCGACATTGAAATATTTTTTTTCACAATTTTATTACAGCCTGTTATTTGCGTGTTTTCGTAATAAAATTATGTTCTATTTTTTTGTTATTTGTTCTTTATCAAGTTTATTCAACAATGTGTAAAATATTATTGAGAAAAAATATGGAAATTACAAACTTCTTTTTTAATAATATCCTTAAAACCTGCCGATTTCTATTTTTGTAGGATATGATATGGAAGTATCATTTTTATTTGTAAGTACTTAGTTTTGTCCTCGCACAATGAGTTGTAACTTGCTGAAACTCGTATTACTGAAGAAATCATTCAAAAGGTTGTCACTGAAAACCAGCGCTGGTGTCGATGGATCTTTTCAACGTCACAGCATTATGCTGAGTGACAACCTTTTTTTGCACGGGCACGACGCAATGATTTTTGGATTTTTAATTAGCATTATAAAACTTACATATAACTGGTAATGTAGTTTATATTTTATGTTAGGCCTGGATTCAGAGTCTTTTGGCACATACCCTTATCATAACTTTGTGTTGCCATTTTATTGCATTTTGTATGTTAGTTTTTGTGTTTCTTATAAATATTGTGGCTAATTTTAATTGTGCGTCGTTACTGGTGCAAAAATAAATAGTTTTCTTTCTTTCTTCTTTAATAAAAAATCAACATCATCGACGACCTTGAAATCTTACTGCCATTGCGCACAAAGTTTTATTTAAAAAAGTTGGTTGGTCCATATAAACGCGCTGTTCTGAACAAAAAGTATATTATTCTAATTAATAATTATAAGTATGCCATGATTGCTTTCATGTTTCGATCGAGTGTGTATACTGCTTTTATACTAACCATACGGTTTGTATAAAAGTTGAAAGTATTTAAAGAAACCTTGATATATTATTATATGTCTTGGATTATCTATAAAAGTACTAAGGCATTATAAAGGTCACGTTGGAGCATGTCAGGTTTTATAACCGCAACCAAGTGCTTATAGAGGCCATAAGCCTCTAGGCCACCACGACTTAACCATAATAGTCAATTTCGGTTTTCCACAAATATCGATTTACTTATGATGCTAACTGTACAAAGATATCGCTGGTCGTACATAATACGATTTGCAATTTTGTCTCGAAAATAATGATTAAGTTTTAATTATACGTAGAATTATGTATGTTATGCGAGTAAATACAATTATAGAAATGCTACAATTTGTTTGATTTTCTACTGCCTTTTTAGGGGTCCTGCTGTAGAAGCGCTATAGGACCGATCCCGTTAGGTGAAGGAGGGCGCCTGTCTCCAATAAAATGTTGCGAAATAGTTTGGGCCCCTCGGGGAGAATATAGTATCTGCGTCCTCAACCCATCCCGGATGCGCCTCTCTCGCCTGTGAGGCGGCCTCTTTGTGTCACCTCCCCTCCGCTTTACAGTCACCCTCTCCGAGATGTGCCGAAAGGCATGGCACCAACGGCGGCTCCAGTGTTCATTCTCGAGAACTTGAACCCTTTGATGCCGAAGATGATCACCCAAATTGTTTTGGCTGGTAAGTCCGGTAACCACTCCGCCCCAGAGCGGAGGAAGTCCATCAGAATTTCAACCGCGGTGAAAAGGGGGCCCTTTACTGCACTGCATACATGTAGGTATAATAGTAATAACGTTTATTAGCAACCAAATAAATCACAATTCAAAAGGAGTTCTGTTTCCTGAACTAGGTAGAACCTGTATCTCAGGAGACAGTGCCTTCCCTATTACTTAGTTCTATATGGATTACTTGGATTCGTTAAACACATTTCATAACTAACTCGGTATCTAAACGATCTTCCGAGGATATAGTAGAGCACATCAAACTGAAGACCAAATTCTTATTGAGGGTCGAGCGGTTGGGGTCTCGTCACAATGTGATACTCAATTCCTTCGTGGTGAAAGTGCCGAACGAACATCTGTCAACCCTAATGAAGGAAGAATTTTGGCCGAGAGGTGGTGTTCCGGCGATACAGAGGCCGGCTACCGGACACCGAGCGACACACGACAGCGACCCATCGCGTGAATTAGTGTTTATATTTTATTGTCTATTTATATAGTATTTTATGTTAGTTATGTCTTATATTATAAACTAGCTGGAACCCGCGGTTTCACCCGCGTTTAATTTAAAAGAAATTTAGAGGACTTCGACGTAGACACTTGACATGGAATATATATATTGGATTTCAAGGAATTTTTTTTGCGAGGAACCCAAATTATTTTTCTAAAATAAAAGTAGCCTAAGTTATTCCTTATAACATCAGCTATCTGACAGTGAAAGTCCCGTTAAAATCGGTCCAGCCGTTTCGGAGATTACCCGGAACAAACAGACAGACAGACAGACAGACAAAAATGTTTAAAAATGTTTTTTTGCTATATCTACCGTATATACTTTCATATGCATTTAGTAAAAAGCTGTTATTTTGACATTACAGACACTTCAATTTTATTTATTTGTATAGATTAAACTCCTGCGCAGTAGGACTACCTCTAATAAAGCAAAACAAAGATATGAATTTTTTTAAATGCATTTTGGTAAATCGCCAATATTGGGTGTATCAAAGCCACAGTATATACATTTTATTAGATCAGCGAGTCACGAGGACAACAACAACCAGTATCCATGGCCTGGTGACCTGAAACACAGGCTTCGGCCAATCTTAGGCACCAGTCTCCCACAATAAATTTGAATAATACTGTCACTGGGCAATATTGTATTCTGTTGCAACTTTTTTATTATTGTGGTGATAAAATAAATTACTTACTTACCTCTTGAAGTGTTTGCGTATGAGAGAACAGAATCTGATTTCGGAACAGGCACAAATGCAATAGTTGATAACATGGGAACAATGCATTGCCGTGTGGTGCCAGCTTGCCGTGTGGTGCCGGCTCAGGATACCACCACCCCATCTCCTCCCGTGGGTGTCGTAAAAGTCGACTAAGGGATTAGTCGAAGGATGGGCAGCACCGTCCTTCGAGTACATTAACAACTCAACTGCGATCACCAATCCGTCTGCCAAGCGTGGCGATTATGGCTAAACTCCCCAATGAGTCCACAACACACCCATATCGGTCATTGTGGTGATCTTTGGGGGAGGCCTGTGTCCAGCAGTGGACTTCATTCGGCCGAAATGATGAATGATGATGAACAATGCATTGAATGAGTTTATCATTCTCCATTGCAGTGATCCTGTTACACCAGCGAGACAAGGAAGTACTGGACCAAAAAATTTAGCTCCAAACATTTGTGCCACAGAGGAGTAATAAGTTTCAGTGATCCAGCAGTTATGGCGGGGTAAAACAAGGGTAGATTAGAAAAATAAAATGCAAAGCTTCATCTATAATAATGTATTTCACTTATGTTTTAAATCGTACAACCTGACAACTGAATCTCAACGAAACCGACAAATACTATTTTAAAGTGATACAATTCACAGAGAGTGGATAACCAATGTCAACTCCACGTCTCTTATAAATACACTAGTCGAGTCGCCCGGTGGTCACGGAATAGTAAATAACT
The DNA here is from genome assembly GCA_947459985.1 of Diloba caeruleocephala. Classification (NCBI taxonomy): domain Eukaryota; kingdom Metazoa; phylum Arthropoda; class Insecta; order Lepidoptera; family Noctuidae; genus Diloba; species Diloba caeruleocephala. The sequence goes on along the minus strand of OX381633.1, from coordinate 3,819,298 downwards.
GGAGGTGAGGCGTGAACAAACTAACACTGACCTCGTGACAAATTCAGCGATCCATTATTTACTATTCTGTGGGGCTCATGCTGCAAGCGATGGGCCAACGGTCGAAGCCTTTAAATATATTTACTATACAAAGTCATTACAATTGAAAACAGTCATTTTTTTTCAACTCCAGGCAATGCGATTTCCGATATAAATCGCGAGTCATATTTTTCGTCTTACAAAATCATTAGCTGTCGAGTCTAAAACGTCATTTACGCTTAGCTCTTTTAGAAGTCTTCATACGTTTTGCTATTATACTACATAGGTGATATTCCACATACCTTTGATTAACATATAGTCTCAATTATAGGTTCTATTGCGAGGCGAATCTAGCCTCGAGCATTCGATCATTTCAGACATATAAAAACATCTAATCGTAGAAATATCGTGCGATATCGATTATAGAAGGGCAAGAATCGTCTCGCATTATCACATTACATGGACATATAGCTTTGGGAGTTATCTTATCTCGCATTTCGAGTACAAATTACAGCTCTAATCGTATTTTTCGATAACGCCGTAAAGAGTTCTAGTATTAGAGAACTACCCTCATTTAAATGAGGTTTCATTTATAGTCATTTCCGAGTTCCTATTCAATAGACGGTTACCTTGTCAATGAAACGGATTCGTGTCGCTATTTATTATTTTAATTGCTAATTTTGTAGATATTGCGTTTAGCGATTTCGTTTTTGGTGCTTTGAGCTACCAGATATAAAGTATCGACAGTTTCTTTATCATCTGAGCTATAAATTGCGGGGCATTTCTCCAGATTGTGCCAGATTTTTTTAAAAATGTGTGAGACACGCTCGCTTTTCATTTGTCTACTGACGCGTTAAGGTGCGACCTGTGAATGCATAGTGACGTTCCTTAAGAGCTATGTACAACGTGATTTACAAAACCCGAAGTTATGTGTAACCCCCGAACAAGAAGTACTTTTAATATAGTATTCAAACTGTTGACTCTACACATTTCCATTTCTTTACTTTCACGCGAACAACATTCGACATAACCGTATATAAATCTGAGAAGGTACAATACCATTGTATGATCGAATTTGAAAACTGGTCGCCCCAGAGAAGCAATGTTTACGATTTTCTACAATTACATTAAACACGTAGTTCTTGTACTACACGTTAACAGTCCGTGCATTACATGTAATGCATTAGCTTATGTTAACTGAATGACTTTTCCAGGATTTAATTTTTATATTCTTATTTGTAACATGTATGTAACTTTGTTCAGCAGAGGACTTCCTTTGGCTGATATGATGATGACGTTGAATAAAGAACTGTGAAACTAATGGCTTAGTATAATAATAATAATAGTTTATTATCAGTTTACGAGTTTACAACAAAGTCACTATGTAGTACAGATACACATTTTCTTATATATTGTAAGTTATCATTGAGTTTAACCACCCAAGCTTTTTTTTATAAATTAAGATTTTTAACATACGTAAACTTGAGCCTCTGTGGGAGTGTATATGATTGTGTGTGTGTGTGTGGTTATGAGCGTGTGTGTGTATGTTTGTGCTTATGTGTGTGTGTATCTTTATATGACCAAGTATGCGTTCGTGTGTGTGATTTATGTTATTGCAGTGCATTATACCAAATGCAAACTGAAATTCAGGCACCTGCTACAACACCTGCTGCGTACACTAGACTTATCCACCATTCATATTAAATTATCCTTGGACATGCTAGAAGTTGAGAAGAAGAAGGGCACAAAGGTTCTCGAATGGAGACCGCGCACCGAAAAACGCAGCGTGGGACGACCTCCAACGAGGTGGACAGACGACCAGGTGAAGGTCGCTGGGAGGCGTTGGATGAGAGCGGCATGTGACCGCTCGTTGTGGAAATCTAAGGGGGAGGCCTTTGTTCGGCAGTGGACGTCCTGTGGCTGATATGATGAAGTCTCAAATTATGGCCACAATAGGTTAGTTTGATGCTAAAAGTTGTAACCAGTATAGCCTGGACAGTCAATGTGTTGTTAAGTGCTCAGATAATGGTCTGACCTAACTGCCATATTTTTGTTTATAGTTTATCTCTCGAAGTAACTAATTTTTAAGCCTGCACACGTAAAATTGACGCGCTGGAGAAATGCCCATAAAGCAAGCGCATCTACCTGCTGATCTAAACTATACAAAATAAAATAACCCGGTACAGTTATCTATAGATATTATAATTCATATTAAAATAATATTAAATACACTTCTTTATATATTTTCTACATTTATACATATTGTGACCTTTAAAAACTATGCAGACAATAATCCACTAGAACAATTCACTGTGGGCTGTGGTGGTATTTTGTCCATTGTCCAGCAATAGACGTTATGGACTCATTATAAGAAGAATGATGATATTAATGAATTCCTCACAAAGATTCATAAAATACAGTCAAAAGTCCAGTACGTTCGCACAGTTCAATTTTTTTAAGTTGAATTATAATTATATTCGATTTAATGTATTTTAAAGGCCCGTTTGAATCGAATCGAAAGATAAAGTTTGTTAGATTAACAAATAATAAACTGAATTAATAAACTATCGAAGTGCCCCCTTTTATTCCTGTATCCTTCATATAATAAAGTGATAAATAAAATTACTTCCAAAGTAATTTCATTAAAGCAACTTTCTATTGTATTTATTTATAAAACCCACAATAATGTTGACAATATATAAAACACGTAAAAATGAAATCCGAAGTCCCATTTTCTTCATCGTTGATATTGCAATACCTTCTGTCAAATTCTTCGGATTTTTCCTCAAATGAAAATGAAAATTTGTGTTGGTATTTTTGTAACTAGCAACCCTTTACAAAGATATTGCCAGACGGTTGGTCGACACTTTCTTTTTTGTTGAGCTACTTGCAGACATTTGCTATGTGGTGCCGGCTAAGAATACCACCACCCCACCTCATCCCGTGGTTGTCGTAAAAGGCGACTATGGAGTTAGCCGAAGGATGGGCAGTAGCATCCTTCGAGACATTTGAGCTACAAATGTCTCTGATTGCCTGTGCCTGTGAGTGACATGAACTGTGATCGCCAATCCGTCACCTAAGCATGGCGGTTATGGCAAAACCCCCCAATGGGCCCGCAACACAAAACCGAATCGGTCGTTGTGGCAATCTTTGGGGGAGGCTTCTGTCCAGCAGTGGACGTTTTTCGGCTGAACAGATGATGATTTGCAGACATCTCCTAAGTATATGACTGCTTCCAGGTGAATCTAGCAAAGGCAAAAGAGATCACAACGATGACCTTTTCTTTGGTTAAAGAAAGCATTAAGCATTGCTATTCAAAGTTGGAAAGCTGCCAGTCTTCTAGGAATATTACCCGCTGACAGCGATGAGGAGAATTTTGAAGCCTAAGTACCCCCCATTTTGTGTTAATTCGTTTAGATATAAATAGTATGTATATTTTTAGTTATAAATATAAATTAACCTAATACTGTACAAATAAAGAAGAAATATACCCCGTATATTTTTTATATAGCTAAGGATCCCAGCATGACATACTAAGGTATATAATCTACCTCTGCCTGATCTCTGTTTATAAGAAAAATAAAAAAATGCACTCCGGGAGTGCCGACAGAAGTGAAAACTTATTTTGGCGCGTTAGACATTTTTTTGATGGGTACTAGGGTTAATGCGATCCCGACGGCGAAACGCCAAACTAAACGTCTAGCGTCTCGTAACGGTGTCGCGAGTCCAGAGATTTTATCTCATCTAAAAATATGCGTACCGCGCTTAATGAAGTTTTCACTTCAATAAATGTAGACAGAAAGGGAATTGCAATACCATCGACGATATGTCTGTCACAATTTTTACTTAAGGTTCTGTCTTAACTATGTGGTATATTTACGTTTTTAGTTATCATAGTATTTATAATGTTTTCTACTTATGGTTTTGTCTGAGAGCGGCGGCTATATCTCGCACGTCCAACTGAACTTTGGGCTTATGTTGCGGCGGCTCGAAGTAGAAGTCAAACCGCTTGAACGATTCTATCTCTCTCTCCGAGACTTCGAGGGAAGACAGGTTCGTGATGCTCGAGTCTGGAAGAAAGACGCTCGACTCTGAAACAAAACATGTTTTGACATCAGCTTGTGACAGATTACTCTAAAATATGAGCATCGAAGGAATACTGCCACTACATCACAATTAAAAAAGGATAATGATCAGATCCTACGCTATGACATGCTGCGAATATTGGTTGTTATTGAAGTGAAACTTTTATTGGGACAGTGTGAATTGGATTTTATGAAACGAAAACAATGTAACGAAAGAGAGACAACTATAAATGTATTTATAGGGTTCAGGCTGTGACAGAATGAGATAAAACACGTTTCTATATAGATTCCCTATTGTCGATCAATCGCTCTCTCTCTCTCTCTCTGTTTACAACCTCCATAGTGTATTCATCTCATTATCTTACAAATTAACCAAACACAAAGTTTCACTTCTACCGCGTATGAACTCACACTCGACAATTTTTTGCGTAGTATTCGCTGCCCAACCCTGTATAGATGATACTGGTACTCAATGAAAATGTATAATATTTGACAGTTTATAGTATTATTTTGTCAATTGATAACATTTTTTGACAATAGATAATATTATTTGACAATTCATAATATTATTTGGTTCTGCTCTTGGATTATGGCTTTAGAGTATCTTCCACAATTTCGCCAATGTCAAGTATAATGCAACCTTATACGGTGTTTCGATTCATTAATCTTTACATATCCATAAAATGTTTCACAAAAATCTAAAAAAAATATGTCGGCAACGTCATACGTTTCAATTGTTTTTCGAAAACCAATATCATTTTGTCAATTGATAATATTTTTGACAATTGATAATGTTATTTTGACAATTGATAATGTTATTTTGACAATTGCTAATGTTATTTTGACAATTGATAGTGTTATTTTGACAATTGATAATGTTATTTTGACAATTGCTAATGTTATTTTGACAATTGATAGTGTTATTTTGGCAATTGCTAATGTTATTTTGACAATTGATAATATTATTTTGTTAATTATTCATATTTTGCGGCCTATTTTAATATTTTTTCTGTTTATATAGTAATTAGAGGATGCATAAAAATGTACTTTGTGAGTGTAATGTAGCCGCTGATGATATATTTACTTGCACATATACCTGACTATGTCTGGCAATATGAGACTGTCATGCTCACTTAAATGTCTTGCTGGTGGTGGCGTTGTGTGCCGGGGTCGTTAAGTTCCCTACGATATGGTTGAGTCGAGTGATGCTGGTGCATTCGTCATGCTCGTGAATGGGTGCCTTCTGTCGGGACTGGTCAGCTCATAACTGCTTTGGCAATCTTATTATAAGACATATTAATTAGTTTTTACTTGTGTGATTATTTGGACATACAAACTGTAGCTGGTAAACATGCTTATGAGACATGCAAAATATCACTACTATTTAAGGCGCATATTACACTATAATATACAACCAATGCCGTCCTTTGCCGTGTGGTGCCGGCTCAGAATGCCACCACCCCATCCCCCCCCATGGGTGTCGTAAAAGTCCACTAAGGGATTAGCCGGAGGATGGGCAGCAGCATCCTTCGAGTACATTAACAACTCAAATGCGATCACCAACCCGCCTGCCAAGCGTGGCGATTATGGAAAAACCCCCCAATGAGCCCACAACACATCCATATCGGTGGTTGTGGTGATCTTTGCGGGAGGCCTGTGTCCAGCAGTGGACTTCATTCGGCCGAAATGATGATACAACCAATGATATTATACCATAGATATGTTACGTCCATATTAAATGGCGCGCAAAATACAGTCTCGCTGTAAGTATGTATTGGGCGAACTGATTGCGAGGTGCTACAATTGGGGGAGTTTTGGTTCTTACTTTTGGCGCGCATGTAACATATCTACTTCTTTTAATATATAATATCATTGGTATTCTGCTAACATTTTGAACTGACACAGGTACTAAAATTGTTGACTGAATTGAGATCATACTAAAATCAGTCTGAACTTGCAGAGGAGAATATCAATTTTTTGTCAAACCATAATTAAATCTCAGTTTGGTCTACTTTTAGTCATACTGTCAATTAATTACGAGAATCGGCCCTCAGAACATAATATTTGTTTTAACATAGATATGCGAAGTTGTAATGACTTGTTTACTGGGTTTCTCGAGAACAACAGTGTCTAATCGTAAGGTAAGGTCATACCGGGGTCGACGTGGTGCGGCCTTGCGCCCACGGGCCCGAAGCGCGGGTCGTCGGGGGCCGGCGAGGCGGCCCGGCTGGCGGCCTGGCTGGCGGCCCGGCTGCCAGCCCCCGCTGGCGAGCTCGGCTCGGGCGCCACATCGAGCGTAGCGCCTGCCGACCACACGGACGGGTTACAAACAAACCTACATCGCCGCTGTAACTACAGTCCACTTCGTCTTTACCGTAAAGTGCAGACCTATACCTATATACCTCTACATAGGTATTAATACCTTTAGGTAAGTAGTACCTTTGGCCCGCCACCATCCGCATAAACAACTTTTTATAATATGAAATCTAACAAAAGAAGCGAAAACTGTTGAATTGAAATACCTATCTCCAAATTTATAATAATAGATCAATTTGTTATTTGAAGGTCTGAACAGCTTTTTATGTATGTAATAATAACAATAGCCCCACTTGACTGCGCGTATAGAGCACATATGTGCTTTGTAGCCTATGCTAGACCGCGGTACGTGTAAATCACTTTAATTTCGACCAGAAGTTACATCACTGCGTACGTATTAAAATTGCCACTATTGAGAATATTTCTGAGCAAATAACAATCGACTAGAAAGCTATATAAAGGTAGGTATAATAATTCATTTACTGCCGTGTGGTGCCGGATCGAATACCACCACCCCATTTCATCCTGTGGGTGTCGTAAAAGTCGACTAAGGGATTAACCGGAGGATGGGCAGCAGCGTCCTTCGAGTACATTACAACTCAACTGCGATTGCCAACCCGCCTGTCTGCCAAGCGTGGCGATTATGGCAAGATCCCCCCCCCCCCCCCAATGAGCACACAACACCCATTTCGATCGTTGTGGTGATCTTTGGGGGAGGCCTGTGTCCAGCAGTGGACTCCATGCGGTCGAAATGATGAATAATTTATTATGACCTTCATAGTAATAATTCGACTTTATTGATATTGAATAAGGGCGATACTGAGCGATACAACAATAACAAAGCCATTGGGCGGTACACATTCGACGACATTGTCGAATAAACCAATTTCAGCGGCGAATATTTTTCCTTGTGACCCGCTCTAGTGAGTCGTATATCATATCGGCCATTTATACGTCCACTGCTGAACAAAGGCCTCCCCCATAGATTCCACAACTGTATCATCATTTTGGGGGGTATTTACCAATACTCACCACGCTTGGCAGGCGGGTTGGTGAGCGCAGTATGGCTACCGCTTCACAGGAGGAACGCTGCTGCCCATCCCTCTGGTTTAGATTCCCTTAGTCGCCTCTTACGACATCCACGGGAGGAAATGGAGTGATGCTATATTCTTAATCCGGACACCACACGGACTGCCTAGAAGAATTTAGCTAATCAGCTCTCAAGTGGTTTTATTCTCTTTGGTATGAAATTTTAAAGGCACACGACATAACAACCACCTTCAGTGAAATATACACATACTTTTTTTTTTATTTTTTTATTGGTGTCCAGTGGAAATTCTACATGGAACTTCCTTCGCTCCGGGGAAGGGCGAAGGGGTATGGACTCCTAAGGGGGACCACCGAAGAGGTATTACAGATCCTCGTAAGATCACACAAGAGCGTAAATATACACATACTGGATGCAAAAAAATAAATCACCAAACCGAAATCAACGCATTCTGCATATCTCATCATATCAGCCACAGGACGTCCACTGCTGAACAAAGGCCTCCCCTTAGATTTCCACAACGAGCGGTCAGATGTCGCTCTCATCCAACGACTCCCAGCGACCTTCACTAGGTCGTCTGTCCACCTCGTTGGAGGTCGTGCCACGCTGCGTTTTCCGGTGCGCGGTCTCCATTCGAGAACCTTTGTGCCCCAACGGCCATCAGTTCTACGAGCAATGTGCCCTGCCCATTGCCACTTCAGTTTACTAAACTTTTCAGCTATGTCGATAGCTTTAGTTCTTCTACGGATCTCCTCATTTCTGATTCGATCTCGTAGAGAAATACCAAGCATAGCTCTTTCCATAGCTCGCTGAGTGACCTTGAGCTTTCTTATGAGGCCCATTGTGAGTGACCACGTCTCTGTTCCATATGTCATCACTGGTAACACACACTGGTTAAAGACTTTCGTCTTGAGGCATTGCGGTGTTGTTGACGAAAGGACGTTGCGAAGTTTCCCAAACGCTGCCCAGCTGAGTCGGATTCGACGATTGACCTCTTTCTCGAAGTTGGACCTACCTAACTGGACAGTTTGTCCCAGGTAGACCGGTTTCACCCTATGGATCACAGAGACATCATTGAATATTTGTCTTTTATTGGACATGATGAAGTCATTCTTTGTGGAACCATCGGGACTCATCCAGGTCCACTTCCTGTGAGGCGGCTTTTGGAAAAAGGAGTTCATCACGAAGAGTCCCTCCTTTTCCAAAAAGTCGGCCAGCCTCTGTCCCCTGGGGTTCCGTTGCCCATATCCAAATTGCCCCACTCTCAACTCACCATCGCATCGAGTGCCCAGCTTTGCGTTGAAGTCCACCATCACAACAGTGAAATGTGTCTTCGATGTATGTATGGCCCTACTTACGTTCTCATACATACTCTCTACTTCATCATCTGGGTGTGTCGAGGTCGGTGCGTAGACCTGTATGACCTACAACGAATATCTCTTGGATATTCTGAGTATAAGGTACGCTACCCTGCTCGACACACTTTCGATGGCCACTATGCTGTTAATGAGGGACCTGCGGACGAGAAACCCGACACCACCTTGAGACAGATGTTCGCCTTCCCGGTAGTAGAATAAGTTGCCGGATTTTAGGGTTATCGTGTCCTCCCCCTCTCTTCGGACTACTGATAGACCCATGATATCCCAGTGCAACTTATCTATTTCTTCTTCCAGCTCAACAATCTTTTCGTCTGCCCTCAGTGTGCGTGTGTTATATGTCACCAGGGCCAGTTTTCGTTTTGGGTGGTAGCCGGATCCCATCCGGAGATTCTTAGCACCCCCTGCCCCGCCGTTTCCGTGGCCGCTACCATGACCAGGAATGGCGGGGCTGCCGGGAACTGGGGGCCGGTGCATTAGTCGTGTCGTAATTTTGGGGGGAATTTGCCGATACTCACCACGCTTAGCAGACGGGTTGGTGAACGCAAAAATGCTACTGTTCAGCAAAAGGGACGCTGCTGCTCATCCCTCTGGTTAAGAGTCCCTTAGTCGACTTTTACGACCTCCACGGGAGGAGATGGAGTGGTGCTATATTCTTAAACCGGACACCACACGGAAGGCACACTGCACATCTAACTATACTAAAATGTATTGTGTTGCGACTGTTTTATTATCCCTGCAACATTGAGCAAACTAATTACTGGAAAATGACTTTTAATTTGAGGTGTTAAAGAGCGCATTTAATATAGCGCGCAATATTATGCATACTGCGGACTGTATTGCACGGGGCGAGTGACGTGGAGTATCATGTTTATTTGGAAGAATGTTTTGCGATTCGGTATCTCCACAACCAGTCGGTTGCCAGGTATGGGTTTCGTTTTAGTTAAGGGTGAGATAAATCCGTGTGGTGTCCGGATTAAGAATTCCGTGTGGTGTCCGGATTAAGAATATAGCACCACTCCATCTCCTCCCGTGGATGTCGTAAAAGGCGACTAAGGGAATCTAAACCAGAGGGATGGGCAGCAGCGTCCCTTCTGTGAAACGGTAGCAATACTGCGCTCACCAACCCGCCTGCCAAGCGTGGTGAGTATTGGCAAATACCCCCCAAAATGATGACACAGTTGTGAAAATCTATGGGGGAGGCCTTTGTTCAGCAGTGGACGTATAAATGGCCGTTATGATTATGATGAGATAAATTGTGTATGTAATATTTGTCTTTCAATCACTCTTGAATCGTACGCTGTGTGAAATTAGAGAGACAGGTAGGCTATGTCATGGTCATGGCGCGGAGAATGAACGACAGCTGCCACTGCTATTTAACTGGACATGGCAAATGCTTTTGACCATGTGAGTCATAATGTCCATGTAATATAATTGAAAATTTAGGAAGGAATTGAAACTAGAAAACTATTTGAAATCTATCTCACCACATGAAAACGCGCGTATCACATAACGTGCAGAGATAAAAACTGTTTAATTTTGGTATAAACAACATCTTATAGTGGGGTTCCACAGGGAACAATTTTAGGCCTTTACTATTGTGTAAATTCTGAATATATAGTAACTAGTGCGGTCTATTTTGCAGACCATTCAGGTAACAGCAAAAATGATGACCGTATAAGTTGAATAACACCTTAACGACGTTAATTCACTGACTATTTACGATACATTAAAAAAACGTAATAAGTATACCCGTTTTCATCAATTTATATAGCTGTATATAAACAGCAAGAATTGAATGACTACAGGAAAATTAATGCTGAGGTAAACACATAAAAATCTGGGTTTCTAACTAGATACCCACTTAAAAATAACGGCAATTCAGTAACGGATTTATATCTTGAGGTGTGTGAATAATCTTAAATGTATGAAGAACTACGTCTACGTAAGAATGAATTGGCCTTACCGGTGTTGTTTGGACAAGATGGCGGACCATATAACTGGTCCGGCCAGGCGGATGCCGGCGGTCTGGTGAACAGAGACTCTTCTCCTTGCATACAGTCTAGGGGAAGACCGGGCTCCTGTAAAAGAGATATAACATTAATACTCTACTTTGTCGTCATCATTAAGATTGAAGGATTGCTGAAAATAGGACTGAAACAGCACCACTCCATCTCTTCACGTGGATGTCTGAAAAGGCAACTAAGGGACTCTAAACTAGAGGGGCCAGTAGTGGCGTCACTTTATGCCACAGCCATTCTGCGTTCATCATTCCGTCTGCCACACCATTGTGGAAATCTGTAGGGGAGGCCTTTGTTCAGCAGTGGACATCTTGTGGTTGGTGAGTATGAAATCAACAAATTGAAACATCGTCTCATGCGTCTAATGAGCCACCATGTATAGCATTTCCTCTGTTGAACGAACTGCTAACCTGGTAACTATTGAAATCTTTACAAATAAATAAAATTGAAGTGTCTGTTTGTAATGTCAAAATAACAGCTTTTTACTAAATGCATATGAAAACATATATGGTACCTATAACAAAAAATACCATTTTTAATATTTTTGTCTGTCTGTCTGTTTGTTCCGGGTAATCTCCGGCGGGACCGATTTTGACGGGATTTTCACTGGCAGATAGCAGATGTTATAAGGAATAACTTAGACTACGTTATTTTAAAAAAAAACAATTAGGGATCCGCGCAAAAAAAACCTAGAAATCCAATCTATATATTCTATGACAAGTGTATGTTTTAAATTAAACGCGAGTGAAACCGCGGGTCCCAGCTAGTTAAACATAAACTGCTGGTTTTTTAGCCAATGCTCGGTAATACAAAGCATATCAATGTCATTGCAGATCATGAACAATTCAGCTTCTAAATCTTCGTCCATACTGCCTTGAATATTTTGATGCACCAGGTTGATGGTATTAAAATTACAAAATGTGTTTATTATAGTTTAGACTTCCATGTTTTGTATATTTATTATTGCAAGAGGTACTTAATTTCTCGATTATCTTACCTGCCCTTTATAGAACTTGGACTCTGTCACGTGATGTATCGTAACTTCACTGTTCAACTTGGACCCGACCCTCAACCGCTGAAAATATGGCAACGAATCACCATTAGCGACATGATTTAACCCCAAATTATCACATTTCACATTGGCACTCTCATTTTTATCACTAAACAGCGCGTTCCTGAAGACATTTCTGTCTTCCTGGCCAAACGGTGTGTACAGACCAGTATAATCCTGCTTTTCTTCATCTCTTTTCAGAGGTGTACCTATAGGTTCTGGTCTTTGAATTGGGTTCGCGAATAGAGAAGAGTCATTTGAATCGAAAGACCGGCTTGTGTCTGCCGGCCGAGTCCCTATAGGGTTTGGAGAAACCATAGACTTCGGACTCTGGTCCTCAAAATACTCTGGAGTAAGAAAACTTCTTGGCTGACTGTCATCAGGAGTCTTGAATAAGGAGTAACCTTCATCGTTTTTCTGTGTGAAGGATGCCAAGTTCATGATCCTGGATTGGAAATCTTCTTGTTTCGGAGAAGCTCTAGAAGTGTCTAGAACATATTGATTTGGTGCTGGAGTAACCGGAGTGTACGTGTTAGGGTTGACATAGTTGTACTGTGATCCATACACAGGGTTAAGTTGGGGGCTTTGGGTTTTGCCCCCCATAAGACTTTGTTGATGCATCATCGTCATCAAGGGATTTCGAATGGTGTACATGCCATTTGAAGTAGGGGTGATGGTGGCTTGGCAAGCGTTCGGCGGCATAGGTATGGGGTCCGGGATGCGGATCTGTTCTTGCTTCTTCTGAGCTGGCTGGTTGGTGACCTGCACGGGGGGCAGGTTGGGGTGGAACATGGGGTTTCGTAGAGTGACGATTTTGGTGCCGTCTGGCTTGGTCTCCGTTTCAGCGGCCGCGGCGGCCTTTTTGGCCTTTTTCTTGGCTTTTTTGGACTTGCCGACTGGAAGTGGTGGTGGCTCAGCAACTATAATTGGTCTCGGCGGTTCTGAAAACAGGAAGTTAAGCTGTGTTATTCTTGTTATCAACAGTACTTCCGGTACAGTATAATTTTAACTCCATTCTGTGATAGTAAAACAATTTTATATGGATTATATAGCGTATATTCTAGATTTTTGTTTTTCCTGACGTTTCGAGTGAGTGATTACTGCGTGCATCGAAACTAATTTATTGATTAAAATTGTACGGTAGATGAAATAAAACAACTTTTTTAAATCTGGCGACGCCTGTCAGCTTAGTCATCCTGTGACCACGAATGCTGCAAAGTGTTCGAAACGTCAGGAAAAACGAAATTCTATAATATACGCGATGTAATCCGTTTAAAATGATTTTATTATAATGTGTAATAATCGCGAAAACCTAAGTCATTTCCATTGTATGATACAACGACTTTGTTATTCAAATAAATAAAATAAAAGTGTCTGTAATGTCAAAATAATAGTTTTTTTACTAAATTCATATGAAAGTGTATTTGCAACAAACTACAACAAAAAGTTGTTTTTATTTTTTTGTCTGTCGGTTTATCTGTCTGTTTGTTCCCGCTAATCTCCGAAACGGCTGCACCAATTTCTACGGGACTTTCAGTGGCAGATAGCTGATGTTATAAGGCTACTTTTATTTTAGAAAAACAATTAGGGTTCAGCGCAAAAAAATTAAAACCGTAGAAACCCAATATACATACAACATACTCTATGTCAAGTGTCTATGCCGAAGTACTCTAAATTATATTTATATAATCCAATTTATTTTAAATTAAACGGCGGGTGAAACCGATATATGTATAAATGATAGTAATGCGACATACCCGGCAGCGAGGTGGTGAACATGACATTAGCCGGATCAGCGTTGATGACGGGAGCGGGCCGGGCCACCGGCGTCGGCGCTGCGGGCAACTGGCCCGCCTTCCACAGCGGCTGAAACAACGACAGTTTATTTTAGGTTTGTCTGTATTACAGGCAGTATGAGCACCTGAAACAGTCCAATGCGGTAAAGGACTAATTCATCATCAGAATCATCATTTCAGCCGAAAATAGTCCACCCTCCCCAAATATTACCACAACGACCGGTATAGGTTTGTGTTGTGTGCTCATTGAGGGGTGTTGCCATAATCGCCACGCTTGGCAGACGGGTTGGCGAGTAAATGTACTCGAAGCACGCTGCTGCCATCCTCCGGCTAATCCCATAGTCACCTTTTACGACACCCACGGGATGAGATGGGGTGGTATTGTCAGCCTGCACCACACAGCAAGAATTGCAATAATAATAATAAATAAAACTTACAAACTCAAACTAGTAAAAAACACGCGATTACGTAATGAATGAAATGAAATACAGATTATTCAAATAGGCAAAAAATATGTTAATTTTGAACGTCAATATAAGGCCGCCTGTTTATTTATATATGCACACCCTTCACCACTTCCAATTCCCTATCTAACCAAAGCTGATAGCGGTGATAGTATATTGTATAGTGGTTAAGAAATTTAAACAAGAAATTGCACGTTGAACATCATCATCATTTCGGCCGAATGAAGTCCACTTCTGGACACAAGCCTCCCCCAAAGATCACCACAACGACCGATATGGGTGTGTTGTGGGCTCATTGGGGGGTTTTGCCATAAGCGCCACGCTTGGTAGGCGAGTTGGCGATCGCAGTTGAGTTGTTAATATACTCGAAAGACGCTGCTGCCCATCCTCCGGCTAATCCCTTAGTCGAACTACGACACCCACGGGAGGAAATGGGGTGGTGGTATTCTGAGCCGGCACCACACGGAAATTTAGATTCTTAAACCCCTGGGTGAAAATGACATGATTATTATTCCAGGATCTCGAAGAGAGGTATTCCCCACTCTATGTTACTTCCTTCCTTGAACGTTAGGTTAATATGCTCCCTGGAGCCCCCCTTAGGTGCCGAAGATGACCGCTCCAGTGGTTTTAGCCGGTAGGAGTCCGGCATACCCCTTCACCCTTCCCCGGGGTGAAGGAAGTTCATGAAGAATTTCCACTGGGCATCAATTTGTTTAATATGCTCTACCTATTCCGATCTCTGATAATAATGAATCGATACGTACCACAGACTTGATCGGCGGCGGTTCTTTCTTCTCCGAGGGTTGGACCCGTGTCAGAGTGATACCGGGAGGCAGCTTCAGGTCCGACACCTTAAAGATAAGGTGGTCAAATGTAGTTTATATAACTCGTAATTTTTATTTAGTCTAATTACTACTGGCAGGTTTTTTTACCGAGCAATTTTACCACAACAACCACAGCTGAACAAAGGCCTCCCCCATAGAATTCCATAATTGTGTCATCATTATGGGGGGATTTGCCAGTATTTTTTATTTTTATTTTTACAGTTTTATTATTATTGTGGCTGTTTATTGTCCCTTAATCAATAAATAAATACTCACCACGCTTAGCAGGTGGGTTGGTGAGCACAGAATACCTGCTTTTCTACAGAAAGGACGCTGCTGCCCATCCCTTCAGTTGAGAGTCCCTTACTCACCTTTTACGACATCCGTGGGTGGAGATGGAGTGGTGCTAGATTTGTTCTTAAGTAAAAAGAAAGTCTTTGGTTTCCAGGATGCGATGTCATCGGCACAGCGCTACAGAGGGACATTACCTCCGCTAGAGGATAGCTCGTGTGCCACATAACATACCTGCACGCCGCAGCTGAGCTGCTCCATGATGCTGCACGACGCTGGCTTCTCGAGCTCCGTGGGGCAGGAGTTCTGGAATAACAGACAAATTAATTTTGTCCTTACACCATAGACTAGGTACTTGCATTTGTAATAATGACAAATACAAGTCAATATGAGAATGTGATTAATAACATTATTATATTTCAATCATTAATGTCAAAAGATTTATTATTCCTTTTGACATTAACTTTAATTTATTATTATTGCAAAACCTTTGACATTTATATAATTCATAAGTTTTTATAATTACTCATTACTTTAATTTGGTAAAAATTCATTTGTACGCCTATATCGGCAAAGCATGTTGATACAAACAATTTTTTAAATGTAACATCTTGTAAAATACTGTGTACATACATATGCTTTGAACAAATAAATAAATAAATATGAATATGAATATGAATAAATAGCAATGGGCGGGGCTCGTATACTGATGGCCGTCGGGGCAAAGAGGTTCTCGTGTAGGCACGTTATGCCGGCTCCAACTTGACGCTATAAAAATAGCGCCATCAAAAAATTGAACGCGGTTGAAACCGCGGGTCCCAGCTAGTATGAAATAAAATAATTGAGTTTGTGTTTGAGGACTCGTCTGGTCTAACAGCCATTAATCCTGCGACAGACATGGCCAGCCTACTGCCACTTCAGCAAGTTAATTCAGCGACCACAGCGGAAATATGTGTAACAGTGATTCGACTCCTTTGATGTTGCGCGAAACGCCGACAACGTCGGAATGGAACGTTAACCGAAGGGTTGGTACTGACACAAAATAGTTAAAACATATTTTATGACAAATAAAATGGTTTCTTATATTGAGTACAGATGTGAAGTGACAAATAATTGCGACATTTTCATTTACTTGATTTATACTTCCATTAAATAGTAAAATTAACTGTCATTCTTATGAACAATTTAAGTAAAAACTGAAGAGGAAAACAATCGCAAGGTTTTGCAAACTCCTTTTTTATATGTTCAGTCGTTAAAGCTCAATTTTATCACCAGTGCAAAAACTAAAATATCGTTTTAAATTATCTTCGATTTCTTTTTGCAATAACTAATGAAATCATCTGAAGGTAAAAACCATTCTTCAAGTCTCACGTGAAATTAAGACTATTGAGCAAAACATGAGAGCGATACTCTCGTAAGGTCGGTAAGCGGATGCAGCGCGTCCCACCCCACGCCCCCCGCACCAACGATCCTGTACGGCCGCCGAGTCGAATCGTTACACATATTTCCACTGTGCTATCGCTGTTAGCACTGAAAAACAGCGCTGTGTTGCGGCTAACGTTACAACACAGTATTATGCTGAGTGTTGACCTGTTTGCCACTTTTAAGACGTGCATCAGCAAACTGCTAATATTTTTATGATTATTTTCTTTTGTATCTAATTTTTTATTTCTATTCTACAATCAATCTTTCTGTTATGTGGTTTTTCATTCAAAAACGTCAAGTGTCAAAGTAAAACAAAGATGAAAAATTGAAATAAATTTTGATAAATTGTCAATATTGCGTGTATCAAGGCCATAATATACACATTTTATTAGGACAGCGAGTTTTTAGTTATATCAGTTGCTGTCTGTAGTAAAACGGCCTGATAAAGTTATATCAACGTATTGGAGAGTATTCATCAAGAGAACTTTATCAAGAGGAAACAACTTGATAGAATCAGATACACAAAAAACAAGAAAATGGAAAATATTCTCTTGGCACAGATTATGAAAGAGCAGAATTGGACTTCTGGGGTGGAAGGCCTGGTGACCTGAGATACAGGCTTCAGCATAGTTTAGGCACCAGTCTCTCACAATACATTTGTATAATACTATAACTTTTTCATTATTGTGATTATAGCAAGTTTAGTGTAGTTTTTAGTTTAATTAATATGAATGTACCCGATGCGCGTTTTGTTATGGTAATAAAACGCTTTTCTTTCATTTTCTATTAGAAATCATATGTTTATACATATAAAACGTAATAAATTAGCAATAGTAAACAGAGAAAAGCGTTCAGTAAAGCCTTAACAATGTTACCTTTTTGCTAACAACTTCTATAGTGGTATCCGGTGTTATGTTGATGACATGCGGCTTCTGGTGTTGTTGTAGCTGTTGTTGTTGCTGCTGTTGCTTCTTGTTGTCTTTCTTGTTATCTTTCTTGTTGCTCTGTTGCTGTTGAAGCTGCTGTTGCGTTGTCTGTTTAGTTTGTTTCGTTTGCTGCGCTAGCGCTGCAGATAAAAATATATCTATGAAGATTATCTAATATATAAAATTCTCGTGTCACAGTGTTAGTTACCATACTCCTCCGAAACGGCTTGACCGATCTTTATGAAATTTTATATGCATATTCAGTAGGTCTGAGAATCGGCTACTATCTATTTTTCATACCCCTAAGGGTTGTCCAACCCTACATTTTGATTTTTTTTTTGACAAAAATTTTTACTTTCATTTTTTTATAATGTGGCATTAAAAAATACACACAACCCTAAATTTTCACCCTTCTATCACCAACCCCTATTTTTTAATAGTTGTTTTAGCAATTTTTCATCCCACTCGATAACTGATCAATTATCACTTGGTAAGTTAGGCGTCTACCGGTGTCACTTCTCGCCCAGTAAACAGCACGGAGTAGGGATGAGACCGAAGCCGGTCTCCTGTTTCTCTCACACAATAAGCCTTCTCTCACACCCTCCACAGTTTTCGGCCATTATATTATTATTTATGCATCAAGCGTAAAAGTAACGTTTACAATTATCATTTTACTATACTGAATGTTATCTCGAATAGGCGCCGAAACGGCTCAACGGTGCTCAATGAAAATTTTCGGGATCAATACATGAATTTTAACTTAAATTTTCATGTGTGTTCCAATTTTATATCTTGCAGCAGGGTCCAGAATACATGAATAGGTGTAAATATAATTTGCGCCTAGCGTAGCGGGCGGGTACGGCTAGTAAGTATATATAAATTGCCTGTGATGTTTTCGTTGTGCGGATTAATAATAGTACCTGGATGACCGAGCTTTGCTCGGTATTTTCGTGTTACTTAACAACGCCATCTGCTGTTGTGTCGTTAAAGCAATTAGTTGCTCACAAAAAACAGTATTATTATTCGCCAATAGATGTCAGGAAGAGTCATATTTTTCAGTTGAGA
Organism: Diloba caeruleocephala; assembly: GCA_947459985.1. Lineage (NCBI taxonomy): Eukaryota > Metazoa > Arthropoda > Insecta > Lepidoptera > Noctuidae > Diloba > Diloba caeruleocephala. Next base: position 3,800,592 of record OX381633.1, on the reverse strand, counting down.
CTACTCAAACGCCTATAAAATGACATTTTCTAAAAATGATTCCTAGCTAGATCGATTTATCGCCCCCGAAACCCCCTATATACTAAATTTTATGAAAATCGTTGGAGCCGATTCCGAGATTCCAATTATATATATACAAGAATTGCTCATTTAAAGATAATAAGGTAAACCATCCCATCTCCTGTAATGTAGTGAAAAGCGATTATGTGACGGATTATGATGGCTTTGCCCACCCCTTTGTTTTTGAACCAAAGGGATGGGCAACAGCATCCTTTCTGTGGCAGAGCAGTAATTCTGTGCTCACCAACACACGTACCAATTTTTTTTTATTTGTCTTACAGGACATTCAAAGTTACATACATAAATTTTACTCGCCAAACTGGTCATGCAGTTTGTAGGCGTTTTGCTCTTTTGTACAGGTTTTACTTTTAAATGCTACTTATTTTAAACCAATTTATCTTATAGTTCTAACTTAACTACTGCTATAATAAAACAATTTTAAACGGATTAAATCGCGTGTATTATTGATTTTTGTTTTTCCTGCAAAGTGTTTGAAACGTCAGGAAAATCAAAAATCAGTAATACACGCGATTTAATCCGTTTAAAATTGTTTTATTATAATGTGTAGTAATCGCGAAAACCTAAGACATTAACTACTTCTACTATTTACTATTCTAGAATATCCAAACAAACCTTTAATAACCCCTCTAAGCCTCATTTTAGATTAAATTTTTCTGTCTTCCCTTAAAGCCGGATACGTGTTACATAACTTAGGCATTAAATATTGTTGTGTTCATCAAAGTCAAAGTCAAAGTCAAATATTTTTTATTTCAAATAAACCAATTACTGGCACTTATGAAACGTCAGAATTTAAATTGCTCGGTTCCAATTAGTTGATCCTATGGAGAAGAACCGGCAAGAAACTCCATGGATACTCTTTTAAAATAATTCCCTATAATAATTATTAACTTGCCCTTCTTGGTCGACCTAACACTATGGTTATAGATTTCTTATTTTTATATTTATCTGTATAATATGTTTTTAACGCAATTAAATATTTAACTTTTATGTCCACAGGAATAATGTTACATTCTAAAAATATCTGATTAAAGTCGTCTTTACACTTGTGTTTCGTTTTTTTATCTACTATACGGTAACGGTTGTTGCAATGGCTGATACAGTCGGCTGCTGCGCTTCAGGTCGCGGGTTCGATTCCCGTACGGAACAAATAATTATTTGTATGATCTGGCCCGTGGCAGTTAACGGCTGGCCAGTCCCAACAAACGGCACTCGTTCCCGAGCATGACGCATGCATCAGCATCGCTCAGCTCAACCATATTGTAGGGAAACTTAGCGACCCGACACACAACGCCACCATAAGCAGGACACTTGAGTGAGCATGACATACCTAAACTGCCAGACAAATATATAAATATGTTAATCGAGGGTATGCCGTGTGGTGCCGGCTCAGAATACCACCACCCCATCTCCTCCCGTGGGTGTCGTAAAACTCAACTAACGGATTAGCCGGAGGATGGGCAGCAGCGTCCTTCGAGTACATTAACAACTCAACTGCGATCGCCAACCCGCCTGCCAAGCGTGGCGATTATGGCAAAACCCCCCAATGAGCCCACAACATATCCATATCGGTCGTAGTGGTGATCTTGGGGGGAGGCCTGTGTCCAGCAGTGGACTTCATTCGGCCGAAATGATGATGACGATGATGAATCGAGGGTTTAAGCTATCTACGTACCAATTTCATCAAACTCGGTCGAGCCGTTTGAGCGTGAAAGAGTAACAAACATCCACACATACATCCATATAAACTTTCGCATTTATAATATTAGTGGGATGTAGTAAAGTAATCTAACGATATAATAGTTTTTGTGACTGAACTCACTCTTCTCCTGTTTATTCTCCTTTCCTTTCTTCTCTGCTTTCTTTTCTACAACATTTTCTTTCTTCTCTTCTTTTTTCTTGGCTGGCTCAGTTTTTTTGGTGGGTTCCAGTTTTTTATCAGTCTTCTTACTGGCTTCAGGCGTTGGCGGCTCTGGTTTTTTGGCTTCGGCTTTTTTGGGTTTGGCTTCTTGTTGTTTTTTCCTCTCTTCTTCCTCGGCCTAGAAAATAGTAAATTATATGTTTGTAAGTGAGTTCAGAATGCCACCACCCCATCTCTTCCCGTGGGTGTCGTAAAAGTCGACTAAGGGATTAGCCGGAGGATGGGCAGCAGCGTCCTTCGAGTACATTAACAACTCAACTGCGATCGCCAACCCGCCTGCCAAGCGTGGCGATTATGGCAAAACCCCCCAATGAGCCCACAACATATCCATATCGGTCGTAGTGGTGATCTTGGGGGGAGGCCTGTGTCCAGCAGTGGACTTCATTCGGCCGAAATGATGAAGTGAGTTTTCTGCTATATTCTTAATTAAATCAACGCCCTACTGGATTTCATAGAAGGTATAAGAACCGATGCGCGACAGCCTCCTCTGCTTCTTAGACAGGCAGGCAGAGATTAGAGAGACCCTCTGCCGTCAGTCCATGGTGGGGGGCCTCGGTGGACACGGGCGCGCAGATTGGAGAATCTGCGTGCTCATACCGAGTGACCCTCGGGAAGACGGTTGTGCGCACGCATTCACGCGCCGCCGTGTGCGCAGCACAGCCCAAAGTGAGACTTGGGGGGATCCTTTACAATCCACACCGAGAAGTGCCCGGGGGGGCGACCTTTTTTACAGTCGCCTTCACTCCGCTAGAGAGGGTGGCTCCCCTCCGTGATGTGCCTAAAGGCGTGGCACCAATGGGCGGCTCTAGTGTGATATTACGAGGGTCTGGAGCCCCCTTCAGTGACGAATATGACCGCTCCAGTGGTTTTAGCTGGTAGGAGTCCAGCATACCCCTTCGCCCCTCCCCGGGGCGAAGGAAGTTCCATGTAGAATTTCCACTAAACACCAATAAAAAAATAATTTGAAAAATGATAGAGAGTAGAACCACTGCTGGTATTGTACTGCAGTGGACTGCATCTGCTGATGGCTGATACAAAGAGTACAGTACCTGTTGCTTAGCCAGCGGCCACCTTTGCTTCTTGGACAGTAGCAGCATGCCTAGTGGAGTTGGATCGCTGCTCACTCTAGTCCTGCAGTGGACCACACCTGCTGATGGCTGTTACCGAGGGTAGGTCACCAATTGCTTAGGCTGCGTGTTCGGCAGAGTGAAAAACTGCAGCTGGTCTTAGTCGGTTACGGTTGGTGCAGTGGTTGATACAGTCGACTGCTGCGCTCCGGGTCGTGGGTTCGATTCCCGCACGGTGCGAATATTTATATGATCTGCAGGTAGTTTTTCCGGGTCTAGGTGTATTGTGTGTAAAATATATGTCTGGTAAACGCACCCACGACACAGGAGAAATCATAGAGTGGGTCAATTAAAAAAAAAAACCCTCCTGCTGATGGCTGTTACAGGGGGTATAGTACCTGTTGCTTAGCGAGCAGCCTCCTCTGCTTCTTGGACAGTAGCTGCGCTTCTGGCAGAGAGTTGGACCGCTGCTGGTCTTTGGCAGGCGGCTTCTGTTCTTGTTTGACCTTTGATTCTTTCTCCTTGTGCTTTTTCTGTCAAAACCATCGAAACGCTTATTAATATACAATTTTTTGCCGCGTCAATTTAGAACGGTTGGTAAAACCCCCACAAACAATCGTCACATGATGATAAAAAAAAAAAAACTTTTCACTTAATTAATGGAAAATATTTTAGGAGGTATATAGCTAGTAAGCTAAACCTATAGGTTGCAATGAAGCGTTTAAGCAACAAAAAAAAACAATATTGTTTTAAAATAATTTGCATAAAAAGCACAATTCCCCACGTAGAAACTGTATAATGTTTTTAAACGGTACATTAATTCAATCCCACATGCCGTGGTCGCAAAATTGAAAATATTTCTTCCTGTTCAATTTCAAACGCTGGTGCCATCACCAAAATATTGATATGTCAGTCAGTCATGCAGTTAAACAATTATTTTTTATTATTATTATAAGGTCTTACTTTATTAATGGAAAATGTTTCAGGAGGTAAATCTATAGGTTGCAATGATGCGTATTAGCAACAAAAAAAACATTACATCAACTTTAATTTTATACATAGGCAAAAATAATTTTAATAATTCATGTTTCCATTTGCATAAAAAGCGCAATTCACCACATAAAACTGTAGGTAACTATCACTATTATGTCTTTCTAAAAATACTGTGGTACTGTCACCGAACACGCACACACAATAACACTAAAACGTGTTTGAAAATGGTCCGGTCGAACGACAATGTGGTTGTTTAGTATTCATTCGTCATCATCATATCAGCCAAATAAAGTCCACTGTTGAACAAAAGCCACAAGCTCAGGTTGCCCGCATCCGACAACTCACAACGACCTTCACCAGGTCGTCTGTCCACCTCGTTGGAGGTCGTCCCACGCTGCGTTCTCCGGTGCGCGGTCTTCATTCGAGAACCTTTGTGCCCCAGCGGCCATCAGTTCTACGAGCAATGTGCCCTGCCCATTGCCACTTCAGTTTACTAATCCTTTCAGCTATGTCGGCAACTTTAGTTCTTCTACGGATCTCCTCATTCCTGATTCGATCTCGTAGAAAAATACCAAGCATAGCTCTCTCCGTAGCTCGCTAAGTTTTCTTACGAGACCCATAGTGTCTAACCAGGTTTCCGTGCCATATATCACCACTGGTGACAGCAACATTACCTTCTCCTTATTGGCTCCTTTAGCTAGTTGGTTTATGTGTGCGAGCGCCTGCTCCCACGTCTGCTTGCGGCCGTCTGCAGTCTTCGAGGGCGCGGCTGCGGGAGCAGGCTCTTCACATACGGAGACAGCTGAAATTTAAGATACGTGATAAATTTCCTAACGCATCTAAATAATGCCGGCGAAGAATACCACCACCCCGTCTCATCCCGTGGGTGTCGTAAAAGGCGACTATGGGATTAGCCGGAAGATGGGCAGCAGTATCCTTCAAATTCAATCATTTATTCAGTAATTAGGTCCTAACAGACACTTTTACACGTCATACTGAAACAACGGAGGGCAATTTCACTACATGAACCTTCGAGAACATTTATAACTTAACTTTATATAACCTTAGACGGCACGGTTGGTGCAGTGGCTGATACAGTCGGCTGCTACGCTCCGGGTCGCGGGTTCGAATTCCGCACGGAACAAATATTTGCATGATCTGCAGGTAGTTGTTCCGGGTCACTCAGACCCGGAACAACTATAGTGTGTGGAATATATGTCTGTAAACTGGCAACGTTTAAAAAAAAATTCTGCTATCGCCAACCCGTCTGCCAAGCGATTTTGGCAATATTCCCCAATGAGCACACAACACAAACCCATACCGGTCGTTGTGGCAATCTTTGGGGAGGCTTTTGTCCAGCAGTGGACGTTGATGAAATGATGATGATGAACGATGAACTAAATAATATCACAATGTTCTTTCTTCTTCCTGCTCAAGTTTCTACCCCACAATATGTTAGTCAATCACCAAGCCTTCTTGGATATTCTAGTATTGGTGGTTTATCCGCCACCTGCGGGTAACCCAAAGTGCTTAGAGTATGCACCGGGTTCCAAACTCCCTTGGTCGGCTTCTACGACACCCAAGGTATGAGATGGGGCTGCCCCCTATTATTGACCGGAACTACACTGGAATGTAGTAGCTGGTACCGGAGCTACACGGATTATTATACCTATAAATAATATGACAAACATGTATATAAATAAAAGTGGTACGCACCCCCTCGCGGCTCGTGGTGGGGCGCGGCGCGTCGTATGCACACCATGCCCTCGTCGGCGTCAGGGAGCGCTGGATAGGAGAAAAAATCACTTATGTATCTTCAACTCTCGTATACCGCGCGAACTATCAACAATCCATTGTCTGTCGCGAATTATCGAATACGTGGCGTATTCATTATAAGAATAAATTATTTGCATAAATGACTCCCCTTCTGTCTAACAGTAGCCATATTAGAAAAAATCGAGTACAGGAAATATCCCTCCAAAACGACGACAAAATGGGAATTGCCCATTTTTTAAAAACCGTTCTAATTGAAAACCCGTTTCGATGAATACAATTGCTATTGATATGTGTGTGGTTATCATTATTTTTTTGCAGATTTTTTAAATATGTTTGACTTTTAATTCACCTTCAATAATATCTTCAGAGGAATTATGATAAAACAGACTAAAAGTAAAAAAAAAATGTATGTGGAGTGAAAAAAGTTCTTATATTTATAAGAACTTTATCCAATTTGGTATCAGTATTTAACACTAAAAATAAGAATGACTCAAATCGGTTCTCTGATCTGAGAGGAATCGAAACTATTAAGACATCATCTAGATAAGCACAGTCAAATTAACCTGTTTACGGAAGCTGGTTAAAAAACTACTCAATCAAATGTAATGAAATTTATATGGGACCAACTCGGAAGCATTCTGCACCGGTTAAAAAAAGAATAGCTCATATCGGTCTATAAATCTCGGAGAAATCGATGTACATACATAAAATTAAAAAAACGCAGTGAATTGAATTGAAGTCGGTAAAAATTATAGACATACAACGTAAAAAGGCACGCTTGGTGAAAAATGTCACTCACCTTTGAATATAGCATTGTGCTTCTGTTTCATCAACTCTAGCAGCTGCGACTGCCGCTGCTGCTCCAGCTGTTGCAGCTGGAACTGTTGTTGCTTGTGCGACATTGCCGCTTGGTCCAACTGTGGGCAAACATTACACTTTAATTTAAGTGCATCTCCACTAATAATTAGAATTGAAAATAATTGAATGGTTCAATCAGTAATTAGAATAGAATAGATTATTCTACTACTAGGAATGATTTTATTAACAGTAATTGTACAATGAGCGGTCTTATCGCTATTAGCGATTTCTTACAAACAACCTTTGGATGGACAAGAAAAAGATGGAAAAAGACAAAGGGGGTAGTCTGTGGTGTACTTATTATATTAATATAAATCGAATAGTGTATCTAGACAATTAAATATAACAGGAATAGGTATTTATTCCATAAATAACTTAAATAATATGCACATATATACAACCACATACAATTCAAAATATTACATCACCCACTTTACTGTAAAAAAAAACCGGACAAGTGCGAGTAAACTCGCGTGGAGAGGGTTCCGGAATTGCAGAATATAATGTCTATTGTTGAATTCTGTCTTGTACTAAATAAATTATCCCAAGAACAAATTTAACATGTAGTTGAAAAACATGTTCTCCGATACATTCCGTCTGCAAACGTAAGTTTGTACGCACAATATTGAAAAATGTATGATGTTATTTTAAGACTACAGACTTCTTATAGGTTTTCCTGCAATCTATAAGTAAAGAGCTATTTTCCACATTTTTTTTACAATTTTAGTCTCAGTAGTTTCGGAGATAAGGGGGGAGGAAATGGTAAATTGTGCGTACAAACTTACATTTGCAGTTGGAATGTATCGGAGAACATGTTTTTCAACTACATGTTAAATTTGTTCTTGGGATGAATTATTAGTACAAGACAGAATTCAAAAATAGACAATATATTCAGCAATTACGGAACCCTCTCCACGCGAGTTCAGCTCGCACTTGTCCGGTTTTTTATATTCCTCATACCAACAGATTACATATGTAGTAAAAACGATCAAACGTTCGAAGATATTGAATACAATTAATATAAGTTTGATTAGAGAAGTAATTAAATTATGAAAATTTATATGAAGTAATAGAATATTATAATATGTATTGTCATATAAACGAGTCCAATATATTTAAAAATAAACTAAACTGACCTGTTCCGAATAGTAGTCGTTCACAGGCCTGGCGTCTGCGTCAGCGTCGGTCAGCTCAACCATCTATAGGAAATTATATTAAAATATATATAATATGCAGCGTGGCCTAGAGTTTGTGGACTCGCTTCTTAAGTACTAGTTTAATCATCATTATCTCAGTTGAAGCTCATCCACTGCTGTCTACAGGCTATCTCCAAAGCACAGTGTCTATCCGTGTGGTGTCTGGGTTAAGAATATAACACCACTCCATCTCCTCCCGTAGAGGTCGTAAAAGGCGACTAAGGGACTCTAAACCAGAGGGTTAGGCAGCAGCGTCCTGTATGTGGACCAGTAGCCTTTCTGCACTCACCACCCCACCTGCTGGCAAATTCCCCCCGTTATGAGGACTCAGTTGTGGAAATCTATGGGGCCTTTGTTCAGTAGTGGACATTGTATGGCCGATATGATGTAGGGTTCTAGTATATAATTCTATGCTTACCTGTGCATGATGCGCCGGTTTATCTAAGATGGCATGCATCGCGCGGGTCTCGTCTATCTGACGCTCGCACTGTTGCAGTCGACGAGAAAAGTTGATGACTTGCTTCTCGGCTGCTTGCATCTCCTGTGGTAAGGGAAATTATGGTTAACTAGCTGTGCCCGCGGTTTCGCCCGCCGTTTCATTTAAAAGAAATCGGATTATATTAGATTTCATGGGTTTTAATATATTTTTCGCGGCACCCAAATTTTTATTGAAATAAAATCTAAAATAAAAATTGTGGGAAAACTACATTATATATTGTTACTAGCTGTTGCCCGCGGTTTCCCCCAAGCTTTTATTTTTAATAATATAGTCAGATGAAAATATATAAGTATATATATTGGACTGCACATGCAGAGAGGACACGGCAGCCAGCCTTATTTCTATGTTACATAGATGGACAGTGTTGCCAGTAAAACTATTACTATTAACAATATATAATGTAGGTTTCCTACAAAAATAGTCTAAGTTACTCCTTATAACATCAGCTATCTAAGTGCCTTATCCCTATCGACCCACAAGTTTTTATTGATAACATATTCTTGATAACAATATTCTTTTAAATGGATCTTATTCTAACAGTTTCAGTGTTCATTTGCATGTTCTTGTGCGTAGGTGAGATAGAGACGTTTCGTCTCTCATGCATCTTAACATGCGTATTTTTTTGGAACAAATATGCGCATGCGCACACCCTTCCTATGTGTTCATGTTATATAGGTATAATAAAACTCGTGGGTTAGCTGTTAGCTTAAAAAGGTATATTTCCAGAGACAACTGATTATACAAGAGGCGAATAGTAGTCAGTGCATAGACAACCATATGATTCAGTATATGGCGGTAGTGAGACCTTATTATTATGATATCTATTCCCAACACCCCCACTATATCAAAATAAAAGATATAAAAAAAATATTACAATTATTCAGCACATCAGCTACAACAATAAATTTATTTATTAACAATACCAAGTATTTTCATGAATTTATAATGTTTCACCCCTGATAAACCCTTTGTTAATAAATCGGCGGGCATGTCAGCAGTAGGAATATATTTTGTTTCTACATCACCATTATTAATAACATCTCTTATGAAATTATATCTCACATCAATATGTTTTGAACGCTTGTGAGACTGATGGTTATTTGCCATCTTCAATGCACTTTGACTGTCATTATATAGTATAACCTTTTTACAAGAACCTGTTATTTCCAATTCTAAATTCTTTAAGTAAATGGCTTCACGACAAGCTTCTGATAAAGCCATATATTCTGCCTCACAACTGCTCAAAGCTACAGTTCTCTGTTTTTTGCTTTCCCAAGAAATGGCAGAGCCAGATTTCAAGAAACAAAACCCTGTATATGACCGTCTATCAATGGCATCACTAGCCCAATCGGCATCAACATATCCTTCCAGTTCTGCTTCTACTTTAGAATACCTTAAACAGTAATCTTTTGTTTTAAATAAATATTTAAGAATTCTTTTAGCATAATTCCAATGAACATATGAATAAGAATTATTAAACTGACTTAAGTAGCTAACTGAATAAGCAATGTCTGGTCGAGTTAAAACAGCCAAATACATCAAACTACCTATTAATTTATGATAAGGTACTTTATCTTCACAGATAATAGACTTTTCTACATTTAATTTACATTCTATAGGAGTTTCAGCAAAATTACAATCAGACATATCAAACTTAACTAATAATTGTTTAATATATTGCTCCTGATCCAATGTAATCACTCTTGAATTTTTATTTATATTAATTCTCATACCTAAATATTGTTTGACTTGGCCCAAGTTTTTTATTTTAAATTTCAGACTCAATGCTTCTACCAGAGAATCAGTTTCCAACTTATTATTTGAGAATATAATAAAATCATCGACATATATTCCAACAATAGTTTTCTTATTGTTACAATGATTTTTAATAAAAACACAAGGCTCTAGTTTACTCTTAACAAAACACAAATTACACAATGTTTCCTCTACTTTTTTATACCAAGCAAGTGATGACTGTTTTAAACCATAAACAGCCTTTTTTAATTTTAAAACTTTGTTTAAATCTTTGGTAGGATAACCTTCAGGCAAATACATAAAAATGGTTTCATTTAGGTGACCATTAAGAAAGGCAGTTGTAACATCTAGGTGAGTAATGTCCATATCTAACTGTACACTCATAGAAAATAGTAACCGTAAAGTTGAATGTCTGATAACAGGGGAAAAGGTTTCTTGATAGTCCACACCAGCCTTTTGCGTAAACCCTTTGGCTACTAATCGAGCACGGTACCGCACTTTATTGTCAGAATCAAATTTCTTTCTTAACACCCACTTGCACTGCACTATACTCTTGTTGTCTGGAGCATCGACAATTTCCCACACTAAGTTCTCTTCAAATGACTGCAGCTCTTCTGCCATCGCCTGTAACCATTGTTGTTTCTCAGGACCACTGATAGCCTCTGCATATGTCATTCCATCTTCTCCTATGGAGGTAGAACACATGTTTACATAGCCATACCTTTCAGGTTTCTTCCTTTGTCTTTTTTCTATTTCTTGATTAACTGTCTGTATGCATTCATTTTCAACATCAAGATAATCTGATTCACTTGAACTTGACTGATCAAGAAATTCTGATTTCACCACAGATTCCTCTACTGATTTTTTTACCACAGATTCTTCTATTGACTCCCCCACTGAATCTGTGCTCTGCAAGGAGATTTGTACAGTGTCATTATTCTTTTGTTTCTCTAGTACCACAATATCTCTACTGATTGTAACAAGGTTTTTGATTGAATCATAAATCCTATAACCTTTGACATTCTCACAGTAACCCATGAGTATATGTTTATGTGATTTTCTGTCCCACTTTGTCCTTTTCTCTTTCGGCACATGCACCATCACTGGACTCCCAAAAATGCGTATATGTTGTAAATTTGGCTTTCTGTTTGTCCACATTTCATATGGAGTCTTTTCAATACCTGAAGCTATAGATCTGTTCTTTAAATAAACAGCAGTATTGGCCGCTTCCCCCCAAAACTTCTTTTCTAAACCAGCTTCAAAAAGTAAGCATCTTGCTCTTTCTACAATGGTTCGGTTTGATCTTTCACTTAGTCCATTCTGTTCAGGCGTGTAGGGGTTCGTTTTTTGGTGCACAATGCCCTCACTTTTCAAGAAATCTTCAAAATCATTACTGCAGTACTCACACCCATTGTCAGTCCTTAAGATTTTGATTTTCTTATTCTGGTGATTTTCTACCATAGACTTAAATTCTTTAAAATATCTGAACGCCTGACTTTTCACCTTTAAAAAATAGATAAAGGTCATTCTGCTAAAGTCATCAATGAACAGTAGAAAATATCTCGCACCACCAATTGATTTGCACTCCATTGGGCCACAAATATCTGAATGAACAATCTGAAGTGTCTCTGTAGCTCGTGTGCCTGTAGAGAAGGGCAACCGTGATTGTTTTCCTTCACAACATATCTGACACATTGACTTACTTGTTTTGAAAGTATCATTAGGATAATCCATTCCTTCAACTAAACCACGTCGCATTTTATTCATGTCATTGCTATTTAAATGTCCAAGCCGCCTGTGCCACATGTCTCCATTTACCATGGAAGATGTCAGTAAACAGTTTTGTGTTTGTACATTTAATTTGTAAACACCATCAATAAGTTCCGCTTCAGCAACTAAATCACCTAATTTGTTACGTATAAGGCATCGGTTGGGCTCAAAAACAACACTGTTTTTATTTTTAATTAATTCACTAACTGACAAAAGGTTAGTCGTGAGACTCGGCACACATAAAACATTCTTCACAGATATCTCGTAGTCATGATTTGTTGTGATTTTCACATCGCCCGAACATAAAACAGGAACTTTTGTGTTGTTCGCAACGATAATCTCTGAGAAACTCGGTGAATTGGGATCTTTCAGCCAACTTTTATTCGCAGTCATGTGCGAACTAGCTCCAGAGTCTATGTACCAATCTTTTTTACTGAACTTTCCACTGAGAAAAACTGCGCTAAATGCGTTTGACTGTTTTTTCTCGTTTTTTTCGTTCAAAAGTGGACATTGGTTGCGATAATGGCCAATTTGCTTGCATCGGTAACATGTTATTGTTTTAGTGTTTTTGACATTTGACGTTGACGTTGACGTATTCCGTCCTATGGTCTGCCCGTCATTTTTACTAGTACCGCCAATTTTACCGTTCTTCCGTTTCTGCCAACTTTTTGCAGCTAATGCTGAATTACATTCTGTTTCATTTACGTCGATAGATTCCATATCAAGTAATTTGGTCTTGATTGTATCGGTAGCTATTTGAATTCCAGAATGCTCGATGGCCATAATCATTGGCATAAATCTTTCCGGCAAACCAGCTAGTAACAATGAACCGACCCATTCATCGTTGATGTTGAAACCCGTACTACTTAAACGCTGCGAAGTTTCCACTATTTGTGTTACATAATTCGTCATATTTTCACAGTTTTCCAATCTGATTGAAATCAAATGACGAAGCAAAGTAATCCGTCTCGAAAATCCTGAATCATCAAACAAAATCTTTAATTTTGTCCACAATCCCTTCGTGGTTTTTGCGTCCTTTATGTGTACAAATAACGATGAATCTATAGTCAAAATCAACTTGGCTCGTGCTTTTGCATCTGCCGTTTCTGCTGCTTCAGTCCCTTCTTGCTTTAGGTACTTATCCACGCCTTCTAGAATCAGCAAGTTCTCAACTGCAAACGCCCAATCGTCGTAATTTTCCCGACCTTTAAGCTTTGGCACGTTCGCGAGAAAATTGCAACTCATTTTCTTTATCAAAACGACACAAAAATTACACTAAACTATTACTTTTAAGCAAATTGAGGCTGGGCCCATAACCTAATAAAACTCGTGGGTTAGCTGTTAGCTTAAAAAGGTATATTTCCAGAGACAACTGATTATACAAGAGGCGAATAGTAGTCAGTGCATAGACAACCATATGATTCAGTATATGGCGGTAGTGAGACCTTATTATTATGATATCTATTCCCAACAAGGTAATTATCAGAAAGTTAACATACCTTAGACGTAGTATTCATAAGAGCAGTTAGCTCGGCAAGCTCTTCAGCAACGAGTTGCACTTTCGCCTGCTGCGCGGAGTTTAACTTCTGCTTTTTACCTGTTGTAAGATCAATTATTAGGTTAACATTGTAGACATCTATTCATAAATAACGCAAAAGACGTTCTTCTTTCAAGTAGTTGGTGACCGACCTTATATGAGAAGTTATTCAAGGCGCCTGAAATCCTATCGACTTTGCTCAACAACTGTCGTCTAATGACAAATAAGAGATCGACGATTTTACAAAATAGCAAACATTAATTGGTCATCATGTAGCGCAACCCAATTTTAGGGAATTCCACGAACATCGCACAAAGACTCACCAGTACCAGTCATATACACGAATGGGGAAGTAAGAAGTGAGCGGGCAATGCCCCATTAGGAAGACCAGCCCCAGCCGTGGACGTTCAGCTGCCTTTGCACCGCACCACTTGTTGACTTGTGCGCGTGCGCTCCCGGCGGCGCCAGCTGGGTGGGCCCCCCCTCGCGCCCGCTACATACCTCGCCGCTTGTTGGCCTTGTTGTGCGCTTGCAGCAGCTGGCGCGTGCGCTCCCGGCGGCGCCAGCTGGGTGGGCCCCCCCTCGCGCCCGCTACATACCTCGCCGCTTGTTGGCCTTGTTGTGCGCTTGCAGCAGCTGGCGCGTGCGCTCCCGGCGGCGCCAGCTGGGTGGGCCCCCCCTCGCGCCCGCTACATACCTCGCCGCTTGTTGGCCTTGTTGTGCGCTTGCAGCAGCTGGCGCGTGCGCTCCCGGCGGCGCCAGCTGGGTGGGCCCCCCCTCGCGCCCGCTACATACCTCGCCGCTTGTTGGCCTTGTTGTGCGCTTGCAGCAGCTGGCGCGTGCGCTCCCGGCGGCGCCAGCTGGGTGGGCCCCCCCTCGCGCCCGCTACATACCTCGCCGCTTGTTGGCCTTGTTGTGCGCGTGCGCTCCCGGCGGCGCCAGCTGGGCGGGCCCCCTCGCGCCCGCTACATACCTCGCCGCTTGTTGGCCTTGTTGTGCGCTTGCAGCAGCTGGCGCGTGCGCTCCAGGCGGCGCTTGGCGGCGGCGTGTGCCAACTGGATGGCGTCCATCTCACGACGAGCTCGCGCCAGCTCATCTGCCACTAGCACGCGCTCCTGCATGAGGCGCGACTCCAGCTGTTGACAACAGCCAGTATTAACCAGTGCACGACCAGCCTATCGCGACCTTCGCTTTGTACAGAACCGATTATCGTAGCGAGGTCAAAATCATGTGGAAGATTCAGAGCCTTGTCGTAATTCTAAGGCTTCAGCTGAAAATCAGCGCTGCAGTTTCATGCCGTTTTATACTGAGCTGTTGCCTTTTAGAGACAATATCATACCGAGGCTAGTATTTTAAAGAAACAAAAACTACATCTTGATAGCTTGTGTGCGTAATTCTTTTTGTCTGTGTCATTTGTGTCTTTCTAACAAACCATTTTTCTTTCTTTCAAATTAATTTACACTATGACTAAAAGTTGAGTGAACTGAGATTAAATTATAAATTGAGAAAAAAATTATATTCTTCTCCTCACAAAGTTCAGTCTGATTTCAGTATGATCTCAATTCGGTCTCGTTTCACTGTGTCAATTATGACGAATAAGTAATAAAAAAAATTGTACCGTGTCAGTTCAAAATGAATATCAGAACACCGTTTTGCCTTCGACTTTCGATCCATTTTTGTTTGACGTTGTTTGTTAATTTAGTAGAATACCATTTGTGACATTTACGACACTGAGACTAGATCAGAACTATATTTTAAACATTTTTAATTACGAGAATTGGCCATCTGATTACCTACACAACAAAAAAAATCTACGAAGTCTTTCCAGCCGTTTTCTGTGTTCATAAACACAGACAAACAAACAATAAATCTAAGAACCGGGGTTCTGGTATTTATAAAAAAACCTCCTCTGATAGAGAAGGACAAGCATTGATCTTCGGGCCCTTAAGGACTATCTTTGACACGAGATGCACAGGCGCATAAACTACGTTTGACCATGAATTCAACAAGAGAAGCAAGTTAGGAATACCAGGCTAAAAACTAGATGGGTTCTCGTTACCTTCTTGGCTTTCTGTCGTTGTTTCTTCGCCCGCTTCTTGCCACGGTCGACGTATCGCGCGGGCCCCTCTATGTACTGTAGCAGAGCATCCAGGTCCCGCGTGTCTTCGGGACGAGACCCTCGCCAGCAGGAACCGCTTCACATAATAAAAACTATTACACTGAATACTTTTGTGGTCAAATTAATCTCTGTTGTTAATTTTGACAAACTTACCCAGAACATCCAGAAGAAGTAGAGAACACACTAGTATCTCTGCTAGAAAGGGACACAGTGCTCCTTTGTTGTTGAGGTCTACTTTGTCTCTGTTGCTGTGCTAGCTGCTGAGCTTGCTGTTGAGCCTGCTGTTGAGCTTGCTGTTGAGCCTGTTGTTGGGCTTGTTGTTGGGCCTGTTGTTGGGCCTGTTGATGGGCTTGTTGGTGGGCTTGTTGGTGGGCTTGCTGTTGGGCCTGCTTTTGGGCTTGTTGTTGAGCCTGCTGGTGAGCCTGCTGTTGCGCGTGTTGCTGGGCTTGTTGATGAGCATGTTGCTGGGCTTGTTGATGAGCATGTTGCTGGGCTTGTTGAGGAGCATGTTGCTGGGCCTGTTGTTGCGCTTGCTGCTGGGCTTGTTGGGCATGTTGCTGTTGTTGTTGTTGTTGCAGTTTCTGTTGCAGAAGCTGTTGAAACGAAAATTTGAAATGGATAAAAGGCAAGTAAATCATAATAAGCAATAAGTATATACATTTAAATGTATATTTATTTTAACTTGTTTCAGAATGCCACCACCCCATTTCATCCCGTGGGTGTCATAAAAGTCGACTAAGGGAATAAACCGGAGGATGGGCAGCAGCGCCCTTCGAGTACATTAACAACTACAACGTAGGTATTGACCCAAGCTCTCATCCCCTGCAGTATGTCGTGCTATTTACTGGACAACCTGTATATGCTTTATTTGTCCTATTAAAACAACTGACCTGTTGTTGTTGCCTAATCTGTTGTTGTTGTTGCGGCGTGAGGGTCGGTTTATTATGTATAGGCAAATCATATATAGGTTCCGGTTTTTTCTGTTGTTGAGCCGCCTGCTGTTGTTGAAGCTGCTGCTGCTGTTGTTGCTGCTGGAATTGGGCTTGTTGTTGTTGTTTGAGTTGCTGAAATAGAGTATTTTTTTATATATAGTGATCGTTGAGTAAGTTTCTTCTGACAGTAAATACTACCGACTCTCTTTTCGTGGGTGCAAAGGAGATAAAAGGCCGATTTATTTAAGTCTGTTATTTAATTCCAGCAAAAGAGTTTTACAATTTCTTAGCGAATGTTTATATGAAGATGCTTCTTCATTAGTCACAAAAGAAATATTTTATTTCCCTTAAGGAACATATCTAGGAGATGGGTTAGTAATGGTCTCTCTTGTGGTCAGCGTCACACCCGACCATAACAATTGTGATGCTAGGACAAGTATCCTGATGTCATGCGTGGCACTACACTGCACTCGTTGCCTCGAGACATTAAGTATTCAGTGTATACCCGTCCGTCCCATCGCCGTCATCCTACGGATGACAGTAAAGCGGTCATCCCCTCTAGCGGAGGGAAGGCGACTGTAAAGAGCCCCCCCCCCAAGGCATCTCTCGAGGGGTTCTTTTCCGGCCTGGTATGTTAATGCTAACTTACCTGTAGTCTAATTTGTTCCATAGCGTTGGGATTAACCTTCCCTTCGGCCTTGAGGCCGGGCGGTACGTTTACTTGTACGGGTACAGTGCGTTGCAGAGCCTGCAACACCATACATATATTGTTATAGATCACGCATATATACGCTTCATCGAAGGGCTTTACGGCTTTTTCCCGAAAATCTGAAAACTTAAAGTGAACTCGAGTCGAAACTGGGAACCTTGTGGCGCTATTGATAACCTCATTTTAAGTACACATAACTAGTTAAAAGTTTATAGAAAAATGACATTAAATTTCGTTTCTTTGTCAGTCTTATTTTAGTACAATATAAATTTATTTTCAAAATAAATCACTTGTTTAAGAAAAAATTTACTACGTTTTCTTTTAGAGTGTAAAATATTGATTAATCGATATATGAATGTTTCAATAAATTATTTCTAGTTCAAGTTCAGTTCAGTTTCAATGCAAGAATTAATTTTTAAAGAACCTTGTTTTTGAATAAAACATATTCCTTTCTTCTTTCATTATTTATTTTCTGGTACCTATTGCTCAAAAACGGAAATCCCATAATAGCTTTATTCATGCACATGAGTAAAGCATTTCATTTTGTGGATAGTACAAAACTTTAAAATAAGTTGGAAATATATGGATTTAAGGGATTCTTTTAGGAGATAGAAATAAAGTCACACAAGTTGGTAAACTCTGTATTATTCCCAAAATAAACTCTGTATTATTCCCAAAAAACGGAATGAATGTATGTTTCTAGTGAAAGACCAATCGATTACGGCGTAGCGCAAGGAAGCATATTGGGACCTTTATTGTTTCTTATTTAAATTAATGACATGCTCAATGTTTTATTGGCCGATGACGGTAAGTCCGTTTTTAGTGGTAATAGTGATATGACGTTCGAAAGAGAAATAAATGACTGGCTTAAAGTATTAATTTACTGGACCTAAAAATATATAAAAATGATTACATACTATTTTAGACATGACATTTGACAGCTATATTGTCTTTGATTATCAAATAATTATTTTACTGTTTCTTCCTGTCTATGGCTCATTGCATAGGGGCATTTTTTTTTAATTGATTGATGCAGCAGTGTAGCGTGTGATGTGATAATCTATATTTACCTTAGGCTTATTGTCCGTACTGACAGGGGCGGGTTTGTCGGACACAGCCATCCTCGCCATCTTGTCAGCTAACTGTTTCTGCTGAATGTCTATGGACTGCCGTTTTTGCTGCACTTGAGCTGGTGTTAAGTTTGGTGGTTGTGTTTTTGGTAAAGCCTGTGAATAAAATGGTTGGTGAATGAAGGAATGAATACTCAATGTATGTAAAATAGGAAATAACTGAGAATAAACGCTGAATCCTGAAGCCGGTTGGTGCAGTGGCTGATACAGTCGGCTGCTGCGCTCCGGATCGTGGGTTCGATTCCCCCACGGAACAAATGTTTGTACGATCAGCAGGTAGTTTATTTATTTATTTATTTTATAATTTATGTACACACAGAGTAAATTGGTGGTTACAATATGTATTGACACTTGAGTACAAAGGTACTGCTTATTTCAAAAAGAAATTTCTGCCAGCAGACCTGCGATAGGAGACGAGAGTTTTAAAGCGTAGGCAACAGTGTGTAAAGGTAGAAGAGGAGAAATAACATAATATTTTGCGAATATCTTAAACTTAAGAACTATATACAATACATAGTTAAACAACGATACGATAAATAAAAT
Organism: Diloba caeruleocephala; assembly: GCA_947459985.1. Classification (NCBI taxonomy): domain Eukaryota; kingdom Metazoa; phylum Arthropoda; class Insecta; order Lepidoptera; family Noctuidae; genus Diloba; species Diloba caeruleocephala. The sequence continues at coordinate 3,781,709 of OX381633.1, read as the reverse complement.
AGTACAACGTACATACACATAAATAAAATAGTACAATATACATACACATAAATAAAATAGTACAATATACATACACATAAATAATTGATATATACATAATATAGATACAAAAATATTCTTATATGCAACATAAATTAGGAGGAAAGATAATGCTCTTTAGTTGTTCCGGGTCTGGGTGTATTGTGCGTGGAATTTGTGTTTGTAAACGCACCCACGACACAGGAGAAATCCTAGTGTGGGGCAACGTTTTTAATATTAAAAAAAACTCTGTGTTAGGTATTTCGTAGTAATTTAAAAAAATGTCTTTTACACTTCTGTTTGTTACAAAGTATTTAAAATAGTTATCTATACATAGATAAAAGATAAATATGGCAGCTATACCATAAGAATATCGCTTAAAATGTATTTGGTTTCTAGGGAAGCCACATGTGCAGAAAAGTACTAACGCCATGTCCCTATCGTCAATACAGTTTTTAATTCTATAATATTCTTTTTTTTTATAAGAATTGATTTGACGTGCGATTTAAACTTCCCAACTGTCAGATCAGTCATTCTTTTGGTATCTTATTATAAAATTGAACGCAGTTATCTAAGAATGATTTATTGGTTTCGGACACTCTAAATTTAGGTACTACTATTTTATGTTTATTTCTGGTATTTATACAATGAATGTCACTTTTTACATTTTTTTAGTTTTTACGGATGACCAAATATTTTTATAAATGTAACGAGAAGGCATTGTTAGCAAATTAATATTTTTAAAGAGGTCTTTAATAAATTCGCGAGGGCGCATATTATATATTGACACTTCGACCATGCTTATACAATATTCCGACAAAATGGCAGATGTCAAACAGTCCGAGATCAACAGACAACACAGGAATTTTCTTTTTTCATGTAGTTATTATATTAGCTATCTCTTTTTTGTAAGATATGCACTATAAATACTTATAATTAGGTGTGTTTGTTCTATTCCGCGTGGTGTCCGGATTAAGGATATAGCACCACTCCATCTCCTCCCATGGATGTCATAAAGGGCAACAAATGAAATCTAAACCAGAGGGATGGGCAGCAGCGTCCCTTCTGTGTAACGGTAGCCATACTGCGCTCACCAACCCGCCTGCCAAGCGTGGTAAGTACTGGCAAATACCCCCCAAAATGATGACACAGTTGTGAGAATCGGATGGGCCTTTGTTCAGCAGTGGACGTATAAATGGCCGATATGAGGTGTGTCAGATTGTTTTGACTTGTTATTATTGAACAAGTTGTATGGTCAAGGCTCGTCCAAACATTGTACATTGGTCGGGGGTAGGTAGACATGAGATTAAATGTTGAGTAACATAATTAGATAATAAGGAAATAATTAAAGATAAAGTCAGTTATAAATCGGTGTAACTGGTGATGATAAGTAAGTATTAACCTTACCGGTGGTTTAGGTGCAACTTGCGGCTTCGTCGGCTTCAGCTCGATGGGTGGTGTTTGTACCCCCGACGGCTTTACAGGCACAGGTTCTTGTTCCCCCTTGAGGAAACACAGTTTTTATCACCAATAGGCCTTAATAAGAATATAACTATACTAATGAAGATAAGATAAAGATAAAAATATTTTTATTCATGTAAAACCATTTATAGGCACTTATGAATAGTCAAGACTTTAATTGCCTCGTTCCAAGGTGTAGATTGCCTATGGAGAAGAACGGGCAAGAAACTCCATGGTTACTCTTTTTAAATTATATTGGTACAATGTTCTACAATGTTCTCGAAATTATGGTAATGTGAGGACAATGCAGGTGAAAAGAGTCTAAACTTCTTAAAAAGTCTACACAATAATATAGAACTGATGGCCGTTGGGACACAAAGGTTCTCGAATGGAGACCGCGCACCGGAAAACGCCGCGTGGGACGACCTCCAACGAGGTGGACAGTCGACCTGGTAAAGGTCGCTGGGAGTCGTTGGATGAGGTGATGTGACCGCTTGTTGTGGAAATCTAAGGGGAGGCCTTTGTTCAGCAGTGGCTGATATGATGATGAATAATATAAAGCTGAAGAGTCTGTTTGTTTGAACGCGCTAATCTCTAGAACTACCCGTCGGGTCTGAAAAAATCTTTTTGCATTTGATAGCCCAATTCTTGAGGAAGGTTATAGGCTATTTAACATCACGCAACGACGCTTAGGAGCCGAGCAAAAAGAAAAAATGTCAGAAAGAAAGGTATGTGGAGTACTAGCACGGGCGGGCTATGCGACGCAGTGAGTCACCGACGAGAACCGAGCATTACCGAGAAGAGCCGACCTGAGCATGCCTATGTCAACTGTTTATGGCGAAGTACTATAAATTCATCATCATAATTTCAGCCGAAACACGTCCACCAGAATCCTCCCCAAAGATTGCCACAACTACAGGTACGGGTTTGTGCTGTGTGCTCATTGGGGGTTTTGCCAGAATCACCACGCTTGGCAGGCGGGTTGGCAATCGCAGTTGAGTTATAAATGTACTCGAAGGACGTTGCTGCCCATCCTCCAGCGAATCCCATAGTCTCCTTCTACGACACCCACGGGACACGGTAAATTATTTGTAAATATTCTGATTTATTTTCAATTAAACGGCGGGTGACACCGCGGGGCACAGCTAGTCTTATATAGGCCTGTAACTCTCCAAGTGCAGCGCAAAGTCCTCTTCTCATGCAGAGAAGGAACGAAGACCGATCATCACGCTTGCTATCTGCATGTTGGCGATTTCAGAACATTAGATCTAGATTTCCTCAGGATTATTACGTTGCGTGCCCTATTTTTTTTTTTTTTATTGGTGCCCAGTGCAAATGCTTCAGGAACTTCCTTCGCCCCGGGGAAGGGGTATGCCGGACTCCTACCGGCTAAAACCACTGGAGCGGTCATCTTCGGCACCTAAGGGAGGCTCCAGGTCCTCGCATGATCACACTAGAGCAAGGCCATTGCGTACCCTACTGGCGGCAAGACCCGTCGTGGAAGTGCGGCTGGAGAGGCAGCACATTCTCTCGGGATATTGGCGCTGAAGTGGCAATGGGCGGGGCAAATTGCTTGTAGTACCAATGGCCGTCGGGGTAAAAAGGAGGCGTGCAGCGTGGGACGACCTCTAACGAAATGGACCAAGAATGTGTTTTTAAATTTATTTTTTATTGTGTCCAGAGAAAATTCTACACGAACTTCCTTCGCCCCGGGGAAGGGCGAAGGGATATGCCGGACAGCTACCGGCTAAACCACTGGAGCGGTTATCTTCGGCACTGAAGTGGGGGCTCCAGTTCCTCGTAAGATCACACTAGAGCCGCCCATGATGCCACGCCTTTAAGCACATCCCGGAGGGGATGGCTGTAAAGAGGTCACCCCCTTAGCATAGCGAAGGCGACTGTAAATAGTCCCCCCCCCCCCTCTCCCAGACATTGTTTACTGTACAAATAGATACTTACATTTAAACTCTTGCACTGCTGTTTTTTCTTGTTCAGTATAGACCGGAGCCGCTCTCTCGTCTCGTTGAAATTTCTAGGTACAGGCGTAGTCAGCGGGGGCTGTGGGGTTAATGACGTCATCAGGTAAATCATGGTCAAGCGTGACCTGTAAATGCATCGCTATCGTAATTCATTGAACAATTGAACCAACCCGAGGCCCATGCGTAATAAGTTATAGGTGATAATGCAGTAATAAGTTATATACTCACGGCGTGTCCAAATACAGTGCAGTAGCAGCAGGTGCATGGCTGATCAGTGCCTTCGCCTGCGCAGGCGACGCCGGCGTGACCCACTGTCACACAAAACAATATTATTTTAAGTTATAATTGCAGTTGCCATGAGCAAAACTATGGATTCATGTAGCAAAACACAAGAGTGAATTTAATATGTGATGCAGCCGAAAAACGGCCACTGCTGGACAGAAGCGTCCCCCAGAGATTATGTGCTCATTGGGGGGTTTTGTCATAATCGCCACGCTTGGCAGACGGGTTGGCGATCGCAGTTGTTATAATTGTACTCGAAGGACGCTGCTGTCCATGCTTCGGCTAAAACCATAGTCGCCTTTTACGACACCCACGGGATGAGATGGGGTGGTGGCATTCTTAGCCGGCAACCACACGGCACGAATTTAATATTCAATTATTTAAATCCTTATATATACACATAGCGTATGCCAGGGGTGGCTAACACGATCTCCGGCCGCCATGAGTCGCTACTCAGGCCGCTGCCTGTGGGCGACGAATTAAGGGCAGTCCGTCGCCTGAACAGAAACAGGTCCGAGACGGCGGCACGTGTCCTGCGCGCGCATCTCTGAAGACAGGTGCGGCTAGGTCGCACAGAGCCGGCCCGATAAGGCGAAAGGCGAACCCTCAGCCGGTAAGAGTCAGCCATGCTCCTTCGCCCCTCCCAAGATGGAGGAAGTCCATGATATTTTGACCATGATAAAAAAATTGGGTGGCAAGCACGACAATCGCCAGAGATCAGTGTTTGATCGCAAAACGTTTAATGTCATACTGATGGTATTGTTATGCAACGGGTCGTTCCCACTGCTGAACAAAGGCCTCCCCCACACAAACAACCACATACTTGCCATGTGTCATCATTATAGGTTGGTGAGCCCAGCGGCTTAGCACGAATATTATGTGAGTAAATTTTGAATTGAAAATACTTGACTCGCATATATTTTTAAGTTAAACTGATGACTTTATTCATACACTAGCTGGGAGCCGCGGTTTCACCCGCGTTTCATCTATACAAATAAATAAAATTGAAGTGTCTGTTTGTAATGTCAAAATAACAGCTTTTTACTAAATGTATATGAAAGTATATACGATACATATAACAAAAAAAAACAATTTTTAAATAGTTGTCTGTCTGTCTGTCTGTCTGTTTGTTCGGGTAATCTCCGAAACGGCTGGACCGATTTTGACAGGACTTTCGCTGGCAGATAGCTGACGATATAAGGAATAACTTAGGCTACTTTTATTTTAGAAAAATAATTAGGGTTCCGCACTTTAAATTTCTTTTTAATTAAAAGCGGGTGAAATATTACCCAGCTATTTAAAATAAATTTAGGGTACTTCGACATAGACACTTGACATAGAATATATATTGGATTTCAACGGGTTTATTTTTTTTGCGCGGAACCTTAATTATTTTTCTAATATCAAAGTAGTCTAAGTTATTCCTTATAACATCAGCTGTCTGCCAGTGAAAGTCCCGTCAAAATCGGTCCAGCCGTTTCGGAGATTACCCGGAACAACAGAAAGACAGAAAAAAAAATGTTTTTTTTTGTCTCATGTACTTTACTTTCATAAGCATTTAGTAAAAAGCTGTTATTTTGCCATTACAAACAGACACTTCAATTTTATTATTTGTATAAATTATACGAATTGTGTTTGTCGTATAAATTTAAACGAAAATGTTATAGTTGTATTTTCGATTCCAAATTGACTCACACTAAGGTTACAATACGAATACTTTTTCGCAAGTCGTTCGTGCTTGGGCTGCTGTTCTACAGAAGGCACACTGCTGCCCATCCCGCACATCTGGTATGGATATGAATGATAATGAAATCCAACTCACCTTTACAAACATGTTGTTGATGGTTGCTATTCTCACAGGCCTTCGCGATCGGCTTCGGCTTAACGACCGGCTTCTTGACTTCCTTCTTCTTATCCCCCTTTTTGTCTATATCGTAGCACTGTTTCACAATGTCACCTAAGCACACAGAATTGTCGTTATCCTTACAAGAGTTACAAACGCAATCATTGGTCCACTTGCAGTCAGTTTTCGGTGTGTCGCAGACGTCGCTTTCCGACTTACTCTGGCCGTTTCTGCTGATGTTCTTGAAAGCCACTGCGTTAAGAGTCTGCTTAGCATTTCTAAGAGCTTGGGCAGAATATTTAGCTAAATCCTCGTGGTTTTGTGGAGAAATTGGTGCCTTTTCCTTGATGTCAGCGTCTCCGCTTTCATCTTTGTCAGATTTCAGACATTCTATGTCTTCGTCCAAGAGTTTTGCGTCAATAGAAGAGCAGATTGATATCACGTGTTTTTTGTAAGTTTCTGGGACGGGCAATCCTTGTGTTATATACGATTTTATTGTATAAAAACTGTCGAGAAGGGATTTCTCTCCTTTAGAAGTCAGAATGGCTTCGCATTTAGCTAATAAAGCGTCATTTTTACATCTCTTGTCGTCTTCTTCGTTTTTCTCTTTCGGTTTCTCGGTCTCCTTCTTTTTCGGTGGGTCGGTTTTCTTGACAATTTTTATGCTGGCTTTACCTATGATTTTGCTAAGTCCTTTAGCGGCTAGAATTTCGGCTTCGCTCGCATTTTGTGTGGTTTTCACTGGAGGTGGAGCGGTGGCAGTTTTGTTAAACGCTTCCTTTAACTTTTCGTCGTATTGTTCTAATTTGTATAGCATAACTAACCATTCATCACCAGTTAAGTTTTTCTTGGGTACAGTCTCTAAGTATTGCCTATTAACATCCCTTACCCTACCAATGAAATAGTCCCGCTTTCTATCGTTAGCCATTGCAGAGAATTCCGGAACATTATCTGGCTTTTTGACTTGGAAGTCCATTAATTCTTGTATAACATTCACAGACAGTTCCGGATCTGCTAGAATCCAGTTGATCAGCGGTTGTGACTCGCAGCAGCGTCTCAAAACGCTCATATATTTAAATTTCATAGCTTTCACCATTTGTTTCTTTTCTTGTGTTAGTTTAGGGAATTTCATTATCAGGATGTCTAATGTATGGCCGACGGAAGTTGTCAGTAATATCTGTCTGACTGATTCTCTTGAATCGCTATCAGAGTCCCTATGCGTTTCATGATGCTTTTTCAATTCTTCAAACTTTGACGCCATTCTATCGACGTCGGGCGCGTAATTCTTTCCAGCCAAGTCTTGTATATAACTATAGAATTTATCTAACATTGCTTCAATTTCATTCTCTAATATTTCCACTGGTATACCCTTGAATTTCGATGCTACGTAATGTTTCCACGAGTTAAAACGCGATTTTACTAATTCTCTCAATTCCTCCATACTTCTGGCGTCTTTAACTGAATTGTCAAATAGAGTAGACGCTTTCGAATACATTTCGGAGTTGATGCTATTTTTGGGTAACGAAAACAATTCTTTATCTTCTTCGAGACATTTAGCTAACACAGGACTTTTATTTTGTTTTAGATACTCGAACACTTTGTTGATAACAACTTGAGCGGATATAGAAAAGAGTAGATCTTTAAAATCTTCTTTGTTTTTATTTTTCATTAATGCTTGTAAATCTTTTTCGTCTTTCAGTAATTCAACGATGTCCTTATTGTCTAGTTCGAAAGTCATAGTACCTATAATATCGTTTGTTTCAACATTATTCTTAATTCTACGTTGGGTTTTGCGTTTGGCAGTATTTTTTGTCACTTTCACACTATCTCTAGTTTTAGTCAATTTCAATTCGCGGATCTGTTTCAACGTCTCGGGTGTCAATTGAGCTTCATTATTCACGTCAGGTATACTATTCATTATGGATGCGAATTCTGGCAGTTCGAAGGACGTGTTCGCGAATTCGGATAACTTCGAGGCTATTTCTGGCATGTTGGCTAAAATCTGCGGCATATTTTCGACTAGTTCAGTCAATTTCGTGTTAGCCGTGTTAATATCCATAGTATCTTCTGTATCTATTTTGTCTAGAATATCTGCTGAGTTCTTATGTAGAGTCATCATAACTTCACATATTTGTGCCAGCGATAGTTTACCGCCGTCTTCCTTTTTACCGTCCTTAATACTGTTGTAAGAATTGATAATATTCTGACATTCCTCCATAGCTTTCTTTATTTCTAGTCCAAATGATACATACTTGTACATATTCAGGTCTTTGTCGTTTTCTACGAGTTCCGTGGTCGGTTCTTTCTCATCTTTGACAAGAATAGGCGTTCGACGGGCGTTCAGAGGAATATTTAAAACTTCGGGTGCAGTTTGTTGATTGAAATCACCGTTTTCGTCTTTATTTAAGAATTTGTTGACAGATAGAAGTCGTTGGTTAGGTTTTGAACTATACACAGGCATTGGTTCTGGCGTGGTGGGCGACATCTCTTGTAGCGGCGGGCTCACAGACTCGGGGTATTTCGTCTCAGCTTGTACAATGTACTCTTCTTGTAAATTACTATCACTATTCAGAGCAAAATTTGAGAATTTCGCGAGACATTCGTTCATTTCCTTGCACATATCTACCGTCTCTTTCTCGCCTACTATCGTTTCTGTGTCGCTGATATTATCCTCTCTTTCTAAAGGGAACGCTTCGGGCGGTTCTACTTCTGATTTCGTGAGTTCTTCGTCGTTCTTTATATCTTCTGTGAGGAGTTGGGTTGTTTGAGCGGGAGCTTTATGTTTTAGCATCTGTAGTATCTTGTGAGGTTTGCTAATAGATGGGGAGACGGGTTTGAGCTTTCGTTTAGACGCTGTTGTGAGACGGGGCACTTTAGGGCTAGTGCTTCTTCGTTTACGGCGTGGGAGGTCTTCGATTAATGTAACGTTGGTTTCCGGTAAGCTGTGTAAAAAGCATTACATGTAAGTTTTTAAACTATCGCGAATTTCACTCGTTAGACTATGATGTCGGGACTTTTCGCGCACAGATAAATCAAAACAACATTTTGACTAACCTCAACGTTTCGGCCAAGTTGCATTGGCCGTGGTCACGAGAAGACTCTTCTCCGACATCATAGTCTGATATGAGCATTACATGGTTGTATTCGTCCTTTCTTCTTTTAAGATATTAAATACTCTCTTAGGCCCGAATTGCTGAAGGATTATCCAAACTTAAGTAAAATTCTAAGTCTAGATTGCGTTAAATAAATATGAAGTCTACGTTATAGGACCAGCATTTATATTCAATTGATGCAGTCTTGAATCCTACTTGAGTTTTGATTTTCAATCGTAATTGAGAGCTCATGTCGTTCTCTTTTGAAGCTAACGCGTCGCATCGCGTCTCTTCTTCATACAAATTAATATTACTGAAATACCCGTACTTACAATATTTTTTCTTTCATTTAAAAAAGAACTTTGCCCCTCTCCAGGTTTGCTACTGTGTCGTGGGTGCGTTTACAGACATGAATTCCACATACAATACACCCAGACCCGGAACAACTATCTGTAGATCATACTAATATTTGTTCCGTGCGGAATCGAACCCACCACCCGCCAGCAGTCGACTGTATCAGCCACTGCACCAACCGTGCCGTCAAAAACAAAGTTTTCCCTTCTATTACACGGTATTCTTATAATGCTTTTTCCATATAACTTAAGTGCTGTTTTACGATACTCCCTCCTAATACGCGTTTGATTATAACGCGGTTGTGTACAAAAAGATCCCAACAAATTATATTTTCTAATAAAGAAAATCCCAGAACATAATAGAAGTGTCTGTGATGATGGTGCAGTGGCTGATACAGTCGGCTGCTGCGCACCGGGTCGTGGGTTCGATTCCCGCACGGAACAAATATTTGTATAATCTGCACGTAGTTGTTCCGGGTCTGGGTGTATTGTGTGTGGAATTCATGTCTGTAAACGTACCCACGAAACAGGAGAAATCCTAGTGCCCACACTAACACACGCAAGGTATTAAAAACAAAAATTAAAATTAAAAAGAAATGATGATGTTTAAATTGTGTTTTATGTGTTGTTGCTATGTTTACTAACATTAGAATTGAGTATAAATTGTTACTAATAAGCTTTTGGGCCCAGTTGCCATGAATAAACAAATTTAGTATTATTGGCAGGTTGGTGAGCGCAGTATGGCTACCGTTTCACAGAAGGAACGCTGCTGCCCATCCTCCGGATAATCCCTTAGTCGCCTTTTACGACATCCACGGGAGGCGATGGAGTGGTGCTGTATTCTTAATCCGGACACCACCCGGAACTCTTAGTCGGTCTTAGTCCCCTGACTATAAATAAATGATTCATAAACAAAACATTCATAAAAATTGTATGTACCGAGATTTGACCACTATTAACTTTAACGGAAGAGTCGTTTTCCCTTAATATTGGTTTCCTCACCTCTCTCGCTCTTGTCGCAACTGGTCCTCCAGCCACATCCGAAGCCTGTGGTAGTACAGCTGCTGGTCCCGCATGTGCATCACTTTGCGTCGCACCTGCGAAACGCACCATACAGATTATCATCATTTCGGCCGAATGAAGTCCAATGCTGGACACAGGCCTCTCCCAAAGATCACCACAACGACCGATATGGGTGTGTTGTCGGGTTGGCGATCGCAGTTGAGTTGTTAATGTACTCGAAGGACGCTGCTTCCCATCCTCCGGTTAATCCCTTAGTCGCCTTTTACGACACCCACGGGAGGAGATGGGTCGGTGCTATTCGTAGGCACCACACAGCACATACAGATTATAATAACATTTAAAAATAGGCATCATCATATCAGCCAAAGGATGTCCACTGTTGGACATAGGCCTCCCTAGCCCCCATAGATTTCCACAACTGTGTCGTAATTTTGGGGGGAATTTGCCTTTGCCATTAGTTATTTTTACCGACTTCAAAAAGGATTGAGGAAATTCGATGGCTTTCCTTCGTTCTGTCGGGAGAAAACAAAATAGGTTTCAGTCGGTTGCGCTCACGTGGCGAGCGGACACCTTTTTTTAAATTGGTGTCCAGTGGAAATCCTACATGATCTTTCTTCGCCCTAGGCTAGGGTGAAGAGGTATTCCGGACTCCTACCAGCTAAAACTACTGGAGCGGTCATCTTCGGCACCGAAGAGGGGCTCCAGGTCTATGCAAGATCACACTAGAGCCGAAATGGTGCCACGCCATTAGGCAAATCTCGGAGGGGATGACTGTAAGGCGGTTACCCCCTGTACCGGAAGGAAGGCGGCTGTAAAAAGGCCGCCTCCCAGGCACTTCTCGGTGAGGATTGTAAAAGATTCTTCCATGCCTTGCTGTGCGCTATGCTGCGCACACGCCGTGTTCCTGGGGGTCGCTTGGTGTGAGCACGCAGACACCCCAATGCGCGCTCGACGGGCCGATGTCTGCCAGGGGTGTGTGTGATCACCTCTCCCTCAGCCGTCGGTTCATCATTTTGGCCAAATAAAGTCCACTGCTGGACACAGGCCTCTCCCAAAGATCACCACAACGACCGATATGGGTGTGTTGTGGGCTCATTGGGGGGTTTTGCCATAATCGCCACGCTTGGCAGACGAGTTGGCGATCACACTTGAGTTGTTAATGTACTCGAAGGACGCTGCTGCCCATCCTCCGGCTAATCCCTTAGTCGAGTTTTACGACACCCACGGGATGAGATGGGTTGGTGCTATTCCTATCCGGCACCACACAGCATCAACCATCACCAACAGCCGTAGGTTAGTTGATGAATACCTTGTGGTTTAGTAACGAGGTTCCGTTCCATGGAGTTTCTTGCCGGTTCTTCTTCACGAGACTGTGCAACTTAGATTCAGACGTTTCATAAGTGCCAATAATTGGTTTATTTGAAATAAACAACTTTAGACTTTGACTTTGAAATAAGAGTATGGTATGCCCCTCCGCCCTTCCTAATGCGGAGAAAGTCCATGAGGATTCCCCATGATAACAACAAGCCGGTTCCACTGACCTCCTTGAACCGCTGCAGGTGGTACTCGGGGCACAGCGCGCGGCAGGGCTGGTGCGGCGCGGCCGGCGGGGGGGAGCCGGGCGGGGGGGGCGCGGGCGCGCGCCCGCCCACCAGCTGCATGCACACCTGCGGCAAGGGCATCAGGTCAGCACAAACAAGCCTCCCCCAAAGATCGCCACTACGGTTTGTGTTGTGGGCATACTTGAGGGGTTCCGCCGTAATCTCTATTCGAAGTACTCGACGCTTGTGCCCATCCTCCGGCTAATTCCATAGTCACCCTTTACGACACCCACGGAATGAGATGGGGTGGTATTTATTTATTTATTTATGCTTAATGTACAAAAATGTACAAAGGCGGTCTTAATGCCAGAGGCATTTTCTACCAGACGACCTTTGGGTGATGCAAACCAACAAGGTAGATGCACCAACAAGATAAGAGTGAGAGGTATAGATGCGAAGAAATTTACTTACAAGTATAGAAATAGTATAAACTTACATAAACATACAACATATACTATAAAATTTATATACACAACATACATACATATTAAATAGAGAACCCAAACAACGTAATTTATACACTACGTTAGACAAATCCTCAAACGAATGTCTGTAACGTGAATCCCTCCTTGATTCTAGCCATTACCAGTGATGACATATGGAACGGAGACGTGGTCTCTCACAATGGGCCTCATAATAAAGCTCAAGGTCACTGCGAGCTATGGAGAGAGCTATGCTTGGTATTTCCCTACGAGATGGAATCAGAAATGAGGAGATCCGTAGAACTAAAGTTGCCGACAAGAGCTGAAAAGATTAGTAAACTGAAGTGGCAATGGGCGGGGCACATTGCTCGTAGAACTGATGGCCGTTGGGCACAAAGGTTCTCGAATGGGGATCGCGCACCGGAAAACGCAGCGTGGGACGACCTCCAACGAGGTGGACAGACGACCTGGTGAAGGTCGCTGGGAATCGTTGGTTGAGAGCAGCATGTGACCGCTCGTTGTGGAAATCTAGGGGGGGGCCTTTGTTCAGCAGTGGACCTGATATGATGATTACCCACGATACGACAAGAGTCATCATATCAGCTGAAGCAGGTCAGGTCAATTTGCCAGTACTCACCACACTTGGTAAGTGGGATGCCTACTGTACCATAGAAGAGACGCTAGTGCCCATCATACGAGTCAATTGAAGACCTCAACTGATTTCTTTTGACTGTTTAATTTTTTTTTTTTTTTTTTATAAACGTTGCCCCACACTAGGATTTCTCCTGTGTCGTGGGTGCGTTTACAGACATGAATTCCACATACAATACACCCAGACCCGGAACAACTATCTGCAGATCATACAAATATTTGTTCCGTGTGGGAATCGAACCCACGACTCGGAGCGCAGCAGTCGACTGTATCAGCCACTGCACCAACCGTGCCGTCAATATGTACAAATACAATACAATATGTCAATAGGTCCGACTATATGTACACACGGCTACATACCGCGCACGCTCTCTGGGCTCAATGCTCTTCTAGATGCCAATCCTCACTGTGACTTGTTTGCGGATGGATGGGTGGATATATTGTCAGTGTTTGCATTTTTGTGAAAGAAATGTCCGATTGTAATATCTAATAAGATGAAACATTGTTTATACGTGTAATTATGTAGATACCGTTAATTATCGTAATTGGTTTGGTACCGTTATAATTAAGTGAACAAATAAATCAATGTCAAGCTATATGGTTCCAGTATAAGCTGACCTCGATTTGTATAGGTTTTCCATACAATTTGAGGCCAGCCTTTTAACAAATCAGTTGAGGTCTTCATTGGACTCGCAGTAAGAGCTCGTTGTATGCCTCCAATACGGTTTAGTCCCTTATACGAAATCTACAGTAGGAGATGGAGTGGTGCTATATTTTAAATCTGGACACGGAGATCGATTCCTAGGAATCAATTACAAATTGAAATGATAATGATTAATTTAGCTGGGTAAGCTTCAAGATCAGCCTATATTGATCCACTGCTGGACACAGACCTCACTCAGTGCGCCACAACACCCGGTCATGAGCATTCCGCATCCAGCCGGACCCAGCAACCTTCTTCAGGTCGTCCGTCCATCTGGTCGGTGGGCGTCCCACACTACGTTTGCCCACACACAGTCTCCACTCTAGAGCTCGTCTGCTCCATCGGCCATCGGTCCTGCGACAAACGTGACCAGCCCACTGCAACTTCAGCTTTGGCTTTGGTTCTCTCCCGTATATTCCCGCTATGTCCATAATTTTGATTCTATTCTTTAGAGAGATTCTGGAGTTGCTTACGGTAGACAATTTCTTCTGTTTCCTATACACCTGGAGCTGCCTGCGATGCACTTCCGGCAGTCGTCGGTACATCGCCATTAGTTTGCGGTCCACCTCCGATAGCCCCATATCCACGCGTTTCCTGCAGATACAACAAACTAAGTTCAAGACACAAACGCGTAATCCACAGCCCAGAAAGGCAATTCTCGTAACTTTAAAACGTTCAAAATATAGTTCCGATCTAGTCTCAGTGTCAAAAATGTCACAAATAGTATTCTCCTAAACTAACAAACAACGTCAAACGTGAACTTACACTGCGATGAGATCGAAAATGGATCGAAAGTTGATCGAAGTCAAAACGGTATTCAGCTAACATTTCCAACTGTCACATGTACAACATTTTCATTAAATAAACGTCAAAATTGATTGATGGTCGTTGTGGTGATCTTTGGGGGAGGCCTGTGTCCAGCAGTGGACTTCATTCGGCCGAAATGAAAGTCAAGTTTCAGTCATAGTGTCAATTAATTACGAGAATTGGCCCTCAGGTCAAAAGTGGTGGGCAACGCACGTAGTAAAAAGAATATTCCGCTAATTCTGCCTTATTGGTTACCATGGTTTCCCAATACCTTCGGTGGTTAAAGTGGTAATGATAGTTACTGTCAAAATATATAATATCACAAATAATTACACTGCGCATTGTATTCGGTTAAAATGGCCCACTCAAAGCCCTGCTTGCAGGGTCCAACATGCAGTATCTCTGCGAATAAACGAGTTGTACTGTGTCAATGTTTAAAGTCTTAGATTTTCGCGATTATTACACGTTATAATAAATCACTTTTAAACGGATTCTATCGCGTATATTTTTGATTTTCCTGACGTTTCGAATACTTTCGATATCGACGCGATAGAATCCGTTTAAAAGTGTTTTATTATAATGTCAATGTTTAAGTTCAAGTTTTAACGGCAGAGATCATCATCATCATCATCATCATCATCACCACCATCATCATCATCATCATCATATCAGCCACAGGACGTCCACTGCTGAACAAAGGCCTCCCCCTTAGATTTCCACAGTGATACAGGGGTGCAATTCTCTAAGATCAAACAACCTTGAATACAGAATTGAAACAACGGTGATATCCCAATTTGATATTCGCTAAGACTGGTCCTCATGGCTCACCGTCTGCAACGTGTCCTTGAATAGCTTCAATCATGTCTTAGCGAAGACAGATCTTTTATTTTATTTTTATAAAACGTTGCCCCACTCCATTCCATTCATCCCCCATTTCTCCTGTGTCGTGGGTGCGTTTACAGACACAAATTACACCACCACCGCACCTCACACAATACACCCAGATCTGAAACAACTACCTGCAGATCATACAAATATTGATTCCGTGCGGGAATCGAACCCGCGACCCGGTCCGCAGCAGCCGACTGTATCAGCCACTGCACCAACCGTGCCGTCAATTGGTTTTCATCATTTCGGCCGAATGTCCACTGCTGGACACAGGCCTCCCCCAATGATCACCACAACGACCGATTGCCATAATCGCATAAATTGGTTTTACACCGTTATTTAGATTCTGTATTTAAGGATGTATGGATGTTTGAGCTTAGAGAATTGCACCCCTGCATATAGGGCCCTGCAAGCAGTGCTTTGAGTAGGCCTTTCAGTTACATTTTCACTTCCTTCAATAAAAATAAATTTCGATGTAAGAAATCTGCCAGGAGACTGAGCGAGGGCTCACTTTTATGCAACTAATTAAAGTGGATTTTCTACCGGCGAGGTGAAAAGAGAATTGGATGGGAGAGAAATGTCAACATTTTAATTCTCCGCTTTTTATTTTTGGTGCCCCGTGGAAATTCTATATGAACTTTCTTTGCTCTGGGGAAGAGCGAAGGGGTATCCTACCGGCTAAAACCACTGGAGCGGTCATCTTCGACACCTAAGGGAGGCTCCAGGTCCTCGTATGATCATACTAGAGCCGCCCACTGGTGCCACGCCTATAGGCACATCTCGGGGAGGGTGACTGTACAGCGGTCACCCCCCCGGGGGGATTGTAAAGTAACCCCAGATAGCAGATTTCCCAATCTATCTATCTCTAATCTATCAACCTTATAGTAACGGCAGAGGCTTCAGGCGTATGGGAATCAGGCGCCAGGGCGGTTGTTACCCCGGCGCCGTCTCCTTCTTCTTCGAGCGGGATTGGCCCTCTCCCGATCCCGCTCTGCGGTCTCCTTCTGGAGCATGACGCTCTCACAGAAGGAGACCACTGAACAAAAAAGACCTAGCCCGGAGTTTCTTTCGCAATTTCTTGTCAGAGGTTGTCGTGTAGCGAAATGCCCTCCGTTGTTTCACTATGATGTGTCTGTTAGGACCTATTAACTGAATAAATGATTCAATTGTATTCTATACTCGCCTCGCAAGCGAAAACTTTTTTTAAAATTTATCTAGACGCGTTCGCGGTCTGCTATATGTACATGTATATATGCACACACTATAGCTGCGTCTCGTAACGGTGTCGCGAGTCCAGAGATTTTATCTCATCTAAAAATGTGCGTACCGCGCTAAAAGAAGTTTTCACTTCAAAAAAAACCTTTTGATTTGATTTTCATTCCGTACCTAATCATCTTTTCTTCCTTTCGTGTAGCTAGTTGGCAACCTCAGTTCAAATACTACTATGTGGTCACCCATCCACATACTGACCGCGCCAAGCGTTGCTTAACCTCAGCGATCAATGAGTACAATTGGCTATGAGCGCCTCAAATCATCATTTCGGCCGAACGAAGTCCACTACTGGACACAGGCCTCCCCCAAAGATCACTACAACGACCGATATGGGTGTGTTGTGTGCTCATTGGGGGTCTTGCCATAATCGCCACGCTTGGCAGGTGGATTGGCGATCGCAGTTGAGTTGTTAACGTATTCGAAGGACGCTGCTGCCCATCCTCAGTCTAATCCCTTAGTCGGCTTTTACGACACCCACAGGATGAGACGGGGTGGTGGTATTCAGAGCCGGCACCATACGGCACGGCCTCAAATATCAGCACCTAATTAAAATTACGACCAGAACAGGTCGAACTTTATGTGCCAAGCCATGTTTCTTGTTGTTTGTCACCTTACCTGGCTTCATGATCGTTCCTAGTGGGCGGCGCGGGCCACTCGTCGCAGTGCTTCAGCACCCTGTCCATCAGCCTCTCGATGGACGCGATGGACCTCATCAGGTGCCTCACAGTGCGGCACAGCTCGCCCGGTGCGGCTTCCCCCTCGGAGCCCCCGGAGTCGACAGCCGCCGCGGCCGCCAAAAGCAGTTCTGATGCAGAGTCTAACGATGAAGAGGTCGAGAGGCCGAGGGAAGCGGTGCCCGAGTTTGCGTCCGAGTCTGATACTGAAAAGATAATGTTAATAGAGTATTGATGTTCAGTCGCATCTAAATCAATTCAGCCGAATGAAGTCCACTGCTGGACACAGGCCACCCTCAAAGATCACCACAACGACCGAAACGGTGTGCGTCGAGGGCTCATTTATTTATTTTTTTTATTTATTTATTTTTATTTGGAAGACCAACAGCGTTTAACAATAAGTTTAATACTACATTTATAATGTGACACGAAGCCAATAATAGGTCTTCACGATTAAGAACTAGAGTACAAATCTTAATTAAGTGCAAACAGTGCAGTCAAATTAAAATATACATTTTATTAAAACCTATTAAGCCAACAACTTATATTTATCAAAAAAATCTAAACTAAGTACCCGTCTTACTGGTTCCAGTTTAATGTTAAATATATCTAAGTCAAACCTTCTACATGCTTTATTTAAACTTCTACTCGCTCGCCACAGAAACGCATTCTGACGGTAATTGGTGGACACCAAGGGGAGATGTATAGGATTATGATGTCTTGCCGCTGTTCTAGGTACGTTAAACTTTATTTTAGACAGGAGATCAGGGCAATTCATCGATTCATTTAGTATATTTAAAATAAAAGATACATCAGCTATCTCACGACGTTTAGCTAGGGGAAGGATGTGAAATTTAGCGCAAAGTTTGAGGTAATTATCGGAAGAGTATTGAAGTTGTAGTCGATAACATAAATATTTAATGAATTTTTTTTGAACATTCTCCAATCGCGAAATATATATGTCGTAACAGGGGTTCCAAACCTGGCTTGCATATTCTAGTATACTGCGTACGAATGTGCAATATAAGATTTTAAAAGTTTTAGCATTTATAAAGCTTTTAGACGTACGCATTACAAATCCCAATGATTGTGAGGCTTTGGCAACAATATTATCTATGTGGCCCTGAAAGAGCAACTTAGAATCGTGAATGACTCCGAGGTCACGCACGTTGTAGCATCTCTGAAGTTTAAGACCCTTAAGGAAATAATCAGATGGAATGATATTTGTCTTCCTGCTGAAAGTGACTACAGAGCACTTGGACGGATTTAGATCGAGTTTATTCTCAGAGCAGTAGGCGTCCAACCGACTCAAATCGCTTTGGAGCGCTATAATATCAGAATCCGTTGAGACCGCCCTAAAGATCTTCATATCATCTGCGAAGCAAAGTAATTGTGAGTAATGGAAGCATTTGTCGATGTCGTTTACAAATATTAAAAACAATAGAGGACCAAGCAGTGAGCCCTGGGGCACACCACTCGGTATGATAACCCAGCCAGATATGTAATTATTAATTACTACTGCTTGAGACCGATTGGCTATGTACGATGAGAACCATCTTAGCAAATCTCCTCTTATGCCAATGCTTCCCAACTTGTGAATTAGCATATTGTGGTCAATTCGATCAAAACATTTGCTATAATCTGTATAAACGACATCGACTTGCTTGCTTTTACACATAGCTTCCGTTATGTGTTCATTGAGCAGAATGAGATTAGATGTCGTTGAGCGCCCTTTAAGGAAACCGTGCTGAAACTCATTGAAACTGCTTTTTAAAGCAGCATATAATTGATTGTACACAATTTTCTCAAACACTTTCGCAAGCACACACAGCTTAGAAACAGGCCTATAATTAATAATGTCTGTTTTTGAACCTTTTTTATGGATTGGGGTGATAAAAGCAGACTTCCATATTAATGGAACATTGCATTCTGACAGAGATTTTCTGAATAATAACGCAAGAGGTACACATATGGTATCAGAACATTTAACTAAGAAGATGGGGGGTATTTCATCAGGTCCTGCTGACTTGTTGACATCGAGATTTCTAAGAATATGAATTAAATCTGTTATGTTAATATGGATATTAGATATATCAGAAGAACAGCTGTAAGATACAAACGGGTTATCAGTCGCCGATACCTCAGAAGGTTGCAGAAAAGTTGAATAAAAATAATTTGAAAATACGTTACATATCGCTTCACCAGTATCAGCCACTGTATCACCATATTTGACAGAGCTGGGGATTCCAGATGTTGCTTTACGGTTTTTAACGTATGTCCAAAAGTACTTAGGATTACTCTTAATTGATTCTTCGACGGATTGTATGTACTTTTGGTAGCATTCCGCCTCAAGTTTTTTTAACCTCTCTCTAAGTAATTTATACGTCTCCATGTCAGACTGATTTCCATACTTTTTGAATTTTTTAAAATAATTATATTTTTCTTTAATGCATTTTTTTAACGCCAACGAGTACCATATAGGATAGTTATTACTTCGGTTTAATTTTGTCATCGGTATATATTTATCAATTAGTTGCTTCATGAGTGTATAAAAATAATCGACCGACTCAACGACAGTTCTATTACTAATTACATTACACCAGTCGATAGACTGAATTTCTTTATTAATACTAACATAGTCCCCTTTCAAGAATTTATAATTGCTACGCATTGCAGGAATTAGGTATGGTAATTGAAAGGTGTAACTATAATAGAAAGTGCTTTATGATGTGGATCAATGGGCACCAAGGGATCGCCACACTCGGAAACGGTTAAACAATCATTGGATAACACAAGATCCAAAGTTCTGCCGTACCTATTTCGTACTTGATTATATTGAGTTAAATTGTGGGTATGTAACGTGTCGATTAACAAGTACTCATCGATGGTACTCACATTTTCCGGTATTAGTATGTGATGGTCACTGAGCTGCCACGATATTCCACTTAAATTAAAGTCTCCTACAATAAGGTATCTATCATCGGGGTGATTCATTATAATGTCGTCTAGCTTAGATAGGAAATTTTTTAACTGTACAGAAAAGGATAAACCTAGATTTTGTTTACATAAGTAAAGAACACATAAATACATGTTTAGCTGAGTCCCTTCACTAGAATGGCCAATAGGTATCGCCAGCCATAAATCTTCTGCCGTAGATGTGAAATTCGGTTTCAAATATGTAGCTATGTCTTTTCGCACCGCAATGAGAACTCCACCACCACGGTTTTGACTGGTAAGCTCATAGTCCCTATCCCGCCGCCACACTATGTAGCGATTATCAAAGAGCTCTGAGTCACACACACTACTAGTCAACCATGTTTCCGTAAGAATCACTATATCATATGAACTAAGACATAAGTTACGATAAAAAATATCTGTTTTAGAGCGAAGTCCCCGGACGTTTTGATAAAAAACATTAAAATCACCGTTACTATGTGTCCTTAAGTTAGCCATCTAAACTCAGAGTAACTAAAAACATTATAAACAAATACTTAATAAAGGCGATAACCAGGGAGTAGTTAAAACATACACGAATAACATTATGTGGGTTAACTGATGATATTGCGACCGACGAATATAAACATTTTTTTAGATTGAAGTAAATTAAATAATCATGCGCAAGCGCCTGTGTCCACCTTAGATAAAGCAAAATGGATGCGATAATTTGTAGGGCGAGCGAGAAAGTTATATGTTGTGCGGTTTTTACTGTGCATAGAACAGCCCGATGAACCCAAAGAAACGGGTGGGGCGCAGCCGCACTCAGTATTACAGGGGTACTCAATTCAATGCTTACACAGAAGCGGATTCTAACGGTGTTCAAACAGCAACAAAGTAGCTTGGAAAGTAATGATATAATTAAACATGCACTATTAGGAATATATATAATGTGAAATAGGCAAACGATTAGGCAATCTTGTTTAAATCCTGTAGCTTTCCAACTATAAATGTGCGAGAAGTGTCATTCTTACGAACGTGAATTTTGCCAAACTTGACCCAAACATAGTTAAACTTGTTGATTTTAGCCTTTTCTCTGGTTTTATTCAGCAATAACTTTGATTCCGCATTTAAGTGATCATTGACGTATACTTGCTGCAATGAATCTTGGTAACCGAGATCGTGAGCTTTTAAAGTCTTCAGTGCTCGTGCAAAAGCTATGAAGTCCTCTTTGACGTAGCGATTGATAAAGCTTACTATGATGCACTTTTCCTTAGAGTTGTATGAGGGAACTCTCGATATGTAGCTAATCTGCGTCTTGGGAATCTGATAGCCGACCTTTACTCCAATCGAGTCAACGATACTAAACAGGTTTTCGTCTTTTTTTTGAGGGACGCCCTTGATTTCGACGTTGTTTAGACGTGATCTGTGATCGCTGATGGTCATCTGAAGCTTAACGTCGTTCAGGCTGGACTCAATGGATGTATATTTGGACTCAAGATCGTCCATTCTTCGTTCAGCACTAGTCAATCTTGCAGTGAATTCATCAATTTTGTCACTAGCAAACTGACAGGAAGATTTCAGTTCTCCAAACTCCTCTCTTATGGCCTTGATATCCTCAATTACCGCAGGTAATCCAGTGAGCTGAAGTTTGATATCTTGAATTTCCTTCATTACATTTTCTAACGTTATTGGCTCCTTAATAGGTGTTGGTACTGGAGATATCGCTCTGCATGTCGAGCATTTCCAGGCAGACCTTCGTTCTGCTCCTAGCCGCTTCCATCCGGATTCAGTAATACTGGCACAACCGAAATCAAACTGCTTTTCGCAAACAGTACATTGAACACCCGCGCCGTCAGCAAAGCTAATACTACATTTAACGCACTTCATCGTGACAACAGTAGACTACCAAAAGTTGACGATGTATGAAATAGCTCAGAAAGGTAATAACTGCGTGTTGCTTGGACCACTGTTAGCACTGTACTGTTGTTGTGCTGTACTCATTGGGGGGTTTTGCCATAATCGCCACGCTTGGCAGGTGGATTGGCGATCGCAGTTGAGTTGTGAATATACTCGAAGGACGCTGCTGCCCATCCTCCGGCTAATCCCTTAGTCGACTTTTACGACACCCACGGGAGGAGATGGGGTGGTGGTATTCTGAGCCGGCATCACACGGTAAATAATGGCGTCCAATAACGGCATCGCATCTACACAGGCTGAAAGTCTAAGTGCTTGACCGGCAGTCAGAAAACCATGTCCACACACCCAGATCCCACCCGCCTTCCGCCGGTTTTTTTTTTTAAACTTTGCCCCACACTAGGATTTCGCCTGTGTCGTGGGTGCGTTTACAAACACAAATTCCACACACAATGCACCCAGATCCGGAACAACTACCTGCAGATCGTACAATTATTTGTTCCGTGTGGGAATCGAACCCACGACCCGGTACGCAGCAGTCGACTGTATCAGCCACTGCACCAACAAATATAATTATCTTCGTATTTCCTGTGTACGGGTGTAAATTACCTGAATAAAGATGATTTTATTTATTAACTAGCTGGGACCCGTGGTTTCACCCGCGTTTAATTTAAAAGAAATTTAGAGTACTTCGACATAGACACTTGACATAGAATATATATGTTGGATTTCAAGGGTTTTATTGTTTTCGCGCGGAACCCTAAATATTTTTCTAAAATAAAAGTAGCCTAAGTTATTCCTTATAACGTCAGCTACCTGCCAGTGAAAGTCCCGTCAAAATCGGTCCAGCCATTTCGGAGATTACCCGGAACAAACAGACAGACAGACAAAAAATGTAAAAATCGTTTTTTTGTTATAGGTACCCTATATACTTTCATATGCATTTAGTAAAAAGCTGTTATTTTGACATTACAAACAGACACATCAATTTTATTTATTTGTATAGATTGACTGACAGATATCAGGTGACAAATAAATAAATAAAAACTTACAGTCGTCGAGATCGCAAGTCGGATTGGAGTCGCTGTTGTTGTCGACCGGCGCCGGTTGACCTTCGACGCATTCAGCACCTTCACCGTTCTCACCTGAGAAGACAATAACATCATCATCATCACAACAGCTAAAGGACATCCACTGCTGAAAAAAGCTTCGCGGTCACATGCCAGCGGCATCCAACGACCTTCAACAGGTCTTCCTGCGTTTTCCGGTGCGCGGCCTCCACTCGAGAACCTTTGTGCCCCAGCGGCCATCAGTTCTACGAGCAATGTGCCCTGCCCATTGCCACTTCAGTTTACTAATCCTTTCAGCTATGTCGACAACTTTAGTTCTTCTACGGATCTCCTCATTTCTGATTCGATCTCGTAGAGAAATACCAAGCATAGCTCTCTCCATAGCTCGCTGAGTGACCTTGAGCTTTCTTATGAGGCCCATTGTGAGTGACCACATCTCTGGTCCATATGTCATCACTGGTTAAAGACTTTCGTCTTGAGGCATTGCGGTATTGTTGACGAAAAGACGTTGCGAAGGTTCCCAAACACTGCCCAGCCGAGTCGGATTCGACGATTGACCTCTTTCTCGAAGTTGGAAATATATACATATATCATCATTTCGGTCGACTGAACTTCACTGGACACAAGCCTCCCCCAAAGATCACCACAACGACCGATATGGGTGTGTTGTGGGCTCATTGTGGGGTTTTGCCATAATCGCCACGCTTGGCAGACGGGTTGGCGATCGCAGTTGAGTTGTTAATGTACTCGAAGGACGCTGCTGCCCATCCTCCGGCGAATCCCTTAGTCGACTTTTACGACACCCACGTGAGGAGATGGGGTGGTGGTACTCTGATTAAAAAAAAAAAAAAAATTGAATGAAATAAATCATATATACCACTTTCACCGCTCTCTCCGCTC
Source organism: Diloba caeruleocephala (assembly GCA_947459985.1). Classification (NCBI taxonomy): domain Eukaryota; kingdom Metazoa; phylum Arthropoda; class Insecta; order Lepidoptera; family Noctuidae; genus Diloba; species Diloba caeruleocephala. Next base: position 3,757,819 of record OX381633.1, on the reverse strand, counting down.
TCAGCACTGTCAGCGCTCTCGCCGCTTCCCGGGCTTTCTGCGCTCTCCGCGCTCTCGACACTCTCGGGCTCCTCCGGTGGTCTGCAACAAAAATAAATGACTTAAATCTATAATTTCATTTGTAACATCGGTACTTCATGCCTTTCGCTCAATCAACGAAGACGTATTCGCGATAATGACGTGTTTGTAGGGCTGACCTTGCAAGCGCTCATCATATCGGCCATTTATACGTCCACTGCTAAACAAAGGCCTCCCCCATCGATTTTCACAACTGTGTCGTCATTTTGGGGGGTATTTGCCAATACTCACCACGCTTGGCAGGCGGGTTGGTGAGCGCAGTATGGTTACCGTTTCACAGAAGGGACGCTGCTGCCCATCGCTCTGGTTTAGATTCCCTTAGTAGGGTTTTACGACATCCACGGGAGGAGATGGAGTGGTGCTATATTCTTAATCCGGACACCACACGGAAAGCAAGCGCTCAAAAAGTCCATATCAAATATCATCACATTTTCTTAATTCTAGAATAGAACAGGAATTCACACACGACACAAGAGAAACCGGCACGGTTGGTTTATACAAGCGGCTGCTGCGCTCCGGGTCGTGGGTTCGATTCCCGCACTGAACAAAAATTTGTATGATCTGCAGGTAGTTGTTCCGGGTCTGGGTGTATTGTGTGTGGAATTCATGTCTGTAAACGCACCCACGACACAGGAGAAATCCTAGTGTGAAACCTTGCCCCGGTTTTCCAAAAAAAAGAAAAAATAATATTTATACTCACTTGGCGCCAGTCCCGTCGCCCTGCTGTAACACTCCAGTCGCCGTTTCGGGTTGCATCTCGTTTGGTGGCTATGGACAAAAATCCAATTATATAATTAGTAGTGTTGTGTCCAGATAAATACTTCACCACTGCATCTCTCGTGGATGTCGTAAAAGGCGACTAAGGGACTCTAAACCAGAGGGGTTATTACATTTATTTACACCAAAAACAAACAAACAAAACTTATAACAAAAAAAAGGGGTTTTGAAGTCGGTTTTTTTTTTTGTTAAAAAGTTTTATTTAGATGAGTTACTAATTTAATAATAATTCCGTGTGGTGTCCGGATTAAGAATATAGCACCACTCCATCTCCTCCCGTGGATGTCGTAAAAGGCGAATAAGGGAATAATATAAACCAGAGGGATGGGCAGCAGCGTCCCTTCTGTGAAGCGGTAGCCATACTGCGCTCACCAACCCACCTGCCAAGCGTGGTGAGTATTGGCAAATACCCCCCAGAATGATGACACAATTGTGGAAGTCTATGGGGAAGGCCTTTGTTCAGCAGTGGACGTCCTTTCGCTGGTATGATGATGATGATGATGATGAATTAGAAATGGAACACATACGAATATTCGTATTCATCGAATAACAACCAATTACTAAACTAGTTTATTTTATGGTTTAAGATATCGAGTCCTAACCAAAAATATTTTATTGTAAAAAGCGTGGGGTGCTTTATCAGATATTTTAATGATGGCGCTACTTTTACAAATATTCACAAAAATATTGACTTCAAGCACTTTTTTGCAATATAATTTTCTTTTTTGTTAACCACTCTATTGTTATTATAAACTTATTGAAAATTATTTTCTATTTTTTAGTTCGGTTATCTTCAAAAGCGTGTTGTTTTAGTTTTTTTTAACTATTGTTTTTTATCGTAAGCAAAAACCACTGCTTACGATACAAATTTCAAGTTCAAGCAATTGTCGCTTACGATAAGTCGGCACGATATATACATTGTCATATTAATCTCCTCCCATGGGTGTCGTAAAAGTCGAATAAGGGATTAGCCGGAGGACGGGGAGCAGCGTCCTTCGAGTACATTAACAACTCAACTGCGATCGCCAACCCGCCTGCCAAGCGTGGCGATTATGGCAAAACCCCCCAATGAGCTCACAACACATCCATATCGGTGATTGTGGTGATCTTTGCGGGAGGCCTGTGTCCAGCAGTGGACTTCATTTGGCCGAAATGATGATAATAATAATAATAGGCCAAGAGCCTCGACCAACACTTTAAGAGGCTCTCGTTAGCTGGGTCAAGGGCTTGATGCAGAAAGTGGTACTCCTGGAAACGGCTCGTATTGTTAGGAAGTTCCTCTCTCTGGAGCCCTAACCACCGATGGCTTGGACCCTGTTCTAGACGCTGGCGGGCTACTATTTTTTATATTTTTAAACATATACTGTGTATTTGTATGTATTTAAAAATGTAGTTTATATGTGTTTATGTAAATAAAGGAAATAATAATAAACTTCTATATATAAAAATGAATGAATATTTGTGTAATTCCTTTCCTTCAATTTTATTTTAGTAAGTAGCGTAGCAACGCCCGCCGGGTACAGCTAGTTATTTCATAAAAGGCGCTGTAGTACTATGTTAGAATTAATTAAGCAAAATAAAATATTAACAAACGTTGTAAATTTCTACCACCCCCTTCGCCTTGTAAACTTTGTAAATTCCTACCACCCCCTTCGCCTTGTAAACTTTGTAAATTCCTACCACCCCTTCGCCTTGTAAACTTTGTAAATTCCTATCACCCCCTTCGCCTTGTAAACTTTGTAAATTCCTATCACCCCCTTCGCCTTGTAAACTTTGTAAATTCCTATCACCCCCTTCGCCTTGTAAACTTTGTAAATTCCTACCACCCCCTTCGCCTTGTAAACTTTGTAAATTTCTACCACCCCCTTCGCCTTGTAAACTTTGTAAATTCCTATCACCCCCTTCGCCTTGTAAACTTTGTAAATTCCTACCACCCCTTCGCCTTGTAAACGTTGTAAATTCCTACCACCCCCTTCGCCTTGTAAATTTTGTAAATTCCTATCACCCCCTTCGCCTTGTAAACTTTGTAAATTCCTATCACCCCCTTCGCCTTGTAAACTTTGTAAATTCCTATCACCCCCTTCGCCTTGTAAACTTTGTAAAGTTCAAATGGCAAATCAATTACCTTATCAACATCAGCTGTGGTCTCTGGTTTCGCACCGTTGAACTCGTTCACAGCTTGCATCATGCCGAAGAAAGAGATTCTGTAATATAAATATTAATTTCGCTTCAATAATAAGGCGTGGTGGACTAAGGCGTAAAACTTCCTCATCGAGAGAAAAGTCCCGTGCCCAGCAGTGGGATAGTGATGGGCTATGTACGCCCACGAAATCTATCATCACATTTTCTTATGAAAAATCTTATAGGTGCAACCTTGCAGTACGTTCTGAATACGTGACGTTAAATATGGTCCGTAATGCTGCACAATATTGAGTGGAAAATGTGTTTTTCTTTTTCACCCAGACTCTAAACAAGTGATGCAGATCGTACAAATAGTTGTTCCATGCGGGAAACAAATCCGCGACCCGGAGCGCAGCAGCCGACGGTATCAGCCATTGCACCAACCGTGCCGTCTGGCCGCTTCATTAACCGACCTCAAAAAGGAGGAGGTTCTCAATTAGATGCGTATTTTTTTTATGTGTGTACACCGATTACTTCGACCATGATTACGTAGACCGATTTGAGATTTTTTTTTTTTGACTGGTGGAAAATGCTTTCGAATTGGTCCCATATAAATTTAATTACATTTGATTGAGTAGTTTTTTAACCAGCTTCAATAAACAGGTTAATTCTACTGCGCTTATCTAGATGATGTCTTAATACTTTCGATTCCTTTCAGATCAGAGAACCAATTTGATTCATTTTTATTTTTTGTGCTAAATAATGATATCAAATTGGAAAAAGTTATTACATTTATTTACACCAAAAACAAACAAACAAAACTTATAACAAAAAAAAGGGGTTTTGAAGTCGGTATTTTTTTTGTTAAAAAGTTTTATTTAGATGAGTTACTAATTTAATAATAATTCCGTGTGGTGTCCGGATTAAGAATATAGCACCACTCCATCTCCTCCCGTGGATGTCGTAAAAGGCGAATAAGGGAATAATCTAAACCAGAGGGATGGGCAGCAGCGTCCCTTCTGTGAAACGGTAGCCATACTGCGCTCACCAAGCCGCCTGCCAAGCGTGGTGAGTATTGGTAAATACTCCCCAAAATGATGACACAATTGTGAAAATCTATGGGGGAGGCCTTTGTTCAGCAGTGGACGTATAAATGGCCGATATGATGATGATGATTAATTTAATAATAATAGTGTTATACATACATAGCGGCCTGCAGATGTACGCTGCTAAACATAGGGCGCCCCCACAGGCCGCTATAACAAACAATATACACTAAGGAACTGTTCACACTTAATGTATAGCTAGACGCCGACTGTGAGCAGGCTCATCCCAGTCCCAGTGTAGAAAGAAAGAAAGAAAACACATTTATTCAGCACAAACATACTGACAGTACAGAACAGAAAGAAAATAGACATATTTTTAGGTAAATAAAAACAAATGCACCATTGGCATGATCATGCCGGAAGGGTTACCAACTCAGCATTTGCGGGGCATTAGGTGCCCAGCGCTGATTTTCAGTTGACACCCCTGCAGTGACACACGGACGGAGGGAACGTAATATTAGTATAAATAAAAATGTATACCAATAAGGCAGTGGCAAATAACATGAAATAAAAATAGGTACATATTAAAAAGTAAAACAGAATATTTAGAGGGTCCAAAATTTATACATAATGTGTGTAAAATTAAAAATAAGGTTTATTGACAGACTAAAATTTTTCTTTGAAATTAATGGGTAGTTGTACACATTTAAAACGTAGTGGTTACTTGCTCTGTGCTCATGTAAACGTTAAGTTGGAAAAAAAAATGGGTGAGAAAGCAAACCGCGTAAAGCAAGCTCATATTCGGCGGCTGTCAACATCATCATGCCAGCCAAAGGTCGTCCACTGCTGAACAAAGGCCTCCCCCTTAGATTTTCACAACGCCCGGTCACATGCCGCTCTCATCAACGACTCCCAGCTGTTCGCGACAAACCGGCGAAGGCGCCGGCGGGGGACTGGATGTCTCGAGGGCGGCGAGGAGCTACTCGGGATTCTTCGTCACCGATCGGACAACTTCAGCGATCGGCGCCGGGTGCGCCATCGGCTCGCTCACGGCAGCATTCAGCCATTATTCACGGTCCGTTACACACATATTGTAGGCGTCGCGCGATCCACCTTTTTATTGTTAATATTTTATTTCTATCATTTAATATACCAGTTTAGTTTGTTCGCTTTACTATTCATTTAATACATTCCAGGTATCCCCTTACACACTTAGATAGGGTACTGGAACCTACACCAGAAACCTTCACCAGAGGGCCAATTCTCCGAATTTAAAAATGTTCAACATATAGGTAGTTCCGATCTACAGTGCTGTTTGGTAAGAACTCTCATTAGCAAACTCACTTATGATTTTAATGAGGATTCAGAGGCCCAAGCACGAATAACTTTATGAAGATTAATTAAAACAATATTTTATTTCTTTCTCTGGTGACAAAATTGGCCTTAAAAAATAAAAATATTTTTATCATGTAAATCATACATAGGCACTTATGAATCGTCGAGACTTTAGTTGCCGCGTTCCAAGATGTGGATTTCCTATAGAGAAGAATGGGCAAGATTGAAATTAAATGTTACAATATTTTATGAGCATGTTGTTGTAAAAATCAATTTATTTGAAAACAATGTAGGAGAAAAGAGTTCTTAAAAAGTCTACTAAACCAGCCTCAATGTATTTATTTTAAAGTTTTGATTCAGTTATAAAGCATAAACTGCTTAACATATTAATAAAATAGAGTTTGCAAAACCTTGATTGTTTTCCGTTTGAGACTTTACTCAAATTGTTTGTAAGAACGAAAGTTCATTGTGTTATTAAATTTAATAATAGGAAGCATATTAAATCAAAATGTCGCAAGTATTTGTCAGTTGCACGTTTGTGATTGATATTATTATAATAAAATTATAATAAACCATTTTATTTTATTACTTTTCTATTTTGTGTTAGTAGCAACCCTACGGCATGGGGTCTCAACTCGAACAAAATATAAACATTCTTTATAAAAAATCATAGATGGCACCACAGGTGGCAATTATAAAATTATCAATCACTAAAAAGGATTATATGGCAGATATTAGCTGAAGTAAGATTCGTAAACATACAAATTTCTTTATTTAATGTATATTTTACTATTTACACTCATTATTCATGTATTTTCAACAGAAAATATAAATTAAGCTTTTTAGTTCAATTCGAACCCATTTCAATGAGCTTTAATTTTGCTTTAAGGTATTTGCAATTGATGGCGTTTTTGTAAGTATAAGGGGGGATCCCCTCATAGTATTCCATTTCCATGCCACGGTCTGGATGGGTGACCATCTATTTCATAGCGAAAACGCACCGTGCCTTGTCGAACAAGTTTTTACTTTTCACTCCGGATTCAGAGTGAGTTTGCTAGTGAGTTCTTACAGTATAGCAGAGTAGATCGGAACCATATTTTGTACATTTTCAATTAAGAGAAATCACCCTTTTATATCCAGCGACGTTGCAATCTACGATGGTGCACGCTTACCAGAAGAACCCTGTCTGTAAATTCCAAGTCGACGCTATTCTTACCTTTTTTTTATTGATGTGAAGGAAATTCTACATGGAACTTCCTTCACCCCGGGGAAGGGCGGAGGGGTATGCCGGACTCCTACCGGCTAAAACCACTGGAGCGGTCGTCTTCGGCACCTAAGGAGGCCCCAGGTCCTCGTAAGATCACACTAGAGCCGCCCATTGGTGCCACGCCTTTAGGCATATCACGGAGGGGAATGCTATTCTTACCTAAGGAGCTGCTTTCTCTGCTGAGCGCACAACGTCCGCGGCGTGAGGCAGTCGCACCGATGTTTGTAGCCCGACCATGCGCTCACTGTTCAAGAAAAGGAAACTTTACTTAATTTATTCATTCACGTTAACTAGCTGTGAGAGATTTATGTCTGTAAACTGTACACTTGACTTAACTACAGGACAAATCCTAGTGAGAGGAAAATGTTCCTACTTTATTGATTATAATATGATCTTATAATAATTTAATCCCAAGTTACGATTAAAAACTCATCATCATGATCACTTCAGCCGAATCAAGTCCACTGCTGGACACAGGCTTCCCCCTAAGATCGCCACAACGACTGGTCTGGATTGCGTTGTGTCCTCATTGGGGGGTTTTGTTGCCCATTCTCCGGCTTATTTCACGGTCGCCTTTTATGACACCCACAGGATGAAATAGGTTAGTGCTATTCGTAGGCACTACACGACATAATAATTAAAATATGTAATCATTTATAAAAAAAGACACATATATATATACATAATATCAACAATAAAATACATATAATAAATGAAAAATTGTCGAGTGTGAGGTCACATGCGGTACAGAGCGAGAAGGGGGAGTGAGGGAGGAGAGAGGGGAGGCGAGAGATAGAGGAGGTGAGAGGAGAGAGAGGGGAGGAGAGAGAGGGGAGACGAGAGACAGAGGAGGTGAGAGGAAATAGAGACAGGAGGAGAGAGGCGTGAGGAGAGAGAAGCGAGAGGACAGAGGAGAGAGAGGGGAGGAGAGAGAGGGGAGACGAGAGACAGAGGAGGTGAGAGGAAATAGAGACAGGAGGAGAGAGGCGTGAGGAGAGAGAAGCGAGAGGACAGAGAGATATTCAAAATGTCAGTAGAATCAACTTTCAATCAATATTAGCTCTCCTCGCATTATAAATTCAGCAGATCGAAACCATATTCTAGGTCTATTTACGCACAGATTACCAGCATTCCTAGTACGAGTTTCTATTCACGACTATTACGCTTCGATGGCAAAAAGAAATTCGTACTAGGAGAACAGTATTATTAGACCAGACTCGTGACCACGGTCAATGCAACTCGACCGAAACGTCGAGGTTAGTCAAAATATTATTTTGATATTGATCTGTGCGCCAATAGACCGGCGGGCTGATTAGCTAAAAACAGCAACAGCAGACGCGATAGCAGCTATCGCGCAGCCAAGTATCCACTGGCGGCAAAGCGTCAAAAAAATTGGTACTACGTAAGGCATCACCCGCCTGTCGCTATTGTGGAAGATGCATAGTTACTAGCGCCAGTAGCCACCAGTGGAACTAGAAATAATGAACGTTTTTAATTCATTGATTGTCCGACAGAGGCGCGTGAGAGATCTTCGCCTGTTTAGTCGCTATCGGCAAATAGGTAATACCAAATTGACGTTTGACAGCGGCGTTGGAGCAATTTACGCCTGTTGCAAAGCGTCTGCGACTTAGGTGATCAGCCCGCCGCTATAATCCTAAAAGCATGCATCAAAGGAGCGGGTACTGACGGTCGCGCACGGTGGTGCGGGTGGCCATGTCGCGCAGGCGCGCGCTGGCGGCGGCGCGCTGGTGCGGCCGCAGGTAGCGCGCCAGGCGCGCGCGCGCCGCGCCCAGCCAGCGCCAGCGGCCCGCCCCCCCGCCGCCCTCCAGCGGGATCATCTCCACCTGCCGCACCACTCGGATCAAAACATACATCCTCATAGCAGCACGTCCACTACTGAACAAAGACATCTCCTATACATTTCCACATATGCCGTCCGCATCCAACGACTCCCAGCGACCTTCACCCCGTTGGAGGTCGTCCCACGCTGCGTGTTCCGGTGCGCGGTCTCCACTCGAGAACCTTTTACCCCAACGGCCATCAGTTGTACGAGCAATTCAAGGTCAGGTCAAATCCGACTCGGCTGGGCAGCGATCGGGAAACTTCGCAACGTCTTTTCGTCAACAATACCACAGCGCCGCAAGACGAAAGCCTAAAAAACCATTGAATGTTTCCTGCGATGATATATAGAAACGTGATCACTATGGCCCTCGTAATAAAGTTCAAAGTCACTCAGCGAACTATAGAGAAAACTATGCTTGGTATTTTTCTACGAGATCGAATCAAAAATGAAGATATTCATAGAAGAATGAAAGCTGCCGAAAACGCTAAAAGGATAAATAAGCTAAAACAGCAACAAGCGGAGCACATTGCGCGTAAAACTGATGACCTTTGGAGCAAAAAGGTTCTCGAATGGAGACCGCGCACCGGAAAACGCAGCGTGGGACGACCTCCAACGAGGTAGACAGACGACCTGGTGAAGCTCGTTGTGGAAATCTGTGGTGGAGGCCTTCGTTCAGCAGTGGACAATCATTGACTGATCTGATGATGACGACGACCAATCGCAGCGCAGGAATATGACGTGACACAGGTACGTCGACACGTATATACCGGGTGCTAATTTAGTCAACTACACTCCAAAGCGATAGAGCAATTATGCCGTCAATAAATAAATAACAACAATAAAAATGTTTTTAAAAACATACGCAATAGATAGTCTCCATCCAAAATAGTTAATCTTACACAGAACCCGTCTCGTACAATGATCGAGCGCGGGGCGCACTACGGCAATGTACAGTACTAACGCCCGATAGTATGTACAAGGCGCATGAAACGGTATCAGAGTTGAAACAAATATTTTGGTGAAAAATGAAAGTACAATTATTCACTGATTCGGGTAAAGAATCGTGGACTGATTCATCTCCTAAAATATTACAGGTGATCAAATCGACACCCAGTCACCAATAATATGTTTTGAACATCGTTTTTGATAATCCGCCAGCCATGTACTGTCGACAGTAACTTCATATATCATTTCATCTTCATCAATCAGGTATCCTCCAAAACATTTTGGCATATATACATCCCTCGTTTAAAAATCATCCTGTATATTAGTAATCAGCATAAAGACATCCACTGCTGAACAAAGGCCTCCCCGACATATTTCCACAACTCGCGGTAACATACCGGCCGCATCTAACGACTCCCAGCGACCTTCATCTCCTATAATACAAGAGATCTTAAAACATATAAATTACGTGTCACGTTGTTTGTCCGCTATAGTCCATAGACTAAACTACTGAATCGATTTTAATAAAATTTTGCACAGTGTGCAGTTTTACCCAACTTAAAAGATAGGATAGTTTATATCTCAATTTATAATCGCAATATCATTTTATTGCGAAATATTTGGTTTATTATCTGACAAAGAGTCATAATTATCTGGTAGTTCGATAAGATTCTAACAGTTGGCGGTATAAGGTGATTAGTTGACTGGATTGAGTAAGTATCCAATAGACGGCGCTATGTTAAAAGTACAACATTTTATGTAAGCTACAATTTATTAGTATAACCGCAATTTATTATAATTCCACGCGTGCGAAGCCGCGGGCAATAGCTAGTTATATTATAATTACGCACCTTGAACGTGATAGTAGACGCAGCTTTGAAATTCTCCAATATTTTGCAAAACCTCTCCACTGCATACCTGTCAAAACAGAAAAATATAACTTATACAATATTTTGAGTTATTCCTTTGAGGATTAATGAGTACTGCGGAGATGTTTGGTACCTACCACCCTATCATATGCTCGGCGCATGAGGTCATTGACCGCCAGCTTTTCTAGATTAATAACATTTTGCGATATATTAACGTACTATTATTTTTACTGATTCGTGTGCGAATCTTGGGAGTGATTCGTGTAGCGAATCTTGGGAGTGATTCGTGTAGCGAATCTTGGGAGTGATTCGTGTAGCGAATCTTGGGAGTGATTCGTGTAGCGAATCTTTTTTTAAATCTAATTTATAAGGCTTCAGTACTCTAGGTGACTATGCCAGCCTCATGGGATCGTTCACAATACAATATGTGACACGCAAGTCGCAGTAACAACCCACATGGCACACATCACACTATACCAGAACTTACCCACATATAATGCAATTTTATCTACCCTATCCTTTCCAGCCTCACCTTTAAACACATTTTCAGGAAAATCAAATATGCTTGCATTCGTCAGACAATGGCTGGCCTAAGAGTACATTTAATTGGCCATTGTGTAAACTCATATCAGACATCATACTCAGCCTCTGGTCCCGGTAGCGAATCTTGGGAGTGATTCGTGTAGCAAATCTTGGAACTGATTCACCCGCTTAGATCGGCACTTGGTACGTTGAGACAATTAATGAATTACTGTTTTTATTCAGCATTAATGGCGCCTAAATATCACGTTTTAACCTGACACCGCGCTGTTGGTGAGTCATTATTCACAAATGCTGTTGTTTTTTGTTTCCATTTTTGTGCTTTTAGTTTATTTCAATGTTAGAATTTACATTACTTTCAAAATACTTGTATTGCAAGTATTTTCATTTAATGTCGTATTGTTGTTATCATTTTGTATATAGGGTCTTAATTTAATCATGGAAATTATTTTAAGGCTACGCACTATGAATGGTATAGAATTAATTTCAAATATTAAGTATCGGTTTAACTGATGATAAATAAATAAATATTTAAATACTCGACTAGCGAAAGATTTACCGACTCTGTATTATTTTGTAGGATATCCTATAGATTTACTTCCTAAAACATTTGCCATTATTAAAGTACCCTATATATGATACGTACTCTTTCTCCATCGGCTTGTCAAACTGTCTGCACATGCATATCTTGCTGACTATTTGTTGTGTGATCTCACTCTGTTGGGCTAACTTGCACAGTTGCTCGTGTATAATTGACGCACCTGAAAATGTGGGTCCTATTATAATTGGATCATACTATAAAGATCTTCATAACAGCTGTTAATAGAGCAAGCGAGTTTTTTTTAACGATAACGTTATGATCTACTATAACTTGCATTTCAAATAATGTCATCGACAGTTTATTTTTATCATTTATTTTTATAAAGCGGTTAATACCCTGACAAGCGTGACCGCTCATTGGGATCGGTTTATGTGTGTGTATGCGTGGGTAGGTGTGTGTATGAGTGGGTAGGCGTGTGTATGTGTGGGTAGGTGTGTTTATATGAGCGGGTAGGTATGTGTGTATGTTTGGGTGTGTGGGTATGTTTGGGTGCGTAGGTATGTGTGGGTATGCATGGGTAGGTGTGTATGTGTTGGTAGGTGTTATATGAGCGGGTAGATGTGTGTGTATGTTTGGGTGTGTGGGATGTGTGTATATGTGTGGGTAGGTGTGTATATGTTCGGGTAGGTGTGTATATGTTCGGGTAAGTGTGTGTGTATGTTTGGGGTTTTTGGGTGCGTGTGTGTGAGTGGGTGGGGGAGTGCATGTGTGCGTGGCGCACCGTGCGGCCGCAGCGCGCGGCGCAGCGCGGGCAGGTCCCAGGCGGCGGGCCGTGGGTGGGTGTGTGTGTGTATGTGTGTGTGCGTGGCGCACCGTGCGGCCGCAGCGCGCGGCGCAGCGCGGGCAGGTCCCAGGCGGCGGGCCGTGGGTGGGTGTGTGTGTGTATGTGTGTGTGCGTGGCGCACCGTGCGGCCGCAGCGCGCGGCGCAGCGCGGGCAGGTCCCAGGCGGCGGGCCGTGGGTGGGTGTGTGTGTGTATGTGTGTGTGCGTGGCGCACCGTGCGGCCGCAGCGCGCGGCGCAGCGCGGGCAGGTCCCAGGCGGCGGGCCGTGGGTGGGTGTGTGTGTGTATGTGTGTGTGCGTGGCGCACCGTGCGGCCGCAGCGCGCGGCGCAGCGCGGGCAGGTCCCAGGCGGCGGGCCGTGGGTGGGTGTGTGTGTGTATGTGTGTGTGCGTGGCGCACCGTGCGGCCGCAGCGCGCGGCGCAGCGCGGGCAGGTCCCAGGCGGCGGGCCGTGGGTGGGTGTGTGTGTGTATGTGTGTGTGCGTGGCGCACCGTGCGGCCGCAGCGCGCGGCGCAGCGCGGGCAGGTCCCAGGCGGCGGGCCGTGGGTGGGTGTGTGTGTGTATGTGTGTGTGCGTGGCGCACCGTGCGGCCGCAGCGCGCGGCGCAGCGCGGGCAGGTCCCAGGCGGCGGGCCGTGGGTGGGTGTGTGTGTGTATGTGTGTGTGCGTGGCGCACCGTGCGGCCGCAGCGCGCGGCGCAGCGCGGGCAGGTCCCAGGCGGCGGGCCGTGGGTGGGTGTGTGTGTGTATGTGTGTGTGCGTGGCGCACCGTGCGGCCGCAGCGCGCGGCGCAGCGCGGGCAGGTCCCAGGCGGCGGGCCGTGGGTGGGTGTGTGTGTGTATGTGTGTGTGCGTGGCGCACCGTGCGGCCGCAGCGCGCGGCGCAGCGCGGGCAGGTCCCAGGCGGCGGGCCGTGGGTGGGTGTGTGTGTGTATGTGTGTGTGCGTGGCGCACCGTGCGGCCGCAGCGCGCGGCGCAGCGCGGGCAGGTCCCAGGCGGCGGGCCGTGGGTGGGTGTGTGTGTGTATGTGTGTGTGCGTGGCGCACCGTGCGGCCGCAGCGCGCGGCGCAGCGCGGGCAGGTCCCAGGCGGCGGGCCGTGGGTGGGTGTGTGTGTGTATGTGTGTGTGCGTGGCGCACCGTGCGGCCGCAGCGCGCGGCGCAGCGCGGGCAGGTCCCAGGCGGCGGGCCGTGGGTGGGTGTGTGTGTGTATGTGTGTGTGCGTGGCGCACCGTGCGGCCGCAGCGCGCGGCGCAGCGCGGGCAGGTCCCAGGCGGCGGGCCGTGGGTGGGTGTGTGTGTGTATGTGTGTGTGCGTGGCGCACCGTGCGGCCGCAGCGCGCGGCGCAGCGCGGGCAGGTCCCAGGCGGCGGGCCGTGGGTGGGTGTGTGTGTGTATGTGTGTGTGCGTGGCGCACCGTGCGGCCGCAGCGCGCGGCGCAGCGCGGGCAGGTCCCAGGCGGCGGGCCGTGGGTGGGTGTGTGTGTGTATGTGTGTGTGCGTGGCGCACCGTGCGGCCGCAGCGCGCGGCGCAGCGCGGGCAGGTCCCAGGCGGCGGGCCGTGGGTGGGTGTGTGTGTGTATGTGTGTGTGCGTGGCGCACCGTGCGGCCGCAGCGCGCGGCGCAGCGCGGGCAGGTCCCAGGCGGCGGGCCGTGGGTGGGTGTGTGTGTGTATGTGTGTGTGCGTGGCGCACCGTGCGGCCGCAGCGCGCGGCGCAGCGCGGGCAGGTCCCAGGCGGCGGGCCGTGGGTGGGTGTGTGTGTGTATGTGTGTGTGCGTGGCGCACCGTGCGGCCGCAGCGCGCGGCGCAGCGCGGGCAGGTCCCAGGCGGCGGGCCGTGGGTGGGTGTGTGTGTGTATGTGTGTGTGCGTGGCGCACCGTGCGGCCGCAGCGCGCGGCGCAGCGCGGGCAGGTCCCAGGCGGCGGGCCGTGGGTGGGTGTGTGTGTGTATGTGTGTGTGCGTGGCGCACCGTGCGGCCGCAGCGCGCGGCGCAGCGCGGGCAGGTCCCAGGCGGCGGGCCGTGGGTGGGTGTGTGTGTGTATGTGTGTGTGCGTGGCGCACCGTGCGGCCGCAGCGCGCGGCGCAGCGCGGGCAGGTCCCAGGCGGCGGGCCGTGGGTGGGTGTGTGTGTGTATGTGTGTGTGCGTGGCGCACCGTGCGGCCGCAGCGCGCGGCGCAGCGCGGGCAGGTCCCAGGCGGCGGGCCGTGGGTGGGTGTGTGTGTGTATGTGTGTGTGCGTGGCGCACCGTGCGGCCGCAGCGCGCGGCGCAGCGCGGGCAGGTCCCAGGCGGCGGGCCGTGGGTGGGTGTGTGTGTGTATGTGTGTGTGCGTGGCGCACCGTGCGGCCGCAGCGCGCGGCGCAGCGCGGGCAGGTCCCAGGCGGCGGGCCGTGGGTGGGTGTGTGTGTGTATGTGTGTGTGCGTGGCGCACCGTGCGGCCGCAGCGCGCGGCGCAGCGCGGGCAGGTCCCAGGCGGCGGGCCGTGGGTGGGTGTGTGTGTGTATGTGTGTGTGCGTGGCGCACCGTGCGGCCGCAGCGCGCGGCGCAGCGCGGGCAGGTCCCAGGCGGCGGGCCGTGGGTGGGTGTGTGTGTGTATGTGTGTGTGCGTGGCGCACCGTGCGGCCGCAGCGCGCGGCGCAGCGCGGGCAGGTCCCAGGCGGCGGGCCGTGGGTGGGTGTGTGTGTGTATGTGTGTGTGCGTGGCGCACCGTGCGGCCGCAGCGCGCGGCGCAGCGCGGGCAGGTCCCAGGCGGCGGGCCGTGGGTGGGTGTGTGTGTGTATGTGTGTGTGCGTGGCGCACCGTGCGGCCGCAGCGCGCGGCGCAGCGCGGGCAGGTCCCAGGCGGCGGGCCGTGGGTGGGTGTGTGTGTGTATGTGTGTGTGCGTGGCGCACCGTGCGGCCGCAGCGCGCGGCGCAGCGCGGGCAGGTCCCAGGCGGCGGGCCGTGGGTGGGTGTGTGTGTGTATGTGTGTGTGCGTGGCGCACCGTGCGGCCGCAGCGCGCGGCGCAGCGCGGGCAGGTCCCAGGCGGCGGGCCGTGGGTGGGTGTGTGTGTGTATGTGTGTGTGCGTGGCGCACCGTGCGGCCGCAGCGCGCGGCGCAGCGCGGGCAGGTCCCAGGCGGCGGGCCGTGGGTGGGTGTGTGTGTGTATGTGTGTGTGCGTGGCGCACCGTGCGGCCGCAGCGCGCGGCGCAGCGCGGGCAGGTCCCAGGCGGCGGGCCGTGGGTGGGTGTGTGTGTGTATGTGTGTGTGCGTGGCGCACCGTGCGGCCGCAGCGCGCGGCGCAGCGCGGGCAGGTCCCAGGCGGCGGGCCGTGGGTGGGTGTGTGTGTGTATGTGTGTGTGCGTGGCGCACCGTGCGGCCGCAGCGCGCGGCGCAGCGCGGGCAGGTCCCAGGCGGCGGGCCGTGGGTGGGTGTGTGTGTGTATGTGTGTGTGCGTGGCGCACCGTGCGGCCGCAGCGCGCGGCGCAGCGCGGGCAGGTCCCAGGCGGCGGGCCGTGGGTGGGTGTGTGTGTGTATGTGTGTGTGCGTGGCGCACCGTGCGGCCGCAGCGCGCGGCGCAGCGCGGGCAGGTCCCAGGCGGCGGGCCGTGGGTGGGTGTGTGTGTGTATGTGTGTGTGCGTGGCGCACCGTGCGGCCGCAGCGCGCGGCGCAGCGCGGGCAGGTCCCAGGCGGCGGGCCGTGGGTGGGTGTGTGTGTGTATGTGTGTGTGCGTGGCGCACCGTGCGGCCGCAGCGCGCGGCGCAGCGCGGGCAGGTCCCAGGCGGCGGGGTCGTCGCGCGCGCCGGGCCGCAGCGCGCGCAGCACGCGCGCCGCCGCGCCCACCGTGCTGCCGCCTGCCGGACACACGCGCTGGTTATTATGTTATTATGTAGGGGACAAACTAGCGACACCGGGGACTCGCTAATGTGTTGCTGGCCTTTAGGACAGTTCTTTGTAAGCCTTCTAATCGTATGTTAGTCATATTTTTGGGGGTTGAGCTCCCGGTATTCGTCACACACCATACGAAAGGCAGCAACACTGTTGTCAGCAACAATGTTGCAACTGCACGCCACGAACTCGGTATTCTGTTGCTATAAGGGCAGGTATGACCCAAGGCAACCCAGTGCCCCCAATACATCATAAATCGATTTAAAACAGAATTATGAGCAAATGCTCGTTCTCAAATGATAGGCTCTGCTTGTACATAACGTAAAGGATGTAAGTAATAATGTACCGGCAACTTCGGGAAGAGGATACACTTACGGCCGAATACTCAAATGCCATTTAACGTTAAGTCCCCGCTTAAACAATTTAAGCTGCCCGGTTTTGTACCAAAAACATGTTTCTCGAATAGTTTAAGCAGGGACTTAACGTTAAATAGCGTTTGAGTATTCGACCGTTAGGCCTATAAAACAAATAGGAAAGTCACTTATCTCGGAAACAGATTTTGTCATTTAAGAGCACGCATTGTATCACAAACAACGCAATAACAACAGTACGTGATTATTGTACTATAATATGATATTATTATGCTACTGCGAGCAATGACCTCATCGATGAGTTCACGAGATGATAAATCAATCATTTTACCTGCCTCAACGGCAACATACATAATGATCAGCCAATTACTATCCCACTGCTGGGCACGGGCCTTTTCCCACGGCGAGAAAGGTTAGGCGTTAGTCCATCACGCTGGTCTAGTGCGAGTTGGCGGACTACACACACCATTGAGAACATTTTGGAGCCCTCTCAGGTGTGCAGATTTCCTCGCGGTTTTCCTTCACTGTTAATGCAAATGATAATCAAATTCTGAACAGCAGCATACCCCACTTTTTGTTTGTGCACGTCTATGGTTCAATACCTATCGAATGATATAAGTTTCATTTCACTCCTTCTATAATAAATACTTAAAAAAGGTGCCGAACGTTTCGATGTTCAAGTATTTACTATAATGATTATGTAAGTGTACGTAAGTAAGTAAGTAATATGTATGTGAAAAATTAACTCGCACTAGGGGTAGTGCGAGTTTATTTTTTAAATCGAAACGTAACAGTAAAACTACACGTTAACCGCGTTTGGCGCTGCGATTGGCCCGCTCCAAACCCTTCGACACGTCTTGAAGCGTTGCGCGCCTATATGTACCTGAAACCATCTGGTTAACACACGACGCTGACAGTTTTAACAGAAAGTGGATTGTTACTTTAGTACGAAACAGTGCCGTTCGATTATTTTGCTGTAACCAAAGCTCTATAGACATGTCTTTCTTTCATATGACGTTGCGCATGTGCTCGCAAGACGTAGTAATAGTTTTTTTGTTTATGCTTAATACTATCTGTCTATAGTTACTTGGTCTTAGTTTTTTACGTTTCGATTTAAAAAAGAAACTGATAACATAATGTTCTTAACATATCGGACTTAATATGATGTTTAATTCTTATATTGCGTTAAACACTTAAATTATTTCTGTTATTAATTATTTATACTATAGTAAAAATTTGCCGTGTGATGCCGGCTCAGAATACCACCACCCCATACCTCCTCCCGCGGGTGTCGTAACAGTCGACTAAGGGATTAACCGGAGGATGGGCAGCAGCATCCATCGAGTACATTAACAACTCAACTGCGATCGCCATCCCGCCTGCCAAGCGTGGCGATTATGGCAAAACCCCCCAATGAGCCCACAACACACCCATATCGGCCGTTGTGGTGATCATTAGTGGAGACCTGTATCCAGCTGTGGACTTCATTTGGCCGCAATGATGATGATAATGAAAAATATTCACTATTCTAGTCGTAGCTGAAGTCACTTCACTATAATCAGGTCCTATCAGAAAACCAGCGCTGCAGCATTTAGATTCAGTCTTTCCCAACGTGGGCGATAACGCCCCCTTGTGGGCGCTGCAGGCCTAAAGGGGGGCGGTAAGAGACCCAGAAAAAAAAGAAGGCATTGTGTAGGGCTTTGGGGTCGATTTATAATTTCATCTACCTAGCTAGGAAGACTCTTAGACACCGACTGAGCTCTCGACTCTCGACTACATCTTGTGAACATCAACTAATATTAATTAAGATATAGCTCAAACTCGGTTCGATATAAAAGACCGCGGGCAATCATGTTTTAACAAGTTTTTGTTAAATAATCCGAATTGTACATTCCTATACCAATCGGCTGGTTCTATAATACTTGTTCTTGCTTGTCGAGTACGATTGGGCGTCGAATGAGATAAACGAGTTTATGCACGTTTGTCTTATTCCTGTTGGTGCGTGCTGCTTATGCAATCCTATATAAACGACGTAAATTTATTTTATTTTCATTTGCGGTTTCGCGCATAATAGATAAGCAGTACTTGATTTCAACACTTACGTATTTCTTAAAACAAAACAATGTCGGAAGTAAAAAAGAAGAGACGGCAATACTCTGCGGAATATATTAAATTCGGATTTATTGAAAATCCCACAAACCCGTCGTCGCCTTTGTGTCTTCTATGTCTAAAAACATTTTCGAACGAAGCAATGAAGCCTTCAAGACTGCAAGATCATTTGAATAAAATGCATCCAGATAAGACAGAAAAGAACGTAGCATATTTTCAAGACCTAGAGAAGAAGCATAATACTCAGCCAAGTGTATCAAAACTATTTTCGGCGGCTGCTAAGCAAGATGACGACGGACTTCGAGCTTCGTACAATATCTCTTTGTTAATTGCTCAAAAAGGCAAACCACACAACATCGGAGAAGAGTTAATTTTGCCAGCAATAAAGGAAGTAATAACTACTGTGCTTCATAAACCGGCCGCAGATATTATCCGAAAAATTCCTTTGAGTAATAATTCTGTGCAAAGACGAATTGATGAAATGGCTGAAAACATTGAAGAATCATTGTGCAATCATCTGAGGACTAGTCAATTCTCAATTCAGCTCGATGAGTCCACTTTACCAACTAATGAAGCGTTGTTGCTATCTTACGTGAGGTTTATTAAAGATGAGAAAATACGTGAAGAACTATTGTTTGCCAGAAATTTGGAGACAGATACAAAAGGCGAAACCATATTCAATACATTGGAAAAGTTTTGTGAAGAGAAAGAGATTCCTTTGAAAAATATTATATCAGTTGCTACGGATGGCGCTCCGGCTATGACAGGGCGCCATAAAGACTTCATAGCATACTTAAAGAATAAAATTCCAGATGTCCTTGCTATACATTGCGTTATTCATAGACAACATTTGGTTGCTAGAAACTTAAGTGAACGACTATTTCAATCACTGCAATATGTCATCAAAGCAGTCAATAAAATCCGTAGCAGCTCTTTGAATGATAGATTATTTCATCAGCTTTGTGTTACTAATGACGAAGATTTCAACCGTTTGTTGCTTCATACTGAAGTTCGTTGGCTGTCAAGAGGCAATTGTCTGATTCGATTTTACAACCTGTTTGACTCTATGATAGAGTTCTTGGAAACTAAAGATACAAAACTGCTCAACAAGCTCATAACATCAAATAATGATATAGCTTACATGACAGACCTGTATAAAATGTTCAACGACATGAACCTCCAACTGCAAGGCGATGAACTAAATTTAATTAAAACAAAAAATGTCGTTGCTGCTTTCGCAGCCAAACTGCTTCTGCACAAAAAGAATATGGGCAGACGTGAGTTTCACAATTTTCCGAATTTATCAGTATACTGCAGTAACGACGACTTGTTTGCCTACTGCCAACATTTGGGAAACCTCCACATTGACTTCACCGAACGATACCAGGACATTTTAAACTTGGAAATACCAGACTGGGTGTTGGATCCGTTTTCAAATGTCAATACAGCAATGTCACCTCAGCTGGAAGAAGAACTTATAGAATTGACAACAAACGAAGAAATAAAAATCAAGTTCAAAAATGGGTATCAAGAATTTTGGCTACAAAAACCGATCCCGCAATTGTACCCTGGATTGTGGTCAATTGTTCAACGATTTTTGATAGCATTCCCATCGTCATATTTGTGTGAACGTGGATTTAGTGCTGTGGCAACGCTGCTTACTAAAAAGAGAAATCGTTTGCGTGTTACCGAACGTGGCGACTTGCGGCTGTTTTTGAGTAAATTGGAACCTGATATCAACAAACTTATTGAACAGCATCAGATTCAACCTTCACATTAGTTTTTATATAAGAATTGATTATGTTTGTTTTATTTTCAATAAAAGATACTCTGTCCGAATACTATAAATTTGCGTTTCAATAATCAGTTATAAGTACTTAGCGGTTTTTAAGTATGTTTAAAAAGGGGGGCGTTAAAAAATAATTTATTCTTAAAGTGGGCAGTAGACAAAAAAAGGTTGGGAACCCCTGTTCTATAATCATATTTTTGTGCTGTTTTGTTTGTACTTTACTATTTTCATAATTGTGCGAGACTGGAATGTTTCTTTCTTTATTAGGGGTACTGAATTTTCCGCGCTAGGTACATACACGTGACCGGCTGGGGGACCGCTTTATAGTTACCATCTCCGAGATGTGCCTATAGGCGTGGCACCAGTGGGCCGCTCTAGTGTGATCATACGAGGACCTGGAGCCTCCCTTAGGTGCCGAAGATGACCGCTCCAGTGGTTTTAGCCGGTAGGAGTCCGGCATACCCCTTCGCCCTTCCCCGGGGCGAAGGAAGTTCATGATTTTCCACTGGGCACCAATAAAAAAATTAAAAAAGGTACATACACGCGAAGTTAAGAGTAACAGTGATATATTTCCACTCGTTGTGGAAATCTGAGGGGGAGGCCTCTGTTCAGCAGTGGACGTCCTGTGGCTGATATGATGATGATGATGGTGATACTCACAGTGTGCTAACGCCCACACCACGTCGCGTATGAAAGCGAACAGTGCGTCGGCGTTGTTAGCGAGGCAGAGGCATAGGCGACAGTGACACCCGAAGCGGGCTCGGTACACCCAGTCCTCGGTCACCATCTCCACGCTCCTGGGGACAAAGAGGAATTGTTAAAGGTTGAATAGTCATGTGTGCCGTGTGGTGCCGGCTCAGAATACCACCACCCCATCTCCTCCCGTGGGTGTCGTAAAAGTCGACTAAGGGATTAGCCAGAGGATGGGCAGCAGCGTCCTTCGATTACATCAACAATTCAACTGCGATCGCCAACCCGGCTGCCAAGCGTAGCGAATATGGTAAAATCTCCCAATGAGCCCACAACACACTCATATCGGTCGTTGTGGTGATCTTTGGGGAGGCCTGTGTCCAGTAGTCAAAGTCAAAGTCAACATTTTTTATTTCAAATAAACCAAATATTGGCACTTATGAAACGTCAGAATCTAAGTTGCATGGTTCCAAATAGTTGATCTCGTGGAGAAGAGCCGGCAAGAAACTCCATGGATACTCTTTTAAAATAATTGAGATTACAATGTTGATTGATACAAATTATTGTAATAGATATACCGAGAAAAATGTAGGACAATGTGTAAAGATGGAACATACCACAATGTGTACCACAGTAGTGGACTTCATTCGGCCGAAATGATGATGATGATGAATAGTCGTGTAGTGTCCAGATTTAGAATAATTCGCGGTTTTGCGATGGCTCAAGGCCCAACACAGACTGGTTAAAGACTTTCGTCTTGAGGCATTGCGGTGTTGTTGACGAAAAGACGTTGCGAAGTTTCCCAAACGCTGCCCAGCCGAATGATCTGTAGGCCTTACAAATATTTGTGCCGTGCGGGGAACGACCTTGCGGCCCGTAGCTATGCCATGCCGTCTATACGATAGTACTACTTACATGTTCGTCCCGATGAGAGTGAACATGAGCGCGCTGATCTCGCACCAGGAGTGGAACACGCCCAGCAGCCACTCCTGCACCGGCGAGAACGTTTGTGCTGCCGACTCACACGCTAGGCGCTCAGCTTCTGTACGTACAAACAATATCATCTATACAAATAAATAAAATTGAAGTGTCCGTTTGTAATGTCAAAATAACAGCTTTTTACTAAATGCATATGAAATTATACAGGGTGTCCAGTAAATAGCACGACATACTGCAGGAGGTGAGAGCTTGGGTCAATACCTACCAAAAAACACAATATATGTTCAGCAAAGTCTTACGGATTTACAGTAGTACAAAATTTTCCGAAATATCGAAAAATCTGAAAATTTTAATGAAAATTGTACTTCTTGAAAACATTTTAGTTTTTAATAGAATAAAGACTAATCAATGAGTAAAGTCATCATTTCGGCCGAATGAAGTCCACTGCTGGACACAGGCCTCCCCCAAAGATTACCACAACGACCGATATGGCTGTGTTGTGGGCTCATTGGGGGGTTTTGCCATAATCGCCACGCTTGGCAGACGGGTTGGCGATCGCAGTTGAGTTGTGAATGTATTCGAAGGACGCTGCTGCCCATCCTTCGGCTAATCCCTTAGTCGACTTTTACGACACCCACGGGAGGAGATGGGGTGGTGGTATTCTGAGCCGGCACCACACGGCACATGAGTAAAGTAACTATTCACAAATAATGTGAGGTAAAAAAAAACTAGAAAAGGAATCATTCATTACGAGATTCTTAAAAATCTCTGTCAAGGTAGAGATTTTGTTAAGACTTTGCTGAATATATATGTCGCCGCAGCGCCTACATCAGTCGGAAATATAAACAGCGTCTAATTTATTTTAATATTAAACTATTTAATGTAAACTCTAATCTTAAATCACTACGAATTTATCTAAAAAGCCTATCTATGTATTAGCTTTGCCGTTCTTAAACCATGCTATTAAATTAGTTTTGTTTGACTATCAATTGATTGTTTTGAATAGTGAGAATAAAAAGTAAGTTCATATTTTGATTTATTTAAAACTTTCAGCTCTGTGATTGTTTGTAATTTAATCTTAATTCTATTTATAATAAGTGTTAATTATCTGTAACAGTTTCATTGTCTTGTAAGAAAGAGATAATTTATTTATCAGCTTGTAAGTAGATCAATTTGTTGTGAATTCTACGCGGGTACAATGACGTTTATAAAATTGCACCCGCTTGGAATAGCTAGCCAACTCGCCCACTTTTGCTCCTGATCATCGAGTTGGAAAGGTCGTAAGCAAAACCCCTGTAACTTTGATTAATTAATTAGCATTTAATTAAAGAAGTTAATTGTGCTATTCATTTATAATTTTATTGTTTCTCCGTGCCATTACTTTGTTAAAAAATAAATCATTTGAACACCTAGGCTGACTTGTTTGCTAACTGTTTTGTTTTATAGATACCACTCCCTTATGGATGAATTTAATATTAGCAGAACCGATGACCAGTATGGGGTCAGCGGTTCTGCGCATTTTAAAAATAATCATGTTCCCTCTTTTCCGATATATATATTGTTTTTTCGGTAGGTATTGACCCAAGCTCTCACCCCCTGCAGTATGTCGTGCTATTTACTGGACAGCCTGTATATGGCATTAACAACAAAAAATCAATTTTTAAACTTTTTGTCTGTCTGTCTGTTTGTTTGTTTGTTCCAGCTTATCTTCGAAATGGCGGGACCGATTTTGACGGGACTTTCACTGGCAGATAGCTGATGTTTATAAGGAGTAACATAGGCTACTTTTATTTTAGAAAAAGAATTAGGGTTTCGCGCAATAAATTTAAGCTCATGATATTGATATTGCGATGCGATGCGATACGAGATGTGGTGCCGGCTACGAATAGCACCAATCCATCTCATCCCATGAGTGTCGTAAAAGGCGACTAAGGGATTAGCCGGAGGATAGGCAGCAGCGTCCTTCGAGTACATTAACAACTCAACTGCGATCGCCAACCCGTCTGCCAAGCGTGGCGATTATGGCAAAACCCCCCAATGAGTGCTCATTGGCGGGTTTTGCCACCCATATTGGTCACTGTAGTGATCTTTGGGGGAGGCCTTTGTTCAGCAGTGGACGTATAAATGGCCGATATGATGAATGTCCAAGGTGTGAGAGCAAAATAAATGAGTTTTCTTTCTTTGTAAAATTATTAACTCTAAAGACCACCATTGTGAAAAGAGAATAAATGGTATAATATTAATAATAATATAATATCTCTGAAAATGTTGATAAGAGACCCGAGGCCACCCAAGATTAAATTCGTGAATCCGCCCCTGATACAGAATACCATTATTTATTCCTTGTATGTGATGACGCTCCAAATTTTTTTTCAATTTTTTTTTAAACTTTGTCCCACACAAGTATTTCGCCTGTGTCGTGGGTGCGTTTACAAACACAAATTCCACACACAATACACCCAGACCCGGAACAACTACCTGCAGATCGTACAAATATTTGTTCCGTGCGGGAATCGAACCCACGACCCGGTGCGCAGCAGCCGACTGTATCAGCCACTGCACCAACCGTGCCGTCAATATAAATATGGCTGATAACTGACCCATACCGCAAACGTAGTGTAGTAATGCAGCTTCTTCTTCCGCCGTCACCGCTGTGTCCTCAAAGTCCAACATGTCGCTGCCTGACAGCCTGAGAATCAATGATATAATATATTAAAAGAAGAAAGATCATCATCATCATTTCGGCCGAATGAAGTCCACTGCTGGACACAGGCCTCCCCCAAAGATCACCACAACGACCGATATGGTGTGTTGTGTGCTGTGTTGTCTTGCCATAATCGCCACGCTTAGCAGACGGGTTGGCGATCGCAGTTGAGTTGTTAATGTACTCGAAGGACGCTGCTGCCCATCCTCCGGTTAATCCCTTAGTCGACTTTTACGACACCCACGGGATGAAATGGGGTGGTGGCATCCTGAGCCGGCACCACACGGCTTGTAGCACCTCGCAATCAGTTCGCCCAAGACAGGACAACGAGCACACACTGTCACAATCTGTATTGTTTTATTAATTAAGTGATAACAATGCCGTCGTGCGTACAGAAAATGCACAAACTATCAAGCAAAAATAAATAAAGAGCAAGGGATCTCAAACCACACGTGAGTAACAAGTGTGGGGCAATGTTTTTTAAAACAAAAACAAACTACATAAAATATTTTAATAAAAATACTAAATACTATTGAAATGATCTACAGAATAATATTCTCGAACAAAACACAGGCCAATCAAAGAACAGAGACAACACATATATTCTATCACAGGTGCAACAAAGACATTGAATACTACTATCGTAGTGTTTGTATCTTCTTTCTTGCAGCATAGGTGTGTAGTTTTATACCTACATACAGCGAGACTGAGTTTTGCGCGCCATTTAAAATGGACGTAACATATCTATCATTGCTGAGAATGAAAAACATTATTATATTTTTTTTTACGGAATTACTGGGCCAACCTATCATGAACTATACTTAGTATACGATTATACACTATGAAAAGAATACACCGCATCTCATGTTCTGGTCAGATCGCTTTAGTTTTAGGGTTTTGTACGTCCGAATGTTAAAACGGCAGAACCGTTACTGGATCACTCGTGTGTCTGTCCGTCTGTCACAGTCAATTTGCTCCGAATCTACTGAACATACTGTATTTGTAACAAATTTTAGCTTAATCGGCCCAGTCAGTTTGGAGAAAAATTGCCTGTAACAGATGGACTGACAGGCACACGAGTGATCCTATTTTCATTTGGACAGTGGGAACCCTAAAAAGGGACCAACAATCAAATTTCGACAATTATTCGACTGTAATCGATAAACGGAATAATCGAATGATTCGATTCGTTTTTATTAACAATTGCCAATCGGTATTTGCGGGAGATGCGCGAACAGGCAGACTAAAATTCTCTATTTTTGCTATTTCCTTTATTTCTAATACTTTCATATTATTTTTTTTGGCAAAATGTATTGGCAAATTCCCCCCCAAATGATGATACAGTACAGAAAATCTATGGGGGGAGGCCTTTGCTCAGCAGTGGACGTATAAATGGCCCAGAATTCCTAGGCAACATTATTAAAAAAAACACTGAAACGTATTTGAAAATAGTCCAGTCGTACAACATTGTGGTTGTTTAGTAGCCCACCTGTGTGTGTTGATACTTGAAATAAAAATATGTCTTCTTTATCCCTTGACTTTTATCGGCAACTTATCTTACTGGCTAGTTCTAAAAACATTCAGTGTGTCCCTCGTATACCGTCCTGGTACCTTGTCCCAGTAGTAAGATAATATAGGTAAAGCAACTCACATGTCTGTCAGTGGTTCAAGCGAGTTGTCGTCCTCAAAAGGTAGATCGTCCCGCACGCTCTCCTCTGCCGACGCGAGAAGCTGGAAGATACATTGTATAAATAAACAGTCGGTTTACTAAAGGGGTACACGTCATACAAAACGGATCTATACATCTATACAAATAAATAAAATTGAAGTGTCTGTTTGTAATGTCAAAATAACAGCTTTTTACTAAATGCATATGAAAGTATATATGTCTGTCCCTAAGATGGTCAATTTCAAATAACATTCAAAGGCATACCTGCAATATGTCCTCGTGTCGTATAAGAAAATGCTCGGGATCTGGCGTGGGTGCGTCGGAACTCAAGAGAGGCAGAAGGAACTGTCCCATCGCTGGAGCCTCCGCCTGTTGGAAGAAAAAAATGGCATTAGATACTTTATAGTTAAAGGTAGGTTATATAACTTAAAAACATTTTGTTACCAGCTGGTAACAAAAATAATTACCCCCAACGAGCTCACGACACACGTCTGGCGTGTCGTTGTGGCGATCTTTGGGGGAGGCCTGTGTCCAGCGGTGGACTTTATTCGGTTGGAATGATGAGGAAATATCAACCAAGTGTGGATGATAACCTGCAGTGCAGTACAGTGGAAGGGAGCTGGTAGAAGAATTAATTTCTCTATTATACAAACAAATACTCACCGATGCTTTGTGTTGGTAACCGTTGCAGTCAAGATCGACAGCGGCCGCCTCCTTCATTAACGAACTGTCTGATGAGCCGGCTGGAAAGATAGAGACATTATTTAAACTGATACACATTTGAAGTAGCAAGAGCTTCATGGGGCTGCAGGAGAATTTTTAGTGCCGTTTCTTCAAGCTTGAACACTGCCAGTATAGGGATTGTAGCACTAGTTTTAAAAACAAAAATATTTTATTTTCAACTGCATGAGGATATGTGGTGCCAGCTAAGAATACCACCAACCCATCTCATCTCGTGGATGTCGTAAAAGACGACTAAGGGACCCTTAACTCAAACTTTAACCCAGAGGAATGGGCAGCAGCATCCCTTCTGTGAAATAGCAGCCAGTCTGCGCTCACCAACTCGCTTGCCAAGCGTGGTGAGTATTGGCAAATGCCCCCAGAATGACGACACTATTGTGGAAATCTATGGGGGAGTCCTTTGTTCAGCAGTGGCCGTCTTTCAGCCGAATAAGTCCACTGCTGGACACAGGCCTACCCCAAAGATTGTTATTGTGAAGTTGCTAATGTACTCGAAGGACAATGCTGCCCATCCTCCGGCTAATCCCGTAGTCGTCTTACGACACCCACAAGATGAGATGTCTATATGATGATGACATGGGACGTCTATAGGCCGATATGATGATTATGATGATGAATATAAAATTAAATGAATTACGGTCGAATTTTGACCTACTAGTTTTTTAAGCATATTTTTTGCGAGTACATAAATTCATCTTTCTCATTTAGTTAATATTATTTCGGTTCAACTTACATGCGTCATCAAGCTCGGTCCACTGGTCGTCTGAATCCGAGTCGGCGCCTACGTCAGATGCGTCCGACACTACTTCAACCCGGCGCATGCGCATACATACAGCGCGACGCGCGGCAGCGCTGCGGCGGCGGGACATCTGTATAATAAAATAATATTTACTCGAGTTATGATTCCCGACCTGGAGGCTTACTATGAGCTCTTAACGAGTCAATTGAAGACCTTAACTGATTTGTTATGATTATATATACACATGGCTACATGTCAAGCCTTAAATTTCCATTGACATGAGATGACATTTATTGCTTGATATGTAGCCGTGTGTACATATAATCAAAACAAATCAGTTGGGGTCTTTAATTGACTCGTATTAAGAGTCCATGGTAAGCCTCCTGATTGCATAAATTGAATGTAAATGCTGGTCCTATTACGTAGAGTTCATATTTATTTGACAACCCTTAACTCACTGTGACATGATTGTGGCAGTATATCCTGACCATTGTTTGTAGCGGTCTATTAGGAGGCCCAGCAGTTGATGTTTGATTTAATATGGTAAAGTGGATCTTCCCTGGCTCATACGCCCAATGTGGCCTCCTCAATGAATCTTACCCATAGATATTGGAAGAAAGAAGATATGCCATGTAGTTCAAAATGTATGCGAGCCTAGAAATCCAGTTTTCCCCTACCATTCTTCATGAAAACACACTAATGCACACAGTTACTAGTTCTCATCCAATGAACTGAATAAACACAACATTATAATTGCCTACTCATACTAAAACACACCCACCGACTTTGTAGGCAGCCAATCATGCTGAGGGTACGGACTGCAACACAGTGGCCGTACCACGCAACCCGTAAGTTTATTGGGAGTACCATCCCGCTGCTCTATTCACTGCGTTTGTTATTCACCGATTGCTAGTTAAAAGTGGCAGATAAGAAGCATTGTATTTTGTACAAAAATTATAACGTTCTGCTTCATCAATCCAAATGTAACATGATAAAGAAAACTATAATTTTTAATTTGTTATTTTTGTAGACAAATACAAGAAAACTCTTTCACTTGCATATGGTATGCGATTCCTTCCTTGATAAAGTTATTATTTTTGCTTCGATTTTTGCACATTATTCCCGAACAATACGACACTTTAACAAAGTTTCACTTAGGCAATCGAATCTCAGCTGATGTTATAAATCGGCCATTTTTACCGAATGGCCCGGATTGTGCATGTCGCGGTAGCGCGGCCCCCGTAGCACTTCTCCTCATTTCCTATTTCAGTGATCTTACCTCTTTTCCTTTAGCGATGGGTCGTCGTCTCGGAGCGCGCTGGGGCCGCGAGTGTCGCCTCGGCCGTCCGCCACGTCCGCCAGACCACGACGACGAGGACGATCCGCTTCCCGAGCCTCGGTGACCCATCTGTTGCAAGAGAACGTATCATAGAGTACATAGTAATATTTTTGTGTGAAGCTTATATATTACTAACTAAAACATTTTTAATAACGCCTTCAAAACGGTGGAGGTTCTTAATTCGTCTGTATTTCTTTTTTAAGCATGTCTTGAGAGTGCAGAATACGATTTTGTGGTTACCTATATGTAATTTTAGTCTCGGCAGATGGCATGAACTTAATACTCGTGGTCAGCACTCGCTTTTCCTCCCATGGATTTCATAAAAGACGATAAAGGGACTCTAGTGATACAGCGGAAGTGTCATAACGGAACCAGTAATGGAAACAGATGTAAGTAATTTTAGCAGAAACGGATGCGGAAACGTCAGTGGAAGGACTATGAAAGAAAGTATATTTTATTAAATTAATATTCAAAATTAAGTAGCGGTAAATTATTTTATGAAACGTACTTTGGTCGCTTTTTCACCTAACAATCTGTTCCGGCGTTTATATAAGACCAGCTCCGCTAAATAATTTGTCACTGGCGATGTTGCTGGGAGGAGCTGATAAATATTGGCGCACTAATGGTACATGATTATGATATTTGAGTGAATTTAATTTCCACCACACAAGGGGATCCTAATGTAGAGGTAATTGCTTTTCTTTTTTGTACTCCAAAAGGTGTAAGTGTATCTCTAAAAGTACAACTTTCGATCAAATATCCATTATAAAAGTTGCGGAAACATAAGCAGACACGGATGTGAAAAAGCGTGTGGATCTTTGATTCTTCTGCGGATCAGTATCCATTGTGCACTCACCAACCTGCCTGACAAGCACGGCGAGTACTGGCATATCCCCCAAAATGTAGCGACGACACCCAGGACCGGTGTGGAAATATATCGGAAGCTTCTGTTCAACAGTGGACATCCTTTGGCTGCTCTGATAATGATTTATATTGACTAGCAAGTTAAGCCTTTCGACTTATTGGGTTCAACATATTAGTTTACCATTACCCGAAACAAAAGCGCTCAGTTGTTATCTATACAAATAAATTAAATTGAAGTGTCTGTTTGTAATGTCAAAATAACAGCTTTTTACTAAATGCATATGAAAGTATATACGATCCCTACAACAAAAAAACAATTTTTAAATTTTTTGTCTGTCTGTCTGTCTGTTTGTTCCGGGTAATCTCCGAAACGGCTGGACCGATTTTGACGGGACTTTCTTTGGCAGATAGCTGATGTTATAAGGAATAACTTAGGCTACTTTTATTTTAGATAAATAATTAGGGTTCCGCGCAAAAAAATAAAACCCTTGAAATCCAATATATATATTCTATGTCAAGTGTATATGTCGAAGTACTCTAAATTTCTTTTAAATTCAACGCGGGTAAAACCGCGGGTCCCAGCTAGTTTATAAATAATTTGGTGTACTTCGGCAAGGGCAGTTGACATAGGCATGCACAGTTCGGCACCTCTCGGTAATGCTCGGCTCTTATGACTTTCTAGCCCATTACCTTCCTCAGAAACTGGGCTATCAAATGCAAAAAGAATTTTTCGAATCCAACTGTTAGTTCCAGAGATTAGCGCATTCAAACAAACAAACTCTTAAGCTTTATTATATTAAGTAGTATAGATGATTGTCCATTTCCTGTGTGTACATGAAGTGTTAGAATTGGACATCTGTTTAGCCGCTGTCCATTCACACGCCATATTCATTATTTATGCCAGACAGATTATTTCATTAAAGGTATGTACGGCATATTCAACTACTATTATAATTGCGCTTTTTTACGTTGTTGCGCGGTGAAATTGCCATTTTAATGTCCAGACATAGATGGAACAGTTGTACCAATGTAATAAAATTAAAGTATCTGTCTGTGATTTCTGAATTAATAATACCAAAATTTAAGTGAAAGCTGCCATTTATACAATGCCTCATTATAAACAACCGTTTATAGAATATTTGTATGTCTGTCTGTCTACAAGTTTGTGTCAAATAGTGCCAAAATAGCTCAAAGGATTTCAATGAAAATAATATGGATTGAAATGAGATACAATTTTCGTGTATCATTTCAATATCTTGCAGGGTTCAGACGATATTAATATAATTTACGCGTAGATGGGTAATGGCTAGTCTTATATATAATTCTTCTGTACGTTTATTAATATTGGGGTTGGTCCTTGGATGGTTTAGATTTACAATTGGACCAGGTTGGTAGTGCTGCAATCGGGTTTGCATGTACCTACCTGTGTGAAGCTGGGACCGGCAGCTAGTTTACAATCAAATATTAAGTCAGGAAAACTAGAACATCTACATTGCACTAAGATCTGTAAATCTTCCAGGTTTCATGCAATTAAAGGTTATTATAATAAAATGGCCTTCTGGTGAAAAATCCATAGCCAGTTTTGAGTTGCATGCATGAATCAGAAATGGTGTCATCTTCGGCACCTAAGGAGGGCTCCAGAACCTCAGATGATCAACTAGAGCCACCCACTGGTGCCATGCCTATAGGCACATCTCGGAGAGGGTGATTGTAAAGTGGTCACCTCCCTACCCTAGACTATTTGGAACCTATGATTAAATACATTAATTATGTATATTAGGTGGAAATGCTTTTAAAATTCTGCTATATGCATGCAACACATAGATATTGGAATGTGGAGTATATTCTAGAGCAAAGAAAAACTAGCCTTACACCATCAATATCTGATGTTTTCAAAAATCTCATATAAAATCTTTGTGTTAATATCATCACCAATAACTTTGCCATCCTTTAACTAGAAAAGCCCAAAAAGTAATTTTCAAGAAATAATAGATTAATTACTGTTAGACACATTATTTACATTTATTTAATTTCGTCGGTCTTATTTGTTCAGTAAACTATTTTCAATAATTATATTCATATATCTTTTATTTATTTATTTAGCTAATGATTTTACTATACTAAAAGGTTGCTAACCTTGCCATAGCCGCTATTATAGTGTTTTATAGTGTTTATAACTCTGGAACGATCACTAATATAATTATGGTTCTTAGATAGGAAGACTTTAAAACTGTATCACTTTGCATTAAAAAGTAAAAATCAACCACCTGTGGGTTAACACCTTTCTAGTTAAAGGATGGCAGTACTGAATAAAGGCCTCACTCATAGATTTTCACAACAATTGTGACATTATTTTTGGTAGAACTTGGTACTTACCGCACTTGGCAGGCAGTTTGGTGAATGCAGAAATACTGCTGATTCACAAGAGTGCTATGGCCTATCCCTTTGGTTTGGTTCCCTGATATGCCTTTTACAATATCCACATTAGGAAATGGAATGGTGCTATATTCTTAAACCAGACACCACAGGGACAGACGACTTAGTCTATTTAATGAAATTAAGTTTGTATATGTAAACACACAAACTGAAATAAAATCAACATGCAACTATTATTTATACATATTGCTAAAATGCACACAAACTCAAACAAAATGATTACCCATCCTAATAAGAATAGTAACTATTAAGGACAGAAAAACAACCAAAGTAGATCCTTACAGAATAAAAATGATTACTGTCTATAGAATAATCTAATGATTTCCTAGAAAACCACCAGAGGATTAGATAAAAAACATTAAAACACACACACAAAATTATCTAAACCTAAGGGCACACTAAGGAATAATTAAAAAATAAACTTGTTTTTCAATACTACACTTCTGAATTTAGTCCTAAAGTACCAGGCAAACAGGTTTTGTTGAAGCTATTAGTAAGCAATCAATAACTTAAAAAGATATATATGGATATCCAAATGTGACTAAATGTACACAAAACATCGAATACAGATATATATTTGTGAATTGAGAGTTCATTGACACTTGCCGTACTCCCAAGGAGTCAAAGACTACAGTCAAATTGTAAGTCAATACCTATAAAAAGAGATAGGACAGGTAAGTCAGCCATATTGGCACTCACGGCTATTTCGAAGAGCGATGGAAAGTCCTGCTGCTGTTCACCATCAGCCAAACCAGCCAGCAACCCAAGCTCCGCGCTCAAATCTGCAAGTTCAGCGCCGATCCGATCCGCCCGATCCGCGTCACCTAGCTCATCTTTCAGGATGTCTCCGATCTCGTCGGAAACCGCAGCCACCGCTGAAGCGACCTCATCTGAAGGCACACCCTCCTTGCCCAACCCCTCGCCACCGCCGGCAAAAAGCTCGGCCTCATCTGCAGTTCCATTCCCACTAAGGCCTAAACATTTCTCCATGGAAAACATCATTTAAGAACCGAATAACACAACTCATACGACAAACGTAACATCTAAAGTCACCTCTGGTCCTTTTAGATCACTCGAAAACAGATAACTCGGTAATTAAAAGACTTGAAACCATTTTTTCATCGGCACCGATATACCCCGAAGTTTTTGACAATACCAATATGGCGACGATATTTTTAGGTATTTTGTGACCAGTCGCAAGCGGATAACGTGACAATATTGTACATGGCAACTGATGGAGTTAGGGGAGTTATTTTGTATCTTTGTCTTGTATTCGAAAAATTACAAGAGTAAAATTCTACTTTTTTAAATTCAATTTTATTATTTCTCTCATCTGAATATATACATGATAATATAATAAATAATGTAAAAAAGTAACTAATTCATTCACATTGTTCACATGTCTTACAACCAAACGATTAAGACATGTGAACCTCGGAACCTTTTTAGTGAATATCTGCGCCAGGTGGGAATGTAACGCGCACG
The DNA here is from genome assembly GCA_947459985.1 of Diloba caeruleocephala. NCBI lineage: Eukaryota > Metazoa > Arthropoda > Insecta > Lepidoptera > Noctuidae > Diloba > Diloba caeruleocephala. The sequence goes on along the minus strand of OX381633.1, from coordinate 3,723,881 downwards.
CTCATTTGGAGCCTGGCTCCGAAGAGCGGCAAGGTATCAACGACGTGCTTTTGCGCGTACTGTAGCAGCATGAGCCACTCATGCCACAGTCCGTGTGCATGCCGCCGAACTTGCCGTCTCAAACTTTTGAGCGCCCATGAAAGCATTTCTTCACCGCATTGGTGGAGGGAGCATATAGCAGGATATCAAAAGGCGGAAAGCACGTCAGCAGAATTGCCGCCTCAACGGACACCGTTTGGTATCTCGTGCGATCCGTTTAGCCGCTCTACGCTGCAAACCATGAATATTAGTTATGCAGAGCTGGACGCCCGAGAGTCGAGATGACCAAACAGGCGCCCCGTAGAGGGCCACCAAAAGCACGACTCGGTGAGTAGAAGCGCACCACGTAAAAACTCAGTATGATGTCTTTCTAACGGCACTGAACCGCAAAAAGCGGTACTGTCACTGAGAATAACAATACAATAACACACGAACAATAACATAAAAACGTATTTGAAAATGGTCAGGTCGAACAACAATGTGGTTGTTTAGTAGCCCACCAGTGTGTGTTCTAGATGTTGAACAACTCAATATGCGTGAAGGTGAACTCTTCCGTCCACATTATGCACCGTCTTGGGTCCTGTACGATCCAACGGCTAAAGTCCACACGTGGGGTTGACTCCATCGTTCTCAATTCTTGGACCCTAGGCTTATTCCTTAAAAACATGTGCGGCATCTGCTGTGCAGGCCATTGGGTGACGCGCGAAGCAATCGAGTTATATCCGTGTAGGTAAATGTATTTCCGAACCAAGTACCATTATGACTGAAGTGTTTCGACCGATAAATAGTTATTGAAGAGACATATTTGATATTTAGATATAGAGATATATTTGATCCAATACATAGTTTCCATAACTGTTTATGGTTTGTAACGCCCAATTCTAGAAAATTGAGTTAGCTATCGACGTATTTCAGAGTGGATTTGGGAGTTGCGTCCTAGGAATAACTGCTCGGGACTCTCTAATTACTTATCAGACTCTCTAGAGTATATTATATATATGAGCTTTATCCCGCTTCATCCATATTGGAAAAGACCGCGGGAGTCTCTTGAAGTTTACACTTGGATCTGCAATGTATTAACGTCAGCAAAACTTCTTCTCCTACAACCCTTCACATAATTATATATTAACTGTATATCTTAATATATATAAATTACATGTCACGTTGTTTGTGAATGAATAGCACCAACCCATCTCATCCCTTGGGTGTCGTAAAAGGCGACTATGGGATTATCTGGAGGATGGGCAGCAGCGTCCTTCGAGTACATTAACAACTCAACTGCGATCGCCAACCCGTCTGCCAAGCGTGGCGATTATGGCAAAACCCCCCAACGAGCACACAACACATCCATATCGGTCGTTGTGGTGATCTTTGGGGGAGGCCTGTGTCCAGCAGTGGACTTTATTCGGCCGAAATGATTGTTTGTCCGCTACGAACTCCTAAACTATTGAACTGATTTTAATAAAATTTTGCACACTATGTGCAGTTTTATCCAACTTAAAATATAGGTTAGTTTATATCTCAATTTATAATCGCAATATTGTAATATTGCGAATTATTTGTTTATTTTCAGACAAAGAGTCATAATTATCTGTTAGCCCGATATGATTCTAACAGATGGCGATATAAGGTAATTCATTGACTGGATTAAGTAAGTATCCAATAGATGGCGCTATGCGTTTTATGTAAGCTACTATTTATTAGTATAGCCGGCCACGTGTTGCTGAGGCCAAAGTATAAGTTACATTTTAATTATAAACTGATAATAACTTTCAATCATAACTACATCCCCACACACTTATAGTAAGTTAGTCAATTTTTATTTAACTGCAAAAATATTTCCTATAAATAATGTATATGGCTAAACAACGTTTGCTGGGTCAACTAGTTTTTTATATATTTATAATCATATGAGATTAGATCGAACCAAAATTGACATATTATTTTATATTAACATTTATACCTCTATAATTAAAGAAGTCTTTTTTTCGAGTTCTTCCTGTCACACCATCCTTCTACCTCATCGAACCCTCTTGAAGCTGGTCTGTCACATTTATCGGGAACTTGCCATTTACTTTTATGACTGTATCGTCAGAGTACCCTACTGTAAGGAATGGTCTTGTGTTCATTGCAGTTCCACCAAAAGAGAGTCTATTACAAGGCTCCATAGTATATTGGGGATAAGATTCCTCCTTGTGAGCAACCTTTCGTTGCTTTTACAGCTACCCTGTCTCCCAGTAGATTGGCTTGGATAACTATACCCTGTAGCATTGTGTTTGTCCATTTTATTATTGTGGGTTCTATGCTATGTCTCTCTGCAGCAGCCTTTATTGACTCAAATGTCGTCCTATCGAACGCCCCTTCAATATCAAGAAATGCTGCTGCTGATATCTCTTCAGTTACCAGAGCCCTTTCGGCTCTGTCACTACATAATGTAGTGCTGTCTCAGTAGAATCTGCTTTTCCGGGCTTAGGGTTGAAAATTATCATAACTTGTCCCCAGAATGATGGGAAATAACCAGGACCTGCATAGTCTGCAGAGGTGAGGTAAAATAATGTTGCTGCCTTCTTGTAGTAGGCTGGGATAGATTCCGTCCAGTCCAGGGGATTTATATGGACGGAAACTACACATTTCCCAACGTATTTTATCTGCGTCAACGACTTTCTTTGCAGTCCGCCAGTTATCCTTAGAATTCCTTGCATTCTGTTCTTCCATTGTAATTATGCTTTCAGTCACATTGCGTAGTTCTTATGAGTCTGGGAAGTGTTTTTTGAGCATTATTTCCAGTGTCTCCTTCCCATCTATAGTGAGTTTGCCTTGGTTTTTGCCTGTTTTTATTGTAGAAATGTGTACGCTGCTGTTATAAAATAATTATCTACATTTCTGTCTTTCATGTATTGCGTCATCTCACCCTCGTAAGGTACCTACCCAAAGTTTAGCGTTGTCTCGCTTCCGCCGTGAGATGGTGAAACGCATCTTAGGTAAAGATAGGCTAAAGTGTTATAATATTTAAATGAATGATTGCTGCTTCGTTATATTTTTTAAACTGCTATTTTAAAGTGTTATCATATTTATTTAATTGTTGAATTATGTTATTTGAAATAAAAATAATAATAATATAAACGTCGTTGTTTAGTTAAAGCGCTGTGATAAATTTAAAACGTAGTTTATCTATCATTCATCATTTCGGCCGAATGAAGTCCACTGCTGGACACAGGCCTCCCCCGTAGATCACCACAACGACCGATATGAGTGTGTTGTGGGCTCATTGGGGGGTTTTGCCATAATCGCCACGCTTGGCAGACGGGTTGGCGATCGCAGTTGAGCTGTTAATGTACTCGAAGGACGCTGCTGCCCATCCTCCGGCTAATCCCTTAGTTGACTTTTACAACACCCACGGGAGGAGTTGGGGTGGTGGTATTCTGAGCCGGCACCACACGACATAGAATATATACATTGAATTTCAAGGGTTTTTTTTTTGTGCGCAACCCTAATTATTTTTCTAAAATAAAAGTAGCCTAAGTTATTCCTTATAAAATCGGCTATCTGCCAGTGAAAGTTTCGTCAAAATCGGTCCAACCGTTTCGGAGATTACCCGGAACAAACAGATAGACAGACAGACAGACAGACCGACAAAAATGTTTCAAATGCATTTTTTGTTATATGTTCCGTATGTACTTTCATATGCATTTAGTAAAAAGCTGTTATTTTGACATTACAAACAGACACTTTAATTTTATTTATTTGTAAAGAGTATATAGAGTATAGATAGAGTATAACAGAAATTATTTAATTCGGCACAGGACATAGTACACACAATTAAAAAAATTGCAGTAAAATTTAACAAACATATTTGAAAATAAGTGAACTGACGAACATGACATACCGAAAGGGTAACCAACCAGCGCTGGTTTTCAGTTGGCACATACGGACGAAGGTAAGGGATATTAATAAATAATAAAATATTCTGGCTATAATAATAATACATTTTACTGTACAGAAAATAGGAATACTGTATACTTCAGAAACATAGATAAGATATAAATGTAGTAGCATCCATTCACCAATAGCATAAAGCGTACATTTCCGGTCGATGCGAGACGTGAAACGTTGACATAAATTGTGAATTGTGACAAAAATGTCATTAATAATTTGACCACAGGCGACCACAGGCTTGTCTTGTAAATGTTTTTTTCCTAACGCACTGAGGCGTACATAAATACTGCTATCAAGTGTTCAGGGATTCAACAGATTATATACATTATATATAAAATATTTACAATGCATGGGGTCACTACCCACCAATTGAATGATTTAAATAAATTTATTAATTAATTAAATAAATAAATAAACAATTAACTCAATAAATAAATAATTACATAAATAAAGAAATCAATAAGGTTGATTGAATTGCTCAGTTGTCCGGAGAGTTGCCGCCTCGTAGGACACTGTTCGGTATCCTCGTGCGATTCGGATAGCCACTCTGCGCTGCAGACCGTGAATTTTGGTTCTGCAGCGCTGGGCACCTGACATTCGAGCTGACCATACAGGCACCCCGTAGAGGACCATAGTCCGCACGAACCCCCCGTAGAGATGGCGAACTTCCTCAGATGGTCCCCCGAGATTGGGCAGTAGCCGGTGTAGTGCACCCACTACCCTATCGACTCGGGGGATGAAGGGCGCTGGAAGTGCTCTTCATAGTCCCAGTGACTGTCCAGGGTGTGCCCCAGGTATGTCATGTACCGATTTGCGCGTCACCAACGCGTATCCACAAACTGGGTGGTTCTCTGCTCCCGCAACAACTACCTGCAGATCATACAAATATTTGTTCCGTGCGAGAATCGAATCCGCAACCCAGAGTGCAGCAGCCGACTGTGTCAGCCACTGCACCAACCGTCTTGTTAGATTAGATTAGATAAGTATCGTTAATAATTGGAATTGGTACCACCTAGTCTTGTTACATACCTTATCTCCGTACCTATTCTAATTAATACGATACATCTCTACGTGACATAAGCTTGACAGTGACAGAAATTGATTCTGCGCGAAACACTTTCAAAGTAATTTTTGAATATATTAATAAATTGTATATGAAAAACTATAATGCAGGTAAAATGCCGCATTGCGATGCACGTTGTAACAAACACACGAGAAATCTAATATAAACAACGTTTAGTTATTAAATTAAACTCATGATCAGTCGTTAATCAAACCTTTAATTTTTATATATTATTTATGTAAGTCTATAATTAGTGCTACTGTAATTAGGTCACAAGTGCTTAAACTCGAAATAGTGTGTACTAATCCGGTTTTGGATTGAAGTAATGGCAGTACAAAATAAAGTTTTGTATACCTTTCGAGGCTGGATAGCTTTTGTGGCTTTTATGGACTTAGGGACCGTTGGCCGGTCCTTTATAGAAAGGAGGTCGTTTCTAAGCAACAGTGGTGATGAGCATTTAGATGGTAAGTAATTTAACTATAAATGAGTAGGGTTTAAATTCTCACATAATCTATAACATGTCATGCCGCCACCGCCACTTCGTCGCCTGCCCGTTCATACGCTGCAGCACCACTTGCGAACTCTCACTGACATGCTCGTCACGTCAATGCACATTGTATAAATTAGGCGGCACATGGGACAGACAGGTGATATATGTGGAAGCAAGAGCACAGCATAACTTGTGGTTTAGAGTAGTAGATCTTATATGAGCCGCGTGATATCCAGCTATGAACGGTACTGTAAAAGCCTACTAGACATTATATCAAGAGGTACTCCATATATAAGGTTGAGCTTCACAAGAACTGATTCATGTTTGCTGGCTGTCATATCATATACACTTAAAATGGCTATAGAACTTGTTTTCAAGGGACCGTTCTGGATGTTTATTTTTCTCACATAATATTTTACCATAAATATATATGGTCTTTGAAACAGATATCCTTGAATTTGTTTCGGCGTTCATTCTCATAAGTAGGCTCATCAGGCATTTAGTGGAGGGCATTATGGGAAAAGAGTTAGTGACAGTTCTCAGTCAAAATCAACCAGGCACAAAGCAGGTTCTTATTTATGTTGTTGTTTCAGGGGATTTTACAATATCACGCATGCTTGGCATGTACTCCTTACTCAAAGCAGTGGCCCTGATACATTGTACCCTGTACATACATTATAGACCGTAAGTACTATTGATATTACTTATACTGTCTGTAAATGCACTCATGACAAAGGAGAAATGCTAGCGTGGGCTAAAGTTAGTAAAAATATATATACACAGCCAAAGAATGTCCACTGTTAGCCGAAGGCCTGCTCCATAGATTTCACTACAACTGGTAATTTGCTCGTACTCACCACCCTTGGCAGGCAGGCTGGTTAGCATACAAGGGATGCTGCTGACCATCCCTCTGGTTCAGAGTCCCATATGACCGAAATTAATCAAGCTAATTAAAAATCTTTAGATTTGAGATCTTGAATTTAGAATAATATAAATAGTTGTCTTAGGTTTTCGCTGTTATGACACATTATAATAAAACACTTTCAAATGGATTACATCGCGTATATTATAGATTTTTGTTTTTCCCGACGTTCTGATGAACTGATGAACTGATGTCAAGCATACACGCTCCACAAAGTATGCACCATTTTCTTTGATCATCCTAAAATCCTGGCAAAAGAGTTATGTACCAAAAATGTTTCGTGAGGAAATTTAAAAACATCCTAATTTTAATAGAGAAGATGGTTGGCAGGTACCACCTGTTTGGAATCCGGTTATTAAAATAATTAAATCGCAAATAAAACATCATGACATCCATTTAAAATAAAATTGATTTGTTTTGTACGGTAGATAAATATAGCTTTTGTAATCTGTAACAATGCTTGTCACCTTGGTCATCCTGCGACCACAAACCCTGCATAGTGTTCAAAACATTGGGAAAAACTAATCTATTATATACACTATGTAATCCATCTTAAACTGTTCTATTATAACAGATGAATCCTTTATCCCCTTAGAGTGATTATTAATTTCGGCTATTTGCCGCCTTTTACGACACTCGCGGAATATTAATAAGTCTTTTCCCTATTATTTTGCAGTCTACAGAATTAGGACAGCTGGTAAAAACTGGCTGCCATTTTTATCATCTTACAATGGGGACCTGGTTATCGTATCCAATGTATACTATTCATTCGCAAAAAAGAATTTGTGAATGAACATCTTAATAATTAAACATTTTAAACAACAAAAAAAGTAATTTGTCTGCATTCATTCATGCTTTTAATATTTTTACATCATGTAGGTTTTCTGATGTCAGTTGTTTTGTATTGATATGTTCATCCGAAAGCATTCTGCACTTATTAAAGGAATTACTCAAATCTGTGTACAAATCTCGGAGTAATCGGTGTAAATGTTAATAAAAAAATACCCATTGAATTCAGAACCCCGTGTCCTCCTTTTTAAGGTCGGTTAAAAATAGATGCCACAATTGGCGTAGTGGCTAAGCGATTGGCTTTCTAAACTATAGGTTGAAGGTTCCCTGGTTTCAAATATTTGTATGATCTTCAGATAGTTTGTGCTTGTGATATTTATTTCTGTAAACTACCTCTCAACAGAAACACTGCTCAGCCTGGGAATCGAACCCAAGATGTTTATTTAGTGACAGTTAAGCTACATACTAATTACTGTTACTATTACAAACCTGTTAAATTCCCAATCAGTAAAATTACATATATTGGTACGAACATGTGGTGGATAGTTAACTCGATTTAGACTATTTTCGACTGCTGCCGTTTCCTGTCAGGTAATTTCGAAGACACATTGATAAATAAAATGAGTTGCTAGCTTGGGCAACATGCATAAAGGACTATTCAGATATAAGCGACCTTTGACGATACTGCTGTGAATAGCAAAAAATTCCGAGCGGTATCAAAGTATTCCGCCGAGTATTTGCATGAACTTGAATCTGTATGCTTTACAAAACATATACGTATATGATACGTATCTATATGTATATTATGGATAGAGCACCGCATGATGGTGTGTGCCGCGCGCTCAAACTAAACGGGTTTTGTATAGCTTGATCTGTATGTAGTATGTAAAAGAGTGCGACGGAAAGACAAAAAGTACTGCACCCTCTCGCACGATTCGCAGCGTTCAACTTCTAATAGTTCGAAGTCCAAACAGTCTAGGTTGATGCGTAGTCGTGTGTACAGTTTACAACCGAACACCTAGAACCGAAAAAGCTATCTGAAGATCGTACAAATATTTGTTCCGTGCGGGGGTCGAACTCGCGGCACGTAGCGCAAAGACCAAATCGCTTAGGCATTGTGCCAAATGTGCTGTCAGCCCGCCAGTCATATACATACGGCTACATATCAAGCTATGAATGTCTAGTTTACGCTGATCTCTCATCGTAAGGAAAGCCTATACAGCAGCTTATACTGGAAATGTAAAGCTTGATATGTAGCTGTGTGTACCTAATATAATAACTTGTAACTAGTTTTTGTGCCTGCTTTGCTCCGTACTGCATTTTGACTGAGTCAAAATCAACATTTTTAGTTTTCTATCGTACCAGCGCAGCGCTATTTATTTCCTTTTGACATCTAATGGTGAGTTCTTTGATCTCACGGTGCGCGATTTTACAGATATTACCAAGCTCTTTGCAGCACTTTCCACGTTAATTGTCAGTTTATGCTAGTAGTAAATGAACGAACAGATTTATTGAGACTGTTTCTTCGGCAGTAACGCAGAGACCGTTTTTAATCCAGTGGTAAACTAAGTTAATCATAAGCGTCATGAATGCATAACGTCGTCGAAGTCGAGCATTTAACAGTCCAGTGAACGACGTCCAGAAAGCTGTTCTGTGTATGAAAAATACTAGTCGAACATTTAACTGGTTTATGTACTAGTCTAGCGTCGCCGATCAACGGTCTTTTCTTCTCTTAGATCATGGCTTCTGTAGAGTATATTCTACAATTTCAACGTTGTACGGTGTTCAGACTAATCAATCAATCTTTACATATTCATCAAATATTTCTCACAAATGAAAATATCGTATACACGCCAAAATAGAGATGTGTAGTTCCGGATCGAAATAGTTCCAGGAACTACTATGCTGGAACGGTATCGGTGCAGTCCGAGATTTTCAACTGAAACAGATTCGACAGTTCCACATGTTCCGACAGCGAATGGAACGAATTTTGGACCGAACCGACTCCTCCCGAACTGAACCAACCCGAGCTGACACGAAGTTTTATACCGACTACACGAATGCGTGTGCGAGTGAACGGCTGCATGGGCCCCATATGTCATCTCTGAATAATGTTTCTTATTGATTGCGTGTTAAACTCTATAACTAATTGAAGGTGATTCGCGTTTTCGATCTTGACCGAAAGAACCGAGGAACTATGACGCACGAACATGAACTGAAAGGTACATATGAACTAGCGGAACAAGATAGTTCCGCGAACATGTTTCCTGGACATAGTTCCTTTAAGAAAAGGAACCGTTCCATGTTCAGTTCAGTCCAGTCCAGGATATGAATTGCGCATGACTACAACACCACTAGTCTGTACGGGTGGTAGATTTACAGCACTTTTTTGGATTAAACAGGAAAGAACCTGTGGACACACGGTACGGCCATTTGACATTGCTCGTCTGCGCTTACGCGGGTCGCTTTGCACGAGCTGGCATCGCACCTTTGAACTTACCACCTCACGGCGCAGCGCGGCAGCTTAGGTCATAAGGTGCGGTCCGGTACGAGCTTGTGCTTCGGCATTTCAGCCAAATAACGTCCACTGCTGGATTCAGGCTATCCCCTAAAGATTACCACAACAACTGGTCTGGGTTTGGGTCGGGTACTCATTGGGGGATTTGCTCCCTTTCTCCGAATAATTCCAAAGCCGCCTTTCACGATACCCACGGGAAGAGATAGGGTGGTGCTTTTCTTAGCGGACACCTTATGGTACCCTCATGCTGGATGTCTGTAAAATCACGCATCATGGGAAGCCACCGTAAGAAGACCTTTTTTTATTGGGCGCAGTGGCGATTCTACATGAACTTCCTCCGCCGCAGGGAAGGACGGAGGGGCATGCCAGACTCCTACCGGCTAAAACCACTGGGGTGGTCATCTTCGGCATCTACGGGGGGCTCCAGGTCCTCGTATGATCAAACTAGAGCCGCCCACTGGTGCGGCTCATCTCTCATCTGTAAAGCGGTCACCCCCCCCCCCCCCCCAGGGGGATTGTAAAGGATCCCCGAAGCGTCCCTGTGCATTGTGTCAGCGCGTGACCACATGCGGACCACCGTCTTCTAGTGGGTCGCTTGGTGTACGCACCTGCGAACCCAGAGGCCTTATAGCGGCGGCAGGAGGTTTCAGGCGTGGCGATGGGAATTAGGTGCCAGGGCGGTTGTTACCCCGGCGCCGTCACCTCCTTCTTCGAGCAGGATCGGCCCGCTCCCGGTCACGCTCTGCGATATCCTTCTGGAGCATGACGCTCTTAACCGTAAGAAGACCTTTTATTTTTTATTGATGTCCAGTGGAAATTCTACATAGAACTTCTTTCACCCCGGGGAAGGGCGAAGGGGTATGCCGGACTCCTACCGGCTAAAACCACTGGAGCGTTCATCTTTGGCACCGAAGGGGGGCTCCAGGTCCTCGTAAGATCACACTAGAGCCGCCCATTGGTGCCACGCCTTTAGGCACATCTCGAAAGGGATGACTGTAAAGCGGTCACCCCCTCTAGCGGAGGGAAGGCGACTGTAAAAAGGTCGCCCCCCCAGGCACCTCTCGGGGAGGATTGTAAAGGATCCCCCCAAGCCTTGCTTTGCGCTGTGCTGCGTACGCGCCACTGTCTTCCCGGGGGTCGCTCGGTGTGAGCACGCAGACTCCCCAATCTGAGCGCCCGAGGCCCCCCACCATGAAGTGACGGCAGGGGGCTCAGGCGTGTTGGACTTGGGAGCCGGGACGGTTGTTGCCCCGGCGCCGTCTCGTCCTTCTCCGTGCGGGATCAGCCCTCTCCCGATCCCGCTCTGCAGTCAACCGTAAGAAGACCTACATATACGTATATTTTTTTGATTACAGGGTAGTGTCCATGGGATATTGGTCTTTGACATTAACTATATTTCTATACTTCACTGAAGCATTTTATTTTCACTCGACGGATCTCAACTTCTACGTGGTTTTCCCCGGAGTTTTGAACAGTAAGTATATATTATGGCTTTACAATTATGAAACCATCCGTAAAAATTCGAAAAGATTATCCGACGGCGGGATTTGAACCCAAAGCCATATAGTTGCGATCCTGTCATATGACCGTTCCGATACACTGGTTGTTCCTGAAGTGTCAAAAATGCGTTCCGAAAGCTATTAATCTGTCGCTTAGCCCTCTTTAGATATAGGGTAATTATTTTTACTGCTGATGTTGAATTCGCTAATCTGTATAAATAAAAAATGCACATCTTACTTATTACGCAAAAAATATCATACACTGCTCAGTTCCTATAAGAGATAGCGTGACAATACACATCTACTATAAAATTAGGAAAAGAACGCGTTCTACGGCCCTCCTAAAGACCGTTGCAATGGCCGGTCTTTAAATACATTGCCATCATCATCAGGTTAACCAGATGCCGTGTGCGCAGCATAGCACAGCGCACACAGATACTTCGGGGAATCTTTTACGATCCCCCTGGGGGTGACCGCTTTACAGTCACCCTCTCTGAGATGTGCCTATAGGTGTGCCTATAGGTGTGGCTCCAGTGGGCGAGTCTAACGACCTGGTACCCCCTTAGGTACCGGAGATAACTGCCCCCAGGTTTTAGCTGGTAGGAGACCGGCATGCCCCTTCGTCCTTCCCCGGGACGGAGGAAGTTCGTGAATTTAGTGATCGCAGTATGTTATTAAGTTCACAGAAGGACAATGCTAGTCATCCTGTAGATAGACCGTTAGTCGTATTTTACAGAAGTCTTCATTTTGCTGGGATGTCTTCTTGAATAGACGTTTACATATGACTTACGGGCAGATCTAGCGATTCTCGAGACTAAGTAGGTCACTGGTGAATTCAACTGGTGTTATCGGTGCTCCTCTATATGTGCTGAAGACGGGAACGGGGATTCTAGTCTGTGAAAATCTGGCACGCCCTCCACCATCCTCGCGGTGGAGGAAGTCCATGAACATTTGGCCCAGGTAAGAAAAAGGAGGAAGGTCAGTGCGTAGGTATGTTGGATGGGTGACTAGTCGACAACTTTAGGAGCATCGTGGGATAATAGGGGATATTCATCATTTCGGCCGAATAAAGTCCACTGCTGGACAGGCCTCTCCCAAAGATCACCACAACAACCGATATGAGTTGGAGTGTAGTGTGCTCAGTGGGGGGGTCTTGCCATAATCGCCACGTTGGCAGACGGGTTGGCGATCGCAGTTGAGTTGTCTTGTGCTCGAAGGACGCTGCTGCCCATCCTCCGGTTAATCCCTTAGTCGACTTTTACGACACCCACAGGATGAAATGGGGTGGTGGCATTCTGAGCCGGCACCACACGGCAATATTGTTTTATTGAAACTATGCAACACATTGGCAAAAGCGTGTCTCTAATATCAACGTATCTCTTTTTTCAGTTATCACGCTTATGGGTCTGATATACTTACCAAACAAGTTGAAACTCTTTGGTCAAATTCCTGGAACATCAGGCATGGTGCGGGAGGTAGACGATGAAAATACACAAATATTACGTCAAATGGGCAACTTCAGACGACGGAAGACTGGCAACTCTGTCAAAAACAAACATGTGTAATAAATTGGCTGTATAGCTTAATACCCTTGCTTATGCTATTGCACACTTGCATTCAGGTTTGAGTTTTTATGTCATGAATCTAAATGACTGGAATTCTAAAGGAAAATAAAATTTATTGTTTAGTGTCCAAGAAACGGAAGGATCTCAAAGAGAATACTTTTTAGAAAACTACTTTAAGATTATGTACGCGGTCGTACAGAAAATTAATGTAGTTTTGATGTTTTTTTTTATGTCCGGTATCGAATTGACTGGAGTTCCGGACCGTAAAATAAACGATTCTCAAAACATCATGGTACTGTTCGACTAATGACACCCTCTGTTCGTTGGAGCATTTCGAGGAGATAAGTACGCTAGTCACAAAAAAAGAATAAAATTTAAAAAAACAACTTTGTTCATTCTTGTAACTTAAGACCAAGTATCTATAGACGGATAGTATTAAGTTTAAACAAACAATCTATTACCAACTCTTACGAGCACATGCGCAACGTCATATGAAAGAAAGAGATGCTTATAGAGCATTGGTTACAGCAAAATAATCAAATGGCACCGTTTCGTACTAAATTAACAATCCACTTTCTGTTAAAACTGTTCGCGTCGTGTGTTAACCAGATGGTTTCCGGTAAATATAGCTGTAGGCGCGCACCGCTTCAAGACGTGCGCGAACGGTTAGTGCTTTCTCTTTTTATCACACGTATTACTCACATTATTCACCTTAATAGGCTCTATCTAAGTACGTAGGTAATACTGTATCTTTGACTGTAACATTTTTATTGTTTTTTTTCAAATACACAGAACAGACAGATGGTTTTTCGTAGAGGATATATAAGTTTTTAGAAACCTATTTTGCTGTACTACTACTATATTGTAATTAATTATCTACGTCAAGTTTCATTTTTGCTTTGAATGTCGATATCTGCAAAAACTATCGTAAAAAGCTTCACGACCGCTCAGTTTAAATTAAATAATTAAGCGTAAAGATTTTTAAGATAAAATCATTGAAGAAAATTGATTGAATCTCGTGGTCGTTTTAAAAGGCCAGCAAAAATTGTGTTTTCTTGTGATTATTATAAAATAGTGAATAATAAAAATGTTTTAGGTCAGAATCTCAAAACTCAATACTTAAAGCTCCAATTTGCTTTTTTTTTAGCATAACGTAATTTTTTTACAAAGTAATATCTTTTAAAATTTATTAATAAATCGGTTTTTTTTTAATATTTGTGGCTAGTGTATGTAAAACGAAATGCAAGACTTTCTAGCAAGAAACCATAGATGATGCTTAGATATCAAGAAACATTATTCCGTCAAAATGCAAACTGTCGCCGGCAATGTGTTTTGAGCCAAAGAATTAAAAGTTTCCTATTAATTAAGTTTAGTTATCGAAACTATTTTTAATTCTATCTAAACAAATTCTGGTTTTGTAGACAGTGAGTTATTCAAAAATATTTTTGACCCACTTCGAATAAGGAAGGTTCTGTTTCTCTGTTTGTATGTTCGTTTTTTTTCAGAAACTAGACGACCGATTTTTATTTTTGTTTCACTGGGGTAATCTATCTTCCGGAAAGGTTATAATAGATAAAATATTAAGTTACCATTCTTATGTACAGACTTCTAGATATAATAATTATGCTTAATTGAAGTCCGTTTGATTTTCTGATAAAGATTTTAAAATACCCCATAAACGTTCCGTTACGTACGCCAAGTATGTGAGAATTAAAAAATATTATCTATAACTGAGTCAGCTAGTTGCACTTCAAGCGTGATATTTCGACACAACTCGAAGGGCTTCAGTGTAACAGAACTCTACATTTCCTGTAAAAATGTCGTAAACACCTGATAGCGACATTGATAAAATGCCAACTAATTCGTACCGCAATTTGAATAGTACAAACATTTTAATTTGAGCCCGGAACATACTGCGCTGAACTTAAATGCCTGTTTTAGCATGGGCGTTCCCAGTTCGGCGGGCTGATTACTTAAGTCGTAGACGCTTTGCAACAGGCGTAAATTACTCCAACGCCGCTGTCAAACGTCAATTTGGTATTACCTATTTGTCGATAGTGACTAAACAGGCGAAGATCTCTGACGCGCCTCTGTCGGAAAATCAATGAACTAAAAACGTTCACTGTTTTTAGTTCCACTGGTCGCTACTGGCGCTAGTAACTATGCATCTTCCACAATAGCGACAGGCGGGCGGTGCCTTACGTAATACCAATTATTTCGACGCTTTGCCACCGGCGGGTCCTTGGCTGCGCGATAGCTGCTATCGTTGCAGCAGCTGATGTTGCTGTTTTTAGCTAATCAGCCTGATGGACATTATGTGGCAGCTACCCCCCTGGACCTGGCCTTAGTTTTAAGCCAAAAACTGGGTATGTTAACTTTTTTTCACTAACCCAGTGGAAATAGATCTTGTAGTTACTCCGCCCCCAGGAAGGCCGAAGGGTCATGTCGGACTCCTACCGGCTAAAACGGGGGGCTCCAGGTACTCGAGAACATTCACACTGGAACCGCCGATTGATGCCATGCCTATAGGCACCACACTTCCAAGTATACCGTTAGTCGCCTTTTACAATACCCATGGGTGGAGAGGCGCCCTCTATTCGTTGGCTGGAACTGCACTGAACACTTTTTGAACGTCAGAATTAAAGCTTGCAAATAATAACAGGCCTTAAATAACTGCCTTTCCCAAACCAGAGGACGTCTTTAAGACATTCTCCGCGTTTTTAAAAGGCCGTGTTGCTCTGCCGTCATATATAGAAATAAAAAGAGGTCACGCATTATTATTATTATTTTGGTGGAAACATTGTAATTTAACTGTCGTCCTTATCACCTCTCAGAAGCAGC
Organism: Diloba caeruleocephala; assembly: GCA_947459985.1. Lineage (NCBI taxonomy): Eukaryota > Metazoa > Arthropoda > Insecta > Lepidoptera > Noctuidae > Diloba > Diloba caeruleocephala. The sequence goes on along the minus strand of OX381633.1, from coordinate 3,708,219 downwards.
AGCATTGGTGGCGTCTCCACGAATTCCTGGTAGATTCTATGTAATGTACATTTTTTGCCAATTCTACTTGAACTTCCTCCGCCCCGGGGAAGGACGAAGGGGTATGCTGGACTCCTACCGGATATAACCACTGGGGCGGTCATTATCGGCACCTAAGGGGGGCTCCAGGTCCTCACATCATCATCACAGGCAAGGTCCAGGTCGTCGCACTAGAACCGCCCGCTGGTGCCACGCATTTAATGTACCTATAATTGTTTTTACTAACCTCATCGCCACCCTATATGCAGCAGTGCGGGTTGCAGTAGTCTCCGTGATGTCCCGGTAGAGGTCGCGCAGTACTCGGTACATAGTAGCATCACTAATACGTCCGCCCTTCACCGCTTCAGAGGTATTATTGCCGAGAAGCTGGCGTCGGGTTACGTCAGTGTGTTTCGGTTTTTAAGACTATTATAAGGAAGCTTTACAATTATTAGAATATAATCATAGTATTTTCCTACCACGTCCTTTATATTCTTGCACTGGCTTTACTATATGAAATTCGTTGATATTACTTATTTGATAAGTATTCCCTATTGCTGATAGTTGTGTTGCAGGGTGGTAAGTCCGTGATAAATATGGATGATGTGGACTGGGAGCCGGTTCCTATGATTATGGGAAAAAATTGGTTGAAAAATGCTTAACTTATTGCACCTGCCATGTCTCTTCATCACCCTATGGTTGACTGGTGGAGAATGCCTACGACATCAAGTCCGCCTATGTACTATAATGCTGCATAAAGTTTTAATAAATAAATAAATAGGTATATATATAGGGTCTTACTTTAATAATGGAAAATATTTTAAGGCTAGGCTCTATGGATGGTATAGAATTCATTTCAAGTATCAATACACACTGGTGGCTTACTAAACAACCACATTGTCGTTCGACCGGACCATTCTCAAACACGTTTTAGTGTTATTGTGTGTGCGTGCTCGGTGACAGTACCACAGTATTTTTAGAAAGACATAATAGTGATAGTTTTTACGCGGTGAATTGCGCTTTTTATGCAAATGGAAACATGAATTATTAAAATTATTTTTGACTATGTATAAAATAAAAGTTGATGTAATGTTTTTTTTGTTGCTAATACGCATCATTGCAACCTATATATTTACCTCCTAAAATATTTTCCATTAATAAAGTAAGACCTTATATATAAAAATTCATTGTTACCTGCATGACTGACTGACATATCAATATTTTGGTGATGGCATCAGCGTTTGAAATTTAACGGGAAGAAATCTTATCAATTTTAACCACGGCATGTGGGATTGAATTAATGTACCGTTTTTCAGTGATTCACAAGAATCATAGTAACATTTAAGATGTTTTTATAAATGTAGATGCGTTGCCCGCGCTCTCTCAACCGCGAATTCTGGGCAATTACCTTGCTTTCAAGGGACCATCCTTTGAAAGCAAGGTAATTGCCCAGAGTTCAATTAGTCGCGCAGTGTCACGGCTCGACGTGAATCATAAGCGTAATTCAGTAACATATTGCGAAAAAATTATGCGATCTAGTGTTTATAGACGATGCCCAAAATATACTGCTATTGTTAAAGAAAAATACGTTTTATTTAATGAATAAATAAATACGTAACGTAAATCAATATTGTAAATAATAAATAGTATTTTGTTTCTTTATTTTTTATTACGCGGTTTAATGGCGGGCGGCGCGCTGTTTTGTAGTGTAATAATGTTCGTGTGTGTCGCGTCTATGTATAAAATGCCATTGAGTAACAGATTCAATAAGTAAAATCTTGACTAAAAAAAAGTTGTTGGTTAACATTCGTACGCGCTCTAGGCTCGGCGAGGGGTAAACAAACAAAACACATTCTTTCTCGTACCCTCACCTCGCTCGCGCAGTAGCTCGCACCTCACTTCAAATGAGGTACACATCGGGACCTCACGAGTTGAAATGAGACCCTCGTTCATTTCGTTCATCATCGTTTAAAATAGACGAGCTACCCATCTCTAGTCCAGTGGCATATTATGTCGATGTTGCCATCCAACGTCAGTTGAAAGCCGTCACTTTTAAAATGGCAGCTTGAAAATGCATTTTCTCGCAGCCGGCAGATATTGACGTGTGAGAGGATCAGATCAAATAGTTTTCGCTAGAAACTGTATAGATAGGACTTTGACGGAAGGTACACACGGCTACACATCAAGCTATACAAATCTAGTTTATGCTGATCTCTCATCGTAAGGAAAGCCTATACAATGCGAGATCAGCTTATACTGGAAATGTATAGCTCGATATGTAGCTGTGCGAACAATACATTAACGTTTTTTGGAAATGAGATGTTTGAACGGACGATAACAGCAGTTATATCGAATGAGTAATATCTACATTTCACGCTCAATTAATTCCACTCTTTAAATGTATATGGATTATACACATATATCTATATAGGGTCTTACTTTACCAACGAAAAATATTTTAGGAGGTATATCTATAGGTTGCAATGATGCGTTTTAGCAAAAAATTAACATAACATCAACCTTAATAATACATATTCAAAAATTCATTCAGTTTAAATAATGTATGTTGCCGTTTGCATAAAAAGCACAATTCACCACGTAAGAACTATACATAGGTAACTATCACTATTATGTCTTTCTGAAAATACTGTGGTACTGTCACCGAGCACGCACACACAAATGGTGCAGTGGAACAAATATTTGTACGATCTGCAGGTAGTTGTTCCGGGTCTGGGTGTATTGTGTGTGGAATTCATGTCTGTAAACGCACCCATGACACATGAGAAATCCTAGTGTGGAGCAACGTTAAAAAAAAAGAAACACTAAACGTGTTTGAAAATGGTCCGGTCGAACAGCAATGTGGTTGTTTAGTAGCCCACCAGTGTGTTGATACTTGAAATTAATTCTATACCATTCATAGAGCCTAGCCTTAAAATATGTTCCATTATTAAAGTAAGACCCTATATACTAGTACCAATATATATTTTTTTTAAATATTTCCCCCGCTCTAGCATTTCTCCTGTGTCGTGGGTGCGTTTTACAGACATAAATTCCACACACAATACACCCAGACCTGGAACAACTACCTGCAGATCATACAATGATTTGTTTCGTGTGGGAATCGAACCCACGACCCGGAGCGCAGCAGCCGACTGTATCAGAAACTGCACCAACCGTGCCAAAGCTGCCGGGGGACAAGGCCGCACGGTACCCGGTAAAAAAAAAACTGCGGGAATGCGATGCATTTGTCAACTACTATACTTCTTTCTTTATAAACACCTACTTCCCCTCCCAGCCCGCAACACCCCGCTGTCGGTACCAAATCTGTATCGATACATTCTTTCGATATAAGTATCGATACCTTGACGGTATAGTTCCATCCCTATGCAAGCCTTGACTGACTTTTTTGTTTAACAAACTCGCGACGGTAGGTTATTGTCGTGATTTTGGACGCGTTTGACGGCAGTTTCACCTCATTTCGGCCGAATGAAGTCCACTGCTGGACACAGGCCTCCCCCAAAGATCACCACAACGACCGATATGGATGTGTTGTGGGCTCATTGGGGGGTTTTGCCATAATCGCCACGCTTGGCAGGCGGGTTGGCGATCGCAGTTGAGCTGTTAATGTACTCGAAGGACGCTGCTGCCCATCCTCCGGCTAATCCCTTAGTCGACTTTTACGACACCCATGGGAGGAGATGGGGTGGTGGCATTCTGGGCCGGCACCACACGGCACAGGCAGTTTCACCTATATTAGTATTATTTAATATTCTTATGGTTTAGTCTTTAAGCTAAGGTACTTCGATCGGGATCTTTAACAAAAACGTTTGCAGATTATTCCATGTCTAAATATATTTAATTATATTCCTATTACCTATATTTGTTTATATTTCCATAGTATAATTAATTAAATATAACCATTAGAAGGACCACAGTTACCAGTGCCATATCAACAAACAAATTGTTACATTTTGAAAAATAAAACACAGTTTGGAAAATATTTTGTTTTTTATTTGAACATCACATGTCAAGGTTACTAAGCTAATCTTAGCAACACGCCAGAAAAGGTGAACAAAGGACTACAAAACGAGGTCACTAGCGCGGTCGTGTCGATGTTCGACCCGATTGGCATTTTTATTTGGCAGGGGGCCTTGGGGTCGCGGGCGCGCATATTGGGAAATCTGCGTGTTCATACCGAGCGACCCCCGGGAAGACAGCGGTGTGCATGTGGTCCCATACCGCTGTGTGCGCAGCACAGTGCATAGTGACGCCTCGGGGGAATCTTTTACAATCCCCTCGAGAAATGCCTGGGGGGGTGGCCTCTTTACAGTCGCTTTCCCTCCGCTAGAGGGGATGACCGCTTTACAGTCATCCCCTCCGAGATGTGCCTAAAGGCGTGGCACCAACGGGTGGCTCTAGATGGAGATTATTCGAGTTCCTGGAGCCTCCCTTCGGTGCCGACGATGATCGCTCCGGTGGTTTTAGCCGGTAGTCCGGCATGCCCCTTCGCCCTTTCCCGGGGCGAAAGAAGCACAAGAGGTATTTCCCCCGTATCAATAAAAAAAAAGGAAAAAGTATCACCAGTATTTATTCAAGGTAAGAAACTGCTGCAGGGAATATGGGGAAGCGGAGAACCTATAATAGGTTGGGATGAAAATATACAGGAAAAAGAATACGAAGCTTGGAAGTCTTATTTGGGAAACGTGATGAAATCGACTGATATTCAAGTTTACCAAGATGCGTACAGCCATCGTACCGTTTTTTTTTAATTTATTTTTTTATTGGTGCCCAGTGGAAATTCTTCATGAACTTCCTTCACCCCGGGGAAGGGCGAAGGGGTATACCGGACTCCTACCGGCTAAAACCACTGGAGCGGTCATCTTCGGCACCTAAGGGAGGCTCCAGGTCCTCGTATGATCACACTAGAGCCGCCCACTGGTGCCACGCCTATAGGCACATCTCGGAGAGGGTGACTGTAAAGCGGTCACCCCCCGGGGGATTGTAAAGGATCCCCCAAAGCGTCCCACGGCAGCGCGTGACCACATGCGTGCTACCGTCTTCTCTTGGGTCGCTTGGTGTGGGCCCGCAGATTCCCCAATCTACGCACCCGCGAACCCAGAGGTCCCCCACCTTATAGCAACGGCAGGGGTTTTCAGGCGTATCGGAATTAGGCGCCAGGGCACAGCCATGATACCTGGTTTACTATTATTAACGTGGTGTCCGATTTAAGAATGTGTGTGTCTGTGTTAAAAGAGCTATATAGCTGAATATGAAAGCCCCCAATGAGCCCACAACACACCCATATCGGTCGCTGTGGTGATCTTTGCGGGAGGCCTGTGTCCAGCTGTGAGCTTCATTCGGCCGAAATGATGAAGTTGTTTTGGTTCATTTTACTTCCTAAAATGTTAGTTGTTTCATAGATAAATTACATATTTACATAAATAATAGGAATTTAAAATAGGAAAAATGTGCCATCTGTCGGTAAGTAGTAGGTAATACCTAATAATAAAATGTTAACATTTGCGTCAGCCGCACTGAATGCGATTAATAACTGTGCAAATCACACCACACTCCTCCATAAATAAAACAAGTCGTGAAAAACATATATTATTGATTTATTAGAACAGGCTTAGAACATATAACAAAAGATAAATCTATACAAATAAAATTGAAGTGTCTGTTTGTAATGTCAAAATAACAGCTTTTTGATAGTTTATACGATACATATAACAAAAACAATCTTTTTTAATTTTTTTGTCTGTCTGTTTGTTCCGGGTAATCTCCGAAACGGCTGGTCCGATTTTGACGGGACTTTCACTGGCAGATAGCTGATGTTATAAGGAATAACTTAGGCTTCTATTATTTTAGAAAAATAATTAGGGATCCGCGCAAAAGAAACAAAACCCTTGAAATCCAATATATATATTCTATGTCAAATTACTCTAAATTTATTTTTAATTAAACGCGGGTGAAACCGCGCGTCCCAGTAGCGTCCCACCTAATAAATTGGACGAGCACTAAGTTACAAGATGTCGAAATGGGTTTCCTCATCATCATCATTTCAGCTGAAAGAACTCCACTGCTAAGCAAAGGCCTCCCCCATAGATTTCCACAGCGACCGATTACATGCCGCCTCCATTACACAATTTCAGTGTGGTTTACACGAGTTTAATATAGTATCCTGCGATCACGAACGCTGCGTACGATCGTAAAATATGACTCAAGGGATTCTAAACCAGAGGGGATAGGCAACAACAACATCAGCTTCCCTTTAGTGTGGAACAGCAGCCATTCAGGCTTCAAAAACCCCTGTCTGCCAAGCGTGGTGAGGTGGTGGGTCCTGGAAAATTCCCCCCAAAAAGACAGTTGGAAATCTATGGAATGGATATCCCTTGATTGATATGAGTATATTAAAATAATATGACATATTTATACCAATATTATATAATACTAGCTGGGACCCGCGGATTCACCCGCCGTTTAATTAAATATATATAGAAATGAAATTCATTGGAATGATAGTGGCGCCATCTGTCAAAGAGTGGTCGTACCAACTCGGAAACCTTTGTGGGCTCATGCACAACACTTTGCTGAAGATCACGACATGATCAAAAATAGTTTACAATTCTATAAAGGACATACACACAAACATTCATTTATATATAAATATATATATAGATATGATGAACAAATACAAGTGTGTTTAATTCTTCTTACTAAACCCATGCAATGAAGTCATTCCTAAGAGGTCAGGGTTTTTTTTTAAGTAGATCTCTACCCTATACTTATTTGCCACCCCTGTCGCTTAGGATCATGTATAGAGATCATACAGTATCTCAGTTTCCTCTCAACCGATAGACATTAATTATATCAAAGATTTTAAGTCAGACAAAGACGTAAACAACTGTGAAATTTTCATTGAAACACATTTATTTTGATAATTTAATATATTATCTAAAAGGCCTTTGCGTGTTGGACCCAACTCCCGTAAGCATATCCAAAGAACCGGTTACTCCTTGTAGTGAAAATAAACCCGCGAAGAGAGACAAGTACAGATAGGTTATAAATAAGTGTTATATATAAATTTCAAAGACCATTCGACGTGTATAGACGGCCTAAGTTACTTGTAATATCTATTGCAATCGATTTCTGCCACCAATAAAAAGGTTTTAACATTTTAGTTGGGATTTCGCAGCTGACCCCTAATATCGCCGATCGCTGTGATGACGTCAATAGTAGTCCGGGACCGGCGCACACGAAATTTTAACGAAATCTTCGTAACGCACTATGCCAGTGTTCGCTACATTGGCTTCCCTAAAGATGTTGTCTACCTGTGAAGAAATGGTCGACATTATAATGAAGAATGATTTATGAATTAATAAGAGATGTGGGTAGAGTTTGGCCTTAGGCTCAGTTCAGACTGTGATGGCAGCGGCCGGCAGCAAAGCGAGCAGTTTCGGTGGTAAAAATAACGCAGAATTTTCAATCTGAGGGCCAATTCCCGTAATTAATTTCCTCTATGACTGAAACTTGACCGAATTGAAATTAAATTATGAATTGACCGAAAAAATGGTATTCTGCTACTCTTAAAGGTCGGTCGGATTTTAGTATGATCTCGATCTAGTCTCATTTCAATCTCAATTTTGACGTTTATTTAATGACATGTGACAGTTCGAAATGTTAGCAGAATACCGTTTTGAGTTCGATCAACTTTCGATCCATTTTCGATCTCATCACAGTGTAAGTTCGCCATAGACTATACACTTAATACTGACATAGATGCGCAACTCTAAGACCACAATAATAGAATATGCGACCTTGACTACCAGATGGCGCTACGTTTTCATTTAGTACCGAAACAATCCTGCAGGTGGCGTGCCTCTCCAGAAGTATTTTTAATAAAATTTGTTCATTGTATGAAAAAATTACTAGATCGATTAAATTGCGCCGCAGACCACAATATAATATATTGAAAAAAGTTTTGCAATTTAAACCGACCTAATAATTTCTCGAAACTAGAATAGTTCTACAAAAAAGAAACAAGGGAAACGTGTCAATGTTTCTTTATTATTCTTTTCGTATAATAATCATAAGCTTACCAAAACTAGGTCATTCTTATCATATTAAGAAAATTTTACATTCTAAGTTATATTCACTTCTTTATACCGTGGATTATAAAATTCAGTGCGAGATTATTAAAAAATTACAAGAAATTAAACGTAAAATGATCACACTCGTAAAATAATCTAATGAAATAGCAAACACGTAAACACCAGCTAAATTAAGTTTACAAACTTGTAAAAGGTAGGTAGGTATTTTTTCTCTTTGACAATTTGTGAAGTGTCATCACTATTATTTTCTATTTTAATAATAAACATATTATTTTTTGTCGACATTAAATAAACGAAACCGTGTTTATTTAATATCACAAAAAAGAGATTGTAATTTAAGAACGTATTACCAAAAATAAACATTAAATTAATTTATTTTGGGTACTTCCGGTAAGGTACTACTGCCATCTAGTCATATTTTGAATAAAACTTAATATGAAATGTGCCGACTGTAGGCAGGAGATGGCGCTACTCTCGATGCAACTTTTCGTACTCACTATTTGTACGAGAGTTTCACCCCCCTGAAGTTCGCGTTTGACGTTGTTTGTTAGTTTAGGAGAATACCATTTGTGACATTTATGACACTGACACTAGATCGGAACTATATTGTGAACATTTTTAAATTACGAGAATTGGCCCTTAGCAGCGCTATTCTGTAAGAACTCACTAGCAAACTCACTTCAGAATCTGCAGTGAAAAGTTGTAAAAACAATATGAAATTGAAGACTTTACTACGGATAAAGAAGTGAGTTTGCTAGTGAAGCCGACTAATTTATGAATCCGTGATGAAAAGTAGTAAAATCAATACGAAATTAGAGATTTCACTGCGGATTCACAAGTGAGTTCTTACAGAATAGCCTGGCTGATCTCTGAGACTGAGTGATATGTCATCACCGGTAACAGACACTGGTTAAAGACTTTCGTCTTGAGGCATTGCGGTATTGTTGCGAAGTTTCCCGCTACCAGTGGGTACTCCAAAGTGCTGGTACGAACCGGGTTCCAATCACCCTTAGTCGCCTTCTACGATACCCATGATATGGGGTAGCCCTATTCATGACAGGAGCATATATCATATTTATCTCACCTCCCTGGCAGACAAGCCTTCGCCCCAGTTCTGCAGCAGGTTTCGCAGCTGCCTCGCCGGGATCACACCGTTCCTCTCCGCGTCGCCTGCTTTGAACGCGTTCACGACCTAGGAAGAATTAGAATACTAAAATATTCATTAGATTTCACAGTGTGCGAATTTGAAACCGCCAATATTAGCGATCCGATCAATGTCACATAACACTGAATTTCCTTTTTTTAACGACGGGACCGACTCTAGAATTTCCCATGTATCGAAGTACAGTTTACAGACATAAACCTCACATGACAAACTACCATACTCGGATCAACTATTCGTTGTTGGTAACCCCAACAAAAATGTCATCGTCATCATCATTTCGGCCGAATGAAGTCCACTGCTGGACACAGGCCTCCCCCAAAGATCACCACAACGACCGATATGGGTGTGTTGTGGGCTCATTGGGGGGTTTTGCCATAATCGCCACGCTTGGCAGACGGGTTGGAGATCGCAGTTGAGTTATAAATGTACTCGAAGGATGTTGCTGCCCATCCTCCGGCTAATCTGATAGTCGCCTTTTACGACACCCACGGGATGAGATGGGGTGGTGGTATTATTAACCACACGGTGAATTTACTTGGCCGGCACCACACGGCACAGCCACACATACATTATATGACCTTAAAAAAGTACTACTTTTAGCCTACTTTAAATCAACGTTTTTTTTTCGTGTTATCCTGCGCTTCGTCTCAAAGTAGGTGAAGGAAGGGAAACCGTTGAAGTTTGAGCTGGTCTTCTTCTTTCTTTTCGAGTGGTTAGAGATCTCAACTTTGCGTTACGAGATTTCAAGCCGCCCAACGGGCCTCATAAGAAAGCTCAAGGTCACTCAGCGAGCTATGGAGAGAGCTATGCTTCGTATTTCTCTACGAGATCGAATTAGAAATGAGGAGATCCGTAGAAGAACTAAAGTTACCGACATAGCTGAAAGGATTATTAAACTGAAGTGGCAATGGGCGGGGCACATTGCTCGTAGAACCGATAGCCGTTGGGGCAAAAAGGTTCTCGAATGGAGACCGCGCACCGGAAAACGCAGCGTGTGACGACCTCCAACGAGGTGGACAGACGACCTGGTGAAGGTCGCTGGGAGTCGTTGGATGAGAGCGGCATGTGACCGCTCGTTGTGGAAATCTAAGGAGCTTGTTCAGCAGTGGACGTCCAGTGGCTGATATGATGATGAAAGGCTTCTACCTGGCTTAACGACTGCCGTCTAATGACAACAACCGGGACCGTCAGTTTTACGTGCCTTCCGAAGCACGGAGACAGCCAGTTCAAATACCACTATGCGCTCACCCATCCATACACTGACCGCGCCACGCGTTGCTTAACCTCGATCGTTTACCGATCAGCGAGTTCAACTGGCTATGAGCTTTTTAGCTGGTATTAATCCGGCACACCATGCCACCTCAGGCTGGAGGAAGGCCCTACGATGAGGACTACTCCACGATAAAAATGTGGTAAGGATTTACCTCATTAGGTAGGTTTTCAGCTCTTGAATGTATGTGCATCACTTCCAAAAAGTCAGCGAAAGACATCTTGCCTCCTTTGCCTTTTAAATATCCTGTAAATAAACAAATAGTAATGTACTTAATTAATTAGAATAATAAATAGATAATAATATGACGCCACAGTTGACGCAATTATGTTATGCGTGTCGCGGGGTAAATTCAATTCAATAATTTATTCAGTAATAGCTGGGACCCGCGGTTTAATTAAAAAGAAATTTTAAATAATTTTGGTACTTCGGCACAGACACTTGACATAGAGTATTTAAATTGTGTTTCATGTGTTTTAATTCTTTTGCGCGGAACCATAATTATTTTTATAAAATTAAAGTAGCTGAAGTTAATCCTTATAACATCAGCTATCTGCCAGTGAAAATCCCGTAGAAATCGGTCTAGCCGTTTCGGAGATTAGCGGGAACAAACAGGCAGACTAAAGAATTAAAACTATATTTTTTGTTGTAGGTACCGTATATATATCATATGAAATGGCGTGCCACTTACCACCAGGCGAATGACCTCGTCATCAAATTGTATACCATCTATACAAATAAATGAAATTGAAGTGTCTGTTTGTAATGTCAAAATAATTTTACTAAATGCATAGGAAAGTATGTACGTTACATAAAACAAAAACACTATTTTTAATTTTTTTTGTCTGTCTGTCTGTCTGTTTGTTCCGGGTAATCTCCGAAACGGCTGGACCGATTTTGACGGGACCTTCACTGATGTTATAAGGAATAACTTAGGCTACTTTTATTTTAGAAAAATAATTAGGGTTCCGCGTAAAAAATAAAACCCTTGAAACCCAATTTATATTCTATGTCAAGTGTCTATGTCGAAGTACTCTAAATTTCTTTTAAATTAAACACGGGTGAAACCGCGGGTCTCAGCTAGTAAATAAATAAATGCAATAGTTCACCAGTGATGGTACAAACATTGTAAAAATGGTAGATTTATTGACAATTAACTGTTTCCCACGACGCAAGAAAACTAATTTAAAACTTCCTTCTTCCTCCATTCAATTCAATTCAAATACGTTCAGCCGATCTTTCGTGATACAGCACGAACATCAGAAATTCATTATAATATTTCGTAAGACAAGATAGTCGTGTTTAACGTTATAAACGCATTTGGTATTAATTGTTTGAACGTAGGTATCAAATTCATCATTTCGGCCGAATGAAGTCCACTGTTGGACACAGGGCTCCCCCAAAGATCCCCACAACGACCGATATGGGTATGTTGTGAGCTCATTGGGGGTCTTGCCGTAATCGCCACGCTTGGCAGACAGGTTGGCGATCGCAGTTGATTTGTTAATATACCTACTCGGTGGACGCTGCTGCCCATCCTCCGGTTTATCCCTTAGTCTCTTAGATAGCTTCCTTAGTTAGTTTACGACACCCACGGGATAAAATGGGGTGGTGGCATTTTGAGCCGACACACACGGCAAATTATCGGTATCAAATTATCATTCGATAATTATCGATTAAGTATCAAACCTTCTTCAGTAGAAACAATAACTATTAAACTCGTTATGGTTTAAAATGCTTATCAATGGATTCATCATATCGGCCAAAAGACGTCCACTGCTGAACAAAGGCCTCCGGACCGACCGGCTACACACGTGTGTCGTCATTTTGGGGGTAAATAGCTCACCACAGTTGGGAGGGGCGTTGGTGAGCACAGAATGGCCGTTGTTCCTTATAAACGACGCTGCTACCCATCCGTCTGGTTTAGAGTACCTTAGTCGCCTTTTACGTCATCTACGGGAGATGAAGTGGTGCTGTATTCTTAATCCGGTCACCACACGGAATCGAATACTAGGAGTAGATCACATGAATAGTGTAACTGTTGGAGATCACCACATGATCAAAATGGCATGGTCCGAATACACCTCCCCAAGAAATACGAACGCGACCGAGCCAGCTTAGCGGCTATTGTCACTTTAAGCACATGCTTCAAACCGCATAAGAAGATCAGCCAACTTCTCAAACCAGTGAAGTGACACATTCCTTTACAAGATGAAAGGGTCTACAAGATCGACTATGAGTGTGTGTATACATAGGGCAAACAAAGCTTAGTATAGCCACCAGATTAAAATAACACATAGCTGACGTCAAGCATAGACGCTCCACGAAGTCTGCAGTATCCGAACATGCCTTAGACAAAGCCAACCATTTTCTTCGTTTCGATCAACCTCGCGAAAGAGAACCGATATGTACCAAGAATGTTTCGTGAGGCTATTGAAATTAAAAAACATCCTAAGTTTAATAGAGAAGATGGCTGACAGGTACCAACAGTTTGGAATCCTATTATTAAAATAATAAAGTCCCAAACTAAATACCACACCAAAAAACATCAAGACACTGTGAGTGATTACTGCATACATCGAAACAATTTTTGATTAGTTTTGTACGGTAGATAAAATAACTTTTTAAATCTGTAACGACGCCTGTCACCTTAGTCATCCTGCGACCACGAACCCTGCAAAGTGTTCGAAACGTCAGGAAAAACAAAAATCTAAAATATAAGCATTGGCGTCCGTTTAAAAGTGTTTTATTATAACATGCTTTAAGTAAAATAATAAATTACCAGCCAGCTCCTGTATGGTGGGGCTCATGCCCAGGGACCTCATGACCACCGTCAGCTCATCCAGAGATGTGATCTGACCAGAACGTGCGAAAAGATAGAAGCATTCACGGAACTCTGGAAAATAACAGAGAAATCAGGCATTATGTGAAAATATATTACTACAAATATTTTTCTTCTATGACAACATCGTAACAAAAACAGATGCCTAGTTTTGAAACTTATTGTTCAGATATTTTTCAAGTTTATTCAACTGTATTCGGTATAAAATAACTATTTTGGTCTATCTTTATGCTAATTTGAGTAAAAACACAAATGTTCACATAAAACTGCGATGTAAATAAAAACTAAACCTCTGTTGTTTCTCTACAGTTCATGGATGAGGTAATGATTCGCAGTAGCATAATAATATCATATCATTGTACAGTAATATGTGTAGCGTTTTGATCGTTTTGTTTACGATACATCGCATGCTCAGAAATTACAAAAACTGTATGCTATTATTTCCCTATTTTTATTAACTTCTTATCAAAGATTTCGGTACAATGTCACTTTACAACCTGTATATTTTCCTCCCCTAAAATCTGCAGTTTGAAGCTACCTACTCCTCCTGTACTGGTACGGTTGGTGCAGTGGCTGATATAGTCGGCTGCTGCGCAACAGGTCGTGGGTTCGATTCCCGCACGGAACAAATATTTGTACGATCTGCAGGTAGTTGTTCCGGGTCTGGGTGTATTGTGTGTGGAATTTGTGTTGTACTGCCATTATGCTTAGCGTTTGTGGACTATGAGAAAGCCTTTGATTCGATCGAAACCTGGGCAGTACTGCAGTCTTTGCAGCGGTGCCACGTTGACTATCGGTATATCGAAGTGTTGAAGTGCTTACACAGAAACGCCACCATGTCGGTCCGAGTCCATGAACAGAATACGTGGGCAATTCCATTGCGGAGAGGTGTGCTTTTCGTCAACAATACTGCAATGCCTTAAGTCGAAAGTCTTTAACCTGTGTATGTTACCATAGATGATATATGGAACACAGATGTGGTCACTCTCTGTGGGCCTCATAAGAAAGCTTAAGGTCACTCAGCGAGGTTTGGAGATAGCTATGCTTGGTATTACTCTACGAGATTGAATCAGAAATAGGGAGATCCATAGAAGAACGAAAGTTGCAGACAACGCTTTAAGTGGCAATTATTAAACTAATTAGTAAACTGAAGTGGCAATGGGCGGGGCACATAGCTCATAGAACTGATGTCCACCGGAAAACGCAGCGTGGGACGACCTCCAATGAGGTGGACAGACAACCTGATGCGGGTCGCTGGGACTAGTTGGATGAGAGCGGCATGTTGAAATCTAAGGGGGAGGCCTTTATTCAGCAGTGGACATCCTTTGGCTGATATGATGATGATGAATATATCTACAACTGTGTATCTTGAGAAAATGCAATTAAATTAACAATAAATAGAAAACATATTCGTTTTGGAAAACTTTTTTTTTTATTATGTAATGGAAGGTTAATGAAAGACCAACCCAATGTGGGTACTTCTGGGTAATTCTGTTTGAGATATAGCAAAATATGCATACTGATTCTTAACCAGTAAGCTAATCGTCTACCTATTCAGCCCACATCTACCGATGCTAATATAACCATCTTCTATTTTATGCTATCTGTAGCAATCAGATATATGTTGTATACAACATATAATTTTTACATGAAAACAAGATTATATATCAATATAAAACACCCATATAGATTATATTTGCTAATGATATTGGAGCAGAACCAGGTATTTTTATAGTTTATTAGATTGCCACACGCAGGACATTCTGAGAAAACTTTCTTTTATAAATGTTTCTTTCTATGTAATGTGGCTTTCCTAATTATTAATATGTTATAATAAAAACACTTTTTCACAGATTACATGCATATTTAATTACACATTGCAGTGTTTGTGGTTACCTTGTAGTCATCCTGCATAATTCGTTAAAAAGTTTTTTTTATTATAAATACAGCATTTATTTATTTTAAGATTACATCTCAATTCAAACAAACGTATCACCATCCCCAGCATAGGCCTCACCCAAGTTAAGATTAACTATATACATTCAAACTATTTACAAATTAATTCTAATTTAATGTTATTTTGGAATAGCTAAAAATATCCTGCAATACTTTCTAAAACAAAAAATGCCGTTACTTTGACGTATAACATTTATAAACATTCCGTATTGTAACTATAGAAATGCACGAATAAAAGCGATTATTTAAATTTATAATTAGTAGATTCGATATTCAATGGTTTAATCATATTTATACATTATCTTTTATGATCTTATCGATCTATTGAACGAACCATCAATGTCCTGTTCCTTGAAATATCGCGCCTGTAACAAAGTAATTAGATATTAATGGAGAGTACTAATAAATTAGTTTACTCAATTAAGACTTATAAATACCATTCTACTATTCTTGATTCTGTATAAATCGATTAAAATATATTTTTATCAGGAACTTTATTTCTGAAGACGCAATTTGACTTTATACACACTACACAACACTAAGTTTGACACTGACGTCTTTTTTTTGTTTGTTATTATTTTAGCCTGGAGTCTAAGTACTTTGGCCAGACACTGACGTCTACTTTGTAGTATTGCCAACTTTTTTTTTCCAAGCCTCTAGCAGCGGTTCATAAAGTCACAGTTCAGTAGAATAAATTATCTTCGTTCCTTTTTTTTGTACTGCATCAAGTCTGTTTGTTACGTTGTCCTGGCTAAAGCCCTGAACCGATTTTGATGTATTTTGTGTGAGATAGCTTGAACCCTGTGGAAGGACATAGGCATAATTAGAGCTTAAATGGGGTGTTGAAACTTGTATGGGAAATCCTTAATTCCAAGTTAAGTCCCGGGCAAAGTGACTAGATATTGGATAAATAGAATAAATACTTAATTAATTAAATGATAAACGTTATACCAGTTTTCTTCCATGCCCTCTGGCTTAACTGTCCACTGCGAAGATATATACTAGTTAGGTATAGTTTACGATAAAATAGGTAGTCGTTTAATAAAACAACGCGATAGAGAGATTTCAGTTTTACAATTTAGTTCCGTGTTTTGATTCGTGCCAGACAAAATAGTATATGTACGATATACTATTTTGTGTATATTGTGGTGCCGGCTACGAATAGCAACAACCCAATTCATCTTGTGGTGTCGTAAAAAGTGACTATGGGTTAACCGAAGGGTTATGGGAAACTAGGAGACAAAATAGATAGATAAGGATCTAGAAAGAAAGTGTTACGGGCATCAGATACGGGCAATTACACTTTTATGAAGTTTTTTGTGTATTATATGTTAGAGTAAGATTAGATTTGCATTGCGCAATCACATCAGAGCAATGTGTCGACATGATTTTGCACAGACATCGGATGCTTGGGAACATATACCCAATGGAAATACCTTAATAATATTAAAACGTTTTTATATCTGTTAACGGCACGGTTGGTGCAGTGGTTGATACAGTCGGCTGCTGCGCACCGGGTCGTGGGTTCGATTCGACGAACAAATATTTTTTTTATATATTTTATTTGTAGTTGTTCCGGGTCTGGGTGTATTGTGTGTGGAATTTGTGTTTGTAAACGCACCCACGACACAGGAGAAATCCTAGTGTGGGGCAACGTTTTAAAAATAAATAAAACTATTTGATACATTTATACAGCAAAACTACTAAACTAATTAGAGGTAGCTTGGACCCAAAGCTAAAGGCCTATTCAGATATAAGCGACATACACTACCACAGTATTCCGCTGAGTAGGTATTTGTATTCTGGTTTCGCGCTAGGTGTAGAAGTTCATACATATACCCGGCGGAATACTTAGGTACCGCTCGGCTTAATTTGCTATCCATAGCTGTATCGTCGAAGATCGCTTATATCATTATAATCCTTTATTCATGTTGTCCAAGCTAGTCACTCATTGCATTAACAATGTGTCTTCGAAATTACCTGACAGGAAACGGAATAAGTCGAAGAAAGTCTAAATTGAATTTACTTTCCAAATTAGTTTAATTCACAAAGCCACGCGCAGACCGCGGTGGCTACGTAAGTAAGTATAGAAAATTGTCTTTTTATTTAACGCCTGAAATGTTAAGATAGAATAACTAACAAAATGTAAACACACCTACATGTTTACCTTAGGAGCCAATCATAATTAAAAATATAAATCAGCAATGAACACAGTAACAACACAGTTGAAGTTAATGTGAGAATTAAATCAGTACAATATAAAAAAAGTAGTGAATCATATTCATCTAGTGAAACCCTTTATAAAATGGAAAATAAAACTTAACTACTAATAGGTATGAGAAATATCTTCAAGCTTTAATATAATATAATTAGATAATTGTATTTATGACTTCCAAAAGACAGACCGTAAGCTGAATCAACTTAATAAACTTGTTATATATTAGCAACCAAAGAATACTATATAACAAAAACAGTTATGGCCTAGTGGTTGAATTTGATGATCACGTGTGTTAACGGTGAAGGAAATCGTCATGAGGAAACCTGTACACTGAGAGAACTTCAAAATGTTCTCAATAGTGTGTGTAGTCTGCCAAGCCGCACTAGGCCAGCGTAGTGGACTAAGGCCTAACCTTTCTCACCGTGTGAAAAAGCCCGTGGCCAGCGATGGGACAGTAATGGGCGATTATGTATACTATTAGTTATAACAGACTATCAAAATGATGTGTTACCTCGGGATTCAAAAATAGTAAAAGATATAAAAATTGACAACATAAATAAAATAAAAATTGTTTAGCAATTAAATCAATAAAATTATGACTTCGGGCGAGATTCACATACCACATTCTAAACTGTGCTAAGCAAAGCAAGCGTTTGTATGAATGTGAACATTAATCACATATTAATAATGTTCATATTGCTCATGTTGGGATCCGAATGGCAAGCGATTCTTTTTTTCATAAAAGTGCGTATGTGTGTGTAATCGCAACGCAACAAACGCTGTGATCAGCTGATGCCACAATACACAGTCCCTTACCTACAATTTTCTGCATTGCATATAGCATAGTTATATATGTGTAGGGTGTCGAACTTAATGTGTAGCCGTATTCACCTAATAAAATACTACTAAGAAAGCAACTTTCAGTGTGCACCGAAGTCAAATGACAGGTAGCTTCAAGAATATAATACAGACATACTTTTAATGAAATATGAACAGAAATAAAAATATTAGGCTCCCTACTTATATTTTCATTCTTCTTCGTTTCGAAGGTACATCAAATTAAATGTAATTTTTCGAGAATTTTGCCACCCCTAAGGCGTTACTAGTAGCAGAGCATAGGTCACTCAAAGTGCACGAGCTTGCGCATGATGGGCAGGGCAGTAGATAGGACATTGTCAGGGGGACAATGCCGCATCTATATCCCGCCGCGGTTTCATCGATATAACACCACGTGCTCATGTTGGACCTACATCTGCCCACTTGGGTCCGAAGTTGGTTTAGCGACTTCCATGTGGGCCTAAGGAGGTCATATCCAGCAGAGAGTTTCACACTGGGCTCGATGTAGTTATCAGGAGTGGGGAATTTGTCCAGCCACAATTTTCTACGGCCCTCAACTGGGTAACTCTATAGTGCCTCTGGTGGTTTCATGAGACTGCGCCGACTTTTTAGGTACTGAGTTGATACTAGGGCGCCGAATAGTTGGTGTCTGGTGTTGGACTCTTGTTTGTATTCTACGAATTTTTGGAAGTGCTATACCTAACGGGTACACCATGTTGAGCGGAGTCGGTTTCAGATAGCATGTGATGGTCTGACATGTGTCGTTTAAGGCAATGTCTACTTCTCTTGCGTGCACGGATGGATGCTACACTGGGTATGTGTATTCGCCTGCAGAGAAGCAGAGTGCCTGGCCTGTAGTCCGTAGGTCTGAGGGGAGGCACCCCAAGCAGTCAAGGTTAGGCATCACAGAAGGTTCTTACGACTACCGACTTTGAGTTTTGTATTCAGGCAATGGTTTTTAAAGTTAACGCTCTGTCAAGGGTGTCTCCCAGATAGGTAGGGTTGTTACTATGATTAATTGCGACTCCTTGCCAAGTGATGTTTAATTTTCGACCAGCCAAACTATTGAAAAGGTGGAAAACGCAGGTTTGTGATTTTTATGGATTAAGTTAAAGACCATTGTCATAATATTTGCCGAGGACTTCGAGGGCTTGCTCTATTCTATATTCTCATTAATAATCTACCTTTGACAGTGTCCTACTAATTTACCCATCTAGCTAGGGCTACCCCATCTCATCTCGTAGATGTCGTAGAAGGCGACAAAGGATCACGTTTGCCCTATTGTTACGTTACTCAGGACTAATCCTGCGTGGCACCCCACTGCACAAGGGCGGATAAGGGGCGGGGGTTCAGGCGCCATGGCCATCATCATGTCGGCCATGCAACGTCCGCTACTGAACAAAGGCCTCCCCCATAGATTATCACAACTGTGTCAACATATTGGGTACGTACAGTACTCACCACGTTTGGCAGGCGGGTTGGTGAGCGCAGAATGGCTACTGATCCACAGAAAAGACGCTGCTGCCCATGCCTCTGGTTTAGAGTCCGTTAGTCGCCTTTTACGACCTCCACGGGAAGAGATGGAGTGGTGCTACATTCTTAATTCAGACATCACTCGGATACCATTTATGCTCTAAGTATTTTGGCGGTGCCAAAGCTGAAGCCTTCAGCTTATTTGCGTTTTAAAGTATCCCTTGATTGAACATGTTTTAAAAAATCTAATTTATGGGACAAAATAAAACATGTTACATGGTTTACAATCTGCAATTGATTGTATTATTGATTCTGAACAAACAATTTTCAGGATTCGTCCAGGTTTCGTATACGCTAAAAATAATGTTGTTCTCCACTATCCAATACACTATTGTAGTCTTTGTTCTCCACCCAGTACCCACCCACTTTATGCATACCGCCCATGCATTACAAAACTATGAAATTTTTCTAAGGGCTTGTTTCCAAAACAAATGTGCAAATATTTATAATCTGTGCACAAACATGGATGAACAATCAGCTGACATAACTGAAGGCATATTTTTCCATGGTGTAATTATCTAAATGAATTAAATTATTACATAAAATCTGTTCCAATATAGTTTTGAGTGACCAACTCTTTATTCAAGTGATTAATTTATCTGAATCTGTTATGGACATCGAGAACAGCATTGCGTAAGTATTCCCACGATTATTGTAAAAATAATTTAATTTACGTATAATTATTGTGTTATCTTGTAGTTAGATTTGATAAGAGGATAACAAACGTCTTTTAGATATTGTAATTCCTATTTTAGCTGAGTTAATTAATGATATAAAAATAATATGATAATTTGTATCGATTTATTAATCTTGTTCAAAGTCACAAAGTGCTGTGTTACATATATTTATATAGTAATGCATACTTTTTTATATATTTGCCCTTCGTTTTCGCCTAACAACATGTAACGTTATATAGTTAATTTTACTCGTATGTATATAACGTAGATATAGGTATATAAAAGGCTCAACTAAATATCATAATCGCAATATCATAATCGCAAAATCATGTTGCATCTACTGTGAATGTCTGACATGATGACATTTTTTTATAAATGTATATTTGAAACCTGGGTCAAAGTGTTGCCTTAGGGGTGGAGTGTCTTTTAACCCAATAGAGTAAGGGAAGAACAAATCATACTTATCAAAAATTCTGTCATGAATAATAAAGGACTAAAAGTACCTACTTGAAAAATAATGTTATTTTTTTGTTATATGCATTATGAATTAAAACAAGCATATACTAGCAACAGTACTTTCAAGGTACACCCTAACAGCAAACAGATAAGACATTCAATAAGAATATAATTGGGGTATTCACATACTCATCAGGAAACAGTTAAAACCCAATCTACAACCCAGCTTATGATTCACTGTTTGACATGCACCTTTAGCATGCAACACATAACCATATTCGACGATGGCGACAACTGTGGCTCACTCCGCAGCAACTGCCCTACTTGTTCTGCACATAAAATAATGCAGTTTTCGATCCCATACTCTCAATTTAATGCCAATCAATGAAATAAGCAAACACTACAGCGAAAATTAGAGACTGTGCTATTGTTTTAAGTAACACAATCTCTGACAAACCTAACCATTGATTCAATTACATATATCTTGATTATGCCAAATTAAACTATCTGATCAAACTATTTACTGCTATATTAGAGTCCCTACTACTAAAGAGTGGCACAATATTACTCTGTGCTCTGCGCCTAGATTTTGCGTTTGGGTGGGGTGATTTTATTTTAACTTTGCCCCACACTAGGATTTCTCCCGTGTCGTGGGTGCGTTTAGAGACATAAATTCCACATACATTACACCCAGAACCGGATCAACTACCTGCAGATCATATAAAATATTTGTTCCGTGCGGGAATCGAAACCACGACCCGGAGAGCAGCAGCCGACTGTATCAGCCACTGCACCAAGGCAGAGAGAGGTCTTACCTGATCTGATCGATCAGGGTCCGCCGTTCAGCAGCCCACGCAGGGTACTCCTCGAGCGTGTGCTGTGCGGTATCCTGGTGAATAAGAGACCTAGAGACCTACCTACACCACCAGTGAATGATACTGTGCAGTGGCATAGGTGAGCCAGGGGTTCTCTCGGTTCAAATTCCCCCGAAACTAATGAATAGGTATTTAAATCGTCGGAATCGCCAATCAATGCACGTATACGCAGAGTAGGATACTCTGAATGGTAAGAGGCGTGAGCATACTGTGTGACCGTTACAAGCTGATATTAAATTATTATGTATTTATTATAGACTAGCTGGGACCCGCGGTTTCACCCGCGTATATATTAAATTTTTAATTTTTTGGAAATTAGGTTACTTCGACATAGACACTTGACATAGAATATATATATATTGGATTTCAAGGGTTTTCTTTTTTGCGCGGAACCCTAATTATTTTTCTAAAATTAAAGTAGCCTAAGTTATTCCTTAGAACATCAGCTCTCTGCCAGTGAAAGTCCCGTCAAAATCGGTCCAGCCGTTTCGGAAATTACCCGGAACAAACAGACAGACAGACAGACGGACAGTCAGACAGACACACTTTTTTTTTTTAAATAGTGTTTTTGTTGTATGTAACGTTATATGTACATGTTATATGTACTTTCATATGCATTTAGTAAAAAGCTGTTATTTTGACATTACAAACAGACCACTTCAATTTTAGTTATTTGTATAGATATAGAATACCCTACGAGATACATATTGTTTTAAAGATTCATCATCATATCAGGCAATGGTCTTCCACTGCCGAACAAAGTCCTCCCCAGTTTCCACAATCGTGTCGTCATTTGCGGGGTAATTTGCCAGTACTCACCACGCTTGGCAGGCGGTTGTTTAGCGCAGAATGTCTGCTGGTTCACAGAAGGCACGCTGCTGCCCATCCCTCTGGCGTACAGTCCCATATTCGCGTTTTACAACATCCAGGGGGAGAGACGTAATTCGTGTGGTGTCCGGATAAGTAATCCGTCTGGTGTCCGGATAAGAATATAGCACTGCTCCATCTTCTCCTGTGGATGGCTTAAAAGGCGAAAAAGGGAGTCTAAACCAGAGGGATGGGCAGCAGCGTCCCTTCTGTGAAACTGTAGCCATACTGCGCTCACCAACCCGCCTGCCAAGCGTGGTGATTATTGGCGAATACCCCCCAAAATCATGACACAGTTGTCAAAATCGATGGGGGAGGCCTTTGTTCAGCAATGGACGTATAAATGGCCGATATGACGGGAGCGACGCAGTCGAGCTATATTCTTAATCCGGACACCGCACGGAATTTAAAAAAGAAATAAAGCTTTTAATCTCATAGTTGTGTGTTTCGTCTACATAAAAAAAAAAGTCTAAGTTGTATATATAAGAATAAAAATCATGTATTCAATGTCACGCTTTAACTTAAAAGTGATCACATGAACATTGTTTAGAGGGTATTTAGAAAATGATGAAGTGTATTAAAGGTTACCTTACTCTAGAGCAGACAAAACAATCTCTGATGCAATTCTCGCTGTATATTGCTTCAGTTATTCTAAACCGGTATGATGGTTGAGCAAGTGGCTAGCAGTGTTGCTTAAAAATCGACTATCGATCTATCGATAGGACTACCCCTAAAACATTCATACTATCGATTGGCCTATCGATAGTATCAATAGTATCGATTTTATTTTACATATCGAACAATACTATCGATAGTTGGAATTATACAATAGTATCGATACTATCGATAGGATTACATGATTTTTGACTATCGATAGTATCGATAGTATTTACGACCCAGTTCGATAGTATCGGAACTATCGATAGTATTGTTGCAAAGCTCCCAATCAATACTATCGATACTATTGATAATATCGATACTATCGATAGGGCAATCGATAGTATGAGTGATTTGGGGTTATATGACATTATCGATTGACTATCGATAGCCTATCGATTTTTAAGCAACACTAGTGGCTAGGCGAAAGTTTTTTATTTGCGCTACCGGTCACGGGCTCGATCCCTCGCATAACAAATATTTGTATAGTTGTTCCTCGTCTGGGCTGTTCATGCATATTTCTGTATATGTTAAATTATTTCCATATATGTGTGCTCTACCCTTGGCTAATGGGTACGATGCCTACACGTTTACTCCTCCAACAAGGCCAAAAGCTGAGCTCGCACACGACTGTGAGGCATCGGGAGGTATATTTTAACACAGTATGCGATATCACAAACGAAATAAAGAATTATGTTATAACAGTTCGTTATATTTGTTAAAAAAGTTCTTAACACACTTAATGCCTTAATTGTCTTTCTTCACGGATTCCTATCTTCACTATCTTTACTTATCACCGTACAAATTGCTACTTGGCTTAGTTATAGGCCTACCGCAGACAGCACACAATCCGTGGCGTACTTTAATCTGTTGAGCGTGGTGTACTTTAATCTGTGGAAATAGAAAAAAATAATAAGTATATGCAGGAACTCACCCGACGCTGAATAACTTTTAACATGTAATTAAATATCCTTAGTACGCTCGGATCGGATCGCACCGCACCGCAGTGACGGCCAAAATTAGTAATGAATCTAATCCAATATCTTTGGAATTAGGATTAATGTTTTGTCTTGTTTTTGTGTTAAACGTGATCTTAACACAAGAACAGATCAGAGGGCCAATTCTCGTAATTAATTTACACTATGACTGAAACTTGACCGAACTGAGATTAAATTATGAATTGACCGAAAAAATGGTATTCTACTCTTAAAGTTCAATCGGATTTCGGTATAATCTCGATCTAGTCTCATTTCAATCTCAATTTTGACGTTTATTTGATGACAATTTAGTACATGTGACAGTTCGAAATGTTAGCAGAATACCGTTTTGATTTTGATCAGTTTTCGATCCATTTTCGATCTCATCACAGTGTAAGTTC
The DNA here is from genome assembly GCA_947459985.1 of Diloba caeruleocephala. Lineage (NCBI taxonomy): Eukaryota > Metazoa > Arthropoda > Insecta > Lepidoptera > Noctuidae > Diloba > Diloba caeruleocephala. The sequence goes on along the minus strand of OX381633.1, from coordinate 3,683,359 downwards.
ATGTTTGACGTTGTTTGTTAGTTTAGGAGAATACCACTTGTGACATTTATGATACTGAGACTAGATCGGAACTATATTTTGAACATTTTTAAATTACGAGAATTGCCTTCAAGAAGGTTCAAAATCTTAAGTCTAAAGATTTTGGTTTAGATCGATTATTAATTTCGGCCGTAAAAATGTGCGAACAATATATAGATCGTTTTCTTCCAACGCGTGCTATCGGCGGCGGCGATGTTACATTGACGACCAGCACTTTGCCAGTGTTGTACGCGATATGGGTATCATGGCGCTAAAAAAATATGTATCGACATTAATAGAAGAAATACTTTAAAGGTCACAACATAAATAACAGTATAATTTAACGTCAATTATACTGTCCTTTTACCAATCTGTGAAGTAAGGGGATGAATCCAAAATTCTCTTGTGTGCATAATCCAAAATCTCTTCTGTGCAAAATCCAAAATATCTTCTGTGCAAAATCCAAAATCTCTTCTGGGCAAAATCCAAAATCTCTTATGTGGAAAATCCATAAATCTGTGGCGACACCTACATCGCCAGCATAACGACATCTACTTGAATCTTAATTGCAACTCTCTAATGACGTCAAAGAATCCTGAAGTACTTTATTCTTATATATATATATACTAGCTGGGACCCGCGGTTTCACCCGCGTTTAATTTAAAAGCCATTTAGAGTACTTCGACATGGACACTTGACATAGAATATATATAGTGGATTTCAAGGGTTTTATATTTTTTGCGCGGAACTCTAATTATTTTTCTAAAATAAAAGTATCCTAAGTTATTCCTTATAATATCAGCTATCTGACAGTGAAAGTCCCGTCAAAATCGGTCCAGCCGTTTCGGAGATTACCCGGAACAAACAGACAAGCAGACAGACAAAAAAAAACTGTTATTTTGTTGTAAGTACCGTATATACTTTCATATGCATTTAGTAAAAAGCTGTTATTTTGACATTACAAACAGACACTTCAATTTTATTTATTTGTATAGATATTATACTGCATATATACAGTCGCCCAACATCAACCGTTGGGCTTCGGCCCGCCAGGCATAACACCCGCCTGGCTGGAGGATACTCCCTTTTCAATGGAGGAGCACCACACCTTGTTCCCCATAAATCAAAATCTTCTTTTTCCGTGCCTCAAGTACAAAACTATACACAACAGTCTCTGCACTTTCATGGCGCGTTCGTCCCTACAGTTTTGCCGACAAAATGAACGTAGATATACGTCGTGTGCTTTAAGTCAGTGAAAAGCCCGCCAAGACTTCTGGTAGGCCATGAAGGCTGTCGTCTGTGGTAGGCCTTATGGTCATACACTAGCACTACACTAGGTAAACCAGCTATCGTACAGCCAAGGATCCACCGGTGGCAAAACGCCTGAAATTTAAAGGCGACATACGCATATATATATAATTTCCAAATCGCTATGTACAAAAATGTCGATATATAGTTTTTTTTTATATTATCCATACTGTAGTTAAATATCGATACGATATATATATATCCATGTTTTCCGTTTTCGTCCATTCTCCAATTCGTTTCTCTCCGTTCGGAGCCGCCAGTGTTCACACATACATTTTTATTACATATTTATTAGTAATATAATCGATAGTCCCCAAATACTAGAGCGAGTCCGTATCTTGGTCCCACGGAACATAGCAACGGCTTCAGAGGGTCAGGTAGCACCGCGCCCGCGGCTGCTGGAACCGCCCGCCGCGCGCACGGAGCGCCAACTTACTTGCTCAGCACCACGAACTGGACTTATTTGCCGATGGATTGGGACATTTGTATAATAAATTTCGTATAATTTTAAATGACATATTATAGGCATACTTAATAATTTAATGCTATTAATATGACATATTATAATTATCATTACTCAGTACTATTTTTATATTTTTTACTTTAAAAATTGATACCTAACTGACATTGTTTTCATCATATTATTAATTTATCATTGTATTTTATTATTATCATTATTTATAGACTGACATTATTGCTATTTTATAATAATCTATTGTATAACGTGACGAGTCTGTGTAATATATTAAGCTATAAATCAATTGTTAGAATATTATTAATATTATTATTAATCCTGTAAGCGTTTTGGATATCACATCTGTTAGCTTATAAGATCAAATGAATAAATAAAAAAAATAAAAAAAAAACACGTGCCTCAAGCTTGTTGTAATGTACCTTTTTTATTTTTTTATTCTTGCCCGGTGGAAATTCTTCATTAACTTCCTTCGCCCCGGGGAAGGGCGATGGGGTATGCCGGTTAAAACCACTGGGGCGGTCATCTTCGGCACCTAAGGGAGGCTCCAGGTCCTCGTAAGATCTCACTAGAGCCGCCCATTGGTGCCATGCCGTTAGGCACATCTCGGAGGGGATGACTGTAAAGCGGTCACTCCCTCTAGCGGAGGGCAGGCGGCTGTAAAAAGGTCGCCCCCAGGCACTTCTCGGGGAGGATTGTAGAGGATCCCCTAAGTCTCGCTGTGCGCTGTGCTGCGCACACTGCGGCACGTGCCCACGTGCGCGCCTGCGTCTTCCCGGGGGTCATATAAAAATATCCTGGGACGAAGAATTTCGACATATTACGTTTCGTCCTACATTGCCAAAACAAATGAATCAATGTAGTGTACCCTATACACATGCTCCTAATAATGTATCAAGCGCATTGTTCGATGTCCATCTACAATTCGTTTCGTGTGGTTCCCGGTCAACAGTAGACCATTTCTCTCCACCAAACGGTGACGTAAAAGGCTACTTCTTCAACCGACTTCAAAAAGGTGGAGGTTCTCAATTTGATGCGTTTTTTTTTTCTTGTGTGTCCAGCGCTTACTCCGAGATTTGTAGACCGATTTGAACAATTCTTTTTTTAACTGGTGCAGAAAGGTTTCGATTTGGTTCCATATAAATTTAATTACATTTGATTGAGCAGTTTTTTAACCAGCTTCAATAAACAGGTTAATTTGATTGCGATTATCTAGATGATGTCTTAATAATTTCGATTCTTAAACTTATTTTTACTGTTAGATACGGATACCAAATTGGAAAAAGTTCTTACATGTCTTACAATTACACGAAAAAGAAACAAATAAAACTATTCAACAAAAAAATACCTACTTCAAAATTATATACGATATTATAATATTATAAGGAATAACATAACATAGACTACTTTTATTTTAGAAAAACAAATTAAAACTTATGAAGTCCAACATATGTATACACTCTTTATATCAACTGTGTATCTGCCAAGGTACTCAAAATTATTTACAATTTAATCCGGTTTCTTTTAAATTAAACCGCTGGTGAAACCGCGGAGCACAGCCAGTAATAAATAAGTAAAAATGCTAAACCGTGTGGTGTCCGAATGTAAGAATATAGGACCACCCTACCCTCTCCCGTGGACGGCGTAAAAGGCGACTTTAAGCGTGTTAATACTCCCCAAAATGACGACACAATTGTGAAAATCCTGGGGGGTGGCTTTGTTCAGTAGTGGACGTCCTATGGCTGATCTGATGATGATGGTAAAAGATGACATGCGAGCTTTTTTACCCACAGTTTTATCGCTGCGGTGGATTTTCTTCATCGTTCTGCGTTTTCGTAGTCATCATTTCGGCCGAATGAAGCCCACTGCTGGACACAGGCCTCCCCCAAAGATCACCTCAACGACAGATATGTGTGTGTTGTGGGCTCATTGGGGGGTTTTGCCATAATCGCCACGCTTGGCAGACGGGTTGGCGATCGCAGTTGAGTTGCTAATGTTCTCGAAGGACGCTGCTGCCCATCCTCCGGCTAATCCCTTAGTCGACTGTTACGACACCCATGGGAGGAGATGGGGTGGTGGCATTCTGAGCCGGCACCACACGGCGAAGGGTTTTCGTAGTACAATGATGTTTATACAAATAGTACTCTATCTGTAAACGGCACCACAACCTATATAGTATATTATAGTAGTAGTAGTATAGTATAGTATAGTCAAGATACCTCGGGGGTCGCGGGTGCGCAGATTGGGGAGTCCACGTGCTCATACGGAGCGCTCCCCGGGAACACGGTGGTGCGCATGTGGTCACGTGCCGCGAGCGCAGCACAGCGGAAAGCGAGGCTTGGGGGGATCCTTTACAATCCTCCCCAAGAAGGGCCTGGGGGAGCGGCCTTTTTACACTCGCCTTCCCTTAGCTAGAGGCGGTGACCGCTTAACAGTTATCCCCTCCGAGATGTGCCTAAAGGCGTGGTACTAATGGGTGGCTTCTGTGTGATTTTACGAGGACCTGGAGCCCCTTTCGGCGCAAAAAGTGACCGCTCCAGTGGTTTGAGCTGGTAGGAGGACGGCATACCCCTTCGCCCGCCCCCAGGGCTGAGGAAGTTCATGAATATGTTCCACTAGGCGATCAATAAAAATAAAAGAAGGTATTCAAAGTGTCGTGTGGTGCCGGCTCAGAATACCCCCACCCCATCTCATCCTATGGGTGTCGTAAAAGTCGACTAAGGGATTAACCGGAGGATGGGCAGCAGCGTCCTTCGAGTACATTAACAACTCAACTGCGGTCGCCAACCCGTCTGCCAAGCGTGGCGATTATGGCAAAACCCCCCAATGAGTCCACAACACACCCATATCGGTCGTTGTGATGAACTTTGGAGGAGGCTTGTGTCCAGCAGTGGACTTCATTCGGCCGAAATGATGATTCAAAGTAAATAAAAACCCCCTAGTACGCACATGAAAGTCTACCCGAATATTACAGAGATTTTTTCTTTTTTTTCAGGAACACGGACCAATCACAGACTACGTCCGAATAAAAACCATGGAAGAGCCTATACATAAGTTAAATTATATACATCTCGACATACATAAAATAACTTAGTCTCACAAGACTATAAAAAGTGATATAAAAAAAAACAAATCAATAAAGTAATACTTATAAAAAATATATAGCTAATGTAGAGATCTAGTCTCTGTTGTAAAATAGCAATAATAATGAAATGAATTAATCAAATATATTTATTTTCGATAATTATTATTATTATACAATTCGGTTGACAGTTGATTCCATTATTAATTTGTATTAAAAATACAATATAGTTATTAACTATTTTAAATGGTTACCAAAGAAATAAACGTGTAATATAGGTTTAATAAATCTCTACTAGATGTTTTCAAATGTATGGAACTCTTTAGAAAGAGTAAAAAGGAGTATTCTAGAGGAGAAAGAAGTAGTCATTGCCGCTACGATGGTGGAATCACCGCCTCCACAGCTCATCACCACCATAGAATGGAGCATGATGGACAAAAGCAAATTTTTCCCTCTTTACACGTTAAGTAGTTTTACAGGTAAGATTTGTTTTCTTCTTACTCAATGGTCAGAATCATCATCATAATTATCATCATCATCACCGTCATCATCATCATTATCATCATCACCGTCATCATCATCATCAGTATAATTTCCGCTGAAAAATGTCCACTGCTGGACATATGCCATGACGCCCGGTCTGGGTTAGTTTTGTGTGCTCATTGGGTTTTGCCATAATCGACACCCTAGAAGGACGCTGCTGCACATCGTCCGGCTGATCCCATAGTTATACTTACGACACCCACGGGATGAGATGGGGTGGTGATTTTTTTAGTCGGCACCATTATCTTGAAGTTCGACCGATTTTATCTCCGGCCTGTTCAGTTGCGGCTTGGGGACGTGGGGGGACTTAGAACAGTCTTTTCCGCGCCTCTGAAGGATAGTGCAGTTGGCCAGGTGGATGTCGTAAAAGCCTCTAAAACAGAACGTTGGGCAGCAGCGTATCTTCTGTGGAACTGTGAGCCATACTGCGCTCACCAACCCGCCAGCTAAGCGTGGTGAGTACTGGCATTTTTTTTCTCACCACGGTAATGTAAAAGTTATAATATTATTCAAATTCACTGTGTGAGACTGGTTCCTCAACTAGGCTGAAGCCTGTATTTTAAGTCACCAGGCCTTCCACCACAGAAGTCCAATTTTGCTCTTTCATAAACTGTGTCAAGCGAATTTTCTCCATTTTCTTGGTCTTCGTGTATCTGATCCTATCAAGTTAAAGTTCTCTTGATGAATACTCTCCAAACTTTTAAAATCAAAATCTCAAAATCTTTTACTCAAAATAGACTATAAAATTGTTCTTTTTGAACGTCAACATAAGACAGCACCCATATAAGCCCACCCTTCACCGCTTCCTAGCCTATCCTTCACCGCTTCCTATAACTTTATCCGCTATAATTTTATCAGGCCCCGATACTGGTTGATGTTGTCCTTTATAACCCAGTTGTCATCTTGCATCCCATGAATGCGCACTTTCGCTGCAGACAACAACTTAATATAAGTTTTTAAACTGACATGGTCACTGACACTATTATTAGAAGCGCCGAAATATCGGGAACTCAAAACAAGTAAAAAACATGGTAAATATCCCGTTTTCAGTTCTAATAATAACATCTTAATATAACAATAAACTCACTGTTCTAATAAAATGTGTATATTAGGGCTTTGATACACCCAATATTGACGATTTATCAAAATTTATTAAAAATGACGACACAATTGTCGAAATCAATGGGGGTCGCGCCCGTTCGACACTTAAACTTAGTAACATTAATTTATACTATACTATATTATAAATTATACTATACTATGATAAGAAGTAGAATAAAGATTATACCTGGATGACCGAGCTTTGCTCGGTATTTTCGTGTTACTTAACAACGCCATCTGCTGTTGTGTCGTTAAAGCAATTAGTTGCTCACAAAAAATAGTATTATTATTCGCCAATAGATGTCAGGAAGAGTCATATTTTTCAGTTGAGACTACTCAAACGCCTATAAAATGACATTTTCTAAAAATGATTCCTAGCTAGATCGATTTATCGCCCCCGAACCCCCTACATACTAAATTTTATGAAAATCGTTGGAGCCGATTCCGAGATTCCAATTATATATATATATACAAGAATTGCTCATTTAAAGATATAAGATAACTAGAAGAAGGTAAGATAATATAAAGTTTAATTTAAGATTTGTTGGGGGTAGACCCAAATGCTTTTGGGGGCTTAAGCCCCTCTTAGCCCCTGGATCCGCTACTGGTGAATGCAACTAGCTATGAAAGTCTCTTTTAATTAATTATATATCTTTTAATTTTCAGTTAGATGCGCGCTATACCCTTTAACATTGATAAAGACACAAATCCAAGTGCAGCGGAAAAAGGAGGCATATAAAGGAGTGGCAGACGCCATGTCAAAGATATACAGAAATGAGGGGGTTTCAGGGCTTTATAGAGGGTTTTGGCTGTCTAGTGTGAGTATACCATTACAATATCACGAGCTGTTGTATGCAATACACGTTGGTTTCATTTAGAGGCCTGAGGGCCAATTCTCGTAATTAATTTACACTATGACTGAAACTTGACCACCGAACTGAGATTAAATTATGAATTTACTGAAAAAATGTGTGGGGCCGGCTCAGAATACCACCACCCCATCTCTTCCCGTGGGTGTCGTAAAAGTCGACTAAGGGATTAGCCGGAGGATAGGCAGCAGCGTCCTTCGAGTTCATTAACTGCCAAGCGTGGCGATTATGGCAAAACCCACCAATGAACCCACAACACACCCATATCGGTCGTTGTGGTGATCTTTGGGGGAGGCCTGTGTCCAGCAGTGGACTTCATTCGGCCGAAATGATGATGATGATGATGAAAAAATGGTATTCTGCTACTCTTAAACTTCAGTCGGATTTCAGTATAATCTCGATCTAGTCTCATTTCAATCTCAATTTTAACGTTTATTTGATGACAATTTAGTACGTGTGACAGTTCGAAATGTTAGCAGAATATCGTTTTGAGTTCGATCAACTTTCGATCCATTTTCGATCTCATCACAGTGTAAGTTCACGTTTGTCGTTGTTTGTTAGTTTAGGAGAATACCATTTGTGACATTTATTACACTGAGACTAGATCGGAACTATATTTTAACATTTTTAAATTACGAGAATTGGCCTTCAGATTAAGAATATAGCACCCAAAGATATCGGAAGAAAGGAGATATGCCATGTAGTTCAAAATGTATGCGAGCATAGAGATCCAGTTTTCCCCTACCATTCTTCATAAAAACACACTAATGCACACAGTTACTAGTTCTCATCCAATGAACTGAATTAACACAACATTATAATTGGCTACTCATACAAAAACACACCCACGACTTTGTAGGTAGCCAATCATGCTGAGCGTACGGACTGCGCACAGCGGCCGTACCACGCAACGCGTAAGTTTATTGGGAGTAGCATTCGCTGTTCTATTCACTGCGTTTGTTATTCACCGATTGCTAGTTAAAAGTGGTAGATAAGAAGCATTGTATTTTGTACAAAAATAATAATGTTGTTCTGCTCTATCAATCCAAATGTAACATAATAAATAAATAAAAAATGTTTTATAGACAAATACAACAAAATTCGTTCACTTGCATGCATTGTATATGATTCCTTCCTTGATAAAATTATTATTTTCGCTTCGGTTTTTTCATGTTGTCCCCGAACAACACGACACTTTAACAAAGTTTCAATTACGCGATCGCGGCCATTTTTACCGACATGCCTGGATTGTGCTTGTCGCGGTGGCGCGGTTACACCCCCGTACCATGTGTCCTTATTTCCTATTTCTGTGATAGCACCACTCCATCTTCCCCCGTGGATGATGTAAAAGGCGACTAACGGCCGAAATTAATAATTGATCTTATCCAAAATCTTTGGATTTTAGATTACGGATATGTCTGCTTTTGTTGTTAAATGTTATCGTAATACAACAACAGATGAATTTCAACATCTTAAATTTGAAGATTTTGGATTAGATTGATTATTAATTTCGGCCATTAGAGACTTAAATCTATCGGATGGGCAGCAGCGTCCAGTTTTGGGGGGACTTGGTCCTCTGAGCTCCCCCTGGATCAGCCTTACGTTGTTACGTTCCGTGTCGCGGGTTCCCGCACGGAACAAATATTTGTATGATCTGCAGGTAGTTGTTCCGGGTCTGGGTGTATTGTGTGTGGAATTTGTGGCTGTAAAACGCACCCACTACACAGGAGAAAAGCCAAGTGTGGGGCAATGTATAAAAAAAATATTGCTGTGAAACCTCTTCCGTTTAAACTCGAGGAGTCGCGGGCAAGTATAGTAGTAGATTAATCGTGTTTTTCTCCAGTTTCAGATAATTTCGGGTATTTTCTATATCTCAACGTATGAAAGCGTTCGGCACGAGTTGGGAAAATATGATGTCAGTCCAAAATTGAAGGTAATATACTCGCCATATCACCTTTGTTTGTTTTGAGACGCTCATAGCTCTCACTGATCAATAAAACGATCGGTGAGGTTAACCAATGCTCAGTAAAACGATCGGTGAGGTTAACCAATGCTCAGTAAAACGATCGGTGAGGTTAACCAATGCTCAGTAAAACGATCGGTGAGGTTAACCAATGCTCAGTAAAACGATCGGTGAGGTTAACCAATGCTCAGTAAAACGATCGGTGAGGTTAACCAATGCTCAGTAAAACGATCGGTGAGGTTAACCAATGCTCAGTAAAACGATCGGTGAGGTTAACCAATGCTCAGTAAAACGATCGGTGAGGTTAACCAATGCTCAGTAAAACGATCGGTGAGGTTAAGCAGCCAGTCTATGGATGGGTGACCGCATAGTGGTATTTGAACTGAGCATCTCCGTGGTTCGGAGGGCACGTAATATCGTAGGTCCCGGTTGTTGTCATCAGACGGCAGTCGTTAAGCCAAGTCGGAGGACTTTCATCATCATCATCATTACGGCCGAATAAAGTCCACTGCTGGACACAGGCCTCCCCCAAAGATCACCAAAACGACCAATATCGGTGTGTTATGTGCTCATTGGGGGGTTTTGCCATAATCACCACGCTTGGCAGGCGGGTTGGCGATCGCAGTTGAGTTGTTAATGTATTCGGAGGACGCTGCTGCCCATCCTCCGGCTAATCCCTTAGTCGCCTTTTACGACACCCACGGGGTGAGATGGGTTGGTGCTATTCGTAGCCGGCACCACACGGAGGACTTTGGGCGGCTTGAACTAACTCTGACACAAGGTTGACTACGAAATGATCTCACCTTTTAATATGTACCTATATTTATTTCATGTTATTTGCCACTGCCTTCTAGGTATACATTTTTATTTATATTAATATTACGTTTCCTCCGTCCGTGTGTCACTGCAGGGGTGCCAACTGAAAATCAGCGCTGGGCACCTAATGTCCCGCAAATGCTGCATTGGTAACCCTTTCGGCATGATCATGCCAATGGTACATTTGTTTTTATTTTTATAAATATATTTCTATTTTCTTTCTGTTATGTGCTATAAAAAAAAGAAAGAATAGATTGGTTTCGTCTACTCTCCATACAAAAGGAGATTTGTATGATCTGCAGGTAATTGTTCCGGGTCTGGGTTTATTGTGTGTGGAATTCATGTCTGTAAACGCACCCACGACACAGGAGAAATCCTAGTGTAGGACAACATTTTTAAAAGGGGTTCCGAACGTCCGAAGTTTAAAACTCTCACTCTCATAGGATCATTCGTGTGTCTGTCAGTCTGTCCGTCTGTCACAGCCAATTTGCTCCGAATCTACTGAACCGATTTATACTATTTCCATTTATTTATTTTCTCGATGACAGTTCTAATTTGATAGTTGTAGTGTTGTGACCAAATAAGTAATGATATCGATCGCATATATTTATTATATTTTGAACAAAGACAAATACAACAAAAACATTAAAATATATTTACCTGTCGTTATAATTATTTCGTTTCATTGTCGAGTACCTACCTATACCTACTTATTTTACAACAGCTTTGAAAATTTTAAAGAAGTTGGCATTATCAATCAAGAATTAGTACGTGTAACATCTTGTAATGAAATATAATATTAGTTAATAAATTTGTACAAAAGTATTCGGCAGTAGTTTAGTTTCTTACACTTTGTAAAAAAATATCGGGTCTGTTATCGTGTTTCGTTTATCGATATAGCTCCATACCTATCAGTTTCTCCGACTGGTATAACCTTGTACGCGTGTAAACGTCATATTTTAATAAAATAATGCATACATAATGTAAAAAAGACGCTCGTTCAAGTTTTCACAGGAGCTCTCATGGAAATAGTATAGTTGAAATTTGGTACTCAAATGAATTTCTGCGACACAAACATGTACGTGTAACGTAAATAAATGAATTTTGAATATGAGGGTCCTTTTTGGGGGGCAATATAGAAAATTAAAGAATTAACTTTGCAAACTGTACCACGTAATATATGAAATGGAAGGTCTTATGAGGTTTTCAAATGTATTTATTTTAAAATATATAGCTTTAAAGTTATTTAAGAAATTAGACGAAAATTTACCACACCCACTTTCTCCGAAACTAATGAGCCTAAAATCTTGAAAAATATGTAGATAATAGCTCTTTAGCTATAGAGGAAAACCTATAAGAAGTATATGGTCTTAAAATAACACGGTAAATCTTTCAATATTGTGCGTACAATCTTACGTTTGCGGTTGGAATGTATGGGAAAACATGTTTTTCAACTACGATGTTAAGTTTGTTCTTGGGATAAGTTATTGGTGCAAGACCGAATTCAACAATAGACAACATTCTCAGCAATTTCGGAACACTCTCCACGCGAGTTGAACTCGCACTTGACTGGTTTATTTTTATTTCTCTTTTTACTTTCCAATTCGTCCTGTTGCTCTTCAAATGCAGGGACTTTGATTGGCGCCTAACTCCGATACGCCTGAAAAACCCTGCCATTGCTATAAGGTGGGGACCTCTGGGTTCGCGGGTGCGTAGATTGGGGAATCTGCGTGCCCACACCAAGCGACCCAAGAGAAGACGGTAGCACGCATGTGATCACGCGCTGCCGTGGGACGCTTTGGGGGATCCTTTACAATCCCCCTGGGGGGGTGACCGCTTTACAGTCACCCTCTCCGAGATGTGCCTTTAGGCGTGGCACCAGTGGGTGGCTCTAGTGTGATCATACGAGGACCTGGAGCCTCCCTTAGGTGCCGAAGATGACCGCTCCAGTGGTTTTAGCCGGTAGGAGTCCGGCATACCCCTTCGTCCTTCCCCGGGGCGAAGGAAGTTCATGATGAATTTCCACTGGGCACCAATAAAAAAAAAAAAAAAAAAAAAAAGGGGTCTAATATACATTCTTTCAGTCTTTCATAGGAGGCGGGTGCGCATCGATAGTGGGGCAGACGATTATAGTACCGTTCGACGTGCTGAGCCAGCATCTGATGGTGCTAGGCTTGGTGAAAGGCAGGGGAGGAACTAGGAATCCGGTAAGTGATGCCATTACCATTTTTTTTTATTACCGAATACATAAAAGAATGCCATGCCGTGTGGTGCCGGCTCAGAATGCCACCACCCCATCACCTCCCATGGGTGTCGTAAAAGTCGACTAAGGGATTAGCCGGAGGATGGGCAGCAGCGTCCTTCGAGTACATTAACAACTCAACTGCGATCGCCAAACCGCCTGCCAAGCGTGGCGATTATGGCAAAGCCCCCTAATGAGCATATCGGTGGTTGTGATGATCTTTGGGGGAGGCCTGTGTCCAGCAGTGGACTTCATTCGGCCGAATGGAAAAAAAAAAAATGACATAAAAGAATTTGACATCATCATGTCGGCCGAATGAAGTCCACTGCTGGACACAGGCCTCCCCCAAAGATCACCACAACGACAGATATGGGTGTGTTGTGGGCACACTAGGGGTTTTGCCATAATCGCCTCGCTTGGCAGGCGGGTTGACGATCGCAGTTGAGTTGTTAATGTACTCGAAGGACGCTGCTGCCCATCCTCCGACTAATCCCTTAGTCGACTTTTACGACACCCATGGGAGGAGATGGGGTGGTGGCATTCTGAGCCGGCACCACACGGCATTGAATGACCGAAGAATTTGACAGTTTACTCGAAAAAAATAGTCTCTGCCGAAGATTTAAATTGTTAGATAGGCCCTTACCATACATTGCAACGCTACAGGTCATCATCCAAACGAGTGAACGAGTGCATTTGACTTCAGACGCGGTCGAGTACCCGTCTGAGAACGTTATCTTATATTAATAAGAAAATAAAATAAAGTAAGACCTTGTCCGTGTGGTGTCCGGTTTAAGAATATATCACCACTCCATCGCCTCCCGTGGATGTCGTAAAAGGCGACTAAGGGACTCTAAACCAGAGGGATGGGCAGCAGCGTTCCTTCTGTGAAAGGTAGCCATACTGCGCTCACCAACCCGCCTGCCAAGCGTGGTGAGTATTGGCAAATACCCCCCGAAATGAAGACACAGTTGTGAAAATCTATGGGGGAGGCCTTTGTTCAGCAGTGGACGTATAAATGGCCGATATGATTGACTGATGACTCGAAAAAAAAATGGTCTCTGCCAAAGATTTAAATTGTTAGGTAGACCCTTACCATTCATTGCAACGCTACAGGTCATCATTCTAACGAGTGAACGAGTGCATTTGACTTCAGACGCGGTCGAGTACCCGGCTCCAGGTCCTCGTAAGATCACACTAGAGCCGCCCATTGGTACCACACCTTTAGGCACATCTTGGAGGGGATGACTGTAAAGCGACTCTAGCGGAGGGCCTGCCCTGGCTGTAAAAAAGCCGCCCTCCAGGCCCTCGGGAGGATTGTAAAGGATCCCCCCAAGCCTCGCTGTGCGCTGTGCTACGCACACGGCGGCACGTGACTACGTGCGTGCAGCCGTCTTCCCGGGGGTTGCTCGGTATGAGCGAGCAGACTCCCCAATCTGCGCGCCCGCGACCCCCTAATTATGGACGGCATGCCTCGAGAATCGGAACTGTAAGCTACATGGAGCGTTGCCTGTGGCCTTCTTGACTCAATGTTACAGTGTTACCAGTCGAGACTGCATCCAATTAGCGTCGCACGCGCAGCAGTTTCTACACGAAATCTTCCTAAGCACGTTACTCCATTAAAAATGGAAAAGCTTGACGCAGACATTTATTATCTTCGTTTTTAGTTTTTGCCTTTCTTTGATTAACATTAGATACATTAAATAATGTGGTGCCGGCTCAGAATACCGCCAACCCATCTCCTCCCGTAGGTGTCGTAAAAGTCGACTAAGAGATTAGCCGGAGGATGGGCAGCAGCGTCCTTCGAGTACATTAACAACTCAACTGCGATCGCCAAACCGTCTGCCAAGCGTGGCAATTACGGCAAAACCTCCCAATGAGCCTACGACACACCCATATCAGCCATTGTGGTGATCTTTGGGGGAGGCCTGTGTCCAGCAGTGGAATTCATTCGGCCGAAATGATGACATTAAATAATCCCTTGTTTATATACAAAAAATATCGCGCTAATTGTTAAAGATGCAGATGACTGTGGAAAAATCTGGGTTAATTTCTTTTTCAGCTCATGAATCCCCTCGGTCTTGACTTGGAAAAGCGGATGACAAAAGCAGCGCTCGCAAAGGAAGTCGCAGTTCGAGTCTACAGACTACACGGCCCTCTTGGGTACTACCGTGGTTACGCAGCGTCTCTCGCCACTTATGTGCCTAACTCTGCGCTCTGGTGGGCGCTGTATACAACTTATCAAGGTACAAACTTTTTTCAGGACGCACTTAATTTTAGAACGATGCACTCAATGTTAGCGCGATGCACTCAATGTAGTCGCGATGCACGCCATGTTAGCGCGATACACTTAATGTTAGCCCGATGCACTCAACGTTAGCCCGATGCACTCAATGTTAGCGCGATGTACTCAATGTTAGCGCGATACACTTAATGTTAGCCCGATGTACTCAATGTTAGCGCGATGCACACAATGTTAGCACGATGCACTCAATGTTAGCGCGATGTACTCAATGTTAGCGCGATGCACTCAATGTTAGCGCGATGTACTCAATGTTAGCGCGATGCACTCAATGTTAGCACGATGCAATTAATGTTAGCGCGATGTACTCAATGTTAGCGCGATACACTTAATGTTAGATGACGGCTTAAATACAAATATAACGTACTCTGCCTCAGAGAACGAGGGTCAGTAGCGGCACGGGACTTTGGCCCCGCGGAGGCGGCTGTATAAGCTACTACGAACAACGTCACACTGAAAACGTGGGGCAAAGTTAATCCTGAGCGCTGTCCATCCGACATTAAGCGTGACGTCGCTCATGTCGCTCAGGTAATCATGTCGGTATATGAGAGCTGTGTGGGCGCACATATCTCCAGAAACATGTTTTAATTGTAAGAAAAGTAGGTAGTATTCAATTCTATTTTTTAAACGTTGCCGTGGCATTGGCACTAGGATTTCTCCTGTGCCTAGGTGCCTTTACTGACACATATTCCGCACACAACTACCTGCAGATTATACAAATATTTGTTCCGTGCGGGAATCGAACACGCGACCCGGAGCGCAGCGACTGTATCAGCCACTGGACCAACCATGTCGTCAATATCAACCGTGTGATGTGTTTTTGTTTGGCAAACATCCTAATGATTCGGTATGGATGTGAGATTTTTCAGGATCAGCAATAGATGTTTCCAAATAACGGTAAACGGTAAAATCTCTTATGAGCACAGTTATAGATGAATATTCATGTTCTCCCTACTTTGCAGACGAGCTGCTAAAGATTGCACCGGCGTGGGTGTCGACCTTACTGATACAGTGTGTGGCGGGCACGTTTGGCGGGTTTACTACGACTTTCCTCACCAACCCCCTGGATATCGTGCGGGCTAGACTTCAGGTACGCACTTAAACTTGTCACGCACTTACAACTAATCACGCACTTAAACTAGTTACGCACTTGAATCAGTTACGCACTTAAACCAGTTGCGAACTTGAATCAGTTACGCACTTAAACCAGGTGCGCACTTCAATCAGTTACGCACTTAAACCAGGTGCGCACTTGAATCAGTTACGCACTTAAACCAGTTGCGCACTTGAATCAGTTATGCACTTAAACCACTTGCGCACTTGAATCAGTTACGCACTGAAACTAGTTACGCACTTATACCAGTCACACACTTAAAATACTAATGCACTTTAAGATTTCTACAAACATCGGGGTTATACTAGGGCTATATGTACAAATGCAAAGTTAGATTAGTAAATCACTACGTAAATAAGGCTTAACAATGAGCGGGAGTTGTTTGTCGATAATTGGCATTGGCATTGCTCGTAGAAATGATGCCCGTTGGTGCAAAAGGGTTCTCGAGTGGAGACCACGAATAAAAAATACGACCTCCAACAAGGTACACAGACGACCTGGCGAAGGTCGCTGAGAGCCGTTCGATGCGGCAACAGCTGACCGGGCGTTGCAGAAATCTATAGTGGAGGGGGGGGGGGGGTCTTTGTTCAAGAGTGGATGTCTGTTAGCTTATATGATGATAATAAATTGGCTAATGCGCACACGCAAGTAAACTGTCGATGAGTTATTAGCTAAGTCACATTACTGCTCATATCAAGCGACCCCTGGGAAGACGGTGGCGCGCAATGCATAGCGCATTGCAAGGCATGGGGGGATCCTTTACAATCCTCCCCGAGAAGTGCCTGGTACCTTTTTACAGTCATCCCCTATAGGCATGGCACCAATGGGCGGCTCAAGTGTGATCTTACGAGGACTTGGAGGCCCTCTTCGGTGCCGAAGACGACTGCCCCAGTGGTTTTAGCCGGTAGGAGTCCGGCATGCCCCATCGCCCTACCCCGCGGCGGAGGAAGTTCATAATGAATTTCCACTGAAGACCAATAAAAAAAAACCGGACAAGTGCGAGTTGAACTCGCGTGGAGAGGGTTCCGTACGATGAATAGATTATGTTTAGGTACTAGAAGTGACGGATACCTAGCTTAGTTAAGGCAAACGCCTAGTACCAGTAATTTATCCGAAGAACTAACTTAACATTGTAGTTGAAAAACATGTTCTCCCATACATTCCAACTGCAAATGTAAGTTTGTGCGCACAATGTTAAAAGATTTGTCATTTTGTTTATAGGTTTTCCTGTAATCTAGAAGTAAAGAACTATTAGATACATTATTTTCAAAATTACAGGCTTAGTAGTTTCAGAGATAAGGGGGGGAATTGTCAATTTTCGCCTATTTTCATAAATAACTTTAAAACTATATATTTTTAAATTATAAAATAAATATATTTGAGACCCTCATAACACGCCCTTCCATTTAATATGTTACACGGTACAGTTGCAAAATTACATTTTTGAATTTTCTACATCACCCCCCAAAAGTGACCCCCATATTAAAAATTCATTTATTTGCGTTACACGTCCGTGTTTAGATTGCAGAAATCCATATGTGTACCAAATTTCAACTTAATCGGTCCAGTAGATACGGAGCAAATTGGCTGTGACAGACGGACAGACAGACACACGAGTGATCCTATAAGGGTTCCGCCGTTTTTTCCTACGGACGTTCGGAACCCTAAAAAAGGTTGTGCTAGTTTGAATTTTATTGTGAACGCTAGCAATATTCTTGTATGGTGCCTAATAGTACATTTTAATACAGGTTGAAGGCGTAGGCACAATGAAGGATATCTTCAGAACACTATGGGAGGAAGAAGGCCTGATAGGTCTATATTTCAAGGGTCTGTCAGCCAGGCTTGTGCAGTCTGCTTGCTTCTCGTTCAGCATCATACTCGGCTACGAGACCATCAAGCGAGTTGCGCTTAGTGAAGAGTACAAGCCTCGAGTTCGTTGGTGATTGTAATAAATGTAAACTAGTAACCCTGCCTTTTATTTTTAACCTGCAATATTGAGTGTTTAGAGAGAAAGTGCGTGCGTGTATTTTCTACCTGGCCTGGTCTATGGCTGAGCTGTTTCATATCTATACAAATAAATAAAATTGAAGTGTCTGTTTGTAATGTCAAAATAACAGCTCTTTACTAAATGCATATGAAAGTATATACGGATAATATAACAAAAAAGCCGTGTGGTGCCGGCTCAGAATGCCACCACCCCATCTCCTCCCATGGGTGTCGTAAAAGTCGACTAAGGGATTAGCCGGAGGATGGGCAGCAGCGTCCTTCGAGTATATAAACAACTCAACTGCGATCGCCAACCCGTCTGCCAAGCGTGGCGATTATGGCAAAACCCCCCAATGAGCCCACAACACATCCATATCGGTCGTTGTGGACATCTTTGGGGGAGGCCTGTGTCCAGCAGTGGACTTCATTCGGCCGTAATGATAACAAAAAATGCATTTTAATTTTTTTGTCTGTCTGTCTGTCTGTTTGTTCCGGGTAATCTCCGAAACAGCTGGTCCGATTTTGACGGGACTTTCAGTGGTAGATAGCTGATGTTATAAGGAATAACGTAGGCTACTTTTAATTTAGAAAAATAATTAGGGTTCCGCGCAAAAATAATAAAACCCTTGAAATCCAATATACATATTCTGTCATGTGTCTATGTCGAAGTACTCTAAATTTCTTTTAAATTAAACGCGGGTGCAACCGCGGGTCCCAGCTAGTTCCAAATATGTTCATTCATATAAATAAGAATTGCGCCGTGTGGTGCCGGCTTAGAATACCAACACCCCATCTCCCATGGGTGTCGTATTAGTCGACTAAGGGATTAGCCGGAGGATGGGCAGCAGCGTCCTTCGAGTACATTAACAACTCAACTGCGATCGCCAACCCGCATGCCAAGCGTGGCGATTATGGCAAAACCCCCCAATGAGCCCACAACCCATCCATATCGGTGGTTGTGGATCTTTGGGATCTTTCGGCCGAAATGATGATGATGATTGAGTGTTTAGAGAGATAGATAATAGATAATAATTTATTTTTTGTAAAACATAGGTACAAAAAGGTGTAATACAGTCATTATAAGTAGTAAGATCGCTATGTTTTGCCAATATATGGCGTACAAAATTAGGTACGTATTTCTCGCATATGTCAAATTGTCATAGGTACATTAAAATTTTCATATTCAGATTAAAATGTCTCACAAAAAATCATATTACAAATACCAATTATTATATTAAAACAATTATTAATTAGTATATAAAGAAGACAATAAAAACATAGTAAAACAATTAATAATTCATTACAAATGGAGAATTGACAAAATGAGAAAGTGCGTGCGTGTATATCTTCTACGCTTACCTGGCCTGGTGTAAGGCTGAGCTAAGATGTTTCATATTCAAAATATTTTTATTTATATAAAACCGTGTGGTGGTGGTGCCGGCTCAGAATGCCACGACCCCATCTCCTCCCATGGGTGTCGTAAAAGTCGACTAAGGGATTAGCCGGAGGATGGGCAGCAGCGTCCTTCGAGTACATTAACAACTCAACTGCGATCGCCAACCCGTCTGCCAAGCGTGGCGATTATGGCAAAACCCCCCAATGAGCCCACAACACATCCATATCGGTCGTTGTGGACATCTTTAGGGGAGGCCTGTGTCCAGCAGTGGACTTCATTCGGCCGAAATGATGATGATGAAATAAGAATTGCGCCGTGTGGTGCCGGCTTAGAATACCAACACCCCATCTCCCATGGGTGTCGTAAAAGTCGACTAAGGGATTACCCGGAGGATGGGCAGCAGCGTCCTTCGAGTACATTAACAACTCAACTGCGATCGCCAACCCGTTTACCAAGCGTGGCGATTATGGCAAAACCCCTCAATGAGCACACAATTCGTTTGTTAGGTTTTTTTTTTAAACGGTGCCCCACACTAGGATTTCTCCTGTGTAGTGGGTGCGTTTACAAACATAAATTCCACACACAATACACCCAGACCCGGAACAACTACCTGCAGATCGTACAAATATTTGTTCCGTGCGGGAATCGAACCCACGACCAGGCGCGTAGCAACCGACCGTATCAGCCACTACACTAACCGTGCCGTCCCAGTACACACAGTATACCGATATTGGTCGTTGTGGTGATCTTTGAGGGAGGCTTATGTCCAGCAGTGGACTTTATTGGGCCGAAATGATGAGTTGCGCGGTTCCACGAAGTTGGTTCTCTGGAGAAGAAAGAAACTCCATAGATACTCTTTTAAACAAGAATCAAGCATATAGTCCAAACACTTTTGCTACTATCATCGCAAGAGATATAATGGGCCAATAGTTGTGATTGTCTGATATATCACCTGTCCTGTTCTTAACAATGGGCACTATGATGGTCTTCATTAGATCAGCAGGTAAGTATGTGTGACCAAGACACATTGCGGACATACAGGGTGTCCAGTAAATAGCACGACATACTGCAGGGGGTGAGAGCCTGGGTCAATACCTACCAAAAAAACAATATATGTTCAGAAAAATCTTACGGTTTTTTTTTCACCACTGTAGGTTAAAGTTAAGCGTTAAGAAAATTGTACTGTGAAAATTTAAATAAAAATTGTATTTCTTGAATTTTTTTTAGTTTTTAATAGAATAAAGACTTGTCAATGAGTAAAGTAACTGTTCACAAATATTTGGAGGTAAAAAAAAAACTAGTTTTTTTTTTTTTATCACGGGATGTTAAAAAATCTGTGTCAAGGTAGAGATTTTTCGATATTTTGGAAAATTTTGTACTAGTGTAAATCCGTAAGATTTTGCTTAACATATATTGTTTTTTGGTAGGTATTGACCCAAGCTCTCACCCCCTGCAGTATGTCGTGCTATTTACTGGACATCCTGCATACAGAACTCGCGGCAGATGGACACCTGCGTGCTTCGGGTGCTCAATGCTGAACCCATCATGTCCTGGAGATTTGCATCGGGTCATGCTGCTTATGATTGTTTAAATGACGCTTAGATTATTAATTAGCATTGTAGAAATGAGCTTCGCAAAATTGTCTTTCGAAAATGAGTACGAAATCGAATGTGGTGGTGTATAAAAAAGTCAACGATATTAGTCACATATTTATTTATTGAGTATGCACGATTAACAAAAGAAACTTAAAAATGGTTATAAAATAAAAATATGCTCTTACATAATATGTAGTCATACACAACAGGCCTGGCTGTGATGGCAAATTGTCAATAGCGCCCAACTTATCTGACATCGATCAAGAATGCAACTATTGTCTCCACCGAAATTGCTTTCAAGCATTTACGACGACATTAGCATAACACTAGTGACGGCAGAGTCCGCGATGCCTCGCCACCGTCAAAGCCTGGGGTGCAATTCTCTAAGCTCAAACTCTATACATCGTTGAATATAGAATTGGAATAACAGTGAAAAACCATATTGGTATCCGCTAAGACATGATTGAAGCTACTCAAGGACACGTTGCAGACAGTGAGCCATGAAGACCACTCTTAGCAAATACCAAATTGGGTTTATCACAGTTATTTCAATTCAGGGGTGCAATTTGGTATTCGCTAAGACTGGTCCTCATGGCTTAACTTCTGCAATGTGTCTTTGAATAGTGTATGTCTTAGCGAATACTAAATTGGTTTTATACCGTTATTTCGATTCTGTATTCAAGGATGTATGGATGTTTGAGCTTAGAGAATTACACCCCTGAGCGTCAGTCACACGGGAGCGAAATCTAAACATGCACACCGGCGCGACTACGGCGTGTATCATCAATTTCATTTATTAATGAATCGTCAGCCACTCGACACCGTGTCTCACTCTGCGGACGGGGTCGTCCCACGTTGCGGTCGCGAAGGTGTGCATGGCGCTATAAGTTATACATAAAAGATATCGTCCGCCTCGCGGCTGACGCTCCCGCTTCGCCGTCGCGCAGGTTTGACCGAGTTTCAAGTTGGTGGCTGTAAGATACAATGACTAAACCTACACTCATAATCACTTTTCTTATTAGTCCAATAATTAATTATATGAATTATAAAACTCTTACAATTTGTTTATAAGGTAGTATTACTAAAAGCTAAATATGGTTTCTTTATTTTTTTATACATAATTATTGAAGTGAAACTTCTTTTGGGACGGTCTGAATTGGATTTTATGAAACGAAAGAGAGAACTATAAATGTATTTATAGGGTTTAGGCTGTGAGAGAATGAGATAAAACACGTTTCTATATAGTTTCCCTATATACTATTGTCGATATCTCTCTCTCTCCTCTTCCCTCCCTTTCTCTTCCCTCCCCCTCTCTCTCTTCCCTCCCTCTCTCTCTCTCCTCTCTTCCCCCCTCTCTCTACTCTCTTCCCTCCCTCTCTCTCCTCTCTTCCCTCCCTCCCTCTCTCCCACCCCCATAACGTCTTCTTATTCTCTTACAAATTAACCAAAATACAAAGTTTCACTTCTACCGCCTGTGAACTCACACTCGACAATATTTATCATTAATCATCCATCTTCCCAAGATGGAGGCTCAATGTTGTTATAAAACCATAATGTATCAGTACTTTTGGCGTTAGTGAAAAACTTATGTCAAATAAAACGTAAAAATTACCTTACTAAAACTACGAACATAATATGTAGGTACCTATAATGATATAAACGTCAAATTTTAACAATCAATATTTCTAATTCTTAAATCAAATAAACAGTAAACAACCTTTAAAGGCAATAATAGGATAGGCGGCAAACCGTTACTACATTAACATACTCTTACAGCAACAAAAATATACCTACTTTTATCTGTTATCCTGATGCGCCTTTCGCCGTTTGATTAGTATTTATAACTTTTAAAAAATGTTTGATATTGTAATTTTTTTACAAGTTGACGAGACGAGCAAGTCATTCGCCGGGTGGTAATCGTCATGCCTGCCCATGACAATTGTAATGCTACACAGGCCTAGTCCTGCGAGGCATCACACTAAAGTCAAAGTCAAAATCAAAGTTTTTTATTTCAAATAAACCAAATATTGGCACTTATGAAACGTCAGAATTTAAGTTGCACGGTTCCAAATAGTTGATCTCATGGAGAAGAACCGGCAAGAAACTCCATGGATACTCTTTTAAAATAGTTGGGGATTACAATGTTGATTGTATAGGTACACATGATTGTAAAACATATACAGAGAAAAATGTAGGTTAATGTGTAAAGATGAAACATACCACAATAATATTACAATAATGAATTTGCCGTGGCAGTTAACGGCTGACCAGTCCCAACAGACGGCACCCGTTCACGAGCATGACGCATGCATCAGCATCGCTTAGCTCAACCATATTGTAGGGAACCGAACGACCCGATACACAACGCCACCGTCAGCAAGACATTTTAGTGAGCATGACAGACCAATACAGCCAGGCAAAAGACACAATCAAAATAAGTACTAAACATATAACATTAATGGCTACATGATGCTCATTTACAGTTTTTTATAAATACTGCGCTGGTCACTTTGAGATGTGAAGTTATTTAGTATCTTATATCAGTAATTTCACTAACTACAGTACCCTTTTATCCGCAACACGGTAAAGTTTAAACACTACTGCATAGCGAAGAATATCTGGCACTGCAGTGGTACCTACCTATCCGGCCTCTTGCAATACGAGACGATGTAAGTTGTCGTTTGTTAGTTGTTGCTGCACGTCCACTAGCTCGGCATCACAGCGTATGGATTTCCTTGGGTTTGTATTGATTCTTATGGAACTGCGTTCACTTGGCAAATCAGCTCAAATCTGTTGGGATTGGTCATCTTAATGCTGTCATGACAATTGAATCAAAAACTCTGGTGAATATTAAAATCAAGCTTGTTTAGAGTAGACTTTTTAAGAAATTTAGACACTTTTCTCCTGTATTGTCCCCACATTACCATCATTTCGAGAACATTGTACCAATATGATTTAAAAAGAGTAACCATGGAGTTTCTTGCCCATTTTTTTCCAACTATTCATAAGTGCCTATAAATGGTTTTACATGAATAAAAATATTTTTATCTTAGCACCGGACGTCGGCAATTTTACATGGCAAAAATGTTGTCGTTTCGATGCCTAGCGTGTGTGGCAGCAGTGTAAGCTCTATTATGATATTGTGCGATGCCTTCACTGTAACACTTTTTCATTTGCAAACTTATTACTTTATAACCACCTTTTCATATTCTAAATGAGAATCATTTGCTAAATGAGATGTTTGCGAAATGAATATCGCAAACATCTCATTTAGCAAATGATTTGGATTATGAATTATCATTCCGTTATTGGCTTGTGGTATGAAAGTATTAAATTATTAGTAGCCGACTGTATCAGCCACTGCACCAACCGTGCCGTATTTATCTATTCATGCATCATTAACACGCGTTGTGGTCTTAATTCAATAAAATATTTATGGGCCACTGTCACAGTAGGTTAAGGTGCGGCTTAGTATTTTAGAATCAAATATCTTATTAAAGTACGACTACAAGTGGTAGGTTTATCCGCTCAATTAGCGTTTTTCGGTATTTGAGTCTAACGTATATACAAGTGCTCGTTATCATTTCAACAGGCGCCTTACATCTATCAGAATAACAGACAACAGTTTATAAAAACAGGTATTTAAAAATAACACGGGATAATTAGTTTTTGACATCACTAGACTAGGTATAAACTCACAGTTCAGTAACCATCAGGTTCAAATTTTTTATCTACCTAATTTATCTTAATATAGTCAGCAACGCGAGTGTTCTAGCTATCAAAAGTTCGAGCTCTGCAAAGGTACGGCCGAAATTAATGATCGATCTAATCCAAAATCTATGGATTTCAGATTACGGATATGTCTGTTTTTATTGTTAAATGTGATTGTAACACGACAACAGATGAATGTCAAAATCTTAAACCTGAAGATTTTGGATTAGATTGATTATTAATTTCGGCCCCTAAATAATGAGCAAGGCTAACGGTGCTTTGAAATCTGATTATGTATCTTTTAACAACTTGCGATAATGGCAAATCTGCTTTAGGCTCCTCTCTGCGTTATTTGGGCTATATGTTGTATCGGTAGTTACTTAGTTACAATCAGTGTAATTACAAGACATAGCTATTTGTTTGTACACTTGCATTGATTGAACAAACATATAGTTTTCTTTTTGCTCTAAAACTAAATAATTTCTGTGACAACCTTTACAACAATTAACAACAAAACATACAAGAAAATTAGATGTAGTATTTGTTTTAACTACCCAATTACAATCTTGGCTGATTGTAGTTTGGTGTTTTATTTATACAAATAAATGAAATAAAAGTGTATGTTTGTAAGGTAACTAACAAAATAACAGCTATTTACTTAATGCATATGAAAGTATATGCGGTACATACAACATGTACAACAATGTTATTTACATTTAAAAAATTGTCTGTCTGTCTGTTTGTTCCAGTTAATCTCCGAAACGGCAGGACCGATTTTGACGGGACCTTCACTGGCAGATAGCTGATGTTATAAGGAATAACTTAGGCTACTTTTATTTTAGAAAAATAATTAGGGTTCCGCGCAAATCAATTAAGACCCATGAAATTCAATTTATATACCCTATGTAAACTTTCTATGCCGAAGTACTCTAAATGACTTGTTTTATTTTAAATTAATCGGCGGTTGGAACCACGGGGCACAGCTAGTATGTAGAAATATGAATAGTTACGTAGTAATATTTAACATTAGGGAAGGGTATGGTGGAACTGACATATCCAAAGGATTATAAGTTCCCAAATAATAAAAAGAGAAAAAAAAATACAAAAAGCAGTATCTGTTACTCGTTGTCATCCTCCTCTATCTGCAAACGATGTCTTTCACCCAACATATGATCAATTTCACTGACACGTGAGAGTTTTATTTCACAGATTTCACAATAAAATGCCGACGGAGCTATCTCAATAATTTCGTTGGTCGACAACAAGTTATCGTAAAGTTCTCTATACATGATAGCTTCATTGTGATGATCGTCGATTTCATCATATACATATTTTCTTAGCAAGCTTTTGTCTATTTCATACGTAGTTTGATACTCATATGTGTGGTCATCAGTGTATATATGGTCGAAATTAGAGACCCAAATATCACAACAGTCACAGAAGGTGCCTTCCGGAAGTTGCCTTATGCAGTGGAAATTTAATAATTCATTTGTGTAATTAGTGTGAGGTCTTCCCTCTACATGCTGTTCAACATTAAAATCTGTATTAGGAACGTTAACGTCACATATTATGCATAAAAGTTTACTGTCGTCATCCGTATCTCTCATTTGTTTATAATAAGCATCCATATCAGCATCACATTCTTCTTCTTCCGAAGAAGAAGAAGAAGAAGAATAATTATAATACATGACTGATCGATGAGATATGACGTTCGATGTTAGGAAAATTAACGTCGCAAATAGTGCAGATTTTTCTATTTATAAATCTTGCAAGTTACCTGAAACATAACAATAATAATTATGTTACCTCGCAACACTGTGTTTATAGTAGGCTAATACTACGATATACCAATTATTTATTAAACTAGCGCACAAGGGGCTGAAATTGAGTTTCATACTATTAGGAATTTTGAAGTGTAGTTTGTTTATAGCTAGTTCAATACAGGAAGACGCGCCGTCAGGATGCGAAACGATGACCGTCCGTACATTTCGCATCCGAAGTAATTTGGGAGTAGGGTTTAATTGGTGCAGTGGCTGATACAATCGGCTGCTGCGCTCCGGGTCGTGGGTTCGATTCCCGCACGGAACAAATATTTGTACGATCTGCAGGTAGTTGTTCCGGGTCTGGGTGTATTGTGTGTGTGGAATTCATGTCTGTAAACGCACCCACGACACAGGAGAAATCCTAGTGTGGGGCAAAAGTTAATTAAAGAAAAAAAGAAAAAAACACAGTACGAAGTACGTTTACGTTTCGTTCCGATCTGGAGCTTCGGCGTTCGTATTTCGGAGTAGACCCCCCAGACTCGTTAGGAAAGTTGCTCTACTTACATTACTTTTTTAAATGTCCAATAAAAGAAACGAGTTGTACATAATAAAGTCATATATAAAAGTGAAAAAAAAAGTGAAAGTACGAGTACCTACTATAGTATACGACGAAAAAAAAGGAATAATTATGCAGAGAAAATAACCGATGTACTTTGGAGATCAGCACTGGTTGTTGGAGCGTCTGAAATACTGAGGTATAATGTACGCAGTACATTATCGTTAAGGGGTCGTGGTCCAACTACGCTGTCCAACCAGATGGACTACGGGCCTTCGGTAGGGGCAGTGGTCCAACTATAATTTACTCTATCCAGCCAGTTGAATCACGGGCCTTCGATAGGGGCAATAGTCCAATTTTTTTTCAGTTGGGCAATGACCCATCTGTATGTGATTACTTATAAGAACAATTTTTATTTTCAGTTGGACAATGACCCATATGTATGTGATTACTTATAAGAACAATAATTCTTAACCAACAAGTTATTTCGATTTGGATGGCTCACATGCAAAACTGAATCGAAGTTTAAACACAAAAAATATTAACCTGTTGCGACTTTTAAACGTCATAGAAAAATTTACAACACTTGTAAAACTATAAGTCAATAAAATAAATGTGATCCACAGACGGCAATGCCAAATTGAAAATGACGATTACATCAGGGAGATAGTTACAAATAGTAACTGGTGTATTTCGTTTTGTGAAATTACGACCTTTAATTTTTTATCCAACGTCTGGTATTGTATTGTATGGAGACGAACCCATGTCTGATGTCATTGATGTCACTCGCACGTCCGGACGTGCACATAGCGGTAGGCACTTTAGAACGCGCGGCCTTGAGCGAGTGACAGAGCTCTGCCATAGTCTATTCGTGTGAAAATAATGACTCATTGTTGACAATCGTTGTAGCTGCGCCCCTTATCGAAATTTAAAAAGCTTGCTGTGTTCACATTCCTCAGTTTAAGCGAGCCGTTCATAAGAATTTATTTAAAAACGAAACACCGCTTGGTACTTCACCTATTCGTAAAAATCGAGCAGAAAATGACAAATAATTTACAATGTGTTAAGTACTTAAAGTACTTAAAACATTGGGTTCTACAATAGAACCTAAATGACATAATTGATCTTGCAGAGCAAAACTATTTTATTACAAATATTAAAGCTAGTTCTGATGATTCTGAATGAAACATGCGATTTTTCATCCAATAAATATTAACTTTTCAGTTGTGGTAACATTTTGCCAGTGTCAAGTAAGATTGCAACTACGGATTGCAATGATGTGTGACTATTTTCTCAACGCGAACAGACTATAAATCCCATATGGTGATGCATAAACGAAGCCTGAGCAACTACCCACAGGCCACAACAAATAGTATATTATATTCCATGTGGGTATCCAAAACATCCCATTTAATACCAATCAGCGATGGTGATTATCACCAGTAAACGAAAATTTGCAAGTCATACACGTGACGACTATTTAAGGCACCTTCCATAGATTCTAGACATGTGTAGGTAAAGCGCGTAATATTACTCGGGTAAAATGTGATGCAACATTACACATCACGCGAGAGAAACAAACATCACAACTATCACCCAGACATTACTTACGGTTAAAGATCTTTATTTTCTCAAAAGAATTACAAATTCACTTACAGAGAAAACATAAACTTATTAATTTAAAATGAGTCAATATGCCATTAAGCGCAGCTGTAATAAAGTATGTATTTATAACATTACAATTGTAATAATTAACTAACTTAATAATTAACTTACTTCCGAGTTCTGTAGTAGAAATAAGTTTACGTATGCGACAGTGTGATGTTCGGTTCTCGGTTCTCTCGTGTAATTTCTCTGTCGAACGAGATTGACCGAACCAATTGACGAACGTCCAAAATACGTTAATAAATTTGTTGATTGAAGTATTTATGTAAATAAAATAAAAAAACCTACTCATTCTATATTATTATAATACAAACATTATATAAGTACCTGTATAATTCAAACTAAGTAATACATTACTTTATAATTTGTGTTACAGTGCGAACTAAATTATGATAAAAAATATTACTTATTATCCCCATGTCTAAAGTGGCGAGTGCAAGTAATATTACAGTACGAAGTACGAACGCATGAAGTAAAGATTCGGGGGTATAAAGACAACAATATCTTTCGAACGCGTCAGGTGATGTGTAATGTTTTCAAGTAATATCACCTGACTACAAAAGTAATATCACATCACATCACTTTGAAGGGTAATATTTTGCGCATGTCTTAGATTCCATTACCATTGGAAATTGGAATTGGTGGTTTGATAAATGAGATGGGCTGCATATAGCTTGTTGCACCTCTGCTTTCAGAGGTGCATCGATGGCATATGTTATCCTGGCTAAAATAAATGAGTTGATCAACAGGGGTATAGAACTGAGACTGCAATGGGTTCCATCACATATTGGTTTAAGAGGTAATGAGGAGGCCGACACGCTGGCTAAAAAAGGAATATTAGAAGGTAAAGAAATAAATATAAGACCTGACCAGTTTGAATTTTTAATAAAGTATAAAAGAGTATGTTACGAGCATTGGAAAGAATACTTTGATGTAAAATCATTGGAAAAGGGAATATGGTATAAGTCCATTCAGTGTGAGCCTCCTCATATACCGTGGTTTTTTAATTCTATTTTACCTAGAAAATTATTAGTGATTGCTCACAGATTGAGATCCGGACATGTTCCGTTAAATAAATTTAAATTTATGATGAAACTGATTAATTCACCTAATTGTGACCTGTGTGGAATAGTTGAAGATGTTCAACACCTTTTAACCGAGTGTGTACGGTTTCAATCTGGGAGGAATTCTATTGTGGGTCTTGTGGGTTTGAACAGACTAAATATCGGAATGTTTCATCAAATACTTGCCAAACCAACATCTGAAGAAGCAAAGACATTGTTCGAACTCGTGATTTCCATATTATAGATTATAAAAGTAGCTTAATTTTAAGCTAAAATGTGTTTAGTATATTGTAGACATAAAAGAATATGCTCAGATGGGACTGGCATATACAAGTATGTATAAAAGTCCCGAAATTAAATAAAGAAAAAAAAAAAAAAAAAGAGATGGGCTGTAGTCATAGCAAAATGTGTACACAAACGCTCTTTGCATATGTATATTTATTGATATTGCATATTGAACTGATTGTTGTGAAAATCTATCGGGCAGGCCTTTGTTCAGCAGTGGACATTCTTTGGCTGATATGATGATAACGTTAAACTACCAAGACCATATTAACTCAAATTTGTGAAATTGTTTTGGACAGAGATGAAAACATGATTGATTTTTTAGTTTCATAAAATTTTATTTGTTATAACTTATAATCCATTTACAGGCACTTATTAATAATCAGAATATAAGTTGTTGCTTGGTTCCAAGTTGTTGGTCCTATGGAGGAGCCAGTAAAAAATCCAACAGTGATAGTTACAATATAAATAAGTGATAAAAGTGTGGTGCCGGTTCAGAATACCACCACCCCATCTCCTCCCGTGGGTGTCGTAAAAGTCGACTAAGGGATTAGCCGGAGGATGGGCAGCAGCGTCCTTTAAGTACATTAACAACTCAACTGCGATCGCCAACCTGCCTGCCAAGCGTGGCGATTATAGCAAAACCCCCCAATGTGCCCACAACACACCCATATCGGTCATTGTGGTGATCTTTGGGAGAGGCCTGTGTCCAGCAGTGGACTTCATTCTGCCGAAATGATGATAAAAGTGTCAAACAGTTGAAGTAAAATTAAGAAATGATTAGTGTCAAATAATATTTTTAATTATTTGATAAAATAAAGGTAAAAAGATACTGCCGAATACTGATATGAAGTATTATGGGAAGTAAAAATTTAGGTCAAGATATAGTAGTAGTTTTTGTCTCAGCTAACATCACACAAATTGTTTTTTACTGTTCATGTTTATATCTTTTGCCTAATTTTTATTGTGTGAGAGCAAAATAAATGAGTTTTCTTTCTTTCTAGTTCATTGTTGATAGGTTGTTTATATCAAAGTGACTACTTCTTCATAAAGATTAAACAAATCGTCACACCCTTTACTATTGAAGTGTTGTGGACAGCCAGTTTAAATCAGATTAAAAGGTTAGACCAGCTGTCATAGTTGTGACTTACTGGCCATAACTGTCTTAGGTATTGCTAATCCAATTTGGTCTGGATGGCATAAACAGTATTTTAAGCATGGAAGAGTTGGAGTGTCATTGTAGAAGAGGTATTGATGTGCAAGGCTAAGGAATAGCCAACAAAGCAAGACATGACTGCAGCTAATGCAGCTTAACCTTGCTAATACATGGATACAATTAGAATTAAAACGATAATGAGGCTGCATAACAGGAACTTTTAAAAGTTTACAATATATTAAGGGCTGTCATAACGGCCATTGCATCAGATAAATGTTGCACCGAGCCCAACTGTGCATGATTTTATATCCAGTATGAATTCTCATTCCCCAGCCGAGTGGATGTTTACATCAACAGGATTAGCAGCATTATATTCCATATTCCTTGAATGTTCCTTTAATATGTGAATATCTATAATATACATCGTTATACCATATAGCCGCGTGGTGTCAGCTATGAATAGCACCAACCCATCTCATCGGAATGAGATCACAGTTTGAGGGGGGGGGGGGGGGGGTACCGGAGCATGGGCAGCGACGTCTTTCAAGCACATTAACAACTCGAGTTGCGATCGCCAACCTACCAGCCAAGCGTGGCGATTATGGATTATGGCCCTTCGAAAAACATACAACGCACCCATACCGGTCGTTGTGGCGATCTTTGGTGGAGGCTTGTGTCCAGCAGTGGACTTAATTCGGCTGAAATTACATTGTTATAACCTGGTACGTCTGTAATGAACATGAACTTACCCAGTATTTATTGCTATCCACTATTCGGAATTACCCACTATTGATAATTCGCAATTGCGCAGCGGCGCAGTGGCATGGAAGTCAAGTGCGAATTGCGCTAAAATCACACAGATTAAGTAGCGATATGGTCAGAATATTCAGTACTTTACTTTTTATGTTTACTGATGGCAGACAGACAGCGGTGCAATTCAAATACCGAATTCGACTTTCAGTGGATATAACTACAAAGTACCTAATTCTAGACCTATAATAATATACTCTTTGTTCTAGACTCGGACACAGGAAAACGAATGGAGAAAGTGTAGTGAAAACTCAAAGATAGATTTATTCATCGATATGTCGATAAGGGTATTCTTCACACTTTATAATACACTGCTTTTTATGTTATTCTACTTTCCAGAGAGGGTGAATTAAGATTTTACAATATCTTGTCTTTACATTAGATCGCTAAGTGGCTCACATATCGCTCTGGTGATCGCAAGGCACTAACGGCCGTAATTAATAATCAATCTAATCGAAAATCTTTGTATTTGTCTGTTTTTAGTGTTATAGCATACTTAAGCACACAGAACTTCCTAGCAGTACCTTTACCTCCAATTACAAATTGTACCTATTGTACATAACTGTACAATATGTAATTGTACCTTCATAAAGACTACGCCGGTATATGCGGTATATATACCGGCGTATATAACTTAACCGAATGTACATCTTGACGCTTCGAGAAGAAACAAGAAACGTCTCTTGAAAAAAATAAAGGATGGTGTCTGCGCCAAAGCACTACATAACACTGCCTTAAAGATCAAGGACGGGTTTCAAGGTCAAGCACGACGCAGTTCAGTCCACTTGCAACACTGCAAACCCCGTGACGAAATCTGGCGAAATGATCCAGGTGGGATTTACCCGCGCATTTTTAATCTCCCATAGGCACGGCGACAACGTGAGAACATATGAAACAGGCACACGGTGCTATTTCCTTCTCATAATATTGTTTATATAAAAATTTATGAACAGACAAAAGTACTTGTCACAAAAGTCTTATAAATTGGTTTGCCGGGTGACACTTCAAGAAACTGCGTTACGCTCCGCTCACGTTATGCGCTCACAATGAGAGCGAGTGAGAGGCACGCGTCCCTTCCACTCGGGCACAGTTAGCCCGCCTAATTTCATCCTTCTTCCTACTATACGAATGAATATTCACATTAAAATTATTTTACCACTCAGTCTTTTTTTTTTTTTTTTTTTTTTTTTTTCTCTTTATTTAAGGAATTTTTATACATATGTATATGCCAATTCCATCATAACTTAACCTAAAAATAACAAAATAAAAAGTAAACCTCTTAATTCTACTGTCTGCTTAATAATTAACGGGACTAAAGAACACAAACAACTTTTTTGATGCTTCAGATGAAGGTCTCGATAGCAAATCGTGAAACATACCTATACTTAGTCTGTTCAGGTTAAGAGTCCTCATTAAGGAGTCTCTGTTCGTCTGATAACGGACACATTCCATCAACAAGTGATGCTCAAAGTCGTTGTCACGTAAAACTTTCGCCCGTATACCGACTTTACAGGCAACCAATTTTTTTTTATGGATCTTTTGGACGATCGATAGCTTATTCCAAAAGCGTTTGTGTTGTGTTGTAAGAGTTAAATACTTGATTTTTTTATTTTATATCATCATCATCATCATTTCGGCCGAATGAAGTCCACTGCTGGACACAGGCCTCCCCCAAAGATCCACAACGACCGATATGGATGTGTTGTGGGCTCATTGGGGGTTTTTGCCATAATCGCCACGCTTGGCAGACGGGTTGGCGATCGCAGTTGAGTTGTTAATGTACTCGAAGGACGCTGCTGCCCATCCTCTGGCTAATCCCTTAGTCGACTTTTACGACACCCATGGGAGGAGATGGGGTGGTGGCATTCATATTTTACATATAATTAAAATATATATATTTAAAATAAAATAATTTTACATATTATTTTATATACTTCTCTACATTTATATTTAAGTTTCTAGTGACTTCAACATAACATACGTACGCGCTGATATACAGGGCAGCTAAAGCGTAAAGAACATTTTTGAAAAACTTGCGTATACAGAATTACGAATTCATGACGGAAAATTACCCGTTGAAACAGAAAGTTCAAGCAGTAATTGATAATAAGAAATTATTTTGTCAAAATCACAGGTGCATAGCCCAAAACTACCAGCTATATATAAGTCGACATACCATTTACTTCGATATTTGAAGTCGCATCACTCGTAGCCATAGTTGTTCTTCCCCAATCATAGACTCGATTATCCTCTTTGCTTTTGTTTTCTTTATTCCGTGTCTTTGCTACATGGATGGATGTATAATTGTCTATGAAAATATGGTCGGGCCAACCTAGCGATGCGACTTGAGCCCGATTTTGCTACTCGAGTCAGTTTCCTACATCAGTAATATTGCATTCGAGTATTCGAGTCAGTCGAATTTTCAAGTCACTCAATTTGTGTCTTTAATCTAAACGCACCCACTACACAGGCGAAATCCTAGTGTGGGGCAATGTCTTTTATAAAAAATAACATTAATTTATTCGATTTTTTATTTGTATTTAACTGAAAGTAGTTAATAGTTATTTTGTACTAAATGTGCATGCAAATAGTTTTGAATTGAAAATCAAATAAGATGTGATTGTCAAAAATGATTTATTACTATTTAAGGTCCACATATCCACAAGGTAATAGTTAGGTATTTTGCAGTTGAATTTTGAGAGGAAGAACGTGCCATTTGGTATTGTTTAGTTAAATACTTTGTTTGTCTACACTGGATCTATCGTTATTTTATCAATTGCAAAAATAAAACTGCACTGGCGCTTATTGTTTTGTTTTACTTACCTATATAAGTAACACACTAGTACACACGGCTAGTTGGACCTACCTAACTGTTTAGGTAGGTGAAATACCAACCATAGCTCTCGAGCTATGCCTGGTATTTCTCTACGAGATCGAATCAGAAATGAGGAGATCCGTAGAAGAACTAAAGTTGTCGACATAGCGGATGAAATGGGCGGGGCACATTGCTCGTAGAACTGATGGCCGTTGGGGCACAAAGGTTCTCAAATGGAGACCGCGTACAGGAAAACGCAGTGTGGGACGACCTCCAACGAAGTGGACAGAAGACCTGGTGAGGGTCGCTGGAAGTCGTTGGATGAGAGCGGCATGTGACCGCTCGTTGTGGAAATCTAAGGAGGAGGCCTTTGTTCAGCAGTAGTCATCCTGTGGCATGACACATGGCTACGCATCAACCTGGACTATTTGGACTTTGAACTATTAGAAGTTGAACGCTGCGAATCGTGCGAGAGGATGTAGGACTTTTTGTCGTTCCGTCAAACATACTCGAATACTCGGCATCACATCAAGCTATTTAATCCTTTTTAGCAAAAACGATGACTATTAAGGAAAGGTCGCTAAAGGCTATAAGAGTAAAAGTATATATATAAAGGGTTTAGATTGAAAAAAAAAACAGCCTATTACTGTCCAACTGCTGGGCATGGGCCTTTTCTCAGGATGTGAAAGGTTACGCCTTAGTCCACTACTCTAGCCTAGTGCGGGTAGGCAGACTGCACACCATTATTGGAGCCCTCTCAGGTGTGCAGGTTTTTTCACGATGTTTTCCTTCACCGTTAACGCAAGTAATTATCAAATTCTGATCCGCACATGAATCCGAAAAGTCAGAGGTACGGGCGGGGAACCAACACAGACCCTCCTCTGCGAAAGACAAGGGTTCAACGACTAGGCTATCATTGCTAAATATATTACATATTATAAATGCGAATGTCTTTCTGTCTGTTTGTTACTTTGTTACGTTGTCACGGTTAAAGCCCTGAACCGATTTTTATGCATTTTGTGTGAAGGACATTAAGCATCGGTGTTCCACCCACTTTCAGAAGCTGTCGTTATTCAGTCATGACCCGGCCTTGTTATTTTTAAGCTGTTTCAACGCCATCCTGATGCCGGCTGATGTCCGGGATATCTTTGGTATAGTGTCAGGATATTTAGGTTCGCGGTCCGTATCAGAGCCAATGGCAGGTATAGTTAGCGAGTCGGTAGAACATCGCAACCTGTCTCAAAATCTATGACTTGGGCACACGATGAGATGGTGAGTTGAGAGTGGGGTAATTTGGGTATGGGCAACGAAACTCCAGAGGACAGAGGCTGGCCGACTTTTTGGAAAAGTAGGAACTTTTCATACCTCATTTTCCCAGTACATTTATGAAAATTATTTAGATTTACAGGTTACGTTTCACGTTTTGAATTTATGAACAACTCGGCAATACTGATGAGTGAGTGACTTGTAAGTATAATGTGTGTAGTGTTGTTACTTCGGACTGAGCGAAAGCGTGCAATCAACGTATGTGTGTGATAAACAAAGTTAAACGGCGTGGGTCGCCGCAACGGAATGGCAGTATTGCATGCATTGCACAAATATGTTTCAATGTATGCTACATGCAACGTCACTCGTCTCGGCCAGTCTAAGGAATGCGCGGGCGAGAAAATGTAATATTAAAACCAAAATACCGAAAAACTGGCATTGGTGATTTACTTTTACAATACCGTTATTCAAAAATGCAGAAAAAAGTCCGATATTCCCGATTTTCGGTATTACCGATCCATGCCCTATCTGTAAGGTACGCGCACGCAAGTTGACTTGACTTTAAAATTTCACTCGAGTTACTCGATTAAAAAACGATACAGAGCTGAATCGCTAACTTAAAAAAAAAGACACAGAGTCGCATCTGTAGACCAACCAAAGCTGGGCACGCCGCAATAGCGGTGGTAAGACCCATCATGGAGGAATGGTTGGACAGGCGGCATGACCTACCGGATGACGCCGATACTCTCGAACCATGGGTGTTTCGAGAAGTATCTGCATCCAATAGGCCGACAAAAGGACGCCCGGTTATCATTACTGCGGAGACTGCCCGGTGGACACGGCGCAGCACACAGGAGTGCCCAGCTAGGGCAATCCAGCGCTGTGATCTCCTCGTAGCGGTCGAAAGGAGTGACCTCTCGCTTCCGGCTGTG
This sequence comes from Diloba caeruleocephala, assembly GCA_947459985.1. Lineage (NCBI taxonomy): Eukaryota > Metazoa > Arthropoda > Insecta > Lepidoptera > Noctuidae > Diloba > Diloba caeruleocephala. Next base: position 3,646,532 of record OX381633.1, on the reverse strand, counting down.
GTTAAGTCCATCTTCCAGAGCGAGAGCGCATGGGATGCCGTCGCCTCTTTTTGCGAGGACGTGATGCGAGCAAAGGAGGCGGCAGTGGGGACAGGAGGAGACCAACACTGATCTCTGCCGCAGGAAACGCACCGGGTGCAGGAGGACGCTGAATGATCTCCGGCCACCATGAGAAGCAGCCTGCGGGCGACGAACCAAGAGGAGTCCGATGCCCGAAGAGATTTAGGCCCGAGACGGTGGCGCGTGTATTCTACGCGCACCTCTCTGAAGATAGGTGCGGCCAGCAAGGTCTCATGGAGACGGGGCCTGTCAAACAGTGACGCTCCGGTACTTTTATTTTATTTTTAATGGACTCAGTGGAAGTTCTACATGAACTTCCTCCGCCCCGGAGGACGCAGGGCGGTCATCTTCGGCACCTTACCCGGGCTCCAGGTCCTTGTGTGATTACACTAGATCCACCCACTGGGGCGACGCCTATAGGCACATCTCGGAGATGGTGACTGTAAAGCGGTCACCCCCCCGGGGGATTGTAAAGGATCCCCCGAAGCCACCGTCTTCTAAGAAAGAAAGAAAGAAAGAAAGAAGAAAGAAAAATCGTTTATTGGCACATACAAAACACTTTAAACAAGTGGTTAAAATTTTTTCAAAGATAGTAAAAAAATAATAGAAAATCTTTGATGTCTTACATTTTATACCACAGTGCCAAAGGGGCGAACAGCACAGCATTATGTTAGGTGTCAGTACAGAGCACTGGCCACCTAACGCTGGTTTTCAGCTGCAACCCACGAGAGTGTACGCTCGAATACACCAAACACGTTACTTCTTTGATTTGTATTTGTTGTATCGTGTAGTTTTTTATGTATACATGTGGCGTGTAAATATTGCAAGTGTGCAAAGTAAGAAAGACTTACTAATATAGGCAAAGGAATATAATGTGTACTTATTTGACTTTATATCTATAAAAGTAAGGTATCATGCGATCTTCCATGAATGATATTACCATGGTCAACGCTGGTCATCAGCAATCGGTTGTACGCAGTGACTTCGTTATTAGTAAATATACATTAAATAAATACATAAATGTCTTCTCATGGGCATGCAGATTCCCCAGTCTATGCACCTGCGAACCCAGAGGCTCCTAGCTTTATAGCAGGGGTTACAGGTGTATGGAAATTATGCGTCAGGGCGGTTTTTACCCCGTCGCCATCTCCTCCTTCTTGGAGCAGAATTGGCCCTCTCTCGATCCCGCTTTGGAGCATGACGCTCTCACAGAAGGAGACCACTGCATTCGAGTTTTCATGCTCTCGACGGGCCGATACCTGCCGGGGGCGCGGTCTAATGCAGACAAAGCGTATACCTCACCCCCGGCTAGAGGTAAGTGGAAGCACACCGTGGGGTTTTAGCCGGTAGGAGCCCGGCCTGCCCCTCCGCCATTCCCAAGGTGTAGAAGTCCATGATGTCCCCACGACAAAACAAAAAAAACAAACCAAAGCTCACACACCAACTTTTATTTCCTCCAGAGAAAAACTAATTTCGTGATTGTACTTATCGCGTTAGGCGATATACTTATTTAACATAATTACGCCTGAGATTTTGATATTGGCGCTATTATATTGCCATATTTTCACAGTTAAGTTTATTGCATTGTGGCATATCAAAATTACCAGCATATTATAAGTAACATACAGACAGATAGACAGCCAAAAAAATTTGAAAAAGTGGTTTTATTGTTGTAGGTACCTACCGTATATACTTTCATGTGCAATTTAGTAAAAAGCTGTTATTTAAACATTACAAACAGACACTTCAATTTTATTTATTTGTATAGATTAACTCATTAACTGTCACCAACAACTCACCGGGCACACGATCAAAATCAAATCACTGTTCGTAACTCTACCAATAATACAATACAATTATCTGTATTGTACACCATACATAACAAAAAAAAAGAAGATCCAATACATAAAATTACATGTACAAAGGGCGGTCTTATCGCACTCGGCGATTTCTGCCAGACAACCTTGGCATGGACAGATTTTCTAATAAAAAGATAGTACTTACTAGTTTTCAGCGGTATTCTTTCGGTTTATCGTAGTATATGAAATGAAATAAAAATGCAACGCGATTTTGTAATATTTATATTTATTGCGCACTCTTAATTATCAACAATAGCTTTTCAATTAGATTTTATATAATAAAAAAACATGCACTTAAACTATATCACGAAATCATAGGGCTATAATGGATTGGCGGTATATTCCCACAGATTATGTCATGTTCTTACTATACAGTGACGACATGTTGATAACATGATAGGTACGCCAATCCAATAATTATCATAACTTATCGAAATCCGTATAAATAACAGTATCTATATATCTCTATCCAGTCGATCAAATCGACTTTTAGTCATATCCCGCCGCATAGTCATATCGTGACAGCTTGAGCATAACACCCCGCCCCCTCCCCGCAAAATCTGAGTACTGCCATGTCGCAGTTGTCATTATTGCTATTTAACGTTTTATTCCGTCTTTAACGGTCATTTTGAATTTATTACGGATAGTTTTGTAGTTTTACAGCGGCGACAAGCACATTTAGGCGTTATTCGGTATCCTTGGAACAGCCAATCTACTAACTACTAGTGAAAAACTTACTGTCGGGGCATTCTCGAAACTGTAGTAACAATAGACACGTCCGATAAAACAATTGAAAAGTGTCATCATCATCATCATCACGGCCGAATGAAGTCCACTGCTGGACACAGGCCTCCCCCAAAGATCTCCACAACGACCGTTATGGCTGTGCTGTGGGCTCAATGGGGGGTTTTGCCATAATCGCCACGCTTGGCAGACGGGTTGGCGATCGCAGTTGAGCTGTTAATGTACTCGAAGGACGCTGCTGCCCATCCTCCGGCTAATCCCTTAGTCGACTTTTACGACACCCACGGGAGGAGATGGGGTGGTGGTATTCTGAGCCGGCACCACACGGTAAAAGTATAACTGAAAAGTGTAACTGACCGATATATTTATTTAGAATAAATAGTTACAGTTTTCAATATTTTTATTTTAAATAAATATGTCGGATCGAAACGTTGATGGAATTGGATATATCGAGTCCTAACCGCAGACTTATCGTTAGCGACAAATCTTGTATCGTAAGCTTACGATAAAATAAATCATAGTTAAAAAGAAAATTAAATTAAATGTTGCTACTTTATAACAAAAACAATACCATCTTCAAAAACCCTACACAATATAAAATAACTTCTCGTTGGTCTGCACGAACCATGGTTGGGGCATAACGGGCCTCTTTTTAGTGTAAATATATTTAAGAACTTTTTCCAATTTGTTATGAGTATTTAACACTAAAAATATACGAATGACTCAATCTAGTCTCTAGTCTCGGAGGAATCGAAACTACTAAGGTCCGTATTACAGAACGATCCTCAAGTCCAGTTTGATCTTTAATCACCTGATCACTGTTTAAGTATAGAATCTGTACTTGAGTATCGGTCATATTCCAGAACGATAATCAATCTAAACTCGGTTGAGACGAGATTCAAATCACGCCTCAAGCACATATTACTCATTTTAAGCATCAGCCTGTTTTCGATTACGATTTATTTCCATTACCAACTTTGTTCCGATCTGCGCAGAATAAGAAGTAATGAAATGTACCTCAAAAACCCTATTAATTAAGAAATATAGATATTCACAAAGTAGTTCCTCTTTACATACAAGGTTCATTTTTAATAGAGGTTTTTACATACTAGGTACCTACGTAAAATATTTTTATGTCTTTTAACGAGATGAATGTTGTTGAAGTATAATATAAACTATAAAGGAACGTGTGTTGGCTCCTATTGTCGTTGAACACTTGAACAGATGTTATGTAGATATATAAATATCGTTTAATTAATTTGATGTACACATTAACATAATAACCTGTAGCGAAATTGTGTTGGCTCCTCAAGAAAGTTAAAGAAAAGAAAGTATGACGTTTTTCACCACATATAGGGGAAAAAAGAAACTACCTGATTAAAAAAAATACAATTATATAAGTCCTGTACATCTCATATACATCTGAGAGGAACACTAAAGACCAAACTTCTTTTCGAATGATCGTTAAATAAATCATTGTAATAGTCAACTTCTCCAAAAATATCCATTTTGTGATAAATATATACTTCCATTCAATGACATTTTACAGATACATTAATCTATAATATCATTGCAGAGAGACTTATAAAAATATCTTAGCTTGTATTCAACATTAATATAACCAATAATCAATGCGCATGAAACAACATGCATTAAAAACTGTGCTCAAGCGCTATCCGGATCACACTCACGTGATCACAGTTCAAATCTCTGCTCAAGTACAGACCTATACTGAGTGACGATTTAGAATAAAGCTACGACTCAGTTGAACTACGGTCAACAAATCTATGCTTGAGGGACGTTTTAAAATTAATGCTCAACTCAAAACTAGTTTTAAACTGAGATCAATGCTTGAGTTTCGTTCTGTAATACGGACCTAAGACATCATCTAGATAAGCACAGTCAAATTAAACCTGTTTATTGAGGCTGGTTAAAAACTACTCAATAAAATGTGATAAATGTATACGGGACCTATTTGAAAACATTCTGCACCTATAAAAAAGAACCGCTGAAATTGGTCTACAAACCTCCCAAGTAATCCATGTACATACATAAAAAATAAATACGCATTGAATTGAGAACCTCCTTTTTGAACTCGGTAAAAAAACCTCACAATTTAAAACGTGCAGTTTCCAATTAGTTCATCTTAATTGATAGTGTATTTTACATTTAATTAGTCTACTTTGTTCGCACCTAGCTTATTACCATGTAATAACAAAATTATAATATTACTTTTTTTGAAAAGAGATCCATGGAGTTTCTTGCCGGCTCTTCTCCATAGGACCGACTTTTCCGAAACTTGCACTTAACTTAACTTTTCGTAAGAGCCTATTAGGGCCTATATGAAATAAAAAAATTGCATTTGAGTTTTGAGTTTGATTAGCTTAGAAATAGAAAATATAATAGAAATAGAGGTACTCATTACTCCACATATTTTTAAACTTTGATAATCAAAGGTCTTTGCATGACCTATGCCTTTCACCCAGCATATGATCAATTTCACTGATCCTTCCAAATTCTATCCGACATATTACACAGTACAATCTTCCGTCATTTCGTTTTTCAATTTCGTTACACGATAACAAATTATTGTAAAGTTCCCTATATCGTATAGCTTCACTATTATTATCATCAATATCTTCATATACATATTTTCTAAGCAAACTTTTATCTATTGAATACTTGGTTTGGAATTGATTAGTGTGTTCCTTACTATTTATATGATTGAAACAATTCGAAATACGAATGCCACAACAATCACAGAAATATTCTTGTGATTCTCTCCTGATTTTATGATATATCAATAATTCATTTTGTTCTTTCGTATGATTTTTTCCCTTAACATGTTCGATGATATTCCTTTGTACAAAAGGAACATTTACATCACAAATTCTGCATGTCACGTTCGTTTTGGTATCATCTGTATATTTCATTACATTATAATAACCATTAACGATTCCTATATGATTTCTTCCCTCCATATGTTCAATAATATTTCGCTCTAGATAAGGAACACTGACGTCGCAGATGCTGCATTTAACTTTACTTTTCGCATCATCGGTATACCTCAGTAGTAGGTAATAACCATCCACTTTTTCTCTGTCAGCAGATTTATTTATCTCAGTTTTAGCCACGTTAGTTACATCACTAGAAGTGTTAGATACGGAACTAGTACGAGTATTTATATTTTCATTTGTAAATGCGGTTAAAGGCGCGTAATTTTTTTGTGTTGAGCCGCAGCCCGCTTGCGTTTCATTTTTAGCTTTCATTTCATTAGCAATAGCTATGACGCTATTCTTAAGTTCCGAACAGAAGTTATTGATAACCTTAGCTTTGTGTGAATTTCCGGCATTATGGACTTCCATCCCACCTTTAGGTACATTAACATCACACAACTCGCAGTATTCGTAACTTTTCTGTACAGAAATAGTTACAGATTTTTTAGATGCATGGTCACTACTACTTATATGAAGATTTAAATTGTTACTTGTCAATAGTAAGTTACAAATGTTACATAGATACTCATTACTACTGATTTTAGTTATCTTGTTTTGTTCCAAAAAAGTATTATCTTGCTTATTTCTATGTTTGTTTGAATTTGTGTGTCCAAGGAAGTTATGTGTATCAATATAGACATTGCAAACCTTGCAGTACGTCTTCCCGTCTTTCAAAATGTTATTGGTTTGACCACCTTGAGTTATTTTCACGTCATTTAAGATTTTTTTATGGGTTTCGTTGAGCACATGATGGTTAGACTGAGTTAAAACCACTTCGTTACATATAAGGCAATGGCTCCAAACATGATCAATCTGAAATTCAAAACATATGTTAGTGTGTCGTATGTTTGATTCAGTCAATCAAGCCCAGACAGGAATTAGCACCTGTCAGCTGCGCCTGCGCAATTATTTCAATGAAACATTATACACAATATACAAGTGAAAAAATTAAGACAGAAAGTGTAATGTCTCAATCCTGAAGTCCGGAAGTGTCAAATGGACTAATACAGCTGCAATTTGATTAAACCACTGGAATAATGAAGCTGTTGAGGAACTTACGTTTAGCAAAATTAAATCAAAATTAACAACTCAAACATAAATAAAGAAATATATGGAGATTCGCGCCAATTCAACACACACTGTCGCTAGTTTTTATTATATTTCGCGTCATCGCCTACCAGACATGGGTCTTCCGGCAGTTGAGTACATGCCAGAATCACCAAACTTGGGAAATGGATCGGTCATCACACTACTACATTATTTTACGTTAACGTTGCGCTTAAGAGTAGAGGCTAGTCTGTTTCTAACGCAACGGAAAAACTAACAATGCCACAAAGTAAACCGAGATACCGCGTCTCTCATCCCACACCGTTCCGTATACTCGCGGTAAGATGTGTAAGCGATAAAGAATTACATGGAGAGCGATACGTATCGTTTTCTTTCGACACTAATATAATACTTTTCGTCCGTGTGGTGTAGGGATTAAGAATATAGCACCACTCCCGTGAAGGTCGTAAAAGGCGACAAAGTGGCTCTAAACCAGAGGGATGGGCAGCAGCGTCCTTTCTGTGGAACAGTAGCCATTCTGCGCTCACCAATCCGCCTGCCAAGCGTGGTGAGAACTGGCAAATTCCCCCCAGTATGATGACACAGTTGTGGAAATGTATGGGGGAGGCCTTTGTTCAGTAGTGAACATTGTATGGCCGATATGATGATAATACTTTGTCAGTGTCCGTTTTTCCGCCTATTCTAGAAACATAATTTAGGTAGTAGTTGATAACAGCTCGAAAAGAGTCCCTGTCTTCTAGTTGTTAGCAAATTAGAAATAATTACTACTTGGGCTTTTTATTAGTTCAGTGAAGAGATTTTCAGAACGTACGGCGCAAAAAGTTATAACTTTCTCTTCTTCATTTATCTTTTTATTTAACTACTAGCTGGGACCCGCGGTTTCACCCGCGTTTAATTTAAAATACATTTAGAGTACTTCGACATAGGCACTTGACATTGAATATTTCTATTGAATTTCAAGGGTTTTTTTTATTTTTGCGCGGAACCCTAATTATTTTTCTAAAATAAAAGTAGCCTAAGTTATTCCTTATAACATCAGCTATCTGCCAGTGAAAGTCCCGTCAAAATCGGTCCAGCCGTTTCGGAGATTACCTGGAACAAACAGACAGACAGACAAAAAAATTTAAAATGCATTTTTTGTTATATGTTCCGTATATACTTTCATATGCATTAAGTAAAAAGCTGTTATTTTGACATTACAAACAGACACTTCAATTTTATTTATTTGTATAGATTATGTTTCTAAGACGGAGACGCTTACAGTGAGCGCCGCGTCGCGCCGCCGTTTGTCGCGTATTGCCATTACCACCATAAACGCCATGAGCACTGACAGACCATAAGATAACTTTTATTTAGCGATGGGTCGTCTTGTTTACCTACTCATTACATTATTTCAATGGCAATTATAAAATTATCCATACATACAAATAAATAAAATTGAAGTGTCTGTTTGTAATGTCAAAATAACAGCTTTTTACTAAATGCATATGAAAGTATGTACGTTAGATACAACAATAATTCTATTTTTAAATTTTTTGTCTGTCTGTCTGTCTGTTTGTCCCGGGCAATCTCCAAAACGGCTGGACCGATTTTGACGGGACCTTCACTGGCAGATAGCTGATATAAGAAATAACTTAGGCTACTTTTATTTTAGAAAAATAATTAGGGTTCCGCGTAAAAAAAAAACCCTTGAAATCCAATATATATATTCCATGTCAAGTGTCTATGTCGAAGTACTATGAAATTCTTTTAAATTAAACGTGGGTGAAACCGCGGGTCCCAGCTAGTTGTTAAATATATTTGATTTTAGTCTTTATTTCGGCGCTCTAAGAAATCTCCCACGACATCACCGGGAGAATAGGGACATCCTAATGAATTCACTACTGCGCAAACATACGGGTCGTGTTCAGTACCCCTAGTACGAGTTTCTTTTCACGATCGAAACGTAATAGTAAACTACATAGTTACTGCGTTCGGCGCTGCGATTGGCCCGCACCAAACTCTTCAGCCAATCGGAGCGCCGAACGCAGTAACTATGTAGTTTACTATTACGTTTCGATCGTGAAAAGAAACTCGTACTAGGGGTACAGTACAGACAATAGATTTGGCGTGTACAACAAGTGGGAAACAGATCTTGTTTAAAGAAAATAGCAAGTCCCTGCGTGCCTACGGTTTGACAACCTCGTCAACACAAGTTTTTTTATATACTTGATGTTTGACCGAGCTTTGCTCGGTATTTTTTTATTTGTAATTGTGTTTTCTGGAAATTATATTTAAGTACGAATTACTAATAAAATAATGAAATATGAATAATATTTTTCGATCTTACCGATAGAATAATAAAAAATATGAACTGGTTATTTAAAGAAAAAAATCATGAGTGCAATTAGTTTAATCTTATAATAGAAACAAATACTTAATTTTTTACAGTTTATCAATCAATTACGTAAGTATATATATATAGTATTATTATTCGCCAATAGATGTCTGGAAGAGTCATATTTTTCAGTTGAGACTACTCAAATTTAAAGATATAAGATTAAGAAAACTTGAACTTCAATATTTTGAGTTTAGCGCCATCTATGCGGCAGTAGTGGTACCACTAAGCACTCCATTGTCTCAAAATTAGACTACATAGCTAACCTCATAAAATAGTTCTTAGAGTATGTAACAGATGCTACTTCTCCAAATTAATTTTTTTGGACAAAGTATTTAATATTGAATGTCAGTGGTACCTAAACAAAATTATAATACTTCCATTATAATTAACTTTTATACTATAATGTGAAATAATACTTGACATTATAGTATAAAATGAACATGGTGTTATGCTCGATTATTAATATACCTGGATGACCGAGCTTTGCTCGGTATTTTCGTGTTACTTAACAACGCCATCTGCTGTTGTGTCGTTAAAGCAATTAGTTGCTCACAAAAAATAGTATTATTATTCGCCAATAGATCTCAGGAAGAGTCATATTTTTCAGTTGAGACTACTCAAACGCCTATAAAATCAAACGCCTATAAAATGACATTTTCTAAAAATGATTCCTAGTTAGATCGATTTATCGCCCCCGAAACCCCCTATATACAAAATTTTGTGAAAATCGTGGGAGCCGATTCCGAGATTCTAATTACAAGAATTGCTCATTTAAAGAGATAAGATATATACCCCGGGGAAGGACGAAGCGGCATGCCGGTCTTCTACCGGCTAAAACCAGCGGACCAGCTGGAGCGGTCAGCTTCAGAACCGAAGAGGGGCTCCAGGTCCTCGTAAGATCACACTAGAGCCCCCATGGATGCCACGCCTTTAGACACATTTCGGAGGGGATGACTGTAAAGCGGTCACCCCCTCTACCGGAGGGAAGGCTACTGTAAAAAGGTCGCACCCCGGGCTCTTCTCGGGGAGGATTGTAAAGGATCCCACAAGCGCGAGGCCTTTTTTTTTTATTTTTTTTATTGGTGCCCAGTGGAAATTCTTCATGAACTTCCTTCGCCCCGGGGACGGACGAAGGGGTATGCCGGACTCCTACCGGCTAAAACCACTGGAGCGGTCATCTTCGGCACCTAAGGGAGGCTCCAGGGCCTCGTATGATCACACTAGAGCCGCCCACTGGCACATCTCGGAGAGGGTGACTGTAAAGCGGTCGCCCCCCCCCCCCCCCCCCCCAGGGGGATTGTAAAGGATCCCCCAAAGCGTCCCACGGCAGCGCGTGACCATGCGTGCTACCGTCTTCTCTTGGGTCGCTTGGTGTGGGCAGGCAGATTCCCCAATCTACGCACCCGCGAACCCAGAGGTCCCCCACCTTATAGCAACGGCAGGGGTTTTCAGGCGTATCGGAATTAGGCGCCAGAGCGGTTGTTACCCCGGCGCCGTGTCCGTCTTCTTCGAGCGGGATCGGCCCTCTCCCAAGCGCGAGGCCTAGTCAACACGTAATTGTTTGATCTGTGCTTATTACAACGACTTGGACCACGTGATCAGGATGCCACTGGAGAGATCAAAATAAAATAAAAAGAAAAATACTTACCATTCTACCAAAATGTTCGTCGACCGGCTTAAAAAGATTTCTTACGTGAATTTCTGACACATCGTGTAGTTTGGTGTCTTGCGAGTTCCACACCTTGCAAATTTGACAGTAAATACATTCTTTTAGCTGTCTGTAACTGTGAAAATTTTCACGGGACACCTTGCTTTTATCTCCATTTGGGGTTGCAATATAAATGTAATCGCCGTCGGTGCGAGGCAAGGCGAATTTATATTTTTGTACCATTTCTTTCAAATATGCCTCAAAAGAAATTTCCGTTTTACTTTCTATACACGATTTGGAAGATTCGTAATTTGAACAGGCTACTGAAGTGTGATTTTTTGTGACTAGATCAAACCCAATATCATCATCATCAGATTCAGATAACGTGTTAAAGTCGTCATCACTGTCTAATGCGTTATTTGCCATTAGCTTCAAGTTATTATTATAATTCTTTACGTATTCTGAATTATTATTGGTAACAACTGAATCTTCATGTTCTAAATGTCCCTCGACATTCAATGTGTTTCTTTTATCACCATTATTTTCATTTCGCATACAGATTTTATAGAAATCTGATAATACGTTAATATATTCAAGTGACTTAGTATGGTAATCGGAGGTTTCGTGTTTATATTTATTTTTTAATTTTATAGCCTTGGAACACGGCTCACAGTAATAAACACTGTCCGTATTTAACCTATCATTGTTAATTGCGCTAACATTAATTTGCTTAGATACCCGTTCGAGCACTTTTTCGATGATTTTTTTATATGTTTCATGTTTTTTGCTTTCGTTATGTTCTTTGAAACATACTATTGGCACGTCTAAATTGCAAATATGACAAACATAGGTTTCGGACGGTTCTGAAAAAAAAAAAACCATCAGTTTATAAAATAAAGTCCTATCACCTTTCATTGAGGAGTTTGGAACTAATCGGCTGCCGCGGAGATCGACCGTTATTAAGTTGAGCTTGCTGCGGCCATTCCCTAGATGGGGGACTATTGTTTACACATCGAGGACTCTGTGTAGTTAAGCAGTCGGTTTCGTAATTTATACAGTTACGAGCAGCAGTTAACCTCGCTTGACCTTTTTTTTATTGGTGGAATGATGATCCAGTCGAAATTCTTCATGAACTTCCTTCGCCCCGGGGAACGGCCAAGGGGTATGCCGGACTCCTACCGGCTAAAACTACTGGGGCGGTCATCTTCGGCACCGAAGGGGGGCTCCAGGTCCTCGTAAGAACCTCGCTTGACCTACCGTTATTTCAATACCAAACCTGAGACTGCGAAACCTTTAACGGCGAGCTAGTCCAATTCAGTAGTTTTTGGGTTTATAACATCTCCCTGTTGTGCCCGGATTAAGAATAAAACACCACTCTATTTCCTTCCGTGGATGTCGTAGTAGGCGAATAAGGAACTCTAAACCAGGGATCGCTGCGGTCACCAACCCGCCTGCCAAGCGTGGTGACGTGGTGGTGGCTGGCAAATTCCCCCCAAAATGACGACACACGGCATGTAACCGATCGTCTATGGGGGAGGCCTTTGTTCAGCAGTGGACGTGTTCTGGCTGATATGATGATGTCAAGGCTGTCAGCCACCATATCCCGCTGGGACACTGGCTGGTCCGACAGCGAGTGAATACGAAGAATCGCGGCGATAGTGAACCGCTGTTGCCGTAAGCCATATTGGTTGTCGGCAAGGCGGGGAAACAGGGGCGGAAAACGTACTTAACGAGTTTTCGGGCAATTATTCTCTCGAATAGCTTTGAAGCCTCGTCGAGCAGGCAAATGCGACGATACGTAAAGGGAGACTCCGCGGCCTTTCTTTCCTTCCTTAGGAGAATCAATCCGGTTTCCTTCCAGCTTTGACGGAGGCAGCTGGTATGTGCGGTGTTGCAGACCTTCAGGCGGCCAATGGCTAACTTCCCATCATATACTCCCATCTCCTCGGCCCAGTCCGAGACAATTGGGGGTGGAGAAGGACCGGGGCGGTCCTGGACCGCCGGAAAGAGCGGAGCTGGCACTCCCTCCAGCAAATCCGGGGCAAAATCTGGTTTCAGACACCGGGAGGCCCACGGGCGCTACTTGCCCACTACTGCGGTAGGGTCTCCCCCACGGATCCCTGTCCAGTCCCCCCAGGATTCCCACCCAGATTTCCCAGCCTTCGCCTAGCTGATGGCGCTTTGAGGAGACATCGTGGCCGCCCGGTAGGCCCGATAGGCCTCGGCAGTCTCCTGGCTGTGCCGCTTCGCCAGCGTCGGCATCGTGTGTACCGGCGGCTAGATGCCAGGCAGACCGTGCGCAGCTACGTGGTCTCCTCCGACCACCAGTGCACTGCCGTAACCCGGGAGCGCCTATACGAGTACAATAAATCGCCTCCCGGGACTATAACTTTTTTGACTCTAGATCGGGCAAGAACCCTTGATGAACCTCTGACCACGCTGCAACATTGGGCTAGGAACGCTGACCGGCTCGGATCAGGGCCGGTGGATGCAGGGCCACATTGAATACTATGTGGCAGTGGTCCAAGAACTTGAACACTACAATATTACATCCTAGGACACTTTCACTGGTACTGTTTAAGGGCAGTCAGAAGCTTGCAGCTCAGGTAACCAGTCCTACTCTTAACAGTATTTTACAAAATAATTGGATTGCTGAGGTATACAGAGTAAATGTCATCTGATCTCAGCCATCCAACTAATGACGAAGACAAGAGCCAGACGTCACGACTTTTAGACTGCTGCATATGTTCTCTGAGTCTGGTCACTATTGGTTACCCATTTAAGACATGATTGCAGCAAGCTGGGCTTGATCTCACAGAGTAATTGAGTGTGGTAGCTATCGCGGCTAGCCCTGCAGTAAAAAATGCATTACTTACCAAAATAACAGTCGCCTTTGTCTATATTTTGAGCTACAATTTGTATTTTATAATATTCAGATTCACCATCCAAACATTTCTTTGACCATAAAGGTCTCTTCTCCTCTCTCGGAGCTTGTACATATTTACTGAGGTATGTTAAGTCTATACTTTCTAAAGGTAACAGGTACGACTGAGTACTACCAATTATTATTTCTGTCATTTTTACCTGGAAATAACAAAAGATTATTACTTTGCAACACTGTTGGTTGACAGTATAAATCAAATCTTATAATTGGACAGACCGGTTAAAGCAGTGGCTAAGGGTGCAGGAACGAGTCTAAGCGTGAACTAATGCTTCCATCTGTCAAAATGTACTACTTATGCACCTTATTTTGACAGATAGAAGCGTAAGTTCACGCTTAGACTAGTTTCTGAATCTCACCCTTAGTGAGTGGCTTCCCGGGCTTTGAGTTGTGGGTTCAATCCTTGAACAGACAAGTTTTTGTATGGGCTACATACAGTTGTTCCGAGTCTCGGTGTTCGTGCATACGAGATTTGTGTCAGTAAACTGCACTCACAATGCAGAAGCAATCCAATCATGAGGACATTGATTTAATTTTAATTAACAAATATTGTGTATACAAGTTATACAGCTGAACATGGGTTCCATAAGGATCAGCCTTGGGCAATCGGCAACACTTCACTAATTATGCCACTGTTTGACAGCTTGTATTTTGTCAATACTACATTTAAAAAAAACATTGTAATTTTTCCTGAACATAAGATTGTCATTGAATGAGAGCAGCATGTAACTGCTTGTTGTGGAAATCTAAGGGGGAGGCCTTTGTTCAGCAGTGTATCTGTGCAGTGTAATAATCATGAAAACCTAAGACCTAACCTGTAACTGTGACATGTAATTGCATTATATTCTGTTCAATTTATGGGATCCGTAAAGCATATTGGATTACCAACTTATTTCTGCATACAGTACTCCTAGTACGAGTTTCTTTTCATGATCGAATCGTAATAGTAAACTACATGGTTACCACATTCGATGCTGTGGTTGGCCCTCACAAAACTCCTCTACCAATCGGAGCACCAAACACTGTAAATGTGTAGTTTACTATTACGTTTCGATTGCAAAAAGAAACTCATACTAGGGGTACTGTTACCATTATCACAGTTTCACATATTCTACACAAATAATAAAATAGCCAAATATGATATTAATTTTCTGTATTAGATAGTACTAGGTAAATAAAGCCACACATTAATCACTGCACTTAGCATCGCTAAGGCAGATTTTTTATTTCAACTTTACCTCAAACCCTCTTATGGGTAGCTTTTTCTTCCCTAGGAACGAAAGTTTTTTTTTTTTCTTTTTTAAAATAACGTTGCCCCGCACTAGGATTTCTCCTGTGCCGTGGGTGCATTTACAGACACAAATTTCGCACACAATACTCCCAGACCCGGAACAACTATCTGCAGATCATACAAATATTTATTCCGTGCGGGAATCGAACCCACGACCCGGGGCGCAACAGTCGACTGTATCAGCCACTGCACTAACTGTGCCATGCAAACCATGCAGTAAACATAAAATAAAACTAGCTTATACATTAGAATGCCTCTTTTCTTCTGTCTGAATCCTTCGACCATCAGTGTCAACAACTACTACAAGGTCCAACTCGCTCAGATGAATAGTATAGGAGCTCACAGGGAACAAAGAAATGTTCATTTATATATATACATATTATTATATGAACATATTCATAACAAAATAAACACGTAATGGCTGGCATATTCAATATAAAACCAGTTTACACAAGGTACACTTAAATTGATATCCAGCAGACCCTTTTAACTATTGGACTTTATCCGTCTGATGCAACAACCAAACATGAAACAAAGGAACCACTGCGAAGGGTGTTTATTTACCTAGCACAGGTATTAATTAAATTTGTATCATGTTTAGCTATTTTATATTTATGTAGAAGCAGTTAAACTATCTTAATGGTAACTGTATAGTCTGCTGGTAATCTATATGTATTCTTTATATGGAATAAAGACTGGAATCATTTACTCAGTGATTAAGCTCAACACTACCCGTACACACAATAAATTAAAACGACATTATAATACATAACCGCCTACTAGAAGAAATGTTGAAAGAAAATCACGGTAGAATAGAATAGAATAGGTAGTCTTTTTGAATACAATTGAACAAATTTGTTCAATTGTATTCATAGCAATCTAAACAAATTATAGAGATTAGCCACTCTCTAATCAACTTTTAGATAATGTACAAGAAGATAAGCCAACAAAAGATGTTTTATTTGGTTGAATATAACAATCAAAACATACCAATTATTATATGACACTTGCTATGCGTTTATTACAACTAAAATAATATCACTGCATTACTAATGCAATAAGAGAAATGAATGAAAATCTTTGAATTTATACTAGGTACGATAACGTCATCTGTAAATGTTTTTTTTTATAGCAAATGTAGACATAATACATAAAAATAAATCAATATGTTATAGTGATGTGAAAACAAAGATATAAGCACCATTATTACTATGTTAAAAATCAATATAAAATACCTATTAAATACCTATGATCTATTTAATTACGGTAACTAATATTTTATTGTATTTATATCATAAATTATTTAAATATAATTACTTATCGAAATAATATACGCGATGTAATCCGTTTAAACTTGTTTAATTATAATGTGTAATAATCGCGAAAACCTAAGACCTATACTTATCGAAGTATTCATTCATCAATATAACGATTAATTTAATTACGCCATCATTTTATTTAATAGGATAAAATAAATTTATTTTAGTATATTTTTTAAATATGTTTATTCGCATTTTCTTTTTACGTAACCGCTATCTTAATGGTTAATCCATCCAGGCTTATAATGTTAATATGGATGCGAAATCAGAGTACGATGCTTCTGTACCATCGTACTGATTCTCGACGTCTTGATAAATTTTTCAGTACGTCTTATGATTCTTCGCGGGCGATATGTCAATAACTACTTCATCTTTTAGCCGAATCAAAACTGCACAAACTCTAACATCATAACAAATTATCGAAGTAGTTTCAACAATAATTGAAAGCACATCACTAGTTTGAATTTTCGTGTCTTTCCCCAGCCATAGAGATAAGATAGATGATCACATTAAAAATCAAAAATGTATTATGTCTATGTATGCAGTTAATGCTCTATGAACGCTATCTATCGACTAGGGCTGCCAGATCGTATAGGTAATTGGATACAAACGGTCTTACTTATAAACGTTACTTTTTTAACAAACAAACTGTACAACAGGGTCACTAAAGGATTATACAACCAACATGAAGCATCTACTAGCAATCAGTGCCATTTGTGGGCTAATAAAAAAGTGCGATCACATCTATGGGAATTCCACCTAATATATATTTGTTTGTTCTAGCAGTCATTGGGATGCCCATGGTCAGCATTAAAAGTAAGGTTTACGGCCCATGTTTTAAGTGACAAACTTTTACTTTGCGGGCGCTCGTTTATAGTAAACTATGAAATGCTGAGGTGTTCGCTCCTGTGGCACTGAGTTATAAAATGTAAGACATCAAAGTTTTTTTACTTTTTTGACTATCTTTAAAATGTTTTTAACCATTTGTTTAAAGTGTTTTGTATGTATGTCTCTCATATTAACCACAAATATAAGTTTGTACGCTTTGATCCCTTTATCTTATTCTTTATTCACAATTAGGTACTTAATTCACACCACTGGAAAGCGCCATTAAGTTCAACGCGGAAGACCCGTGGTGAAGCAATACAGCATTATGTTGAGCGACGACTTATTCTCGTACAAATGCGATACACCCTGAGGGGGTGCGGCGCTTGCGTCTTAGAGATAGAATATTATTACTCCATTTTTACATTTTTGTAGAGAGTTGCCAGCTGAGTTTAATAATTGTACATATTTGTTCCGATTACTCCTTTTTCTTTTTTGTTCTGCTGTTATACCTATGAGTCAAGCTAGTACCCTGATTTGTTCTAGGTTGAAAGAATTGTCAATTGAGGGCTGTCATCTGATTTTATTACTGTTATTTTATAAACTCGTATTAAGACTGTTTTTTTTATTGTGTGCTGACATTTTCGCCGAGAATAAATATTCTTTTTTCTTTCTTCTGTCTTCTTTCTTTCATCTTGATTTATTTCTTTAACGTACGCCTGGCCCCTTGAAGTAGAGCAAAAGCGATAATCATTAGAAATGGGATAATATTTAAATAATATGATGCATTTTATTTGTCTTTTCTTTTGTCGAGGGAGGATGCAGATGGAGGATGGTTAGATACATACGATGGTGGCTGCTGGGCAAAAAAATTGCGAATCGCCTGTGGGTGTCGTAGAGGCAACAAGGAGTTTATCCAGAGAATCATCATCATCATTTCCACCGAAGAAAGTCCACTGTTCCACAACGACCGCTTACATTCCACCTGCATCCAACTACTTTCTTCGACTGAAATGATGACGATAATGATTCCCTGGCTAAACTCTTCCCGACCTTTACTAGGGCATCTGTCCATCCCGCCCTATTTTCTGATACGTGGTCTCTACTCCAAAAGTTTTCTGCCCGAACCAACCATCGGTCTATCCAGAGAATGCGCAGCAGTATCCATCGGTATGCTAAAACATACTCCGATCAGCAATCCACCTGTCAACCGTAGTGATGGCATCCTCTATAGCTGTACATTGGATTGTCTGAAGGCCCATGACGATTGCTCTGTGAAAGCTCTGGCGTTGATTGAATTATTATCAGTTGAGCCACTGCTGAACGTGATACGTCCACTGCTGAATCCACTGCTGGACAAAGGCCTCCCCCATAAATTTCCACAATTGTTTCGTCCTTTTGAGGGGTATTTGCCAATACTCACCACGCTTGGTAGCATGAAGTGAAATATAGGAAGTGTGTACTTCATTTACTTATAAACTTTCTTTCTGACGTAAGCTCTAAGGGTGAGATTCAGAACCGAGTCTAAGCGTGAACTTACGCTTCTATCTGTCAAAATTATGGGCGTAAGTAGTATATTTTGACAGATGGAAGCGTAAGTTCATGCTTAGGGTGAGATTCAGAAACAAGTCTAAGCTAAGTTCACGCTTCCGTCTGTCAAAATTAGGGGCGTAAGTAGTGCATTTTGACATATGGAAGCGTAAGTTCACGCTTAGACTCGTTTCTGAATCTCAACCAAGCTTAGCGTGAACTAAGCTAAGCCAAGTAGTGAAAATTGAGTACTTTGGGTGAATCTAGCGCCGCTAAGCCGGTAAAGGTGTGCTTGCAACAGGAACTATGAATTATAGATATATTATATTCCTGCGGCTTAGAAAGATGTTACAGCACAATTACTTAGATTTATGTGCCAGATATTTTGTTTCGCCCACTCCAATGGTATTTTGTATATATTGCTATGCTTCTTTACTTTTCTTTATGCCTGACTACACTATTTTGTAAAACCCGTATCTCACCGGTAAACATTCTCGTATTAAAAATGGCCATAGAGAATAGAGTTCAAACTTAGCCAAGACCGACGTAAGTTTGAGAGAGACTGTGTCTCTGAATACGAATTTTGAAGATGCGCTTAGCCACTACTTGGCTTAAGAGCGTTCTTCGCCCGTCTTACGATCATGTCTCTGATGCGCCCTAAGCTCCTCACAATGCGTCACGCAAAGCTCAGCGTCTCCTAAAACGAAGCTGTTCTATGTGAAATACTTGAGTGGGACAGTAGTACACTGCCTCCTACATATTTCACCCGCCATAACGTAAGCATTCGTGGTCGCAGGATGACTAAGGTGACAGGCGTCGTTACAGATTTTAAAAAGTTATTTTATTTTATCTACCGTACAATTTTAATCAAAAAATTAGTATCGATGCAGGCAGTGAATAGAATTCCAAGAATCCGCAGGCAAAACCCAATAAAACACACGTGTAAATAATAACTGTATGTTTATATTACTACGGAAGGAATCAATTTTTTAATACAAAATCACAATTGGTTACCTTTTGACAGGTAACGAAACCATAACGCGATTCAGTATTACTGACCAACGCCATCTAGCGAACGGAAATTAAACAAATACTAATGTATTAAACATACCGCCCACCAAGGACATAATGACGAATGTCCTTTACTTAAACATATGCCGCCCACCATGCACAGCTCTGATAATCCGAGTGTGGCAGGTGACGCAAATATATATATATACGTAAATATGTCATTGGTTGGTTGTTATTATTAGAAACAGTTTGGAGTTTTTTACTGACTAAATGTATACAATTACTAACAAGAAATGCTTACCACTAACTTGTACAAAAACAGACCAGTTTAATTTGTTACAGGGAGTACACACAATTTTGAGGTTGGTCTCTTAATCAAAGAGTTTTTTGTGCGAAGAGTAACCACTCGTGTGACTCCATCAGGACCCGGATGTTTACGTTCTACTTTGCCCAATAACCACCTGCCGGGAGGCAAATCATCCTCCTTCATCAAAACTAAATCACCAACGGCTGGTTCCGGGTTTCGGTAAGCCCACTTGTGTCGCTGTAAAGACTGGTTTAAATAGTCTTGTGACCAACGTCGCCAAAAATCCTGTACCATTCTCTGGGTGAGTTGCCAACGTCTGAGAGCAGAAACGTTCGCCATTTCGAAATTGGAGTCAGGTACTAAGACAAGTGGCTCTCCAACCAGAAAATGCCCAGGAGTTAATACCGTTAACTCATTTTGATCCTGAACGTAATAGAGTGGTCTCGAGTTGAGGCACGCCTCAATTTGAGCTAATACCGTCGTTAACTCTTCAAAGGTTAACGTTGTGTTACCTATAACCCTTTTAAGGTGATGCTTAGTTGACTTTATTCCCGCCTCCCACAATCCGCCAAAATTTGGAGCGTGAGGGGGAATAAAGTTCCACTGAGTACCATTAGTTGCCAGATACTCGGCTAACTCAGGTATAAAATTTGACTTTTCTTCATTAAAAAGCTCGAGTAACTCACGTGCCGCACCTATAAAATTTGTGCCGTTGTCACTGTGCAATTCTGCACAGCGACCACGCCTCGCCACAAATCTCTTAAACGCAGCTAAAAAGCCCTTTGAGGTCATATCGCTAACTACTTCCAAATGAATAGCACGCGTTGCCATACATATAAATAAAACAATATATCCCTTGTAGGATTTATTGCCTCGTCCCTTAGACACCCGAACAGATATGGGACTAGCATAATCCACTCCACTGTGAAGAAAAGCCTTACTTGGTGTAACACGTGGAGAAGGTAGTTGCCCCATTAATTGAGCTCTTGTTGTGCTGGAATACCTAATACAAGTGACGCATTTCCTAAAACAAGCCTTGACCAACGGCTTTACTCCTACTATCCAGTACTTTGATTTTAAGTAAGTGATCATAGCTTGAGGGCCTCCATGCATCGTTTGATCGTGTGCGTCTGTTATGAGAAGCTTCGTAAGAAAGGAATCCTTAGGTATAATTACTGGGTGCTTGCGATCATATTTCAACTCAGACATTTCCAATCTCCCTCCTACTCTAAGTACTCCATTTGAATCTAAAAACAAATTTAAAGATTTAAACTTCTTTCCCTTTGTGTCTAACCGTCCCGTCTTCTTTAATTCTTCCAACTCTTCTGACAACCCTTCTTCTTGGCATCCTTTTATACAAACTTCCATTGCTTCTTCAATTTCTCTCTTGGATAAATATCTATTACAGTGCCTATAAGCAGCTTTTCTCCTGAGGTTTAAGAACCTCCTGCAAAAGACTACCACTCGAACTAACCTCTTAAGAGAAGAATATTGATCCCAAAAAGAAAGGTTGAAAATACCTGTGTGAACTCTCACTTCTTCTAATTTTGTAACCAAGTGCTTAGGTTTGCAATATTCGATCACTGGTTGTCTTAAGAACTCGGGCCCGTTAAACCACAATGACGTATTTCCGAGTTCCCCTGGCGCTACACCACGAGAAGCGCAGTCCGCTGGATTTTGCTTGGATGGAACGTATGACCAATGTTGCGTATCTAACGTGTTCAATATTTCTGCTACGCGATTCGCAATGAAAGTTTTCCAACGGCTTGGGTGACTGTTAAGCCAAGCGAGAACCACTTCTGAATCAGTCCATGCGCGTAATTCAACCCCGTTTATTTCAAGCGCCTTCGCAACGTCCACCATCAACTTAGCTAAAAGAACAGCTCCACAGAGTTCCAATCTAGGTATCGATGCCTGCCTTATGGGCGATACCTTTGTTTTCGATGTGACTAATGCTACTCTTTTAATATAATATCTGGAACTTCTTCATCCCAACTTATACCTGCTAACCATAGCTTCTGTATCAATATTTTTGCTAAAATTATACTAGGCGCTAACCACCCCAACGGGTCGAAAAGTCTAGAAATATCTAAAATAATTTTTCTTTTACTTACAGGTTCTATTGGAAGAGGCAGTTCTACGGAGTACTGGAAGACGTATGCACGTGGATCCCAAGTAAGTCCGGGTATTTTGGTGATATTATCTATTTGTATTTTTATGTCCCCTTCCTTTTCCCTTTTCCTATTTTATGTAGCAATTCCTCGCTATTACTAATCCATTTTTGTAACTGGAACCCACCTTTAGCTAAAACATTTTTTATTTCACGATAAACTTTATATGTTTCTTCTACAGTTTCAGCCCCTGTCATCAAATCATCCATGTAGAAATCATTGAGAATGATTTTTGACACTATTGGATGACCCTGCGCTTCATCGTAAGTCGTAATCGTAATCGTTCACCTACCTGATGTAGAGCACGCACTGCCAGAAACGGTGCTGATACAGTACCAAATGTGACTGTAACTAACTCAAATTCCTCAATGTCCTTTTCAGGATTATCCCTCCAGAGAATGCGCTGATATATGCTGTCCTCTCGGTCTACTAGAACTTGCCTGTACATTTTAATTATATCACCACTCAAACAAATTGGATGTCTTCTCCAACGCATGACTGTATGCCGAAGTTCTGCTTGTAATGTAGGACCCACCATCAAGTTATCGTTTAAAGACACTCCATTCCTCCCCTTACAGGAAGCATCAAACACTACGCGAACCTTTGTTGTCTGCTTATCTTCTCGGATGACTGCATGGTGAGGTAAGTACAGCCCTTTATTCTTATCTTCGTTAGTTACCTTTAACATATGGTTAAGTTCTAAATACTCCTGCATAACATCCGTATATTCTTGCTTTAGTTTATTGTCCCTTGACAGTTTATATTCCAAACCTTTTAATCTTTTTTCAGCGATTAACCTAGAATCACCATCCTTACAAGTTCGGTCACTATTCCGAAACGGAAGTTTCACAATGTAACGGCCTGCACCATTTCGTCTAGTGGTGGCTGTAAAAAGTTTCTCACATTCAGTTTCCTCTTTGTTGTGCATTTTTTTCGTACTCAATGGTTCAGCTTCCAGCTCCTAAAACTTTCGTAAGAGGTCATCTGACTGAACACTGGAATGCATGACAGTGATACCAGAATACGACGTTTCACTGGCTGAATTTTCTGTACCGACTACCCCTGAAATTATCCATCCAAGCGTGGTGTCCTGTGCTACGAGTGATCCATTGATATTTCGTTTGATTCCACACTGAAGTATTTGGCTGAATACCTCAGCACCTAATAAAATATCAATTTTATTTGGCCTGTGATACCCCGAGTATCAGCTAACTCATCATCACTCAAATTAACCCATTCTATCCTGGCTGCCTTTGCAGTTGGGAGAACGGATGTGATGGACTTCAAAACGTAAGCATTAACTTGTACGTAGAAAGTTGGATACACTCGAGAACGTATCTTTACACAGACGGTAGACTTAGACATAACAGTTTTATTACCGCCTACACCAGTAACAAGAGGTTTTGTTAAAGTTTTCTTTAACCCCAAATACTGAGTCATGGCCTCAGTAATAAAAGATCCTTGCGATCCTTGATCTACTAAAGCGCGAACTACCCGATATGTTCCATCCTTCGACTCAGCCGTTACCACAGCCGTAGGTATTAAAACTGTATCCCTACAATTTCCTGTCGAAAGGCATGAAACGATTTGCTTAGTAGACTGCTCCGCTTCTATAGCGGCCCTATGACTAACCAATGAAGTTTCCTCAACCAAGCTACCTTTGTTAGTAGAGGTTGATGAAATCTGACCTCCACCAGTGCTCTCACCAAGAGACCCAGAACCACCACTAGGGTGGAGTAAAGAATGGTGGCGTCTTTTACATACTTGGCATTTGATGGTGTTTCTACAAAATCTAGCAGAGTGGTTATTACCCAAACAAATAAAACAAAGTCCATTTTGCTGTACGAAATCACGACGAGCATCATTACTCTCCTTCAAAAACCCTTTACAACTAGTAATCTTATGAGCGGCAGAACAAAATTCACATGATAATTCCCTTTTTTCTTTCCCCACTACATGAAAGGATTGTGAACTCTTTTGTGTATTAGGCTTACTGTCTAGGTTCTCTAGACCACGAAAGCGACCTGTTAAAAAATCTGTGAATTGATTAAAGGTCGGCAAATTATCTCCAGGATCTGCTGATACCTTCAATTCCCATGCCTTTCTGGTTTCCTTGTCCAACTTGGCACTAATAATGTGTATAATAAGGATGTCCCAAGATTTAATATCTATTCCTAAATTTTGAATAGAACCCAAACAATCAGATGTTGTGCTAATTAATCTTTTAATTTCAGTGGCTGATTCTACTGTTAAACTTTTTTGACTAAATAAACGCTTCAATATTCCATTAATTAAAAATCTTTTGTTGTTATACATTGACTCTAATTTGTCCCAACTAGCCTTATAATTATCTGCTGTAACCTGTATGTTTCTTAAAAGGTGCTCAGCATCACTGGTTAAGTACCCCTTAAGGTAATACAATTTTTGTGCATCATCGAGCTTTTTATTATTATGTATTAAGCCAACGAATAAATCTCTGAACGTTTGCCATTCAATATATTTTCCAGAGAACACAGGAATTTTAACTTCAGGTAATTTGAAGCTACTACCTTCTATACTACCTCTAGCTCCTGGACTAGTATGTGTATCACTAGACTTTTTACTTTGAATTAACATTTCTTTCAGTTCGCTTTTAAAATGAATATAAAACTCTTCAACATCATCATATACCAAATGTTTGTGGTAATTGGAACTAACTAAATCTGCCTTTTTAATATCACTTATTATTTTAACATGTGTTTTATAGAACAACTGCCATTGTTGCTCTAAATTTTCTAATCGCGTTTCTATGTATGAATCAGTAAGACGTACCTTAGGACATTTCTTAAAATTTGTTTTCGCCTTTAACATTTTAGCTTTAACGTCTTCCTGTATATCATTAAGTGAATCCATTTTTTATTGCAAACAAGTATTGCAAATAAATGTAAAAATATAAATTAAATTACACTTAGATTTCTATCTTCTATCTATCACTTAGAATCTATGAATTAAGTTACACAATCAATAATTAAATGTAAATTTAATGTTCATTAAAACACCAGAAACATCTCAGTTTACATAAATTTCTAAGACCCAATAAAGATTTTAAAATTTTACAAGTGTTTTTATTACCACCGATTTCTGAGTGAAATCGGGCATAGGTTCCCCGTCTAAACCACTTGTTACGTAAAACTATTACAAGTCCAAATCACTGCTACGTAACGACTAAGTTAATCTTCTATAGTTGAAATTTCAATGCACTTTCGGATATTATTAAAGTTAAATTCTTCCTATTAATAAAGTTCAAAATGTACTCACGATTTCACCACAATTCACTCACTAGCACTCAACGTGTTGCTGCACTCGTAGCGCCCGCTGCCGGCGCCTCCGTAAACTTCCTCTGCCTGTTTGTCACCTCCCGTACGCCGCTCCTCCAGCTCCTTGCCGGTTCCTCCACTTCGATGACGTCACGCTGACGCCTCGCTGTAGGGATGATCTGAGCAGCGATCCACTGCCCAGTACTGACGTAGCGGGGTAATAATCACCACCACCACTGTTGACTATCACAAAACACCTTCTCGCCAATCTGGCTACGAAGGACCATGAATAGAATTCCAAGAATCCGCAGGCAAAACCCAATAAAACACACGTGTACGAGGGCGGCACTGAAAATTTCGGGAATCAAGGATGTGACACAACATTACTATTTAAAAATGTATTTATTGCTTTTCGAAGTATTCTCCGCGAAATTTGACACATTTTTCCATACGATGGAACCAATCATTGAAGCAACCATTCAATTCGGAAGTTGGGGTCTCCAAAATGGCCGTTTTGTAGGCGTCCACAGCTTCTTTAGGTGATGAAAATCTCTGTCCACGCAATTTATTCTTTATTTTAGGGAAAGTATAGAAATCATTAGGGCTGAGGTCGGGGCTGTACGGCGGATGGTCTAATAATTCTATGTTTTCTTGCTCTAAAAACTCTTTTGTTCTGTGCGCGGTGTGAGAACTCGCATTGTCGTGATGGAGGATGATGCGGCGGTTGCAGTTCTCTCTACGGAGTTCAGAAACGACCTGTGGCAAACAAATGCTAGCATACCATTCTGCATTAACCGTTCTTTGTCCCTCAAGAGGAATAGTCGTAACATGGCCGGTTTTGGAGACAAACGTGGCCACCATTTTTTTTGCAACACTCCGTGAACGAACAATTTTTGTTGGCTTTAACTCATTTTCGAACACCCAAACTCGTGACTGGTTTTTTGTTTCGGGTTCGTACGCATATATCCAGGATTCGTCACCTGATACGATGTTGTATACAGCATTTGAGGATCCTGCGTGGAATCTTTCGAGAGTTCTGACGCACCAAGTAACGCGAGCCGCTTTTTGCTCTTCACATAGCAAATGCGGTATCCATCGGGAAAACAACTTTTTTACACCTAATTGTTCATGCAAGATTATTTGTATATGACTCATGCCAATGTCTAAAGTTGCCTGAATTTCGCGGTATGTCACATGTCGATCTTCCTCAATCAGCTTACGCACAGCATCAACGTTTTCTTGGGTGACTGCAGTTTTTGGACGACCTTGACGAGGATCATCACTGAGCTTGACACGTCCACGTTGAAATTCAGCAAACCAGCGATAAATTGTGGTTTTGGATGGGGCTTCATCACCAAATGCAGAAATCATCCGGTCAATACACTGTTTTTGTGTTAAACCACTTCGAAAGTGATAATAAATCATCGCTCTTGAATTTTCTCGAGTCAATTCCATTTTCTCAACGACTAAACAAGTTTGACAAAACCTTGTGACAAGACCGTGAATCTTTTTTTAAATAAATAAATGGTATTCGATATGTAAAACCAAGGAGTTTTCAATTTAAAAGATTTTAATATAACACAATATAACAGGAACAGTGGAAATATTCCATTCCCGATACTTTTAGTGCAGCCTATGTAAATAATAACTGTATGTTTATATTACTACGGAAGGAATCAATTTTTTAATACAAAATCACAATTGTTTACCTTTTGACAGGTAACGAAACCATAACGCGATTCAGTATTACTGACCAACGCCATCTAGCGAACGGAAATTAAACAAATACTAATGTATTAAACAGGCAGTTTAATACATTAGTATGTATTAAACTTGTCTTGATGTTTCTTAGTGCGGTATCTTGTTTGGGACTTTATAATTGTACGGTAGATAAAATAAAATAACTTTTTTTTTAAATCTGTAACGACGCCTTTCACCTTAGTCATCCTGCGACCACGAACCCTGCAAAGTGTTCGAAACGTCAGGAAAAACAAAAATCTAAAAGATACGCTTAAAAGATAGACGATAGAATCCGTTTAAAAGTGTTTTATTATAATGTGTAATACTCGCGAAAACCTAAGACATTATTATAGTTATTTTAATTTTATTATCTATACAAATAAATAAAATTGAAGTGTCTGTTTGTAATGACAAAATAACAGCTTTTTACTAAATGCATATTAAAGTATATACGGTACCTACAAAAATAACGATTTTTAATTATTTGTTTGTCTGTTTGTTCCTGCTAATCTCCGAAACGGCTGGACCGATTTCTACGGGACTTTCACTGGCAGATAGCTGAAGTTATAAGGAATAGGCTGGTAAGAACTTAGGCTGAACTATATACAAGGTCTTAATTTAATAGTCCACGATATTTTGCATGGCGCTATAGTGAACAATGAAGATAATGTAGGTATAAAAACAAACTTGTAAATCTGCTGTTTAAATAAATATTTTATTAAATCATTTATTTCATAACTTCCTAGTTCTCTTGAGCGGAATCAAGGCTCCAAAGTGTTCGCAAGAGACAAGTCTATTGGGCAAAGTCGTATTATGAAGCTGAAGACCGAGGACGGCAGTGTAGCGTCGACTAAGCCAGAGGTTTTGAGAGAGATTGAGAAGTTCTACCGGCAGTTATACACCTCGGTAAGTATACCTACCATTGGCTCTGACAAAGACCCGCGAGCCAAACTAACCCGACACTATACCGAGGATATCCCGGACATCAGCCTGTACGAGATTAGGATGGCCTTGAAACAGCTTAAAAATAACAAGGCGCCGGGTGGAGACGGAATTACGACAGAGCTTCTGAAAGCGGGTGGCACACCGGTACTTAAAGTCCTTCAGAAGCTATTCAATTCCGTCTTACTCGAGGGCACAACGCCGGAAGCGTGGAACAGAGGTGAGGTGGTGCTCTTCTTCAAAAAGGGTGATAACACCCTATTGAAGAATTATAGACCCATCTCACTTCTGAGCCATGTTTATAATGAAAGATCGGGTCAGGTCTGCATCAAT
The DNA here is from genome assembly GCA_947459985.1 of Diloba caeruleocephala. NCBI lineage: Eukaryota > Metazoa > Arthropoda > Insecta > Lepidoptera > Noctuidae > Diloba > Diloba caeruleocephala. Next base: position 3,618,071 of record OX381633.1, on the reverse strand, counting down.
TAAATGTGGATTGCATAGAAATTTATAGATTTAATCCTTTCAGTTCGGTAGTTCAACAACAAGTGCATATTTGGCATACCTCACTCACATAATTCTCCAACTGTCATATTGATGTCAGTCACATCAATATGGCTGCGTTCTGATATTAATAGTAAAATTACAATCGATTGAAAAAGTTATCGATATGATTATTATACTAGGCTTACAGCTCGGCCATCCTTACAAGTGTGAGTCCTCTCACTTAGTGTATACAATACAGAACAATTAAAAAGAAAAACAGGATTAATAAAACTTAATTACTAAAGGAATAAATAAAAAATAAACAAATACAATAGTAGTAGTTCACTAATACTCAATTTACGCTCTTCACTTCACTGTAATCATATTCACTATCTTTCACTTCACTATTTTTTTGTGGTCACCTGTTTTGATCTGCGGTCGTCGGTGCGATGTCAATTGCTTGACACCATTCGCTATCGACACTAACCACTGCAGCCATGCGTTATCAGCCGAGTTCGCACAGTCTGCATGATCTACGGCCATCTGTGCGATATCGATACCCGATACCATTCGCTCCTCTCCTGTTCTATCTCATCAAGTTGCATAGTCTGCTATGATCGGCAACCATCTGTGCAATGACGATTTCTCGTCATCTTTCACGCTCTGCACTGGATGCTCATAGCCTATGCCTAGATCCAAGTCATACATAGTCTGCAATGATCTGCAATCATCTGTGCGATATCAGTCTCCGATACCATTCGCTATCTGCACTGACTGCTCATTGCCCTGTTCTACCTCATCTAGTTGCATAGTCTGCTATGATCAGCATCCATCTGTGCGATGACGATTTCTCGTCATCTTTCACGCTCTGCACTGGATACTCATAGCCTATGCCTAGATCCAGCTAATACACAGTCTGCAATGATCTGCAGTCATCTGTGCGATATCAGGCTCCGATACCATTCACTTTCTGCACTGATTGCTCATTGCCTATGCATTGTTGTCTCGTCTACTATCAAGTCTAGTCTGATCAATCATTTAGTCAAATCATATTCGTATAATCGTTTATTAGTCATTCAATTTATACACAATATATACAATAGCTTGTCATTACATATCCCTGACGTAACCAATAATTTAAGTGTTGTCCCTTTTTATTAATCTCACAAATGATATAATCATCGACCATGAACTTGTATTAACCACAGCAAAATTATTGTCTAACCTAATTCGTCACCACTATTGTCGCTTTCGCTACCTTCACTGGAAATATTTTTATAATTGAGCCAAGGATGTATCTTATCCACTGCCACAACATTTTCATACTTTTTATTTCCCTTCCTAGTTAGGGGAGTATCTTCAATAAGAAACCTATCGTTTTCTAAAATCTTGATAATACGATATGGACCATGAAACTTAGGTATAAGTTTCTTAGATTTACCCGCGTGGTCTTTATCTGTTATTGTTCTTTCAACCCTGATAAGGTCACCAATACTATAGGGCGGCGCCTTTTTCCTATGCCTATCAAATACCTTCTTAGAATTAAATTGCTGTTTCTCGATCCTAACCTTAGCTTCATTTCTCATTTCCTTTAAATCATTATCACTAACACGACATATGACTTCTTCTAAAACTTCATTTATTATATTTTCCGATGAATTTAAAACCTTAAATCCAAATAGAAGTTCGGAGGGACTTTTTCCCGTGGCTTTATTCATGGTAGTGTTCATGCCTAGTTGGATGTCACCGACATATTCATCCCAAGCATGATCACTTTTACCGTGACTTATTGTGCTTAAAGCTTCCAATATTGTTCTGTTATACCGTTCTATTTGGCCGTTCGCTCTAGGGGTGGCCACTGCATTAAGTATATGTTTAATATTCATGTTCTCCATGAATGATTTGAATTTTGAGCTAGTAAAACAAGTGCCTCGATCAGATATTAGGCGTGACGGAGTTCCGAAAACACTAAAATGATCTTTAAAAATCCTAATTGCCGTTGCACTTTTTGTATCTCGTACAGGTCTAATGCTTATAAATTTTGTAAAGGAATCAATAATCGCAAGAATATATGTATTACCTCTCCTAGAGCGAATGAACGGACCCAAGTGATCGACATGAATCGTGTGGAATGGAATATCTGGCTTTGGTATGGGATGAAGCATACCTTCCCTAGGACCACCCGGTGCCTTATGGTGTGCACACTCGAGACAAGCTGACACATACTTCTTGGTAAAGCGTCGCATCTTGGGAAACCAGAATGTTTCACGTATCCGACTTAGGGTTTTGTCATAACCAAAGTGGCCTACGTCATCGTGGTTCATTCTTAGAACTTGCCACCTCACAGCCCTTGGAACTACCCATTTTATTTTATCACCTACTCTTCTGTACACGTGACTACCCTTCAACTGATAATTTTTGCAGACGTCTGCTATAAAATTAGAATTTTCATCATGTAATATGTCTCTTAATTTTCGTATTTCCTCATCATTACTTTGTACCGTCGAAATCCAGTTCTTTATGTCAACACTTAAAACATCAAGGACATGCGTTTCATCATCACCCGTTACTGGTTCAGTCACAGGGGCACGACTTAGAGCATCTACATGAGTCATGCGAGTTCCAGCTCTATATTCAATCTCGCAGTCGTACTCCTGAAACTGCACCCACCACCGGGATATTCGTGGTATAAGATCGCGTTTCGTCAGCGTTGTACGCAGCGCATTACAATCTGTTACGATCCGAAATTTTAAACCTAACAAGTAAACACGAAAACGTTTTAATGATGCTATCACCGCTAAAGTTTCTAATTCGAATGAGTGTAAATTTTGTTCATCTTTTGTTGTTTTCCTACTGTAATACGCTACAGGCCTAAGCATTCTATCACTATGTCTCTGCATTAAAATACCGGCAACTCCCAACTTTGAAGCATCGGTATGTAACTCGGTTTCCAGTTTCGCGTCATACAAAGCTAGGATGGGGCGTTGAACAAGATTTTGTTTTAAGGTTTCAAAAGCTTTTAACTGTTCTTTGTTCCACTTCCATGCAAAATTGGACTTGAGTAGGTCGGTGAGTGGACGTGCAATCAGCGCAAAATCTTTCACAAATCGTCTAAAAAAACTTGCAAGCCCAATGAAACGTCTTACGTCATGCACGTTTCTGGGTACTGGGAAACTAGATACAGCTAGGGTCTTATGCGACCCTGGTCTAATGCCCTGCCCACTAACTTGAAACCCCAAAAAGTCAATTTCTTTAAAGAAAAAGTTACACTTCTTAAGTTTTAAAGTCAGTCCCGCTTCAGAAAGTAATCCGAGAACCTTCTCTAGACGCTCAAGTCCCTCTTCAAACGACCTAGCAGGAATAAGTACGTCATCCATGAAGACAATTGCAAAATCAACCTTTGACTTTGACAAGATCCTATTCATAGCTCTTTGAAAAACCGACGGGGCATTCGCTAATCCAAACGGCATTCGTTTAAATTGGTACTGGCCGTCAGGCGTGACGAATGCTGTTTTATCCTGAGAGGCCGCTGCTATCGGCAATTGGTAGTACCCTGATGCGCAATCAAGTGTGATAAATAAAGAATTTCCAGCCAACATATCCAATTGGTCGTCAATCAGTGGTAAGGGATAATGTTCTTTCTTTGTTTTATTGTTAAGGGCTCTATAGTCTATACATAACCGCTTTTCACCAGTTTTCTTCTTAACAAGCAGTATAGGACTAGCGTACTGAGAATTTGATTCGCAAACTATATCTGCTTCGATCATTTCCTGCACCATTGATCGCACCAACTCCCGCTCTGGATATGAAAGCCTATATGGGCGGTAAACTACTGGTTTATTATCAGTTAATTCGATTTCCATCTGTACTATATTAGTGAATCCCAAATCCTTTAAATTATTTGAAAAACACTCCTTAAATCTAAGCAATAAGCTCTTCAATTGTTCTAATTGATTGCTGGTTAAACTTGGGTCATAATTAAGTTCTGAGCAAAAGTCTACATTATTAACATTCAAAATATTAATATTTGCACAGCTATCAGTCCTAAAGGCACGCGTTATTAAGAAATCTTGTTTTAATGTAACTATATTTTCAGATATGTTTTGAATTATTAAACAACCGTGACCTTTATCCAATTCATACTCGCCTGGTAGAAGGTAAAACTCATAATCAGGTTTTCCACAAAGATACCCTCGAACGTACACCATTCCCGAATAATCAACTGAACAATCAACTTGAGCTAAGCACATATCCTTGGGGCTTATACGAATGTCTGAGACTAACTTAAGGTATAATTTATTCCCTACGTCACGTGTAAATATCAGAGAATCAAATGTTTTGGTTATTATAATACCAGGTTTTTCCGTAAAACTGTGTCCAATCAGTATAGGGTACTTAATTACATCATCCTCTACAATCAATACATCTACCTTTTCTATGATATTTTGTATTTGTATAGTCACCATAGCCAATCCAATAGGTAACACAATATTGTTACCTATACCTCTCATTGTGGGTAGATACGAGTCACTTGACCACGTAATCCCCAAGTTTTTAGCGTCACTACAACGAATTAAAGTGCATTGGCTACCCAGATCTACATATCCTAGTATTGATTTTCCATTAACTGTCAATTGCATTATAAATTTATTATTGTCATTGGCAAGGTTCTCAGCATCTATGCGTAATATTGCTTTCTGACTCGTTTTGTCAGCCTGGCTACTATTATTATCAGGGGGTAGTTTCGTGCAATTTACAGTAGTATGACCTAGTCTATTACAAATGTTACACTTGAGTATTTTCTTCGTACATGCATAACTATAATGACCTGGTTCATTGCAGTTGTAACAAACTATAGAATTACTTTTAACCCTGCCGTTATTGCTAGAAAATTTAATATTAGAGTTAATTAATCCATTATTTGGTCTTCTATCATGATTAATTCGTGACTTATCAGTCTCGCGCGGTTGTTGCCGAATAGATTGGAAATATTCTAGGATTTGTTCGGGTTCCTGACACTTCAATGCTTTGGCGCCCAATCTTATTGAACGATCATCAATTCCGTACAGTATACAATCAACCGCCCGTTTACCCCTAATGTCGCAACGATGCAGCAAGTTAATCTTTTCGTAGTAATACATTTCTAATGATTCATTGTATTTCACACGTTTGGATAACATTTCTGTTAGCAACTCAGCATAATCATCACTACTAGGGAAAGATTCTAATAATTTATTTTTCCATTCGGGCCACGAAAACGACATAGTGGGTAACGCTTGATACCAGGTTTTAGCAACACCCATCAACTTAGGTAAGGCATAGTGTATAATCTGATCATCACCCCACTTGTACAACTTCGCACATTCGTCAACTTTGCTTAGCCACATCTGTATAGTTTGACCCTTTATCATTGGGTCAAAATCAGGTATGACATTACCTAACATTGGGAATTTGTTACCCTCGGAACGATTATTTACTAAACTATTTACTAACTTAGTCAAAAGTAAGTGTGTCATGTCGTCAGTACTATAATTGGAACGTCTTACTGGTGATTTTGGGCGCTGGCATGGCGATCTTGACCCGCTGCTGCTGTGTACGTCAATCCGGCTAGGACGTCTGTGCTCACGGTGCCTGCTTCCGCTCTTGCGATGCCGCCGATGATATTCGCGACGCTCCCGAGTACGACTTCGTCGCGACGATACTTCCGTGCTCGTACTGTCGCTCCTCGAACAGTTCTCGCGCCGTTTTCTTTTGTCTTCTCTGCGATGCGCATTAGTCCTTTTGTCCTCACGACCACGGTGTTTCCTCTTCCTTGAATGCGAACCACGACAATTATTTCCATTGTCGGGTGTTTTACTACCATCTTCCATTTGCAAATAAATTCAGAAATACTTGTTAATTTTAACGAAAATCTTCAAAAATGCGGACGATTTCGCCAGAAATATATAGTTAGCTTGTTCAATCCCACTTCTGAGATGAAAGATCGGGTCAGGTCTGCATCAATTAAATGTGGATTGCATAGAAATTTATAGATTTAATCCTTTCAGTTCGGTAGTTCAACAACAAGTGCCTAATTGGCATACCTCACTCACATAATTCTCCAACTGTCATATTGATGTCAGTCACATCAATATGGCTGCGTTCTGATATTAATAGTAAAATTACAATCGATTGAAAAAGTTATCGATATGATTATTATACTAGGCTTACAATAAGCTGTTCTCAAGGGTCATCACAAATCGTCTCGAGCGCAGGTTTGATGACTTCCAGCCTCCCGAACAAGCCGGTTTCCGAAAAGGTTTCAGTACCATAGACCACATCCATACGCTGCGGCAGGTTATACAGAAGACCGAGGAGTATAATCTGCCACTATGCTTGGCGTTTGTGGACTATGAGAAAGCCTTCGATTCGATCGAAACCTGGGCAGTGCTGCAGTCTCTGCAGCGGTGCCAGATTGACTATCGGTACATTGAAGTGTTGAAGTGCTTATACAGAAACGCCACCATGTCGGTCCGAGTACATGAACAGAGCACGGGGGCAATTCCATTGCAGAGAGGTGTGAGACAGGGGGACGTCATTTCCCCGAAACTGTTCACCGCTGCAATGGAGGATGCCTTCAAGCTACTGGAGTGGAAAGGATTCGGCATTAACATCAATGGCGAGTATATCACTCACCTTCGATTTGCCGATGACATCGTAGTCATGGCAGAATCGCTGCAAGAGCTCAGCACAATGCTCGATGATCTCAATAGAGTTTCCAAACAGGTGGGCCTTAAGATGAACATGGGCAAGACAAAAGTCATGTCAAATGCCCATGTCGTGCCCATCCCAATATCCGTTGGGAGCTCTGTTCTCGAAGTTGTTGACGAGTATGTCTACCTAGGACAAACTGTCCAGTTAGGTAGGTCCAACTTCGAGAAAGAGGTCAATCGTCGAATCCGACTCGGCTGGGCAGCGTTCGGGAAACTTCGCAACGTCTTTTCGTCAACAATACCGCAATGCCTCAAGACGCAAGTCTTTAACCAGTGTGTGTTACCAGTGATGACATATGGAACAGAGACGTGGTCACTCACAATGGGCCTCATAAGAAAGCTCAAGGTCACTCAGCGAGCTATGGAGAGAGCTATGCTTGGTATTTCTCTACGAGATCGAATCAGAAATGAGGAGATCCGTAGAAGAACTAAAGTTGTCGACATAGCTGAAAGGATTAGTAAACTGAAGTGGCAATGGGCAGGGCACATTGCTCGTAGAACTGATGGCCGTTGGGGCACAAAGGTTCTCGAATGGAGACCGCGCACCGGAAAACGCAGCGTGGGACGACCTCCAACGAGGTGGACAGACGACCTGGTGAAGGTCGCTGGGAGTCGTTGGATGAGAGCGGCATGTGACCGCTCGTTGTGGAAATCTAAGGGGGAGGCCTTTGTTCAGCAGTGGACGTCCTGTGGCTGATATGATAGTTCTCTTAGTTGTGATAATATTCAAATGCATCTAATAAGACAATGGCGGATGGGGCTGGTTGACTGATTTAGATAGTCTGTAACGTTAAACAAAACAGACGGCGCACGGTAGCGACATCAGTACATCACACAAAAGAAAGAAGTGGATTTTTACCATGAGTTCTTTTTTGTGTTCGGTACATCATCTTAAGCATTTACTGAGGCACCATGCAAAATATCGTGGATTATTAAAATAAGACCTTATATAAATAATCCAACGTCTTTTAAATTAAACTGCGGGTGAAATCGCGGTTCCCAGCTAGTTGTTTAATATTTATGGACTGAATTTCTCATTTAATTATTTTCATTGTATGTAATATTTCAATTGTTTTTACAGTTATAATTTATTAAATTTATAATGTAATTTAGAATTTTATAGTAAAACGACACTATACTTATTTCAATGTTCTTATTCAATCAATCAATTAATCATTAGCCGATATCGGTCCACGGCTGGATGTAGGCCTCTCCCAGCGTACGCCGCAGCATCCGGTCATCAGGAAAATCTCAAAACTGGAAAAGCTCCGGGAGATGACGGTATTACAACAGAATTATTAAGTGCTGGGGAAGGCTGAGCGAATTGGTGCACTTCTTTAATTCCGTCATCCAACACGGTACAACAGCGGCGGCGTGGAGTGTGGTGGGGCTGTCCATCAAGAAAGGAGATAAAGCTCTGCTGAAGAATTACAGACCCATTTTACTACTGAAGCCACGTGTACACATGGCTACACATCAAGCTCGACACCCTATATAACCATAACTATACTATATGCAATGCAGAAAATCGTAGGAAAAGGACTGCGAATCGTGGCATCGGCTAATCACAGCATTTGTTGCTTAGCGCTTACAAACATAGACGCACTTTTTTTTTGAAGAAAAGCATCCTTCGCCGTTCGAATCCCAACGTGAACGTTCGAATATGAACATTATTTATATGGGATTAATGTTCATATTAATATAAACGCTTGCTTTGCTTAGCATAATGTACTTTACAGACATAATTTATTGAAAGAAAAATTTGCTCGCACTTCAGATCCCAAATATCGTCCGGTTTGGATTTATGTATTTCACGCGGGGCTTCTTACAAAACATAGAATTTATTTTCTTATATACCGTGGTTGGTACATTTTTATTGTTTTTCTTTTACTGTGCTAGTATACAAGGTCTTAATTTAATAGTCCACGATATTTTGCATGGCGCTATAGTGAACGATAAAGATAATGTAGGTATAAAAAAAAACTTGTAAATTTGCTGTTTAAAAAATTATTTTATTAAATCATTTATTTCATTACATCCTAGTTCTCTTAGTTGTGGTAATATTCACATGCATCTAGTAAGACAGTGGCGGACGGGGCTGGTTGACTGATATAGATAGTCTGTAACGTTAAACAAAACAGACGGCACACGGTAGCGACATCACACAAAAGAAAGAAATGGTTTTTTACCGTGAGATTTTTTTGTGTTCGGTACATCATCTTAAGCATTTACTGAGGCACCATGCAAAATGTCGTGGATTATTAAAATCCTTATATAATGCTAATGCTGAGGCAGCTGACAGGCACCGCATTTGATATGTCCAAATTATTATATTAATTGTGCTTGAAATTTAATAATTCGTTAATTGTGTAGAAGCAATTTTCAACCAACCATTTTTTCAATATGACTTCTTACAACTGTACTTTTTTTTTTTTTTTTTTTCTTTATTTAATTTCGGGACTTTTATACATACTTGTATATGCCAGTCCCATCTGAGCATATTCTTTTATGACTACAGTATACTAAACACATTTTAGCTTAAAATTAAGTTACTTTTGTAATCTATAATATGGAAATCACGAGTTCGAACAATGTCTTTGCTTCTTCAGATGTTGGTTTGGCAAGTATTTGATGAAACATTCCGATATTTAGTCTGTTCAAACCCACAATAGAATTCCTCCCAGATTGAAACCGTACACACTCGGTTAAAAGGTGTTGAACATCTTCAACTATTCCACACAGGTCACAATTAGGTGAATTAATCAGTTTCATCATAAATTTAAATTTATTTAACGGAACATGTCCGGATCTCAATCTGTGAGCATTCACTAATAATTTTCTAGGTAAAATAGAATTAAAAAACCACGGTATATGAGGAGGCTCACACTGTATGGACTTATACCATATTCCCTTTTCCAATGATTTTACATCAAAGTATTCTTTCCAATGCTCGTAACATACTCTTTTATACTTTATTAAAAATTCAAACTGGTCAGGTCTCATATTTATTTCTTTACCTTCTAATATTCCTTTTTTAGCCAGCGTGTCGGCCTCCTCATTACCTCTTAAACCAATATGTGATGGAACCCATTGCAGTCTCAGTTCTATACCCCTATTGATCAACTCATTTATTTTAGCCAGGATAACATATGCTATCGATGCACCTCTGAAAGCAGAGGTGCAACGAGCTATATGCTGTAAGGCACTTTTACTGTCGCTACAAATCAAAAACTTTTGACTTGGTATTGTACTTATGTAGGATAGTGCTTCTGAGATTGCAATAAGCTCCACCGTCATAATTGATACATAACTCGTTATTTTAAAACAGGTATTATTGTTTCTTGGGCTTTTAACATCCCAAAAGGCAGCACCTCTTCCATTAACATCTTTTGAACCATCCGTAAATAATGTATACCAGTCTAAATACTTTGCTTGTAGTTCTCTAGTTACATTAAATTTAAGACTAATTGGATCATATTTTCTTTTTGCTTGTTGAACACTACTCAAGTTAAAACAAATTACATTATTAATTTCTATTTTGGTAACCCAAGTATCTAATTTGAACATTTCCAAAGGGTTTGAGGCTGCTACTTCATCATCCTTAGTTTAATTTTTTGTTGTCACTGGCAGAGGTAACTTTTTATTTATCCAATAGCTATTTTGACTATACTCACTAAGACTACTAATCAAGCTCACTGTAATGTTATCTAACCAAGATGCTGCTTTTAGGTTATATTTATATGCTAAGTATCTACGTCTCAAATATAAAGGTGGAATACAGAGCTCACTCTCCATCACATGTATTGGAGTACTTCTAATGAAGCCCCCAATAACTCGCAAAGACTGATTTTGTATTTTATCCAATTTATACACATGTGTTTTAGCACTATTATCATAGAGAAAACAACCGTAATCCAGTCTACTTCTTATTGTAGCTATGTACACTTTACGCAAATGTTTAGGGTGGAGGCCCCAAGAGGAACCAGCCAAAACTTTTAATAAATTAAGATATCGTTGGGTCTTCTCGACGCTTTCATTTATGTGCTTATTCCAACGAAGAGACTTGTCCAACCAAAATCCCAAATATTTATAAGACTGAACCTGACTTAACTGCTGACCGTTAATTTTTAAATCTACGTTTTGAATTCTGTTTCCTCTAGTAAATACACAGTATTTAGATTTCCTATTAGAAATATTTAAACCTAGTTCTTCTAGAATTAAAACAAAATCTTTAAGCATTCTTTGGATTTTATCAGTACTATCACCTAAACTTTTCTCAGTTGAGTATATCGTAACGTAATCATCTGCGTATTGACAAAAAAAGATATCATTTACATTTTGACATAACTTATGTGTTGCAATATTAAATAAAATTGGTGATAATGGATCCCCCTGCGCCAGCCCCCTATATGCATATCTGATCATAGAAGAATTTACTTCATTACTAAAGGGATCATTTTTAATCTTTAGATGTCTTTCAGTAAGAAAGTACCATAAGTTTGTCATTGACAAACTTTTTTACCCACATTTAGCTCATCAAGGCTTTTCACTAATTTGTCTATTAACACATTATTGTAAGCATTTTCGATATCTAAAAAACATGCTAATGTATTTTTTTTTTTTGAAAATCCTATTTGTATTTTCGAAACTAATTTAACCAGACAATCTACAGATGATTGATTTCTTCTAAATCCTGAGGTCGACCTGGATAAAATCATATTTTTTTCGATGAACCATTCCAAACGTTTAGCAATCATGGCATGAAATATCTTGCATAGACATATATCATATATATATCATATCATATCTTTCATCATCATTTATCATATCATATATATCAGTGAAATCGGTCGTAATTTTGGTGTTGACACTGATTCGGTGCCTAACTTTGGGATGGGTATTATATTTATACAACGCCATTGTAAAGGAATAATTCCCGTAATGAAGATACGGTTGTACAACTTAATCAAATATAATTTTGCAGTAACTGGCAAATGATAAACCATTGAGTATGTGATGTCATCATCACCGGGAGCTGAATCTTTTATTTTTAAGCAGTGGTACATCTCTTGCAATGTGAAAACATCTTCTAATAAAGGCTTTGATGATTGTAAATCTGGTATAGGTGCAATTACATAATCAGGAGCGAGACTACGTAAGAGCTCGTTTTTTCTCTCCCTTGAAACACTTAATCTCGAAGTTTTGAATCCCTTCATCCATCTCATACGATTCCACATTTCTGCAGACGAACATGATTCGTCTACACTATCACAAAAACTACGCCAATCACGAGATTTCGCTTGTGAAATTGCCGAATTTGCAGCTAAGGATTTTTCTTCTAGAATATTTAAATTATCAGGGGTAGGGCATTTCCTAAATCTGCTTAAAGCTAGTCTACGTTGAGCTACCAGATTAGAAAGTGACGGGCCCCAATAAGATCTAGGAATAAAATTTACTATCGGAGTCATAGGAATCTTGTTCATTTCATCATTTTTTTTTTATCAAAAAAAAAAAAAATGCCACCACCCCATCTCCTCCCATGGGTGTCGTAAAAGTCGACCAAGGGATTAGCCGGAGGATGGGCAGCAGCGTCATTCGAGTACATTAACAACTCAACTGCGATCGCCAACCCGCCTGCCAAGCGTGGTGATTATGGCAAGACCCCCCAACGAGCCCACAACATATCCATATCGGTCATTGTGGTGATCTTTGGGGGAGGCCTGTGTCCAGCAGTGGACTTCATTCGGCCGAAATGACTTTCATTTACTTGCTATTAATACTACAAATTGATGACTAATTGAGAACACCTAAAATATCTGAGTACAGCTTATCAATTACACTCTTGTGAGTGCATTCATTACATAAACTATCACTACAGCTGACTAGTTGTTTAAATTTTGTTTTAATTTTATAGGAAAAATTATCATAATCTTTTGCAACACTCTTTGGAATCTTAATTACTCTTTGGTTCTTTCCCCACATACAGTTTTACTGTGTGTTATCATTCTATCAGCAATCTTATTATTACCAGAGGGTCACCACAGTACCTACATCATTTTTTTCCGTAAACATTAATCAATACAGCCACCGCTTAGAGACGTGAGCCTCACTCAAATTGAGATACCTTGGTCATTTGTTCACCACTGACCTTAGAGACCATACTCACATTGAAAGGAAAGGGAATAGAGGGCACTGTCTGTACGGCCGTACATGATAGCTCGCAGGCAAAGAGAATAAAACTATTTTTTCTCGGCACACGACTCACTACGGCCGGGGGGACTAGGAAAAATCCGCGACAGTAATTGGTTTAGGCAATAATGTCACCAAAAATGCACCGCCCAAATGGCGCCCTTAGTGCTGTACCTCTCAATATCGATAAAGTCGACTTTATACATGAAGGTTATATATAATAAATGATACCTTCATAGAATACAGTCGATGAAATAAATATTAATCAATATATAGATATACGTATGTAAAATGTAGGTATGTATACATTATTGGGTATTATTATTAGACACTATGACGAACTGCATAGAAAAAGTTTAGTATTTTATGTAAGTAGTGAAAATATAATGAATAATAAAATTAATAAAGCTATAAGATTTATAATCGCCACGCTTGGCAGACGGGTTGTCTTATGTAACCACAAACTAATTAATGTTATTACATTAAAGCTAAGTCTATAATAATAACTCCACAGACGTTTTTAAAATCAGATTGGCTTGCGTCCATCTCATCTGTAGCCAAGGCTTCTCTTTTTTCTCAGGAACGGGCAGAGATAAGTTTGTCACTGAAACACGGAACACACTTGGGGATCCCTAATTCGAAACCCGCTCAAGACGTGAGTTTTACTCACACATGACCGTCTTTTTAATAACCGCGATGCCTATAATCTACTGATTGTCCCTTTTTGATTTAATCTTTGTTTTTATTAGGTGGTTTACATCACATGGAGATTGTTCCCAAAGAGTATATAAATACTACGTAAAAATTGTCACCTTGAATTAAAGTTTTATAAAAATATTTCTATCCGTTCAACTGAACCCTTACTCTCCAATTCTCGGGCTTTTAATTCTAGTTGTTGGTGAATTTTTGTTAGCATTCGGCGAGCTATACTTTCTGTTAATTGATTTATCAATTTTGATTTCACCAAACGATTCAGTGCGGCTTTTATATCGATCTTTTGGTTGAAGTGTTCTCTGTGTACTGTTCTACCGATCATCATGCTTGGATCCGTCACCGGCATTTTATACTGCGTAGTACGTGGGGGTTGCTTTACAGTTTCTGGATCAGTTATTTGGATGTATATCCTTTTGTGTTTCCTGATTTGGGGGTCTGTTACCTTTTTTGTAGCAGTGATATGAAATGGTAACCTCGATTTTCCGATAGCAAATTTTTGTCGTGGTATTGTTTCGCTTGATCTGACTATTTCATCAGCTGGATGTTTAATTTTATGGTACCTTTTTTGTTGTAGCCTTTCTTTGTTTGACTCGAGATTTTCCAGATGATCTTGACGTTTTATCATAAGTGTATGGTTAGTTTTGTGGTATTTACCATGTTTATATTCCTTCACAGAGTGAATTGAATCCTTTGAAGACACTTTCAAAATTTTATCGCCGAATATTAATACTGAAACTTAAAAAATATCACTATCAGCATATTATATAAATATTCCGCAGCATGTTATGCATATGTTTCAGTGTAATTGAATGAGTATCATCATTTCGGCCGATAAAGTCCACTGCTGGACACAGGCCTCCCCAAAGACCACTACAACGACCGATATGGGTGTGTTGTGTGCTCATTGGAGGGTTTTGCCATAATCGCTACGCTTGGCAGGCGGGTTGGCGATAGTAGTTGAATTGTCAATGTACTCGAAGGACGCTGCTTCTCATCCTCCAGTTAATCCCATAGTCGCCTTTTACGACACCTAAGGGATGAGATGGGTTGGTGCTATTCGTAACCGGCACCACACAGTTTGAATGTATATGACAACTCATAAAGACGTCACATCAAAACCATTTTGTAGAAACTGCACTTTAGACCGGTTATAACTTATAACAAACAAAAGTCACTGGCTGTCCACCTCGCTATTTCATAATATGCCTAGAAAGAGTAGGACAGGATATTATAGCAAATTAATGAGGTCATTTTAAGTATAATTATTTTATTCAAGACTAGCTGGGACCCGCGGCTCCACCCGCATTTAATTTAAAAGAAATTTAGAGTACTTCGATATAGACACTTGACATAGAATGTATATATTGGATTTCAAGGGTTTTATTTTTTTACGCGGTACTCTAATTATTTTTCAAATTTTTTTTTTTCTTTTAAAAAAACGTTGCCCCACACTAGGATTTCTCCTGTGTCGTGGGTGCGTTTACAGACATAAATTCCACACACTATACACCCAGACCCGGAACAACTATCTGCAGATCATACAAATATTTGTTCCGTGCGGGAATCGAACCCGCGACCCGCAGCGCAGCAGCTAACTAGCTAGCCTAAGTTATTCCTTATAATATCAGCTATCTGCCAGTGAAGGTCCCGTCAAAATCGGTCCAGCCGTTTCGGAGATTACCCGGACCAAACAGACAGACAGACAGACATACAAAAAATTTAAAAATAGTGTTTTTGTTAAATGTAACGTACATACTTTCATATGCATTTAGTAAAAAGCTGTTCTTTTGACATTACAAACAGACACTTCAATTTTATTTATTTGTATAGATAAAATTATTTATCTATTAATACTGACATTTCTTGCTGCTCAATTCAGGCGCAATAAATCATATAATATGAGGCTAGAATAAAGTAATAAGTCTATACAGTTTATCAAAATTCTACACAAAATGACTCAATTAAAGTGTATAATTATTTTATTTTCTTAAGGGGACTACATTGCTCCAATCGCAAAAATAGCGTTGGCTTATTTTTTTATTTATATACTCTTTATTGTACACCACATAATACATAGAGATAAATATTTAAAAATATACATGAACAATGGGCGGTCTTATCGCACAGGGCGATCTCTTCCAAACAACCTTTAGATGGACAGGAAGAAAGGAGAGAGATATTGGGCTGTCAAGTGTACAATATATCATACACAACACACTACACTTACTTAGACATAAAATATAAAACACAATACATACAATAAATAATAATTATATATATATAAAACGATGATAAAATATACTAAGAATTGTGTTTATTTTTTGACCTTTGGTGCACTGGCTATGTCAAAATATTATATCATCACAGAAAAATTGTATTGTTTAAAATCGATACAAATAAATAAAATTGAAGTGTTTGTAATGTCATCAATCATATATAAGGTCTTATTTTAATACGATTTAATAGGACACGGCTCGCCGCCGCCTGTTTTGTTTACGTTGCCGACTACCTTAATGATACTGCCCCTTCCGCGTTTGCCATTTTCTTACTATAGTCCATTCGCGTTAAGAAAATAGTGAATAATTAGTGCAACTGCAATGTATAGGCGTACAACTGGTCAATGTAAACACGGCTTTCAATTTACTATGATCTAATTGGTCAAGGGGTGGAGCGGCAACGACGAGTCACTATTTTCTTAACGCGAATAGAGTATACATACAACTGAATATTATTACAACTAAGAGGACCGAGAGAGTTCCAAAGTTATTGATTTATTTAACATAAAATAAATTGTCGAGTGTGAGTTCACACGCGGTAGAAGTGAAACTATGTATTTTAGTTAATTTGTAAGAGAATGTGATGAATACACTATGGAGGTGGTAAGCAGAGAGAGAGACAGAGCCATCGGAACAATAGGGAATAGGAAAACTATTAAGAAACGTGTTTTATCTCATTCTCTCACAGCCTAAACCCTATAAATACATTTATAGTTGTCTCTCTTTCGTTACACATTTTCTTTTCATAAAGAACCAAAAGAAGTTTCACTTAAAAAATGTGATACCTACATTATCTTCAACATTCACTACGGTGCCATGCCAAATATTATGAACTATTAAAGTAAGACCTTATATATTATTTAGTATAACAGAATTGCTCTTAATTTGTAACCTACATTGCCAGTAACCTTTAACATAAAAATGTAAACCATTTAAAACTTACTTAACAATTGAATTTTCATTTTGATTTTATAATATTTTATCATCAATATATCAGCACCGTGAAATTGTAAATCGAATAGTCGTAAAACTATGAATTATTCCACGGTACCATATTACTTATATGAAACTTTATTTCATATGTAACATTTTTTATGTAGTTTCCCGTCTGTAGTAATAACCCGTATTTACAATATAATGTTGCTACTGTAATAATTATAAATGTGAAAGTTTTAATATTGGAGGCTTTATCATGGCTCCAACGGACGAAACCTTTGGACCGCTTTGAACGAAACGAACGGATTTTTAAAATACTTTCTTTACTCTATGGAATGGATTCCAATGAAATTTGGCATAGAGGTAGATAATCTATATTGTGAAATATTAGGTATTTTCTTTGAATAACAAACAAATCTTTTTGCAAATCTTTTTGTGGGTAAAGGAACCGGATCGATCGAGCGTTGATCCTGCCCCTTTCACAAGCGCCTATGTGGGTCTTCGGGTCTGTTTGATAGTATGGAACTGCTCAAACTGATCCCCACTCCTTCACTAGTGCTCAAAGTCCGTGTTAGCCACAGCTAGTAAGCTCTCCAGCTATACAAATAAATCAAATTGAAGTGTCTGTTGTAATGTAAAAATGATAGCTTTTACTAAATGCATATGAAAGTATATACGGTACTTAAAACAAAACAACTATTTTTGAACATTTTGTCATTCTGTCCGTCCGCCTGTCTGTCTGTCTGTATGTTCCTGCTAATCTCCGAAACGGCGGGACCAATTTTGACTGGACTTTCACTGGCAGATAGCCGATGTTTTAAGGTGTAACTTAGGCTACTTTTATTTTAATCTGCCAGTGAAAGATCCGTAGTGATCGGTCCAACCGTTTCGGAGATTAGCAAGAACAAACAGACAGACAAAAAATATTAAAATAGTTCTTTTTGCAGGAACCGTATATACTTTCTTATGCATTTAGTAAGAAGCTGTTATTTGACATTACAAACAGACACTTCAATTTTATTGATTTGTATAGATGAATATTTTGAAACTATTATTGACATTTTAATAAATATATAAATATATACCCCTCTGGGCAACCTTTATCTCACCATGGGATAAGGTAATCCTGGAGGGCAGATTAAAATAGCTGCTTGATTTCTTCATACCTTATAATAAAAAAAAAGTATATTAAGTAGCTTACAGAACGCAGGGCAGTTTGTGGCGAGCTGAATGTGAGTGCCGACACTGCGTACCCGAATGCTCCAGAGAGTCGGTCAGGGCCTCGTCTCCTCTTGCCTGTATTGGTTGGTTGGAGTGGAACCCCATGGGTGCCCGCAGGATTTTCAACTCTGGCTTGCCTTAGTTGGACGATCAGAGGGGGGCTGCCAGAGCTATATGCTCGGGGGTGGAAGTGTCTAATGGCGTAATAACGGGGAAACCCGCTCCGAGTCTTCGAGACGCGCGATGGTGAAACCGGTGCCGCACCTCTCTACACCCCTAGCCGCTCATACCGGTGTTGCTCCTTGTCGCCTGTAGTGGTGGCCATTTAGGGGGCCCACCTTGTGAGTGGCGAGTCACCGTCTGCCACAGAATTTCACTATAAACGTTGAAAGGCAGACGCTGTTTTTTTCAGGTTTAAGAAGTATATTATCCATTTAGCACCCATTACAATAGACCTTATAATTGTAGTTTGGAAACAACTACTCTTATACAATAGTTTTACACCTCCGGGGACAATCCGAGACTGCATTTTATAGTGTAGCCATGGAGAGTTCCCGGTTAGTGTCCCATTACATTTTAGATTAAAATTCTCTAAAGGGCCTCTGCGTGTTGGACCCATGTCCCCGCGTAAGCCTATCAAAAGACCGGGTTCCCCTTACAGGGGATATAAACCCGTGTAATAGAGAGACATATAAATAATGGGAAGGCCTTTGTTCAGCAGTAGACGTTCTTTGGTTAATATGACGATGATGAGAAAATTTATGTTCTTTCCGCTTTTACTGTAATAAGATACTGTTGTTTTGGTCCCAAATTTACATACCTCCCTTCCCTTTTATGGAAGCACTAATAACTTTTGGAGAAAAGAGAAAAAATCATACGTAAGACTTTAACGTCCCATTAGCTTGGGTGGCCCTGGAGCCCGTAAAATTTCTAGTACCAGTTTATGTCCTCGGTTCACAGTAGTTTAAAATTAACTAGGAAACTCCTAGAATCTTCAATGGTTGATTTTAAGGTACAGTGTTTGACTGATAAACAAAGCCTGGAAAATGGTTTAGCTGAATACGGTTTTGCCAGTCAATCCATCTTTCCAGAGGCAGTGGGCCGAGCCACTTGCAGTTGATACTGAATGATCTGTTAAATACGTCAATCAATACTGCTGAGTGGACTCTGACTTTATGCGTCCGTCGCCCAACAAAGGCTCTATGTTGCATGACACCACTTTTTGCCTCGTTACATGCCTACGTTTAGGTGTTCCTTGTGGTGCTTCTCATCGATGTCACTGTGTGGTGAACCTGTTGAATACCTATGAAAACAATGGCTTGTTTTGTAGTAGGAGCGCGAGTAACGTAGCACGACACGCCAGTATTAATGATATTATTCGACGTGGCCTTGGCGTGCTAGCTGTATTAGAACCCAGTGGCTCGGCACGTGATGATGAGAAGAAACCAGACGTTATGTCGCCATTGCCATGGAAGTTGGGAAGGCCTCTGATGTGGGACGCAACTTGTATCAACACCCTTGCATGGAGCATCTATCAAGCTCGGCGTGATGTGCTGGCCCTGCTGCTGCCATCGCAAATACTCTCATACTGCGCAAATGTAATAACGTTGTCGGGAGGTTTGTGCTTGAGCCATTTGGGGTCGAACCACTCGGATTAGTGGTGGTTAATATAGCGTCTAGCGTGATTAAATAGCGCGCTATATGCACGCAACGTATAGCGCTGTGTCGGCTCCAACATGATTACATGACGCTACAAAAATCGCGCCATTAGAATATAACGAGTAGCGAGGGTAATAGCGCGAGCAGAGGCATAGCGCGGGCGTGGCGAGCCGAGCGGCAGTCATCGCGTGACATTATTTCTTCAGTTGTAATTTTGGGGCGTTTGATACTTTATTTCGTTTATGTTCTAGTGAAAGCACACAATGTATAATTCTAGATCACAATATAGGTAACTGAAAAACGAATGAACCTGTATCTTTTGTATTGTAAAGTTTCGTCAATTTGGACCAATACAAACAAAGCATGTAATCAAAGTATTTTTTTTTTTTTTTTTTTGGGACAAGCCCGCCACACATTCCCAACCACTGCAACTCCTGTAAGCCAGGATCTACAATGGCGACCACCGAAAAGAACACCGATCAATGAAGCTCGGTGTGTCCCAGGAGAAATGAATAACTGTCTTGGAACCCGCACCGAAATTAATCAGAAAAGAAAAAGGAGGAGTAGGAAAGAATATACGTTCCACTTCCATCCGTTGCAAGCAGGAGACAGAGAAAAACGATAGGCCATAGGCACAATAAATGGGAGTTTACAACAGGGTTAAGCCCAGTTGCCAAGCACCACGGGTACAATTTTTTTATTTACGGGTCCTATGTTGTGAGCTGTTGTGACTGATTCCAATAGTAGGTGTGGCAAAAACACTTGAACGCACGGAAATTCGTCCTAGTGGCAATAAGGTCGGTATAGTAAACAACCCCGGATGTAACTTGCATGCTGTCAAACATAATATTGCGTTCATCTTGCCAAAGAATACACTCCCAGAGGATATGATGTGCAGACTGTTCATATTCACAGTCCAGTGTTGAACATTTGCAGAATGGTGAGGTGACAAGCTTGAAGCTAAATAATTTACTCTTAAAGTTACCATGACCGGTGAGAAATTGAGCCACGCAATGATCAACTTCCAACCATGCACTTGCCAACCGCTCACGAATGGATGGAAAGTACTGGTATAGGTGACGATCCTTAATAGACGTGTCCCACCTGCATTGCCATTCGGCCAAGAGTTCCTCCCAAACACCAGTCTGTGGTTTAAACAATCTGCAGATCCTAACACGATCGCGTTGTAGCAGAAATTCCGCGTCCATGTTTTCTCTAGTTGAGTAGTACATTGCAGCACGTCGCTGTATCTCAAGATCGACTGGCAAAACACCTGCTAGCACAGGCAGAGCTTCAGTACTTACTGTCCTATGTGCCTTGCACAAGAATATCAACGCTAAGCGCTGGCTTTGGAGCAGTTTACGTCTTGCCGCGCCGATAGTAGCCCTATCGGCCCATACAGGTGAACCATAGCAAATACAACCTAAGTAGGTAGCGCCGTAAATAGTTTTCAAAGTATAAAATGAAAGACCCCATGTAGCTGTTGATATCCTTGTCAGGGCATAAAAGTTCCTTTTAGCTTTTTCACCTACAGATTTTATGTGTTCAACGAATGAAAAATTTCTCTCCAATACAAGACCAAGGTAGCACACGGACTCCTTTCTTTTTACGGTAACATTATTGAATTTAATGCTCGGTGATGTCTTAAGATTGCCTTTTAAAATTAGTTGAAAGATTTTTTGTGGTGCAAACACTAAGCGGTTTCGTTCGCCCCAACTAGAGATTAAACGTAAACAAGTGTCCGCCAATTTTTCAAGGCTCGCCCTTGTACTTGACTGAATAAGCAGAAGGCCGTCGTCTGCGTAACCAGTCAATGAATAGCCGGATGGTAATGGAATCGCTAGAAAATCATCGAAACCCATGTTCCATAGATAAGGACTAATAACGGATCCTTGAGGACATCCCATCGTGAGTTCCTTCGACACAGCGTGATGACCAAGTTTAAGTTTTGCAGATCCGTGTGCAAAATATGAGTAAACGAGAGTGTAGATGTTTCTGAAGCAACCGCGGGCTTTCATTTTAAGTAGTAGCATATACTCAATGCATCTTAGCATCTTAGCATGTAATCAAAGTATGTAAAAAATAATCTAAATCATCAAATTCACTACGATATAATCGTAGCAGGCCTCACTGTTTTAGGTGTCCAGCTATTGTTGGGTTCCTCATCTTAAAGAAAGTATGAAATTTGAAAATTTCGTTTCTGCTTGACTCATGGTATAATTAAAACCAATCAAATCAGATGTCTGTTTTTACAAGCATTTTTAACTAGTAATTCGGAGAATGTCATACGTTAGGCTATTATACCAGAAATAAGCGACTCCTAATGTTGGTGCAGGACAAATTTGGCATATAGAAACGTCCAAATTTTTGTTTATTTCTAAATAGTCCTAATATTAAATGCGATTTACCTTTGCATCGAGTAGATAGGAGTAACACCATGACCATAGATAATACACCATGACTTAAACAGAGCAACCATCGTATCTGACTGAGCTGATTGATTACGTATTTTGCAGACTGTCTACGGCAAACATTAATCTTGTTGTTCTATTCGTTTTAGTTCCAACTGTAGTTATTAATGCTACGCGCTGGTTCCTATAACAATTGCATGTTCTTACAATAAAAACCGTCTGGTGGTCGAATTCGGAATTCAATATGCGTATTTTTTTAATATTACGGATGGCGATGGCGCAGCTACTGTTGTCATTGTTACATATCCTATCGTAGTTTTGCTTGGCTTGCATGAGACGGGTATAGTGATGTCGATATATATCGTTATCTTTATTTGTTAAACACCTGGAGGTTATTTTCTAAACGTTATTCATTGAGAGGCTATATATATTTCCACATTGATAACAAATAATATAAAATATCGCAATATCGATTATTTGAGGTCAATATCGAAAAATCTATATTTGTTCTTATTTATTTATTTTATAACTTATGCACACACAGAAACATAAAAATGAAATAGGACTAAAAGGTACAAAGGTACTGCTTATTTCTTAAGAAATCTCTTCCAGTCGACCTGCGAGAGGAGAGTTTGAATAAGAAATGTAGACAGTGTGTAAAGGAGTAAATAAATTAAGAACATAAACATATAATTACTTATATAAAAATATACGATACATACAATCTAGGTATATATAAATACACACATGCATAAATATACATATCCAAAAATAACATACATTTGCCACTATGGAGACGTGGAGAGATAGTGCTCTTTTAGGGCTTTTGTTTAAATATAGCGACGGTTGTACAGTTCCTTATATCAGGCGGGAGTGAGTTCCACAATCTAACCGCAAGTACAGAAAAGGAGTAGGAATAAAAATCAGTTTTGTGGGGTGGGCATTTAATAAGCTTTTGAATGATCTATTACGTATTTTGCAGGTCTGCGGCAAACATTGATCTTGTGGTAGTTCTATTCGTTTTAGTTCCAACTGTAGTTATTAATGCTACACGCTGGTTCCTATTACAACATATTATAACATTCTATTTAAAATATTTCCGTTGTAAAACGTCTAGTAGTTAAAACTCAAAATATTTCGTGGCTTTAATAATTTAAACGAGACGTCGTTGTTTGAGGCTCTCTACTTTATAATGCGTCGCTTTAATGTCAAGTAAGATGTGAACTACATATTTTACTGTCTAAAAGTTCAGGGGTATGATTTGTATTAGAAAAAGGGTAAATTCAAGCTTTTGTCATGGATTGGTATGTTTTCAGTGATTCTGTCGGGAATACTTCATTTACAGATACATTTCTGGCACGGTTTTAGCATAATATGATCTACATTCTACACAGACAGTTGTTTCGGATCTGGGTGTTTGTGCTTAAGAGATTGATGTCTTTAGACTGTACCTACGAAACACGATACAGGAGAAATCCTAGAGCTAGACAATACCACGGATAAAAAATGTGGGTCACCATGTCCAATAAGTTGCTGGCATGATAAATATGTAATGAAACACGTGGACATAATTATATAAGATTTATATTTAGGTTTAATACAATGCTTTTCTTGCAATTGCTTCTATTAAGTTTGTTTTCAATTATTGCATTGTTATTAGCAATTGATTTCCCACACTTATTGTTGCTTTTAGGTTTACCTAATAAATGTTTATTTACTTTAAGTTCGTTTAAATTATATATACCAGTGGGTTCTTTTTTTAACTGAAGGTTTATTTTTGATTTATCTTCTACAATTCCTTTTTTATCGTTAAACAGAAAAGCAGTAGCATATTCAATGTTTTTGTATTGCGTGTCCATTTTATTTGCAGCATTTGAATTTATATCTTTGTTTAAAACTGTTGACTCATTTTCAAATTTATAATTATTCGTAACATTCGTTATAATTAGCGAAGCATTTAGATTACTGTAAGATTCGTTCAGACTATGGTTAGCAAAAGTAAATTTTAGTTCATTGTCTGTTGTATTATATTTTCTTCTGCCACTGTTATGGCTTATTTGATTTTTGTTTTTAACTTTTCTATCTTTTTTTTGGGTTGATGTTTCTGTTATGTTTTTAGATTGCTGACATTCATTAAATTCAAAATCTTCATAAGTATTATCATCTGTTATTTGTTCGCCATTGGATTCTATTCGGTCCGTGGAGACATTTTCGTTTAAGTAAGTCAAATCATATCGCGTAGTTGCAGCATCAGTTTTAAAATTGGTGATAGCTGTATTCTTCGTTGTAACTGTATTTGTGTAGGCCAAGGGAGCTCTTTCACTAGTAGCGATTTCGTTTATATGCGTCGAGAATTCTTTGTATTTTTCAGTACTATTTATCAAGCTGTTGCTAGCAACATTTTTATTTTCCAGTTTGATATTAGTTGGTTCTAATAAGTCAACGTAAAGCGATTCTATATCAGGAATACCGTTGCTTATATTAAGTTTTCCTTCCAAATTGGACGTCTTAGCGAAATGACGTAAATATTGAGAAGCTTTGAATGACTGTTCTGCATTGTTGTCAATATTAATCTCCGGTGTGTTAAGAGAATCAATATGAGCAACATTTTCTAAACCAACGTCATCATTTTGTTCAATTCCTTGTAAAACTTTTACATCGTAGTTTTTTCGACGGAAATCTGGAGCGTCTATATCACTTCCATTGAAATCATAGTAATCATCTTCATCTAAAAATAAATCTAAATGATGAGGATCGTAGTAGTTTCGTAGCTTTTCTTCCACTTTCATCTTATCATTGCCGTTTTTCTTTCTTGTATCATTGTGTTTGAACTGTTCGTCTTTTATAACATTTAAGAAGTAGTCTAACAAATGGTCCAGTAAATGTTCCCTTATTTCACGTATATTTGATATGTCCGAATCATTGACAAACATTTCTCTTCCTATAGTTATGTTATCAACTAAATCTCTATTTTCGTAAAAGTATGATATATTGTTTAGTTTCGAAGTGTTAACATTTTTGAGATCCAAAGAATTTACTGTTGGTATAGATTCTCTCACATTAATATTGACAAGACTTTCAATTTTATGATCCTTTAGATCTATTTTCTTACTGCTTTCCGGTTTATACAGCTCAGACGTAATAATAAATTTTGGATCAATATTTTTGTAAATTACAGGCTGTTGTGATGGAACTTTCTTAAAAATGTTTGAATTATTTATTGTACTGTCACTTGTGTTAACACTTGCCAAGCTTTTTTTATTACTGTGTACAGGGGTGTGTGTAGGTAATTTTTGTAATAAATCGTTGGGGTCCGATGTGAATTTATTTGAATAATTATTGCGACTGATATTTTCATCTTCATATTCATTTTCGGCGTCTTCATCAATGTCTTCATAATAATTATTTGCTATTGTACTTCCATACTTCCCATCAGTGGTTTTGATAAATGTTTTTCTAATTGCTATGTCAGCTAAGGCCTTTTTATCTTTTGTGTTAGAATCATTTAATATTTCTTCGCTTCTTTTTAAGCGAGGGTCGTTTTCTGCGGATTCGCTGCATAAATTAGGATATTCTATCGTTCTAGCCGCGATATATCCAAGCTGGATAATTAATAGGAGTACGACTGGAACATAAAATTGTGTTGATTAAAATACAAACATACTTCACGAAGCTTTTCTTCGCCAGTTTTTAAATAAAGACATTCAACGTTGCTCTGGTGCCTAGGTACGCTATTCTAATAATGGTATTGCGAGTTCTGTCATTATCATGTTAGTCAATGTGCCATGCCAAATTCTATGACTACACACGAACGGTTGGTGCAGTAGCTGATACAGTCGGCTGCTGTGTTCCGGATCGTGGGTTCGATTCCCGCACGGAACAAATATTTGTTTGATCTGCGGGTAATTGTTCCGTGACAAATGAAAACTTGTTAACAAAAAATATACCGACTTCAAAACCCTACACGATATAAAATATTAAAACCACTGGAAAGGAAAAAACTTAATTTATGAAGTCAGGCGTGGCCATGTATGCCCCAACCATAGTTCATGCAGACCAACGAGAACGAGAAGTTATATTTTATTCCTGGTCCCGCCCGACTTCATAAATGAAGATTTTATTTTTATTTACAGTGGTTTTAATATTTTACATCGTGTAGGGTTTTTGGAGTCGGTATATCTTTTGTTAAAAAGTTTTATTTTTGGTTTAAAAACCGTTGAAGAGCTGGTCTTGAATTTATCCTGTGTCGCGGGTGCGTTTACAGACACAAAATACACCCAGACCCAAATCAACTATCTGCAGATCATACAAATATTTGTTCCGTGCGGGAATCGAACCCGCGACCCGGAGCGCTGCAGCCGACTGTATCGGCCACTGCACCAACCGTGGGGCGTTCGTTTCAGTTGTCTGATAGTGACTCTGGACAACTCTGATTATTCCAAACTCTAGCAATGAATAATATTATTTCTTTATTTTTATTTTTAAAAAACTTTGCCCCACACTAGGATTTCTCCGGTGTCGTGGTGCGATTACAGACATAAATCCACACACATTACACCCAGACCCGGAATAACTGCCGGGGGAGCGGTCTAATGCAGAAAAGCGTACAACTCACCCCCGGCTAGAGGTAAGAAGAAGGACACCGTGGGGTTTTAACCGGTTTGATCCCGGCATGCCCCTCCGCCCTTCCCAAGGTGGAGGAAGTCCAAGTCCAATGCCCCACGTTAAAAAAAAGACCCGGAATAACTACTTGCAGATCATACAAATATTTGTTCCGTGCGGGAATCGAACCCGCGACCCGGAGCGCTGCAGCCGACTGTATCAGCCACTGGACCAACCATGCCGTCATGCATTTAGACTACTATTTTTTATACTCTTTTAACAAATATTTTTCTACCTGCTTTTAGAGTACGGATCAGTTAACAATAACGTGTGGTGATCTTATTATATAAATAAGAGAGCTCAAGGTCACTCAGCGAGCTATGGAGAGACCTATGCCTGGTATTTCTCTACGAGATCGAATCAGAAATGAGGAGATCCGTAGAAGAACTAAAGTTGTCGACATAGCTGAAAGGATTAGTAAACTGAAGTGGCAATGGGCGGGGCACATTGCTCGTAGAACTGATAGCCGTTGGAGCAAAATTTTCTCGAATGGAGACCGCGGGCCGGAAAACACAGTGTGGGACGACCTCCAATGAGGTGGACAGATGACTTGGTGAAGGTCGCTGGGAGTCGTTGGATGAGAGCGGCATGTGACCGCTCGTTGTGGAAATCTTAGGGAGAGGCCTTTGTTCAGCAGTGGACGTCCTGTGGCTGATATAATAATAATGATGATGATGTTCGGATTAAGAATAGCACCACTCCATCTCCCGTGGATGTCGCAAAAGGAGACTAAGGGTAGTACCCTTTTCCTTAACCAGAGGAATGGGCTGTAGCTGTTCTGCGTTCACCAACCCGCTTGCCAAGCGTAGTAAGTAATGACAATTTTTTTTTTTTTTTTTTTTTAAACTTTGCCCCACACTAAGATTTCTTCTGTGTCGTGGGTACGTTACAGACATGAATTCCACATACAATTCCCCTCAAAATTACCACACATTGTGGAAATCTATGGGGGAGCCCTTTGTTTAGCAGTGGACGTCCTTTGGCTGGTATATTACTAAACAATACATCAATAGGTAAGAGTTTGGGATAAGAGTACAAATGATTATTGGGAAAGTAGTTACTTACCTAGCTTCATATTATATACTAGTGAAAATTTTACCACTATCCCTTGTGCAAGAGAAAGGAATACTAAGTGAAAATGTTACCTAACCTAATAGTGAGCAATATCCCAAATTAGTCAAGATGTCAAAGATTAAAAAATCAGACGCGCTACAACTTTTGTGTGCGATTTTTTGCCTACACGGAAATTGGGAACTACTAGAAAAAAAAGTCTACTCGTGACTACGATCAATGCAATTTGATCGAAACGTTGAGGTTAGTTAAAATATTATTTTGATATTAATCTGTGCGCGAATAGACCTGGAGTGCGAAAAGACCATTATCTTAAAATCATGAATTCAATTCGCGAAAGTTTAAGAATTACAAAAAAAGGTTATCTTATTTTATCATCCTTATTATAAAAATCCAGAGAGGAAAATGGTAAGGCCAGTGTTAGTGGACATTCGTTAAGTTATAAATATGAAGTTATCATTGCATTTTTTTTATTAATTCTCAGGTTGAATGCGAAAGAAAACATAGGTATGCTAGTTAAAGACAGAGGTGAATCCGGCGAGAAATGGGCGTTTGTATGCTGTTTTTCATCATCATATCAGCCAAAGGACGCCCACTGCTGAACAAAGGCCTCCCCCATAGATTTCTACAACGCCCGGTCAAATGCCGCCCGCATTCAACGACTCCCAGCGACCTTAATATATTTTAAGCGAATATCTGCATAATTGTGGGTAAACTTAAGTATTGTTTCATATATATGTTTCATGCGCGTCCACACTTTTGATGGTAGATTCTGCTGTTTAAAACGGAGAACTGCCGACTCCTAAAATACGAGCGCGTCTCAGTTTAGGAGTCAGTGTGTTACTATTATGTTATATTAAGCTACCTTCACCAGGTCGTCTGTCCACCTTGTTGAATGGCGTCCCACGCTGCATTTCCGCTGCGGGGTCTCCACTCGAGAACCTCTTTGCCTACGAGCAATGTGCCCCGCCCATTGCCACTTCAGCTTACTTATCCTTTCAGTTTATGTTTTTCAGTGTCATCATATCTAACGATCTGTGGGTATCGTTGATAGACACTAAAGGTTTTTTATATGATAGATGCGGCGCCGGCTCAGAATACCACCACCCTATCTCCTCCCGTGGGTGTCGTAAAAGTCGACTAAGGGATTAGCCAGAGGATGGGCAGCAGCGTCCTTCGAATATATTGACAACTCAACTGCGATCGCCAACCCGCCTGCCAAGCGTGGCGATTATGGCAAAACCCCCCAATGTGACCACAACACACCCATATCGGTCGTTGTGGTGATCTTTGGGGGAGGCCTGTGTCCAGCAGTGGACTTCATTCGGCCGAAATGATGATGATGATGATGATGATGCGGCAAACAAACTACTACCTGATGGTAAGTAGTAACCGCACCCATGAATGCCCATGAATTCCTTGCCGATCTAAAGCTTAATTTGGAGTGCTTTTCACTCTGGTAATTTCGTTGTCTGTTCCTACCATTCACCCGGAACACAACTACACTCACTTAATTGTGATGGCGCGAAATAGATAGGACTGTAGAACCTCCCCCCCGAGATGTGCCTGGGGGTAGCAAATTTACAGTCCCCTCCTCCTTGCTAGAGCGGATGACCACTTTACAGTCATCTCCTCCGTGATTGCGGCACCAAGATGGAGAATATTCGAGCTCCAGGAATTCCCATCAATGCCGAAGATGACCACTCCGGTGGTTTGAGTCGGTAGGAGTCAGGCTCTTCAGAGTGGAGGAAGTACATGACATAGTTCCACCACCTCAATAAAAAAAGAATAGAAGATTGTAGTACCGCCCCAATCGAGCCCTACACAGAGACCTTTACGTTCACTATAATATAACTTATTCAGTCCGTGGGTGCTCAAAATGAATAAAATCGCTGCTGAATGCAGATGGTTTGCAACAGCCATAAATCGCACAGAAGCCGCTGTCAGACATCATTTTAGTATTGCGTATTTGCCGATAGCGATTAAACAGGCGAAGATCTCTGACGCACACTCTGTTGGACGATCATTGAACTGAAAATTGCATCCCTCGCCTTTAAACTTTATGCGTTTTGCCACTGGTTGAGCCTTGGCTACGCGATAGCTGCTGTCGCTATTTTTACCTAATCTGGGTGCGGCACTACGCTCTGCGTCGTACGTAGATATGTAGTATATCAACCTATTTCAGTATCACTATACTGTATGAATTATATAACTGGCAAACTATTACTACGAAAGGATATTCTATAAATATCAAAAAATTATATGAAAGAAAGAAAAAAGAAAAGAAAAATCATTTATTTTTGCACCATTAACGACACACACAACTTAAATTAGCACAATATTTTTAAAATTCACAAAAGCGACCTAAGTTCCATAAACTGGCAACATAAAATTAGTTTTAGGTATATGGCCAAAGGACTCAGAATCCAGGCCAAAACCAATAAATCTAATTTTTTTTTACATAAAAATACAAAACATAGAAACAACATTACCAGTTTAATGCTAAACATTATGATTATTTAATTATAAACTTTGTGCGTCGTGTCCGTGCGAAAAAAAGGTTGTCACTCAGCAAAATGCTGTGTCGTTGAATAAATCCATCGACAACAGCGCTGGTAGATTGCATAATAATTTAAAGTGGTGATGATAACTATTCCGTGTGGAGTCCGGATTAAGAATATAGCACCACTCCATCCCCTCCCGTGAGTGTCGTAAAAGGCGATTAACGGTCGAAATTAATAACCTATCTAATCCAAAATCTTTAGATTTAAGGTTGAATATTTGATCAGTTTGTGTTAGAAGTGTGCTAATAACGATTAATAATCCAACGATTGAGAATGCAATATTTTCAATCGATCAATCTTTGTGAGGACGGATATAGATTACAGTTAGACTTCTATTCAAAAATTACAGTTCGCGCGTGTTAAAATCATATCCGTATGTTTGGACGATTGCTTCCATCTGTATGAACGATCTTAATCGAAATCCTAAGGGCGATCAACAGTGCCAAGGTGGTCACTGGTTTATCGCTTACAAGTCCCTCGTTATAACGTGGTGAAGATCGAAAGTGTGTCAACTAGGGCAGCGCACCTTGTACCCAGAATAACCAAACGGTATTCATTGAAGGTCATTTATTTTTCTGATTCTGATTTTAATAAACGTTGCCCCACACTAGGATTAATCCTGTGTCGTGGGTGCGTTTTACAGACATGAATTCCACATACAATACACCCAGACCCGAAACAACTACCTGCAGATCATACAAATATTTGTTCCGTGTGGGAATAGAACCCACGACCCGGAGCGCAGCAGCCGACTATATCAGCCACTGCACCAACCGTGCCAGTCAGTCAGTGGTTTTAGCCGGTAGGAGTCCGGCATGCCCCTTCGCCCTTACCTAGGGCGAAGGAAATTCATGAAGAATTTCCACAGGGACAAAACAAATGCCGTGTGGTGCCGGCTACGAATAGCACCAACCCATTTCATCCCGTGAATGTCGTAAAT
Source organism: Diloba caeruleocephala (assembly GCA_947459985.1). NCBI lineage: Eukaryota > Metazoa > Arthropoda > Insecta > Lepidoptera > Noctuidae > Diloba > Diloba caeruleocephala. The sequence goes on along the minus strand of OX381633.1, from coordinate 3,586,676 downwards.
GGCGACTATGGGATAAACCGGAGGATGGGCAGCAGCGTTCTTCGAGTATATTTACAACTGAACTGCGATCGCCAACCCGCCTGCCAAGCGTAGCGATCATGGTAAAAGCCCCCAGTGAGCACACAATACACCCAGACCGGTCATTGCGGTCATTGCGGCGATCTTTGGGGGAGCGGCGATCTTTGGGGGAGGCTTGTGTTGATTATAATGACGGGTTCGTGGTAACTGTCTATACAGTCGGATACAAGTTCTTTATGACCTGTCGTACAAACGGCTACACATCAAGCTATACAAATCCAGTATAAGCTGATCTGAATCCGTGTGGTGCCGGCTCAGAATGCCACCACCCCATGTCCTCCCATGGGTGTCGTAAAAGTCGACTAAGGGATTAGCCGGAGGATGGGCAGCAGCGTCCTTCGAGTAAATTACCAACTCAACTGCGATCGCCAACCCGTCTGCCAAGCGTGGCGATTATGGCAAAACCCCCCAATGAGCCCACAACACATCCATATCAGTCGTTGTGGACATCTTTGTGGGAGGCCTGTGTCCAGCAGTGGACTTCATTCGGCCGAAATGATGATAAGCTGATCTCGCATTGTATAGGCTTTCGGTATGATGAGAGATCAGCGTAAAGCGTGGTTTTGTATAGCTTGGTGTGTCTACAAACAGAACTAAAAACTCTCTGACCCTAATCTTAATTGCATGGAGGAACGGCGTGCAATGATTCTGCAGTCTTTAGTTGATACTCTTATTTAATGGCAGCTCAACAGGCAGATCTCGAAGTCCTGTTTGAGTGTGTGAGTTTCAGTAAATTATAGATATACCTATAACTTTTAAAATAAAAGAGCCATCTTGATTCAAGTTATTCATTTGAATTATAAATTGATTATCTTGCTAAATGCCTGTTACGTCATCACCGCTAGCGGCAGTTTTGGCGGCTATTAACGTCGATGGCGGAAAGATCAGCTGGAGTTTTCGTAATCGTAAAAAATGAACCAACTCGGAAAAGTCACACGGACCGCTTTTTTAAGATTTTCAACACTGTCAATGTCACATCTTGGATCAGCTGAAAAAAGAGAACATTTTAAACTTTTTTCTCAGAGCAGTCTACACACTAGACAAAGGACTCGCCAGTAAAGAGAAGGATAGAATAGAATATAACCTTATTGTACACCAAAATAATATAAAGGATTATTTACAATAGTTAGCGTGGCACAATGGGCGGTCTTATCGCTAAAAGCGATCTTTTACAACCTTTGGATGGATTTAAAAGTAGGGAAATAAAGAAATTCAGGTAGTCTGTGGTGTACTGAACGATGATGTATATAATGATATCGATATATATACTGAAAATACACGTGGAAGGTTAAATGAAGGATTATGCCGCAACCACCGAGAATCCGGGGAGAGCCGTTACAATACCCCTCAAGATATGCTTGGGGGGCAGCCTATTTACAGTTGCCTCCCCTCCACTAGAGGCGGTGACTGCTTTACAGTCATCCCTTTCAAGATGTGCCTATAGGCGTGACACCAATTTGCTCCGGTGCATTCATTCTCGAGACACCGGAGTCCTCCTTTGGTGCCGAAGTTGACCGTCCAGCATGCTACATCTTCCTCAGGGCAGAGAAAGGCAATGGGGACTTGAAACGTGGTGAAAAAAAGAGCGGCGAAAGTTCAGAGCCTTGAGTGAATGTTGTGCAGATCGAGTGACCACTCAATCACGGAGCGAATAGGAGTCTTCTGGGTGCGTTTTATTCAAGTCGTTCACTTGCGTCGCAGCATACGTTCGTTGACTATTTCTGCATAACTTACTCTCTGTTCTGTACCTTCAAATTTACCAATTGAAGGCTATTTTTAGAGTATAATACGGCAAATGAACATTCGCGTCGCCTAAGCTTACACAACCGCCTATACATATCCACAACACGAGAAGAGTCGCTGATTTTTTGCTGATCTTTAGGACAGACATACTCTTTTTAACACTGTGTTATTAGCTTGGTATGTATCTATGTAACAGAATATATGAACTCGAATTTCATCCCCTTCAAAACGTCGGATTGATTTGAAACTTCGCACACTTATGAAGGACTGATGACAATGCAATAATTTAAATAGTTTGCCCAATTATCCTTGCCAGGATCCTCAGGATCAGGTAGCGATTTTTTCATCTCTGATACCCGGAAAAAATGATAAATTAATCGACACAAAAACAAACAAACTTGCACAAAAAATAACACGTCCATAAGATGTCGATTCAATTTTTTGCGGCAAGAGTGCGATGAGACTCGGATAGTGTCTCATTCTTCAGATGATTTTATCCGGAATGGAGGGAGAATTTGTTTACTTAATCGTCGATAGGAAGATGCTTGGATAAATACTTACCACCCCGAGTTATTAAGACTACGCACAGGTAACATGGACATTCAGCCATGCGCAAAACAAAAAAGCACGGTTTTGTAGTTAGCCAGCCGCACTAAAAAATAGAAAATAAATAATAGTTTAAAAATACTTTTCATCCAAATTTTCATGATGACGCTACTTTTACAATTAACTACATCAAACACCCCGCGCTTTTTTACAATAAAAGATATTTTTTTGTTTATCACTCTATTGTTATTTTAAACTTATTGAAAATTATTTTCTTCTTTTTATTTCGGTCATCTACAAAAGCGTGTTTCTTTAGTACTTTTTAACAAAAAATTTCTTGAGGCCCCCGTGTCGTATGTCTACCATTTTTTAAGTTGGACTTTCGGTATTTTTCACTCACCGTACGAAACGCAGCAACACTTGCGACCAACAATGTTGCCATATCACGCCACGCCGGCTATTCTTTGACGGCGTGGTACTTCCTTGATCGAGCCAGCCCATTTACCAGCCCTAGTCAACTAACGACTACAGCTAGGAACTCCCACGAAAACACTGTTATTTTTACAACTGGTAATTGCATATAATAAAGGTCTAACAATCGGAACAACTTTAAAACTAAATTACGAAAATACCTTTTCATAAAGACGTCAGCAGATTCATCTCAACTCTGATTTTATTTATTTTTTATTTTTTCTCATCTGTGTATATTTGTTATATAATATGTATATATGTGTTTATTTCGTATATATAAATATATTTTTATACATGTAATGTTTATGTACGTCTATGTATTTGTATAATATGTCTTAAGTCTTAAGTGAAACTTTGTTAAAGTGTCGTGCTGTTCGGGGATAGCATGCAAAAATACCGAAAATAATAATTTTATCAATGAAGGAGTCATAACATGCAAGTGAAAGAATTTTCTTGTATTAGTCTATAAAAGTTATAAATAAAAAAATCTTGTTTTCTTTATTATGTTACATTTGGATTGATGGAGCAGAACGCCATTATTATTTTTGTACAAGATACAATGCTTCTTATTCACCACTTTTAACTAGCAATCGGTGAATAACAAACGCAGTGAATAGAACAGCGAATGGTACTCCCAAGAAACATACGCGTTGCGTGGTACGGCCACCGTGTGGAGTCCGTACGCTCGGCACGTGGGTGTGTTTTAGTATGAGTAGCCAATTATAATGTTGTGTTTATTCAGTTCATTGGATGAGACTTGTAACTTATCTTATCTCATCTTCATCTATCATTGCCTATAGGCGTGGCACCAGTGCCCGGCTCTAGTGTCATCATACGAGGACCTGCAGCCCCCCTTAGGTGCCGGAGATGACCGCCCCAATGGTTTTAGCCGGTAGGAGTCCAACATGCCCCTTTGTCCTTCCCCGGGGCGGAGGAGGTTCATGTAGAATTTCCACTGGGTCAGGTAAAAAACAGGCCACGTATATTTGTAAAATAACGGTTATTCGACCAAATGTGCCGTTAACTATGCATAAACACCGGGGTTAATATGGTTATTTACGGACAGCGGTTAAAGGGATATTTATTAATAAATTGATTGATGAAAGAATACTTATGTATTTAATGAACGTAGCCTCCAAAACTGCAAAGTCAATACACCCATTTGTGAAACTAATGGAACATTTGGTTCCTTATCCGTTATAATTTATTACTATAGCCATACCATGATTATACAACGTGGCATTTTCAACTATCAAAGATATGTCACATCTGCGTTTATAGTCTATGGTGCGTATATTAATTAAAGCATGCAAAATTTCGATTTCCACAATAACAATGTTTCTTATTAGCAAATTTAGTCAATTACGTTCGGTTTTAATTTTGTAATGAGTTGCTGAAACCAATTGATTTTTACTCGACATAGGCGGAGCTAGAAATAAAGTAATGGATACCTAAAACTCGCTCCGTGTAAATTAGTGATATTCAGATGTGTCTGGGAGCAAAGCCTAATGTAGGTAAAATGAAAGTAACATTAGGCTGGTCACAAGCGTCTCCCTTTAAACTGTTTTAATGTATGATTTCCACGATCACCACATGGATGTTACGAAAGTCATCGTCATAATTTTTACATTCGCGAAAGAAAGAAAGAAAGAAAGAACGAAAATTTGTTTATTTTGAGTCCTTCTTCATACACACGTTGCAAATTTTATATAAACAGTAAATAAAACAAGATAGCACGTGGTTGTGAATGCGTGAGGCCAAAATTGGTACCAATCTCAGCTAGTGCTACAGCAAACAAAATGCTCCAGCGCTGATATTCTTGATAGGCCCGTGTGACGATGTCACGAATATCAAGTTTTATAATAGAGAAGAATATATACCGGGCGTCCCACGGCGATGCCACACGGAGGGAAAGTACCTTAAATATTAAAGATAGGATATTTTACTGAAAGAAGACATCGTTTAATTTTTAATAATAAGTAGAACTGCATTCACAGATTTTTTAAAAATCGCCTACCTCAACCGGGAATCGAACCCGCCAAATGTGATAGTAAAATTACATGTATTTTATAATAGCGTTTGAAAGAGTTACTCATAAGCATTATTTTTTCCTATTAAATGAAACATTATCATTTCAAAGACCTGCCCACTTGAGATACGAGATTTCCGTGGTATAAGTACATGATAATAATAAAGCGATACATAAAGTGTAGTAGGTACTTGTATGCATTTCTTCATGAGCTCACAATTACCATGCAACTGGCTGATATTAGTAAAAATAAATAATTCGAAAATGGAACACGTAAATTTTCAAGCGTCTGTTCTTTTGTTTATTGTGAGTTTCATTTTCGTTTATTAGCAATTTTTGTGATTTACTTACCATGGCGTACCAAAATAATTTGGATTTAATAGAAGCATACTTTTTAAATCACAAAGACATTTCATTAGCTTTGCGATGGTACCGCGAAAGATATCCCGATAGACACACACCATCTCGATTTGTGTTGAAAAGATTGGTGGGTAATTTAACAAATTTAGGACGTTTTGATCATCGCTCACAGCAACCACAGCAGCAGATAATAAACGTCAGCGATGATGAACTCAACATTCTGATTTACTTTGAAGCGTACCCGACGAGTTCAGTGAGGGAAGGTGAAGAAGAAATTGGAATTTCAAAGAGTAGAATACATCGCGTGCTGAAAAAATACAAGTTTAAAAGTAATGTTGAAGGGCGATTAGTGCAAAAATTACGGCCGGGAGATGCTGAAAGACGACTCAATTTCTGCCAACATATCGAGAGACTCATCCTTGAAGATCAAAATTTTTTGAACAAAATTATTTGGTCAGACGAGTCAAACATTAGTAACAACGGTATGTACAACCGGCGTAATAATCGCATTTGGTCCAGACAGAATCCCTTACGAATCCGCGAGACTAATGATCAAGTGCGTTTTTCTTTCAACTGTTGGTGTGGGATTGTAAGTAACCGGGTTCTCTTAATACATTTTTACGAAGGAACTCTGAACACGGAAAGATATCTAGAAATACTCGAGATGTTAAGAAATGAGATTAATAATCTTCCTGATGCAGATCGACGAAATCTCATATTCCAGCAAGATGGGGCTCCGGCTCATAACAGTAGGAGAACAGCCGAGTTTCTTAATGAACATTTTCCTTCCTGGATCGGCACTTTTGGACAAATTAGATGGCCACCGAGATCCCCAGATCTAACCCCACTAGATTTTTTTTTATGGGGTTATGGAGTGGTGCAGGAGTTAAAAAATGAACTTTGACGTATTATTTCAAACATCCACCATGCAAAAATAAGTAAATCGACAGGGAGAGAAATTATTAAAAGAGTGAGAATTTGTATACAACAGAACGGATCACATTTTGAGCATTTGATAAATTAATTTATTTATGATCTTAGTTTCATTTAATATGCTAGGTTATTTAGGAAAAAATAATGCTTATGAGTAGCCCTTTCAAACGCTATTATAAAATACATGTAATTTTACTATCACATTTGGCGGGTTCGATTCCCGGTTGAAGTAGGCGATTTAAAAAAAATCTGTGAATGCAGTTCTACTTATTATTAAAAATTAAACGATGTCTTCTTTCAGTAAAATATCCTATCTTTAATATTTAAGGTACTTTCCCTCCGTGTGGCATCGCCGTGGGACGCCCTGTATATAATTATTATATATTTGATTATATTTGATATGTATGATTCAATTCATTATTAAAATAATAATAAATACGTGTATCTAATAAATAAAGATTTTAATACTAGTTTTTGTTTCACAATGTAAAAAGACATTAAAGGTAAAAACTATTATAGAAACTGTCGATGGTGCGTTTCGTTCTTACCGGTATATCCATAGCCTATGGATTACAATTTTGGGTTTAAAGTAGCAACGCTCGCAAGAACTATAAAAGTTCAAAATATAATATATTTAAATTAATGTTAATAGAAATAATTAAATATTAATTTTAATCAAAATATTATTGTGTAAAGTGTAGCAAATGAATCAATTTCTAGGAATCTGCATCCTAAACTAACTTGCCGACGATCCGCCTTTGACTTGGAATGCGAGTTGGAAAGTATGTGCAAATGCGAGTGAGAATGTGATTGTGAATGCGAGTGCGAATGTGTACGTAACTCCAAATGCGACAATACTGCGCGGTCTGGCGCTCGGCTGTGTGGGCTGGATGCAATATGCAGGCCTATGGGTCGTGTCATTCGGAGATATAGCATGATCCCTTTACATCTATTACGCGTTCCTAATAAAAGCGCAGGTAATTATTGCATGTTTTCAACAACATGATGTAGATTTTCAAATGCCACGCGTGCGATGCCGCGGGCTAAATCTAGTCATAAATAAATCTATTTATTTAAAAAACAAGTTTAAAAAGAAGCTTCTTAAACCACAAATAGGCTTTTATTAATTATTTTTTTCAACAAACCCAAACTCATTTTATACCCATTACATGGGGGTGCATAAAAATGGTGGTCTGCCATCTTCGGAAGTCCGCCATATTGGATTAAGAATGACGTCACTTAGCTAACCATGCATTGTCATCCAAACTGAACGTGTATACAAAATTTCAGATTAATAGGTCCGGAATAACTGTTTCAAAATTCATTTGCAAGATTTGACCCATACTAACAAGGCTAGTTAAATAAAAGCTAACAAAAGCGGTCGTGCAGTTTCTGAAAAAATTGCGCACATGCAAACATACGGGGAAAACACAGTACCTACCTTCCTTTTCTTAAGTCGGTTACAAAATATAAAGTTAAGAGAGAGACCTTGTGGCAAGGCAGCTCCAAGCTTCTTTTTCTCCCTACACATAATAAATCTCAGTATCGGGTCATCATCTCTGTCTTCAACTATTCTCCCTTTTGGTTTCATCTCCGGCTCGGATAAGTAAGGAGCAGAAAGCACGCATGGGTATCGAGAGACCAGCACCAGATCTGTAAAATGAATGTCGTAATGGATATTCGATCCACAGCTGTACTGGATATTTTATTGCCACCAGACAGTACAATGTAACTACACATCTATACAAATAAATGAAATTGAAGTGTCTGTTTGTAATGTCAAACTAACAGCTTTTTACTCAATTGAAAGTATATGCGGTACCTATATCAAAATAACAATTTTTAAAATTTTTGTATTTCTGTCTGTCTGTTTGTTCCGGGTAATCTCCGATACGGCTGGACCGATTTAACAGGACTTTCACTGGCAGATAGGTGATGTTATAAGGAATAACTTAGGCTACTTTTATTTTAGATAAATAATTAGGGTTCCGCGCATAAAAAATAAAACCCTTGCAATCCAATATATATATTCTATGTCAAGTGTCTATGTCGAAGTACTCTAGATTTCTTTTAATTTAAAAGTGGGTGAAACCGCGTGTCCCAGCTAGTTACTGTATACATGGCTATTCTGTAAGAACTCACTGGCAAACTCACTTAGGAATCCGCATTGAAATCTCTATTATCACATTGTTTTAACTGTTGTGACGCCATCGAGTAAATAATTGCGAAATGTGGCGCCATCTATTATTTAGTAGAGTATTCTGGATAATTCTGCGATAGTAAGACACGTGGTGCCATCTATTATCAACAGCTGCACTACCTGTGTAGTATAGTACAAATAATAGTAACTTAAGGAATGTTGGGGTTTGTTTCTTGTAGCGCCATCTTGTGTCTAGTAGCGGTACCACATAGAAACTGCGAGAAAGCGAACATTCAGGAAAGTTCTACTCGGTATCGATCGGCCCGGTTAAGCAGATATATCCCCCTTGGGATAACACTGCGCTACGACAGTATAGAGAAAGTGGAATACCAAGCGATTATCCTGTAAGTGTTATAAGTGATGTTATTTGTCATCAAGAATATATAGTGTGTTACGTGTAATTTAAACAACACGGCTAATATTAATTTGAATGAAGTCACCTTCGTCATCATGACCGCAACTAAACATCCTCATGTGGCATACACTGATGAATGTTTTATATATTCCATGCTGGCATTTCGCGCAAACCATGACGTCTTGTGATGGACAGACCGCAGGACACACCTTATCATTTTGCTCCTTATCTGTAGGTACAATAAATAAACTAAGTTTGATTGAATTAGGAGTGGTCATCATATCGGCCGAATAAAGTCCACTGCTGGACACAGGCCTCTCCCCAAAGATCACCACAACGATCGATATGGTGTGTTGTGTGCTCATTGGGGGGTTTCGCCATAACCGCCACGCTTGGCAGGCGGGTTAGCGATCTCATTTGAGTTATTAATGTACTTGAAGGACGCTGCTGCCCATCCTTCGGTAATCCCATAGTCGCATTTTATGACACCCACGGGATGAGATGGGTGTGCTATTCGTAGCCGGTACCGCACAGGTTTAGGAAAGGTATTTTATTTTATATATTTGTCGTATCCGGTCATGAGTACAGGAATGAAACTGAACGCAAGTCCGCCATCTTGTGATAAACATTCACAACTACAGTTTGGCGCGCTTTGTCTTGAAGTTGATACTTGACGTGATCGGTTGGAGTTGGGACACAATGTGTATTCATAATATGAATTGCCAAAACATGTTTTTCTTGAAATATCCAAGGTGCAGTGAATTTTGAATAAAACATATTAAATGTAATCAATTATAAATGGAATTGGAGAAAGAAAGAGAGATATACTGACTGAAATAGAGATACTTTAATAGCCTTTCAGATTTATCACTAAGCGGTTTTTATTATTTTAATGTTGTCCATATATTTCTGCTTATAATGTAGCATGCAAATATTCATAATTACACTATTTATTTAGTCAATTCCATGATCATTGAACTAAAGTGTAAAATTGATGTCCAAATATAAAGTAAAAAATCTACATTATTACATAACCATGATCGTCATCGATAAAATTAGTACAATTTCAGGGCAAAGAGCGTAAATAAATGTTTTGTTTTTTAAAGATCAAATACATATGCACTTGAAAACTTCTGTCAATTTTTTTATACATATAAATCCACAATTATAATGTCCATTTAACAATGTTAAATCGGAATATAATAAACTATATTTAACTAAATGTACTTATGTTAAAAAAAAAAAAATCAAATCATAAAGGTTATAAATATAAATGCTCATTGTACTATGTAAGTTATAAACTATATAAAATTATTATTTATTTCCATTAAAAATAGACAGAGTAGTAACATTTGTTCAAAAGTCATTTATATTTAAAAAGATTAATGCGAAGTTTACGTACATAAAATTTGCATTTTTCTGAAGGGTCTTTTTACAACACTAGCGGTATTATAATATCTGTGATGGAATATACAATTTCTTATTAATTTTGTCCGTAAGTACCGTATTTCTAAATTCTTCTTGTATAGCAAACATCTTACAAAAATTGCACTTTGTTTTATGTAAAGACTGGGAAGAGATTATTAGCTATTGTTTCCAAAATAGCGGTTTGCAGGGTTCTAAAAAGTGTAACGAACAAATTGCCCTGATAAACTTATTTGTACCTTAAATACTCTATCTACGTCAGTTGAATTTCCCCAGATTATCAATCCGTACAGGAGAACAGACACCCACGATACGCCTGAATAGCTGCGTCAAGCGATACAGTTTGTCTTAGTCTTTTCAGGGCAAGAACAAATCTGTTCAGTCTGGAGCATATACCGTTGACACGATTCTTCCACCAATAGAACCACTCCGTTTCCTCTCGTGGATATCATAAAAGGCGACTAAGGGTCTCTAAACTACAGGAATGGGCAGCAGCGTCCCGTCTATAAAACGGCAGCCATTCTGCTCTCACCAACCCACCTGTTTTTTTTTTTAATAAACGCTGCCCCACACTAAGACCCCCCAATAAGCACACAACACACCCATATCGATCGTTGTGGTGATCTTTGGGGGGAGGCCTGTATCCAGCAGTGGACTTTATTCGGCCGAAGTGATGACCACTCCTAATTCAATCAAACAGAGGTATTTTTTTTAAACATTGCCCCACGCTAGGATTTCTCCTGTGACGTGGGTGCGTTTACAGACATGAATTCCACACACAATACACCCAGACCCAGAACAACCTGCAGATCATACAAATATTTGTTCCGTGCGGGAATCGAACCCACGACCGGGAGCACAGCAGCCGACTGTATCAGCCTCTGCGCCAACCGTGCCGTCATCTGTCAAAGAATCATATTAGCAAAGAACGTCCACTGCTGAACAAGGCCTTCCCCATAGATTTCCACAATTGTGACGTTATTTTGGGGGGAATTTGCCAGTACTCACCACGCTTGGCAGGCGGGTTGGTGAGCGCAGAATGGCTACTGTTCCAAAGAAGGGGTGCTGTTGCCAATCTCTCTGGTTCAGAGTCCCTTAGTCGCCTTTTACGACATCCACAGGGACTGGTGCTGTATTCTTAATTAGGAACACTACTTAGGACACGGAGTACTCGGAACCCCCCCCCCATATGACGACACAGTTAATAAACCGGTATGTAAGTGGTCGCTGTGGAAATCTATGAAGGAGGCATTTCTTCAGCAGTGGACGTCCTTCGGATGAAATGATGCAGTAAATGCGGAACTCGGCAAAACCGAATGTAGATGAAACTAAATATAGATTACCTGCTTTAATTAATGCATCTGTAAAGAGAGAAAATAATACATTATTTATAAAGAAAGAAAAAAAATATTTTTTTCTTATCTGTCACGGACATGACGCATAGCCGTACAATAAAAGTCATATAAAACAAAATCAATGACAATGCAAAAGTGTGCGTCCTGTCCGCACAAACAGAATTCGGTGTATCGCTCAGCTTGATGCAGTGGCGTCGCAAAACCACTGCGCTGATATTCTGCGACATCCTTATATATAATTTTTTTTTAAACTTTGCCCTACACTAGGATTTTACCTGTGTGTGCGTTTACAGACATGAATTCCACATACAATACACCCAGACCCGGAACAACTACCTGCAGATCATACAAATATTTGTTCCGTCCGGGAATCGAACCCACGACCCGGAGCGCAGCAGCCGACTGTATCAGCCACTGCACTAACCGTGCCGTCTATATATATATGACGTAATGACGTCGTCCGGTATGACATTAAACCATAAAAATCTCCTTGTAAGGATAATAAGTTTTCAAAATGACCTATGTTATCTATACAAATAATAAAATTGAAGTGTCTGTAATATTAAAATAACAGTTTTAACCTAAATACGCTTATGAAAGTATATACGGTACTAATGACAACAAAAATGTTTTTGTGTGTGTCTTTTTGTTTGTTCCAGCTAATCTCCGAATCGGCTGGACCGATTTGGCGGGACTTTTACTGGCGGATAGCTGATGTTATATGGAGTAACTTAAGCTACTTTAATTTTAGAAAAATAATTAGAGTACCTCGCAAAAATAACTAAACCCATGAAATCCAATATATATAACTGTATACGCCAACTTAAACGGCCGTGGCGGGTGAAACCGCGGGGCACAGCTAGTACAAATATAATTCCTATAGAGAAGCAAAACCCTGTTTGACTAGTCGTTAAGACATGGGGATATGATTCAATGTCAGCAAGAGGTTTTTTTGACGTGGAACACCTTAAGCCTCCACGTGAGCAAGCTCAGGCGAATGAGCGGCTCATTTGGTCAAGCCGCTCATGTACGAAAGTTGAACACGCTCGCCCGACACGAATATATGCTCGACCCGCGCAAGTCGGTACTTTAAAAGGCGATCAGTACCATAGACTAATATGTATATAGGAAAATCAGTATATGCTCGGTGCTCAGCGTGGACGGTCCTTCGTGGTATAATAAGCGTGAGCAACTGGGTTAACGACATTTGCTTAAAACTAATTAATGCATATGAATCAAAGTGGATGTATACAAAGACAACTATAATCGGACGCAAAAAAATGAGTGGCGAGAAATCGAGTAAAGGTAAGATTTCTTTTTTAAATATTGCCCCGCACTAGGATTTCTCCTGTGTCGTGGGTGCGTTTACAGACATGAATTCCACACACAATACACCCAGACCCGGAACAACCAGCTGCAGATCATACAAATATTTGTTCCGTGCGGGAAGCGAACTCACGACCGAACCAGCAGCCGACTATATCAGCCACTGCACCAACCGTGCCGTCAACTCTCCACGCGAGTTCAACTCGTACTTGAACGGTTTTTTTTAATATTGTGTACTTGTGTGTGTGTGTGTGTGTGTGTGTGTGTGTGTGTGTGTGTGTGGGTGTGCGTGTGTGTGTGGGCGTGTGTGTGTGTATATGTACGTACTTACCTCTACTGGCGTTTATTGATTCCATTGAGATCATCGGGAAGCTCTGTTGGTCCGCTTTTGGACGTTGTTTTATTATTATATTTTCATTAACGTCACTGGAATCTTCTTTGGTTGATTAATATATGAAAAATGCATAAACAAATATAATTAAGATGATGCTTTTAAGAAGTAATAATCAAGCAATCTTTAGTTTCTTCCTTACATCATCATCATTTCAGCCAAAGTCTACTGCTGGACACAGCCCCCTCTAAAGATCACCAAAGCAACCGATCTGGAAGAGCCACCCATTGGTGCCACGCCTTTAAGCACATCACGGAGTCCCCCTCCACGCAGCAACCTACTGTATCAACCATTGCACCAACCGTGCCGTCTCCTGTATCATGGGTACAGTTTTAAGTGCCTGCTAAGAATAGTACCACCCTCTTATCCCCACCATCTTATCCCGTAGGTGTCGTAAGTGGGGACTATGGGATTAGTAGGGCAGTAGCGTCCTTCGAGTACATTTATAAATCATCGCAAACCCAGGCCAGCCGTTGTGGCGATGTTTGAGTCCAGTTTCCAGCAATGGACTTAATTCGGCCGAAATGATGGGTACAGTTTACATAAACTTCAAATGACGGCACGGTTGGTGCAGTGGTTGATGCAGTCGGCTGCTGCGCTCCGGGTCGCGGGTTCGATTCCCGCACGGAACAAATATTTGTGCGATCTGCAGGTAGTTGTTCCGGGTCTGGGTGTATTGTGTGTGGAATTCATGTCTGTAAACGCACCCACGACACAGGAGAAATCCTAGGGAGGGGCAAAATTTTTATAACAAAAAAATGCACACACATCCAAACCCTGTACAACTACGAGTATCTGTAGATCATACAAATATTTGTTTCGCGCGGGGATCGAACCCAAGACACGTAGCACAGAAAGCTAACCACTTAGCCGCTGCGCCAACCGTAGTGTCACTCATTAAAAGCGGCTTCTTAACTAACCTCCATCGTTCTAATATGACGTGTAAAAGTGTCTGCTATGACAGAGTGATGCGACTCGAGTGCGATATACCCACTCGAAACATTCGACTCACTTTACAATTTTACTCGAGTACCACCCCAGTGGTCACTCGAGTGGTACATGACTTCAGTACTCACTCGAACACTCGCCTCAATTACTGCACCTGTCATAATCCTTGAATTTACTTTTAATTGTTTTTTTTGTCATGTTATTATGCATATCATTCTGAACTAAACGCTTAATAAAACAGCAAAATTAATTAATCAAAAGATTTATTTCTAAACATAGTGAAAATTAAAATGTGTATTAAAAGGATTGAAATTTATAATATGATGATAAATTAACATCATTTCAGCCGAAAAACGTCCACTGCTGGACAGAAGCCTCCCCCAAAGATAGCCACAACGACCGGTTTGGTTTTGTGTTGTGAGCCTATTGCGGGTTTTAGCCATAATCGCCACGCTTTACAGACGGGTTGGCGATCGCAGTTATGTTATAAATGTACTTGAAGGACGCTGCTGCCCATCCTCCGGCTAATCCCATAGTCGCCTTTTACGCCACCCACAGGATGACATGGGGTGGTGGTATTCTTAGCCGGCACCACACGGCAGTAACAAATTAACAAATTGCTCTATTTATGTAAGCAAATAATAACAGACATAAAATGGAGTATTTTATCAGGAACTCATTTATGTTGCATGGTATTATTAGATAAATCGAATTATAAGCTAACCAATGATATTCTACCATAGATATGTTACGTCCATATTAAATGGCGCGTAAAATTCATTCTCGCTGTATGTATAAACCTACGAAACTGCACATCTACCTATGCTGTAAGAAAAAAGATACAAAAACTACGAGAATAAAAGAGATAGTTATCTAAAATGAAAACACGTGTACTCGATGTCTTTGTCGCACCTGTGATAGAATATATGTGTTGTCTCTTTTGTTTGGATCTTGCAAGCTAAATAACTCTTTAGGCGTTACGCGTGCAAGTTTAGGTAAAACCTGTTAGTCTTGGCGAGTGATGCGCGAGAGATTCGAGTGAGAGTGAACTAGAGTCGATATTTTTTTCAGTCCAATACGTTTTCTTTCAATTTCTATCGACTCACTTAAGTAAACGTGGACTCGAGTCGCATCAATACTATGGCCTAATTATTAAATAAACGATTCTATCTATTTTATTCTAACCTTTTCCGATTTTCTTCCTCTCGTCACCTCCGGTATCTAATTTCTCGTCAGAACTGTAAAGGTATCCTTGTCTTATATGGTGTCCTGAACCAATCTTCTTGTTCGCTCTTTTTGCTTTGCTGTCGGCTTTGGGGAGTGACTGCTCTTTCGATATCGAATTGGATTTTTCTTTCTTCCAAATTCGATGTTTTTTCAGGCTAACGGTCCTTTCTGGTCCAGTCTTGTTTTTGTTGGCTGTGGAGTTATTTTAAATAAATAAATAGTTCTAGATCGAAAAAGTACTAAATGAATGAATCACACACACAATATCTTTCACTTATATCATTGCCGTGTGGTGCCGGCTCGGAATACCACCACCCCATCTCCTCCCGTCGGTGTCGTAAAAGTCGACTAAGGGATTAGCCGGAGGATGGGCAGCAGCGTCCTTCGAATACATTAACAACTGCGATCGCCAACCCGTCTGCTAAGCGTGGTGATTATGGCAAAACCCCCCAATGAGCACACAACACGCCCATATCGGTCGTTGTGGCTGATCTTTGGGAGGGGCCTGTGTCCAGCTGTGGACTTTATTCGGCCGAAATGGATGCGTTTCGATAACTGGAACTTCTTGCTTGAGTCTGTCTGTCCGGGTAGTTTTTACCTTTTTTTAAATTGGTATCCAGTGAAAGTTCTTCATGAACTTCCTCCACCCTGGGGAAAGGCGAAGGGGCATGCCGGTCTCCTACCAGCTAAAACTACTAGGAGGTCATTTTCGGCACTAAAAGGGGCTCCAGGACCTCGCATGATCACACTAGAGCCACCCACTGGTGCCAAGCCTATAGGCACATCCCGGGGAGGGTGACTGTAAAGCGGTCGACCTTGGGGATATTGCAAAGGATCACGCCGAAGTCTCACTGTGCGCTGTGCTGTGCTGCGCACACGGCGGCACCGTGGGTCGTGGGTCACTAGGTGTGGGCCAGCAGATTCCCCAATCCGCGCGCCCGCGACCCCCGGACCACCGCCGTATAGCGACGACAAGGCACAGGCGTGTTGAACCTAGGCGCTGGGGCGGATCGGATGCGGGATCGGCCCTCTCCCGGTCCCTAGTTTTGTAACCTAGGAGTCTTCAATTCACGAGGAACTAGGTTACGGTCGTCAACTGTATCGGCGCTTAACATAAGGTGAGATGAGTGGTCAAACGCAAGCAGATTAGATACAAAACCGTTCTTTTTATTGTCCTGTGGAAATTTTACATGAACTTCTTCTTCCCCGTGGAAGGATGAAGGGGCATGTCGTACTCCTATCGGCTAAACTATTGAAGCGGTTATCTTCAGCACCGAAGGAGGGCTCCAGGTCCTCGTGTGATCACACTAGAGCCCCCATTGATGCTACGCCTTTAGGTACATCTCGTCACCCCCGGGCACTTTTCGGGGAGGATTGTCAAGGATCCCCCCAAGCCTCGCTGTGCGCTAAAGGCACCACGTGACCACGCGCGCGCCACCTTCTTGTCGGGGGTCACTTGGTATGAGCATACAGACTCCCCGATCAGCGCGCCTGCGACCCCCGAGGCCCCCCACCATGTAGTGACGGCAGGGGGCTCAGGCGTGTTGGACCTGGGAGCCAGGCCAAGATACAAAACCCATACTGTCGATAAATTACCCTGATATCGGTATTTTCTAGCTCCATTTTCTTGGGAGTTTTGAATATTTGAGCCGATAAATGCAGAATCGTTTTTTTTTTTTTTAATCATTGGCCCGCATTAGGATTTCTCCTGTGTCGTGGGTGCATTTGACAGACATATATTCCACACACAATATACCCAGACCCGGAACAACTACCTGCAGATCATACAAATATTTGTTCCGTGCGGGAATCGAACTCACGACCCAGAGCGCAGCAGCCGACTTTCTACACTAGCTTTCATGAATTCAAAACCCGCATGGAACACATAGCTGGGGTAGGATGTGACCGTTCCGGTTGTGCACGTGAGATATGTGAGAGTTATGTTTATAACTTTGCCGTGTGGTGCCGGCTACGATTAGCACCAACCCATCTCATCCCGTGGGTGTCTTAAAAGACGACTATGAGATTAGCCGAAGGATAGGCAGCAGCGTCCTTCGAGTACATTAACAACTCAACTGCGATCGCCAACCCGCCTGCCAAGCGTGGCGATTATGGAAAAACCCCCCTATAAACACACAGCACACCCAGACCGATGATTTTTGGGGGAGGCCTATGTCCAGCAGTGGACTTTATTCGGCTGAAATGATGTTTAAAAGGAATACTCATCATATCAGCTCAAGGATATCTGCTGCAGAACAAAGGTCTTCCCCATGAGTTTCCACAACAATTGTGTCATTGTTGTGTGTGTGTGGAGTATTAGCACTACTCACCACGATTGGCAGGTGCTTTTCCACAGAAGGGATCTCTGGATTCCCGAGTTGAGAGTCTCTTAGTTACCTTTTACGATATCGAGGGAGGAGGGGGATTTACTTGTATTCTTAATCCGGATACCACACGGTATACTTCGCCTTCTATGCTAAACAAATTGTAGTGTGGAGTGCATCGTTGTTATAGATCGTATCGTATCTAATGATGTTAAGGAAACGGTACAGTGGCTCTCGCGCTAAGACGTATTGCAACCAGGAACGAATTTGCCGTGGAAGTTATTGCAATATTCCTAGGAGTATACAATAACTACGGAAGATATTATCATCATATCAGCCACAAGATGTCCACTGCTGAACAAAGGCCTCCCCCTTAGATTTCCATAACGAGCGGTCACATGCCGCTCTCATCCAACGACTCCCAGCGACCTTCACCAGGTCGTCTGTCCACCTCGTTGGAGGCCGTCCCACGCTGCATTTTCCGGTACGCGGTCTCCATTCGAGAACCTTTTTGCCCTAACGGCCATCAGTTCTACGAGCAATGTGCCCGGCCCATTGGCACTTCAGTTTACTAATCCTTTCAGCTATGTCGACAACTTTAGTTCTTCTAGGGATCTCCTCATTTCTGATTCGATCTCGTAGAGAAACATCGCTGAGTGACCTTGATATTTCTTATGAGGCCCATTGTGAGTGTCCACGTCTCTGTTCCATATGTTATCGCTGGTAACAGGAACAGGAAGATATTGTATACCTGTATTATTATAACAATACCCCTTATGAAATGTCTCAAGTCCCACAGATATGCTACCATCAGAGTAGTAAATTAAATTCTGATTCCATTATCAAAGTGCATCCTCTTATCAGGAACTAGCTAACTATAGCGTACAAGCGCGTATTACGTTATGTGCTATTTCGTAGCCATACGTAGTTTTTAGGGTAGCCTTGCGTAGCCAAAGCGTAACAATACGTAGACTGCAGCATGCCGTAGCGATACGTAGCATAGCGTAGCGATACGTAGACTGTAGCTTAGCGTAGCGATACGTAGACCGTAGCTTAGCGTAGCGATTCGTAGACTCTAGCATGGCGTAGGCATACGACGTATACTGTAGCATAGCATAACGATAGCTTGGTCATAGCAAAGTTGTGAGCAGGCAGTTGTGAATAGATATGTCGACCATCGCGTCATAGCACAGTGCACAGTGATCCCGTGGCCTTATATATACGACAAAAACAATCGGGAATCCTTAGAGAGCAAACAACAATAAATTGCGTGAGTGACGGATATAAATTTCAGGCACTTGATGTTTACAGTCTCGATGGTGAAAGCGGATCATTACTAATTTTCTAGAATCGCCACACTGTTTTATTCATCTGCAGGCCATAATACGCGGTGCGAAGACTAGCGTAGCCAGACGGAGACCATAACAATGGGTAGATAAATCGTAGTGTAGGTCATAGAGTTTGCGAATACCAGGACCATAGTAGCATAGTGTCGGGAATATGCAGCGATCTATAATACTACATGCTTACATAACAACACAAAATCGTGATAAATGTACGTGCGGCATATAACTTGAGACTGCGACAATCATCACAGAATTACTATAAATCCAGAAATTTATTCATGATCTTCGGGTTACGTGATAAGTGTCGTACTACATTACCCATTACCCAAACAAAAATAATATAGATTGAATTGAACGAAGAAACTCCGAATTAGTTAAAAAACCAATAATAGTTTATTAATTTAATTTAATATTATTAAAATAAACAAAATACTTGCCATTGTATGCAGCTGAAACATAAACAAAATTGTGTTTTATTTGAAACTACAGTGATTCCTAGGATTTAATGTAACCGTAGATAATACGTGGGTTTATGTAGGTTTAAACTAGAAGGAGATAATGTTACAGAGCAACCCCCACTATCCCCACCCATATACAATATTATCAGCCTAGAGATACCTGGTCAAATATCAAAGACAACCTAGAAATGCGCCGTGCGATGCCGGCGTAGAGTAGCACTAGCCCATCTCATCCCGTGGGTGTCCTAAGAGGCGACTATGGGATCAGCCGGAGGATGCACAGCAGCGTCCTTCAAATACAATAACAACTCAACTGCAATCGCCAACCCTCGGGCTGATTACCTAAGTCGCAGACGCTTTGCAACAGGCGTAAATTGCTACAACGCCGCTGCCAAACGTCAATTTGGTATTACCTATTTGCCGATAGCGACTAAACAGGCGAAGATTTCTGACGCGCCTCTGTCGGACAATCAATGAATTAAAAACGTTCATTCTTTTTAGTTCCACTGGTTGCTACTGGCGCTAGTAACTATGCATCTTCCACAATAGCGACAGGCAGACGATGTCTTACGTAATACCAATTTTTTTGACGCTTTGCCACCGATGGATAGCTGATATCGCGTCTGCTGTTGCTGTTTTTAGCTAATCAGCCCGCCGCCTGCCAAGCGTGGCAATTATGGCAAAACCCCCCAATGCAAACACAACACACCCAAACCGGTCGCTGTGGCTATCTTTGGGGGAGGCCTGTGTCCAGCAGTGGACTGTATTTGGCAGAAAATTAACCTAGAAGCACCAGAGACTTATAAAACAACAGTGTTAGAATTACGGTTCGTTTATCTGCAGGGTGCAGGATTAGAAAATATCTATTTGCAGGACTTTACCAGAGCCTGATTGCAGGATTTAATTAGGTAAATGCAAATGCCCATTCTTGGCCATGTTTTGTCCATCAATATGATACAAACAAAAATTTGGTACTTATTTGGTAACTTAAATATTGCTAAACCATTTTTTATGCCGGGCCGGGCACATAATTCCGTGTGGTGTCCGGATTAAGAATATAGCACCACTCCGTCTCCTCCCGTGGAGGTCGTAAAAGTCGACTAAGGGACTCTTAACCAAAGGGATGGGCAGCAGCGTCCCTTTGCTGAACAGAAGCATTACTGCGCTCACCAACACGCCTGCCAAGCGTGGTGAGTATCGGCAAATTCCCCCCAAAATGACGACACGACTAATGCACCGGCCCCCAGTTCCCGGCAGCCCCGCTATTCCTGGTCATGGTAGCGGCCACGGTAACGGCGGGGCAGGGGGTGCTAAGAATCACCGGACGGGATCCGGCTACCACCCCAAACGAAAACTGGCCCTGGTAACGTATAACACACGCACACTGAGGGCAGACGAAAAGATTGTTGAGCTGGAAGAAGAAATAGATAAGTTGCACTGGGATATCATGGGTCTATCAGAAGTCCGAAGAGAGGGTGAGGACACGATAACCCTGAAATCTGGCAACTTATTCTACTACCGGGAAGGCGAACATCTGTCTCAAGGTGGTGTCGGGTTTCTCGTCCGCAGGTCCCTCATTAACAGCATAGTGGCCATCGAAAGTGTGTCGAGCAGGGTAGCGTACCTTATACTCAGAATATCCAAGAGGTATTCGTTGAAGGTCATACAGGTCTACGCACCGACCTCGACACACCCAGATGATGAAGTAGAGAGTATGTATGAGGTCGTAAGTAGGGCCATACATACCTCGAAGACACACTTCACTGCTGTGATGGGGGACTTCAACGCGAAGCTGGGCACTCGATGCAATGGTGAGTTGAGAGTGGGGCAATTTGGATATGGGCAACGGAACCCCAGGGGACAGAGGCTGGCTGACTTTTTGGAAAAGGAGGGACTCTTCGTGATGAACTCCTTTTTCCAAAAGCCGCCTCACAGGAAATGGACCTGGATGAGTCCCGATGGTTCCACGAGGAATGAGATTGACTTCATCATGACCAATAGGAGGCAAATATTCAATGATGTCTCTGTGATCCACAGGGTGAAAACCGGTAGTGATCACCGAATGGTAAGAGGCACATTGAATATTAATCTCAAAGTTGAGAGGTCTCGTCTGATGAGGTCTACGCTCCGGCCCTCTAGTGCTCATATCCAAAACCCCGAGAGCTTTCAACTCGAACTCCAAAACCGCTTCGAGTGCCTAGAACATTGCGTATCTGTGGACGATTTAAATGGCAGGTTTGTAGAAACTGTCCAAACGGTTGGGTCTAAGTTCTTTAAGGCCCACCGTAAAGGTAGACCAAAAAAGTTCTCCGATCACACTCTCGACCTCATGGCAGAAAGACGCGCCATGACGCTGCAGTCCTCCGGTGATGCTGAAGCATACCGACTGCTCAATAGACGGATATGGAAGTCCTTGCGTCACGACATCCGCACCTTTAACACCAACGGTGTTAAAGAGGCGATTGAGCGGAATCAAGGCTCCAAAGTGTTCGCAAGAGACAAGTCTATTGGGCAAAGTCATATTATGAAGCTGAAGACCGAGGACGGCAGTGTAGCGTCGACTAAGCCAGAG
Organism: Diloba caeruleocephala; assembly: GCA_947459985.1. Taxonomy (NCBI): domain Eukaryota; kingdom Metazoa; phylum Arthropoda; class Insecta; order Lepidoptera; family Noctuidae; genus Diloba; species Diloba caeruleocephala. The sequence goes on along the minus strand of OX381633.1, from coordinate 3,564,589 downwards.
GTTTTGAGAGAGATTGAGAAGTTCTACCGGCAGTTATACACCTCGGTAACTATACCTACCATTGGCTCTGACAAAGACCCGCGAGCCAAACTAACCCGACACTATACCGAGGATATCCCGGACATCAGCCTGTACGAGATTAGGATGGCCTTGAAACAGCTTAAAAATAACAAGGCGCCGGGTGGGGACGGAATTACGACAGAGCTTCTGAAAGCGGGTGGCACACCGGAACTTAAAGTCCTTCAAAGGCTATTCAATTCCGTCTTACTCGAGGGCACAACGCCGGAAGCGTGGAACAGAGGTGAGGTGGTGCTCTTCTTCAAAAAGGGTGATAACACCCTATTGAAGAATTACAGACCCATCTCACTTCTGAGCCATGTTTATAAGCTGTTTTCAAGGGTCATCACGAATCGTCTCGAGCGCAGGTTTGATGACTTTCAGCCTCCCGAACAAGCCGGTTTCCGAAAAGGTTTCAGTACCATAGACCACATCCATACGCTGCGGCAGGTTATACAGAAGACCGAGGAGTATAATCTGCCACTATGCTTGGCGTTTGTGGACTATGAGAAAGCCTTCGATTCGATCGAAACCTGGGCAGTGCTGCAATCTCTGCAGCGGTGCCACATTGACTATCGGTACATTGAAGTGTTGAAGTGCTTATACAGAAACGCCACCATGTCGGTCCGAGTACATGAACAGAGCACGGGGGCAATTCCATTGCAGAGAGGTGTGAGACAGGGGGACGTGATTTCCCCGAAACTGTTCACCGCTGCAATGGAGCATGCCTTCAAGCTGCTGGAGTGGAAAGGATTCGGCATTAACATCAATGGCGAGTATATCACTCACCTTCGATTTGCTGACGATATCGTAGTCATGGCAGAATCGCTGCAAGAGCTCAGCACAATGCTCGATGATCTCAACAGAGTTTCCCAACAGGTGGGCCTTAAAATGAACATGGGCAAGACGAAAGTCATGTCAAATGCCCATGTCGTGCCCATCCCAATATCCGTTGGGAGCTCTGTTCTCGAAGTTGTTGACGAGTATGTCTACCTGGGACAAACTGTCCAGTTAGGTAGGTCCAACTTCGAGAAAGAGGTCAATCGTCGAATCCGTCTCGGCTGGGCAGCGTTCGGGAAACTTCGCAACATCTTTTCGTCAACAATACCGCAATGCCTAAAGACGAAAGTCTTTAACCAGTGTGTGTTACCAGTGATGACATATGGAACAGAGACGTGGTCACTCACAATGGGCCTCATAAGAAAGCTCAAGGTCACTCAGCGAGCTATGGAGAGAGCTATGCTTGGTATTTCTCTACGAGATCGAATCAGAAATGAGGAGATCCGTAGAAGAACTAAAGTTATCGACATAGCTGCAAGGATTAGTAAGCTGAAGTGGCAATGGGCAGGGCACATTGCTCGTAGAACTGATGGCCGTTGGGGCAAAAAGGTTCTCGAATGGAGACCGCGCACCGGAAAACGCAGCGTGGGACGACCTCCAACGAGGTGGACAGACGACCTGGTGAAGGTCGCTGGGAGTCGTTGGATGAGAGCGGCATGTGACCGCTCGTTGTGGAGATCTAAGGGGGAGGCCTTTGTTCAGCAGTGGACGACCTGTGGCTGATATGATGATGATGATGATGGGCACATAATTGTATGAAAACTTATGATTTGCAGCGCGTTCAATAACTGTCGCGAAAATCGACATCTTTCACACCATCCACTGCTCGGCAACATTTTTGCAACTGTGGTGCTGCTGTATCATGTCACAACAGAGCCTAAATAAATTATGATAAATAAAACTATTAACGTAAAACGATTTTTTATCGTACTTCAAAATCTGTTAAGTCTACTTTGGTTAGAATTGAATAGAATATAACTTTATTGTACACCAAAATAATATGAAGGATTATTTACAATAGTTAGCGTGGCACAATGGGCGGTCTTATCGCTAAGTAAGTAAGTAAGGTGCTTTTGTACTTTTCTTTCCTATGTAATTATATTTTAAATATTACTGTGTGTACATAAATAAATAAATGAATAAGATTATAGATAGACTTAAGTGAATAAATAAAGATATAATCCTTTTGGAAGATATTTCCACGCTTCTATTGTCCATGGATCTTTTATTGATTGTCTATGGTGTCCAAATTTTGATAGCGCCGTTGTTTGAACTGAGAATTAAGGAATAGAATTAAATAAACAAATGGACCTCTTTCTTAAAGGTACACCATCCCTAGCGACTCGTTCTGCAGCGGTGACGCGTCAACACTGACTAGAGCTCTAAGCTGTAAACACCAGACAGTTTTGCAATCGCAAGTCGTCAGCTGCTGTCATTTGGTATGAATAATGACGGTTTTCTGTGGTGGAAATCCATCATGGACTTCCTCCGCCCAGGGAAGTTTGTGCCGGACTCTTACCGGCTAAAACTACCTAGGTGGTAGTCTTCGGCGCCGAAAGGGGCTCTATGTTCTCGAGAATGAACATTGCAGAGGGTATGATTCTGCGGTCACTAACTCTCTCCCTCTAGCAGAGGGGAGGAGACAGAAAAGAGGCCATCCCCCAGGCACATCTCAGGAGGGATTGTACAGGATCCTCCCGGAGCCTCCTGAGGTGCAATTCCATAAGCTCAAACATCCATACATCCTTGGATACAGAAGCGAAATAACGGTGTAAAACCAATTCGGTATTTGCTAAGACATGGTTGATGCTATTTTCAAGGATGTATGGATGTTTGAGCTTAAATAATTACACCCCTGTATGCTGTCCTGCGCACTCGACAATACGTCATTTATTTACTTACTTAGTTAAGCAGAAAATACTCAAACAATAAGTCACTTTTGAGATATTTATGTTCAAAGTTAAAACGGATATTCTTTAGTACTACTATTCTTCGGAATTATTCATTCTTATGCCGAGCCGTTTTAGTTACAGAATGAAAGAATAGACGTAAAAGGCCACTTTGGGATGTATAGCTTTTTGTCAAAATTGTAAGTTAACTCCTTTTTGCCTAACTAGGTCCAGTTAGACTTTTTTTTTGGGTTTCCAGTGGCAATTCTACATGGAACTTCCTTCGCCCCGGGGAAGGGCGAAGGGGTATGCCGTACTCCTACCGGCTAAAACCACTGGAGTGGTACTCTTCGGCACCGGGCACCGGCAGGTCCTCGTAAGATCACACTAGAGGAAGGTCCTATTAGACCTTATATTACAGAGCCCGGTGGCTTTGCCAACCGTGGGCTGGTTATCTATAAAACAGTGACTTTAACAGCGATGGAGGCGCGATACGTCAAAATATTGAGAAACACGCAAACCGATATCATTAAAAAAATTGCATTTTTAAGCATTTTTTTTGTAATCTACGTTATTACTATGACATTCGCCTCTTTCACATTATAACCAGCTTATTTAAGGCGTTTATAATTACTTAAAAAGCGTAATTTAATGCAACAATAACAATTATATCACACTAGCTGAGTCCCGCGGTTTCACCCGCGTTTAATTTAAAAGAAATTTAGAGTACTTCGAAATTGCCACTTGACATAGAATATATATATTGGATTTCAAGGGTTTTATTTTTTTACGCGGAACCCTAATTTATTATTTTTTAATATAAAAGTAGCCTAAGTTATTCCTTATAACATCAGCTATCTGCCGTCAAAATCGGTCCAGTCGTTTCGGAGATTACCGGGAACAAACAGACAGACAGGCAGACACACAATTTTTTTTTAAATAGTGTTTTTGTTATATGTAACGTACATACTTTCATATGCATTTAGTAAAAAGCTGTTATTTTGACATTACAAACAGACACTTCAATTTTATTTGTTTGTATAGATGGATAATAAAAAATGAAAAATTGACATTTTATGTGAAAATATTAAAGCTAATCAACCTATTATAAAAAAAAACCATGGAGTTTTTACCGACCCTTCGCTATTAGTAAAAAGTCAAAATAGCAGGTGCGGCTGTTTTTTCTACATTGGTTGGAACAGGGAGCGTCTTAGAATCTGAATCATTTACGTAAGGTGTACATTAAAATTAATCCTGATATGAATATTGTATGTAAATATTGTTGCGAGTATACTATGAACAAATACGTTTGGTGTAGATAATGCATTCATTCTTACGCGCTTTCGTGAACTCTGCTGAATCTACGCCCGGTTTTCTTGTCGTTTCTACACACGGTTACCCACCGTCCATTCAATCGTAGTTAGCCACGAAAGTAGACGTATGTTCTTACCCGAAACAAAGGGTCGATACGTGGATTATGTAAATACGAAATGGCGTTAATTTGTGCGACATTAAACCCGCACTTTAACACATGACGATGTACCTAGCTACAGGACGCAGTTGCCAAGTGCCAAGGTCGGGCGGTTCGCACACAAAATGGTACTCTAATAAATTCACTGTCATTTCTCACAGCGACGCGAGGCAGTGTGACATAACTCTTTAGTTATGTCCGATGAAAAACGATATCGTTGTAATAGTTCGGCTTGTAGTTTCTCAGCTTCTAATGGAATAATTAAGTGATTAGCAATACGTAAATGTTTACTGACCGGATTTTGATTTTCCTGTAATATAAAAATATTTAATGCCATGGGTAGGTTATGATTACAAAGCTGAAAGTTATAAAACTAACAGCAGGAGGTAGGAGGGGGCAATGGCTTTTGACTGAAAGATCGCCTAAATTTGTTAGGATAGCAGAGCCCTTTCAGTTAACGGTGGAAGTACGAGTTTATCGTGTATATTTTAAACAAATATTCGAGATTTAATAACGATTGTCAATATTAGAGATTTTTCTATTTCTTCTTCTTCTCTTAGATTATGGCTTCTGTCGAGTATCTTCCACAATTTCGCCAATGTCAAGTATAAGGCAACGTTGTACGGTGTTTATATTAATTAATCTTTACATATTCAATAAAACATTTCACAAAAAGTAAAAAATTCTAAAAATATGTCGGCAACGTCGTACGGTTCAATTGTTTTTCAAAATTAACATTTTAAATTTTTCTATTTAGTATTAATATTTGAGGGTCTAATTTTATCTATGCTGGAAAGGCATATGTCCAGATTAAGAATATAGCTCCACTCCAGCTCCTGCCGTGGATGTCGTAAAAGGTGACAAAAGGACTGCAAACAAGAGGGATAGGCAGCACTGTGCCTTCTGTGCAACAGTAATCATACATACTCACCAACCCGCCTGCCAAGCGTCAGTAACTAATAACAAGCACACAAAAAACTTTATTCTTTCTTTTTAACCAGTTTCTTACAGTGGCCAGAGTTCTTTACTAGTCTGCGGTTTCGTAACGAAATCGTCAAAAAATAAAGAAACCAGTATGTGTTTAGTACTCAATAGCAAAATTTTAAAGCCGAACGGGAAATGTCGTGTTGGTTTTTAATAAACGCGATGCCATTGACCTGCATTTCGCTCCTTTAAAATAAAGTGCACTGATTTCGTAGGACGCAAAATATAGAATTAATCTTTTAATTTTAATTATTCTTTAAAAATGTAATAAAAGTAAATTAATCATCCCCCTTTTTTCCCCTGGTGTAGGCATAGTTGAACTTATTCTTAGATTATGGCTTCTGTAGAGTATCTTCCACAATTTCGCCAATGTCAAGTAAAAGGCAACGTCGTACGGTGTTTAGATGAATAAATCTTTACATATTCATGAAATATGTCTCAAAAATGAAAAAATTCTAAAAAATATGTCGGCAACGTCGTACGGTTCAATTGTTTTTTGGCATAGTTGTACAGTTGGACTCATATTTCACTATCACATGACATATGTCAGAGCATGCAAGCCGAGGCAAAGCAGTGTGGCAAGCCTGTTGCCATTAATTGAGCACAATCCCAACTTTGGCTACCACTGAGTATTTCTTAAGCAAAAAATCGAATCGAAATCGAAATTCGAAGACATCTTTTTAAAATAAAGAATTCATATCAAAGTAGGATTGCAGAAATGTATTATCTTGTCTCACATTAGTTAATATGAACTTTAATTGCTAGCCTGCTATCTATTAGCTGTCATTGTAAACACAAAATGGCGGCTACTATGCTTACTGACTAATAATTAGAACACCTAATTTTGTACTCAAGCTAATTCTATTTTAGTTTAATTGATTTACGAAACAATATTTAGCAAATTAGAAAGATTTTCAACTTATTCCATGACCTCTCATGCTATTTTTTAATACTTACCATCAGTTGCTGTAATTAAAATTAAGGTCAACTTACACACTCAGATTTTTTATGGTTTTACAATACTATGTACTTGATCTAATGAAGAGCTGGAAGTGCACAGCTAAATTACTCAAATACTGTCATTGTAAACACAAAATGGCGGCTACTATGCTTACTGACTAATAATTAGAACACCTAATTATGAACTCAAGCTAATTCTATTTTAGTTTAATTGATTTACGAAACAATATTTAGCAAATTAGAAAGATTTTCAACTTATTCCATGACCTCTCATGCTATTTTTTAATACTTACCATCAGTTGCTGTAATTAAAATTAAGGTCAACTTACACACTCAGATTTTTTATGGTTTTACATTACTATGTACTTGATCTAATGAAGAGCTGGAAGTGCACAGCTAAATTACTCAAATACTGTCATTGTAAACACAAAATGGTGGCTACTATGCTTACTGACTAATAATTAGAACACCTAATTTTGTACTCAAGCTAATTCTATTTTAGTTAAATTGATATACAAAACAAAATTTAGCAAATTAGAAAGATTTTCAACTTATTCCATTCCATGCTCTTTTTTAATACTCACCATCAGTTGCTGTAATTAAAATAAAGGTCAACTTACACACTCAGATTTTTTTATGGTTTTACAATACTATGTACTTGATCTAATGGAGAGCTGGAAGTGCACAGCTAAATTACTCAATGCCAAGTCCCTTCGACCGAATGGTGAAATAATTAGTCTTATCTCAAAAGCTCACGCTAATTTCGAAGAGGCTCGGCAACCCATGAATCCAGCCGCTTTTATGAAACAAATAAAGCCCCAGTTACACTTAGCTTCATCATATCAGCCAAAGGTTGTCCACTGCTGGACAAAGGTTATAAAGGAGGCTGTCCAATCGTTTGGCTGTCTGTTAGTTCCTCAGCTTCTTATGGAAAAATTAAGTGAATACGTAAAGGTTTACTGACCGGATTTTGATTTTCCTATAATATAAAAAGAATTAATGCCAACGATAGGCTATGATTAGAAACTGCAAACTTATTAAACTAACAAAGTAGGAGCGGCCAGTGGCTTTGCTCTCGATTTTGAAAGAAAGTTCGCCTAAATTCGTTTGGATGGCCAGAGCGCTTTCAGTAAATGGTGTCACTGAAAGGTAACAGGCGTAAATTGCTCCAACGCCGGTGTCAAACGTCAATTTGGTATTACCTATTTGCTGATAGCGACTAAACAGGCGAAGATCTCTGACACGCCTCTGTCGGATAATCAATGAACTAAGAACGTTCATTCTTTTAGTTCCACTGGTTGCTGCTTTATCGCTAGTAACTATGCATCCCCCACAAGTAGCCACTGGAGGGCGATGCCTTACGTAATACCAATTGTTTCGACGCTTTGCCACCGGTGGATCCTTGGCTGCGCGATAGCTGCTATCGCATCTGCTGTTGCTGTTTTTAGCTAATAAACCGGCCGGCGTTTTTAGTACTCGATAGTAACATTTTATTTAAAAGAAAAAAAGGAAAGTTCTACAAAGTTCTTTAAATATCAAGCATGCTATCCTCTAAGACTGTACGATCACACTATAAATTCATGCAAAAAAAATGTTTTGACCTCCTAAACTAAAAAACCATGTCTCACGTGTACTTATACTGTGATCGAAAATGGATCGAAAGTTATCGAAGCCAAAATTGCACCCTTATTAGCTAAAAACTGCGTCAGCAGACGCGACAGCTGCAATCGCGCCAATAGCCAAGGATCCACCGGTGGAAAATCACCTGAAATTGAAAAGCGAAGGTGTTATCTTTAGTTCATTCATCGTCTGACAGTGTATGCGTCAGAGATGTGTTTAATCGCTATCGGCAAATACGTAATACCAAAACGCTTTACAAATATTTTTCTTGTGTACTTGTTTAAAGATAAAGATGAAGAAAAAGATGTTGACTGCGGTGTCTGCGCGATTTACACCTGTAGCAAACTGTCTGCTACATACGTAATCAGCCGACCGTATTCTCCTAACATTTTGAACTGACACAGGTACTAAAAATGTCATTAAATAAACGTCAAAATTGTCATTGAAATGAGACTAGATTGGGATCATACTGAAATCCGACTGAACTATATGAGGATCAGAATACCAATTCTTTGTCAATTCATAATTTAATCTCAGTTCTGTCAACTTTCAGTCACCGTGTGAATTTATTACGAGAATTGGCCCTCAGATTGATGTTGAGAATTAACCATTGACCTCTAATATTAACGGTCGGAGCAGTTCGCGGCACTTTAAGCAAAAAACTTACTTGTTTTCACAGATCTTCTAACACGTTTGTGGCTTGTACCTAAGGAACAGTAGTCATTCGTTTTAGTTCTAACGTAAGATTATCCTTTACATCGCTCATCAGCCCGTAAACGTCTATTGTTGAACGTGTGTCTCCTAATGCTCGGTCACAGGGGATATTGCCATAACCACCACGCTTGGCAGGCGGATTGGTGATCATAGTATGTTGTTATTAGCACATGGAGGATGCTGCCTGATGGAACTGCTGCCCATCCATCATTGCAGCCGAATAAAGTCCACTGCTGGACACAGACCTCCCACAAAGATCAGCACAACGACAGAAATGGGTGTGTTGTGTGTTCCCCTTAGTCACTTTTTACGACACCGACGGTATGAGATGGGTTGGTGCTATTCGTAGCCGGCACCACACGACAAAGCCGGCCATGAGATCAATCCTTACTCGCCTTTTACCAGACCCTTTGATGTGAAAAGGGGTGTTCTGTTCTTTGCCGAGGGTCACACGGACTTATAATTCGATTATGTTAGTATAATCATCATATCAGCCAAAGGACGTCCACTGCTGAACAAAGGCCTCCCAATAATCTCATCCAACAACTCCCAGCGACCTTCACCAGGCCTTCTGTCCACCGCGTTGGAAGTCGTCTCACGCTGCGCTTTCCGGTGCGCGGTGTCCACTCGAGAACCTTTGTGCCCAACGGCCATCAGTTCTACGAGCAATGTGCCCCACCCATTGCCACTTCAGTTAACTAATCCTTTCAGCTATGTCGGCAACTTTAGTTCTTCTACGGAACTTCTCATTTCTCATTCGACCTTGAGATTGTCGCGGAGTTCCTCCCTCCGTGTTTCCTTCCCGGTTAGCTCAACTGGGAGGCTCTTTCCACGGCAGCAAGTAACGGAGTTCAGTTATTGTGATTTAATGAAACGTAGCATATATATTGTTATAATGGTATATTGATATTTACAACTTCAACAATTCATGCTTATGATTATATAAATTTTAAAATATAGCTTACTATCACAATTTAAGTATCACAATTTAAGCTAGTTAAAAATAAGTAATTGTAATATTGCAGGCAGACTATTTGTCAGAGCGACAGCTGTGTGTCGAACCACTAGCGTTCAGAATCGAATCCAATGTGATGATGGTGATGATCAAAATATGAACGATTCGACACCACAATACTAAATTAGAATTTTGATTTGAATAAAGAATGAGTCATGATAATGTCTTAGGTTTTCGCGAGTATTACATATTATAATAAAACACTTTTAAACGGATTCTATCGCGTATATTTTAGATTTTTGTTTTTCCTGATGTTTCGAACACTTTGCAGGGTTCGTGGTCGCAGGATGACTAAGGTGACAGGCGTCGTTACAGATTTTTAAAAAGTTATTTTATTTTATCTAAACAACAACAATTTGAGAGCTCCAAATCCGCGTCGCAGAAGCCGCCCGAAACCCACCACGGTTGATCGACGACCTGCAGTATTACCATTCATTAAGGGAGTCACCGACAGAATTGGTCATATCTTGAAGCGTGCTTCCATAAAAACCTACTTCAAGCCGCATAAGAAGATCAGCCAACTTCTCAAACCGGTGAAGTGCCACATTCCTTTACAAGATGCAGGGGTCTATAAGATTGACTGTGAGTGTGGGTTGTCATACATAGGGCAAACAAAGCGTAGTATAGCCACTAGGTTAAAAGAACACATAGCTGACGTCAAGCATAGACGCTCCACAAAGTCTGCAGTGTGCGAATATGCCTTAGACAAACCCAACCATTTTCTTCGTTTCGATCAACCTCAAGTCCTCGCGAAAGAGAACCGATATGTACCAAGAATGTTTCGTGAGGCAATTGAAATTAAAAAACACCCTAATTTTAATACAGAAGATGGCTGGCAGGTACCACCAGTCTGGAATCCTGTTATTAAAATAATAAAGTCCCAAACCAAGTACCACACTAAAAAACATCAAGACACTGTGAGTGATTACTGCGTGCATCGAAACAAATTTTTGATTAATATTGTACGGTAGATAAAAAAAAAGAACTTTTTAAAATCTGTAACGACGCCTGTCACCTTAGTCATCCTGCGACCACGAACCCTGCAAAATGTTCGAAACGTCAGGAAAAACAAAAATCTAAAATATACGCGATAGAATCCGTTTAAAAGTGTTTTATTATAAAATGAGTCATGAAGTGGACAGTGATGGAGATAAAAGGTATGAAGTCATAAAAGAGGTTGATTGAAATGAAGATGAAGGATGACTTCGTCACAAGATTACTTATGAGACCCATAGTTAGTCACCACGTCTCTGTTCCAATAGTATAACTTGTATGTGTAGTATATAATTTTAATATAAGGTGGTTAATAAATAAGTATAATTTAATACTTAGTGGTAAATCACTACTACTTAAAAATGAGAGTTGCTTTTCGCGTCGTTACTCTTCTCCAAAACCCCTGACTGGATTTGAATAAGGTGTTCACTGTTGAATATCATGGTAAGAACCAACCAGAAGCAAGGTTTTACCTCGGGAAATATTGTGATAAATTTATTTATTATTATGGACTTCCAATAGGGGATACACACATACATGGGCTATTACAACTTGGTATATAAGTTTGTGTTTGGTGTGCACCTCCAATTATAGGAAGCCACAGCGTGCTCTTGTACATCTAGGTGAACCAATATAGAAAAATTAACAAAATTTAAATTAAATTGAAGTAGTAGAATTTTTACATTAAAATATAAATACTTAATACTCAAACAAAACTAAATAAACATGCAATAATTTGATTAGAAACATTTTCAAAACACTTTAGACTAGATTACTACACAAAACTAGATTAGAATAAATTAACAGAAAAAAGATTAACGATACCAAAATAATTAATACAGTCAAATAATATTAGAAGCGTTGACGAAGACGTTGAAGACACATCTAAGTGTCACTGGAAACTATGATGTTTAACTCCCTCTTGTACTTTGAAAATGGGACGGCTATATCCAAATTATAACGCTTAGATAAATCATTGAATTGCCTGCAAAGTCTTGGCAGTGCGGCAAAATACCCAAGGTTTGTTCTGGATCACGGGATATTTAACAGGCTATAGCTGTTTATTCTTGGCAAACGAGATGACACATTTATTTGCAATTTTCCAACTAGTTCACTGCAGTCCAAAACTCCATTAAATAGTTTGTGCAAGAATACGAAGTATCTACGCCTGCAAAGCCGGGGTTGATTGCTTATAGTTATTCTATAAATCAGATTTGGGTGAATTTAAAGGAATTTTAGAGTATGTTGATTTAAAAAACCTCACCGCTTATAGAACGTGCCGTCTGGCGATGGCTACAAATACAACCAACCTATCACATCCCGTGGGTGTCGTAAAGGTGGCTATTGGATTAGGCTGCAGGATGGCTGGCAGCGTCCTTCGAGAACATTAGTAACGCTACTGGGATTTTAAACGCGACCTGCGAAGCATGGCGATTATGGTAAAACTTTCCAATGAGTACACAACACACTTTGACCGGTTGTTATGGCGATCCATGGGAGATGTTTGTGACCAGCAGTGGACTTTATTCAGCTGACATGATGATGATGATGACGTGAAGAATTAGTTACGCTTTGAAGAATGACATGTTGCACAAACTGGCGATTTTAAAACGCATAAACATAAATAATCCGGTACGCTACCTTAGGGTGTTCCCCAAGGCAATATACGGGGTCATTTTGTTTAGAATATAATTATATGGTCTACCAAATTAATAATAATTAAAAAGTATCATGGATTGTTTCACGTCCTGATAGGTTGCAGGTAATTAAATCGGCACTCAGTAGAATACAGTTAGTTCATCAAGAAAACATTATAAATTAATTTGACACTGCCTGATAAGTCAGTTTAATATTATGTATTTATAAAAAGAATGAAGAACGATTGACGAAATGAAGAACGATTGGCGAAAAAAGTGTATAAGGCGAGTGTGAATGAAAGTGCTGGAAGGGGTAGACCTAGGCGGACGTTTCAACACCAAATCAGGGACGTCTTGGAAAAAGGCCAGGTCAAGAGTACCCTAAACCGAAGAGCATGTATGAAGGGAATAATGAAAGTGGACGAAGCGAAACAAGTATGTAAGGATCGTAGCAAGTGGAAAGAAGTTGTCTCTGCCTACCCCTACGGGAGAGAGGCGTGATAATATGTATGTATGTATGTATGTATAAAAAGAAATAAAAATAAAAAGTACACGTACAAGGCCGTTACCCACCCGCTTCGCTATTCGTAAATTATATTTATATTCATATCTTTTAAACCCTGATAGATATTGATAAAATAATCCCTTGAGAAATCCGTTGAGCCTTTTCGGACCCTATTCGAGACTAACAAAAAACGGTTATTTATGATTATGCCTCGCATGAACGGCAGTTTTTATTTAAATTTTGACATTTATTTTGAAATAATAGAGACATTTCAATTTTATTACATTGACGTATATAGCTTTACAACTTACTCGGGTTCTTTTTATTATTATCCGCCTTTAGTCCTACTTTGTCGTGACGACAAAACTTCATAGGTACGATTTTTGCTTCGACATCTGAAAAACAATTTCTAAATACAACACAAATATGATGGTAACTCCTGCAGTTCTTTTACTGTTTAATAAAAAGGCTATTTAGGTACTCTATTTAATTAAAAATAATTATGCAATATATATATATATATAGTAGGTATCTATTTTGACATTAGTATGCGTATGCATTCTCTTTATATTACAATTGACAACATTTCGATATTAATAAGCCCCTAAAACAATAATACCATTTCTTTATTTTTCTAGCCCGAGATCAAAAATATATTTTCCTTATTACATTACTTCGGAGAAAAATAATATAATCCTAAAAACGTATGAAGACGTCATTTATACGGCCGAATGAGTAGTCTTTTCCTAAGCGTAATATAGATTTATTAGGGTGAAACGAATAATGTCATGATATGACACAATTGTCAATATTAAAATCTAAGACCAATTAAAATCTAATATCCTACTGCTGTCTACTTATATGCTTCCCGTGATGCTAGTAATTCCTTGGCACTACGTGTTTCCGCAATATTGTAACATTCATTTTCGTAAATTCCAGTAGCATTAAATAGTCTACTTTCGGTATGTTCCCGCTGTCGGCAACTTGAAATACCCTTCAGAAACTTTCATGACGACTAATTAAATATAGACCGGGAATAATATCAGTTGTTATAGGTTAAAACTAATTCAAACTAAAGAAAAAATACAATGAGATGAACACCAGCAGCACGCATGATAACCACGGCGACGCTGGACCACAGAACAATAATACTCATGCGCTGGACTCAGGAGTCAGGACTGTGACAGTTTTATGACATGTCAGAGTCAAGCAAAGGCATTTCGCCATTCAACCGTATATATGACGTCATTTGGCGTTTACATCTGTTTAGAATAGACTGAATTCAAAACTTAAAATTTTATATGAAAGCAACTTAGTTTCGAAAAAAGGAAAAATACGGGTGTCCTACTTTTGTATCTAATTTCATTTAACGTAGTAATATAAGCATGTTCAATGTTCTTCTTTCGATTGGATAACCCAAAGGTTGACTGGTAGATAATGCCTTTTGGAATTATGTCCGCCTTGTGTACCATCAATGTACATAGAAGTTTAAATAAATAAAACGAATTCTTTATTAAAAACCCCTTGTCATCATCATTTCGGCCAAATGAAGTCCTCTGCTGGACACAGGCCACCCCCAAAGATCACCACAACGGCTCATTGGGGGGTTTTGCCATAATCGCCACGCTTGGCAGACGAGTTGGCGATCGCAGTGAGGTGTTAATGTACTCGAAGGACGCTGTTGCCCATCCTCCGTCTAATCCCTTAGTCGACATTTACGACACCCGCGGTAGGATATGGGGTGGGGGATTCTGAGCTGGCACCACACGGCAAAACCCCTTGTGGCTCCTGGCAAAGTACTGACCACCCCTCTCCATCCAGAAGGTGTAGTAAAAGGAGAATAAGGGTAGAGGTCGAGAGGATGAGCAGCAGCATCCTCCCGTGTGCTAATACCAACATACTGCGACCACCAATCGGCGTGCCAATGGCTGCCTGCCGTGGTGTTTTTGGAACGAAGTACTTTTACGCAGCTTACAGTAAATTAACTGACAGAAACCGTCACGTAAAGAAAAAGCGTTATGTCCCCCTCCCTGTCTCCTTTTCCTGTCTTTCTCTCTGTCTCTTTTTATAATATACATTAAGCGCTCTTTCCCTCTCTTTCTATTAGATACGGTTGTATGTGTGTGCGTGCGATTATCGAGATTGGAGCAGCAAGCATTGTGCGCGGTGTAGATATTATGTAAACTTATTTCTTGTTATTGTTTTAATTGACACGGGATTTATATTGTGTCATTATTGCAAGTAAGGAACTTCGTTCCTGACGAGGGTCCCTGAAGGCACTTTTTTAGGTGAATATCCTGTATGGCCGCTCATGCTAGTGATCATTGGGAGTCATGTTTAGCAGTGGAGGTATGGTTAAAAATCTTACCATCGTGACATTTAATGTAATCTAATTCACATTTATTTAGAACTATGATGTAGATAGTCTGCTTCATATCCAACCGCTCAAGTTTAACGCACTCCGGCTCTTCGACCGTTGAGCATTTGATTTTTCTACATTTCTCATTTATTTTCGGTACGATCAGCTTTCTCCGTAACTTCAATTCAGCTTTATAGCATATAGCTGTTTGGACAAATACTGAAAAAAAAACATGATTTTTAAAAAACTCTTTCTATAATCAAACTATTTTTCATTATTTTTGTATCCTTGTCAGCAAACCCTTTCATTCGATACCCATACGATAAATAGGCGCATAAAAAATAACTGGTCGGCCATCTTTGGGAGTCCACCATATTGGATTAAAGCGGCCTACTCAAAGCACTGCCTGCAGGGCCCTATATGCGGTATCGCTGCCTGATTGTATGGCGTGAAGTTTTGCAGAGCTGATATTTATAATCTGTTCCCTGCGGCAGGCCCGCAGTGTCGTTCTGCAGGCCTACCAGGCGATCTCCCCACTACTCTGATAAAGATGTCTGGCATACGATTCCCTTCTGCACACTGCGACCCTCTGGCGCTGTATAATTTATTTTAACATATCTTATATTGGATATGATTGCAAGTGTTTTAACTTGCAATCAAGGGTTTAATATTTAAACATTGGAATTGATTATATTATTAATGTAAAATAAATTGACATGACCCATTTAAAATTGTATTTTTTAAGTTATTTACTTAAATATTTACACCTTGACATTATATACCTTGACATTTGACTTGACTCAGTTGAAATTACATAATTTTTTATGTTATTTACTTATATTCAATAACTTGACATTATCTTGAACAAATTCATTTAAAATTTCATTTCTATTAATGTTAGTTTCTTATATTTAATATTATGACATTGACTATTAGTTATTGTTAATATTGTTCTTGTAACATTATATTATAATATTCATACGAAACTGTAAATGTGTGAGAATCATGTAGCCATTGATGTTATTTTTAGTACTTATATTGATTGTCTTTTGCCTGGCTGTATTGGTCTGTCATACTCACTAAAATGTCTTGCTGGCGGTGGTGTTGTGTATCGGGTCGTTCGGTTCCCTACAATATGGTTGAGCTAAGCGATGCTGATGCATGCGTCATGCTCGTGAACGAGTGCCGTTTGTTGGGACTGGTCAGCCGTTAACTGCCACGGCAAATAATTTATTATTATAATTTCATTGTGGTATGTTCCATCTTTACACATTGTCCTACATTTTTCTCGGTATATATATTACAATAAGGTGTATCAATCAACATTGTAATCTCAATTATTTTAAAAGAGTATCCATGGAGTTTCTTGCCGGCTCTTCTCCATGAGATCAACTATTTGGAACCGTGCAACTTAGATTCTGACGTTTCATAAGTGCCAATATTTGGTTTATTTGAAATAAAAAAATTTGACTTTGACTTTGACTTTGACTTTGACTCACACTGCAAGTAGTACCGTGTGTAAAGCAATCGGACCGATATCGGCCGCGCGCCACCATTTTGTTTGTTTATAGCCAAATAAATAAAAGTTAAATAAAAGATTTTTAATTATACCTAGACTTGTGTCTAGGTCCACCAAGGGTGCGGATATGGATCGCACGAGGATATCTAACGGTCTCCTTGGAGGTTTGTTGGCGTGCTTTCCGCCTTTTGATATCCTGGCGGAACTGGATGCGCGGGTGTATAAACATGCTACCTCCGCCAAAGTGCTGAAGCCTGTGCCTTCAGGGGCGCTCGGAAGTTTGAGACGGAAGGCTCGGCGGTGTGCACACGACCTGTGGCGCGAGCGACTGGGACTGCCGCTCAGACCGTCTAAGGAGCAAGCGCGTCATATTCCACCTGGTGCAGGCAGACACGGCTGTTTCGGTGCCTACTTGTACAGCATAGGACGCGAAGTCACGCTACAGTGCCGCCATTGTGGAGATGATCAGGATACCGCACAACACACGCTCGGAGAGAGCCTTGCGTGGGCTGCCGAGCAGCAGATCCTGGTCAATCGGATCGGAAAAGATCTCTCTCTGCCAGCATAGTGGCGGCTACGCTGACAGAGCATGAAAATTTTAGTGCTGGGGTCAACTTCTGTGAGAGCGTCATGTTCCAGAAACAGTATGCAGATGGGATCGGGAGAGGGCCAGTCCCCTGTTGTTTTTATGTAGCGTTGGGGTTCGCGAGCGCACCTATTGGTGAATCTGCGTGCTCATACTAAGCGACCCCGGGAAGACGGCGATGTGAATGTTATCCCATGCGCAGCACTGCGCATTACGAGGCTTCGGGGGAATCCCTTACAATTCCCCCAAGAAGTGCCTGGGAGGAAGGCTTCTTTACAGTTGCCTTCCCTTAGTAAGGGACGGTGACCACTTTACAGTCACCCCCTCCGAGCCTAAAGGCGTGGCACCAATGGGTGGCTCTAGATGGAGATTATTCAAGTTCCCGAAGACTCCCTTTTGTGCCGATGATGACTAATCCGTTGGTTTTAGCCAGCAGGACCACAACAGGATCAATAAACGAAATCACCAGTAAGGATTTATATAACGAATCAAATGTTTTGTATTCCTTTATTCCCGGAATACTGTGCGATACCATGGGCTTTTGGTATTTCTTTACGAGATCTAATCAGAGATGAGCAGATCCTTGGATAAGATAATCATATAATTGCTTAAGTGTTGTATACAATGTCGGTCCAAAACTAATTAGTGTTTCAAACAGTCAATAAATTTGTTTGTTTAGGGTTCCGAATGTCCATAGGAAAAAACGGTGGAACCCTTATAGGATCACTCGTGGGTCCGTCTGTCACAGCCAATTTGTTCCGAATCTACTGGACCAATTAAGTTGAAATTTAGTACACATATGGATTTCTGCGACCCAAACACGGACGGCACGGTTGGTGCAGTGGCTGACACAGTCGGCTGCTGCGCTCCGGGTCACGGGTTCGATTCCCGCACGGAACAAATATTTGTATGATCTGCAGGTAGTTGTTCCGGGTCTGGATGTATTGTGTGTGGAATTTATGTCTGTAAACGCACCCACGACACAGGAGAAATCGTAGTGTGGGGCAAAGTTTAAAAAGAAACGGGCATGTATCGTAAATAAATGAATTTTGAAAATGGCGGTGCCAATACAGAAAATTAAAGAATAAAGTTTTAAAAACTGTACTGTGTAACATATGAAATGAAAGGGTTGGTTTTGAGGGTTTGGTTTCATAATTTTAAAATGTACAGTTTAAAAGTAATTTATGAAAATGGTGGATCTATCTCCGGAACTCATCATCATATCAGCCACAGGACGTCCACTGCTGAACAAAGGCCTCCCCCTTAGATTTCCACAACGAGCGGTCACATGCCGCTCTCATCCAACGACTCCCAGCGACCTTCACCAGGTCGTCTGTCCACCTCGTTGGAGGTCGTCCCACGCTGCGTTTTCCGGTGCGCGGTCTCCATTCGAGAACCTTTGTGCCCCAACGGCCATCAGTTCTACGAGCAATGTGCCCTGCCCATTGCCACTTCAGTTTACTAATCCTTTCAGCTATGTCGACAACTTTAGTTCTTCTACGGATCTCCTCATTTCTGATTCGATCTCGTAGAGAAATACCAAGCATAGCTCTCTCCATACCTCGCTGAGTGACCTTGACCTTTCTTATGAGGCCCATTGTGAGTGACCACGTCTCTGTTCCATATGTCATCACTGGTAACACACACTGGTTAAAGACTTGCGTCTTGAGGCATTGCGGTATTGTTGACGAAAAGACGTTGCGAAGTTTCCCGAACGGAAAACTCCGGAACTACTAAGCTTAATTTTGTTTTTAAATATATATTTAACTATAGATTACAGGAAAACCTATAAGAAGTCTATGGTCTTAAGATAACATCGTAAATCTTTCAACATAGTGCGTACAAACTTACGTTTGCGGATGGAATGTATGGGAAAACAGGTATTTTAACTACGCTGTCAAGTTTGTTCTTGGGATAAGTTAATCGTACAAGACCGAATTCAACAATAGACAATATATTCAGCAATTTTGGAACCCTCTCCACAACAACTCGCACTTGTCCGGTTTTTTATCCACCGTTATTTCAATTCTGGGGTGCAATTCCTTAAGCCCAAACATTAGTACATCCTTGAATACGGAATCGAAATAACGGTGTAAAACCAATTTGTTATTCGCTAAGACTGGTCCTCATGACTCACTGTCAGTAACGTATCCTTGAATAGCTTCAATCATAACTTAGCGAATACCGAAATTGGTTTTACGCCGTTATTTCGATTCTGTATTTAAGGATGTATGGATGTTTAAGCTTAAGGAATTGCACCCCTGTAGTCAAGGATGTATGGATGTTTGAGCTTAGAGAATTGCACTACAGCTGTCGCCGAAAGCACCTTAACCCTTGTGGATCTTTTCTGATGACTACTTTTGTGTGGTCAGGGTTACCCCAAAGCCTATATGTGTATAGAACATCGTCTCACTACAGATTCGGATAATAGCTAATATGTAAAAAAAAAACATACCCATGCAAAATATGAAAACACAGACTTTCATTATAAATACTAACGAAATGGAAACACAAAATTGTTAAATTACATAAAACATCGAATAAAAATTCCTATTTTATAGACTTTTTATGATCCTTAGCATCATACAAAAGTCAGTCTTGTATGAAATTAAGAAAAGTAAAATCGTCTAGGTTCTAGAATTTATTGTTTTGTCGCTTTGAAAGATCACAATACAAAGGTATTGAATTGTATCCTCTTCGATGTTTATCGTAGATTATTAGTCTAGACTAGAGAGTAAAGCTAGACTAAGAGAGCTCTCTTCGCGAGACAAGGCTTTGATAGGATTTCACAACGCGGCCCTCTACAGATTTTTTATCTATTACGTAATAGGAGAGCAACTGTCATGGAATCCCTATTAAATAATCAGCCTTTTCCTAACCTTTCTCATCGTGAGAAAGGTTACACGCCTTAATCCGCCACGCTGGCCTAGTTCGGGTTGGCAGAATAGACACTAGGAATATTTTGAAGCCATTCATATGGGTAGGTTTTCTCATGATGTTTTCCATCACCGTTAACGCAAGTGTTAATCAAATTATGATCCGCTTATGAATCCAAAAAGTCAGAAGCGTGGGCCGGGATCGAACTCAGCTTGCCGTTCATGCAGGAGGATTCCTGCATGGAAGGCAAGCGTTCAACCACTAGGATATCACTGCTACTTCACTGTTACTTTCACTATTAAGTTAGTAATATTGTCCGTAGGATTATTGAATGAGATAGCGGCCTTACGGCATGGTTGGCGCAGTGACTGAGCAATTAGCTTTCTGCACTGCGTGTCGCGGTTACGATAATATTTGTTTTTAACGTCCCACACTCGGATTTCGCCTGTGTCGTGGGTGCGTTTACAGACATGAATTCCACATACAATACACCCAGACCCGGAACAACTACCTGCAGATCATACAAATATTTGTTCCGTGCGGGAATCGAACCCACGACCCGGAGCGCAGCAGCCGACTGTATCAGCCACTGCACCAACCGTCATAGTTAGATTTTGGGACAAAAAAAAAGGTGATTATTAATAAAAGATATTATTCTGTTTTAGTATGTATATTGATTATTATCATTATCATATCAGTCAAAGGACGTATATTGCTGAACAAAGGCCTCCCCCATAATTTCCACAGCGAGCCGTTACATGCTGCCCGCATCCAACGACTCCCAGCGACCTTCACAGGCGGGCTGATTACCTAAGTCGCAGACGCTTGCAACAGGCGTAAATTGCCCCAACGCTGGTATTACCTATTTGCCGATAGCGTCTAAACAGGCGAAGATCTCTGACGCGCCTCTGTCGGACAATCAATGGACTAAAACCGTTCATTATTTTTAGTTCCACTTGTCACTACTGGCGCTAGTAACTATGCATCTTCCACAATAGCGACTGGCGGGCGATGCCTTACGTAATACCAATTTTTTTGACGCTTTGCCACCGGTGGATCCTTGGCTGCGCGATAGCTGCTATCGCGTCTGCTGTTGCTGTTTTTAGCTAATCAGCCTGCCGGTCATTTGTCCACCTCGTTGGAGGTCGTCCCACGCTGCGTTTACCAATGCGCGGTCTCCACTCAAGAACCTTTTTACCCCAACGGCCATCAGTTCTACGAGTAATGTCCACCGCTCATTGCCACTTCAGTTTACTAATCCTTTCCTATCTTCATATATCATATATTTAATCTCTTAGAGAAATACTCTCTCTATAGCTCACTGAGTGACCTTAAGCTTTCTTATGAGGCCCGTAGTGAGTGGCCACGTCTCTGTTCTATATGTCATCACTTCACACACACTGGTCAAAGACTTTCGTCTTGAGGCATTGTACACGAAAAGACGTTGCGAAGTTTTCCGAATGCTGCCCAGCCGAGTCGTATTCGACGATTGACCTCTTTCTCGAAGTTGGTCCCTCAGCAACTTCGAGAACAGAGCTCCGAGCGGATATCGATATATAGTGCTTTGTTTAACCCAAAGGTTGACTGGTAGAGAATGCCTCATGGCATTAAGTCCGCCTTATGTATACTCAATGTACATAAAAGTTTAAATAAATATCGGGATGGGCATTTGACATGACTGTCGTTTTCCCCATGTGCATTTTAAGGCCCACTTGTCAAATTCAAATTCACTTGTTCTGTTGTAGAAAATTTGCATATCACTTTTTGCAGTAACAAAGTCGATACTCGATATATATATATATATATTGAAGATAGTGGTTCTCCTTGACACGGCACGTATTGTTAGAGGATTTTTAAATTTTTTGATATATTTTATTTTTGTATTGTGTATTTAAAATGTAATATAATATGCATATATGTTAAATAAAGAAAATAATAATAAGGTGTTGCTGGGGAGTTTGTTGCGCCGTTTCTTGTCATCATTTCATAACTTTAGTCTGTTTTGAATAAAATTATTAATTCATATGTCATTTCATTTCATCCGCCGGTTTATCCCATAGTCGCATTTTACGTATACCCAAGGGATGAGATGGTTTGATACTATTCGTAGCCGGCAACACACGTTGACCTGACCTCATTGTACAGGTGTAATTCTGGTGTGAGGCAAAATTGGTAAGAACATTCAGTGAAAGAAAACAGCCAAGCGCGAATTGGACTCGCGAGTCCAATTCGCGCTTGGCGTCTTTAAGTTTCCGTAATCAATTAGCAGTCGGCTACGAATAGCACCAACCCATCGAATCCCGTGGGTGTCGTAAAAGGCGACTAAGGGATTAGCCGGAGGATGGGCAGCAGCGTCCTTCGAATACATTAACAACTCAACTGCGATCGCCAACCCGCCTGCCAAGCGTGGCGATTATGGCAAAATCCCTCAATGAGCACACAGCACACCGGTACACAACATATCGGTCGTTGTGGTGATCTTTGAGAGAGGCCTGTGTCCAGCAGTGGACTTTATTCGGCCGAAATGATGAATCAATTAGCAACACTTATATTTTTTCCTAATTAGCTAATCATCATATCGGCCATTTATAAGTCCACTGCTGAATAAAGGCCTCCCCCATAGATTTTCACAACTGTGTCATCATTTTGGGGGGTATTTGCCAATACTCACCACGCTTGGCAGGTGGGTTGGTGAGCGCAGTATGGCTACCGTTTCACAGAAGGGACGCTGCTGCCCATCCCTCTGGTTTAGATTCCCTTAGTCGCCTTTTACGACATCCACGGGAGGAGATGGAGTGGTGCTATATTCTTAATCCGGACACCACACGGAATTAGCTGATGCGTTGCGGTAACTTAATTTATATAAACATATATTTATTTATATACTCTATATTGTACACCATAATTTACATAAAAAAATCGATCAAAAATCCATTAGGTTTAAGTGCATTGTATCCGAAAAACGTCAAGAAAGGTGAACTGTCGTCAATAGTATAAATTATACAAATATTTAAATCGTCAAGTATCATTATGTAGACAATTCCTACAAAAATATTGACACAGAATAGTGTTTTATTCGAAACACAAAATAAATTAAGTCAATCAGATAAAATTGTTTTTTTGAACAAGTGTTAGCAGAATAAAATGTAGTGATGATTCATGCATGTTAGAAAATAATCGTAGAATTCGTAGACTGAGTGTTGTTCTTTTATTTTTAAGGTTTTGAGTTTGCCACACTCATCTGCAAGCGTGGGAAGAATATTTTCATTCGTCAATTTGATAAAACTTAACATCATAGGTAATACACTTTCTACTCGACTGATTCAATGAAGACTTATGTCTTCTCCACACAAAAAGATTTCGGAGAAATTAATCAATAATATTATAACTTAAATTGAATCAAAAATAATATAAAATCTTCACATTTGCCACATTGATGCTGTCATTGTCAATTTCAATTTGTCACTAACACAGTAACGCTACTGAAAAACAAAAACTAAATTTGTCGTTTTGTCAATCAATATGTCAATCGGAAAGATGGATTAACACACAGACAACGTTCTCTTTAACTTACAATTTGCAATAGATCTTCAAAATTTACGTTTACAGTATGGATGAATATCTTACAACAACCTTGTCAAAATTGGTAATTTTTTTATTATTATGTTTATCTTGACTTTGAAGGCACTATCCTGGTTGATCCAAGTTGATTCTCGATCCTTGGTTATCCGTAGTATTTGCTTAATTTATGACACAGTGCAGCTGATTATTATATTAGGTATAGTGCAAAACAGATAATTTAATACTTATCTATCAGCCCATACCTGGCAAAGCCTTCTAAAGAGATACTCATAATCAACATACTTGGCAACAACCACCATGCTTGCCAAAAATCACATTGCTTAGCAAAAACGACCATGTTTGGCAACAAGTTTGATCGAACAATCATTTTTGTAAAATGTAGATTGAGGATTAGAATTAGAATTTTGTAGATGTAGAATGTGTTCTGTATTATAAATCCTTCATTTGATAAAGGCATAGCAATTGGTAGCATAGTTTGCACAGTGGCTAAACAATTGGTTTCTGCACTACTTCTTGAGGGTTTGATGCATGGAACAAATATTTGTATGAACTATAGATAGATGTTTCGGGTCTGGGTGTTTGTGCTTGTGAGATTTATGTCTATAAACTGTACCCATCATATAGGAGAAATCCTAGTGTGGGGCATTGTTTAAGCATGTTAATATGTTTTTTTTTTTTCAGAATACAAACAAATACAATGAATTAAATCTGGTAATCGGCAACGAGAGTTGTGATCTAGACTCTGCAGTGAGCGCCATAGTCTTTGCAAGTTTTTTGAACTGGCAGTACAACCAAATAAAATGCAAAGTATGTACCAAAGCTCAGCGTACTGACGATATTGTGTATAAAGATGATATCTTTGTGCCAATATTAAATGTGGATAGGCATGATTATGGTTTGAAAACCGAAGTAATGTTTTATTTTAGGGAACAAGGAATTCTTGAAAGTAATCTGGTTTTTAGGTAATTATTTAGTGTTTTTATTTTAATTTTTCATTGCCTTTTTTGTGTAACTGGCAATATGACCAATTCTTATTCCAAGGCCAAGAAGTGTTTTTTTTCTGTGCTCAATTGCATTTAATCAAGAAATTGGGATGTCTGGTAAATGGCAGTATAGTGGTATAGAATGTGGGATCAAGTATATCGACGCTTGAAAGGTAAAATGTGTTAAGCGACAAGATTTATTCAACTGAGTTAGAACATTCGACGCGTTCACAAGCTTGCCGCTTATCCCTTTTTGCCTTTCAAGTGTTGATATGTTACAGGGATAACAATTCATTTATTTATCACTAGCTGTAACTTTTTATTTATTTATTTCTGTTACATAAGACTAAGTCTATATCTGATGTCTGATATGAGTTTACACAATGGCCAATTAAATGTACTCTTAGGCCAGCCATTGTCTGACGAATGCAAGCATATTTGGTTTTTCCTGAAAATGTGTTTAAAGGTGAGGCTGGAAAGGATAGGGTAGACGGAAGTACATTATAAGCGAGTAAGTGCTGGTATAGTGTGGTGTGTGCCATGTGTGTTGTTACTGCGACTTGCGTGTCACACATCATATTGTATCGTGAATGATCCCATGAGGCTGGCATAGTCACCTAGAGTGTACTGAAGCCTCATAAATTAGATTAAAAAAAAAAAAAAGTCTATATCTTTCTTAAGTGAACTTGATATCCTATGCCCTATTTTACGACATAACAGGCAGAGAGGCAGCCCGCCAAATTTCATTTGAATCCATTTAGCCATTTGAGTGTGATGGCGCCTCAAGCATATAATAATACGTAGATATGTATTAAAATAGGATAATATACAGGGAGTTCATTTAAACAGGACACCTGCTCTAATATGCTGTAGTATAACATGAATACATCCTTATTAGGATGCATTATAGTAACATACTCGAACAGAGAGAATATAAAACAGAGATACAGTACGAGTTCTTAGTACGAGTTTCTTTTTGCAATCGAAACGAAACGTAAACTTTTACTGCGTTCGGCGCTCCGATTGGTTGAAGAATTTGGTGCGGGCCAATCGCAGTGTCGAACGCGGTAATCATGTAGATTACTATTACGATTTGATCTTAAAAAGAAACTCGTACTAGGGGTACTGGTAAAAGTACAGTTGACTTCATATGTCCTACATATGTATTCCCCTTAACATAGTACATTTGAGGTGTTTGAACTTGCATCGGACATAAATAGATAGATATTACTGCCATTGACGGCACGGTTGGTGCAGTGGCTGATACAGTCGGCTGCTGCGCACCGGGTCGTGGGTTCGATTCCCGCACGGAACAAATATTTGTATGATCTGCAGATAGTTGTTCCGCCCCACGGAGACTTGGGGGACCGTTTACAATACCTCCCCGAGAAGTGCCTGGGGGGCGGCCTTTTTTACAGCCGCCACCCTCCGCTAGAGAGGGTGACCGCTTTACAGTCATCCCCTCCGTGATGTGTCTAAAGGCGTGGCACCAATGGGCGGCTCTAGTGTGATCTTACGAGGACTTGGAGCCTCCCTTGTGCCGACGATGATCACCTCGGTGGTTTCGCACGGAACAAATATTTGTATGATCTGCAGATAGTTGTTCCGGGTCTGGGTGTGTTGTGTGTGGAATTCATTTTTATGAACACCAAACAATATATAGTAAGATGTAAGATTTCATTTTATATTTTATTACAGCAATATCAATATCACGTAGTTTGGTCAACATTTGAATCTTAATGCCAATCATCATCATGATTTCGGCCGAATGGAGTCCACTGCTGGACACAGGGCTCCCCCAAAAATGTCCACAACGACCGATATGGATGTGTTGTGGGCTCATTGGGGGGTTTTGCCATAATCGCCACGCTTGGCAGACGGGTTGGCGATCGCAGTTGAGTTGTTAATGTACTCGAAGGACGCTGCTGCCCATCCTCCGGCTAATCCCTTAGTCGACTTAATGCCAATAGAAAATTCGAAAGGCGACAAGAATTTTTTCATTTTAGACTCGAGAAATCGACGCTTGAATGACAAAACGGATAAGTTGTGAAATTGAATTATAGCAGTTACAATCACAACTACTATAAATCAATTTCACAACTTAACCCTCTTGTCTTTCAAGCGTCGATATTATATTAAATACATTTTGAGAAGTAAAATAATCTCGATGAGTCGTGAGAGCTGCATTATCTTTCAAAATTTCGAATTATAATCTATACAAATAAATAAAATTGAAGTGTCTGTTTGTAATATCAAAATAACAGCTTTTTACTAAATGCATATGAAAGTACGAGTGTACAGGGTGTCCAGTAAATAGCACGACATACTGCAGGGGGTGAGAGCTTGGGTCAATACCTACCAAAAAACACAACATATGTTCAGCAAAATCTTACGGATTTACAGTAGTACAAAATTATAGTAGTACAAAATTGTACTGTGAAAATTTAAATAAAAATTGTATTTCTTGAAAACATTTTAGTTTTTAATAGAATAAAGACTTATCAATGAGTAAAGTAACTATTCACAAATAATTTGAGGTAAAAAGAAACTAGAAAAGGAATTTTTCATTACGAGATGCTTAAAAATCTGTGTCATGGTAGAGATTTTTCGATATTTCGGAAAATTTTGTACTCCTTTAAATCCGTAAGATTTTGCTGAACATATATTGTGTTTTTTTGGTAGGTATTGACCCAAGCTCTCACCCCCTGCAGTATGTCGTGCTATTTACTGGACACCGTGTATACGGAACATATAACAAATATATAACAAATAATGCATTATACATTTTTTTGTCTGTCTGTCTGTTTGTTCCGGGTAATCTCCGAAACGGCTGGACCGATTTTGACTGGGCTTTCAATGGCAGATGGCTGATGTTATAAGGAATAACTTAGGCAATTTTATTTTAGAAAATTAATTGGGGATCCGCGCAAAATAAACCCTTGAAATTCAATATTCTGTCAAGTGCCTATCTCGAAGTACTCTAAGGGTGAGATTCAGAAACGAGTCTAAGCGTGAACTTACGCTTCCATCTGTCAAAATGCACTACTTACGCCCCTAATTTTGACAGATGGAAGCGTAAGTTCACGCTTAGACTCGTTTCTGAATCTCACCCTTAATGTATTTTAAATTAAACGCGGGTGAAACCGCGGGTCCCAGCTAGTGGGATAATATAATGCAGTTTATTTCAGAGATGACCATGACTTGAAGCAGCTGATAAACAAAACTAAAACCAAAATTGTGCTTGTTGACCATCATGTTCTATCCAAGAAAGACCAATTCCTCGCGCCGTATGTCGTCGAGATAATTGACCACAGGTAACATTTGTATCAATGCTTACTAGTGATGTCCCGTGCCGAGTCAGGTTGACGTCGATCGGAGCAATATCCAAACATATTGAGGATTTTAACGACACGAACAGTTTTTGAAAACTGCACAATCCCCACTAGTAATTAAAAGGCCCATTGTGCTTAGGACCGTGGGCCCTGAGTGGACAGTCAAATATTGTAATAACGTTTCAGTTTTTAGTTTCTTAAGTGTGTCATCATTTCGGCCGAATGAAGTCCACTGCTGGACAGGCCTTCCCCAAAGATCACCACAACGACCGATATGGGTGTGTTGTGTGCTCATTGGGTTTTGCCATAATTGCCACGCTTGGCAGACGGGTTGGCGATCGCAGTTGAGTTGTTAATGTACTCGAAGGACGCTGCTGCCCATCCTCGGGCTAATCCCTTAGTCGACTTTTACGACACCCACAGGGGGAGATGGAGTGGTGGTATTCTAAGCCGGCACCACACTTCTGTCCAGCAGTGGACTTAATCAGCTGAAATAATGAATCCATAATTCAAACAAATCCTATTGATATGTCCACGATGGGGCCCAGAATGGGCATTCCCCTTTACACTATGACTGAAAGTCGATTGATTCGAGATTAAATTATGTCTTGACAAAAAGTTTGTATTTTGGTCCTCTTAAAGTTTAGTCCACCTTAGATCTCATCACAATACAAGTTCGTTTGACATTGTTTCTTAGTTTAGGAGAATACAATTTGTGATATTCACGACGCAGACTAATAATAATAATGAGTTTTTATTAGCGGCCAAATATGTTACAAAACAAATGAGCTCTGTCTCCTGGACTAGGTTGTAACCTTTTCATTTCGGCCGAATGAAGTCCACTGCTGGACACAGGCCTCCCCCAAAGATCACCACAACCACCGATATGGATGTGTTGTGGGTTCATTGGGGGGGTTTCGCCATAATCGCCACGCTTGGCAGGCGGGTTGGCGATCGCAGTTGAGTTGTTAATGTACTCGAAGGACGCTGCTGCCCATCCTCCGGCTAATGCCTTCCCTAGTACATAAATTTAGCTAGATATTCGGTAAGTACATACAAGCAAGTACATCATAAAAATCACAATAAATGCCATAAATAAAATGAAACGAAGCAAGTAGATTATAGTAATTAATTAAATGTTAAGAAATAAGGCCAGGCTGTTTGTGTTGCATCAAATCCCTATCCAATGGATTTTTGTGAATATGTATATGTATTTATGCATGTGTATGCATGTGTGTGTATGTTTGGCAGTGTGTGGGGTGTGAAAATTCTCGGGGGTCGCGGGTGCGCAGATTGGGGAGTCTGCGTGCTCACACCGAGCGACCCCCGGGAAGACGGTGGTGCGCACGTGGTCACGTGCCGCCGTGTGCGCAGCACAGCTCAAAGCGAGGCTTGGGGGGATCCTTTACAATCCTCCCCGAGAAGTGCCTGGGGGGGGCGACCTTTTTACAGTGGCCTTCCCTCCGCTAGAGGGGGTGACCGCTTTACAGTCATCCCCTCCGTGATGTGCCCAAAGGCGTGGCATCAATGGGCGGCTCTAGTGTGATCTTACGAGGACCTGGAGCCCCCCTTCGGTGCCGAAGATGACCGCTCCAGTGGTTTAGCCGGTAGGAGTCCGGCATACCCCTTCGCCCTACCCCGGGGTGAAGGAAGTTCCATGTAGAATTTCCACTGGAGACCAATAAAAAAAGGTGTGTGAAAGTTGTATGCGTGGGTATGTGCCTTGTTAATAAGTTACTCTTAAAAGGAGAAAGACTAGATCGGAACTATATTTTGACAACATAATTACGAGAGTTGGCTCTGTGATGTTAATTTGCCTCATTAATTAGTTATTAAGTATTCTCGTGAAACTTGTATTTCTGTGCTTTAGTAAATTATTTTCTCCAGACCCATAGACAAAACGGAGTGGCCTTACAAAGATGACACACGAGCTTACATAGAGATTGTAGGTTCTTGCTGCACCCTAATAGCCCAGAGGATCAAGGATCTAGGCACCTTAATAGCTAAAGATGTCGACTTCTTTAACGCTTACCCGATCTGCAGTGAAATGTTGCATGGTAAGTGATTTCATCATCTTCATCATTTCAGCTGAAGGCCGTCCATTGAACAAAGTGCTCCTCCTGGCTTACAACGTTGCTCCTCCTGGTTTACAACGTTGCTCCGCTCGTGTCATCATCACGTCTGCCAAAAGGCCTCCCCCATAGTTTTGCACGACTGTTGTAGTCATAATTTTTTCAGTACTTACAACGTTTGGCAGGCTGGTTGGTGATTCGGGAGTCGTGGGTGCGCAGATTGGGGAGTCTGCGTGCTCATACCAACCGATCCCTGTAACAACGTAGGCACGTGCCGCCGCGTGCGCAGCACAGCGCACAGCGATGCTTGGGGGATCCTTTACAATCCTCCCCGAGATGTGTCTGGGGACGGCGACCTTTTTACAGTCGGCTTCCCTATGCTAGAGGGGATGACCGCTTTACAGTCATCCCCTCCGTGATGTACCTAAAGGCATGGCATCAATGGGCGGCTCTAGTGCAATCTTACGAGGACCTGGAGCCCCCCTTCGGTGCTGGAGATGACCGTTCCAGCGGTTTTAGGAAGGGCAAAGGGGCATGCCGGGTTCCTACTGGGAGGGACCGAGAAAGTTCGTGATGAATTTCAACTAGGGAATAATTTAAAATAAGGCTGGAGAGAATAATGGCTACTGCTTCAAAGAAGCGACGCTGCTACCAGTCCCGCTGGTTTAGAGTCCCTTGGTCGCCTTTTACGACTTTTTTTTCACGGGAGGAGATGCAGGGTTTCTATAATCCAGACACCACACAGGTAGCACAATACATTAACATATAATTATTATTAACCCCAATGAAAGTAGCGAGACGTCGCTGATATTGAATATATTAAGAGCTAGAGAAGATAATCGAATCAAAATAATTATGAAATTCGCTAAAAAAAATACGACTCTTCTACAATTAATAATAAAAGTAAATACCGTCGTTGCGCCTGCCAAAACTGCTGTTTTTTGTTCGAAATAGGTTCTTAATGCTAGGTTCGAAGGCGTATATGCCTGAAAAACCCAGTTTGTAGTATATCTGATAGTTTAGAATATAGTAAAATCAGGTGTCAGTATGTTGTTTTGGCGAAAACATTACTTGAAAATTTCTTCATGAGTGCAATAGACAAGTAGCGCTCTAAAAAGTTGGTTTTTTCACATAGCAGATTTTGCAGGCGCAGCGACGATACTCAATTAGTTAGCCTGTTTCCTCATAAGATTTAAAAAAGATACGCCAGAGGCAGCCCTAGTGGAGGGTAGTGTTGCTTAAAAATCGACTATCGATCTATCGATAGTACTAACCCTAAAACATTCATACTATCGATTGGCCTATCGATAGTATCGATATTATCAATAGTATCGATACTATCGATTTTATTTTACATATCGAACAATACTATCGATAGTATCGATAGTTGAAATTATACAATAGTATCGATATTATCGATAGTATTACATGATTTTTGATTATCGATAGTATTTACGACCCAGTTCGATAGTATCGGCACTATCGATACTATCGATAGTATTGTTGCAAAAAATCCATTCAATACTATCGATACTATTGATAATATCGATACTATCGATAGGGCAATCGATAGTATGAGTGATTTGGGGTTATATGACACTATCGATTGACTATCGATAGCCTATCGATTTTTAAGCAACACTGGTGGAGGGTACACTTGTTTTGATATCCCTATTGACAGCAACGTTAAACGTACATTGTAAAAATGGAATTAACGGAAGATGATGTACCCGGAATAAATGAATCCACGCCAAACACCTTTTCGTGTCAACTTGAGGTTTCATAAATGGCACATATTTTATACCATCTTGTTTATATCGACTATCCGAAGTGCAATTCGAATGCACTATGTTTGGTAGGCATGATAATTTATTTTTTAATTTATTTATTACCTAATTTATTTATTTCAATGATAAGATGTGCCTTTAACGTTACTGTCAATGGGGAAATCAAAACACGCGTACGTGTGCCATTATGGCCTTTTACAGCTTCCACGGAAATAGTGGAGTATATTCTTAATCCGGACACCACAAGGTCAAGTATATATGATGAACAAATTATATATGATGAACAAATTATATATGATGAACAAATTATATATGATGAACAAATTATATATGATGAACAAATTATATATGATGAACAAATTATATATGATGAACAAATTATATATGATGAACAAATTATATATGATGAACAAATTATATATGATGAACAAATTATATTTTGCAG
The DNA here is from genome assembly GCA_947459985.1 of Diloba caeruleocephala. Lineage (NCBI taxonomy): Eukaryota > Metazoa > Arthropoda > Insecta > Lepidoptera > Noctuidae > Diloba > Diloba caeruleocephala. The sequence continues at coordinate 3,532,362 of OX381633.1, read as the reverse complement.
CGACTATAGTTCTAGATACAGTGAATCTATCTAAGGAAGTCAAGAAGGCCACTCCGCATGATGAAGAGATCATATTATTTTTGGAGAATCTGCTCAAACCAGCCGATTATAAGAGCGAACGGTGAGAATTTTCCGGAATGCTACTCTAATCTTGCTTTTTGGTTGTGTGGGTCCATAATAAAATTCCTTACTTCATAATTAAATATGTAAAAAAATGTTAGAAGCAGCAAAACATGCACTAAAATAAATTCTCATAGAGACATACCTACTCATATACATGCATTGATAGCGGCAGTAGCACTGACGTAGAGTTTCAAGCTTATCGGTTTATCATCAGATACATTCCGGCGAGTGTGCATTGGAATTGCATGATTTAATTCTTCCAAGCCCATTCCATCGACAACCAGGCGAACGGCATTACGTCATAGGGATGTTACGAAGCTCCAAATCCGAATCCGATTTCGGGGCTCCGGTCCAAATCTTACTCTCGATTCTGGATCCGATATTATCATAGGTTTTAACGGAACTCGGTGGTCGAGAGTTATGGGTGAGATTCAGAAACGAGTCTAAGCGTGAACTTACGCTTCCATCTGTCAAAATGCACTACTTACGCTCATAATTCTGACAGATGGAAGCGTGAACTTAGCTTAGACTCGTTTCTGAAACTCGTCCTTAGTGTCATGCGGGTTGCGACCAATGGCGGATCCATAGACTGCTGGCGCCATGGTCCCATCCAAAACTATGCGATGCAGTTGTCCTTAAACCTAGAAGAAGCAACAATAATCCCTGAAAAATCTTGACACGAGACTGAGACGGAAACGTGACTAATGAGAAAAAAAAAAGATCATTACTCTGTTGTTATTAATAAAACCTCCATCTGCCTTGACGGCACAGTTGGTGCAGTGGCTGATACAGTCGACTGCTGCGCTCTGGGTCGTGGGTTCGATTCCCACACGGAACAAATATTTGTATGATCTGCAGGTAGTTGTTCCGGGTCTGGGTGTATTGTGTGTGGAATATATGTCTGTAAACGCACCCACGACACAGGAGAAATCCTAGTGTGGGGCAACGTTTTAAAAAAAAAAAGAAAAAAAAAACAGGTTTATTTTATTTTCCAGACGACACTTGCTAGATCGTTTAGTGGCGGCAAGAAGTAATGTGTCTAACCTATCCGCTGCTCATTTGCTGCGAAAAGACGTTAAAATTGTCGGGGACATTTACATCCCCAGTTTCCCTATACTGGTCAAGGTAAGTTCACGCAAGGTTATTATTAACAAGCCTGCCTCAGCGTAATGGTTAAAGAAAAATCCAAAAAATGACGTTAATAATTATGGATGTCATCACCATAATCATCATCAGGTTGTTGCTGAAAACCAGCGCTGCTGGCTCTATATATAGATAGATAGCCGTGTGGTGCCGGCTCAGAATACCACCACCCCATTTCCTCCCGTGGGTGTTGTAAAAGTCGACTAAGGGATTAGCCGGAGGATGGGCAACAGCGTCCTTCGAGTACATTAACAACGCAACTGTGATCGCCAACCCGTCTGCCAAGCGTGGCGATTATAGCAAAACCCCCCAATGAGCCCACAACACACCCATATTGATCGTTGTGGTGATCTTTGGGGAGGCCTGTGTCCAGCAGTGGACTTCATTTGGCTGAAATGATGATGATGATGATGGCTCTAAGTTCGTCCGAAGCCACGACATTATGCTGAGTAATGACCTACATTTCTGCGACTCACAACTTCGTACATCGGTGTTTTATTTGTTGTGTATAATTGTAATCTATTTGTTATTGTTTGGTTGCACAGACTACTTAGACATACTACATATTTTGATTAGATCGAGCAATCACAACCACAGATAATACTGATCCATTGAACTTTATGAACTGGATTATCACAGATTAGTTTCTAATAGACCGATAAGTTTTTATTTTTACTTAAGTGATATTTTTATTTTGGCTGAAGAAAGTGTAGTTTTAAGTCTTGTGTGTAGTTGCGCGTAGAAATAAAAACGTTTTCTTTCTTTCTCTTTCGTCATAGCAGTCAAAGGACGTCCACTGCTGAACAGAGGCTTCCCCATAGATTGCTGCAACGACTGGTAACATGCCCTGTGATATAATTTTGGGGGGGTGGGCGCAGAAGGGACGCTGCTGTCCATCCCTTTGGTTTACGGTTTCTTCATCGCCTTTTACAACATCCACGGGAAGAGATGGAGTGGTACTTATAGTCTTAATCCGGATACCACACGGCCGCCTATATCTACTGCTAAGATAGATTATTACCTGTACATTAATTTGAAATTTATTTCTGTCCATCAGTCTGCAATAACGGCTGGATGAATTAAGATGCGATTTTATCGTTGTATAATCAATAGCCAAGTTCATATTTGAAATTGTCCGAAATTATTCGGATATCCGCAATATTTTTAATACCGAAAATAAATTAAAATATCCTTGCCCATATCCGTATCCGAAATTCCAGATCCGTAACATCCCTAGTCTGCACCACACGACAGAAATTAACAGGCAAATAAATGAAAAAAATAAAACAATTATTATGCTTATCAGGAGTTTCTCAAACGTCCCGAAGCCTTGCAAGCTGTATCCGAAGTGCTCGCTCTCAACAATTGTGACATAGCACTTTTGCTTGGAATGGACCTCAATGATGGTCTTCAAAGAGATACTGCTCTCTACTCTCCGAGTAATCCTGAAAAGACTGCGATGGTAAGTTTTTGTTTTAAATAAGTGTCTCCACTAGCGTGGGCAAACGACACAGGCGTACACAGTTTACAGTTGTACGACGGTCACACTAAATGTTTTTGGAGTTGGCCAGTAAGACCAGTTGCCGATTTTTTTTTTTTTTTTTTTTTTTAGAATAAAGGACTCTTTGGGTAACTGTATATAGAATTCTTAAGTCACATTTTTACAATTTGGCGGCAATTTTAAAACTGCGATTTGTGCGCCAAAATGTAGATTAGAGAACATTTTCGCTCCATTATTTATTACGACTTCAATTGCGGTCTTAATCAACAACTATGTTATGATAGACCTCGATTGGCATTTCATTATAAAGCCCTATGTCTTACCACTGTTCGACGGCACGGTAGCGCAGAGGCTGAGACAGTCAGCTGCTGCGCACTGGGTCGCGGGTTCTATTCCCGCACGAAACAAATATTTGTATGATCTGCAGGTAGTTGTTTCGGGTCTGGGTGTAATGTTTGTGGAAATTCTGTCTGTAAACGCACCCACGACACAGGAGAAATCCTAGTGTGGGGCAAGGATTAAAAAAAAAAAGAAAACATCAATTTTATTTATTTGTATTTTATTATTTTATATCATTTTTTCTTGCAGCTAAGCAAATATCTAGAAGAATTTAGCAGTCCTCCATTCGGGCTGTCACCAGAGGTTCTAGCCAATGCCAGAAAATGCTGCTATTACTGGCAACTGAATCTATCCGCGTCGCGTAAACAGTATATACCAGCTCTCACTGCCTTTATAAATAGGAAATAATACAGATTCTATTATAAAGTGTTTTATTTACGACTAGCTGGGACCCGCGGTTTCACACCTCGTTTGATTAAAAAGAAATTAGATTATTCATAAATAATTTTGTGTACTTCGGCATAGACATATTGTATATATATATATTGGATTTCGTGCATGGATTTCTATGATAAAAGTAGCCTAAGTTATTCCTTATAACATCAGCTATCTACCAGTGATAGTCCCGTAGAAATCGGTTCAGCCGTTTCAGAGATTAGCGGTAACAAACACACAGACAGACCGACAGACAAAAAAAAAAAAATAAGCTGTTATTTTGACATTACAAACAGACACTTCAATTTTATTTATTTGTATGTATATGAATGGACAACGTTTGACAAACGGTACCATGGGTCACTCGCCCAAGAGGATGGTAAAATTGACGGACTATTCCCGTTGTACCCCACTTTTTGATATCGGGAAAAAAGATGTCCACCAGTAAACGCCACCCACGCAATAAATGTTCTCCCGGTGACGCTTTATTAATTTGCTGTGTGGTGCCGGCTCAGAATACCACCACCCCATCTCCGCCTGTGGGTGTCGTAAAAGTTGACTATGGGATTAGCCGGAGGATGGGCAGCAGCGTCCTTCGAGTAAATTAACAACTCAACTGCGATCGCAAACCCGTCTGCCAAGCATGGCGATTATGGCAAAACCCCCCAATGAACCTACAACACAGTCGGTCGGTCGTTGTGTTGATCTTTGGGGGAGGCCTGTGTCCAGCAGTGGACTTCATATGGCCGAAATGATGACGCTTTGGATGGAGCACTGATGGACTTTGCAACTTCTTTCCCGAAGTCCGCCAGTGGTGGACAAAAAGAAAACGGGAGCAGTCGAAATTGGCCGCAATGACACACCAGCACCCTAATTAAAAACAGCGACAGCAGCTATCGCGCAGCCAAAGATCCACCGGGGGCATATAGCCTGGAATTGAAAGGCGAGCAAGCAAAGGACATCGGCCAAGATAGGCCCACCAGCGGACAAAAAGAAATGTATATGTAAAACTTGCTTATATTAACGTATATTTACCGTAATTTGTAAATAGCTCAAAACGGCGGGATAGTGGAGATCACAAAAAAAGAACTCGTCAAAGGAAATTGGTTAAAACTGTATTCTCATTGGAATGAGTTGCTATATGCAACATATTATGACATTCTTCTACTAATAAATAACTCACGACTTTAAACTATCATTAGATCTATATCGGTTTATATAAAGCAGTCTTGTTTTCCAAGACACTCGCAAGTATTTGTGTAATATATAAATATTTTGTCTTTGGCTAAAAGTCTAAATGCCAAATCAAATCAAACGTCACGTCAAAATGAATTGAAGATTATTAAATATACCTTTTGTAACAGCTGTTTTAGGTCTAAAATGTGTAATTTATTTATTTATTCATACTCAGCTTTCACTAGCATTATCTATCCCCGTTGTCTTGCAAAATAAAGTACTATATAACCTCAAAATCTGTATCTTTACACTCAAATATCTTTGAATACCCACTGTCATTTTTTATTTTAAGGTTCTTATAATTATTTACGTATTCTGATTATATAATATTATCGCTCTTGTCCGTCGACATGTCGAAGTGGGCCGAACTTACTATGGGCGATGGCCGGTGTCCTTTTGTTCTATGATCGTCCGTCAGAGTGTCCGGTCAGAGATCTTCGCCTGCGTAATCGCTATCGGGAAATAAGTAATATCAAAATGACGTTTGACAGCGGCGTCTGCGCGATTTACGCCTGTCGCAAACCGTCTGTGACATCCGTAATCAGCCCGCGGATCTACTTCGTTGGATAGAATGGCAACAGCTTACGTTGGATGAAATGGCAACAGTTAATGGGAACAACGTGCGACCCACGGTTGCCCCTCAAAGTATAAGGCAAAATTAATACCGTAAGTATTTAAATAATAATACTTGATGGATTCAGTACGACTTTCATAACACATAATGGGTTTATCCAATGATATTATACATTAAAAGAAATAGATATGTTACATGCGCGCCATCTCCATCTCCTCCCGTGGATGTCGTAAAAGGCGACTGAGGGAATCTAAACCAGAGGAATGGGCAGCAGCGTCCCTCCTGTGAAACGATAGCCATACTGCGCTCACCAACCCACCTGCCGAGCGTGGTGAGTATTGGCAAAAACCCCCCAAAATCACAGTTGTGAAAATCTATGGGGGAGGCCTTTGTTCAGCAGTGGACGTATTAACGGCCGATATGATATGATGATGACATGCGCGCCAAAAGTAAGAACCAAACCTCCCCCAATTGTAGCACCTCGCAATCAGTTCGCCCAAGACAGGACAACGAGCACACACTGTCACAATCTGTATTGTTTTATTAAGTAATAACAATGCCCTCGCGCGTATAGAAAATGCACAAACTATCAAGCAAAAAATAAACAAGAACAAGGGATCTCACACTACACGTGAGTAACCAACTATTTAAAATATTTTAATAAAAATACTACTCAAATTATCTATAGAGTATTCTCGAAGAAAACATAGGCTAAGCAAAGAAAAGAGAACACAATTATTCTATCACAGGTGCGACAAAGACATCGAGTACATGTTCATGTTTCTCTCGTAGTTTTTGTGTCTTCTTTCTTACAGCATAGATGTGCAGTTTCATAGTTTTATACCTACATACAGCGAGACTGACACCCGTATTCAAGAACGACACTATGGGAATGCACAGTGGGTTACGACCCACAGTGCATGAAATCTTGTTTCATAAACGTCACTAGAGTGTGGGGCGACACTATGCACCTAGTTAAGTGCACCATCCGCCAAAGTAGCTCATTAGCTACTTTAACGAACCCATAGTGTGGGAGCAAAAGTCAAAATCATCCCTGAAATTATTTAAGGTTACTTATTTAGTTTATTGTTGTTTCGTTTGTTGCTTTTCGGTTACTTTATTAAATATGAGTGGAAGTGAGTAGGACTGACAGATATTTGTAATACCTATGTATTTTTTTGTTTTATATACATTTGTTTTTTTATTGCATAAATTATGTCAGTTAAATAAAACAATCATTATTGAACCTTTAAACTTCCAACTTTCAAACTTGATTTTGTAAATAAATATTGGTCCATAAATGCTATTTCTATTCAAGCTTTTTAATCTCTAAAATATGTTTTCTCTGCCTCCCTATTTATAAATAACTTGAAAAAAAAAAGACCTTGAGCTGAAAATAAATTAATATTAATATAAAACACCACGGCGTATAACGAAATACAGATTACGGAGACGTCAACTTATTGTTAATAAAGACAACTTATGAAAATAAACACGTGTTTTTGGGGTTATGAGACGCCACTTGGTTGAAGATGAATGACAAATTGACAACACGAAGTTAGTTCCGAACCCGACCAATGAAAACACTGCATTCTTCCCTATGCGTTCACCAGTGAAGTATTATTTAAGTATCGTCTATGAAACGAGTCTATGGGCATCTCCGACACTATGAGAAATTGTACACTTCGCAGTAAGAAAGTGCTACACTTAACTAAGGGTTGTTCTTGAATACGGGCGTGAGTTTTGCGCGCCATTTAATATGGACGTAACATATCTATGGTATAATATCATTGGGTTTATCATTATACAACAATGAAGCATGTTAGTAGCTCCTATACCTAGGACCGTTTGTGACAGGAATAAAATATAAAACTGCCTCGCACTCCAAATAGACTGTAAACTAGTAAAAAAACGTATTAAGTAAATACTAGCAACCCACTTTTAAAATTATGTTGACGAGGTTTTAAATAATAATAATTTAGTTTTTAATCACGTAAGTATGTATGTATCTATTGAGTTTATTTATTTATCAAGGATGAGTACGAAACATCAGGTTTTTATTTTATTATTTATTTTTGATACCGTATGTTGCTTCGGGTTCCAGCTGAAAGCCACCGCTGGGCATCTCTGCCTGGCATAAAGCTGACCTACGCCTATGAGATCCGTGAGACACGAATGTTCATATTTTAGCCTTTTTATAATTAGGGTTCCGAACGTCCGAAGGAAAAAACGGCAGAACCCTTATAGGATCACTCGTGTGTCTGTCTGTCACGGCCAATTTGCTCTGGATCTACATACTGAACCGATTAAGTTGAAATTCGGTAGTCATATGGATTTCTGCGACCCAAACATTTATGAAAGAATGACAGCTTTTCTATTATATTATATATTGTCTAATTACAGCATGAATCAAGTTTACTGTGGGAGACTGGTGCCTAAGCTAGGCCGAAGCCTGTGTTTCAGGTCACCAGGCCTCCACCCAAAAAAAAACACCCAACATGTATGTGTAACGTAAATAAACGAGTTTCTAATATGGGGATCCTTTTTGGGGGGCAATATAGAAAATTAAAGAAAACATACTGACGAACTGTACGCCTGTATGAAATTGAAGGGCTTATTGTTTCAAAGTTATTTAAGAAAATAGACGAAAATTTACTATCCCCTCCCCCACTTATCTACGAAACATCTTAGCCTAAAATGTTGAAAAAATACAGAAATACAGGTAATGGCTCTTTACCTATAGATTACAGGAAAACCTATAAGAAGTATATGGTCTTAAAGCAACATGGTAAATATTTCAATACGCACAATGCGTACAAATTTACGTTAGCGGTTGGAATGTCCCATACATTCAGTCTCATTTATTTACGTTACACAAACATGTTTTTCAACTACGATGTTAAGTTTGGTCTTGGGATAAGTTATTGGTACCAGACCGAATCCAACAATAAACAATATATTCAGCAATTTCGGAACCCTCTCCACGCGAGTTCAACTCGAACTTGACCGATTTTTATTTATTCTCAACCCTGTATTCCAATAACAATGTAATAAATTATAGTTTAAAACCGAAACTAAAAAGTAGAAAACAATTTTCAATAAGTTTAAAATAACAGTAGAGTATTAACAAAAAAAATATTTTATTGTAAAAAAGCGTGGGGTGCTTGATGTCATTTGTGGTAAATATTTTTGTGAATATTTGTAAAAGTAGCGTCATCATGAACACATCTGATAAAGCACCCCACGCTTTTTAACAATAAAATATATTTTTTGTTAATCACTCTACTGTTATTTTAAACTTATTGAAAGTTTTCTTCTTTTTAGTTCGGTTATCCACAAAAGCGTGTTTTTTTAAACTACAATTTATCTTCTATTTTTTAATGCGGCTAACTACAATAAATAACTTACTTTTTTGTTTTGCGTATGGCTGAATGTCCATGTTGCCTGTCCATAGTTTCATTAATTCCGGGTGGTAATTATTTACCCAAGCATCTTTCTTTTGACGTTTAAGTTCAGAAATTCTCCCTCCATTACGGTTAAAACAATCTGAAAAATGAGACACTATTTCGATTGTCATTTTCCCGTAATGTATACATCCCCAATTGACGGAACACATACAATTATGAATCCTAACTTCTTTTTGACATTGATCCTAATATAATATTATTGCAAAAACTACAATTATGTTGTCTGTGGTTTTACCATAGACAAAATCTCTAGCATTGTAAAATTGGTGGGAAAGTATAGAACTTTTCGAAGTTTGGCGCTCAGCGATCGCACTGAAGCTGTATTATTGGTAAGTATTAAATATCGTTATTTCCAAACTTACTATATTCACGCAGGGTTTTGTAATATATGTGATGCAATTATATAATAATTGATTTTACTACTACCATTGGCGATTTGCTTTGAGTATATTAAATTTTCATGTCAAGCACAATTTCTGCCCCTCAAAATTAACGCACAGTGGGCTTGCAATGTAAATAATAGATCACCCCTCACCCATGGGTTTCGTAAAAGGTGACTAAGAGATGACATCTAAGAGGATTAACAATATACCGTTATCACCAATCCGCCTGCCTAGCGTGGTGATTATCTCAATATCCCTTACGATTACGATCGCTCATTGAGAGACCAATGTTCGGTAATGAATGCCTCAGTTTGTGGACTTTAATAAAAGAAAGAATGAAAATTGATTAAGCATAATAATGTCTTAGGTTTTCGCGAGTATTACACATTATAATAGAACACTTAACCGGATTCTATCGCGTATATTTTAGATTTTGTTTTTCCTGACGTTTCGAACACTTTGCAGGGTTCGTGGTCGCAGGATGACTAAGGTGACAGGCGTCGTTACAGATTTTAAAAAGTTATTTTATTTTATCTACCGTACAATTATAATCAAAAATTATTTCGATGCAGGCAGTAATCACTCACAGTGTCTTGATGTTTTTTAGTGTGGTATTTGGTTTGGGACTTTATTATTTTAATAACAGGATTCCAAACTGGTGGTACCTGTCAGCCATCTTCTCTATTAAAATTAGGATGTTTTTTTATTTCAATAGCCTCACGAAACATTCTTGGTATAAAAACTAAATCTAAAATATACGCGATAGAATCCGGTTAAAAGTGTTTTATTATAATATTGATTAAGCACCTCAAAAACTAAGACAGTCGTATCTATGGGTGTGCGAGTGTGTAGTTTCACCATCATCATATTAGCCTAAAAACGCCCACTGTTGAACAAAGGCCTCCCCATAATAGTAACGATAATAATTTATTTATTTATCAGACAACAATTAACCAGTTGTTAGTTTAAATTACTTAAAGCTATGTTAGTACTACATCTATAAGCGCAAAATGCAATAAACTTACAGAACTATACCATACAAGGTGTCAGCCAGACGGCTAATAATAATGTCATTTCTGCCTAATTAACACCTGCACGAAGTGATTCATGACTGGCGAATCAACTTCAGAATGCCATTAGAACTTGATCGCGTTCTCTCGACAAGGGACGCCGTCTTTCTCCTCACCATGGCGTAAAAGTCATGAACGCGCGCCTGAGCAAACATGTTCGAGGCACTACAAAAGCCAAAGTCCCAAAAGCAACCTGAAGCTGTTATTATATTGAACCCGCAGGGCATTCAGTGGTTTCCGCGTGTAATTGGCCCACAGGCTGCTCGTATAGAAGTTTTGACAATATGCCATAGATTTCCACAATTGTCGTAGTTTTGGGGGAAACTTGCCGGTAATCACCACGCTTGGCAGGCGACTATTTTATTATTTATTTGCATATTTATTTTTTCGCTTAACTTTAACCTACAGTGGTGAAAAAAAAATCCGTAAGATTTTGCTGAACATATATTGTGTTTTTTTGGTAGGTATTGACCCAAGCTCTCACCCCCTGCAGTATGTCGTGCTATTTACTGGACAACCTGTATAAGGGAGATGGAGTGGTACTATATTAATAATCCGGACACCAAACTGATTATGATATGGTTGTGTAATATGGATAATTATGTAATATTACCAAAATAATTATGTAATTTTAAGCTCAGCGAGCTAGGAGAGAGCTATGCTTGGTATTTCTCTACGGGATCGAATCAGAAATGAGGAGATCTGTAGAAGAACTAAAGTTGTCGACATAGTTGAAAGGATTAGTAAACTGAAGTGGCAATGGGCGGGGCACATTGCTCGTAGAACTGATGGCCGCTGGGGCACAAAGGTTCTAGAATGGAGACCGCGCAGCGGAAAACGCAGCGTGGCACGACCTCCAACGAGGTAGACAGACGACCTGGTGAAGGTCGCTGGGAGTCGTTGGATGAGAGCGGCATGTGACCGTTTGTTGTGGAAATCTAAGGGGGAGGCCTTTGTTCAGCAGTGGACGTCCTGTGGCTGATATGAATATTCGAAATCCGTGATTTAGGACTCTGGAATTGTTAATTTTGCCGTATTGTGCCGGCTACAAACAGCACCAACTCATCTCATCCCGTGGGTGTCATAAAAGGCGTCTATGGGGTTAGCCGGAGGATGGGCAGCAACGTCCTTCGAGTACACCGCTTGCCAAGCGTGGCAATTATGGCAAAAACCCTATCAGTACGCAACGCACCTGACTGGTCCTGGTGGTGATCTGAGGGGGAGGCCTGTGTCCAGCAGTGAACTCTATTCAGTTGAAATAATGAATTGTAACTCGTAAGTTAGTTCTTTTAGTTTATTAAAAAACATTATTAATCTTTCTTTCTTAAATTTATTTATCTTTTCTAGTCTTTGCATCCTAAGATGAGTCGTCCCAACTTGCGGCAGGTGCCACGTATTAGTTACTATGAGCCCGAAGAGCCGAGCTTAGACGAATACATATGTAAGTATATACACCACATTATGATTTCGGAATAAATATATGTTATGAGTTATGACAGTTGGAGACTTACGGCCAACGTGTAGTAAATGTTCACCCAGTTAGTGTAGTCCACCTTACTTGTCACGATGAACTAAACAAATTAATAGAAAGAAAATGACTATCCACGGAGCAACCACCTCTTTTCCACAGGACGGACTTTATTCCAAACTGCACCATAATGTTAAACTTATTATAAGCCTATATAAAATTTGAGTTATAATGTCAGTAATGCCCCTGGTCTGGATGTCAGCGATGGACTGTGTAAAATAACAGTCATTAGCTGTAGAAACGCTAGCTATTGGACTGCGTAAACGTATATTTGCGATATGTACGAGTACATACTACATTTACTTATAGAAATTGGAAGTTTGAAGTAAGTTTGTCATAGCATGTTTTAGAATGTATTGGCTCAGCTCTAGTGTGCCTAATTTTTTTGACTTACCATATGAATGGACGGCGACAACGAATACGCAGTAGTGACCAACGCTAACCCGACGCTCTAAAGCTGGAAACATATCGGACGCGTCCGTAAGCTACGGCTGACAACCGCGGCTTGTATGTATCTGGATAGTACATCAAACACTATACTGTGCAAACTATCGGTCGCAAGTCGCGGACGTAAGCTTGGGCGTTCGGATATCCGAAAGAAATCTGGTCGGCTGGATGTTTTTACGGGACACGAAGGCGTCCGAACCATACATTCCGTATACGCTCTTCAGTCGCGGCTTACGGACGCGTCCGATAATATTTTTCCATCTTACGTCATCGGCAAAATAGCAACGAGTGTAAGCTAGCGATGAGGAAAAATAGAATAAATCGTCGTCGCATTCGTGTATCATGATCATCATTTCGGCCGAATGAAGTCCACTGCTGGACACAGGCCTCCCCCAAAGATCGCCACAACGACCGATGCGGGTGTGTTATGGGCTCATTGGGGGGTTTTGCCATAATCGCCACGCTTGGCAGACGGGTTGGCGATCGCAGATGAGTTGCTAATGTACTCAAAGGACGCTGCTGCCCATCCTCCGAATAATCCCTTAGTCGACTTTTACGACACCCACGGGAGGAGATGGTATGGTGGTATTCTGAGCCGGCACCACACGGCATTCGTGTATTCATCAACGTTATCATTTTAACCGCAGAACGTCCATCGCTGAGCAAACGCCTCCCCCATTAAGGGGAAGTTTGCCAGTGCTCACCACGCTTGGCAGGCGGGTTGGTGAGCGCAGTATGGCTACTAATCCACAGACAAGACGGGGCACTGCGGCCCGTCCCTCTAGAGTCCCGTAATCGGCTTTTGAATTATGAAAAGTTGATGCTATATTCTTAGTCCGAAAACGACACGAAACTGTTTTCGAATGTCGAATAACAATTACAAGAAAATGAACAATCAAATAGAATTGCGTGCAAGCCTTCAACATTTCACGACGGCACGGTTGGTGCAGTGGCTAATACAGACGGCTGCTGCGCACCGGGTCGTGGGTTCGATTCCCGCACGGAACAAATATTTGTACGATTTGCAGGTAGTTGTTCCGGGTCTGGGTGTATTGTGTGTGGAATTATTATTTATAAACGCACCCACGACACAGGATGAATCATAGTGTGGGGCAACGTTTTATAAAACAAAAAAAATTCACTCCGGGAGTGCCGACAGAAGTGAAAACTTATTTTGGCGCGTTAGGAGATTTTATCGCATCTAAAAATATGCGTACCGCACTAAAAGAAGTTTTCACTTAAAGAAAAAACAAAGAAATTTTGTCTAAAAAGCTGGTCCGTCAACATGGTGTCTTTAATTACAATAGACCAACAATCGAATGACACCAATTTTTATTCGATTGTAAGCGAACAAACAGAACAATCGAATAATTAGAGTGGTTTTGATAACAATCTGCTAGCGCAGTGTCCGCACTTTCGCTCCCACAAACAGGTTTTAGGTGTTACGTTAGTAGTGTAGCATCAGTGTTCTTTATTTTTTGGTATTACTATGTTTTAAAATATAACGTACAAGTATGCTTAAGGGACTCTGAACCAGAGCGAAGGGCAGAAGCATCCCTTCTGTGCTTCTTGCCAAGCGTGGTGAGTAATGGCAAAATCCCCCCAAAATGAGGACAAAATTGTGGCAAACAGTTGGGGAGGCCTTTGTTTAGCATTGGACTTCCTTTGGCTGTTATCATTTAGATATTTCAAAAGCAAAAATCCAGTATATTCTATGTATTTACACGAGATTTCCTAATATTTTGTAATTATCCATATGGTCACACTATCTTATGTTGGTATCATTAGTATTAATTTTAAAATGTTGTTAACAGTTTGCGATCAGTGCGCAGACTTCGTGTTCGAGTACTGCGCTATACACGGGCCTCTACTAGTTATACCGGATGATAAGGTAAGGAGAATATTATCAGATCAGCAGATTTATTATCTTTTTTTAAAATACAACAGTAAACAACTGTAATATGCAAAGTACACTAATAATCTTGTAAAAACATAAACCAATACAACTTATATGTATAATCTTCATCAGCAGAAAAAAGCAACTCAATATGTATGTAAAATTATTATATCAATTTATTCAGCTTCTTCTTATTCGTTCTTACTGTTTGGTATCCGTGTGTTACTATGGGCTCCAGCTGAAAATCAGTGCCCGGCATTATGCTGAGTTGGATACCTATTTGATACGGACATGTGACCACATCAGGAAAAAATGTAGATTTAAGGTATACACAATTAAATTATAAGGCAAGTTACATTTTTATTTAGATCTATTATTATTTTAAAATAACATAATTGTGTCACGTGTATCTGTGCTCGTCGCGGTCGTGGGTTCGATTCCCGCACGGATCAAATATTTGTATGATCTGCAGGTAGTTGTTCCGGGTCTGGGTGTATTGTATGTGAAATTTATGTCTGTAAACGCACCCACGACACAGGAGAAATCCTAGTGTGGGGCAAAGTTAAAAAAAAAACTAATATTAATCAGACATAGCCAATAAAACTAAAATAACTTAAACTTGCTTATCTAATATAAATGTACATAATATTTTTGCTGCTTCACAAGCTAAGCCAGCCAAGACTCCATGAAACATACCAACATCTATCACTGACTAATTTAAAGATCTAAGGAATGTTTTCCTTTTATTGGCATATCGGATACATTCCACTAACACATGATATGCATCCTCTATTCTACCACACACGAAGTAATTTGTAACATAGAAGTGTAATGCTGAGCGCCATTCCTTTTTTTTTTGCTGAGATGTCTCACTCACACTCACTCACTTATCTGTTCCAGTTTTTAAACATCCTTCCTTTAAAGATCCTTTTTTTAAACGTTGCCACACACTAGGATTTCTCCTGTGTCGTGGGTGCGTTTTACAGACATGAATTCCACATATAATACACCCAGACCCGGAACAACTACCTTTTTTTTATTGTTCCGGTGGAAATACCTCATGTACTTCCTTCGCCCCGGGAAAGGGCGAAGGGGCATGCCGGACTCCTACCGGCTAAAACCACCGGAGTGATCATCGTCGGCACAAGGGAGGATCCAGGTCCTCGTAAGATCACACTAGAGCCGCTTATTGGTGCCACGCCTTTAGGCACATCACGGAGGGAATGACTGTAAAGCGGTCACCCTCTCTAGCGGAGGGAAGGCGGCTGTAAAAAAGGCCGCCCCCCAGGCACTTCTCGGGGAGGGATTGTAAACGGTCCCCCAAGTCTCCGTGGGGCGGAACAACTACCTGCAGATCATACAAATATTTGTTCCGTGTGGGAATTTAACCCACAACCCGGAGCGCAGCAGCCGACTGTATCAGCCACCGCACCAACCGTGCCGTCTTTCTAAAGACCAGATGACCGTTCATGGGGGAACCTATATGTACTATATTGGTCCCTGAGGAGCTACTTGCATCAGTATTAAAGTGCAGCTTAATATTTGTATTTTACTCGAACAGATCTCACCTAAACTTTGCAATTGAATAAGTGTTGTGGGGATATGGATATCTAACAAGACTAGATTTTTGGATTTGTGATTAGTTATAATAACTATTACTGCCTTCAGGTTCCCTTCGCGATTCGCTGTTCCTTTGCCAGTTAAGTAAAATGTAGTTAATTACATTTTGTTACAAAGTGGCATACTTTGTAACAAAATGTAATTAACTACATTTTACAGTGTATCTTTGTTTAGGTTCCAACCAACACCAATTACCCGTCCTGTGTCCCGCGTGCCGCACTCACTATACCACATGTGTTCCTACACCTCGCACCCTCCATTATACCAGGTAAGATACCTATCCTCTGAACTTAATTCTCTAATGAAATACGTCATAAGTACAGAATATTTATTTGGTAAACACCTAGATAATTCTTGGTATTTTCTCTACGAGATCGAATCAGAAATGAGGAGATCCGTAGAGGAACTAAAGTTGCCGACATAGCTAAAACGATTAGTAAACTGAAGTGGCAATGGGCGGGGCACATAGCTCGAAGAACTGATGGCCGTTGGGGTAAAAAGATTCTCAAGTGCTTTATTTTTGAGAGTGATTCTCAAAGCGAGGCGTGGGACGACCTCCAACGAGGTTGACAAACGACCTGGTGAAGGTCGCTGGGAGTCGTTGGATGAGAGCGGCATGTAACCGCTCGTTGTGGAAATCTAAGGGGGAGGCCTTTGTTCAGCAGTGGACATCCTGTAGCTGATATGATGATGAAACGCCTAGAATCAGTCTCAGCTTACAAGATTATCATTTGCAAGCTTTTAGGAGGTGATTACTTGATTTGATTATCAATCATGACACGGTGTTTCCCTCCACCCAAATCAGTAAAAAATCTATACCTACCTACATTTTTTACAAAAAATATCCATTAATTGTCAGCCTTATGCGCCCATCATTATAGCAACCAGCTGATAACATGAATAATATATGATTTATTTATATACGAGTGTATTTTGAAAATGGTTCGTCTGTCACTTTTGATATTCAAAATTTCATTTATTCAAAATAAACTAAATTACTAGTTCTTTTTGAACGTCAACATTAGACAGCTTAATGGGGGCTCACCCTTCACCGCTTCCTAGTGTTTAAGCTGGGGACACGAAACGGCGCAACAAACTCCCCAGCAACACGTTAGTCTGTCATATACAATATTTATAAATACTAAAATGTACTTATATGTCAAAAATTTATGTAAATTTATTGAGAGAGAGAGAGAGAGAGGCGCGCAGCATTTATATTCAATTGATGCAATCTCGACGCAAGTTCTACTTGAGTTATGTTTCAAAATACAAAGTTTCACTTTTACCGCGTGTCACTCGACAAATAAGTTTTGTTCATCAATCATCAATACGGCCGAATGAAGTCCACTGCTGGACACAGGCCTCCCCCAAAGACCACCACAACGACCGATATGGGTGTGTTGTGGGCTCGTTGGGGGGTTTTGCCATAATCGCCACGCTTGGCAGACGGGTTGGCGATCGCAGTTGAGTTGTCAATGTACTCGAAGGACGCTGCTGCCCATCCTCCGGCCAATCCCTTAGTCGACTTTTACGACACCCACGGGAGGAGATGGGGTGGTGGCATTCTGAGCCGGCACCACCACACAATAAGTTTTGTTATAAAGCTATTATTAGTCAAAATATTATTTTTAATTTATCTGTCCGTGGATACACCCTATATT
Organism: Diloba caeruleocephala; assembly: GCA_947459985.1. Classification (NCBI taxonomy): domain Eukaryota; kingdom Metazoa; phylum Arthropoda; class Insecta; order Lepidoptera; family Noctuidae; genus Diloba; species Diloba caeruleocephala. The sequence continues at coordinate 3,514,938 of OX381633.1, read as the reverse complement.
GTTTTAAATAACTCGCGAAAGCTTAAGATTTACGATTAATTTTTGTTTATTTATTTTCTGGTCAGATGTAGGTTTTTAATGTCATGAATTATCACGTCCTTGAATATGTCAGTCTTTAACCAGTCGTTCTGTATATAAAAGAATAGATATAGTATCGATAGATATAATCAGAGGTCGGAATTAGGTAGAGTTATTTATGTACTTGCATCGAAATGTTGATATTAATGTGGACCTTCCCGGGATTTCTAATGGAAAATCCCGTGTGGCCAACAATATTCCGAATAAATAATAATAAAAACTTTAGAGATAGCCAAATAAAACTAAGATAATTAACATACAATTTTTACATTTACTACTAAATTAATCCACTTGCATGGTCGTAAAATAGCTCCGGATTATCTTTGATCCACTTGTTGACAGTGGCTTCTTTGATTGAACTGTGCGCCATGGTAATACTTTTAATCTGGAGCAAAAAATAGTAAATCTTAGAAAACCGTATGTCCGTGTTTGTAAGTATGTGAGAGATAGGGCACAACAGTTGCGTAGTTTAAAAGATCTAAGCGTGCATAAATTCATACAGAGAGACAGACGGCGAGAAGCGTACTTTGTTTTATACTATATATAGATTTATTGTTAAAGCAACTATAGTAATACACATTCTGTATAAATTTGAAGTGTCTGCTTCTACTTAGTAAGCGCAAGGGCACTAGAAAAACACCGATAAATAATACTTATTGATTCACTGTACACCCCTTTTCGCTCAGTCTTCGGTCAAAGAAGCTACTTTGGGCGTAAACCTGTTTTGTGGGGAAAATACAAAACGAAAAATGGTATATAGAGATTAACATTCTACATTGGGAAAATCTAATCTAAAGGAAATTTAATAAAAATATGAACAAGAAACTTACCAAGTATATCAATATCACCAACTTCAAATATCCAATCATCCAATACAGTAAGGCCAAATCAAAGTCCGTTAATGCGTGCTGAAATAGTCGTATTAAGTATAGTCCAGAATTTAGTAAACAGTTTTTTCTGCTCTTTAAAATTAATCTCGGGATTTGAGGCATATCCACTTTATTCTTTCGCTGTATGAAATCAGTGTAAGTACATGAATAACTCTACCTAATTCCGACCTTTGGATATAATACCGTGTGGTGCCGGCTCAGAATACCACCACCTCATCTCACATCTCATATCACCGGGATTAGCCGGAGGATGGGCAGCAACGTCGTTCGAGTACATTAAAAACTCAACTGCGATCGCCAACCCGTCTGCCAAGCGTGGCGATTATGGCAAAACCCTCCCAATGAGCACCACAACCGCAACCACAGCACACCCATATCGGTCGTTGTGGTGATCTTTGGGGGAGGCCTGTGTCCAGCAGCCTGTGTTCATTCGGCCGAAATGATGATGATGAGATATAGTATTAGCATTTTCTACAACAAACGGTAAATATCATATTCAGGCGCCGGTGTGGGCGTGTTTAGCACACTGACACTACCACGCGGCGTACGCTTTGGTCCTTATCGTGGACAGCGGACGCAGCAAGTCGACTCTGTGTATTGTTGGCAGGTAACATATTTTAATTAGATTTTCATTTTAGTGATTTCCTCACCATCATTAAGGTCTTTTCTAATCAAAGATCGGCACGGTTGGTGCAGTGGCTGATACAGTCGGCTGCTGCGCTCCGGGTCGTGGGTTCGATTCCCGACGGAACAAATATTTGTATGATCTGCAGGTAGTTGTTCCGGGTCTGGGTGTATTGTGTGTGAAATTCATGTCTGTAAACCCCCGCATTGCTCGTAGAACTGATGGCCGTTGGGGCACAAAGGTTATCGAATGGAGACCGCGCACCGGAAAACGCAGCGTGGGACGACCTCCAACGAGGTGGACAGACGACCAGGTGAAGGTCGCTGGGAGGCGTTGATGAGAGCGGCATGTGACCGCTCGTTGTGGAAATCTTAAGGGGGAGGCCTTTGATCAGCAATCGACGTCCTGTGGCTGATATGATGATGATGATGATGAAACGGACACACAAAGTTGGGGCAAGGTATTAAAAAAAAGAGATCCGATACGAAGAGTACTCATTTATCACTTGAAATCAGTTCTCGTAGTCCCCAAAAGCCCGCATTTCTTTGGCTTACGTAACATCAGTTGATCGATTTTCCATTCCACGTACAGCAAACACACGCTTCATAAAACGCAAAACAATGCGTTCTAAAACACGATCTCTACGTACGATAAAATCTTTCATATAGATACTTTTTTGGCGTTACAAACTGACAGATCCCGGCTGTTGCCAAGGTCCAGTTTTCTTCTAAATCTCTTCATAAGGGCTCAACACTTGTGATTGATGCTTTCAACACAGCGTATCGCAGTTTGCTGCTAGAAATTGCCCTCATAAAGGAGATTGCCGCGGTCACTATGCTGGAAAAACGCTACGGTGGCCACAACATTAATTCTCAATCAATATCTTTATTTACTAGATTATGGTCATTTTACAGGTTTAAAGTACTGCGTTTATATACACACAGGTGCATATATAGTAGCCAGATACTGATCTTATGTAGTGATCTTCTCGGTCACCTGCGCAGAAGTGATTAGTCGGTACGCTTTGGCGGTTGCCTACTGCGCAAATCCATCCTTGCTCTTTCAACGAGCGCTCAAGTTCTGTGCCGGGCACTATACAACATATTCGGTCATTTATGGCGTGTGAAAAAACATGACATTCTTTGTTATTAATAATTAAATGAACTTCTTTTAAACATAGAATAGCAACATGTCAAAGTAATGTCAAAAAGAATTATAATGCCGGTAAATATGTTCTTAATATAAATAATATAACTTATATTATTAATTTGTCCCCCTAGGTATTCGTTTATACGATGAAAGATTTGATCTTAGACCTCGCGGTAACATACACTTAACATGTTGGTTTTCCAAGATATACGATCGCAACAACAAGCGGTCGCACGTGATTGACGCTGCGGACGGCGACCGCTCCAACTGGATGCGCTACGTCAACTGCGCACGACACTGGCGAGAGCAGAACCTGCTCGCGTACCAGTACAAAGGACAAGTGTATTATCGGTGAGTTCCCAAACTCCTCCAGTTGTATGCCATGCAATTCTTACATCTCTCTGTAATTTGTAACATCTATTATTTCATAGTGTTGAACATCAAACCGCTTGGCTGTTTGATCATAGAAGTATTCTGTTTTAGCAGTTGCTTTGTCGTTATTGTCTGTAATGGATATCCAACGTAACATTACAGAACAATAAAAATAATTCCCCGCTTCACGGAACTGATGGTGTTCTACGGCAGCGAGTTCGCGAACGCGCTACACGTAAACATTACCAAGTACAACTCGCCACCTGGATATGCGCAGAAATTCGGTATACATTTTTACTTTTCATCTAGCATCACTCTAATTTATATATACTCAAAAATTTTGCAATTGGCAACAGTTGGCGCAATTGGCCATTTTCTTTTCCAGACGGCATCATCAAAATTAATAAGATTTGAGTCTCCTCTCAACAAAAAAATTAACCAATGTCCTTAATAGTCTAAAATTTTGCTCTGATTATCGCATAATCAGAATTAAAGTAAAATTTAATTTCAAGATTCAACGAATCCCATGATAAAAAGTTCAATTAAACGAATAGCCAAATCAATTTTGGTAGCTAATAAAGACCATTTCACATTTGAATTGGAGAACAGTTTCATCCCACTTAATGCAGATTCAGAATACACTGAAATGCAATCCTAGTATCCTACTAATGTTATAAATGCGAAAGTTTGTGAAGATGTTTGAATGTGTGTTACTCAATCACGCAGAATGGAGCTGGATGAAATTTGGCACACAGATAAACAAAGGCTTCTTATCCCGGGAATAAATAGTTCCCGAGGGATGCGCGATATTTTTGTGGCAAGGCGGGGAGAAACCGCGGGCTACTTATAAAAATATTTCACTGTGTATTAAAACTGCAAGTCAAAGTTCAAAACATACAAAACTAAAGAAGCTGAGCAGTTCCAATTTTTTTCATCGTAATGGAAATTCATCTTGAACTTCCTCCGCCCCGGCGAAGGGTGGCTAAAACCACTGGCGTGGTCATCTTCGGCACTAAAGGTTTTGCCTCCAGGTGCCGATAATTTTTCGAAAACCGTCAAATATTAGTCATCCACACGCCAGAGTATAGTGCAAAGGACAGTGACTTTAAAAGAAAGGTCAGCAAAGATATATGGTATTTCAACACAACTAGTTAATGCCGCCCTAGAAAATAATCAGTATCTCAGGATGGAAATTACGAGGCAGATAGATACGCAGGAAATCATAGATAGGTTTAAGCTTTATAGCTAATAAGGATGTGAAACAGAATGACAGGGAAAAGATACATAGCATTTGGAAAGATTATTATAAATCTTTTTATACAGATAGCAACATGGTTTCCCAACAAGCTTACTCATGTTCTGAGAGCATTCCACCTATAACCGAGTACGAGATTCGTCGGGCACTGATAAACCTGAAGTTCAGCAGTAGTTCGGGTGAACCTTAAAAATCAGGGAACAATACTAAAATTACAGATTTCATAAACTCAATTTTAGAAGCAGGTACCTGTCCGAATAAACGTTCTCACTAATAAAACTCTAATACATAATAAAGGAGAAAAATCTGCCCATGAGAACTTCTAGCTACCATCCCATAAACCCTGTTTCACATTGTTATAAAGCTTTTATTAAAGTGATAGAAAATCGTTTTTTTGGAATACTTGACTAACACCAACCTGTGGTACCATCACCAGGGTTCCGACGCGGCCTCTATCACGAACCACCTCCACACTCTAAACCAAGTCATCGAGAAATGTCATTAATACAATCTTCCTTTCATTTCTTTGAAATAGATTATTCTTATTCCACTTGGCATAGCCTTCATCGATTATTCCAAAGCATTCGACTGCCTCACACATTCATTAACATTCAAAGCTTTGCGTAATCATAGTATAGAGACCACCTACATACTACATGTATCAATCTGCTTATAAACATCTGTCGCCGCTATAGTACAGGTGCCATAAAACTACACAAACTTGGCCAACTATTTCATATATACAAAGGAGTTAACCAAGGAGATTCGCTATCACCAAATTATTCACAGCAACACTGGAAGAGAGTTTTAGGAAGCTTGCACATTGCTGGATTAAGCGCATCATCGTCGGAGAAAGAAAGTTTACAAATCGTCGTCTCGCTGAGATCGTGCGTTTTGCGTTCATGATCACTGAAATTAACTGAGTAAGTTTCAAGGTGTGCCGTGTGGTGCCGGCTCAGAATGCCACCACCCCATCTCCTCCCATGGGTGTCGTAAAAGTCGACTACGGGATTAGCCGGAGGATGGGCAGCAGCGTCCTTCGAGTACATTAACAACTCAACTGCGATCGCCAACCCGCCTGCCAAGCGTGACGATTATGGCAACACCCCCCAATGAGCACACAACACACCCATATCGGTCGTGATCTTTGGGGGAGGCCTGTGTCCAGCAGTGGACTTCACTCGGCCGAAATGATGAAGTTTCAAGGTCGGACTGAAGATGAATATGTCGAAGACCAAGTTTCTGACTGAGGTACGAAATGTAAGTTAGAAGTAGATGATGCAGAAATCGAAAACGTCCAAGAGAACACCTATCTGGGCCAATTAGTGTATTTCCAGGCAAGGCAAGAAAATGAAATCGCTAAACGCGCCGAGAAAGCCTGGAAAAGTTATTAATCCATGAAAGGCCTAATGAAGGACAATCTCTGTCTCGCCCATATGAAGAAACTAAAGCTTTTAACTAAAGCCAGGCACAAAGTCTTCATGGCGGCGCGGGACAGATTTGGAGTGACCCAATGCTGGACTAGAGAAGGCACTGTGTTCGTCCTCGATTCTAATGGATCGCGGCACCGTGTAACTTCGTTTGTTGACCTTAATAAAATTGGGCAGCAGCAGGAGCAGGGTACTGTGCAGGCGGAGCAGGTCACAGCACAGTCTGAGCAGATCACTGTGTCGCCGCAGCGGACCACAGATGGCATTCAACCTGTATCTGTGGGGAAGGTCGCCAAACCTAAAACCAGGCGTGCTGCAGCCAGAAAGTGATGGTTATCTTCATTGTTAATCATTTTCATGTTTTTATTTTGTTGGTAGTCCAGGTAGGTAGTATCTTATTTATTTAATTTAGAGTTTAATTTCCATTTAATCAATTTTAATCACCTTACGTGTTTATTTTATTTTTTACCTTTGTTTATATTTTAGTATGGTATGTCAACAACTACTTATATTTTTACACGTATTGTCATGGTAACTTGTTTTTCCTATTTGTCACTTCTTGACTGCGCTCCTAGTTGTGGCATTGACAATTATAAACATTCTTTGACGAAATCATCTATTATGCGGTTCTATGTTAGTTTAATTTTGTCTTTTTACCTGGACTATGGCAATTATTGTTTCAAATTGTTTCATTTCTTTTCTATAATTTTTATTTAAAATGTATGCATTGTTTCTTTCATTTGTTGCACAACTGGCAGGTGGACGGAAGTTGTTTTTAGTTAAACCGCGTTTGTATATTATTATTATTTTGTTGTATATTTTATTATATTTTTAAAGGTATCTATGCTCAGCCTTGACTGTAGCAATGATACTGATACGTTTTTTTCTTTAAGCAGTGATGATGAAAGCTTTGTTAGTGTTCCGTCATTATCCGACGTCCTTGTTTCACAATTTTCTGATGTTTCTGAGAACTTTAATGTAGTCCACATTAACGCCCAGAGTATTCCGGCTCACTACCCCGATATGCTGGCAAGTTTTGACTGTAAGAATATTCATGCGATTCTTGTTTCAGAATCATGGTTAAAACCTTGTCTTCCTTCTTCCTCTTACTCCCTTCCAGGTTTTCAACTCATAAGAAATGATCGCTCCGTTGGTGGTGGTGGTGGGGTTGCCATATATCTTCGTAATTTCATTTCCTTTTCTGTTATTAATATGTCGACTCAGCCACCTCCGCCAAACGCTGGTGAACATCTTTTCCTAGAAGTTGAACTGTATCATTCTAAGGTTCTCCTTGGTGTCTACTACTGTCCATCTCTTCGAATAAATTTCTTCTCTTCCTTTGAACATTTATTGGAAACTTTATTACCCTCTTACAGTCACAGTATCATAATGGGCGACTTTAACACCTGTCTCCTTAAAAATGACTCCCGTTCCTCTTCTCTTCGTCATATTATTGAGTCTGCTAATCTTTCTATTCTTGACCTTGCTGCCACTCATCGTTTTTCTAACTGCGTTCCTTCACTTCTTGATCTTATTTTTGTCTCATCTTCCAATCATGTCGCTAAACATGGTCAATGTTCAGCTGATGCTTTTTCCTGTCATGACTTAATTTTTACTTCCTATAAAATCCGACCGCCTAAGTATAAGGCCAAAACTCTTCTGCTACGCAATTTTGAGGGTATGAATATTGATCATCTTCGTCAGGATGCTAGAAATATTGACTGGACAGCTCTGGTTACATCTTCATCTGTTGACGAACAGGTTGAAATTTTTACTACACGTTTAATCCAGCTATACGACAAACATGCACCTATTCGAGCTGTAAAAGTAAAACATCTTCCATCACCTTGGTTGACTGATGATATAAAAAAATTATTAACTAGAAAAGCAGCTGCAAAATTTAAGTACAAAATACGGCCCAACGATATTAACAGGAAAAATTACGTCTCGATCAGAAATCACTGCAGCAAGGTGTGTAGGAATGCAAAGCGCCAGCACATCCATAAATCTGTTCAAAATGGTGATCCAGCTAAAGTTTGGAAATTTCTTAAATCAATGGGTATCGGAAAATCATCTGATGATACGTTTCCTAAAAATTTGGACTTAAACTTACTTAATAATCATTTCTCTTCTTCGCCCATGTTGGACAGGGCCACCAAAGCTGCTACATTAAGTTATCTTTCAAACCTTCCGATACCAGATTTTTCCCCTTTTGTCATTAGTCAATTCTCCGCATGTGATGTTAAAAAGAGCATTGTATCGATTACATCCAACGCTGTTGGTTGTGACTGTTTTGGCCGTAAAATGATAATTCCTATCCTTGAAGTCATTCTTCCTGTCATTGTTTACATCCTCAATTTCTCAGTTACTAGTAGTGTCTTTCCACAAGCGTGGAAAGATGCTCAAGTTATTCCTTTACCCAAAAAATCTAATCCTGCTTCCTTTTCTGACTACCGACCCATATCCATTCTTCCATTCCTATCCAAAGTTCTTGAAAAGCTTATCCACCATCAACTTAGTATGTTCCTTTTCAAACACAATCTGCTTAATCGCTTTCAGTCTGGTTTTCGGCCTGGACATAGCACTACCTCAGCCCTTGTGAATATTACAGACGATATCAGGTCAGGCATGGAAATGGGTAAGTTAACTGTACTTGCACTGCTTGACTTTAGCAACGCTTTTAATACCGTCGATCACGATATTTTGCTTGGAATACTCTGCTCTTTTAACATATCTCCATCGGTACTTGACTGGTTTCATAGTTACCTGTTTGGCCGCCGGCAGCGTATTTGCATCCAAGAATCTTTCTCTTCTTGGTGCTACACCTCTACTGGTGTGCCGCAGGGTGGCGTTTTATCCCCACTACTTTTCGCAATTTTTATTAATTCTATCACTCTTCGACTGTCTTCTTCCTTCCACCTTTATGCAGATGATCTCCAAATTTACACTCAGGCCACTCTCGGAGAGCTGTCTAACGCTATTGAAACTATCAATATTGACTTGGCTCGTATAGATGAATGGACCACGAAGTTTGGACTAAAGATCAATCCAACAAAAACTCAAGTGACAGTTGTTGGTGGCTCTCGAACTGTCTCTAAAATTGTCTGGTCGACACTTCCCCAAGTTTCTCTTGGTAACTCTGTTATTCCTATATCCAACAACGTTAAGAACTTGGGGATTTATATCGACAGTACTCTTTCCTGGACTAAACAACTTCAGGAAGTCAGTCGTAAATTATTTGCTGCAGCAGGCTCCTTGAGACGTCTTCGTAATTTTCTCCCTATTAATACCAAAATTGCGTTAGCACAATCTCTTCTACTCTCGATCCTTGACTATGCTGATGCCAGCTATCTCGATCTCACGCAAGACCAATTTGACAAGCTTGAGCGACTTCAAAATCTTTGTATCAGATTTATATTTGGCCTACGCAAATATGATCACGTTTCTGAATTTCGAACTAAGCTCAAATGGCTTCCCATCCGCTTTCGCCGGAACGCTCATATTCTTTCTTTGCTTTATAATGTGCTCTTTAAACCTTCTACCTCTTTTTATCTTAAAGACCGCTTTCAGTTTATTTGTGAGACACATTCTAGTTTCTTGAGATCATCAGAAAATCTAAAATTAAGTATACGTATGCATTCCACTTCCTTCTTCGATAATTCATTTACTATTCAAGCGGCTCGCTTGTGGAATGCATTACCTATTGAAGTAAGACGTGCTCAAACACTACCTATTTTTAAGAAAATGGTGAAGGAGCATTACCTTTCTCTCTAATTTTTCTTCTCCTATCCTAGTTATATTTGATGTTTATTAGTATATTTTATCATCGTTTTATATATATAATATTTATTGTATATATTGTTATGTATTTTATATTTTTATGTCTAAGTAATATTGTGTATGATATATTGTACACTTGACAGCCCAATATCTCTCTCCTTTCTTCCTGTCCATCCAAAGGTTGTCTGGAAGAGATCGCCCTGTGCGATAAGACCGCCCATTGTACATGTATCTTTTTAAATTTTTATCTCTATGTATGTATTATGTGGTGTACAATAAAGAGTATATAAATAAATAAATAAATAAATAAACTCATGGACAAATGTATTCTGCCAATCCCTCACCTAGAAGTCTGAACTTGGTCTTTGAAAACACATCGGGATTCCGTCAGACTCGGAGTTTGCCAGGACGTCATGAAGCGCAGTATTCTCAGAACATTTATCAGACCTTATAACTAGACTACTCCAAAAGTCAGAACGGAGACGCTGGTAAAAAAAAGCGGCAAGCTTAAATTGAACTGGCCACGTCACGTCCGCCACATATCGAAAGAGAGGCAAAATTCACTACTAAGTGGAGCCAGCGTTTTTTGGCGAGGTTTTGGCTGGTCCAGAAGGACATGATGGGACGGGCTGGACACCTATTGGAAGGATTGGCTTTAGAAATGTTTAAACTGAGAGGAGTGAGGAGATAAGAGACTAAATAACTTATGTCTCGAGCTGATGAGCACTGTGTGGTGTTACGCAGAACTAGTTCTGGGTAGCACTACAATTTTTATGGGTAGGCTTGTGACGTTTACCACCTGGTGAATGACTTTCTTCTCGTCACCATATCGTGTATTTATTAACTTATTATGACCATAACGCGCTAGACAAGTTCATTGATAAAGACTTGGCTACTCATTGTTCTAGTTATATTTATACTAATTTTTTTTTTGGAGGATGGTAAACGAGCATGTATTGTAAAAGCAATCACAGCTATCCACGCGCAAAACCAGGAAAAGTCGCTGAAGCGTTGCGTAGCTATTAGGGAGAGAGAGAAGGGACGTAGGAGAGAAGTGGGGAGGTCAGGCATTGGTCTAGCATTTTGTAAGAGAGTTGGACTTCTCCAGCCGAGCCTCTCCCGTTTCGAGCTATGGTATACAGCTGGCTAGGCACACGAAACCCCCATTGTAGCAGTTGGATAGCCTGTTTACAGCAGTAGTGCGCGTTTACGGATTGAAATAATACTTAAGTATTTCTTTTGCGGTCCATGTGCTACCCTCTGAAAAGCAACACGATTCCCTCTAAAGGTAAATACTTCACCAACAGTGCTGATTGATGTATGTTTGTCATTATAGGTGCTCCTGCTCCGAAGAAACCTAAAATAGACAGAAAAGAAAAAAATGACGATGCTGTTTCTACTAAGCAAAAGAAAAATGGCCAAGCAGACACGAAGGTTATCGGCACAACTAAAATCTGTACGTATGAAACTATCACTTAAAGCAAAGAACTAAATCCTATTACACTGCCTGACGCAGGTGTCAACCTTTGGGTTAAAGTAAGCACATAGAACACATGTATGATTCGGATTGCAGCGCTATTAAATAGTGTTGACGCACTTTGCGTTTGAACGTGAATTTACTGACAGAACTGGACTGTCTGAACCTGTTTCAGTTGACATTTCGGATTGGACTTATATCGTTCCAACACGGTTCCAACATAGGACATGATTCCTGGAACTATTTCAATCCGGAACTACTCATACCTCTCTTTCAAATATCAAACATCGGTTTAACTGATAATAAATAAATAAATATTTAAATACTCGACTAGCGAAAGATTTACGGACTCTGTATTATTTTATAAAATAAAGGTTGATGTAATATGTTTTTGAAGTGAAATTTTTTTCGGGGCGGTGTGAATTGGAATTTATGAAACGAAAATGTGTATGAAAGAGAGACAACTTTAAATGTATCTATAGGGTATATGCTGTGAGAGAATGAGATAAAACACGTTTCTATATAGTTTCCCTATTTCCTATTTTCGATCAATCACTCTCTCTCATTTTCTTACAATTTAACAAAAATACTGTCACGAGCCGAGTTTCGAGATTTACAATTTATTCTTAATTACAATTAATATCACTTATAACACTTACAGGAGATACTGCAGCGTAAACTGAACTGTCTGTCTTTTTTTTTTGTTGGGCTTCTCGCATACATTTCAGGGAAATGTGGTTGCTTAACCGGTCATTTCTGGCGAAGCCAAAAGAGGCCTCCAGCCAGGAACGTCTGTCGTTCCTTCGCGGCCGCTATATATATGGGCTGGGATACTTTGTAGAAAGTTCCAGAATGTTCGCTTTCTAGAATTTTCCAGACTATGGGGTACCGCTACTAGACACCAGATGGCGCCACATAGAACAATCCTGAACATTCTAGAAGTTACTACAAGCCGCAGTACAGCTACGAGATAACAAATGCCTTATTTACGAAGAACTATCCAGAACACTCTGAGTTTATCTCCCTCTCTCTTCTTAGTATCGCTACTAAACATCAGATGGCGCCACATTTCGCTATTGTTTACACGATGGTGTAACAATACAAAGTTTCACTGCTACCGCGTGTGAACTCACACTCGACAATTTTTTTGTTAGAGGTTGTTCAAAGGGCGGCGTTCAAAAAAAAAAAAATTTAAATTACATGCTAAGCAACTTGTGCTAAGGGCGCCCCCTGCGGGACACGAACCTCGGCTTAGAGCGTGGCTAGGGATAATAAGCTATTGTTTTGGGGGCAGCTGGATCGGTATTATTTAAAACGTTTTAGGGGACGTTCAAATCTTACGTAAGCAAGGGAAGTATTTAGTACTTGAACGGAGTGGGCGACAGAGTGCGAGTGTTATTATGTATATACCGACTGAGACGAATACACTAGTTAGAGTGGTATAGCAATAAAAATTATGTGGTGTCGTGGGACACCAGGTAGGAACGAAGTTCCTTCGGCTAATGTAGAATCGACACTTATACACTACTCGCTTGTGTATGCGACTGTCGCGCCTGCGCACGTCTCATTTAACGGTTTTATTCCACGTACTTTTTTCCACGGATTTTTTCTTACGGTTTTACTATCACATTTTTTTCAGTTCGGTCGCGCAGCAAAATCCCTATCCCCTCCAAGAACTTCGTTCCAAAAAAACTGTTTTAGAACGTATTCGTAATAATTTTAAGAATTATATTCATGACGATCCATCCTCATCCTCCATCATCCGTATGGTGTCCGGATTAAGAATATAGCACCACTCCATCTCCGCCCGTGGATGTCGTAAAAGGCGACTAAGGAGCTACCGCGTTCACACGCACTCACACTCGACAATTTTTTTTGTTAGAGGTTGTTCAAAGGGCGGCGGACAGTGCCACAAGCATCTTGGCTGGTAGCCCTTCTACAGGGTGGCGCAATAGAACGTGCATTTATTAAGTATAGGCTAAAAAAAAAAATACAAAAGGTATAGTTGAAATAAAATATATGATGATTAGGTAATTAAATGTAGTTTTTTTTTTTTAAATCATCTAAATGACGACCCTGTCGATGACGGCACTCCTCTAAACGCGAATGCAGATTTGTGAAAACTCTTGTCAATAAATCTGGGGTGATAGCTGCCATTTCCCCACGGATATTTTCCTTTAGCTGACTGATGTTCCTGGGATTGTTTATGTAGACTTTATGTTTGAGGTATCCCCACAAAAAAAGTCAGGAGGCGTCAAGTCAGGGCTACGTGGGGCCAAGGGACATCACCTCTTTTGGAAATTAGTCTTGCAGGAAACATCTGTCTCACAACCGCCATAGAGTCATTTGATGTGTGACAGGTCGCTCCGTCTTGTTGGAACCAAGTCCTCGTATTTGCTATTCTCGATCTCGCAAGTTGACGCAATATGCACGTTCTATTGCGCCAGCCTGTATTTCAATTGTAATTACTGTCCCGGGGCGAGGTGAGCGCGAACAGAGTAGCCTGAATTAAAACTTTGTCTATTCACGAACGCACTTAAACCCTATTGGGTACATTGTGCTGATTATTGAAGTAAGGCCCTCTAACTATACAAATAAATAAAATTTAAGTGTCTGTAATGTCAAACAACAGCTTTTTACTAAATGCATATGAAAGTATGTACGTTACATGTAACAATAAACAATTTTTAAATTTGTTGTCTGTCTGTCTATCTGACTGTCCGTCTGTCTGTCTGTTTGTTCCGGGTAATCTCCGAAACGGCTGGACCGATTTTGACGGGACTTTCACTGGTAGATAGCTGATGTTATAAGGAATAACTTAGGCTTCTTTCACTGTAGAAAATAATTAGGGTTCCGCGTAAAAAAAACCTACATTACAAACAGACACTTCAATTTTATTTATTTGTATAGATAGCTTAGATATTCGGGTAGTATTTAGTACTTGAACGGAGTGGGCGACGACAGAGCGCGAGTGTTACGTTGTATATACCGACTGAGACGAATACACTAGTTAGAGTGGTATAGCAATAAAAACACTGTTTTAGAACGTATTCGTAATAATTTTAAGAATTATATTCATGACGATCCATCCTCCTCCTCCATCATCCGTGTGGTGTCCGGATTAAGAATATAGCACCACTCCATCTCCGCCCGTGGATGTCGTAAAAGGCGACTAAGGTAATCTAAACCAGAGGGATGGGTAGCAGCATCCCTTCGGTGAAGCCATACTGCGCTCCCCAACCCGCCTCCCAAGCGTGGTGAGTTGGCAAATACACCCCAAAATCATGACACAGTTGTGAAATCTATGGGGGAGGCCTTTGTTCAGCAGTGGACGTATAAATGGCCGATATGATATGATGACATGATTCATGACGAAAATACAATTGAACCGTATGACGTTGCCGACATTGCACGCACGGAGGACTGTGAGATTTGGAATGATTAAAGTTCATATGGAGGAGAAGTCCCGAAAGTCAAAATTTATGTATAAAAAACAAAACAATTACGGTGTAATTTCGATAGAAATCCATCGAGTTTCAATATCATCATTTCGGCCGAATGAAGTCCACTGCTGGACATAGGCCTCCCCCAAAGATCATCACAACGACCGATATGGGTGTGTTGTGGGCTCATTGGGGGGTTTTGCCATAATCGCCACGCTTGGCAGATGGGTTGGCGATCGCAGTTGAGTTGTTAATGTACTCGAAGGACGCTGCTGCCCATCCTCCGACTAATCCTTTGGTCGACTTTTACGACACCCACGGGAGGAGATGGGGTGGTGGTATTCTGAGCTGGCACCTCACGGCATAGCTTCAATATCCGATTTCAAAATTATAGATATCGTTTTAAATATTTTTAATATTTCGGATATTGAAACTCGAAATCTGATTAAGGTGCGATTATCAGAAAAAGCAATACGACCCATGCTTAATGTTAACCACCTTTTTTTTTCTTAGACCGGCTAAAACCACACGGTGTCGTTCTTCTTACCTCTAGCCGGGGGCGAGTTGTCGGCTTTTCTGCATTAGACCGCTCCCCCGGCAGGTACATAGGCTGCACTAAAAGTATCGGGAATGGAATATTTCCACTGTTCCTGTCATATTAAAATCTTTATAATTGAAAACTCCTTGGTTTTACAAATCGAATACCATTTATTTATTTAAAAAAAGATTCACGGTCTTATCACAAGGTTTTGTCAAACTTGTTTAGTCGTTGAGAAAATGGAATTGACTCGAGAAAATTCAAGAGCGATGATTTATTATGACTTTCGAAGTGGTTTAACACAAAAACAGTGTGTTGACCGGATGATTTCTGCATTTGGTGATGAAGCCCCATCCAAAACCACAATTTATCGCTGGTTTGCTGAATTTCAACGTGGACGTGTCAAGCTCAGTGATGATCCTCGTCAAGGTCGTCCAAAAACTGCAGTCACCCAAGAAAACGTTGATGCTGTGCGTAAGCTGATTGAGGATGATCGACATGTGACATACCGCGAAATTCAGGCAACTTTAGACATTGGCATGAGTCAAATACAAATAATCTTGCATGAACAATTAGGTGTAAAAAAGTTGTTTTCCCGATGGATACCGCATTTGCTATGTGAAGAGCAAAAAGCGGCTCGCGTTACTTGGTGCGTCAGAACTCTCGAAAAATTCCACGCAGGATCCTCAAATGCTGTATACAACATCGTATCAGGTGACGAATCCTGGATATATGCGTACGAACCCGAAACAAAAAACCAGTCACGAGTTTGGGTGTTCGAAAATGAGTTAAAGCCAACAAAAATTGTTCGTTCACGGAGTGTTGCAAAAAAATTGTGGCCACGTTTGTCTCCAAAACCGGCCATGTTACGACTATTCCTCTTGAGGGACAAAGAACGGTTAATGCAGAATGGTATGCTAGCATTTGTTTGCCACAGGTCGTTTCTGAACTCTGTAGAGAGAACTGCAACCGCCGCATCATTCTCCATCACGACAATGCGAGTTCTCACACCGCGCACAGAACAAAAGAGTTTTTAGAGCAAGAAAACAAAGAATTATTAGACCATCCGCCGTACAGCCCCGACCTCAGCCCTAATGATTTCTATACTTTCCCTAAAATAAAGAATAAATTGCGTGGACAGAGATTTTCATCACCTAAAGAAGCTGTGGACGCCTACAAAACGGCCATTTTGGAGACCCCAACTTCCGAATTGAATGGTTGCTTCAATGATTGGTTCCATCGTATGGAAAAATGTGTCAAATTTCGCGGAGAATACTTCGAAAAGCAATAAATACATTTTTAAATAGTAATGTTGTGTCACTTCCTTGATTCCCGAAATTTTCAGTGCCGCCCTCGTATCGGCCCGTCAATGATTGTCGGGCCCCTTCTGTGTGCGGCCTTGTTGTCCGCACCTATCCTTCGCCGCCGTCTCGGGCCTGTTTCTGTTCGGGCGACGGACCGCCCCTGGCTCGTCGCCCGCAGGCCGCACCTCATGGTGGCCGGAGATCGTCCAGCGCCCCACCCCGGCGCCCTCCTGGGTCGGACAGTGCTATCTGGCTTTTCTTTGAGGATGGTCTAGTAGCTTATAGCTGTGGTTTAAAAATATGTTTTATAATCCTACATCTTTGTAAACGTCAACTGCTTTCTAGAAATTTCCATAATCACCACGCTGGGAGACATATTTGTGATTGCAAGTTGTTGCTATTAGAGTATAGGAAGACACTGCTACCCATTTTCCCTTACTCATTGTTTACATCTTCGTATACAGAAGGCAGCTTATTTGTTGCCGAGAACCACGGACCCATGTTCGGTAAATAGCAAGAGACTCGCCCCCTATACATGAGATCTCTTGTACTATCCATGCAATATCATCCAAAAAGAAAAATACAATACCCTGTAAACATGTGAAGCTTCACCAAGAGCAGATTTATCCATATTTGTGATTATAGGTGCTCCTGCTCCGAAGAAACCGAAAATAGACAGAAAACAAAAAAATGAAGATACTGCTTCTACTAAGCAAAAGAAAAATGGACTATCAGACACGAAGGTTATTAATAGAAATAAAACTTGTACGTATGAAACTATCACCATAAGCAAAGAACCTATTATATGTAACCCTGTTTCGAAACCAATGTTTAATAATAATTATGCAATAAATAGTGAAAATACTTCAATAAATACATATCTCAGGAATAATGTTAACAATGATAACTGGGCAGGTAAAATATGTGATTATAAAGATATTAACAGTGATGATATAAAGCATAGCTTGAGTCATAGTAATATATGCACTAAAGAACAACTTTATAAGTGTGAGAAAGGTTATTCCAACAAGAGTTATTTGAAAACCCATATTCGTACACACACTGGTGAAAAACTATATAAATGTGATATATGTCAGAGTAGTTTTAATCGAACAAGTAATTTAAAAAAGCATATTCGTACACACACTGGTGAAAAACCATATAAATGTGATATATGTCAGAGAAGTTTTAATCAAACAAGTCATTTAAAACATCATATTCGTACACACACTGGTGAAAAACCATATAAATGTGATATTTGTCAAAGAGGTTTTAAAGTTTCTGGTAATTTGAAAACTCATATTCGTACACACACTGGTGAAAAACCATATAAATGTGATATATGTCAGAGAAGTTTTAATCGAACAAGTGATTTAAAAATCCATATTCGTACACACACTGGTGAAAAACCATATAAATGTGATATATGTCAGAGAAGTTTTAGCCACAGTAATGCGTTAAAACTTCATATACGCACGCATTTGGTCAAAAAATCACAGGTATAGTTAGGTAGTATATAATGTTATCAGTTACGTAAACCACCCAATCAAACTAGTGGCGGCACATGCTGCGGGGCGTGAGGATCAGGGGTGCAATTCCTTAAGCTGAAACATCCATACATCCTTGAATACAGAATTGAAATAACGGTGTTAAACCAATTCGGTATTCGCTAAGACATGATTGAAGCTATACAAGGACACGTGGCAGAAGGTACGCCATGAGGACCAGTCTTAGCGAATACCAAATTGGGTTATCACTGTTATTTCAATTCTGTATTCAAGGATGTATGGATGTATGAGCTTAGAGAATTGCACCCCTGTAGTGCTATTCTCTAAGCAACACGACCTGCAACTCGACGCTGCGGCAGCGGCGAGTGACTGTCGCAATCATCATGTTTTACCATAATTTGTATCTAACAAGATTGTAATCTCAATTATTTTAAAAGAGTATTCATGGTTGTCCAGAGTTGCCGTGTGGTGCCGGCTACTAATAGCACCAACCCGTCTCATGTGGTGGGTGTCGTAAAAGGCGACTATGTGATTAGCCGGAGGATGTGCAGCAGCGTCCTTTGAGTACATTAACAACTCAACTGCGATCGCCAACCCGTCTGCCAAGCGTGGCGATTATGGCAAAACCCCCCAATGAGTACACACCCAGACCAGCCCGGTGTGGCGATCTTTGGGGGAGGCCTGTGTTCAGCAGTGGACTTTATTCGGCCGAAATGAATGATGATCTATAGAAATCAAAGTCAGTCGGATAAACTGTGCCGCACTCACTCATATATATAACCATAACATCCGCTGCTGAACAAAGGCCTCCCCATGGATTGTCACAACTGTGTCATCATTTTGGGGGGTATATGCCAATACTCACCACGCTTGGCAGGCGGGTTGGTGAGCGCAGTATGGCTACCGCTTCACAGAAGGGACGCTGCTGCCCATCCCTCTGGTTTAGATTCTCTTAGTCGACATCCACTGGAGGAAATGGAGTGTTGCTATATTCTTAATCCGGACACCACACAGATTACTGTGCCGCACACTGCCGCAGAACTGCAATGTCTTAACGACACTACACAGACATTTGTTGCTTCTTGTATACAGGGTGTCCAGTAAATAGCACCACATACTGCAGGGGGTGAGAGCTTGGGTCAATACCTACCAAAAAAACAATATATGTTCAGCAACATCTTACGGATTTACAGTAGTACCACTGTAGGTTAAAGTTAAGCGATAAGAAATTTGTACTGTGAAAATTTAAATAAAAATTGTGTTTCTTGAAAACATTTTAGTTTTTAATAGAATAAAGACTTATCAATGAGTAAGATTCACAAATAATTTGAGGTAAAAAGAAAACTAGAAAATGAATTTTTCATTATGAGATGCGTAAAAATCTGTGTCAAGGTATTTGTGAAAACGAACCCTCAACTGTTCTCACGGCTATCTGATGGTGCCATTAGAAGCCAGCGTGACAGCAGTAGGCTTCGTATACATCATGCAAAAACAGCCCTCATGGGAAAGAGTATATTCTGCATGGCTCCAAAAATCTACAATAAGATACCGAAGTGCTATAAAGATTTAAATACGAGCATTTTCACTAAAGCCATGAAGGAATTGTTACGTGCTAAATGCTACTATAATATCAATGATTATTTAAATGACGTATTATAATTAGTATTTTTAAGTATTTCTTGTTATTTGACATGCATTTTCTTTTTTTACATTTTGACATATGACATTTTTATATTGAGGGTCTTCTATTTTTATCTTGCTATTAATTAGATCACCAGACTTTCAGACATATGTTTTATTAGGTATCTTATTATTCAAACAAGTAACATAAAATGATTTTGTAAATTTACATTTGTACGCCTTTTTAGGCAAAACATGTTGGCACCTTTTATATTTTCTTCAATTAATGTGACCTGATTGTAAAACTAACACGTGTTTTAACAAATAAACAAATGAAATGAAATGAAATGAAGGTAGAGATTTTTCGATATTTCGGAAAATTTTGTACTACTGTAAATCCGTAAGATTTTGCTGAACATATATTGTGTTTTTTTGGTAGGTATTGACCGAAGCTCTCACCCCCTGCAGTATGTCGTGCTATTTACTAGACAGCCTGTATAATAAAACCGCTCAAGTGCGAGTTGAACTCGCGTGGAGAGGGTCCTGAAATCTACAAATAACCTATCCCAAGAACAAAATTAACATCGTAGTTGAAAAAAACATGTTCCAACCAACCGCAAACGTAAGTTTGTGCGCACAATATTGAAAGCAAGCACGGGGTTGTATCTTGTTCTGCCTACCACTATAACCTGTGATGCTCAAATGGGGTTACAATTAAATAAAAACCACTGTATATGCCGCCACTGGTGACGAATGGTTTTTTTTTAAAGCTCGAGTCTTTTTGCCTCCTGTAACATTTTCTAGATCACAGTTGAGTGCAACGTTTCATGTGTAACGTTGCGTGTGGGCGCATGCGCAGGCATTAGCGATTCAGTTTCACTTCTGTCACGTGTACTAAGTTGCACACGCTCTATTATTTTTTTATTTGTAAGACGATATTTTATTGAGTAAAGAAAAATTTCAATGGCTAATAATTTATTTATTTATTTATTTATTTGTTTAGGTTAGCCTACAATTGTTTACACAATACATTTACTTAAATTAATTCATAGTACATTCATAAGTGCAACAATTACTTACAGGCTAACACCACATGCGCCATTTATGGTTATACATATTATGTTATTAAGGATTTACCATTATTTAAAATTAGATAATAATACAAAAAACAAATTCATTAAAATAATAATCAATCATAAATAAATTAGTAACAGTACGATTATAAAGTTGACAAGATAAAAATAAAATATCTTATTATTTAGCTCAATTGCTTATAAAATTAAATAGCATTCAAATTTTCTGTGGGCAATAATGATCATTGGGTTTGAGAATAGTGTTTAATTATTATGTTATAAAATTTTCCAATGTCGTCATGGTGTACGTCGATCAGGTCACTGCAGCTGTTTAGTACCTTACATAGTCTTGGAATTGGTGAGTTTGCACCCAGAACTGTTCTGCGTGGGGGTGGGTATAACGGAGTGATGGGATTTCGAGGATATCGGGCTGGGGCACGAAACTTTAGGAGACTCAGCAAGTTTGGGCAGTCAATTTTATTTCTAAGCAGTTTATATAGAAACAAGGCATCCGTTACATCTCTTCGGGTCGATAAGGAGTGCATCCTGAAATATTGCAGACGGGTATTATAAGAGGACAGCTGTTTACTTTTTCCTTTAGAAAAAGAAAGGTGCCACAGAAACCGTTTTTGTACCCGTTCTAAGAGTAGCTTATGTGTTGCGTAGTGCGGTCTCCATACAACACTGCAGTACTCCAGGACGCTACGTACGAGGCTATTGTACAACATTATTTTAGTGTTAGCAAGTTTGAAACCCTTGGTGTTTCGTATCACAAAACCTAACATTTTGGATGCTTTTTTAATTATATTTTCGATATGGGGGACAAACGTTGCTTTCTTATCGAAAATCACTCCCAGATCCCTTACTGTTTCAACTTCTTGAATTTTTTTATTGTCCATGAAGTACTCCGAGTGTATAGGGTGAGCCTTCCTAGAGAATGACAAATGGTAGCATTTTTTTGAATTCAATTCCATTCCATTAACATTACTCCATTCAATAACCCTGTTTAGGTCATCTTGCAAAAGCTTGATATCGCTTGATGATTCGATTTTACGGGCAAACTTTAAGTCATCCGCGTACAAATAACACTCGGAAAATTTAAAACAGTAGGGAAGGTCATTTATGAATATAATAAATAATATGGGCGCTAAATGAGAACCCTGTGGGGTACCGGAAGTCATACAATAATTGCTGGCAGATCGAAAACCGTTTAAAACAACATAAAATTCACGCTTAGAGAGATATGATTTAAGCCATTTCAGCAAGGGTCCTGTGACACCATACGTTGCTAGTTTTTTAATCAGTATGGAATGAGGAATTTTATCAAAGGCCTTGCTGAAGTCAGTGTACAACACATCAAACTGTTTATTTAAGTCAATAGTTTTAATCAGGAACTCCGAAAAAGATAGTAAATTTGTAGTAGTATCTCTTGACGTAACAAAACCGTGTTGCTGATCACTCAGATAAAGTCTGAAATGCTGTTGGATGTAAGGACAGATCATCGACTCAAATATCTTGCCAAAGGTGGAGAGAATTGCAATAGGCCGATAATTGGAGATATTTTCTTTATTCTCCGACTTGTACACAGGAACAACTTTGGCTTTTTTCCACTCTGATGGAAAAGTTCCGGTGGCTAACGAAACTTTATATATTTTTAGTAGTGGAGAAACCAAGGCCGGTGCACAGGCAGAAATAAATAAAGGTGGAATTTCGTCAGGACCTGCTCCTTTACTGATGTTTAGAGATTGTAGTTTTTTGAGGAGGGAACAACTGTCCAATTCTGGAATTGTTAAGCAGTGGCTATTAGTTTCTAATGATGCCAGAAACTTTGAGTCACTCTTAAATTCTGTGCTAGGATCAGGGGTATAGACAGATGAAAAATAACTACCGAAAAGATCACAGATTGTTGAGCCATTTGATGTGATAGTCTGACCGTCAGTCATTGTCAGTGGATAGACACTAGACCCTCCGCGTTTAGCCTTTACGTGAGTCCAGAATAGTTTAGGATTTACTTTTATTTTTGATTCTAGGTTTTTCATATAAACACTGTACAAACTTTTAGCTAAATTTTGACAACGTTTTGTGATTAATTTAAGCTCTATTTCATCTAGCGGGTTTTTATATTTCTTGAAACGCAATCTTAACTTATTTCTTTCTTGTAACGATTTTATAATTGCTTTATTAAACCATGGCGGATACCGACTGGACTGTGGCTTACAATATGGGACAAATTTAGTTATTGCCGTGTTTAACACATCATAAAATATTTTTAACATGTCATCTACATCCTTACTATTATCAAATTGTAGATGCCAGTCATGTTCATCTAAATACGTTTTAATTTGTTCATAATTAGCCTTATAAAAGTTTTTCCTCATGTTAAGTTTATTGTATGGAAGATTAGATTCTTTCAATAATGATATAGTAAGGTCAAGCGGAGGGTGCAGCTTGTCAACAACGGTTAAGGGGCAACTAGACTCACTCACTGTACATGTAGGTATTGTAGATAAGACCAGGTCCAAAATACGTGCCGAACAATTTTTTACGATATTGTGCTGAGTAAGTTTACTAACATTTATAAATTCTAATAATCTTATACATGTGTTAGGAAGGGAACTGTTAATAGCGCCAGATGTCCAGTTCATTTTGCTCAAGTTAAAATCCCCGATTATACAAATGGGCATATTTGTTGTCTCAAAAACGTTATTACAATGTTTGATGAAATGATCAATTGTTGGAAGACATACAGGTGGAGGAAGGTAGACTGCACAGAGAGCTAGTTGTCGTAATGTGTGTGTAGTCGCAATATCAATGTAATAATGCATTAACTTAAAATACTTACATACCTTTACAATGTGCTTTTGTGATTTAGTTAGTTTTTTGTAGAATAATATTATTTAGGTATAATACAGATGCTAAACTTATAACGATGTAGTGTTTATTTTTAAATATTGAATTTCAATTTTATTGTCCTTAGTTTTATAAGAATTTACGAATTTAGCATTGTGGTTACTATTTTATTACGTATAGTTAGTTCGTGTTGTTGTTTTATTAATTATTTCGTTGCTATATTACGGCCCATAGACACAGTGCTTCATGATGTGTTAGCGTAAAAATGTGCGACTCGAACAGAACCGTGTAAAATAAAACTACTAATTACAAAATAACATTACTTACAAGTTTAAGTTACAACGTTTAGTTACTAAAGGAAACGTGTCTCGGTATAAATATTTGTGTGCCCATAGCTAACCAACCTAATTAGTGGTGGTCCGCAAATATCATGGACATAAAAATTGAACTGAGCGCATACTGCACCGAAACACGTCTACCTAATAGAAAAGGAAAGAGCTACTCTGTGGACAACATCTTTCTTCGTCTAAACAGTACTGTAGCTTTAGCGCCAATCAATCTTAGAAAGAGACAGGACATAGCGTGCAGCCACGCTCTGTCTTGTCGTTCGTTTTCGTCTACACATTTGAGACTTTGTCCATGATATTAGGCATCAGTCTTTATTTGATTACAAAACATTTATTACTTAAGTACAAATTATTTAAAAAGGATTTTGGATATATTGTGCTCTTGATTTAAACAAATGATTTAATTTTATGAACTTATTTTTATAGTAGATTTGCAACATTCTTAATGTTTTATAACTTGTTTCTCATTTTTATTTATATTAGGTTTGTTTAAAATAAAACATGTTCAGATTACTAACGAATTTTATATAACTTCGCCTCAGTATGTTGGTCATTTCCGTGTGGTGTCCGGATTAAGAATGTAGCACCATGGAGGTCAGAAAAGCCAACTTAAGTACTCTTGGAACAAGCTGGCTGAGGGCAGCACCGTCCCTTTTGTTGAACAATAGCAATTCTGCGCTCACCAACCCGCCTGCCTGTGGTGCAAAATGACAACACAATACACCGGCCCCAGTTCCCGGCAGCCCCGCTATTCCTGGTCATAGTAGAGGCCACGGTAACGGCAGGATGCTAAGAGTTATCGGAACAGGCATTGTCTCGGAGGGGTGGCGTTGGCGGTCAGTATAGACATCGTCAGCGCCTTCAACTCCACCCCATGGATTAGGCTATTAGGGCGGCCCTAGAGCATCATCGGTGTCCCCCCTACCTGCAGGGCATCATAGAGGCCTATATGCATGATAGGCATATTCGTTAAATGGGCAGGGACGGTAGCGTAAAGCGGAGGGGAATCACATGCGAGGTTCCACAGAGGTCAATTTTCGAGCCCCTCTTACGGAACCTGGCCAAGGACGCGATCCTGCGTGTCGTTCTCCCTGCTGGCGTCAGCTTAGTCTGTTACGCTCCTGACACTGGTGTGCTAACACCGGTGGGTACAACAGGGTGCTTGCCGAGCGGTGGCAATTGTCAGACGCCTGGTATAGCACCTCATAAAAACGAGGCACTATGGTTCTATTAACTGCCGAGGAGCAGAGAACCACCCAGTTCGTGGATACGCGTTGGTGACGCGCGAATCGTGGTAGGCCGGTACGTGAAGTACCTGGGGCTCACCCTGGACAGTCGTTGGACTTTAAAGAGCACTTTCAGTACCTCGACCCCTGAGTCGAGAGGGTAATGGGTGCACTACAACGGCTGCAATCCAATCTCGGGGGACCATGTGAGGAAGTTCGCCGTTTAGACGGGGGGTCGTGGCCCTCGACGGGGTGGTTGTATGGTCAGCTCAACTGTCAGGCGCCCAGCGCTGCAGAACTGAACTTCACAGTCTGCAGCGCAGAGTGGCTATACGGATCGCACGTGGATACCGAACAGTGTCCTACTAGGCGGCAACTCTCTTGGCACGTTTTCCGCCTTTCAACATCCTGGCGGAGACGGATGTGTGGGTCTCCCATCAGACACGCTCCCTCTGCCAGAGCAGCGAAGGGGCGCCTCAAGGGGCCATGGCAAGCTGAGGTGGCTTGCTCAGTGGCGCGCACTTGGATAGTCGCGTCGTGGAGGCCGTCCTGCCACTCTTTGAAGCCTAGCTCAGAAGGAGCGAGCACGTCACCTATTGCCTGACGTAGGTGTTCACCGGGCACGGTTGTTTCGGTGTGTACCTGCACAGGATAGGACGCGAGGCCACGGCACAAGGCCACCGGGCACACGTTCAAAGAGTGCCCTGCTTGGTTGGGCTGCCGGGTGGTGGATCCTGGTTGATCGGATCGGGCAAGATCTCTCTGCCAGCAGTAGTGTCGGCTATGTTGGCAGAGAACGAAAACTGGAATGCAGCTGGGGATCGGGAGAGGGCTGACCCTGATCAAAGGAGGAGACGGCGGCGCAGTAACAACCGCCCTGAATTCCTAATTCCTATACTCTTTCCTACGATTTTTGCATGTACCACAGTTATGGGTAAATAGGGTGTCGAGCTGAAGGTGTAGCCGTGTGTATGTCATTGCCGTGAAGTATACACCAGGCAGAAATAACAACTAAGCTTCTTGTTCTAACGGCGAGTCAGCGTGGTGTGGAAGCGAAAATAAAAAGATATAAAGGCAGGTTCAAGTATGTGTAATATGTTAATTATATTATATCAATAAACCACAGACATATCATATTGGAATTTAGAGTTACAGGATTCATCTGATATAGCAAGGTTACAATTATAACGTCTCACGCAATGGACGTTCGAGAGCAGAGAGAGATACACAGAGTACATTTGTATCGTATATACGGTTTAGTCCAATAATCAATTGGATTTAAAAGAGTGGTTTTCGATTCCGAATGTGAAACGCTGTTTATCAGTCGATCTACTAAAGCAAAGAGGTTTTAATAATCACATATTGTTTTTTTTTTGGGACTTCCTCATTGTCTTGTTTTGTCTTTTTTTCTGATATGTGTCACGAAATAAATTTATATTCATGTTTTAATGTTTTGGGGAAAAACAACGTACGACGTTGCCGACATATTTTTAGAATTTTTTCATTTTTGAGAAATATTTTAGAAATATGTAAAAATGTATTAATCTAAACACCGTACAACGTTGCCTTATACTTGACATTGGCGAAATTGTGGAAGATACCCTACAGAAGCCATAATCTAAGAGAAGAAGAAGAATAATGTTTTGTATTCCATTTAAACATCATATGTGAACGAGAATACCAATCCGGTTCAGGTTATGGGCCCAGCACGAGACTATTCAATGTTTAATGAAAAAAATTGTTACTTATTATGGCGACAGAAGGTAAAGTTGTAAGCACAACTTCAAGCGGTGAGCGACTGGAGAGGTTGCAACCACATGATACAGGTATGAGCTTAACGTCTATAGAGAAACTTGACGGAAACTCTGATTATAACACATGGAAGTTTATGGTAGAGCTGTACTTAATCCATGACGACCTATGGGAGTACACTCAGAGGACACCCGAGAGTTCAGATGTATTAGGCTTAAAGAGAGACCAAAAAGCAAGAGCCAGGATATGCTTGATGATAAAACCGCATTGCCTGATCCACGTAAGACATGCGAAAACAGCAAAGGAGGGTTGGGAGTCTTTAAGGTCAGCTTTTGAGGATCAAGGATTAAATAACAGATGCAGACTTTTATCAAAGCTTGTAAGCCTAAAGCTTGAACAGTTTACATTAATTAGGAGTTATGTCACCGAGCTGATGTCAGTAGCGCAGCAATTGAGTGACGTCGTTAAGGAGGTTGACGATGAGTTATTAGCAACGTTGATGTTACAAGGTTTGACTGAAACTTTTCAACCGATGAGGCTTGCAATTGAAAACTCAAGAGTTGAGTTGACCACAGACTACGTGAAGACCAAGCCGTTACAGATGGAGGCTTCATACAGTTCAGGTTTAAGTACCAGCACCAATGATACTGCACTTTTAACCGATAAACACCGAAAAGCAAAGAAACCTCTGCTAAGAAAGGCACAGATGATTAATTGTTTTATCTGTAATGGACATAAAGCAAAAGTTTGCCCTGCAAATCCAAATATCAAGAAGAATGCTTCAGTAGCACTTGAACTTGCAACGGCAGGGGAGTACCAAGAATGGATTCTTGATTCAGGAGCAACTAACCACATGACCAATAATAGAGAGTGGTTGAGAGATTTCAGGATGTGTGGCCGAAAGATAGAGATTGGGTATGCAAATGGAGGTAAGGTGTTTAGTATAGGAGGTCAGGTCTTTAGTAGGGTAGGTGTGATATGCGAGAAAGAAAATGCAAGCGTAAGTAACGTGATATATGCACCCGATTTAAAAACCAACCTATTAAGTGTGAGCACTATTGTAAAGAGAGGCTTTGTGGTAGTGTTTTCAAGGAAAGGTTTTCAGTTGTTGCGAGAAGATGGATGTAAGGTAACAGGTGATGTTGCACATACAGGTGTTGAGGAGAATGGCGTTTATAAACTAAAACGCTGTTCACATGAAATCGCACTAGCTTCGGCTGTCAGTGAAGATATGGAGTTGTGGCATAGGCGTATGGGGCACCTTGGCATACGTAACCTTACATTGTTGAGAGACAAATTAGCCACAGGACTAAGTTTTCCTAACACTTCAACTAACTTAAAGTGTACAACGTGTTTAATGGGGAAACAAACACGTTGATTTCACGCGTAAAACTTTCGTATATTTCTTCAAGAACAAGAGTGAAGTATTTGAAAAGTTTTACGAGTTCAAGACTTTTGTAGAAAAACAATCTGGAAAGACTCTGAAGATTCTGCGGTCGGATAATGGCAAAGAGTATGTAAACCGACAGATGAACAAGTTGATGAAGGATTGTGGAATCCTACACCAACTTACAGTAGAGTATACGCCCGAGCAGAATGGTGTTGCAGAACGTGCAAACCGAACTATTGTAGAAAAAACTAGGAGTATGCTTCAGGAGGCAGGATTGGAGACAACTTTCTGGGCCGAGGCCGTGAATTATGCCGTTTATTTAAAGAATAGATCCCCGACAGTTGCAGTCAAAGGGAAAACGCCAGAGGAACCGTGGACGGGGAAGAAGCAAGATCTGAGTATGATCAAAGTTTTTGGATGCAAAGCATTTGCACATATCCCGACGCTAAAAGGAGGAAATGGGATCCAAAATCAAAAGAGCTTCTTCTGAATCTGTGGAGAGTCAAAGGCTTACCGATTAATCGATCCGGCCGGCATGCGGGCAACTTAGTAAGGCGCGGGACGTTGTATTTTTCGAAAATAAAAAATACATCAGTGTGAAGCCTATAGAGAATAAGAATGAAGGGCATGTGATAGAGAGTCTTGAAAAAAATTTGACTAAGAATGTAGAGGAAGGTCTACACCTAAGAAAAGCTCAAGAAGATGTTCAAGGAGATACTGAAAATAAAGAAGAGAAGATTGAGCAACCGCCAGTGCAGGAGTGCATTGAAGAAGAGAATCAAGTTGTTAGTGATGAGGAGTTGATGACATCTGATGAAAAGGAAGATGATGATCATCATGTGGAAAGGAGATATCCTATTAGAGAAAGGAAGAAAAGAAACTTGCCAGGTTATATCACTTACCAAACAACCGCTGATGAAGATGATCCACAGAGTGTTGAAGAGGCGAAGGTCTAGAAGAGACAAAGAAATGTGGAGAGCTGCTATTAAGGAGGAGCTGGAAGCGCTGAAGAGAAATAAAACTTGGACTTTGGTAGAGCTACCACAATCTTGTAACGTTGTGGATTCTAAATGGATATTTAGAATAAAAAAAAGCGACGGGGAGAAAGAAGCGATTTAAAGCTCGTCTTGTTGCAAAAGGTTTTAGTTAAAGGTGGGGCATTGACTATTTTGAAACTTTCTCACCGGTAGTGAGGCATAGCTCACTGAGGACGTTGATGGCATTAGCATTCCATGTGAATCTAAAAGTAGACCAAATGGACGTGAAAGTAGCTTTTCTTAATGGAAATCTAGACGAAGTTGTCTATATGAAGCAACCTGAAGGTTTTGAAGAGAAAGGTATACAAAATCACGTTTGTCTGTTGCAGAGGTCGCCGTACGGACTTAAACAAGCTCCGAGAGCATGGAACAAAAGACTTCATGACGAACTGATAAAACTTCAGTTCAAGAGATCTGAAAATGAACCTTGTGTTTATACCAGATTAAATGAAGGAAAAATCATCATCATTGCGGTATATGTTGATGATATTTTATTATTCTGGAATGATGCTGAAGACTTGCGGATCAAGATAGATCTCGCCAACAAATTTGAGATGAAAGACCTAGGCAAAGCAGAGCTTATGTTGGGAATACGTATTACTCAGGATAGTGAAGGGATTAAGTTAGACCAAGAGCGGTACATAGAAAAGATTCTACGATCTTTTGGAATGAAGGACTGTAACCCAGTCGCCACTCCAGCTGTATCAGGTTCAGGACAGCGTCTAGAGAAGCCGCAACCTGATCATAAATTGAATGAAGCTAATCCATATCGAGCAATAATTGGATCACTGATAAATCTGGCAGTGTGCACGAGGCCCGACATTGCTCACACAGTAAATCAGCTAAGCCAGTTTAACAACTGTTATGAAGAAAAACATTGGATAGCTGCAAAGAGAGTACTACGCTATCTAAAAGGAAGAGGAGGTAATCGACAAGAACTTCTTGTAGGATATCCGGATGCAGATCATGCTGGAGACTATGATCTTGTCTCAAGAGGGAGCCGATTTCTTGGGAGAGCAAGAAACAAAGAACAATTGCTTTATCAACTGCGGTGGCAGAATATGTTTCACTATCTGAGGCTGCAAAGGAAGCGGTATTTCTTAGCAGAGATGGGGCGAGAATCAATAACGCTACCATCAATTACTATATTCACTGATAGTCAGTCGGCTATGGCGATAGCTAAAAACCCAGTGCACCACCAACGTACGAAGCACGTGGATGTGCGATATCACTTTGTCAGAGAGGCAATAGAGAAAGGTGATGTACAATTAAGGTACAAGGAGACAGCGCGGATGGTAGCAGATGTTCTGACCAAGGCGTTGTTGAGACAGAAGTATGAGTGGTGTGTGAGTACTATGGGGTTGAGATGATGATGAGTGATGAGAGGAGTGTCAGGAGATATGAGATTAAGGAGGAGTATTAAAGCAAAGAGGTTCTAATAATCACATATTGTTTTTTTGGGACTTCCTCATTGTCGTGTTTTGTCTTTTTTTCTGATATGTGTCACGAAATAAATTTCTATTCCTGTTATAATGTTTTGTATTCCATTTAAACATTATATGTGAACGAGAATACCAATCCCGTTCACGATCATACAAGCAAGTTAGTCACTTATTTACAACTTAGCGTTTGTGTAATAAAGGCTACAATACAAATTCGACATATTCGATAATTTTGCGATCCTACCGAAACTTTGACGGAATACCTCAATTATTGAATGAATCAATTACTGTCATTCGTATCGCGAGCATCTTTATGACAAGCATTGTCAAATTGACAATTGTTCCTTGACACTGGCAGAATGTTACACAATTGCCATATAAAAAATTAAAAAGAACACGTGTAAAATTGTCAGGAATATATAGTGTTTTCTTTTTAACAATTTCTCTTTATTTTTATGAATTTATTAGTGATCTAAATTGTTTTTGCCGTACAATGATACCTATACTTGACATTGGCAGAATCATCATCAAAACGATAAAATTGCAATTGGCTCTTTTCTCTTCGAAAATTCAAACTGAACGACTGTAGTGAAGCTACAACAAAGGTAAATATTAATTATTCAAATTACATAAGGTCGTTATTTACGTACGACATTGCCCACATATTTTATAGATTTTTCCATTTTTGATAAATATTTTATGAATATGTAAAGATTAATGAACCTAAACACCGTACGACGTTGCCTTATACTTGACATTGGCGAAATTGTGGAAGATAGTCTACAGAAGCCATAATCTAAGAGAAGAAGAAGAAGAAGAATATTGTTTTTACCATACAATTATACCTATTCATGACATTGGCAGAATCATCGTCAAAACAATAAAATTGTAATTGGATCTTTTATCTTCGCTTCAAACTAAACGCTGCATTGAATCTGCATTAAAGGTAAATATTAATTAATGTCCCTATTTTTAACAAAATAACTATAGTTACACTGTGTTTTATTAAAATATACTGCTAAATAAGTGATTTTACTACCTCCACCGCTCATTTGTTATATTATTTTCATGTGAAAGACTGGAAATGGCTAAGACATAATTGTTAATTTGTAACGGGCTTTAACGAAACAGAGAAAACCAGTTAATAGTATTACTGTAGTACTAATAAATACTGTAATAAGTACTGTACCATTACAGTACTACACCGCAATGCCAAAATACAAAAAGGTAGACTTACCTAATATTATTTAACTCAAACAAAAATGGGATGAGAAGGAGATTGACAATGAACAGAGTGCTTTGAGTGAGGCTTTTGAATAAAGTCATAATTTCAATTAAAACATATTCTTCGTAATAATGTCCGGTAGTTAGAAGTAGTTCCAGGCCTGAATACACTAGATTTAGTTACTAGAGGCTCTATACTCATGATGTGCTGCCAGAACTAAAGCTGAAAGGTGAACAAAAGCTTGTATCTTTATTGTTGTATGATTTGTGGAAGAAAATAAACATATAATAGATAAAAATATAGTTACTCTGCAGGTTGGTTGTTTCTAGTAAATATTATCTAATATACCGACACACTTCAGTTACGGTTTTAAAATAATACATATAGATAGATAAATATTGATAATTTTATCCCGATGAGAATCATCATCATCATATCAGCCAAAGGACCTCCACTGATAAACACAAACCGCTATGTAATTCCACAATTGTGTTATCATCGTGGGAATTTGCCAGCACTCCCACTTTTATCAGTTGGATTGGTAAGCACATTATAGCTACTGTTTCAAAGAAGGGGTGCTGCTGCCAATTTTTCTGGATATGTCTCCTACGTCCAAATACTGTAATGCCAGTTATTATTAAGGCCTGCTTTAATTGTTCGAGAAACCTGTTTTCGGAAGGGAACCAGGTGGCTCAAATTGTTAAAGTGGGGTGTTAATATTGGGCTGTTAGTAACCTTGTGTAACACAATTGATATTTGATATAAATATTTCTTAGATATCCCTTGTCTCTAGTTGGTAGCGCCTAAATAGTAAATCCTACCCTGATTCATAAAAGATAAAATATATGTTCTATAAACCTTTTATAAAAATAAAAACATATGTTTTGTCTTTTTCTTTTAAAACAAATCCTCCCAGTGTAAGATAAAGACAAACCATATTATAACTAAGTTTAATTGGATAGCACGGAACAAATATTTGTATGATCTGCAGGTAGTTATTCCGGGTTTGGGTGTATTGTATGTGGAATTCATGTCTGTAAACGCACCCACGATACAGGAGAAACCCTAACAAGGGGCAACATTAAAAAAAAGAAATTGTGTTATTTTTATAAATAAGAGATAATGTGTTGATTTGGCTACAAATTTTTTATGAAGGGCTTCTCGCACTCGTCCCAAGAGGGATCTAGATGCTTAACCGGGCAAATTGGCGAAGCATTAAATAGCCTTCAGCCTAGCTTTATTAATATTTAAGTAACTGCGCCTGAGGGCGTACCCTGCGGGATACGGACCTCGGCTCAGGGAGTTACTGGGACAGTAATAATCGCAAGGGACTGCTGGATCAATGATTAATTGGGATCTTTTGTTACTACTCGTATTTTTCGGCACATTAAGACTCCCAATGACCACCTTAATACAAATAATTCGTATTTTACTTTCATAGATGAGAGGCCCCAACTTGCGGCAGAAGAGTATGGGTTGCTACGAAGCCGAAGAGCCTAGTCCAGACGAATACATTTGTAAGTACATACATAATGTATCCACGTGGTGTCCGGATTACGAATACAGCACACCTCCATCATCTCAGGTGGATGTTGTAAAAGGCGAATAAAGGAGTATAATCAGAGGGATGGGCTAATGCAACCCTTCTGTGGAACTGTAGGCATATTACGCTAACCAACCGGCTGCCAAGCATGGTGAGTATTGGCAAATTCGATTAGCCTTCTGCGCTGCGCGTCACGGGTGCGATTCCCGCATGGAAAAATATTTGTATAGCCTACAAGTTGTTATGGATCTGGGTGTTAGTGCCTGTGGAATTTACATCTGTAAACTATGCCCACGTCACAGGAGGAATCCTAATGTGGGGCAATGTCAACAAATACTCTATGTCATAAAATTAAGATTAAAAAACTAAAACGTGACTATGTAATCGATTGGGCCTTGGACTATGTATTTATTTGTATAACATTGTTTTGTGAAATTTTCTTCAAGGTTTTTGGTGCTTTCCCATAGTCGGGTTTTAGGTTTTAAATCTTATTTTTATTAAAATTATTTTTTGGTAAGAGATCGTTGTTGGAAAGGCGTTTTAACCAAATTGACTGGACTTAAAAATAACATATAAAAAATAAAAGTGGTAATATACGTAATTACGTATTTTTGGAACATAAACGTTAAGATTTTTCATTGGAAACTAAATACGACATTTTATACTTTTTTTGATAACATTTTATGCCCGCTATGTTGAATTTTATGTGACGTCATATAGCCTATAACCACGGACTAGAAAAAAAGGACTCCGTGCCACTCATATCGAAAGTGAAGCACCCTAAGTATGCCAATTCGCTTGTACACACGTGCCTTACGCACACACATGTATCATAGTATGCTAGTCGACCGCCATTACGCGGCACGACAGCGGCAGTGTAGTTACTATTTACGTTAATTGAAACAAAAAACCAATAATGCCGTCTTGTGTCGTGAAATGGTGTAAAAATAACTCTACATCCCAAAAAATGTCAAGGAATTACTTATCACAGGTAAGAAGACACTAATTTATATACCATTTTTTATATTTAAATTATCGTTACTATTTGGAACACAAAACCTCAACTACACGTGTTGTTAGAAAATAAATGGGTAATTTTCCCGAAAAAATGGGTAATAGGTTTTTTATTGAAGCGAAACTTCTTTAGCACCGTTTGGATTTGAAAATTCGGTGAAACGAAAAAGAGACAAACATATTCATAAATAGGATTTAGTCTGCGAATACAAGTATAGAGTGTTTCCTATAATAATAAGATAGGAATAGCACGACGCTTCCACACACTTCATTTGTCAAAATGCGAAGAGTTGTTTAGGCGATCTGAGGGATCAGATCACAGAAATAGGAAATAAGGAGAAGTGGTAACGGGGCGTAACCGCGCCACCGCGACATGCCCAATTTGGGCCATCCGGAAAAAAAGGCCGTTTTATAACATCAGTTGAGATTCGATCGCGTAACTGAAACTTGCCGTGTGGTGTAAGCTCAGAATACCACCAACCCATCTACTCCCATGGGTGTCTTAAAAGTCGACTAAGGCATAAGCCGGATGGGCAGCAGCGCCCTAGAGTACACTTAACACCTCAACTGCGATCGCCAACCCGCCTACCAAGTGTGGCGGTTAAGGCAAAACCCCAAATAAGCACACAACACACCCATATCGGTCGTTGTAGTGATCTTTGGGAAAGGCCTGTGTCCAGCAGTGAAGTTTTTTCAGCCGAAATGATGAAAAAATACATGAATTCATATCTACACGTTACGGGGTCATAGGCAACAAAAACGCAACCAGTGTGTGCACTTAATACGTACTATAAAATATTTATGTCATATCCAAGCATCGACATGAAGGATGGAGTGCGTATAGCGCACTGAAACACGTCTACCTAATAAGAAAAGAAAAGCGACTCTGTCCAATGTCTCTCTTTTTCTAATCAGTACTGTAGCTAGAGCGCCAAGCGTCGCACCAACCATAATATTAAAAATGTATGGCAATCGTATGGCAGATTTGATACAGCCATGAGCACATGCTGATGGCTCAGTCTATATAATTATGTCGGTGTATCCAAGAGGATTTTTTTTAGTTTTTTGATTTAGTTGCTAATAAATTAGATTTATTCTCATGTTAACTGAGCGAGTTTGCAAGAGTAACATTACATACGTTATGTTATTTGTAACATGGTACATAAGGTTATTGCTATATTTTATTTTTCGTAACTGTTGATTGTTACCTATTTTATTTCATTGTTATTTAAGTTAGTAACTACACTATCGTATTATGGATCTGTAATGGTAGCTGTATGTGTGTAAATGTAAATAAATAAATATTCGCTGCCTTACAGACGACCTGTGCGCTCTTTTGGTTAAAAAAAGGTTTTCGTATGTTAGTTGAATGCACTGCTTGAAGAAAACGTTTTCACCCAGTGCGTCCTGCTGCATATTCAGTCTCTCAGCCGGCTATGCTCGGAGTTTCTTCGAGGGATATGATTCGGAACGCAATTATATTAAAGACAGCTGGAGTCACCGACATAGCATGCAAAATTGGCAAAATGAAGTGGCAGTGGTCTGGCCATGCTGTCGAAGGACGAATAGCGGTTGGAGCAGATGTGAGAGTCTCCAGACCGTGAATCGATAAACGTAGCGTGGGACGCGCCCAGCCAGATGGATCCATTCCGTGTACGGGAAACAATGTTTCCAATATGCTTCTCCCAGTTAAGATATGAGTCGATTTGGACTCCTAAATACCTGATGTCTGTCGCACGTGTAAGAGGTAGACAGTCACAATCCGATTCAGTACAAGTAAGACGACAAGTGTGTGCTTTTATTTGGAA
Organism: Diloba caeruleocephala; assembly: GCA_947459985.1. Lineage (NCBI taxonomy): Eukaryota > Metazoa > Arthropoda > Insecta > Lepidoptera > Noctuidae > Diloba > Diloba caeruleocephala. Next base: position 3,478,762 of record OX381633.1, on the reverse strand, counting down.
ACTGTTTGGAAGTTGGGACACTGAGGAACATGAAAAAGTAATCAATTTAGTTTTATTAACATTCAGTGTGACAAGGTTAGCGTTAAGCCAGAATATAACTGTAGATACAGGTGTTTCTGTTGTACTGTATGCTTGTCGCCAATCACTAGCACGCACAATCAACGCCGTGTCATCTGCATAGGTAATAATTTTGCAGTTTTTTATTGACAGTTGGCACAGATCATTGATGTACACCAAGAACAAGGTAGGGCCAAGCACACTGCCTTGTGGAACTCCATATGATAATAATTCCTCAATACTAATAAATTTGTCGAGCTTCACACATTGACTTTTGGTTCCACTAAAACCTCCTCCACTAAAGCCTCTAGCTTGTTCAGCAAGATAGGAATAGAAACGGTGTCGAAGGCCTTTGACAGGTCCAAATACACATTTTTATATTTGTTATCTAAATACCGTATCGCAGATAAAGATCATTTATTTGTCAAACATGCGTTATACACTAACTAAGCATGCAAGATGTTAAAAGGAAAGAAGCACATACAAGTGTTGCCTATCGAGGCGTAAAAAAAGTCGTTGAAATACAATAATAATATTAAATATGAAACCCATTAAAACTACGGGATACCGTATACAGGTGAGCGTTCGTCTGACAAGAAAATAATATAATAATTAATTAATTTATAATAAAATAATAAAAGAAAAAAATCTCGTCGTCATCCCAGGGCTGGTTCTCATCTTATCTTCGAGGTCGCCAGCATACAGTGCGTGTCGGCCAGGAATTCTCTAGCTGGTGTAACGTTATAACTGGTGTACCACAAGGCGGTGTACTCTCTCCTCTCTTGTTTTCCTTATTTATCAACTCAATCACTACCATCTTCAAATGCTCTTATCATTTGTATGCTGATGACTTACAACTGTACACTCAATCTGATTGGAAAAGCTTAAATACAAGTATTTCTTGTCTAAATGATGATCTACTAGCAATAAACTAGTCTTATAAATATGGAGTTGCTGTCAACACAAGTAAATGTCAGGCTATTATTATAGGTAGTCCGTTCTACCTTAAAAATATTAAAACCGAACCCCAATCGTTTTTAATAATTCTGTTATTCCCCTGTCACCGCATGTAAAGGATTTGGGTCTCCATATTGATGACAGGCTTAGTTGGGTTAAGCAAGTTAGCCAGACAAGCCAGACCGTAACGGCCACACTGCGATATTTCTATAGATTCAAAAATTTCCTTCCATCCAACACAAAAACACTTCTGATCCAGTCCCTTGTGCTACCTGTAATTGATTATGCGGATGTTTGTTACTCTGATCTATCCCAAGAACTTCTTAACAAATTGGATCGACTTCTCAACAACGGTATTCGTTACATCTTCGGATTGCGTAAGTACGACCACATTTCTTCCTACCGATCTAAGCTTAAATGGCTACCTGTCCGTCAGAGGAGAGCCGTGTTTGCTTTTCACTATTATAAAAGATCCTTGTGCTCCTAATTATCTTAAAATTTTCTTTCAACTTTTAGGTGGCTCTCACAGTCATGACCTTCGGGCTTCTGAAAATTTTATTCTTAACATTCCATCCCACCATTCAGGGTTTATGTCCAAATCCTTCGCTATTTCAACAATAAAACTCTGGAATGCGCTTCCTCTTGATATAAAGAAAGCTCCAAATAAATTCGCGTTTAAACGTAAAGTGCGTCAATACTTCCTGAAATTGTTACAATCCTAATCAGTTTTGTCTTCGTCATTATTAGAGTTAATATTTATATCAGATATTTTTATGTATTCTATTTAACTATTTATAATTATGTAATATAATATAGTATCTATTTTTATATTAGTATATGTATGTATTCCTATTTTTAATTCAGTCTTTTTTAACATTAGATATAGCTTTGCTTTTATACTTCTTTCGAAGTGCTTTGTTTAACCCAAAGGTTGACTGGTAGAGAATGCCTCATGGCATTAAGTCCGCCTTATGTATACTCAATGTACATAAAAGTTTAAATAAATAAATAAAATTTCTTTATTCTTTGTCTTAGTATTGACTACGATTTCTGTGTATTGTTTTCTATTACTAAGGTATGACTGGATAGGATTTAAGATGTTTCCTCGTATGCCGTAAGCTTCTAGTTTCTCCAGTAATATACTATGATTAACATAATCAAAAGCCTGCGTCATATCACAGAAAATAGCACAGACAGGGATTCTCCCGTCCATGCTTATCATAACCTTGTGCAATAAGTCATAAATGACCATATTAATAGTCCTGTTCTCTTTGAATCCCTTTTGCTCATCACTTCGTATGTATTTTCTTTCAATGTACGAGTAGAGTACATAAGGTAAATATTTAAAAAAATGGACATTTTCGAAATTAGTAAAATCGGTCTATAGTTAGGCATATGTCGTTTACTGTTTTTTAAACTCTCGTGGAGAGTCCTTCGTAGCCTACACTATTAGTGGTTTGTAGTGATTTTATAATTTTCTGAATGTCAATAGGTATACTGGGTGCGACAAATATTGAATCCTTGCTATTTAAAATAAGTGAGGTTTAATTAGTACCGGAGCCCTGGATGGGTTGAATTCTATCTACGAAAAAGTTGTTGAATGTATTGGCAACGTCCAGAGGGTTAACTCTTTCATTATCTACCATTATTGGGTTATGATACTGATGGATTCTTTAGGAAAAATTAGTTTTAGAATTATTTGGTCATCCATTTGGTTAATTATCCAGGTTGTTTTTGATGTAATGGTAGATGTTTTGATAGAATAGTTTTGGGCACGTCGAGTAAATTTCATGATTTTTTACTATAGTTTGTAAGCCTAGTATTGTTCGGAAAATTTGGTTTCAGCCTGTAACGCCATAGCAACTGTCGTTTCTTTTCACTGCATAATTGTATGCCCCGCTAAATCTAGAAAAGGTTTTTATTTACATTTATTGTTGTCAATTTAAAAGGAAAACAGAGGTCATAAAAGTTATTAACAGTATAAATAAAAACACAGATGTTGTCATCTCAATTATAAAGTCTTCAGTCGATCTCCATTCAAGAACCTTTGTGCCCAACGGCCATCAGTTCTACGACCAAAGTGCCCTGCCCATTGCCACTTCAGTTTAGTTTCACACCTCCTTTCAGCTATGTCGACAACTTTCTTCTACGGATCTCCTCATTTCTGATTCGATCTCGTAGAGAAATACCAAGCATCTCTCCATAGCTCGCTGAATGACCTTGAGCTTTCTTATGAAGCCCATTGTGAGTGACCACGTCTCTGTTCCATATGTCATCACTGGTAACACACGCTGGTTAAAGACTTGCGTCTTGAGGCATTGCGGTATAAATAAATCGATATAATTGTCAGTATAGATATAGGCCTGTAGTTCCCGACACAGTCATTATCTCCACTCTTATAAATCGGATGTATAAGAGCCTTCTTAAATACTATTGGGACGATTCAAGCAGATATACAGATGTTAAAAATATATTTATGTTCGTATGTATGTTAGTATCTTGTATAGTATTAATATTAAAATAATGTTGTTAACAGTTTGCGATCAGTGCGCAGACTTCGTGTTCGAGTGCTGCGCAATACACGGGCCTTTACTTGTTGTACCGGATGATGAGGTAGGTAGCAAGCGTTTATATCTGTGTAAAAGAGATTGACGTCAATAAAGAAAGATCGTACAATGAGGTGGTGGCCCCGAGGTCAAGGACTTGCTGCTTAAGACTAAGTTGCGGGTTTAAAATCTCATGCATTTCCTCTGCTCTGAAGAAGGGCGGGGTGTGCTGTTACCAATTAAAACCACCTGGGACATGGGACCATTAAAACCATCTTAGCACCGAAGGCTCCAAGTGAGAACGAATGCACCGGAGCCGCTCACTGATGCCACGCCTTTAGGCACATCTCGGAGTGGTTAACTAGAAAGCGGCCATACTCTGTAGCGGTTTTTTTTTTTTAAACGTTGCCCCACACTAGTATTTCTCCTGTGTCGTGGGTGCGTTTACATACATGAATTCCACATACAATACACCCAGACCCGGAACAACTACCTGCAGATCATACAAATATTTGTTCCGTGCGGGAATCGAACCCACGACCCGGAGCGCAGCAGTCGACTGTATCAGCCACTGCACCAACCATGCCGTCAAATGAAAAGTAGTTTTGCTAGATCAGGCCACAACTATGATGATGTTGGTTAGTTGTCTGTGTGGTCAACTATTTCGCCACGTGTACATCAATTACATCTATTACTACCTTTTAATCGAACGAAGTTGTAAGTCAGGCTTTAGAGCTTCATCAATACTTCAGTCTAGGCGGATGCGTTATTATCTGTATTTTAATCGGAACTGCTCTCATCTGACTTCGCTACTCAATGACTGGACCCGCTTATCACTGACTGCAGATTCCTTTCACGATATTGTAACCTTGCCAGTAAATTGAAATGTACTTTAATTACATTTTGTTAGAGAGTATCCTCAGTGTATCTTTGTTTAGGTTCCAACCGAAACTAATTTCCCGTCGTACGTCCCGCGTGCCGCACTCACTATACCGCATGAGCTCCTTCACCTCGCGCCCTCTACCATACCAGGTATGTTTTTTACTACAACCAATCTTCCGTATGATGAGGCAAATAATTTTCTCATAATTTCGGCCGAATAAAGTCCACTGCTGGACATGGGCCTCCCCCAAAGATCACCACAACAACCAATATCATTGTGTGTTGTGTGCTCATTGGGGGGTTTTGCCATAATCGCCACGCTTGGCAGGCGGGTTGGCGATCGCAGTTGAGTTGTTAATGTATTCGGAGGACGCTGCTGCCCATCCTCCGGCTAATCCCTTAGTCGCCTTTTACGACACCCATGGGATGAGATGGGTTGGTGCTATTCGTAGCCGGCACCTACACCTTTACCTATACTTTAAACTTAACCCTAAAATGAAAAGCCTATTCAACCCTGTATTATTGGGTAAATGCCTGGGATTTCGTGCAATCTTAATATATATAAAATACGTGTCACGTTGTTTGTCCGCTATGGACTCCTAAACTACTGAACCGATTTTAATAAAATTTTGCACACTGTGTGCAGATTTATCCAACTTAAAAGATAGGATAGTTTATATCTCAATTTATAATCGCAATATTATTTTATTGCGACTAATTTGTTTATTAGAATCATAATTATCTGTTAGTTCTATAAGATTCTAACAGGTGGCGGTATAAGGTAATTAATTGACTGGAAATAGAAATACGGATAACTAATTTTTAATGTATAGAACGCTATGAAGAATTGCAATTTAAAATATATTTAGTTCCTTCAATAAAGAATGATTTATAAACTTAAATAAATTATACTTTAATTGTCTGCAACGCTTCATTCCACTTTCAATCATAACTACATCCCCACACACTTAAAAAAATATATAAATAATTTGTGCAGTAATAAAACTAATATCCGGGTAGTTTGGATATCCGGATAGCATGCCCTAATTATAATAATATTGTTTTCATGTAACTAAGAACAAGATTCTAAATTATTCATACCTACCCTGTATTGATCGGTTCTGACTGATGGTTACCCTTCGAGAGTGTGACGCTGATCATCAGAGCCAGCATCGCTCAAATCAACGATCAGCAGAGAAGATGATCTATAAGGGTAGAAAATAAGCCTACTACTTATCACACTCAGGCGCAGATCTGGGTGTGTTCAGCACGCTGCAACTGCCACGCGGTGTTCGCTTCGGTCCGTACCGCGGACAACGCACACAACAAGTGACTTCTATGTATTGTTGGCAGGTAACACATTTAATTTAATTTTAGTAATTTCCATGCCACTATCACGGCCTTCTGTGATCAAACGATCTGGTCTTGCTTGCTCATCACCCATAACATCAGTTCTCTTGGTATACAGCCGTTGAAAGCACTCTTGTTTGTTTGTGCCACTTTGGTTATATGTAAGAAATCTGTCCTGGATGTAGCCAAAGCCTGTCTCCCAAGTCTTTCCATTTAAACTCCACACATCTGCAAGTGACGTTTTCAACACAGCTCGTTCAGTCCGCTGTTCTCACAAAGGATATTCACGTAGACCCTATTGAGGATACACGCTCCGGTGGCCACAATATAAACTATTCTCAATTAACCATTACCACTATTTACTAGAAGATAGCTTTTTGCAGGTTTAAAATTAACATGAGGAAGGTACGCACGGGTACACCAGATTTGATTATAGATTTCCTCCAATACCTTTTTTTCTATTGCGCTTCCCGCAAGCTGTAGCTGCTTTTAAGCGGATATGATTGGCGAAGCTGTAAGGGCAACACTGCTAAGGGCGCCCCTATTTGGAGTCGGACCTCGGCTTATTGCGTTCCCGGAGGAGACAAACTCTAGTTTAGGAATGATTATTTGAATACACATATTAAGTTAATGGCTGGCCTTTTTATGCTTCCTGGAGGAGAGTGATTTCATCAACCGCATCGATGAGGACGCACCTCGGACAACGAAGATTGACTTTGTGGCATGGTGTGTTCAACACCAGTGTATTGGGATGGGGCGGGGCAGAGTCAAAGTAGCTCTTTCAGTAACATTGGTTTCCCAAGATATACGATCGTAAGAACGCGCGGTCGCACGTGGTGGACGCGGCGGACGGCGCCCGCTCCAACTGGATGCGCTACGTCAACTGCGCACCACACTGGCGAGAGCAGAACCTGCTCGCCTACCAGTACAGAGGACAGGTGTACTATCGGTGAGTTGCCTGCATCCTTGAATATATCTTGAAAATGTTTTCTTATTTAGATTGCGTACCAAAAGGGTAAAATGTAAACTGAACCTTTATAGTGCGACTTCGCTGTCTCTCAGTGTTTCCGTTACAGTGGGACTTCTAAGAAAGTACTAAAACTATATCACTATTTTGGCCAAATCAAGTTCCTTGCCAGACATAAGCTTCCTCCAAAGATCGCCACAACTGGGTGTGTTGTGGTGCTCATTGGGACCCCCTAATTATATTTGCCATAATCGCCACGATGGGAAGCGGGTTGGCGAGCAGTACTGCCACCTCATAAAAATTAAAGTCACTGGATCAACACACAAAAGTCACCAGATTGAGCTAAACTCAAAGCGAAAGTCACCAGAAATCCCATAAAATATATTTTAGTACAAACAATATTATAATGCCATCTATCGAAGTGCTGGACAGACTACTCAAGCGGCAGTACATGTTCAAATTGCCGTGTAACTCCGGTCCGGTGTTGTGTGCTCATTGGGACCTTCTAATTATATGTGCCATAATCGCCACGCTTTGCTGGCGGGTCGGCGAGCGCAGTTGAGTTGTTAATGTACACGGCTACACATAAAGCTCGACACCCCAATTCTCTTTCCCAATATTTTATTAAACAAGTGAATAGTATGCATACCTTTCACAATTAGTAAATGTGTAACGAAGTCATCCTTAATCTTCATTTCAATCAACCTCTTTCATGACTTCATACCTTTTATCTCCATCCCTGCCCACCTCATGATTCATTCTTTATTCAAATCAAAATTCGAATTTATTATGTGACGTAGAGTCGCTCTTCATATTTTGATCATTATCACATTCGATTCTGAATGCTAGTGGTTCGACACACAGCTGTCGCTCTGACAAATAGTCTGCCTGCAATATTACAATTACTTATTTTTAACTAGCTTAAATTGTGATAGTAAGCTATACTTAAAAAATATTAACTTTAGCATGGTTAATAATTAAACTTTTGAATGACAGTATACCAATATACAATATATATTACTTTTCATTGATATCATTAACTGAACTTCGTTACTTGCTGCAGTGGAGCGAGCCTCCTAGTTGAGCTAACCGGGAAGGAAACACGGAGGGAGACACTCCGCAACAAATGTATTCGTTTTAAGAATAGTATTGCCTCCAAAATTAAACCTTCGACATTGGAGCATAATAACCCGAATGACATATATAAAGCTCTTTTCGATGTAGTGAAGAAAGATTTAAACAAACTACTTTCAAGACAAAGGCATTAAATATCAAAAGCACTACTGCCCCCTTTTAACCAATGGGCTACTGAAAGTATATACAAAAGTCGTGCGAAGCTATATGAAAAAATACAAGTTTGATGCACCGTTTATAAATTATGTTAGAATCTACTCTAAAATATTTAAAAAGGTTTGTACCATGGCAATGTCTAAATTTATTAGTGACCAGCTGAGAACCGCGGTTTCACCCGCGTTTAATTTAAAACAAATTTAGAGTACTTCGACATAGACACTTGACATAGAATATATATATATATTGGATTTCAAGGGTTTATTTTTTTTACGCGGAACCCTAATTATTTTTCTAAAATAAAAGTAGCCTAAGTTATTCCTTATAACATCAGCTATCTGCCAGTGAAGGTCCCGTCAAAATCAGTCCAGCCGTTTCGGAGATTACCCGGAACAAACAGACACACAGACAGACAAAAAAATTAAAAATAGTTTTTTTGTTTTATGTAGCGTACATACTTTCATATGCATTTAGTAAAATGTTATTTTGTCATTACAAACGGACACTTCAATTTTATTTATTTGTATAGTTTAATAGTGATAGATATATTTGAAAAAAAATTATCAATAATGAAACGGGTAAGTCTAAAAATTTAAAAACTTGATGGATGGATGTATCTAACTTGTGCACAGCTGCGAAATATATCTTAAAAAAACCGTGTCTTTAACGATGTCTTTTAGAAGGCTCGTGACGTCGACATGGTCAAAGGCGACGGGAGGGAGCTCACCTACAATACCTCTTTCACCTATCTAAAGGTTCCAGGCTTCATATGACAAAATATCTCACCCATCCTATGTCTCCATCAGGTATTGCGATGCATTCAGTAGGAATTGGGAAATTCAATTCTTAAATCGCTCTCTAATTCCTCAACGCCAATTTTCGCACTTTTAAACTCAAAATCATAATATTTTAGTATTTGATGAATTTGTTTTAGAAGGATTCTACCACAAGAGTGATTTGTTCCTATTGTTTGTAATATCCAACGTGATATTTCAGAACGATAAAAATAATTCCCCGCTTCACGGAACTGATGGTGTTTTACGGCAGCGAGTTCGCGAACGCACTACACGTAAATCTTAGCAAATACAACTCGCCACCTAGCGGTAAGTATAAATGTTTACTGTCTCATTTAGCGTCACTCCAGTCTATTGCCAGTAATGAAATGTTTTTTCGTGAAATACAAGCTTGTCTTATACTGGGAATCAGGGGTTGTAATAAATCTCTGCAATAGAACACAGAGCAAAAAAATTTCAATATGCAGGCTAATCAAAATACACGCATGGACATATTTCTTATCAGCCATACAGCGGCCACTGCTGAACAAAGGCCTCCCCCATAGATTTCCACAACGGTGTCATCATATTGGGGGGAATTTGCCAGTACTCACCACGCTTGGCAGGCGGGTTGGTGAGCGCAGGATGGCGATAGTTCCACAGAAAGGGCGCTGCTACCCATCCCTGGTTTAGAGTCCCTTAGTCGCATTTTACGACCTCGACGGGAGGAGATGGAGTGGTGCTATATTCTTAATCCGGACACCACACAGATATTAATCCGGCCACCACACTGATAACATATTTAGAGGAACGTAAAAAAGGCTGATAATATTAATTCAATACTAGCTGGGACCCGCGGTTTGACCCGCGTTTAATTTAAAAGAAATTTAGAGTACTTCGACATAGACACTTGACATAGAATATATATATATAGGATTTCAAGGGTTTTATTTTTTATGCGCGGTACCCTAATTATTTTTCTAAAATAAAAGTAGCCTAAGTTATTCATAACACCAGCTATATGTCAGTGAAAGTCCCGTCAAAATCGGTCCAGCCGTTTCAGAGATTACCCGGAACAAACAGACAGACAGACAGACAAAAAAATTTTTTTTTTGTTGTAGGTTTCGTATATACTTTCATATGCATTTAGTAAAAAGCTGTTATTTTGACATTACAAACAGACACTTCAATTTTATTTATTTGTATAGATATTGTCATTACGTACTGGCCATCTATATAAGTTTATGTACCACGAGACTTAAAGGTCAAGGTTGTAAAAGAGCAATAACAGCGAGACAACATTTATTGTGCGCAGTGTGCTAAGAAATCGTACTTCGACTTATTCTGAGGTAAGAACCAAGCTCCAGGTAGTTCGACAAGTGTCGGTTAGCACCAAAACTATAAGAACAAGACTTGGCTGGAATAGGCGTATACTTGCCTGCCAGAGGACATCTACTTACCACAGGTCATCGAGTAGTGCAGTCTAATTTATCGATCACACCGAAACTAGAATGATGGTGCTTGGAGCAGAGTACATTTCAGAGACCAGTCTCGCTTTTGTCTTAAGCCAGATGATAGAAGGATCAAAGTATAGAGAGCGAAGAAAGCTCAGCTTACCATTATTGGAAGAGAGCCTTACGGTGGAGGGTCGGGGATGGTATGGGGAGGCATTTGCTTAGGAACACGCACGGAGCCACATATCGTGGACGGCATGGTACGTAACGGATATTTTAGAACAGATTCTGATGCACCAAAATTATCTGCGATGTATAAATGTATGCACATTGCAGATAATTTTGTTTTAATACATGATAATGCTCGGCCCAAACAGCAGTGATAGTTTCGGATTACCTCAGAGACGTTGGAATTGAAGTTTTGGAATGGCCAGCGACCTCGCCAGACCTTAACCCGATAGAGCATATTTGGGATAAACTCGAAAGACAATTTAAACTTTTTTTTTTTAAACATTTCCCCACACTAGGATTTCTCCTGTGTCGTGGGTGCGTTTACAGACATGAATTCCACATACAATACACCCAGACCCGGAACAACTACCTGCAGATCATACATACAAATATTTGTTTCGTGCGGGAATCGAACCCACGACCTCCGGCGCAGCAGTCGACTGTATCAGCCACTGCACCAACCGTGCTAACAAAGTGCAACTTAAATTCTGACGTGCGTCATAAGTGCAAGTAATTGGTTTATTTGAAATAATAATTATTTGACTTTGAAAGAAATCCGGAACCAGCTAACACAAGAGACTTATAAAGTGCATTGGTAGAAGAGTGGAATCTCATGCCACAAAGATTTAATTAAAAGCATGCCCAAACGGATGCAGGCAGTTTTGACACCAGGAGGACCCCCTCCTGGTGTCAAAACTGCCATTGCCATTCTGATGTCAGAATGGCTGGCCAGTTTCCTCGTAATAGTTTTGCTTCTTTAGCGAGGTACAAATTATTTGATTTCTGGTACCAAATAGTACCAAATATGTACAAAAACTTGGTAGTGCTCAAACTTTCAAAATCTCTCTTGGTCCAGCCATCCTGACGCTCACCTACAAAGTACAGTGCGTTGTGGAAGATGTTTTCGCTCAATGAGTGTTTTCAATGTTGTGGCTCTCACGGGCTCCGTCAGCCGAACGCACTTCGACCCTATTAGATCTATTGTGCTGTTTTCAATATTAAAGCCGATGAACATAACGCGCTCAGACAAGTACATTGATAACCTCTTGGCTAATCTTGTAACAAAATCTACCGCATAGGTACCTAAATTTATTTTATTTTAGGGTAAACGCGTATATGTGGCTGCAGATGGTAAGCCTTCACCGCCGTTAATGCCCAGAGGAGTAACTTAAGCTGCCGACATATTAGTGGAAGGAAGAGAGGGAGTAGAGAGAGTAGAGTAGAGAAAGTAGAGTGGCATTTTGTTAGATCGTGGCGCCCCAGTTGAGTCTGCCTGTTTCGAGTTGTAGTATACTAGTGGCTAGTCACTAACACGAAACCGTCATGACAGCAGTTGGAAAGCCCGTTTACAGTAGTAGTGTGCGTTTACAGGCTTATTTGATACTAAGGTATCTCTTATTCGGTCCAGGGACTATCCTGTGAAAACTCGACCAACAGTGCTAATTCATGCATATTTATAATTATAGGTGCTCCTGCTCCAAAAAATTCTATAAGAAAAGAAATAGATGAAGATACAGTTTCTACCGAGCAAAAGGAAAATGGACACGCAGATGCGAAGATTATCGATAAAACTAAAAGCTGTACGTATGAAGCCAACACCAAAAACAAAGAACCTAATATTATTATTTCAAAACCAAAAATCAATAGTAATAATCAAACAATAAATAGTAAAAATACTTCAATAAATACATATCTCGTCGGTAATGTTGACAATGATAATTTAACAAGTAAAACATGTAATCATAAAAGTATTAACGGTCATAGTATAACAAAGAATAGCTTGAGTCATAGTTCACGTAAGATAGAAAAATCTTATAAATGTGATATATGTAAGAAGGTATTTTCCTATAAGTGGTATTTAACACAACATATTCGCACACACACTGGTGAAAAACCATATACATGTGACTTATGTCAGAGTAGTTTTACTCGAAAAGATATTTTAAAAATGCATATACGTACACACACTGGTGAAAAACCATATAAATGTAATATATGTCAGACAAGTTTTATTAAAGACTATCATTTAAAAATACATATTCGCACACACACTGGTGAAAAACCATATAAATGTGACTTATGTCAGAGTAGTTTTACTCATAAAAATAATTTAAAATCTCATATTCGTATGCACACTGGTGAAAAACCATACACATGTCATGTATGTAATAAAAGATTTTGTGAAACAAGGTATTTGAGATATCATATGCGCACACACACGGGTGAAAAACCATTTAAATGTGATATATGTCAGAGAAGTTTTACTCAAATTAATTGTTTGAAAACGCATGTTCAAACACACTCAGGTGAAAAACCATTTAAATGTGATATATGTCAGAGCAGCTTTACTCAAAAATATAATTTAAAAACGCATGTTCGTACTCACTCTGGTGAGAAACCACATAAATGTGAAACATGTCAGAAAAGTTTTATTCAATCAAGTAGTTTGAAAATTCATTTGCGTACACATACTGGTGAGAAACCGTTTAAATGTGATACATGTCAGAGAAGTTTTATTCTTAACGGTCATTTAAAAAGACATACTCGCACACACACTGGTGAAAAACCATATAAATGTGATATATGTCAGTGTAGTTTTACTAAAAAAATATATTTAAAAAAGCATATTCGTACACACTCTGGGTGAAAAACCATTTAAATGTGATATACTGGCAAAATAGAATACAATTTCCATGAAAAAAAAAAAAAAATGTGATATATGTCAAAGAAGTTTTAGTAGTTTTAAACCCATTTACGTAAACATATGGGCAAAAATAACATAGATAGTATTATGTAAATTTATTATCAGTCACATCAGCCACCTGATTAGTCGAGTGGTGGCTCGTGCCGCGGAGCGTGTGGACCTGGACTCGATGCATGTGTAGGGGCAGGGTAACTCGATGTTTCTTAAAAAAAAAATAGGTTCTGTACAGGAAGTAATTATTTCAAAAACAAAATTAATATCCCAAATATAATAAATTTCACATTTGAAGGGTTGTAGTTAGAAGTTGTAAACGAATTTAACTTGCTCGGATTAACAATCGACACTCATATAAACTGGAAATTGCATGTAAAAAAGGTGAGAGCAAAACTGTCAAAATTTTCCTACGCCCTACGCGAAGTCAATAAGACCACAGATTTATCAACTGCACTCGTCACCTACTATGCCTATGCTTACTCCTGGCTCAGCTATGGTATAATCTTATGGGGAAATAGTACAGACGCGCCCACTGTCTTTATCCTACAAAAGAAAATAATAAGAATCTTAGCAAACATAGAACAAATCAACACTTGTAAACCCTATTTCAAAAAATTTTAACGCTACCCATGCATCTATATTTTAGAAATATGTAAATTTGTCCGTAAATACCCTGATTTCTATAATAAACGTGAAAACATACAAACCAAAATTATACTTCGACACAAAAACAGATTAAATCTACCAACTTTCTATAACAAGCTACCAAACGTCATAAAAACTGAAAACTAATTTAAATTTTTTGTATTTAAAAAAAAAATTGCTTATCAAAAGCTACTATAGCGTAAAAGAATTTATCGACGATACATTTTAATTACGACTTATTAATAATACTCTTCCTCTCTCCTAATTAGCTATGCTGTGCCCAACAGGGTCTATAATTGGTCTATAGACCTACCATCTGTTTATTAAATAATTTACTTATGGAATGCAATAAAGAATTGAATACATTGGTCGGCTACTAAACAACTACATTGTTGTGCGACCCGACCGATTTCAAACACGTATGTAACAGCCAGTCACAACATAAACATAGTCCGACCGTCATAGTACTGAAATTACTAGAATACTTGATCATATCGGCCATTTATACGTCCACTGCTGAACAAAAGCCTCCCCCATAGATTTTCACAACTGTGTCATCATTCTGGGGGGTATTTGCCAATACTCACCACGCTTGGCAGGCGGGTTGGTGAGCGCAGTATGGCTACCGCTTCACAGAAGGGACGCTGCTGCCCATCCCTCTGGTTTAGAGTCCTTTAGTCGCCTTTTACGACATCCACGGGAGGAGATGGAGTGGTGCTATATTCTTAATCCGGACACCACACGGAATTCAAACACGTAATACGTCAATATGGCGATAATTATTATTATTTTATATTGTTTTTGTACCTACCCATATTAAGCAAATAAAATAAATTGTTAAATTTAAAAATGTAATTAATATGTAAACTAATTGAACAATAATAAACTGTTTAATTCAGACAAAACATCTATATTATTGTAAGTGAAGACTTAAACTATGTTAGTAGCAAAAATAAATAATATATAAAACACAAAAGTCCGCCAGCTGACGCCAGTGAGGTGTTGTCACTTTTCTCATTTGCCATATCTGGAAAAACCAATCAAATGTTTCACCCAGAACATTTGGATAGGACAATCCCATTTATCAGCAACTGCTTCCAAAACTCTGTTGTTGGCACATCTAAGACAATCTAGTAAGGAATCAAGTTTTCCGCATAATTGCGTCAAAACCGTCCGTACGTGCTTCCGCAAACATTCCGGAAGCACTACAGCGACCCGGAAGCCCCGAGAGTATCCTGAAAACGTTGTTATTCATACAACAACGCTTTCAGGATAGCATTACCCGCAGGACGTTGTAGGCCTGTTTCGTATACCTCACCCACAGGCTGCTCGAGTAAAAAGATTGGCAGTATGCTGTAAAAACCTGCGGACAAGCATATTACTTCTCACCGCTAGCGCCCTGCACTCCCTCTATATCAGAGTCATCGAGCAGATCTTCTGTCAGCAAAATGCCCCAGATACTTAAAGTTGCTTACTACTTTCAGTCTAACTACCCTCAAGCAAAACTGGTGGCATTTTCTGGCCAGTAATTCCCTGCTTTGAAAATCAACTCCTCACACTTTTTTCTGTAGTACCTGGGCCAATGTGTTACAGCATAAGCTGCACACGTGAGTATGAATTTTTGGAGCGCACTGATTGCCGGGCTCAGCAGAACCATGCCACCTGCATAACTAAGTAACTAACAACAACAGTATTTTCCGTGTGGTGCCGGCTCAGAATACCACCACCCCCTCTCCTCCTGTGGGTGTCGTAAAAGTCGTCTAAGGGGTAATCCGGAGGATGGGCAGCAGCGTCCTTCGAGTACATTAATAACTCAACTGCGATCGCCAACCCGTCTGCCAAGCGTGGCGATTATGGCAAAACCCCCCAATGAGCCCACAACACACCCATATCGATCGTTGTGGTGATCTTTGGGGGAGGCCTGTGTCCAGCAGTGGACTTCATTTGGCCGAAATGAACAACAACAACAACTAACAAGTACCATATGTGTTACATCCAGCATTCATGCTGCTGAGCTCTGCGATCAGCTGGTTGATGTAAAGGTTAAACAGTTTAGGAGAGGTTCGTCCACACGGACTCACCTTGTTCTCCAGCCTATACTCTTACTATAGTATACCGACCCACCTTACCTGGATTATTTAATTGCTATACCAGTATTTGAATAGACCGATGCTATCAGCCGGAACATACATACCACTGAGCTTATCCCACAGCAGGTCACACGCAACTAAGTCAAATGCTTTTGACAGGTCCAAAGAGCAAGCATAGGCAATTTCCTAACAGAACAGTACCTTAAAGTGTGTTTCAAGCTCGAGATGGCACTTTCAGTATTCCGGCCCTGAAGCCGAACTATGAATCGTGCAGCTGTACATACTTGTGTAGCCAGGTATCAAACACACTGTCAAATACCATTGCTATTATGGTAGCCAGCGAAATGAGCATGTAATTGGACCTATTGGAGACATCTCCCGTCGTATTTTTAATAACTGGCACAGCTATTGTTCTCATTAGAGGTTCAGTTAGGTATAAATATCTCAGGCAAAAGTTAAAGAGCATCATCAGCACCCTAGCTAAGTGAGCGCCCGCATACTTTAGGTGTTCAATACTGAAGCCATCCTGCCCTTAATTTACCTTTTCGCATACTGTTTATGGCCTTAGTAATCTCCTTAGTAGTAAAACTACGTCTTACGTTCCGGCCTGATCGTCACAGTACTGCCCACGGTACATGACGATGGGCGCAATACTGAGTTGACAGAAAAATGTTCTTTGAAAAGTTGAGCAATTGACTTGGGGTCATCAGCACCGCCAACGCTGGCAGGCAGGCCAGGCTTTATGTTCATATTGTTAGTTATCTTCTGATAGATTTCAAAATGCTTACCTCTATGGACCGTGGAAGGTTATCGTTTTTGTCTGTTCGTCCCGGCACCACTTCAATTTCGCTTTAAAAATGCCTACTCTCTTGCATACTGCTCGTTTTCTTGACATGGACTGGCTTTGGCACCATTTACATCATCTCATACACAGGAGGCAGCTTAATTGTTGCCAAGAACCACGTAATTATGCTCGGTAAATAGCAATATACTCGCACCCTATAACATGAGATCTCTTGTACCGTCCATGCAATATCATCTGAAAAGAAAAATATAATACTCTGTAAACGTGTGAAACTTCACCAACAGTGCTGATTTATGCTTATTTGTGATTATAGGTGCTCCTGCTCGGAAGAAACCGAAAATAGACATTAGTAAAAACAAAAATGAAGAGACAAAATCTACCACGCAAAAGAAAAATGTACAAGCAGACACTAAAGTTATGGATAGAACAAAAAGTTGTACGAATGAAATTATCACTAAAAGTAAAGAACCTATTATAAATATATGTAATACTGTTTCGAAATCAAAAGTTAATAATAATCATACAATAAATAGAGAAAATACTTCAATAAATACATATCTCGGTAATAATGATAACTTGACAGTTAAAATGTGTAATTATAAAGGTATTAGCAGTCATGATCTAAAAAAGCATAGCTTGACTCATAGTAGTACGTGTACTAAACAAAAACTTTATAATTGTGATATATGTAAGAAAGGATATTCCTATAAATATAATTTGAAAACTCATATTTGTACAAACACTGGTGAAAAACCATATACATGTTATATATGCCAGAGAAGTTTTAGTAATTGTTATATTTTAAAACGTCATATTCGTACACACACTGGAAAATACCAATATGAATGTGATATATGTCAGAGAAGTTTTAATCGAACCGATGGTTTAAAAAAACATATTGTTACACACACTGGTGAAAAACCATATAAATGTGATATATGTCAGAGAAGTTTTAATAGAACCGATGTTTTAAAAAAACATATTCGTACACACACTGGTATAAAACCATATAAATGTGATATATGTCAGAGATGTTTTAGACACACCGATGGTTTAAAAAAACATATTCGTACCCACACTGGTGAAAAACCATATAAATGTGATATATGTCAGAGAAATTTTAGTGAAAAAGGTACTTTGGAAACCCATATTCGTACACACACTGGTGAAAAACCACATCAGTGTGATATATGTCACAGAAGTTTTACTCGCAAAGTTAGTTTGAAAACCCATACTCATTCACACAATGGTAAAAACCTATATAAATGTGTCACATGTCTGAGAAGTTTTAATCGAACTGATATTTTAAAAGCTCATATTCGTAGACACGCGGGTGAGAAGCCATATGAATGTGATATATGTCAGAAAAGTTTTAATGAATCTAGTCATTTGAAAACTCATATTCGTACACACACGGGTGAAAAACCGTATCAATGTGATATATGTCAAAGAAGGTTTAATCAAACCGATGATTTAAAAAAGCATATTCGTACACACACTGGCGAAAAGCCATTTAAATGTGATATATGTCAGAGAAGTTTTAAAGAATCTGGTCATTTGAAAACTCATATTCGTACACACACGGGTGAAAAACCATATAAATGTGATATATGTCAGAGATGTTTTAATAACAGAAGCAGTTGGAAACGTCATTCTCGTACACACACTGGTGAAAAATCATATAAATAAGATTTGTCCGAGAAATTTTAGTGATTGCAGTTATTAACACACTCATATACCCACACATATGATAAAAAAAATCATAGGTATAGTTAGGTAGTATATAATGTTATCAGTTACGTAAACCACCTGATCAAACTAGTGGCGGCACGTGCTGCGGGGCGTGAGAACCTGACTTTATTCTTAAGCTGGGTAAACTATTTGATAGGTTAGGAAGTCCTTTCCGTTAGCACCTGCGTTCGGTGGCAGGGAGAGTCGGTCGTGGACCTGACATGGGCGACTCCTTCTGTAGCCCGCATGGTGTCGGGTTTGCGAGTACCGGAGGAGGTGGTCACACTTTCGGACCACGGCCACATTATGTTCGACGTGGCCCTCGGCACGCCTTGCCCGAGCCGTTCTAGTCCTAGCCCGTGGTCGCGGCGTTGGGCCCTTACACGGCTGGATCGCGAGTTGCTCGTTGCAGCTACCAACGTCGCGGCCTGGCCTTGGATCAAGGGAGCTTGCCCGGTCCGGAGGAGTAAGCGTCCTGGTACCGGGAGACGATGCCGTCAGTATGCGACGCATCCATGCCAAGGGCCTGGCGCTCCCGGCGTATGGCTGTACTGGTAGTCGGATGAGATCGTGAAGTTCTTTTCTTTACTTTATCTTTTAAAAAAAACGTTGCCCACACTAGGATTTCTCCTGTGTCGTGGGTGCGTTTACAGACATGAGTTCCACTGCCTGGCATCCCGTCGCCGGTACCAACGAAGCCGACGCCGGCACAGCGCTACAGCCGGACACGCTCGAGGCGTGCCCTGCGTGGGCGGCCGAGCGGCGGATCCTGGTCGATCGGATCGGACAAGATCTCTCTGCCGGCAGTAGTGTCGGCTATGTTAGCAGAGTATGAAAACTGGAATGCAGTGGTTTCCTTCTGTGAGAGCGTCATGCTCCAGAAAGCTCCTCTCAAAGACCAATTCATCCCCTTTACTGCAGGAATTCTTAGCCAACCAGCAACTTCTTTTGAGATCATTGCTCATGTTTGTCCTAACCCAGTGGCTATCTCCTGCAACTGTCCACAGATACAAAGGGTTGACAATATTAAATATCTCGGAGTTATAGTGGACAAACTTCTCACGTGGAAAAAGCAGGTTGACTATATCGTGGTTCGTGTCAGAAGACTGGTTTATTTATTTAAAAAGCTTCGAGCGACTACTGATTTATTATGCCTATAATTGATTTACTCGTACTTTGCCCTCGCCCAATCAGTTCTCGGTTACTGAAAAACAACGTGGGGCGGGGATCATAAGACAACCATGCTGCGGTTAGAGAGGGCTCAGAGAGCAGTACTAAAAGTACTCGCGAAGAAACCTATTAGAATACCGACTTCTGTATTTTTTTTTAAACACTAGTATTTCTCCTGTGTCTTGGGTGCGTTTACAGACATGAATTCCACATACAATACACCCAGACCCGGAACAACTACCTGCAGATCATACAAATATTTATTCTGTGCGGGAATCGAACCCACGACCCGGACCGCAGCAGCCGACTGTATCAGCCACTGGACCAACCGTGCCGTCAATTATATTCACATTGTGAAGTCCTCGCAGTAAGACAGCTGTTCGTATTACAAACTGTTCTTAAGAAACACCACCTTTTGCATTATGACCCACAGTACCTCGCAAAGAAGCGTCGCTCTGATAGAATCTGCAAACCTGAGCTCTCCAAGTTAGCGTTGGTAAGTCGCCACTTCAACCACATTAGCTCTAAACTTTATAATTGCATAAATATGTAAATAAAAATCTATGCTTTATCAAGGAATACGCAAAAAAAAATTACAGTATGGCTGAATTCCATGTCCTATGATTCAACTGAACAACTTGTGGTTTCATAAATAAAAAACAAACACACACACATTCACGTATGCACACTCAACACGCGCACATTAACACAGACATATACACACCATCGCTTCTCTATATACTAATAGTACGATTAAAGGTTTTGATGGTAGAAAACTCAATTCCGAGTTAAGCTCGCCTTTGTACATAAAAGTTTTTTATTTTGTTTAAATTAAAATACTTGTGTACAATAAAGAATAAATAAATATTTTAATTGTAATTCTTAAAATTCCATGCATGTGTTTTTCTTATAGTATAGATAGTCTGGGAAAAATGATATTATTGTATTTTGAGTTGGGCGTTGATGCTGCGCCACAGTATTATACTTTTGTAGCTATCATCGTAGCTTTTGTAAAATTTGTGTAAATCTCCAATTGTTCCTAATAAACGTTTTTTTATTAAGCTATTGCATAGCTTCTATCGAGGGCCTTGAGCGCGGGGACCGAATCCAGAAATTCCGTAACGAAAAAAAACCTCACGCTCCCCACTCCGACGGGCACGGAGGTGTGGCTTAAAGGCCGTGCATTGTCTAACGTCGTTTCTTTTCGGCAGTCTTCGACACGGTGTTTGTGTGCGTGCAACTAGCCGTATTGTACGACTCTACGAAGCTCGCACGAATCGAGACGAGCTGCTCCGAAATCGGACGAATACATAAGCAGCTGTTTATGAGAAAGTATATAGGTGTATAGGTATTTATGTACAACAGTGAATAGCTGTACTTGTAAAATTTGTCTATAAAGTGTTTTGAATATGAATGAACAAAGTGCATTTATTATTAATGAAGAAAGTCACGAAAAAATAGTGAAAGAAAATGAGTGAGTACTCTATATACATACATTTTATTATTATCACAAATGCAGTATTAATTTTGAATTGAAAATATAATACTGCTATAAAGATAACCTAAATTTTTGATATTAAAATGAGCGATATTAAAAGTAGCCCTCTTTTATACACACAAACACACACGCGTATAGTTTAAATTCTCAATATGTAAAAATGCTATGCAATAGCTTTACCGCGGCAGTCCCCGAGTGCCACACGTATTTTTTATTATTATTATATAATTCCTATACGCCTGAAACCCCATGTCATCGTTATAAGGTGCGGGCCTCTGGGTTCGCGGGTGCGTAGATTGGGGAATTGCGTGCCACCGAGCGACCCACGAGAAGACTGGCGCGCATGTGTACAATGTCCAAACGACACTACATTGGCTGCTTCATATATGAAAACGTCAATCAAATATTAAACTTGTACACCCACTAGTTGTAGGTAATCTAGTGGTTGAACGCTTGCCTTCCATACAGGATGCTTCGAGAACGATCCCGGCCCGCACCTCTGACTTTTCGGATTCATGTATAATATAGCCCTTTATTCAGATCAATGTTACAATTATATGACAAAGAACAATGCATGAAAAACTTAAATTTAAATCTTAATCTAGTCTTTTATTTGAATTTTACTTATTCTCTGTAGATCTGTTTGCCAGTCGGCAAAGGCCTCCTCCAATCTTTTCCACTCATATCTTTCTTGTGCCACCCTGTTCCATGTGACGCCTGCCACTTGTTTTATATCATCATCCCATCTTTTTTGTGGTCTACCTCTTTTCGTTTTACCTTCTCTAGGATACCATCGTGTCACAATTTTGCTCCATTTGTCTTTTCCTCTTATCATGTGCCCTGCCCATTTGAGCCTTCTAATTTTGCACGTTATGTCTATAACCTTTGTTTTTCTTCTTATTACACAGTTTTTCAGTCGATCTGACTTCTTCACATTCATCATGCTCCTTTCCATTGCGTATTGGCAGGTGGCAAGTTTGCTAGTCATGTTTTGTGATAAGGTCCAAGTTTGGCTGCCGTACATGAGAACTGGTAGTATGCAGGTGTTAAATAATTTACTTTTTATATTCATATGAAGTTTTTTATCCTTCATGATCTCTTTCAAACCCCAGTATCTCCTCCAGCCATTGGTTATTCTTCTTTCAACTTCTTTGCGCATCGGATTGTCATGTGTTATTAGCTGTCCCAGTTAAATATATTCATCTGTATAATCAATTTGGTTGTTTCCTAATTTTATAGTGATTCTCTCTCCGTTTGTCATTACTCTTGTTTTTTCCGGGTTCAGTTTTAACCCTACATTCTCACTTTCCGTTGCCAGTTCGTTAATCATTTTTGTTATGTCCTCTGGAGTTTTGGCAAATAACGCAAGATCATCCGCAAATCTCAAATGCGTTAATGGGAAACCGTCCACATTGATCCCGAGATTTTCCCAATTAAGACCTCTGAATATTGACTCTAGTACCGCCGAGAATAGTTTTGGTGATAGGGGATCTCCTTGTCGTACGCCTTTGCCCACTCTGAAAGGTTCACCTTTAGTTTCTAGCTGGATTCTCGCAGTACTCTGGCTGTATACGTTTTTTATTAAGCGGATGTATTTGTGTTCAATTCCTTGATCTTTTAGTGACTCCCATATCTTTTCATGAAACAAAGAATCGAATGCTTTGCTATAATCGATAAATGCGATGTAGTAGGTGCACTGGTATTCTTTAAACTTCTCCATAACTTGGCGCACTACATGAATATGATCGATCACTGAATAGTTTTTACGAAAACCTGCCTGCTCAATGGGTTGGTGTTCATCTAATATTTTTTCAATCCGATTTAATATTATCTTGGCAAATATCTTATACATGTTGGACATAAGACTGATAGGGCGGTAGTTCCCTATTTCATATTTATCTCCTTTCTTATATAGAAGAATAATGTTGGATTCTGTCCATTGCTGTGGGATAATTTCGGTGCTTAATATCTCGTTAAACATGTCAGTGGGGACTGGTGTTATTGCTTCTTTGCTTTCTTTTAGGATTTCGTTGTTTATACCATCGGGTCCTGGTGCTTTGTCTCTCCTTTGACTATCTATAGCTTTTTCTACTTCAGCCTGAAGGATGTTAGGGATTTTTGAGGTTTCCACTAAATCGTCTTTGTCCTGTACGTTGTTGCGTTCATATATTTTTTTATAATAGGATGTAGCGATTCCTAATATGTTCGTTCTATTGTGGTTCCATTCTCCACTGTCGTTTTTAATTTTTGCGATCCAGTCCTTTGAATTTGTTAATTCATTAAAAGCTTTTTTAACACCTCCCGTTTTGGCCACATGTTTTTCGATAATTTCCATTCTACTTGTTTTCCTGTCGGTTCTTATACTTTCTTTGATGTCTTTACTAATTTTCGCTATATGCCTTCTTCTGTCTTTGACGTCTTTTGCGTTAATTAAGTGGTTTCTTTGTTCTAGCAATTTTATAGTGTTGGTTGTTAACCATTTTCTCGGCTCAGATCTGATCTTAGCAGTATGTTGCAATTGAGTTTGAATTGTATACTCTATCCAGTTGTATTTATCCTGAGTTCCTAAGGTCATTGTGTTCTCTTTAAAGTCTGCAAATTTATCTCTTAGGGTGACTACTAGTTGTTCCATTTGATGCTTGCTGAGCTTAGAAATAGCTAGTCCCTGTCTCGGTCTAGGTGTTTTTGGATGTGCTGATTTTATTTCAGCTCTTATCAGTCTATGGTTGGTATTGAAGTTAAATTTGTTGATGACGTGAACATTTGTAAAATAGTTGTTTCTATTAGTCATTATAAAATCGATTTCATTCTTGGTTTTTCCATCTGGAGAGATCCAGGTCCACATCTTCTTTGTGTTTTTTTTGTATACTGAGTTTAAAATTGTTAAGTTATTTTCTAGCGTGAAGTTTATAAGTTTTTCTCCATTTCTACTTCTAATTTTCTTATTATAGGTGGATGATCCTAGTACTGTCTCGTCTCCTGGGCGCTTAGCTCCAATTTGTCCATTGAAGTCTCCCATGACTATTAGATTTTGATGGGCATGTTCTTGGATAGTTTTATTTAAGTCAAGGTAGAATTTCTCTATTGTTTCCAGGTCCGATTGTCCTGTAGGTGAATATACTTGTAAAATCGACCATGAATCTTTATCTTTCGGATTCATGTACGGATTATAATTTAATTATCACTTGCGTTAACGGTGAAAGAAAGCATCGTAAGGAAACCTGCACACCTCGGAGGGCTCCAAAATGTTCTCAATGGTGTGTAGTCCGCCTACCCGCACTTGGCCAGCATGATGGACTAAGTAGGTCAAACTTTTCTCGTCGTGGGAAGAAGATTGCTGATTACGTATGTACACCATAGATGATACATATATATAACTGAGATAGATAAGCAACTCTACCTTTGAATAATTAGTGTGAAAGTTTTTTTTTTTTTTTCATGGCAATTGTACTCCATTTTGCCAGTGTCAAGTTAAGAGCGTGAAAGTTA
Source organism: Diloba caeruleocephala (assembly GCA_947459985.1). Lineage (NCBI taxonomy): Eukaryota > Metazoa > Arthropoda > Insecta > Lepidoptera > Noctuidae > Diloba > Diloba caeruleocephala. The sequence goes on along the minus strand of OX381633.1, from coordinate 3,454,129 downwards.
ACGGGCATTCTTCACGAGATGGTATTTCCTTTATTATTGGGTAGATGGCGCTTTCTCAAATTTCATTTATTCTTATTTTAATTTCCTAAGTTGCTAATTGAATTTAATAAAGCATTGCCATCATGGTCTTATGAAATCATATCACGGCACGGCAATGCGTTATTAAAATCAATTTATCGAGCAACAGTAATATTCTACTATGGTTTAAAATAAGAAAAAGTGTTTAAACTCAATTTTTATTTCCTTAAATCAATTTAATTTGTTAAAAGTGAGTGAGTGTTGTGATTTATCAGTTACAAGTTTCACATTTTTTTAAATATTTTAGTTTTAGATTTTTAATGTAACCTGCTACATATTTTTTTGATTCTGAATGCATGAAGGAGTCGTTCTATTTAATTTGGTTCATTGTAGTTAACAAATAATCAGTTTTAAAATCATCCCTAACCAATTTAATTTCATTATTATGTTTTTGTCCGAGAAGTTCTCTATTAAAGGTGACATTCAGAAACTAGTCTAAGGGTGAACTTACGCTTCCATCTGTCAAAATGCACTACTTACGCTCATAATTGTATTCACAGACGATCGGAACACGACTTAAGCTTAGCGTAAACTAAGCTAAGCCAAGTAGTGAAAATCGACTACTTTGGGCTAATTTAGCGCCACTAAGCCGATAAAGGTGTGCTTGCAACGGGAACTATGTTTTTCTTTTTTTTTTTTCTTTAAAAAACGTTGCCCCTCTAGGATTTCTCCTGTGTCGTGAGTGCGTTCACAAACATGAATTCCACACACAATACAACCAGACCCGGAACAACTACCTGCAGATCATACAAATATTTGTTCCGTGCGGGAATCGAACCCACGACCCGGAGCGCAGCTGCCGACTGTATCAGCCACAGCACCAACCGTGTTATAAGTTTATAACATCTTTGTCAGATTTGTTTCAGATATTTTGTTTCGCTCACTCCCATTTTGTATATATTGCTATCCTTTTTTTTTTATTTATGCCTGACTACACAGTCTCTGATTTTAGGGTGAGATTCAGAGACATGACCGTAAGACGGCCTACAATTTTTTTTTATAATATATTGTTTTCTGATATTTATTTAAAAATGTAATTTATATGTGTTCATAATAAAACCCCTCTGGACAGGGCACATTAAAGTAGCTGCTTGATTTCTTCCTACCTTCTGATATTAAAAAGTCTATTAAGTAGCTTACAGAACGCAGGGCAGTTTGTGGCGAGCTGAATGTGAGTGGCGACACTGCGTACCCGAATGATCCAGAGAGTCGGTCAGGGCCTCGCCTGCGGCTTGCCTTTATTGGTTGGTTGGAGTGGTACCCCATGAGTGCCCGTAGGATTTTCAACTCTGGCTTGCCTTAGTTGGCCGACCAGAGGGGGGCCGCCAGAGCTATATGCTCGGGGGTGGAAGTGTCTAATGGCGTAATAACGGGGAAACCCGCTCCGAGTCTTCGAAACGCGCGACGGTCAAACCTCTCTACATCCCTAGACACTCACACCGGTGGTGCTCATTATCGCCTGTAGTGGTGGCCATTTAGGGGGCCCATCTTGTGAGTGGCGAGTCACCGTCTGCCACAGAATTCCACTTTGAATGTTGATAGGCAGACGCCGTTTTTTCCGTTTTTCTTAGTATTAAATCCATTTAGCACCCATTGCAATAGACCTTATACTTGTAGTTTCCATTTCATACAATAGTTTTATACCTCTGGGGACAATCTGCATTTTATAGTGCAGCCATGGAGAGTCCCCGGTTAGTGTCCCATTACATTTTAGATTTAAATTATCTACAGGGCCTCTGCGTGTTAGACCCATGTCCCCGCGTAAGCCTATCAAAAGACGGGGTTCCGCCTTGCAGGGGATATAAACCCGTGTACCTAATAGAGAAACATGTAGATAATAATAATAAATCCACTTTATTGCACACCAAAAACAGAATATAGGTATTATTATAGAAAGCAAGTACAATTGGCGGTCTTATCGCATCTCGGCGATATCTTCCAGACAACCATTTCGGAGGAATGTAAATCTAGGTGATGCACAAGAGGCAGTCTGCAGTGTACTAATAAATTATTTTTAAACTTAAATATCACAAAAGAACGTATAAACGAATAGATATCTACATGTACATGAGTTGCCGAGAAAGCTCTTCGTGTGGATTGGCATTTTTAATTTTTAGTTTTCTGACGATCTCTGGAGACCGTATGGAGAAGTAGCACTGCTGTGGAGGAAAAGTTTATTCTCTTCGGTGTCGGTTGTACCTTGCAGCTATTAAAGTGCAATTGTTTGAGCGAGATATATTATTTTTTTCGGTCTACATGCCCACTGACTGTAATGATAGTAAGTAATGTAGAGTTAGTTGAATTTACGGAGTGCCTAAGTGAAATTAATGCATTTATAGAAAACAGTAATATCCAATCGGTATATATGTTGGGAGACTACAATGCTCATATCAACAAATTGTTTAACTATGAGTTGTTAAAATGTTGTCTTGAATAGTATTGGATTTGCGCGGATATCAAAATCCTCCCGCTAGATTCCTTTACTTTTGTGAGTGAAGCCCACGGGTGCAAACGCTGGCTCGACCACTGCGTCGTAACCGAGGCAGCGCGTCGCACAATCGTTATAGTGGAGATAATATACCTATGATAGTTTTTGGTCTGATCATTTGCCTTTACAAGTGCAATGTGATTTAAAACTTGTTGATCCTAATATTTTACAAACGAATTAGAGTATAAACAATGTGTTAAGGGGTAACGAGATTTAAAATAAATAAAATTTTATCAAGAGTTATGTCACTCCAGTTTACGTGAAATAGATTTTCCCCTGGAATTACGTAGTAACTGTGACTCAACATGTGGGGACCTAAATAACAGATCTATTTTAGATGATATGTACAGTAAAATAATTAGTGTATTAACAATGTCTGCTAAACGTAGTTGTATATTTATTAGAAAAAACAAGTACCTACATACCTTTGACCGGGTGGAATAAACATGTTAAAAGCGCTCACGGTGAGGCCCGGCTTGCGTTTCAAATATGGAATTCATGTGGTAATCAAATATCTTTTATAAGATGCGTGAAACTCGAAAAGTTTTGAAATCAAAAATTAAATGGTGTCGTAACAAGCAAGTTCAAATCCAAATGGACATAATAGCCGAAAACCATAACAAAAAAGATTTCAGCAAATTTTGGAAAAATGCTAACAGAATTAACCCCAAGCCGAGTCTCCCTGTGAGCGTGGCAGGTAAATGTAACCCCTTGTCAATAGCAAATATGTTCATGAACCACTTCAAAGTTGATCCACCGTTGAACCTAGCTTCGTCTACGTCATCGTGTGTTCAACGCTGAGAGGAATTCCCCATTGAAGTTCTCTGCCAGAGATGTTGCAAATGTCATCAAGAACATGGTAAGGGGTAAGTCTCCAGGACATGATCACCTTAGTGTTGAACACCTACAAGTATGCAGGTGTACACTTGCCGAGGGTATTGGCTGTTTTATTCATTGTGCATGAGTCACTCCTGCCTACCAACTGACCTGATGAAAACCATAGTTGTCATAGCAGTGTACCGGTATGCATGTGTTACTTACTCTTTTATGTTATACTGTGCTTAAATTCTGTTTGTGTATCTCCTTCTCCTCCCGTGGATGTCGTAAAATGCGACTATGAGACTCTAAACCAGAGGGCTGGGCAACAGCGTCCTTTCTATGAAACAGTAGATATAATACGCTCACCAACCCGCCTGCCAAGCGTGGTGAGAACTGGCAGATTCCTCCCAAAATGATGACGCAATTGTGCAAATCTATGGAGGATGCCTTTGTTCAGCAGTCGAAGTATATTAGCTGATATATTGATGACAGTCTATGTAGGCTGCGGTCTCCTTTCTATTTCTGTGGCTGCGATTAAAACAACTATAAAAAAAATTGGTTGCCTGTAAAGTCGGTATACGGGCGAAAGTTTTACGTGACAACGACTTTGAGTGGTAAAATAATTTTAATGTGAATATTCATTCGTATAGTAGGAAGAAGGATGAAATTAGGCGGGCTAACTGTGCTCGAGTGGAAGGGACGCGTGCCTTTCACTTTTTATGTCTGTCTCTCTCGCTCTTAGGCGGGCTAACCATGCCCGAGTGGAAGGGACGCGTGCCTCTCACTCGCTCTCATTGTGAGCGCATAACGTGAGCGGAGCGTAACGCAGTTTCTTGAAGTGTCACCCGGCAAACCAATTTATAAGACGTTGTCACGTCAAAACTGGATAATTATTTTGAGTACCTCGCAAAAATGGCCCAGAGTACGCAAGTACACATACGACTGAACTAGTACACAATTCGTACCCTTCTGGCAACGTTGCTCTGTAAATGACAGTACAAGTTTTAATGATTCACCTTTTTGTGCACAACTAGAGTAGTGCGACTTTGAAAACATGATGCTTTTGGTGATAGTGATTATCCATGCCGCCGCTATTTGTTAACACCTTTATTAAATACTCCTGCTGAAGACGCTTTTAAAAGGGCGGTGTTGAGAGATTTTCTTGTCAGCAAATTGGACTAGGCTACAAAATAGATAATTAACTCAAATTCTTATATCATTTGCAGTGCTACATAACATTGCACTTGCTAGGCAGGATACATCTCTAGAGGAGGACATTCCTTCAGACAGTGTTGAGGAGGAACTTATTGAATAACATCAAGGAAATTAGTTTTTTTGTGAGGACAACATTAATTAATACACATTTTTCTAATTAACAATTGTTTTATTTTAATATAAAAGTTTTAAATCTCAGTATTGTTAAACGATAATTAACAATAGTCAACCTAATGTTATCAATATCACAATTTCTATTCAATGTAGGATTAAACTAGAAATAGCAATAATCACTGTAATGTTTACAATATCACTAGTCTTTATTTAATATACAAATAATAATAAATAAGAATTAGTAATGCATAGTCAAGTCAGTACTTATTTCAAATAGGACATGCACTTATTAACAGTTCTGTATATATCTGTGTAATATTGTACTTTAATGTCACAAGAAACGATACGTATCAACCAATAAGTTATGTAAAGTTTTATTTAGATGAAATTAATAATTACATTTATTTACATTAACCATTGATTGAAAGTAACAACACTTCACTAAAGTCAAGAACTGTAAAAGAAATTGGACAGGGCCTGAGAGGCATTCATGTGCTAGATAATGTTAAGATTATCACAAGTTTTCATTCAACACAATCTTCTCTTAGATCATGGCTTCTGCGAGTATCTTCCACAATTTCGCCAATGTCAAGTATAAGGCAACGTTTTACGGTGCTCAGATTAATCAATCTTTAGATATTCATAAAATATTTCCCAAAAATGAAAAATATCTAAAAAATACGTCGGCAACGTCGTACGATTCCATTAAATTAAAAGCACACGTTTAATTTGGCATCTTTTGATTAGTTCATCGCGTTATTTTCAATTTTCATCAACACTATCATGTATGTATGTATATAAAAAATATATTGTTATAGGTGATAGGTACTAAACTACTGTCAGCTGTTACAAAATCGTTACATTATACGTAAAGTTTCTGACGATCCCAGTTTAATTTATTTCTTTAGTAAAACAGATAGAACAGGTAATGCTGCAGCGATAACTAAATAAACATGTAAAGCTCAGTCTCAAAATGTAATCTTAACTGATTGATCTAATTTTTCATTTAATTTGCGTAATGTAAAATTGTTACTATTTAAGTAAATACTGCGTGAAACTGAAAAGTAATTAAATTGTAATCGAGAACTGTTTCTAGATAATGTTGCCCTATTAGAAACATGTAAAAGACGCTGAGCTGATTATGGCCTTAGAAGTACTTGGAACGTTTGAGAATTCCATTTAAATTTGAGGCCTGTGCCAAAATAAAGTGAACTCGGCTGACAGACTAATTTGAATGGAGTTTCAGTATTCCGCCCAAGTTTTTTTTATGGTTTTTAAAAATGTGCATACCCATGTGAAGGCGAAACGAGGAGAACTATGTAACTTGATAAGGTCTATGTATAACTACCCATGTTTGCAAAGAAATAAATAATTATGATTATTACGAATATGAGTTTTCAAATAACCTGGGTCATTAAAACTTCTCTCACATACATCACATGTATATGGTTTCTCATCAGTATGTGTACGCATATGCCTTTTTAAACTACTTGATTGAATAAAACTTCTCAGACATACATCACATTGATACGGTTTTTCACCAGTGTGTGTACGAATATGAGTTTTCAAATTACTTGGGTTATTAAAACTTCTCTGACATACATCACATTTGTGTGGTTTCTCACCAGTATGTGTACGTGTATGAATTTTCAAACTAATTGAATGAATAAAACCTGTCTGACATGTATCACATTTATATGGTTTCTCACTAATGTGTGTACGAATATGTCTGTTTAAATAACTTTTTCTAATAAAACTACTCAGACATGTATTACATTTATGCGGTTTTTCACCAGTGTGTGTACGAATATGATACGTCAAACTAGAATTTTTAATAAAACTTCTATTACATATATCACATTTAAAAGATTTTTCCATCTTACTGCTATGACTCGAGCCATTATTTTTTATATCATGAGTGCCAATACTTTTATAATTACGTATGTTACATGTTAAGTTATCATTATTGTTAACATTATCGACGAGATATGTATTAATTAAAGTATTTTTACTATTGATTTTTGGTTGTGAAATAATATTACTTATATTAGGTTCTTTGATTTTGGTGTTAGCTTCATGAGCAAAAGTTTTAGGTTTATTAATAACCTCCGCGTCTGCGTGTCCATTTTTCTGTTCTGTATCTTCATTTACTTCATTTCTTATATTATTTTTTGGAGCAGGAGCACCTATAATTGCAAATATGCATAAATCAGCACTGTTGGTAGAGTTTTCACAGGATAGTGCCTGGATCGCATAAGAGATACCTTAGTATCAAATCAGGCCGTAAATGCACAATACTACAGTAAACGGGCTTTCCAACTGCTGTCATGTTGTGTCAGTGCCTAGCCAGTAGTATACTAGAACTCGGAACGGGCAGACCCGACTGGGGAACACCAACGCTCTAACAAAACCTTACCACTTCTCTACTTTCCAGGCCAATACGATATATATACAGATAAGATTAACGTCATAATAACGTAAACATAACCTTAGTAAATTTAAGTTAGGTTTTACAGCTTCTCGTTACTTTTTACTTCTATATACTTGCTCAATCGTGATAACTTGCAGGACTACTGCTAATGAGCAGGAGTTGAAACATAAACATAACATACTTTGAAAGAGTTAAACCTTTTTTTATTAGGACGCACATGTAGATCGAGATCTCGATTAGAATACATACGGATACACCAGTGTTGCCAGATGATACTACGTCTATGGTACGTACGAGTCTCCGAAATAGTACACAAAACTATAGCAGGGTACACAAATGTATATACTTTCATAATTTGCTATAGAAGGTACATAACACATACTACATACTCGTAGGTAGGTAAATAATTAGGGCTTCAGAATAGTGAGCTTCAGAAATCGGAATTGGAAACCGCGACAAAAGTCAACAACAAAAGTATGTTTTTCCAGAGAATAAGGATTTCAATTAGTGTTAGCAGTATACTGGTATGTATGTGTTACAGTTACACTGTTTTATTTTAAACTATTCTTACAGTCAATGTTGGTTGCGTTTAAAAGTTACTTTGAGTACACAAACAACGCCCAGAGTACGCAAGTACACATATGACAGAAATAGTACACAATTCGTACTATTCGCACCCTTCTGGCAACGATGGGATACATTCAAATCGCAGATATTAGATACATTATCAATGTCGGACGTGATCGCAACGAAAGTGAAAGAAAGAGAGCGATTTTGTTTTCTAGTCTAGTTCATTTATACGCACAATACGCACTTTCAAACTGCCGCCAATTGGTCAAAACAAATGACATATGAATTCAATGTACGAGATCTACAGCTGCCTTTTTTTTCCGTTCATTCGCCCGTTTGGGCAGGCTATAGTCTATTGACCATACTGCCTGGATACAGCTTCCTAAAGAGTTCTTTATTTGAAATTTAAATAAATTTTCATCGGCATCTTTTTTTACTGGCCGATTCTAAAAACTATTAGTGTGACCCTTGCATACAGATGGCCAGTACGTAACTAGAACTTATTGAAATATTATTCAGCATTTATTTTACGTTCCTCTAAATATGTCCATGCGTTTGTTTTGCTTAGTTTGCCCGCATAATGAACTTTTTTGCTGTGTTATATCGCAGCGATTTATTATAACCCCTGATTCCCAGTATTATAGAAACTTGTATTTTACAAACGTTATATTTCTAGATAGTTATATGCCGCGTGGTGCCGGCTCAGAATACCACCACCCCATCTCCTCCCATGGGTGTCGTAAAAGTTGACTAAGGGATTAGCCGGAGGATGGGCAGCAGCGTCCATCGAGTACATTGACTACTCAACTGCGATCGCCAACCCGTCTGCCAAGCGTGGCGATTACGGCAAATCCCCCCAATGAGCCCACAACACACCCATATCGGTCGTCGTGGTGATCTTTGGCCTCCCGCCTGTGTCCAGCAGTGGACTTCATTCAGCCGAAATGATGATATTCCTAGAAAAAGGCTGGAGTGACGGTAAAAGTAAACATTTATACTAACCGAATTTCTGCGCGTATCCAGGTGGCGAGTTGTACTCGCTAAGGTTTACGTGTAGCGCGTTCGCGAACTCGCTGCCGTAGAACACCATCAGTTCCGTGAAGGGGGGAATTATTTTTATTGTTCTGAAATGTTACTTTGGATATTCTTTACAAACATTAGGAACAATACACTCTTGTGGTAGAATCCTTCTAAAACAAAATACTTCTTTCATCAAATAGTCGTTGACGAAGTACAGAGATTCAAGAACTGAATTGCCCAAATCCCACTAGAAGCATCGAATCGATTGTTGAAGACAGGATGGGTATAGATAACATAAAAATATTTTTATTCATGTCAAAAAAATTACGGCATGGTTGGTGCAGTGGCTGATACAGTCGACTGCTGCGCTCCGGGTCGCGGGTTCGATTCCCGCACGGAACAAATATTTGTACGATCTGCAGGTAATTGTTCCGGGTCTGGGTGTATTGTGTGTGGAATTTGTGTTTGTAAACGCACCCACGACACAGGAGAAATGCTAGTGTGGGGCAATATGAAAAAAAAAGAACCTGCCTGGCAATTATGGCAAATATAATTGGGGGACCCAATGAGCACACAATACACCAAAACAGTTGTGGCGATCTTTGGAGGAGGCCAGTATGCAGCAGTGGCCTTTATGTGCCCGAAATAATGAGTCAGAAGACAGAGAGACAGAAGTCGACCATAAAGGTTCAATTTATATTTTACCCGTTTGATTCGTAATCTAAAAAATAATTTTTCATGAATCATTTAAGCCTGTAGGCATCTCACCGATAGTACACTTGTCCTCTGTACTGGTACGCGAGCAGGTTCTGCTCTCGCCAGTGTGGTGCGCAGTTGACGTAGCGCATCCAGTTGGAGCGGGCGCCGTCCGCCGCGTCCACCACGTGCGACCGCGCGTTCTTACGATCGTATATCTTGGGAAACCAACATGTTATTGACAGAGCTACTTCGGCTCTGCCACGCACCATCCCATTAGCCTGGTGTTATACACACCCGGGTATTGGATATTGGTACTGGAGGAGATCTATAATCCAATCTGTTATATATACATTTATTGACATACTTCTTCTAGACATTACTTTGACAAGCTGGTATTATATTTAAAAAAAGATATTTAATTATTAATAACAATGTGAAATCCTACTTAATTTGTTCACACTCCATAATTGGCAGAAAACACTGTACCTACCTCCATGTTAATTATAAACCAGCAAAAAGCTATCTTCTAGAAAATAGTGACATTGATCAATTATTGAGAATAGATTATATTGTGGCCACCGTAGCGTGTATCCTCTCTCTAAACTCTCCCATCCTACGTTTAACTCATCAATATAATAGCGTATCCGGGGCCTCTAAAGACATAGATATCTTCAATAACTCAGTAAATTTAAATGCCTGATCTTAAAATACTTAAAACGTGTAGATGTTGACATGCTTATAGATGCTTGATCTAATCTAATTCTCACTTAATTTAATCCATATTTAATGTAATTTAGTTTGATTTAATTTATTTTGATCAACTAATTTAATTTAATACTATTCCAATAAATTTTTGTTTTCATTTTGTTAATTTATTTATATAAGCGAATACGATTGATATCTTTTGCTTTAAATCTTAATGATTATTAATGATGATGAATGTTATTTTTTTTTCAATATGTTGTTGATTTAATACTAGCTGTGATCTCCTATAATTGAGGAAGCACAAGGCTTACATGTATATTGTTGTTATTATTTACAATTAAATGTGTATTCTTTGTTGGAGATCCTAATAAAATAAAAAGTAAATAAAAAATAAAATAAAAATGGTGTCTACGTGAATATTCTAGAACAGTGAACTGATGTGTAGAGTTTAAATGAAAATACTTGGGAGATTTGGCTAACACCAGGACAATACAATACTATACTCTTTATTGTATACCAAAAATAACAAAAATCAGATCCAATGTAGAAAAAGACATGTAAAAAGGGCGGTCTTATCGCACTCGATTTCTGCCAGACAACCTTGGGATGGACAGATTTGTAAGCGATAAAGAAAAGGGTAGTTCGCGGTGTAACAATAATTTTAAATTCATACATAACATGATACATAAATAATAAAAAGTATTATTATAATAGGTAAATAACATTATTTTAATTATAATATACAAATATAATAGATAAATACAAGAAGTAAAGAAGAAACTACAGTGATAGATAATGTTCCTTGACTAGTCTTTTAAATATTGCTAGGGATTAAGCACGTCTAATTGCCACTGGCAACACATTCCATAAGCGGACAGACTGGACTGTAAAAGATTTTCCCATGTAATTAGTGGAATGCATTGGCATTTTCAACGTCAAATTCTCTGATGACCTTAAGGATCTCGAATGTGTGTGAATCTGGACAGTGATTTCTTACATACAACCAGTGTGGCATAACAAAGATATTGGAAGAAGGGAGATAATATATGCCATGTAGATCAAAATGTATGCGAGCCTAGAAATCCATTTTCGCACTACCATTCTTCATAAAAGCACACTAATGCACACAGTTACAAGGTCATTCATTTCATTCAGTTCAGGCTCATCCAATGAACTGAATAAACACAACATTACAATTGGCTTCTCATACTAAAACACACCCACGACTTTGTAGGTAGCCAATCATACCGAGCGTACAGACCGCAAACGACAGCCGTACCACGCAACGCGTAAGTATATTGGGAGTACCATTCGCTGTTCTATTCACTGCGTTTGTTATTCACCGATTGCTAGTTAAGAGTGGTAGATAAGAAGCATTCTATTTTGTACAAAAATAATAATGTCGTACTGCTCCATCAATCCAAATGTAACATAATAAAGAAAACAATAATTTATGATTTATTCTTTTTATAGACAATTACAAGAAAATTCCTTTACTTGCATATTGTATATGATTCCTTCCTTAATAAAGTAATTAGTTTCGCTTCGGTTTTTGCATGTTATCCCCGAACAACAATTTAACAAAGTTTAACTTACGCGATCGAATCTCAACTGATGTTATAAAACGGCCATTTTTGCCGGATGGCCCAAATTGATTCAGTCGCGGTGGCGCGGTTACGCCCCCGTACCACTTCTCCTTATTTCCTATTTCTGTGGGCGTAACTAAGGGGAGTGCTTTCCACGGCTGTATACCAAGAGAACTGATGTTATAGGTGATGAACATGCAAGACCAGATCTTTTTATCACAAAAGGCCGCGATAGTGGTATGAAAATTACTATAATTAAATAAAATGTGTTACCTGCCAACAATACATAGAAGTCACTTGTTGTGTGCGCTGTCCGCGGTACGGACCGAAGCGAACACCGCGTGGCAGTTGCAGCGTGCTGAACACACCCAGATCTGCGCCTGTGTTAAGTAAGTAGTAGGGCTTCTTTTCTAACTTATACAGGGAAAGTCGGAAAGGATATACTAAGCCGAAAGGGTGTTAATTTTACTCTCTCTAAAAGCAATTTCTATATTAAATATTCTATCTGGTCTGTAGTAGATATTTTATTAATGATACAATATGTTACTGTATATTATGAGACGGGTGCAAACAGTAAGTCACAGCGTCACGAGTTTAAGGCAATCATAACAAGCAGCAGCTCATGTCGCTAGCAGTTCTTTTCTTTGGATTAAGTCATAAGTTTTCATTTGTATTTCGCATAAATTGTCATCAAGAAACAGACGTAGTTTAGTAAAATATTTGCTTGTTGAGGAGTGTTTTATCTATTTACTTGTGGTAAACTATTGACTTCGGTGCCAAAAGTTCTTTTGAACGACTCATTGTCAAAAAGCGTTATAAAATATTTGTGTTGTTTTCCTTAAATAAAGGATAATATATTCTATTTATTACGATGTTTCTTGGTTACTTCATTTTTAATGATTACATTTATAAATCTATTCCGATCTAATCCGTTTAAAATTGTTTTATTATAATAGATTTATAAAGTTGAAATACTTGATTTCTTTCTTCCAACTAGATGGTGTTACTGTCGAATCACATCACAGTATGGTTTCGTTGGCAAAAAGTGATGTTAAGGGTGAGCTGAAATTAAACGTAGTATTTTTCCAATTTGCTTTGCGGTCGAGCACCCCACGCTTTTTTACAATAAAACATACTTTTTTGTTAATCACTCTATTGTTATTTTAAACTTATTGAAAATGATTCCCTACTTTTTAGTTCGGTTACCTACAAAAGCGTGTTTTTTAGTTTTTTTTAACTTTTAGCAAGTAGGTTTCAAAAAACAATTTCAATCGTCAATAAATCTAGATCAACTGTGCATTTCTTATCGACTGCCTCTTAGAAGAAATGCTGAAACAAAAGGGTTCTGTTTTATAGTCCAGACATATTTCACGGTATAATGTGATGTGTAAAATTTAGGACAACATCTGGACTGGACATTACATAATGGAATAAAAGCTATCAAACGTAGTTACACAATGCAACTAATTCGCCCCAAATTTTAAAAGATTATTGCCCATTGTTGTAACCAGTGGTAATTGACAGATATTATCATCTTACTGCCAACAGCAACTTTTACTTTACTATAGCTCTAATTTTATAATTATAAATAATGAATGCTCAGAATGCCACCACCCCATTTCCTCCTATGGGTGTCGTAAGAGTCGACTAAGGGATTAGCCGGAGGATGGGCAGTAGCGTTCTTCGAATACATTAACAACTCAACTGCGATCGCCAACCCGTCTGCCAAACGTGGCGATTATGGCAAAACCCCCCAAGGAGCCCACAACACACACCATTTCGGTCGTTGTGGTGATCTTTGGGGGAGGCCTGTGTCCAGCAGTGGACTTTATTCGACCGAAATGATGATGATGATAGCAACAAAAAAACCGGTAAACAAAATACGATTTACCAGGCAGATCAGGAATGTAAATAATACTAGAATTTTGATTGAATAATTTCGTATTTAATACCACTGGTTATATTGATAATTTCATATCACAGCATATGGAAAGTATATCGTGTATGCTTATTTGAATTGACCAATAGCAGATGAGCGCGCAGAAATTAACAAAAACGGTCGCCATATAAATACTTGCGTCGCGTGCAATCGTCAGTTATATGCCTGCGCGCATGGCGCACGGACGCTGGTTCTAGTTGCCACATAGCTCCCCTCCAGCGAAGCGTCAAATGATATGGTAGACGTGTGCGCGTCTGAACCCGCGCAGTCGCAGTACGAGTACGCGCTGTGTAACTCATTGCGCGGTCGAGCTGTGTCTCGATCGGACGTATGTGTTAGGGGCGAAGCGTACGGTAGGTCTCGACGTTCGGCCGGATCGCGTGACGTATGCCGACTGTTCATCTTCACGACTTGCTGGCTCTTCGGTGTTAGGCAGGAATGCAGGTTTCAGTCTATCTATGCTGACATTTATCGGTCGATCCTTGACTTGTATTGTGTATACTTTGTCCTGTCTCTTCAAAACACGATACGGGCCTTCATACGTCGGTGTTAAGGGCCGGCGGTATGCATCGGTGCGAATGAATACATGCGAACATACATGTAGGTCGTCATGTATAAACATTGAACGGCGATCGGTGTTCCGCCGTGCGGCTTGAAACTTCTTCATCGCTGACGTAATGCTATCGCTAAAGTGTGTATTTGTTGTGCTTGAAAACTTTTCTCCACACATTTCGCCTGGCAGTCGTAACGGTCTTCCGTATAATGCCTCTGCTGATGAGACATCGGTGTTTTCTTTTATGGCGGCTCGTAGTCCCAATAAAACTGTGGGCAATTCTTGAGTCCAGCTTGAGTTTTGCAGTCGGGCAGTCAAGGAAGATTTTAACGAGCGGTGCCATCTCTCAATCATCCCGTTAGCCTGTGGATGATAGGCAGTAGTCCGAGTTTTTTCTATACCCATTCTATTCATTAATGTTTTGAATAATTGGGATTCAAATTGCCTTCCTTGATCGCTTGTTATCCGCTCTGGGCATCCAAAACGTACTATCCAGCCTTCGTAGACAATCGTAGCGATAGTGTTGGCTTCCATGTTGCTAACTGGGAATGCTTCTGGCCATTTCGTAGCTCGGTCAATGATGGTCACACAGTATCGTCTTCCGTCTGATATCGGTAGTGGACCGACGATATCTATGTGTATGTGCGACAGGCGATCGGTGGGTGGATAATTTTGTAACGGCGATACTGTGTGTCGCTGTACTTTCGTCCGTTGGCAATTTATGCAGCATTTTGTCCACATGTTAACGTCTTTGTTCATGTTTGGCCAGAAAAATCTTTGTGTAATCATTTTCCTAGTTGCTCGGGTGCCGGGGTGACTCAAGTTATGAACGGCGTCGAATGCCTTCCTTCGTAATTCCGGCGGTAAGTATGGTCGTATATTGCCGCTCGATGTTTCGCACAGTATTGAGTTGCTTGCATTAGGTGGTCGTAAGCGTTCAAATTGCAGCGACTCATTTTTCGTGACGTCTCTCGTCTGTTTATCACTTAGCTGATGGCGTGCCAGTTCATCGTAGTCGATTGGTGAAGGAGTGGATATTGCTTCGATTCTTGATAAGGCATCGGCCACAACATTGTCCTTTCCTTCTATATGGCATATTTTCGTCGTAAATTGACTTATATAGTGCAAGTACCTTGTGCGTAATGGCGTTTCTGTTTTGCTGTTTTGCCTCAGAATTGCATGTGTTATTGGTTTATGATCCGTGTAAACCGTTATTTCTCTGCCCTCGAACATACATCGAAAGTGCCGTATAGCTAGGTATATTGCTAGAAGTTCTCGGTCAAACGTACTATACTTCTTCTGTGCATCTGTTAATTTCTTTGAGAAAAAACCAAGCGGTCTCCAGCTGTTGTCGACGTGTTGCTGTAATGAGGCTCCGACACATGTGTTCGACGCGTCGCACATAAGTGATAGTGGAGCGTGTACTGACGGGTGAGATAAGGTTACAGCGTCCTTGATACTATTCTTGCACGCTATAAAGGCTTCTTTTTCTTCGCTGGTAAAGTTCACCTTGGTTTTATCGTTCTTCTTGCATGTTCGCATATATTTATATAGCGTTTCTTGGACGTGTGCGGCGTGTGGGATATTTTCTTTGTAGAAATTTAAAATTCCGAGGAAACGACGTAATTCTTGAATTGTGGTTGGCTCGGGGTAAGTAGATATGCATTTAATACGATCTTCTGTTGGCTGGATACCGTTTTTAGTCAATGTATATCCCAAAAATTCTAGATTTTCCTGTCCGAAAACGCACTTCGACACGTTTATTCGTAAACCATGTTCTCGGAGTCTTTTGAATAAGGCTTCTAAATGTCTTCTGTGTGTTTCTTCGTCTACCGAAGCACACAGTATATCGTCGACGAATGGAAATACATTGTCCAAGTCACCTAGAACATTGTTGATGTGGCGTTGAAAAGTTTGACCTGCGTTGCATAGGCCAAAACACATCCTCGGAAATTCATATAGGCCAAAAGGCGTGATGACTGCTGTCTTCTCAATGTCCTCTTCACGAATCCTCAATTGATTATAGGCTTTTTTTAAATCAATTTTTGTGAATATCTTCATTCCTTCCAAGCAATATGTAAAATCGCGTAGTCTGGGTATCGGATATCTGTCTGGTTTGGTTACCGCGTTCAATCTGCGGTAATCACCACACGGTCTGTATTCACCATTTTTCTTCTGCACAAGGTGTAATGGGCTTGCCCAAGGTGATTTTGATGGCCGACATATTCCTTGTTCAAGCATGACTTGGAATTCTTTCTTCGCCACTTGATATTTATGCGGCGGTAACGGTCTTGCTTTACTGTACACTGGTGGTCCGCAAGTGACTATATGGTGTTCGACGTTACTGTTTGTCACGTTACATAAATTTGCAGATGTTATTTCTGCATACTCTTGTAGAAGATTATGAAACGGGTCTGTGAGGTTGATGGTGAGCGGAAAGAGTGGAATGGTTGTCTTGGTCTATGCATTTTCATTTCGGCTATCTCACGTGTAAGTTCCATGACAGCTTCTCGTAGGTCAACGAGAAGATTGTGATGGCGCAAGAAATCAGCGCCCAGTATTGGTCGTTTCACAGCGGCGATGATGAATTCCCATCTTAGTGGGCGACGCAGACCCAAATTTAACTCCAACTTCTTCTCGCCGTATGTTTATACTAGTATATATATATTTCTCCAGCCTGTTTCATTCCGTTCTTGTAGGGAATGACCGATACGTTACTTACTGCGCTGTATGAAAGAGCCAGCACAGGCGACCGTTTTTGTTTAGATCATCACGTCGGGGTCACCACTTTACCAGGCAGATCAGGAATGTAAATAATACTAGAATTTTGATTGA
Organism: Diloba caeruleocephala; assembly: GCA_947459985.1. NCBI lineage: Eukaryota > Metazoa > Arthropoda > Insecta > Lepidoptera > Noctuidae > Diloba > Diloba caeruleocephala. The sequence continues at coordinate 3,437,077 of OX381633.1, read as the reverse complement.
ATAATTTCGTATTTAATACCACTGGTTATATTGATAATTTCATATCACAGCATATGGAAAGTATATCGTGTATGCTTATTTGAATTGACCAATAGCAGATGAGCGCGCAGAAATTAACAAAAACGGTCGCCATATAAATACTTGCGTCGCGTGCAATCGTCAGTTATATGCCTGCGCGCATGGCGCACGGACGCTGGTTCTAGTTGCCACAACGATAACTAGTAGAAAAATAAATATTTATTTTAAAATCGGTTAAACTAGTTTTTAAATAAGTGAAACTGATCCAAACTTAACATATAATTAAATCTTATTTTATTAGATATGACAGGAAGACCAGGACCGCTATAGGGGATGACTGCTTTACAGTCATCCCCTCCGATATGTGCCTAAACGCGTGGCATCATGGACGGCTCTAGTATGATGTTACGAGGACCTGGAGCCGCTAGTGGTTTTACCCGGAAGGAGACCGGCATGCCCATTCGCCCTTCCCCGGGGCGAAGGAAGTTCGTGACGAATTTCCACTGGGGACTAATAAAAAAAAGGTAGGAAGAAGGCAAAATGTTTTTATTGAAAATCTCATCATTTGTTTTTATTCATCATGTTTTTTCATCATTTCGGCCGAATGAAGTCCACTGCTGGACACAGGCCTCCCCCAAAGATCACCATAACCACCGATATGGGTTTGTTGTGTGCTCATTGGGGGGTCTTGCCATAATCGCCACACTTGGCAGGCGGGTTGGCGATCGCAGTTGAGTTGTTAATGTACACGAAGGACGCTGCTGCCCATCCTCCGGCTAATCCCTTAGTCGACTTTTACGGCACCCATGGGAAGAGATGGGGTGGTGACATTCTGAGCCGGCACCACACGGCAAGCCGGCACCACACGGCAATTATTTCATCATCATCATCATGATTTCAGCCATTTATACATCCAATCCGTGTGGTGTCCGGATTAAGAATATAGCACCACTCCATCTCCTCCCGTAGATGTCGTAAAAGGCGACTAGCGGACTCTACACCAGAGGGATGGGCAGCAGCGTCCCTTTTGTGGAGCAGTAGCTATACAGCGCTCACCAACCCGCTTGCCTTTAGTATTTAGTTTAAAGAATAGGTAACATACCTGGTATAGTGGAGGGCGCGAGGTGAAGGAGCTCATGCGGTATAGTGAGCGCGGCACGCGGGACGTACGACGGGAAACTCGTTTCGGTTGGAACCTAAACAAAGGTACACTGAGGATACTCTCTAACAAAATATAATTAAAGTACGTTTCAATTTGCTGGCAAAGTTACAATATCACGAAGGGAACCCACAGTCAGTGATAATCGCTACGAGCAGTCACAAATACAAATATCTAACATGCGGTCTAATCTTATAAGGTATCGGGTCCAGCCATTGAGAAGCGAAAGTCAGGTGAGAGCAGTTCCGAGTAAAATACCGATTTTAAGCTTCATCCACCTAGACTGAAGTATTGTTGAAGCTCTAAACCCTGACTTACAACTTCGTTCGGTTAAAAAGTAGTAATACATGCAATTTATGTACACGTGGCGAGATAGTTGACCATACAGACAACTAACGAACATCATCAGAGTAGCCAGCGTTGGGTCCGAGCTAGTTGTGGCCTGATCTAGAAAAAATCTACCTTCTACAATATTTGGACGTTTCTCTTTACAGTCGCCTCTCCGCTTGAGTATGACCGCTTTCTAGTCAGCTACTCCGAGATGTGCCTAAAGGCGTGGCACCAGTGAGCGGCTCCGGTGCATTCGTTCTCAAGAACCTGGAGCCTTCGGTGCTGAATTGGTTTTAATGGTCCCATGGCCCAGGTGGTTTTAATCGTTAACAGTAGCACATCCCGCGCTTCGCCAGAGCAGAGGAAGTGTATGAGGTTTTGAACCCGCAACTTCGTCTTAAGCAGCATGTCCTTGAACCTCGGGGCCATCACCACGTTGTACGATACTTCTGTATTAGATATGAAGCCTGCTACCTACCTCATCATCCGGTACAACAAGTAAAGGCCCGTGTATTGCGCAGCACTCGAGCACGAAGTCTGCGCACTGATCGCAAACTGTTAACAACATTATTATAATATTAATACTATACAAGATACTAACATACATTGTGATTATAATAAAACACTTTTAAACGGATTCTATCGCGTATATTTTTGTTTTTCCTGACGTTTCGAACACTTTGCAGGGTTCGTCGTCGCAGGATGACTGATAGTCACCCTGCGCGAACCGCGAAGACCTAAGACATTATTGTTACGCCATTCGATAAATAATAGCGGAACGTGGCGCCGTCTGGTGTTTAGTAGCGATACTAAGGCGTGTAGAAACTTATGGAGTGTTCCGGATAGTTCTTCGTAAACAAGACCCGTAGCGCCATCTGTTATCTAGTAGCTGTACTACGGTTTGTAGTAACTTCCTACCTGTGTACCAATAAATCTGAAATATGCGATTAATGACCTGAAATGACAGCAATGTTTACTTTGGAAATAAATAATTATAAAAAATAAAAATACCAAAAATCTCATTGAAATACTTGCTCTGGTATTATAAACTCTAGCTACAGTACTGATTAGACGTGCCGGCTCAGAATACCACCACCCCATCTCCTCCCGTGGGTGTCGTTAAAGGGCGACTAAGGGATTAGCCGGAGGAGGATGGGCAGCAGCGTCCTTCGAGTACATAAACAACTCAACTGCGATCGCCAACCCGTCTGCTAAGCGTGGCGATTATGGCAAATCCCCAATGAGCCCACAACAAACCCATATCGGTCGTTGTGGTTATCCTTGGGGGAGGCCTGTGTCCAGCAGTGGACTTCATTTGGCCGAAATGATGAGACGTTGGACAGACTCGCTTTTCCTTTCTTATTAGGTAGACGTGTTTCAGTGCGCTATGCACTCCATCCTTTAAGCCGATGCTTGGATACGACATAAATGTTTTATAGTACGTATTGTTACGAGCCGGGGTTCGGGATAAATTAAATTTACCAAAATTCACGGTATACACAATTTAATCTTGATTACAAATTATATCGCTTATAAAAACTTGCAAGATAATTGTCTGCTATTCCACTTATTCTTCGCTGTGTCGCAGAGCAAACTGAACTGCCTGTCGTTCCTTCACGGCCACTATATATATGGGCCGATCGATACTTTGTAGAAAGTGCCGGAATGTTCGCTTTCTAGCAATTTCCAGACTATGTGGTACCGCTACTAGACACAAGATGGCGCCACATAGAACTATCCCGAACATTCTGGAAGTCACTACAAACCGTAGTACAGCTACTACATAACAGATGGCGCTACGTGTCTTGTTTACGAAGAACTATCCGGAACACTCCATAAGTTTCTACACGCCTTAGTATCGCTACTAAACACCAGACGGCGCCACGTTCCGCTATTATTTATCGAATGGCGTAACAGTATTAAAGCGCATACTCATGTCGCGTTTATGTTGCCTATGACCCCCGTAATCTATACAAATAAATAAAATTGAAGTGTCTGTTTGTAATGTCAAAATAACAGCTTTTTACTGAATGCATATGAAATGATATACGGTACATATAACAAAAAACAATTTTTAAATTTTTTGTCTGTCTGTCTGTTTGTTCCAGGTAATCTCCGAAACGGCTGGACCGATTTTGACGAGACTTTCTGTGGTAGATAGCTGATGTTATAAGGAATAACTTAGGCTACTTTTATTTTAGAAAAATAATTAGGGTTCCGCGCAAAAAAATAAAACCCTTCGTCCGTGTGTCACTGCAGGGGTTCCAACTGAAAACCAGCGCTGGGTGCCTCGCGCCCAGCAAATGCTGAGTTGGTGACCTTTTCGGCACGGGCATGCTCGACAGCAATAAATACTGTCAATTAGTTGGTTAAGGGTAATCTTGTTTTTATTTTCTATAATTTTTATTCTTTTATAATATGATTAATGCTGTCATTATGTGCCGTACCGAATAAATGTATTTCTTTCTTTCTTCTTTCTTCTTTCTAAATCCAATGTATACATTCTATGTCAAGTGTCTATGTCGAAGTACTCTAAATTTCTTTTAAATTAAACGCGGGTGATACCGCGGGTCCCAGCTAGTGTCTAAATAGGAATTCATGTTGTTTTTTTTTACCAAACTTTAATTTATTTACAAAACGCAAAATTTCCCACCAAGATATCACGTCTGATTTCGGAAATATGTACAAGTCCAATGTTGACGTAGAGAGTATTTGTTGACATTGCCCCACATTAGGAATCCTCCTGTGGCGTGGGCACAGTTTACAGACATAAATTCCACATGCACTAACACTCAGATCCGGAACAGCTTGGCGGCACGGTTGGTGCAGTGGTTGGTATAGTCGACTCCGGGTCGCGGGTTCGATTCCCGCACGGAACAAATATTTGTACGATCTGCAGATAGTTGTTCTGTAAACGCACCCACGACACAGGAGAAATCCTAGGGAGGGGAAAAAAAAACTTGTGGGCCATACAAATATTTTTCCATGCGGGGATCGAACCCGCGACCCGCAGCACAGAAGGCTTATCGAATTTGCCAATACCCATCACGCTTGGGAGGACGGTTGGTAAGCTTAACATGGGTACTGTTCCACAGAAGGGATGCTGCAGCTGCTGCTCCCCCTGGTTATAGTCCCTTAGTCGCCTTTTACGACATCCACGGGAGAAGATGGAGTGGTGCTGTATTCTTAATCCGGACACCACGTGGATATATTATGTATGTACTTACAAATGTATTCGTCTAGACTAGGCTCTTGAGCTTCGTAGCAACTCATACTCTTCTGCTGCAGGTTGGGACGACTCATCTAAGAATGCAAAAATACGACTTATTGTATTAAGGTGGTCAATGGGAGTCCTAATTGCAGAAGAAGACATTTGAAAGCTGTATGATGACGAAGATGGGACTTTTATAGGGAAGAAAACTACTCTAAATATGCAGCCGAATCAACAGGTCACACCTCTCATTCACAAAAATAAAACTATTAAACTTAGTTAAAATATGCTTCGACTTTATCTTTCACTGCGAGGATTGCTTTTGAAAGACAAGTTCAAAACATATGTTTTTATTTTTCTAATAGGTCTATAGAACATATGTTTCTTTTATGAATCAGGGTAGGATTTACTATTTAGATACTAACAACTAGGGACAAGCCATATCTAAGAAACATTTATAACAATATTGACTAAAATATACTGCACATCTACTTTTCAAAGACATAGCTAGATGGTTGGTCGACACTTTGCGTGATCAGAGGGCTGGCCTTTTCTTTGGCCAAAGAATAAGCATTGCCATTCAACGTGGCAATGCTGCCAGTCTTCTGGGAACATTACCGGCTGACAGCGATGGGGAGGAGTACTTTGACGCCTAAATGTCTCCTTTTTTAGGGTTTTTATTTATTGTTAGTTATTTAAGGCATACATATTGTGTATATTTTTTAGTTATATCTTTAGTTATATTGTATATATATATATTTGTTTGTAATCGTTAGTTTAATCATAAATAGTGTATATATAATTTAAAAAAATATACTGCTAAATAAATTATGTTGTCATCGCATTGCTCATTTGCTATATTATTTTTATGTGAAAGACTTGAAATGGCTACTACAAAATTGTTAATATGTAATGCTTAAATGAAAGAGATAAAACCATTTATTTGACACCGCAGTGCCAAGACACAAAAAGCTAGACGTACATAATATTATTTAAGACAAATAGAAAATAGGATTTTTTTTTAATTTAAAAAAAATTTGATTTCCACATTTAGGTCGTCATCGTGGGGATTTGCCAGCACTCACCACTCTTATCACTTGGATTGGTAAGCACATTATAGCTACTGTTGCAAAGAAGGGATGCTGCTGCAAATTTGTCCGGCTAAGTCTCTTACGGCCGAATACTGAAATGCCAGTTATTATTAAGACCCGCTTTCAACTGTTCGATGAACCCAATGATATTATACCATAGATATGTTACGTCCATATTAAATGGCGCGCAAAACTAAGTCTCGCTGTATGTTGTAGGTATAAAGCTATAAAACTACACACCTATGCTGTAAGAAAGAAGATACAAAAACTACGAGTGTAAAAGAGATAGCTATCTAAAATGGCAACATGTATACTCGATTTCTTTGTCGCACCTGTGATAGAAATTATAGAATATATGTGATGTCACTTTTCTTTGCTTGGCATGTGTTTTGCTCAAGAATATTATTCTATAGATTATTTTAATTGTATTTTTATTAAAATATTTTTTAGTTTTTTACTCACGTGTGGTATGAGATCCCTTGTTCTTTATTTATTTTTGCTTGATACTTTGTGCATTTTCTATACGCACGACGGCTTTATTTGTTATTACTTAGTTAATAAAACAATACAGATTGTGACAGTGTGTGCTCGTTTTCCTGTCTTGGAGGAACTGATTGTGAAGTGCTACAATTGGGGGAGATTTGGTTCTTACGTTTGGCGCGCATGTAACATATCTACTTCTTGTAATATATAATATCATTGGATGAACCTATTTTCGGAAGGGAACAGGGCGGTTCAAATGGTTAATGCGTGATCTTAATATTAACTGGCGTTTTAGTATTGGGCCGTTAGTCACCTTGTATCAATATTTGCTAGTCAATATTGTTATAAATGCTTCTTAGATATGGCTCGCCCCTCGTTAGTTAGATACCACCGTATCTAAATTATCCATGTGGTGTACGGATTAAAAATATATCATCACTCCATTTCCGCCCGTGGGTGTAGTTAAAGGCAACTCAGGGAATCTAAACCAGAGGGATGGGCAAAAATACAGCACTAATCCATCTTCTCCCGTTGATGTCGTAAAAAACGACTAAGAGACTCTAAACCAGGAAGCGGGAGCAGCGTCCCTTCTGTGAAGCAGTAGCCATATTGCACTCACCAACCCGCCTGCCAAGCGTGGTGAGTATTGGCAAATACCCCCCAAAATGATGACACAGTTGTGAAATCTATGGGGGAGGCCTTTGTTCAGCAGTGGACGTATAAATGGCCGATATGATGATATTTTAATAATTATTTATTAGCGACATTAATTAATATTTACCTTTGATGCAGACTCTTCTTCTTCTTCTCTTAGATTATGGCTTCTGTAGAGTATCTTCCACAATTTCGCTAGTGTCAAGTATAAGTCAATGTCGTACGGTGTTTAAAATAATTAATCTTTACATATTCATAAAACATATCTCAAAAATGAAAAAAAACTCAAATATGTGGGAACGTCGTACGGTTTTTTCGAGCGATGGAAGTACTAAATTCATTTATTTAGCAGCATATTTTAATTATTATTTATTATCGACATTAATTAATATTTACCTTTAATGCAGATTCACTGCAGTAGTTCAGTTTGAATTGAAGCGAAGACAAAAGATCCAATTCGAATTTTATCGTTTTGACGATGATTTTGCCAATGTCAAGTATAGGTATAAATGTATGGTAAAAACAATATTTATCATTATTAAATTCTTAAAAAATAGATCGCGAAAAACTAACGAGAAAAGATCGGTAAATACGAAGATAAAGTACACTCTGCACCTGACATTTAGTCTGACAAATAAACAATGTTCAATTTGACAATGCTTGTCAATCCCAGTGTTGCCAATTACGAGGGACACGTATATACTGCAACAGGTTTTAAGACTAGGTTTCTCCCAAGATGATGGATTTACAAACGCATATGGAGTATTTAGAACCATTGTGTAAACGCCCACAAACGTACAAATCCAGCGGACTCGCAAACTCGTGCTCTTGCGAGACGCGCTCGATGTACGCATGTGAGATATGTGAGTGAGTTAGTTGGACGCCGATGCCGTACAACAATCAACCGTGCTACTAGAGTAGCATAAGACGTTTTTTTAAATAACAGTTTGCTTTTCTATTTTTGACAAGACTTTTTTGCGTTTCTAAACATATTATCCATACTATTAGAGTGTCTATCAAAGTCAAATATATTTGTTTCAAATAAACGTATAAAGTAGTGGCACTAATGAAACGTTAGAATTTAAGTTGCTCTCTTTCAATTAGTCGATCCTATGGAGAAGAGCCGGCAATAAACTCCATGGATACTGTTTTAAAATAATTGAGATTACAATGTTGATTGGTACAAATGATGGTTAATATATAACGAGCATAATGTAGGTTAATGTATAAAAAACTTCACACAACAATAATATAATAATTATTTATTTGCCATGGCAGTTAACGGTTGGTCAGTCCCGACAGACAGCACTCGTTCACGAGCATGTCGTATTAGTAGTACGACAAAAATGTCAAGATGTCATTAAAAAAGTCAAGTTCTATGTCAGGATGGAAATAAAAAAAGAATAGAAGTCTTTGATAACGGTAAAGCATTGATTGAAATAACAGCAACAGCAATCATGCAATATATGATGTTAAATAATTATTCGTGTTTAAATTTACGTTTGGTAAGCACCTGTACACATAGCTACATATCAAGATATATGTTTCCAGTATAGGCTGACCTCGGATTGTATGGAAAACCTATACATAAGAAATCTGCTTGTATTGGAAATTTCTAGCTTGACATGTGGCCATGTGTACGAGAATCGACCGTATTACTCAAAAACTCAATGAACAAACAATAAAAAATAATAACAAACAAAAAAGTGTAATAATATTTGTTAATACTTACAAAAGATTTGTGAATAAAATAAATGCCATACAACATGCACCTACATAAAATGAAATATAAACATTGTTAATATGCTAACATTTTGAAAAAGCTGAGTACATATGAAGTTATCATCTTTAAAAACGTTAAAACAACCTGTTGCGTCTTAACAATAGGTATTGTTAAATAATTTTTATGTAACCAAAGATACCTGTACTCTGAAACTTCTAATTACTCGAACGTACGAAGACGCACTAGTTATGGAAACGTCTAAATACTTGAACTTCCAACGTAGAGTGCTAGATAAGGGAACTTAGTGGAACGTCAATATATTAGAGACGCCTCCAGACGAGACGAGAGACGGCTCCAATAAAAAAAAAAAAGGTATTCCTCCGCCAGAGCGGCGAAAGCACGCCTCAAGAAACGTTCGACAGGCTGAGGCAGCCGGTTTGGTGGCGAGCACTCAGGATGTGGCATCACCACCTGCGGATGCAGTTCGTGACCAAGCGCGTCATTGTGGACCTTTTTTTTTTTTTTTTTTTTTTTTTTTTTTTTTTTTATTGTTGTCCAGTGGAAATTCTACATGGAACTTCCTTCACCCCGGGGAAGGGCGAAGGGGTATGCCGGACTCCTACCGGCTAAAACCACTGGAGCGGTCATCTTCGGCACCGAAGGGAGGCTCCAGGTCCTCGTAAGATCACACTAGAGCCGCCCATTGGTGCCACGCCTTTAGGCACATCACGGAAGGGATGACTGTAAAGCGGTCACCCCCTCTAGCGGAGGGAAGGCGACTGTAAAAAGGTCGCCCCCTCAGGCACTTCTCGGGGAGGATTGTAAAGGATCCCCCCAAGCCTCGCTTTGCGCTGTGCTGCGCACACGGCGGCACGTGACCACGTGCGCGCCACCGTTTTCCCGGGGGTCGCTCGGTATGAGCACGCAGACTCCCCAATCTGCGGACCCGCGACCCCCGTGGCCCCCCACCATGAATTGACGGCAGGGGGCTCAGGCGTGTTGGACTTGGGAGCCGGGACGGTTGTTGCCCCGGCGCCGTCTCGTCCTTCTCCGTGCGGGATCAGCCCTCTCCCGATCCCGCTCTGCAGTCTCCTTCTGCAACATGACGCTCTCGCAGAAGGAGACCACTGCACTCCAATTTTCATGCTCTGCCAACATAGCCGACACTACTGCCGGCAGAGAGAGATCTTGCCCGATCCGGTCGACCAGGATCCGCCGCTCGGCCGCCCACGCAGGGCACTCCTCGAGCGTGTGCTGTGCGGTGTCCTGGTCGCTTCCACAATGGTGGCACTGTGCCGTAACCTCGCGTCCTATTCTGTGCAGGTATGCACCGAAACAACCGTGACCGGTGAACACCTGCGTCAGACGGTAGGTGACGCGCTCGCTCCTTTGGAGCCAGGCTCCGAAGAGCGGCAGGATGGCCTCAACGACGCGCTTGGTCGCGAACTGCAACCGTAGGCGATGACGCCACATCTCGAGTGCGCGCCGTCGAGCCAGCCGCCTCAGTCTGTCGAACGCCCCTGAAGGCACGCCTTCCCCACTTTGGCGGAGAGAGCGTGTCTGGTCGTAGACCCACGCATCCATCTCCGCCTGGATGTCGAAAGGCGGAAAGCGTGCCAGGAGAGTTGCCGCCTCGTAGGACACTGTCCTGTATCCCCGTGCGATCCGTATAGCCACTCTGCGCTGCAGACTGTGAAGTTTTTTTCTGCAGCGCTGGACGCCTGACAGCCGGGATGACCATACAGGCGCCCCGTAGAGGGCCACAGACCGCACGACGCCCCCGTAGAGACGGCGAACTTCCTCGCTCGGTCCCCCGAGATTGGGCAGCACCCGGTGTAATGCACCCACTACCCTCTCGACTCGGGGGACGAGGCGCGCGAAGTGCTCTTCGAAGCCCCCATTGAGGACAACCTGCCACTCTTTGGACCCTGGCTCAGGAGTAGCGAACGTGTCACCTACCGCCTGACGCAGGTATTCACCGGTCACGATTGTTTCGGTGCGTACCTGCACAGGATAAGACGCGAGGTCTCGGCACTGTGCTACCACTGCAGAAGCGACCAGGATACCACAGCACACGCTCGAGGAGCTGCGTGGGCTGCCGAGCGGCGGATGTTGGTCGATCGAATCGGACAGGATCTCTCTCTGCCAGCTGTAGTGTCTGTGTCATGTTTGCAGAGCATGAAAACTGGAATGTAGTGGTCTCCTTCTGTGAGAGCGTCATACTTCAGAAGGAGACCGCAGAGCGGTATCCAGAGAGGGCTGATTTCGCACGGAGAAAAGACAAGGCATGCCTAAAAGCTATTCGAGAAAATAATTACCCGAAGACTCGTTGAGCACTGGACGCGGGTTAGTCCTGAGCTGGCCGACAGCCAGTATAGCTTCCGGCAGTACCGGTCCACTACCGACGGGATTCTTTGCATCCGCTCGCTGTCGAAACAGGCAAAAAAAGGTTTGTAAAAACTATCCAAATGGTTGGGTCTAAGTACTTTACAAAACTGAACGGAAACTTCGCAACGTCTTTTCAGCAATACTACTGCAATGCCTCGGCACGAGAGTCTTTAACCAGTGTGTTGCCAGTGATGACAAATGACAGAGACGTGGTTACTCACTATGGTCCTCATAAGAAAGCTCAAGGTCACTCAGCGAGCAATGGAGAGCTATGCTTGGTATTTCTCTACGCGATCGAATCAGCAATGAGGAGATTCTTAGAAGAACTAAAGTGGGGTGAAGACCGCGCACCAGAAAACGCAGCATGGGACGACCACCAACGAGGTTGACGGACGACCTGTTGATGGTCGCTGGGAGTCGTTGGATGCGGGCGGCGTGTGACTGCTCGTTGTGGGATCTATGGGGGAGGCCTTTGTTGATTTCGCTGATGCTGTAATACGCGTCGTGTAATACGGAGCATACTTATTGCAATCTAGTGGACACTTATGACTTAATATTTCTATATAAACTTGTAAACGGATTTACAAAGTGTAGCGATCTCGCGAAGCGCATTCTATTCTCTGTTCCATTGAAACCGCCTAGACATCCAAATACCAGACTGTTACACGTTCCTCGTTGTAAAACCAACCTGGGTTTGAACGCTCCCTTGATCAGAATGAGCATTCAATAGCCTCAGTAAATTGGCAAACACAGATATTCACGGTGGGTCACTCAATAGGTTAAAGAAGACACTCACACACACAGAGGTACATGAGCATGACGAGGGTCCGTAATAACTATGGTTGTTTTAGATTATTCTGTGTTGGATTAGTGTCACATACTCTCATTGTTAAATTAACGTAATAATCTTAATTAATTGTAAATTGTTAATACATCGAATATACGGATTTATCGTGGTTTTCCTCGATAATCCTATAGTTTGTCTATTTAGTTATATATTACGGTATCCCATCCAAGGTGTGACCGCGTCACGCACGGGTAATCACTGCTAAAGCAGGCATTTATCCATAAGCCTTTAGGTAATTTGATTACCACAAAATAGTGAGTGGTGTCCAGATAGTCCGTGAGGTGTCCAGATTAAGAATACAGCACCACTCCATTTCCTCCAGTGGATGTCGTAAAAGGCGACTAACGGACTCTAAACCAGAGGGATGGGCAGCAGCCTTCTGTGGAGCAGTAGCCATACTGCGCCCACCAACCCGCCTGCCAAGCGTGGTGAGTACTGGCAAATACCCCCCAAAATGACGACATAATCGTGGGGGAGGCCGATGTTCAGCAGTGGACGTACATAAATAGCTGATATGATGATGATGATTAATGAAAAATAAAAAGCATATTTAATCGAAAGATGTTTTATTTCAAGCACTGTGAGTAATACAAATGCAATTATAAAAATAAGAAACAAGTGATACAAAATGAAATTAAATCACTTTAACACAATATTTAGAGTTTATTAAATAAAATAATTTCAAAGTGTGCAAAGTATACCATGCACTTCACACAATTCTGAAAGAGGCAGTAGTGCCGTTGTTGTAAAAGAAAACCTGCAGCACTATGAAGAATATACACACAAAGAGAATATACAAGCTGTAGCAATATGTCTCCAAAAAAAATCCTTTAAAACAGCAATATATGATAAAAAAACACCGGACAAGTGCGAGTTAAACTCGCGTGGAGTTCCGTACGATAAATATGTTATCCAACATGTATTTTTTTATCTAACCCGTTTGTCGTAACGTCGCGTCGTTAAACTTGCGTTTGCGGTTGGAATGTATGGGAAAACATGTTCTTCAACTACGATGTTAAGTTTGTTTTCCTGAGATAAGTTACTGGTACAAGACCGAATCCAATCCATACAAATAAATAAAATTGAAGTGTCTGTTTGTAATGTCTCAATAACAGCTTTTTACTAAATGCATATGAAAGTATGTACGTTACATATAACAAAAAACACTATTTTTAAATTAATTTGTCGGTCTGTCTGTTTGCTCCGGGTAATCTCTGAAACGGCTGGACCGATTTTGACGGGACCTTCACTGGCAGATAGCTAATGTTATAAGAAATAACTTAGGCTACTTTTATTTTAGAAAAATAATTAGGGTTCCGCGTAAAAAAATAAATCCCTTGAAATCCAATATATATATTCTATGTCAAGTGTCTATGTCGCAGTACTGTAAATTTCTTTTAAATTACGCGGGTGAAATCGCGGGTCCCAGCTAGTCGTTAATAAATTCAAGTCCACTATAAAACAGAAGCTGTGTACAAAAGCTTTCTATAACATAACAGACTATATGGACAACAAAAATGCTTGGGATTGCGCTGCTATGACGTGGATAGGCTTATATTGAAATTCCTGGTATCTCTGTATCTAAAACCAGTACATTTTAATTAATTTGACATTTAAATTGCATCATTTCTTATAATGGATTATATTAATTCATATAATGACATTTCATTATATGGATTATATTAATTCATATAATGACATTTCATTATTCTATATGACATTATGTTATTTATTTTTAATGTTATTTTTATGATCATTTTATGCATTTAGATTTGATACTGTAATAGTGCGAGTACCATGTGGGCTATTCAATTATTTTGTTTTACTGACGTGATATTTGTCTGGCAGTTTAGGTATGTCATGCTCACTCAAGTGTCCTGCTTATGGTGGCGTTGTGTGTCGGGTCGCTAAGTTTCCCTACAATATGGATGAGCTGAGCGACGCTGATGCATGCGTCATGCTCGTGAACGAGTGCCGTCTGTTGGGATTGGTCATCTTAATGCTGTCATGACAATTGAATCAAACACTCTGGTAAATATTAAAATCAAGCTTGTTTAGTGTAGACTTTTTAAGAAGTTAAGACTCTTTTCTCCTGCATTGTCCTCGCATTACCATCTAAGAAAGAAAAAATACACCTTGGAACGAGGCAACTAAAGTCTTGACTATTCATAAGTGGTTTTACATGAATAAATCAATATTTTTATCTTATCTTAACAATAGACAATATATTTAGCAATTCCGGAACCCTCTCGACGCGAGTTCAACTCGCACTTGACCGGGTTTTCTTTTATAAAGTTTCAACGTCTTAAACCTTAAAATTGATCTTCTGAACAAAGTCGTAATTAGTACTTATGTTTAAGCGGAAGGGTATCGATTTGGTAAATGCTTTAGATAAACTTTAGATTTACACTTCTAAATTTTAAACAGGTTCATGTAGTGTCCGGATTAAAAATACAGCACTACTCCATCTTCTCCCGTTGGATGTCGTAAAAGACGACTAAGGCCCGTATTACAGAACGAGAATCAAGACTTAAGTAAAACTTGAGTCTAGATTGCGTTAATAAAATATAGACCTTACATATTAGATCCAGCATTTATATTCAATTGAAACAATCTCGCCTCAAGTTCTGCTTGAGTTTTGATTCTCGATCTACAATACGGGCCTTAAAGACTCTAAACCAGGAACGGGTAGCAGCGTCCCTTCTGTGAAATAAAAGTCATACTGCACTTACCAGCCTGCCAAGCTTGGTGAGTGTTGGCAAATACCCCCCACAATAACAATTGTAGAAATCTGTCGCTGTAGAAAGACCTGTGTTCAGCAGTGACGTATAAATGGCTGATATGATGATATATCTGCTTACGCTCAATATTGACGTGGGAAATCAAAATGCTTCAATCACAAAAACTATTTTATTTGTATTTTTAAACCTCTTTAATACAACCGTCTCGTCCTAGCTCTAAATCGCACACCCCGCCATTTTTTCCATTCCCACACTCTCATTCCCTTGCACACTCCCCCTCTCGCTCATACACTCAATCTTCACCTTGGCACTCAGTCCTTTCATCCCCACATTGATAAAACAAAATATATTCCATTCACACTTAAAAACTCAATTCATCTGCAAAACCCCAAACATTCGATAAAAGCGCACATTTGCCTCAATCATACATCTACCACATGTTCATGTCCCAAACTTCAAAACGTCGATAAAATCAAATATTTGGGCGTTTTAATTGATAAAAATATAAATTTTCATGAGCACATTCATCTTCTTACATCGCGAATTAGGAAATTAATCTATATTTTTAATAACAACATGTTGCTGACCTTAATATAATTAAAACAACCTACTATGCCTTATGCCAATCATTGTTGTCATATTGCGTAACAATATGGGGTGGTTCCTCCAAGACGTATTTACTTAAACTCACTTACTCAAAGTGGGCTATTCCCTACCATTCTTTTATCCTACCATAGATTTGTTTCATACTTGTCAAGTTCTCACTGTCCGACAACTTTTTATTCTTGCCACTGTTATGAAAAAACATTCACTACTCAAATATGACCCTCTTTTACTCTCTCACAAACGTAATAAAAACCTGATCTGTTCTTCCAAATTATTCAAAACTAGTTTCGCAATTCTTTGGTTTCCTTGGTAGCTATCTTTATAATAAACTAAACTTAAACTTATCCATATATGCGCTTCCTAAAATAAAGTGCAAACAAGTGCTAATAAATTGGCTTCTAAAACTTGATTATAAAAGTACCGAAGATTTGCTGACTGTTGTCTCGTAATGCTCTAAAAAATAACTCGCACTCTTATAAGCTCGAGTACACATAGTTGTCCACTCACGCAACCACACACTCACGCACAACACACACAGACGCACACATACACCCACACCCACACATACAAACACACGCACGCGCGCATGCAAATAAATTCAAACACACCACAGCCTTTAAAATAATCTCTCTGTTTGCATATTGCCATTGTTCTTTCTCTTTTTTGTTGTTTTCTTTTTTTCTTTCACATATTCTAACATATGTAGCCTTGTATCATAAAGTACTTGTAAATTTAAATATAAAAAGAGTAATTTGGTAATATCGGGGGCCTGGTAATCTGTCAGACAGGGAAACCTAGTACGGATACCAGTCTCTCACAAAGGAAAATTGTCGCAAGTACTACTGTATAGTATTTTTATAAAAAGAAAAAAAATATATATATATACAAAATTATTATTATTCCAAGAACAATACCTTTATATATTTGATTATGATACTTTGAAATTTTATTTATATTTTCTTAAACATTCATGGTCATCCTAATGTACGGCCCCGCCTTTTTCTTATCCAAGCACAGCATCTATAGCATTATATGCTATGCTGGCGCTAAAATGGTATTTTGCGAATGTTACCATAATTGTCACACTCGGCAATCACATGAGTGATCGAATATTGCATTTGGCATACAGGAGTATGCCCTTTTTTGAGATATAATATTGAGTACCAGTTGTCTCATTTCACAGGCCTTTAAGGAGACTTGTTGTACTTATACTACACTCACGGGATGAGTAGTCCACCTAGCTCCTTTGAGTATCTTTCCTCTAAATCAATCGTAAAATAGCGACGTTGCCAGCAAACGCCTGAGATAACTCCATACAATTATAACGTTGTGGGACTATAATATAATTACTATAATGTATTATAAGCCCTTAACCAAACCAGCGGCTTGTAAGCACAAATTTACATTAGTAAACCAATATCCGTATACTTCGGTTCGTAATATTATAGAATTATTCAGCTGACAGGTCCTTTGTAGTCTCTCCCAAATATACTAATCATATCGGCCTTTTATACGTAACTGCTGAAAAAGTGCCTCCCCCATAGATTTTCACAACTGTGTCATCTTTTTGGGGGGTATTTGCCAATACTCACCACGTTTGGCAGTCGGGTTGGTGAGCGCAGTATGACTATCGCTTCACAGAAGGGACGCTGCTGCCCATCCCTCTGGTTTAGATTCCCTTAGTCGCCTTTTTTAAACGACATCCACGAGAGGAGATGGAGTAGTGCTATATTCTTAATCCGGACACCACACGGCTATACTAATATTCATGGGTAAATATATGTTGCCAAAGAATATTTTAAAACATTATAACCCAAATAGTACCAGTACATACAACAAAAGTAGGACTGATTCCAATATTTTCTGAATAGCATAGCGTATATAAAAACATAGATGTTAATTGAAATCTACCATCTGGATGTTTGTTTTGAATGAAAATGCACTTTATAACTATAAGTATACGTAAGAGAGTTCAAGTAACAGGCTAACTTATAATAGTAAAAAAATATAGATATTTTTACTGTATCCAGTCCATGAAAAACACTAATAATATACATATAAAAAACTAATCTATAATGATACTGAAAAAATCCTTAAAATTACCTAAACACACAATTACACACTCTCACAGACCCACATACTCTCAAACACCCACCCCAGTCACATACCCACGCATTCACACACCCACACAATCACCCATACTACACATCTACTAATATTCATTTCGAATAATTTAACTTAGATTTAATCATAATAAATAAAACTATAAAATATCATGTGATTCTTTACTAGATTCTGTCAGCGCACGTAGTACATACTCCATAAAATGAAAATGTAAAGGGGTGGGATCCTGGTGTCCTGAAACACAGGCCACGAGCCTAGCTTAGGCACCAGTCTCCCACAGTATATACTTACCTGAATTGTGTATCATTGCCGAATCTGACCAATGTAAAAAAATGTATATTGTGGTGAGAATAAACGATTATCTTATATACGAGGTAGATTTATATAGTACGAAACGGTGCCATTGAATTATTTTGCTGTAACCGAAGTTCTATAATCATCTCTTTCTTTCATATGACGTTGCGCATGTGCTCGTAAGAGTCAAAGTCAAAGTCAAATTTTTTTATTTCAAATTAACCAAATATTGGCACTTATGAAACGTCAGAATGTAAGTTGCACGGTTCCAAATAGTTGATCTCGTGGAGAAGAGCCGGCAAGAAACTCCATGGATACTCTTTTAAAATAATTGAGATTACAATGTAGATTGATACAAATTATTGTAATATATATACCGAGAAAAATGTAGGACAATGTGTAAAGATGGAACATACCACAGTGAAATTATAATAATAAATTATTTGCCGTGGCAGTTAACGGCTGACCAGTCCCAACAAACGGCACTCGTTCACGAGCATGACGCATGCATCAGCATCGCTTAGCTCAACCATATTGTAGGGAACCGAATGACCCGATACACAACGCCACCGCCAGCAAGACATTTTAGTGAGTATGACAGACCAATACAGCCAGGCAAAAGACAATCAATATAAGTACTAAAAATAACATCAATGGCTACATTACATACAGAGGTAGTAATAGATAAGATACTTAATACTATCCGTCTATAGTTACTTGGTCTTAGTTCCGACCAAATGTCTTCAAATGTCAAACAGTTCGAGAGCAACAGATAATCAGAAAACACAGATGATCACTTTTTTTACTAGGTTTTTTCAAGGTGTGTTACTATTGTACTGTCGGCGTATAAGTGTTTTATCATCATCATATCAGCCACAGGACGTCCACTGCTGAACAAAGGCCTCCCCCTTAGATTTCCACAACGAGTGGGTTACACGCCACCCTCATCTTCGTTAGATCCAGTATAAGAGTTTTATAATAACTGGAATCACTAAAACTTCAGTGAAATATTACATTGATCCGGTTTTTCACCAGAGTGTACACGAATATGACGTTTCAAAATATCTGCTCTAATAAAACTTCTCTGACATATTTCACATTTATATGGTTTTTCACCAGTGTGTAAGCGAATATGAAATTTCAAAACATGTGACCAATTAAAACTTCTCTGACATATATCACATTTATATGGTTTTTCACCAGTGTGTGTACGAATATGGATCTTCAAATTACGTTTATTTATAAAACTTCTCTGACATGTTTCACATTTATATGGTTTTTCACCAGCGTGTAAGCGAATATGCATTTTCAAAATATCTGTTCGATTAAAACTTCTCTGACATATTTCACATTTATATGGTTTGTCACCAGTGTGTAAGCGAATGTGATTTTTCAAAACATTTGACCTATTAAAACTTCTCTGACATATTTCACATTTATATGGTTTTTCACCAGTGTGTGTACGAATATGGGTCTTCAAATATTCTTTTTTTTTAAAACTTCTCTGACATATTTCACATTTATATGGTTTTTCACCAGTGTGTGTACGAATATGGGTCTTCAAATTATGTTTCTGTTTAAAACTTCTCTGACATATTTCACATTCATATGGTTTCTTGCCAGTGTGCTTACGAATATGGGGCTTCAAATAACGTTCCCTAGTAAATCTTTTCTTACATATATCACAGTTATACAGCTTTTTACCAGTATGTGTTCGAATATGAGTTTTCAAATGATCAGATTTATTGAAACTTCTCTGACATGTATCACATTTATATGGTTTTTCACCAGTGTGTATACGAATATGTGTTTTCAAATTACCTTTTCTAGAAAAACTACTTTTACATATATCACATTTATACGGCTTTTCACCAGTATGTGTACGAATATGGGGCTTCAAATAACGTTCCCTAGTAAATCTTTTCTTACATATATCACAGTTATATGGCTTTTCACCAGTGTGTGTTTGAATATGAGTTTTCAATTGACCAGATTCCTTGAAACTTCTCTGACATGTATCACATTTATATGGTTTTTCACCAGTGTGTATACGAATATGTGTTTTCAAATTACCTTTTCTAGAAAAACTACTTTTACATATATCACATTCATATGGTTTCTCGCCAGTGTGATTACGAATATGATGTATCAAACTACGTTTATTAATAAAACTACCCTTACATAAATCGCATGAATATGCTTTTTCACTAGTGTGTGAACAAATATGGGTGTCCAAAACATGTCTTGTACTATAACTTCTCTGACATATTTCACATTTAAATGGTTTTTCACCAGTGTGTGTACGGATATGAGCTCTCAAATTACCAAATTCATTGAAACTTCTCTGACATATATCACATTTATAAGGTTTTTCACCAGTGTGTGTACGAACATGGGATTTCAAATGAGCTTTATTAATAAAGCTTTTTTCACATATATCACATTTGTACGGCTTTTCACCAGCGTGTATACGAATATGTGTTTTCAAATTACCTTTTCTAGAAAAACTACTTTGACATATATCACAGTTATACAGCTTTTTACCAGTATGTGTTCGAATATGAGTTTTCAAATGATCAGATTTATTAAAACTTCTCTGACATGTATCACATTTATATGGTTTTTCACCAGTGTGTATACGAATATGTGTTTTCAAATTACCTTTTCTAGAAAAACTACTTTTACATATATCACAATTATATAGCTTTTCACCAGTGTGTGTTTGAATATGAGTTTTCAATTGACCAGATTCCTTGAAACTTCTCTGACATGTATCACATTTATATGGTTTTTCACCAGTATGTATACGAATATGTGTTTTCAAATTACCTTTTCTAGAAAAACTACTTTTACATATATCACATTTATATGGTTTCTCGCCAGTGTGATTACGAATATGATATATCAAACTACTTTTATGAATAAAACTACCCTGACATAAATCGCATGAATATGCTTTTTCACTAGTGTGTGAACAAATATGGGTGTCCAAAACATGTCTTGTACTATAACTTCTCTGACATATTTCACATTTAAATGGTTTTTCACCAGTGTGTGTACGGATATGAGCTCTCAAATTACCAAATTCATTGAAACTTCTCTGACATATATCACATTTATAAGGTTTTTCACCAGTGTGTGTACGAACATGGGATTTCAAATGAGCTTTATTAATAAAGCTTTTTTCACATATATCACATTTGTACGGCTTTTCACCAGTGTGTATACGAATATGTGTTTTCAAATTATCTTTTCTAGAAAAACTCCTTTTACATATATCACATCTATATAATTTCTCGCCAGTGTGATTACGTATATGATTTATCAAACTACGTTTATTAATAAAACTACTCTGACATAAATCGCATGAATATGCTTTTTCACTAGTGTGTGAACAAATATGGGTGTCCAAATCATCTCTTCTATTATAACTTCTCTGACATATTTCACATTTATATGGTCTTTCACCAGTGTGTGTACGGATATGAGCTCTCAAATTACCAAATTCATTGAAACTTCTCTGACATATATCACATTTATAAGGTTTTTCACCAGTGTGTGTACGAACATGGGATTTCAAATGAGCTTTATTAATAAAGCTTTTTTCACATATATCACATTTGTACAGCTTTTCACCAGCGTGTATACGAATATGTGTTTTCAAATTACCGTTTCTAGAAAAACTACTTTTACATATATCACATTTATACGGCTTTTCACCAGTATGTGTACGAACATGGATTTTGAAATAACTCTTGTTGGAATAAGCTTTCTTACATATATCACACTTATAAAGATTTTCTTTAGTATTTTTTATATCATCACTGCCAATACCTTCATAATTACACATTTTACCTGTCAAGTTATCATTGTTAATATTACTACCCAGATTTTTATTTATTGAAGTATTTTCAGTACTCATTGTATGACTATTATTACCTTTTGGTTTCGAAACAGGATTACATATAATAGGTACATTACTTTTAGTGATAGTTTCATACTCACAACTTTTAGTTCTATCGATAACCTTTGTGTCTGCTTGTCCATTTTTATTTTGGCCGGTAGATGATGTATCTTCATTTTTTTCTTTTCTTTCAACTATTTTACGTTTCTGCGGAGCAGGAGCATCTATAATTACAAATATGCATAAATCAGCACTGTTGGTGAAATTGTTAGGTGTTTTAAGGGTATTGTATTTTTCTTACTGTAGATCCTCATGTTATAAGGGGAGTCCTTTGCTATTTACCGATCATAATCCGTGGTTCTCATTAACATTAAGCTGTCCCCCTGTATGTGAATATGTAAAACGTGACTAAGGCATCATCCATGTCAAGAAAACGGGCACCAGCATCTTCGTATGCTTTAATAGAAGCACTGGCAATCACTGATCCGCCTGTACAGCGTGGTGATTGAGTCAATTTCCAATATGATAGCTTATTGCTGCTTTCATGCATATGAGAAGTTTACATAATTAAAAAAAAAAAACGGTTAAGCGCGAGTTGGACTAGCGTCGAGAGGGTTTTACTACTGAATATATTGTCTATTGCTGGATTCAGTCTTGTACAATCACTTATCCCAAGAACAAACTTAACGTCGTAGTTGAAAAACATTTCTCCCATACATTCCAACCGCAAATGTTAGTTTGAACGCAAAATATTGTTAGATTTAACATGTTATTTTAAGACCATAGTCTTCTCATAGGTTTTCCTGTAATTTAAAGGTGAAGAGCTAATAGCTATATTTCATTCAGAATTTTAGGCTCAGTATTTTTGGAGTTAAGGGAGGGGGGGGGAATGGTCTATTTTCGTATATTTTCTTAAATAACTTTAAAACTATATATTTTAATCATAAAATAAATACATTTTGACCCTTACAACAAGCCCTTCCATAGGTATGGTGATTGGTAAACGATTGGTGAGATTAAGCAACATTTGGCACGGCCAGTCTATGGATGGGAGACAGCATAGTGGTATTTGAACCGAGCGTCTGCGTGCTTCGTTGGGCTCGTAAAAACGTCGGGCGCGGTTGTTTTATTCGACGACAGTTGTTAAGACGAGTCGGAGAGGCCTTTGCCCGGCGTGAAAAAAAGGCGTTTGTATGTAATCTTTGGAACTGCTAAAACGATTCAAAAATTTCTTTCACTAATAGAAACGTGTGGTGCCGGCTACGAATAGCACCAACCCATCTCATCCTGTGGGTGTCGTAAAAGGCGACTATGGGATAGGGGTTGGGCAGCAGCGTCCTTCGAGTACATTAACAACAACTGCGATCGCCAACCCGTCCGCCAAGCGTGGCGATTATGGCAAAACCCCCCAATGAGTACACAACACACCCATACCGTTGTAGAGATATTTGGGGGAGGCTGTCCAGCAGTGGACTCTATTCGGCCGAAATGATGCAGAGGAAGCTACACTATACCCGACTAATATAGGCTATATTTATATCTATAAACATAATAATTAACACGCAATTGAAACTGCGGGCAACAGCTAGTTCCACCTTTAGGTGGTACTAATGGAAATACTTACACAATAAATTACGGTATCCCATCCAATGTGTGACCGCGTCACGCACGGGTAATCACTGCTAAAGCAGGCATTTATCCATAAGCCTTTAGGTAATTTGACTACCACAAAATAGTGAGTGTGGTGTCCAGATAATCCGTGTGGTGTCCAGATTAAGAATATAGCACCACTCCATTTCCTCCCGTGGAGGTCGTAAAAGGCGACTAACGGACTCTAAACCAGAGGGATGGGCAGCAGCCTTCTGTGGAGCAATAGCCATACTAAGCTTACCAACCCGCCTGCCAAGCGTGGTGAGTACTGGCAAATACCCCCCAAAATGACGACATAATCGTGGGGGAGGCCGATGTTCAGCAGTGGACGTACATAAATAGCTGATATGATGATGATGATGATTAATGAAAAATAAAAAGCATATTTAATCGAAAGATGTTTTATTTCAAGCACTGTGAGTATTACAAATGCAATTATAAAAATAAGAAACAAGTGATACAAAATGAACTTAAATCACTTTAACATAATATTTAGAGTTTATTAAATAAAATAATTTCAAAGTGTACAAAGTATACCATGCACTTCACAGCGCTATAAAGAGTATACACACGAAGAGAAAGATATACAAGCTGTAGCGATATGCCTCCAAAAAAATCCTTTAAAACAGCAATATATGATAAAAAAAACACCGGACAAGTGCGAGTTAAACTCACGTGGAGAGAGTTCCGTACGATTAATATGTTATCCAACATGTATTTTTTTTATCTAACCCGTTTGTCGTACCTTCGTGTCGTTAAACTTACATTTGCGGTTGGAATGTATGGGAAAACATGTTCTTCAAGTACAATGTTAAGTTTGTTCTTGGGATAAGTTACTGGTACAAGACCGAATCCAATCCATACAAATAAATAAAATTGAAGTGTCTGTTTGTAATGTCTCAATAACAGCTTTTTACTAAATGCATATGAAAGTATGTACGTTACATATAACAAAAACACTATTTTTAAATTAATTTGTCTGTCTGTCTGTTTGCTCCGGGTAATCTCTGAAACGGCTGGACCGATTTTGACGGGACCTTCACTGGCAGATAGCTAATGTGATAAGAAATAACTTAGGCTACTTTTATTTTAGAAAAATAATTAGGTTTCCGCGTAAAAAAATAATCCCTTGAAATCCAATATATATATTCTATCTCAAGTGTCTATGTCGCAGCACTGTAAATTTATTTTAAATTACGCGGATGAAATCGCGGGTCCCAGCTAGTCGTTAATAAATTCAAGTCCACTATAAAACAGAAGTTGTGTAGAAAAGCTTTCTATAACGTCACAGACTATATGGACGACAAAAATGCTTGGGCTTGAGCTGCTATGATGTGGATAGGCTTATATTGAAATTCCTGGTATCTCTGTATCTAAAACCAGTACTTTTTAATTAATTTGACATTTAAATTGCATCATTTCTTATAATGACATTTCATTATTCTATATGACATTATGTTATTTATTTTTAATGTTATTTTTATGATCATTTTATGCATTTAGATTTGATACTGTAATAGTGCGAGTACCATGTGGGCTATTCAATTATTTTGTTTTACTGACGTGATATTTGTCTGGCAGTTTAGGTATGTCATGCTCACTCAAGTGTCCTGCTTATGGTGGCGTTGTGTGTCGGGTCGCTAAGTTTCCCTACAATATGGATGAGCTGAGCGACGCTGATGCATGCGTCATGCTCGTGAACGAGTGCCGTCTGTTGGGATTGGTCATCTTAATGCTGTCATGACAATTGAATCAAACACTCTGGTAAATATTAAAATCAAGCTTGTTTAGTGTAGACTTTTTAAGAAGTTAAGACTCTTTTCTCCTGCATTGTCCTCGCATTACCATCTAAGAAAGAAAAAATACACCTTGGAACGAGGCAACTAAAGTCTTGACTATTCATAAGTGGTTTTACATGAATAAATCAATATTTTTATCTTATCTTAACAATAGACAATATATTTAGCAATTCCGGAACCCTCTCGACGCGAGTTCAACTCGCACTTGACCGGGTTTTCTTTTATAAAGTTTCAACGTCTTAAACCTTAAAATTGATCTTCTGAACAAAGTCGTAATTAGTACTTATGTTTAAGCGGAAGGGTATCGATTTGGTAAATGCTTTAGATAAACTTTAGATTTACACTTCTAAATTTTAAACAGGTTCATGTAGTGTCCGGATTAAAAATACAGCACTACTCCATCTTCTCCCGTTGGATGTCGTAAAAGACGACTAAGGCCCGTATTACAGAACGAGAATCAAGACTTAAGTAAAACTTGAGTCTAGATTGCGTTAATAAAATATAGACCTTACATATTAGATCCAGCATTTATATTCAATTGAAACAATCTCGCCTCAAGTTCTGCTTGAGTTTTGATTCTCGATCTACAATACGGGCCTTAAAGACTCTAAACCAGGAACGGGTAGCAGCGTCCCTTCTGTGAAATAGAAGTCATACTGCACTTACCAGCCTGCCAAGCTTGGTGAGTGTTGGCAAATACCCCCCACAATAACAATTGTAGAAATCTGTCGCTGTAGAAAGACCTGTGTTCAGCAGTGACGTATAAATGGCTGATATGATGATATATCTGCTTACGCTCAATATTGACGTGGGAAATCAAAATGCTTCAATCACAAAAACTATTTTATTTGTATTTTTAAACCTCTTAAATACAACCGTCTCGTCCTAGCTCTAAATCGCACACCCCGCCATTTTTTCCATTCCCACACTCTCATTCCCTTGCACACTCCCCCTCTCGCTCATACACTCAATCTTCACCTTGGCACTCAGTCCTTTCATCCCCACATTGATAAAACAAAATATATTCCATTCACACTTAAAAACTCAAATCATCTGCAAAACCCCAAACATTCGATAAAAGCGCACATTTGCCTCAATCATACATCTACCACATGTTCATGTCCCAAACTTCAAAACGTCGATAAAATCAAATATTTGGCCGTTTTAATTGATAAAAATATAAATTTTCATGAGCACATTCATCTTCTTACATCGCGAATTAGGAAATTAATCTATATTTTTAAAAACATTAGGCATGTTGCTGACCTTAATATAATTAAAACAACCTACTATGCCTTATGCCAATCATTGTTGTCATATTGCGTAACAATATGGGGTGGTTCCTCCAAGACGTATTTACTTAAACTTGAACGAGCTCAAAGGGCAGTACTCAAAGTGGGCTATTCCCTGCCATTCTTTTATCTTACCATAGATTTGTTTCATACTTGTCAAGTTCTCACTGTCCGACAACTTCTTATTCTTGCCACTGTTATGAAAAAACATTCACTACTCAAATATGACCCTCTTTTACTCTCTCACAAACGTAATAAAAACCTGATCTGTTCTTCCAAATTATTCAAAACTAGTTTCGGAATTCTTTGGTTTCCTTGGTAGCTATCTTTATAATAAACTAAACTTAAACTTATCCATATATGCGCTTCCTAAAATAAAGTGCAAACAAGTGCTAATAAATTGGCTTCTAAAACTTGATTATAAAAGTACCGAAGATTTGCTGACTGTTGTCTCGTAATGCTCTAAAAAATAACTCGCACTCTTATTATAAGCTCGAGTACACATAGTTGTCCACTCACGCAACCACACACTCACGCACAACACACACAGACGCACACATACACCCACACCCACACATACAAACACACGCACGCGCGCATGCAAATAAATTCAAACACACCACAGCCTTTAAAATAATCTCTCTGTTTGCATATTGCCATTGTTCTTTCTCTTTTTTTTGTTTTCTTTTTTTCTTTCACATATTCTAACATATGTAGCCTTGTATCATAAAGTACTTGTAAATTTAAATATAAAAATAAAAAGAGTAATTTGGTAATATCGGGGGCCTGGTAATCTGTCAGACAGGGAAACCTAGTACGGATACCAGTCTCTCACAAAGGAAAATTGTCGCAAGTACTACTGTATAGTATTTTTATAAAAAGAAAAAAAATATATATATATACAAAATTATTATTATTCCAAGAACAATACCTTTATATATTTGATTATGATACTTTGAAATTTTATTTATATTTTCTTAAACATTCATGGTCATCCTAATGTACGGCCCCGCCTTTTTCTTATCCAAGCACAGCATCTATAGCATTATATGCTATGCTGGCGCTAAAATGGTATTTTGCGAATGTTACCATAATTGTCACACTCGGCAATCACATGAGTGATCGAATATGGCATTTGGCATACAGGAGTATGCCCTTTTTTGAGATATAATATTGAGTACCAGTTGTCTCATTTCACAGGCCTTTAAGGAGACTTGTTGTACTTATACTACACTCACGGGATGAGTAGTCCACCTAGCTCCTTTGAGTATCTTTCCTCTAAATCAATCGTAAAATAGCGACGTTGCCAGCAAACGCCTGAGATAACTCCATACAATTATAACGTTGTGGGACTATAATATAATTACTATAATGTATTATAAGCCCTTAACCAAACCAGCGGCTTGTAAGCACAAATTTACATTAGTAAACCAATATCCGTATACTTCGGTTCGTAATATTATAGAATTATTCAGCTGACAGGTCCTTTGTAGTCTCTCCCAAATATACTAATCATATCGGCCTTTTATACGTAACTGCTGAAAAAGTGCCTCCCCCATAGATTTTCACAACTGTGTCATCATTTTGGGGGGTATTTGCCAATACTCACCACGTTTGGCAGTCGGGTTGGTGAGCGCAGTATGACTATCGCTTCACAGAAGGGACGCTGCTGCCCATCCCTCTGGTTTAGATTCCCTTAGTCGCCTTTAACGACATCCACGAGAGGAGATGGAGTAGTGCTATATTCTTAATCCGGACACCACACGGCTATACTAATATTCATGGGTAAATATATATTGCCAAAGAATATTTTAAAACATTATAACCCAAATAGTACCAGTACATACAACAAAAGTAGGACTGATTCCAATATTTTCTGAATAGCATAGCGTATATAAAAACATAGATGTTAATTGAAATCTACCATCTGGATGTTTGTTTTGAATGAAAATGCACTTTATAACTATAAGTATACGTAAGAGAGTTCAAGTAACAGGCTAACTTATAATAGTAAAAAAATATAGATATTTTTACTGTATCCAGTCCATGAAAAACACTAATAATATACATATAAAAACTAATCTATAATGATACTGAAAAAATCCTTAAAATTACCTAAACACACAATTACACACTCTCACAGACCCACATACTCTCAAACACCCACCCCAGTCACATACCCACGCATTCACACACCCACACAATCACCCATACTACACATCTACTAATATTCATTTCGAATAATTTAACTTAGATTTAATCATAATAAATAAAACTATAAAATATCATGTGATTCTTTACTAGATTCTGTCAGCGCACGTAGTACATACTCCATAAAATGAAAATGTAAAGGGGTGGGATCCTGGTGTCCTGAAACACAGGCCACGAGCCTAGCTTAGGCACCAGTCTCCCACAGTATATACTTACCTGAATTGTGTATCATTGCCGAATCTGACCAATGTAAAAAAATGTATATTGTGGTGAGAATAAACGATTATCTTATATACGAGGTAGATTTATATAGTACGAAACGGTGCCATTGAATTATTTTGCTGTAACCGAAGTTCTATAATCATCTCTTTCTTTCATATGACGTTGCGCGTGTGCTCGTAAGAGTCAAAGTCAAAGTCAAAATTTTTTATTTCAAATTAACCAAATATTGGCACTTATGAAACGTCAGAATGTAAGTTGCACGGTTCCAAATAGTTGATCTCGTGGAGAAGAGCCGGCAAGAAACTCCATGGATACTCTTTTAAAATAATTGAGATTACAATGTAGATTCATACAAATTATTGTAATATATATACCGAGAAAAATGTAGGACAATGTGTAAAGATGGAACATACCACAGTGAAATTATAATAATAAATTATTTGCCGTGGCAGTTAACGGCTGACCAGTCCCAACAAACGGCACTCGTTCACGAGCATGACGCATGCATCAGCATCGCTTAGCTCAACCATATTGTAGGGAACCGAACGACCCGATACACAACGCCACCGCCAGCAAGACATTTTAGTGAGTATGACAGACCAATACAGCCAGGCAAAAGACAATCAATATAAGTACTAAAAATAACATCAATGGCTACATTACATACAGAGGTAGTAATAGATAAGATACTTAATACTATCCGTCTATAGTTACTTGGTCTTAGTTCCGACCAAATGTCTTCAAATGTCAAACAGTTCGAGAGCAACAGATAATCAGAAAACACAGATGATCACTTTTTTTACTAGGTTTTTTCAAGGTGTGTTACTATTGTACTGTCAGCGTATAAGTGTTTTATCATCATCATATCAGCCACAGGACGTCCACTGCTGAACAAAGGCCTCCCCCTTAGATTTCCACAACGAGTGGGTTACACGCCACCCTCATCTAACGACTCCCAGTATAAGAGTTTTATAATAACTGGAATCACTAAAACTTCAGTGAAATATTACATTGATCCGGTTTTTCACCAGAGTGTACACGAATATGACGTTTCAAAATATCTGCTCTAATAAAACTTCTCTGACATATTTCACATTTATATGGTTTTTCACCAGTGTGTAAGCGCATATGAAATTTCAAAACATGTGACCAATTATAACTTCTCTGACATATATCACATTTATATGGTTTTTCACCAGTGTGTGTACGAATATGGATCTTCAAATTACGTTTATTTATAAAACTTCTCTGACATATTTCACATTTATATGGTTTTGCACCAGCGTGTAAGCGAATATGCATTTTCAAAATATCTGCTCGATTAAAACTTCTCTGACATATTTCACATTTATATGGTTTGTCACCAGTGTGTAAGCGAATATGATTTTTCAAAACATTTGACCAATTAAAACTTCTCTGACATATATCACATTTATATGGTTTTTCACCAGTGTGTGTACGAATATGGGTCTTCAAATTATGTTTCTGTTTAAAACTTCTCTGACATATTTCACATTCATATGGTTTCTTGCCAGTGTGCTTACGAATATGGGGCTTCAAATAACGTTCCCTAGTAAATCTTTTCTTACATATATCACAGTTATATGGCTTTTTACCAGTATGTGTTCGAATATGAGTTTTCAAATGACCAGATTTATTGAAACTTCTCTGACATGTATCACATTTATATGGTTTTTCACCAGTGTGTATACGAATATGTGTTTTCAAATTACCTTTTCTAGAAAAACTACTTTTACATATATCACAATTATATAGCTTTTCACCAGTGTGTGTTTGAATATGAGTTTTCAATTGACCAGATTCCTTGAAACTTCTCTGACATGTATCACATTTATATGGTTTTTCACCAGTGTGTGTACGAATATGGATCTTCAAATTACGTTTATTTATAAAACTTCTCTGACATATTTCACATTTATATGGTTTTTCACCAGCGTGTAAGCGAATATGCATTTTCAAAATATCTGCTCGATTAAAACTTCTCTGACATATTTCACATTTATATGGTTTGTCACCAGTGTGTAAGCGAATATGATTTTTCAAAACACGTCTTGTACTATAACTTCTCTGACATATTTCACATTTAAATGGTTTTTCACCAGTGTGTGTACGGATATGAGCTCTCAAATTACCAAATTCATTAAAACGTCTCTGACATATATCACATTTATAAGGTTTTTCACCAGTGTGTGTACGAACATGGGATTTCAAATGAGCTTTATTAATAAAGCTTTTTTCACATATATCACATTTATACGGCTTTTCACCAGTATGTGTACGAACATGGATTTTGAAATAACTCTTGCTGGAATAAGCTTTCTTACATATATCACACTTATAAAGATTTTCTTTAGTATTTTTTATATCATCACTGCCAATACCTTCATAATTACACATTTTACCTGTCAAGTTATCATTGTTAATATTACTACCCAGATTTTTATTTATTGAAGTATTTTCAGTACTCATTGTATGACTATTATTACCTTTTGGTTTCGAAACAGGATTACATATAATAGGTACATTACTTTTAGTGATAGTTTCATACTCACAACTTTTAGTTCTATCGATAACCTTTGTGTCTGCTTGTCCATTTTTATTTTGGCCGGTAGATGATGTATCTTCATTTTTTTCTTTTCTTTCAACTATTTTACGTTTCTGCGGAGCAGGAGCATCTATAATTACAAATATGCATAAATCAGCACTGTTGGTGAAATTGTTAGGTGTTTTAAGGGTATTGTATTTTTCTTACTGTAGATCCTCATGTTATAAGGGGAGTCCTTTGCTATTTACCGATCATAATCCGTGGTTCTCATTAACATTAAGCTGTCCCCCTGTATGTGAATATGTAAAACGTGACTAAGGCATCATCCATGTCAAGAAAACGGGCACCAGCATCTTCGTATGCTTTAATAGAAGCACTGGCAATCACTGATCCGCCTGTACAGCGTGGTGATTGAGTCAATTTCCAATATGATAGCTTATTGCTGCTTTCATGCATATGAGAAGTTTACATAATTAAAAAAAAAAACGGTTAAGCGCGAGTTGAACTCGCGTCGAGAGGGTATTACTACTGAATAAATTGTCTATTGCCGGATTCAGTCTTGTACAATCACTTATCCGAAGAACAAACTTAAACCATAGTTGAAAAACATTTCTCCCATACATTCCAACCGCAAACGTTAGTTTGTACGCACAATATTGTAAGATTTAACATATTATTTTAAGACCATAGTCTTCTTATAGGTTTTCCTGTAATCTATAGGTGAAGAGCTTTACCTATACATTGAACCCCCCCCCTAAAGTGACCCTTGTATTGAAAATTCATTTATCTACGTTACACGTACGTGTTTGGGTCGTAGAAATCCATGTGTGTACCAAATTTCAACTTCGGTCTAGTAGATTCGGAGAAAATAGGCTGTGACCGACGGACGGACAGAGACAGATTTAGATTTAAGAATATGGCACAACCCCATTTTTACGTTGGGTCCTTGGCTGCGCGATAGCTGCTATCGCGTCTGCTGTTGCTGTTCTTAGCTAATCTGCACGCGGGGATCATTCTTCTTTTGATGAAAATATGGTGGTACCATAAATGGAACTCTTACTTTCAGTCATTATGCGAGTTAATTGAACTACTGTATACAAATTAATATTCAATTTAACGTTGAGTTGCGCAAAAGTGTGAATTATCAAAAAAAAAATACATATATAAATCGGTTGTCTGTTCAGTATATACACACCTCCGCATGCACAAAGACAAAAAATATAATATCTATTATACATGTCCTTTTACACGTGCAGCCTGTGGATTGACTATACACTGAGGGCATACAGCGACCTGCGCGTACAGTACTAGGCAAGGCATGCCTTTTAAGTTCTGTCGTTTCCATATTTCCCGACAATTTTGAATTTGGAACTGTTCTATATTCGAATGTGTTTAAATTTTGAATCTCAAAACAGTTGAAAGTATTAGGATTAACGCTATTGTTTAGTCACAGCGTCGATTGGAATCTGTCAGGTTACGTACGAAAATGAATCTTTCTAAGGAAAATGTTCGTGCAATAATTTTCTACAACTTTAGAAGAGGCCTGACACGGCTTCAGTATTTTGAAGAGCTAACATGTGTGTTCAGTGATGAAGCCCCATGTCTGCGGACTGTCGAACGCTGGTATTTAGAATTCCAGCGTGGACATACTAGTGTTCGTGACAAATCTCGCGAAGGACGCCCAAAATCCGTATTCACTGAAGATAACAACATTGCTGTGAGACAACTAATTCTCAAAGATCGTCATGTGACGTATCGAGAGATAGAGGCTCTATTAGGCATCTCAGGGACAACCATTCAGAAGATCTTCCATGAAGCGCTTGGTGTGAGAAAGTTAGTTTGCCGTTGGATACCGCATCTACTTTCAGACGATCACAAGGCGGCCCGCGTCAGATGGTGTAAGAAAACTCTGCAAAGGTTCAACCGAGGAGTCAAATCACGTCTACGACATCATCAGTGGTGACGAATCTTGGATCTATGCCTACGAATCAGAGAGAATCAGGTGATTCCAAACAACAATCTACAATCTGGGTCTTTCAAGACAAGCCAAAGCCGACTAAAGTTGTTCGTTCTCGAAGCACTTCAAAGAAGATGGTGGCCACGTTCGTTGGAAAAACCGGCCATGTTGCGACTATTGCACTTGAAGATCGTAGACCGGTTAACGCAGAGTGGTATACCACAGTTTGTTTACCACAAGCTATCGCCGAACTTCGAAAATCTAACTCAAGGCGACGCATCATCCTGCACCACGACAACGCAAGCTCACACAGCGCTCGTCAAACGATTGAGTATTTGAAGCAGGAAAAGTAGAAATTCTTGACCATCCTCCATACAGTCCTGACCTAAGCCCCTAACGATTTCTTTACATTTACTAAAATTAAGAAAAGTCTTCGTGGTTGACGTTCTAGGTTCCAGTCCGGTGAAGAAGCAGTCGACGCTTTCAAGTCAGCCATTTTGAACACCCCCACTTTAGAGTGGAATAAATGTTATAATAACTGGTTTGAGCGAATGGAAAAGTGTATTAAGCTACGTGGTGAATACTTTGAAAAACAATAAAAAGTACTATAAGGTTCTACTCGTAGTTGTGTTTTTTTCTTCAAACGACAAAACTTAGAAGGCATACCTCGTACAACAATGCGTTCAGGGTGCTGATGGGGTTGCCGTGGTATTGTAGTGCTTCTAGCATGTTTGCTGAGGCTAATATTGACAGCTTCGCTACAGTCATGCGCAGGCGGTGCGCCTCCATCCTAACACGTTTGCGTAGTAGTACCAACAGCATCCTGAGCATATTGGTGGACCGGTGGGATTCTCCGATGCTTGAACGCTGGATACGACTGCATGCAGTTAAGTAACCATGTTCTTAAATGATTATTAGTTTCATATTTATTTCATTATTTGGTTTTATTTACTGTGTACATTTTTACTAACAGTAGTGTATACGTTTTTGCTGTATTACTAACAATAATATGGATCCAAGGGCCGGTTTTTTTATTATTACTTCCTTTATTTTAAATATATACATACAAGTTACATATTTAAATACATAAAAAAACAAAATTTAAAAATTAAGTAAATAGTAGCCCACCGGCATCGGGAACAAGGGCCAAGCCACCGGTGGTTAGGGCTCCAGAGAGAGGAATTCCTTAACAATACGAGCCGTGTCTAGGAGTGCCGCTTTCTGAATCAAGCCCCTGACCCAGCTGCCTAACGAGAGCCTCTTGAGGTGTTGGTCGAGGCTCTTGGCCATTAGGCCATTGGCCGTAACAACTATCGGCACAATGATTGCAGAGTCTACCTCCCACATGTCGACAACCTCGTGCGCCAAATCAAGATACTTAAGTTGTTTATCTTTCTCGGCTTTTACGATATTGTCATCATGTGGGATGGTAACATCAATAATCATTGCGCGGTGCTCTACTCGGTCTATCATCACTATATCAGGCTTATTAGCAACAATAGTCCTATCAGTGATGATAGACCGGTCCCAGTACAATGTGATATGACTATTTTCGAGAACTGGGTCGGGCATATACTTGTAGTATGGTACCTCGAAGGCCACAAGTTTATATTTCAGCGCATGTTGCTGGTGTATAACCCTGGCTACTTGGTTGTGCCTGTGCTTGTCACCGTTAGCAAGACGAGAACAACCAGAAATAACCGGACGGTGGCATGCCCGACAGATGTCAACCGTACCATCCTTAACAATATATTTCCGGTAATATTATTATTATTAGTCGCCCACGTTATGCGCGTTAATATAGAAATATGCCAGTCATAATTTAATGTCTATATAATACAAAAAAATATCGACGTCATATATCACGATTTATCAATGAAAATCCGTCAGTCAGTTTTTGTGGCGTAGTCACGTGTTAATAATAATAATAATATTTTATTTGCGTAAAACATGGTATAAAAAGATGTTAAGTATAAAAAGCGCATACATGTTTTGCTAATACATAGCATGCAAAATAAAATAACACAAACCATTTACATTGTTTAACAGTAGGGAAGAGTCTATTCTTTCCTTTTTATAACTTTACTATATTAACTTTTCTTATCAAGGAATTCCTTAACACTATAAAAATTGTTTTCATTTAACCATACATGTAGTTTAGTTTTGAACGAGAACTTTATATTAAGCTCTTTTAGATAGCTTGGTAATTTATTATATACACGCACACACATCGCTAAGCAGCTTTTATTATATTTTGTTGAGTTAGGGATATCACTAAGTACGAGCCGGAATGGGTCTCGCCGATTTCTTACATTAACGTCATTAGCTGTTTTAAACAGTTCCATATGTTTCCATACAAACATGCATACTTCATATATGTAAAGAGATGGCAGCGGTAACAAACCAAGTTTCTTGAATACTGGTTGGCATGGTTCATCTGGTGCAAGCCCATATATTGCCCTAATGCACTTTTTTTGAGCGATATAAGCTCTGTTGGTATCTGTACTATTGCCCCAGACTATGAGACCATAGCGTAGTACCGATTCTATATACGCTTGATAGGATATGACAGCTGTTTTATTATTTGTTACATTTTTAACACTTTTGAGTGCGTATACAAATTTGTTTATCCTACTACAAACATTTTCTACGTGAGCTTTCCAGTTTAAGTCTTCATCTATAGTTACTCCTAAGAACTTTGTATGTGTAACTTTTTTAATTTTTGGCACATTTAGATTGACATTATATTTGTTGTTGTTAGATTTATTAAATTGTATGTAAACGGACTTTTCAAGATTTATTTTTAAATTATTTATGTCGAGCCACTTAATTAAGTTATTTATTACTTGATTAATGTCTGTCTGATGATCAATAGTGGTTTTATTATTTTTAGCTCATTGGTGGCACCTAAACAATGTGGTACTTATACAAATAAATATTAACATCATCATAACTTCACAATTTGGTAATACATATGTATACAGTCACATGTCACACTTAAGTAATAACAATGCCGTCGTGCGCATAGAAAATGCACAAACTATCAAACAAAAATAAATAAAGAACAAGGTATCTCATACCACACTTGAGTAACAAACTATATAAAATGTTTTGAATAAAAATACTATTCTAATTATCTATAGAATAATATTCTCGAACTAAACACATGCCAAGCAAAGAAAAGAGACAACACATATATCATAAGTGCGACAAAGACATCGAGTACACGTGTTGTCATTATAGGTAGCTGTCTCTTTTACTCTCGTAAATTTTGTATCTTCTTTCTTACAGCATAGGTGTGTAGTTTTATACCTACATACAGCGAGACTGAGTTCTGCACGGCATTTAATATGGACGTAACATATCTATGGTATAATATCATTGCTGATGCCGCAATCCGTCTCATTTAATAGGGAGCTTACTAATCTAATGGACACTTCCAAATTCCGAGCTGTTACTAATACTTTTCTTACAGAAACCTGTCTTATGGATACCTGACGATTGAATTGAACCCCGGATCTCACGTTGAGCAGTTGTGCTGTATCATTGGATTTGCTCATTTATACTAAAACTAAAAGAGGTTTTGTTTGTTTGTATGTATGGGGAAATTTCTTGATCTACTGAACCGATTCTAAAATTTATTTCACTAATAGAAAGCTATACTATACTTGAGTGATATAGGCTATATTCGTATTTAGATTGATGAAATTAAATGCGCGGGTAAAACCGCGGGCAAGTTAGGCATAATTTTTTTTATCGCTTCATTATAACTTACAAATACACGTAACTTAGGATAGTTTAACGTCGTCGTCGCTAACGTCCATGCTTAATCTTTTTGCTATCGCAGTGATTTATATAACCCATGATACCCAGTGTGTTTGACTCCGTGTGGTGTCCGGATTAAGAATATAGCACCATTCCATCTCCTCCTGTGGATGTCGTAAAAGGCTATTAAGGGACTTAAAACCAGAGGGATGGGCAGCAGCGTCCCTTCTGGGAAATAGCAGCCGTTCTGCGCACTCCAACCCGCCTGTCAAGCGTGGTGAGTTTTGGCAAATTCCCCCAAAATGACGACACTATTGTAGAAATCTATGGGGAGGCCTTGGTTCGGCAGTGGACGTCTATAGGCCGAGATGATGATGCCCAGAGATAGGAAAACTTGCAGTTTAATAAAAAAATACATCTGATTAATAGACAAAGGTTGCAGTGACGTTAGAATAAAAAGTACAAATGTATACCTAATTTCTGCGCATATCCAGGTGGCGGGATGTACTTGCTAAGGTTTACGTGTAGCGCGTTCGCAAACTCGCTGCCGTAGAACACCATCAGTTCCGTGAAGGGGGGAATTACTTTTATTGTCCTGAAAGGGTACATTGGATATCCATTATAAACGATGGGACTGCCACTGTTGTGGTACAATCTGTCCAAAACAAAACACCTTTTTTTTTTTTTCTTTATTGGTGCCCAGTGGAAATTCTTCATGAACTTCCTTCGGCCCGGGGAAGGACGAAGGGGTATACCGGACTCCTACCGGCTAAAACCACTGGAGCGGTCATCTACGGCACCTAAGGTAGGCTCCAGGTCCTCGTATGATCACACTAGAGCCGCCCACTGGTGCCACGCCTATTGGCACATCTCGGTGAGGGTGACTGTAAAGCGGTCGCCCCCCCCGGGGAAAACAAAACACCTACTTATATCATCAAATAGCACACGTATTTCATTATTATAATATTTTGATGTTTAACAGTGTGAATAGTAATCGTTTACGAATTACAGAGAGAGATTTAAGAATTTCATTTCCCATTTCTTACTAACGCATGCTGTTCCCCACTAAAGCCCTAATAGGAGGCACTAATAGGAGCGTTGGGGGGTTTTCATATATTGACTGAAACTTTAGACAGGTGGAAGAGATATTTTTGGCAGTGCGCACATTTAGACGGCACAGTTGCTGCAGTGGCCGATAGAGTCGGCTGCTGCGCACCGGGTCGTGGGTTCGATTCACGCACGGAACAAATATTTGTACGATCTGCAGGCAGTTGTTCCGGGTCTGGGTGTATTGTGTGTGGAATTCATGTCTGTAAATGCACCCACGACACAGGAGAAATCCTAGAGTTGGGCAATGATTTAAAATATATATATGTATATATATTTAATATAGATTTAAAAATAATGTAGATTTCTTATGAAGAAGAACGGTCATGAAACTCCATGGTAGTTATATTTGAAGCACAATATGATGTGTGGTGCCGGTTACAAATAGCACCAACCTATCTCATCCTGTGGGTGTCGTAAAAGGCGACTATGGGATCAGCCGGAGGATGGGCAGCAGCGTCCTAGTAAATTAACAACTCAACTGCGATCGCCAATTGGCTTGGCAGGCGGCGATTATGGCAAAACCCCCCAATGAGCACACAACACACCCGTATCGGTCGTTCTAGTGATTTTTGAGGGTGGCCTGTGTCCAGCAGTGGACTTTATTCGGCCGAAATGATGAATATGTTACAATATTAATGTGTTTATTGTTCTCGATATAAAGCATATATTTTCTAGATATATTTAAGGATGCAGGCAACTCACCGATAGTAGACTTGTCCTCTGTACTGGTAGGCGAGCAGGTTCTGCTCTCGCCAGTGTGGTGCGCAGTTGACGTAGCGCATCCAGTTGGAGCGGGCGCCGTCCGCCGCGTCCACCACGTGCGACCGCGCGTTGTTGCGATCGTATATCTTGGAAAACCAACATGTTATTACAAGAGCTACTTCGACTCCTCCTTGCAACTCGAATTCCCTAGTGGCCCGATACACACACTCCTGCATAAACAACGACTCGGACGTTGACATCATTTTTCTCCAAGGAGCATTGCAAAAAGAGACTTGTAAAGTCAACTTCAACTCTCAGATTATGGCTTTTCTAATATCCCACAATTTCGCGAATGTAATATAAAATTTGTCTTAGACGAAGACTGTCCCATTTTTTGATCTTATTCTATATTTAAGTGATGTGTGATTACTCAAACAAAATAATTTCCAAGCATCTATATCATCAGAGAAACAATCTACGCATATTAAATTTTAAGATACTTTCAAAAATTTAAGGTTGATGTTTTGTATACGGCACATTTTTTTAAAATAAAATAGCCTTATTTGTTAAACCTTTTTAAAAACATGTTTAATAACAAAGCCCTTTCTTTTGAAGTATAATTTATGCAGACGGCTCATCAACTCTTGGAATTGGGGTGTACAAAATAATGTAGAAAGATTTCTTTA
The DNA here is from genome assembly GCA_947459985.1 of Diloba caeruleocephala. Taxonomy (NCBI): domain Eukaryota; kingdom Metazoa; phylum Arthropoda; class Insecta; order Lepidoptera; family Noctuidae; genus Diloba; species Diloba caeruleocephala. Next base: position 3,397,544 of record OX381633.1, on the reverse strand, counting down.
TTTATAAACAAATTAATAAAACTACATTTTAGTTATAATCATAAATTGTTCATGTGCAAAATGTTGACCGCGGTTTCTAACACAAGCGGCTCGTCTCCTCACTTTTGAAGTGGTGATTTTCATCTTCGGATTTTTCGGATCATCTTTCAGATTCGGATAACTCTCTTGATACATTTATTTATTTATTCATAGCAATTTTGATTGTGTTTGATTTAAGTAGTTACATCATATTGTTTAGACGCACAATTTAATATAAAATAACTATATCTAATAAAACATAAGTATTATAACTCAATGTAAAAAATATTTATATAAGAATGAAAATAAAATTATTATACAAACATAATTCACTAATTAATTATTATTACTATTATTTAATTACAACTATATTATGTCAACAATAAAATTTATTTTAGAGATACGAAATAAGGTGTCATATTGCTTTAAATATAACTTCTAAATGTCACGAACAACTAATAATTTAATATAGGTAATTAAAATGTATGTCAATTGTCTAGATACTAAATTAAATTTATTTATTATCATTCGACATTAATTCAGACCCTGAGTATAAACATATTTCTATTAGGAAGGCTTTAAGTTTGGCTTTGAATAGATTAACGTTATAAATTAAAGTTTTTAACTCAGTAGACAATCTATTAAATATCTATACTGCCTGATACTCTGAGCAATGCTTTGTTATGTTAAGTTTGGGTGCAATTACATTTTGTATAACCTTTATTCGTGTGGCCTCTCTAATGTTCTTTGCAAAGTTATTTAGGAGGACTAATATATATAAACATGGTACAGTTAGTATGCCAATTTTTTTAAAGTATTCCCTGCACGAATCACTTTGTGGAATTCTAACTATGGTTCTTATAGCACGCTTTTGTAAGATAAAGGCTATCTGACAGTTATAACTGTAGCTGTTTCCCCAAAACATTATGCTGTATCTGATTCTAGATTCTACCAACGCGTAAAATACAGACTTAAGTTGCTTTATATCCAATTCATGTCTAAGACTTCTAAGTGCATAACATGCAGACGATATAGATGAATCAATAGCTGCAAGCTTCTGTTTCCAATTTAAATGCGAGTCTATATTAATACCTAACAATTTTACCTTGTCAACTAATTCAATATTGTCCCTATTTATTTTAACATCTATAATGTCAGAATTACGAGTTGTTGTCCTAAATAAAATTACATTTGTTTTTCTTGTATTTAGCAATAAGTTATTAGCCATAAACCAATCACAAAGATTTTCCAGACGTTTGTTTGCATTTATAGTCAATTCTCTTAAGTCGTCCGCCCCGATTATTATGTTCGTGTCATCTGCAAAGACAACTAGTTCTATATCAGTGCGTTTTGTGCGAAGTTAATTAAATCATTTGTAAATATAATAAAGAATATAGGTCCCAAAATTGGGCCTTGTGGGACCCCACGTCTAATGTTTGTAATTTTTGATGTATATACCATTTCGTGATTGCTATCGTCCATGTTTTATATTTCAACATACATTCACCTATTTTGTAAGTAAGACGTTAAACTATGTAATGCCTTGCCTCTTATACCATAATGTTAAAGTTTTGCAAGTAATAACTCATAATCTACAGTGTCAAATGCAGAACTTAGGTCGATAAATAGTCCAGCCACTTTTTTTTTGTCATTCATTTTACTAACTATGTCATTTATTAAAGTATTTATTGCATCTAAAGTACCGACGCCTTTTTGATACCCGAATTGTCTCAAATTGATAACTTTATTTACATTTAAATGTACCATTAGTCTATACTTAATTATTTTTTCAAAAAGTTTAGGTAATGTTGGTATCAAGGATATCGGTCGGTAGTTCTTGGGATCAGTTTTTGTGTCCTTTTTATATATTGGAACTACCTTAGCCAGTTTAAATTGATCAGGAAAGACTCTTCGATGCCTTTATTAAAGAATTCTGAAAGTGGTGAAGATAATATTTCTATATTATAGAATTTAGATTTAGATTAGATTCTATATTAATAACTGATATCGGTAAGTCATCAAAGCGGCAAGAATTTTTGTTCGCCATTTTACCAACTAACTTTGTGACATCCATCGTGCCAAAGATTCATTACCGTCAGCTCTGCCATACATGAAGACGATATCCGCATATTCTTCTTCAGAAAAAGCAGCCATAGTAGATTGATCACACGAATAAAAGTAAAAAATCTGTGAAGGAGCACACAACTAGGGCTAGGCTCAGCACAATAAAATCTCCGAATTAACCCGTGAAGGAGCGCACAAACTCACACGGTGAATTGTGTAAACGCGAATTTGCAATTAAAACGTCTTGTCACAAGGGCAGTAGTTTCTTGACTAAATGAGGGTCCGAAGATGTGACGAACCCGCCCGACAACTCGAATTCTGACTAGTGTGAATAAATAACGACTTTATGTCTTCAGTAACTACAGATTTTTCTATTGAATAAAACTCTCACTATGGCACGGCACTGAGATTCGAAAAAAGGTCAAGTATTTTATCGCGCGACGGCTTTTATTACGCGAATTCCCGGAATTTGATACGTGAACGTGAACCATCACTCTAAGAATTAATCAGTTATCAGTTCTAACAAAAAACAATAGTACATTAGCAAAATTGTTACATTATTCTGGTCTGTATTTGCTTTGTACACCCTAATTCTAAGAGTTGATGAGACATCTGCGTAAATTATAACTCAAAAGAAAAGGCAATAACCAAGTATATTAAAATGGTTTCAACAACTGAGGCAGTCCGTGTGGTGCCCGGATTAAGAAATCAAATATGTTACCTGCCAACAGTACATGGAGTTTACTTGTTGTATACATTCTCCGCGGTACGGACCAAAGCGTACGCCGCGCGGCAGTTGCAGCGTGTTGAATACACCCAGACCTGCGCCTGAGTGTGGAAAGGAGAGGGCGTATGTTATATATATTCTGTAGGTTCTCTTTCCTGCAGAAGGTTGATTTGAACGATACTGGCTCTAATAACAAGAGTCACACTCTCTCAACCGGGAGTCTCGAAAACACTTTTTAAAAAAGAAACTTTGATTTAACTGAAAAAATAAGTTTATTTCACGGATACAGCTTTAAGACAAAAGGCAAGTGTTCAGGACCGAGGTTTGCGGGAGACGGATTCTTCTCGGATATTCGTGGTCTGTCAGTGGAAAAGGAAATGCTGACGGAGCGTCTACGCGTGTAGGATTCTATACATCAGTACGGATATAACAGTACGCATCAGTCGGAACTGGTCAATTCAGGGTTAGCATGAATCATTTGTCCACAGTTTATTTATGCTGTTCGTACCAAGTTCGTACATATTACATCATCATCATCAGATTAGCCACAGGATGTCCACTGCTGAACAAAGTCCTCCCCCTTAGATTTCCACAACAAGCGGTTACATGCCGCCATCGTGGCTTGAGCTGAATCGATTCATACATGACAGTTTGATATCGGCGAGTAACTGTTAATAGCTTTAACGTTCCTTCAGACGGTCGGATCCTTTTGAAGGCAGCCAGCACGTTCCCTGTCCTGGGACTCTAGTCACACCGCTGCCTTTAAAATATCAATGATCTTTATTTAGCAAGTCGGTTTGAGCGCCCCACCGCCAGATATTTGACGGCACGATTGGTGCAGTGGCTGATACAGTCGGCTGCTGTGCTCCGGGTCGTGGGTTCGATTCCCGCACGGAACAAAAATTTGTATGATCTGCAGGTAGTTGTTCCGGGTCTGGGTGTATTGTATGTGGAATTCTTGTCTGTAAACACACCCACGACACAGGAGAAATCCTAGTGTGGGGCAACGTTTTTTTAAAGAAGAAGAAGATATTCGCCGCTAAGCAGTAGTTTGTTTTTGTTTTCCGCTATTTAGGTGGACTTAGCTCGCTATACTTGAATTCTGATCATTAATATCGGCTGAAATCCCATTTCAGCCGTCCTTAACTATTTTTGTTTTCAAATTGTCTAAACCGCAACGCAATTTTTACTGTGGAATGCGCTCCCCCTTGAAATCAGGATGGCTGAAAATCGGCATTGTTTTAAAATAAAACTGCGAAAATTAATGCTTGACAAGACTTCGGCAAATTTATTTCGGCTCTGGTTCTCGTATAGCTGTCGTATATATACATATTTTTCTCATCTCACTGGTATATACTATATATATGTATACAACTATATATATATATATATACAAGGTCTTCATTTAATAGTCCACGATATTTTGCATGGCGCTATAGTGAACGATGAATATAATGTAGGTATAAAAAAAAAAATTGTAAATTTGCTGTTTAAAAAATTATTTTATTAAATCATTTATTTCATTACTTCCTAGTTCTCTTAGTTGTGATAATATTCACATGCATCTAGTAAGACAATGGCGGACGGGGCTGGTTGACTGATATAGATAGTCTGTAACGTTAAACAAAACAGACGGCGCACGGTAGCGACATCACACAAAAGAAAGAAATGGATTTTTACCGTTTTTTTTTTGTGTTCGGTACATCATACTGAGGCACCATGCAAAATATCGTGGATTATTAAAATAAGACCTTATATTTATGTATATATATATATATATATGTGTGTGTGTGTATATATATGTGTGTGTTTATATCTATGTGTCTAATGATCATGTAAGTTTATATGTTTTTAAATTATTCTACATGTCTTCACATCTATACCTGTCTTTCATATTTTATTGGTGCGTCTACCTTGTTGTTTTCTGCACCACCTAAAGGTTGTCTGGTATAAAATGCCTACGGCATTAAAACCGCCTTTGTACACTTGTACATTAAGCGTAAACGTGAACTTGAATTAAAAAATGGTGGACCATTATTACCAGTACAAAGAGTGCGAGAGAAAAAATCGTGAGTAACATTATTAGGGAAAAGTACGGAAGTTAAAGAAAATGTCATGCACTCACTTAAAAAAAAGAAAGAGAAGCATCGATTCCTTCAACGTTTATAGTTATCATACAGGTCAGGAATACCCAACCATTGGTAAATTATTAATATCAGCAAAGGTATTAGTTTTTTTCATATTTTTTTTCATGGCAATTGTATTCCATTTTGGCAGTGTCAAGTTAAGAAGGTATCAGTTATTATAATGATAGTTTATACTTCGTCAGTTACAATTCTTAAAAAAAAAGGTTTTAATTAGAATAAAATGTGTGTGTATTGTACACACGTAAGAAGTGAAACTTCTTTATGACATAATGTTACGAAAAATGATCTACTATTTACAACTTTACAGAAATTGGTTAAGTAAAGCTAAATTAGATAAAGTTTAAGCAAAAGGCTTTTGTTATCATAGAAATGGATACAAATAATACAATTATTTCACCTTATTGCTACTTAGATTATTATAGCATTTCATTCATTATAGTAGAACTATTACTATTATTGTTATCGTTATTATATATTTTTGTAATTAATGGCATAAGTAACTGAAATATGAAATATATGGTTTACATTCCACGGAATTTAGTGACCGAGTAAAAACTCCATCGATTGTAGTGCCGGATCTTGTTGTTGATGTTTGAGGACTGTTTTTCATAGATAAATACAATTTATCTTTCAAATCAATATGGCGCATAACGGAAAAATGTGACTTAGAAATAAAGATGGCGCGTAACAGAAAAACGTTACAATTTTTTTACATTCCTAAAAAGTTTCTCCCATACGTCGATAAAGAAGTTTCACTTCAAAAATGTTATCATACTCAACATGTAACACACACATACAAATCATACAATTATGATGGAAAGATTTGATATTATAATGTAGATTTTCAACCTTCGTGTCAACAAGTCCAATTGAAGAGGGCATTTCTTGTCGACTGCCTGTCCCCTGAGAAGAACCGAACCGAACACAAAGGATTATGTTTTATAGTCCAGCCATATTTTAAGATCCAATACATAATGCTCGGAGAACTGATGGCCGTTGGGGCACAAAGGTTCTCGAATGGAGACCGCGCACCGGAAAACGCAGCGTGGGACGACCTCCAACGAGGTGGACAGACGACCTGGTGAAGGTCGCTGGGAGTCGTTGGATGAGAGCGGCATGTGACCGCTCGTTGTGGAAATCTAAGGGGGAGGCCTTTGTTCAGCAGTGGACGTCCTGTGGCTGATATGATGATGATGACATAAACTATAACAAAATGTAGGGCATCGTCTGGAATGGGCTTTACACACTGGCCTGTATTATAACATGTATAGTAGAGCTGAGTGGCATTACTTAGCGGAATAAATGCTATCATAAGTAGTTTTCGTTTACATTTCAGTTCATTCATTCATTCATTTCGGCCGAATGAAGTCCACTGCTGGACACAGGCCTCCCCCAAAGATCACCACAACGACCAGCATGGATGTGTTGTGGGCTCATTGGGGGGTTTTGCCATAATAGCCACGCTTGGCAGTTGAGTTGTTAATGTACTCGAAGGACGCTGCTGCCCATCCACCGGCTAAACCCTTAGTCGACTTTTACGACACCCATGCGAGGAGATGGGGTGGTGGTATTCTAAGCCGGCACCACACGGCTATACATTTCAGTAGTGAGTGTCAATTTTAGTTTAACACCACACCAACTAATCATGTTCATGTAAGTCATGTTCGTCATGCCACTCTGAAGAAATAAAATCACGAAGTCCTAGGCGTTAACCAAATACAAATATGGATTAATAATCTTCATTTGAGTATTAAGTTCAAACGATATGTAACATACCTGGTATGGTAGAGGGCGCGAGGTGAAGGAGCTCATGCGGTATAGTGAGCGCGGCACGCGGGACGTACGACGGGAAACTCGTTTCGGTTGGAACCTAAACAAAGGTACACTAAGATATACTTTCTGATAAAATAAAATTCATCATCATCATCATAAATTCGGCCGAATGAAGTCCACTGCTGGACACAGGCCTCCCCCAAAGATCACCACAACGACCGAAATGGTGTGCGTTGTGGGCTCATTGGGGGGTTTTGCCATAATCGCCACGCTCGGCAGACGGGTTGGCGATCGCAGTTGAGTTGTTAATGTACTCGAAGGACGCTGCTGCCCATCCTCCGGCTAATCCCTTGGTCGACTCTTACGACACCCACAGGAGGAGATGGGGTCTCCTCCGTGCGTTCAGGCGTTTTTGCCATACCTACTATTGAAATCCGTCACAATAACTCACAACATAGGACCCGTAATTAAATATTTATAAACATTTTTGTTTACACGAGTTATTTTGTGGACCAGTTCAAACTAAGGAACTAAATAATAGGTTAAAGAAAAGTTCATCATCATCATCATATCAGCCACAGGACGTCCACTGCTGAACAAAGGCCTCCCCCTTAGATTTCCACAACGAGCGGTTACATGCCACTCTCATCCAACGACTCCCAGCGACCTTCACCAGGTCGTCTGTCCACCTCGTTGGAGGTCGTCCCACACTGCGTTTTCCCGTGCGCGGTCTCCATTCTAGAACCTTTGTGCCCCAGCGGCCATCAGTTCTACGAGCAATGTGCCCTGCCCATTGCCACTTCAGTTTACTAATCCTTTCAGCTATGTCGACAACTTTAGTTCTTCTACGGATCTCCTCATTTCTGATTCGATCTCGTAGAGAAATACCAAGCATAGCTCTCTCCATAGCTCGCTGAGTGACCTTGAGCATCCTTATGAGGCCTATTGTGAGTGACCACGTCTCTGTTCCATATGTCATCACTGGTAACACACACTGGTTAAAGACTTTCGTCTTGAGGCATTACGGTATTGTTGACGAAAAGATGTTGCGAAGTTTCCCAAACGCTGCCCAGCCGAGTCGGATTCGACGATTGATCTCTTTCTCGAAGTTGGACCTACCTAACTGGACAGTTTGTCCCAGGTAGACATACTCGTCAACAACTTCGAGAACAGAGCTCCCAACGGATATTGGGATGGGCACGACATGGGCATTTGACATGACTTTTGTCTTGCCCATGTTCATTTTAAGGCCCACCTGTTGGGAAACTCTGTTGAGATCATCATCAAAGAAAAGTTAAAAGCAATAAACTAATGTATAATTTTTGTTTTGCTATGTAAATCTTCTCACGTTTGTCCTAATAAATGTCTCTTGACAGACGCTTTCGCTCCACTAGATCTACTTTACAGTCACTTCCTGTGAGAAGTGCCTAAAGGCATGGCATCAATAGGTAGTGACAGAGCATCAATTTAAAAAAATTAAAGCCGCAATTTAATGCTTAATTAAGAAGCGAGTCCGTAAACCTGTGCTACCACCTTATTATACGATTCTTCTGTATTGACATCCGTGTTTTTTATACAGATATAAAGCCTACTACCTACCTCATCGTCTGGTATAACAAGTAAAGGCCGGTGTATTGCGCAGCACTCGAACACGAAGTCTGCGCACTGATCGCAAACTGTTAACAACATTATTATAATATTAATACTATACAAGATACTAACTTACAGTGTGACAAATTGATAATAACAAAAACACTAGAAGATGGATATATACCAATAAATATGTTGTTCAACCTTGAACATCTGTGCCATGGCACAAATAAACAACCACGACCCAAAATCACAATTACCAACTAACCTACTAGAGTAATTGCTGCAACGGCATATAATATATTTATAAAATATTAGGTTTTCCGTGGTTCTGCGTCAGCATACCAACTGTGATTCTGCAACACCGCAGCGTCGGCACAATACATGGACGGCACACTAGTAAATAAGCGTAGATGTGTATATAGATTAAGATTAATATATAAGATGTAAATAATGTTAATAAAAGCAGTCATTACGTTGAATCCGACTTTGACTCATTACCCGTCCAACCACCTCTCACTGCGGCCAAGACACCTTTAGCCGTCAGTATTATCGGTCTTGTGAGCCTGCTTGACCGGCAGTGAGAAAACCATTTCCACACACCCAGATCCCGCCCACCTTCCGCCTGTTACCTTAGGTCTCCTGGTAACAGGTTTCCCTGTCTTCAAACTACAAGATAGTAGGGCTAGGGACTTAGGGACTGTAGGGTATAACTAGGGACTTAGGGTGTGGTAGTAAGTCAGATAGGGAGTATTAGGTTTAATTACGTACGGGACGTTGGTTAATATACGTTGGCCCTCGCCCATACATATGTAATATGCAGTTAATGACCTGAAATTACTGCAACATTCACTTTGGAAATAAACTTGTTCGCTACATTTTGTAATTTTTAGACAGAAAATACCAAAAATCTCATTGACATACTTGCTCTGGTCACATTATAAACATCAGTCAATCAACTCGGCCTATCGCAGTCCACTGCTGGACAAAGGTCACTCCCAAGCTATGCCACAACTCCTGGTTCTGCACCTTCCGCATCGAATCTGTCCCAGCAGCCTTCTACAGGTCGTCGACCCATCTAGCCATCTTAGCCAGCCCACTGCCACTTCATTTTGCCATTCTGCATGCTATGTCGGTGACTCCAGCTGTCTTCTTATATAATTAAACAGAATGCTTACCTATTATAGATATTACAAAACCCACAAACATCACACACAAGAACAAATATCCTCACCTACACTTAACCACAGTCATAAAGTATCACAATATTAACAGGACAATACCTATTCATGTTTTAAATTGTATGTCAATATTTCATGATAAGTTTTGGTCATTTATTTATTTATGTCATTAAAGTTACAGTCATGTATATACATTATAAATTCACAGGTCTTATAGTAAAATTATATTAAGTAGGCAAGTAAGTACATGTACCCCGTAAGGTTGTTTGCAACTGGGTGCGAGCATTTTACCCGTGTCATTTTACAGTATTAAGTTTTTATTGTAATATATATATATTTTATAGTCAGTACACAAAAATAGACAGAATATATTAACTTCAGGTATTAAACTGGTCGTCACTTTACACAGTATTTTATTAATATAATTTGGCGTCATACGAGTACATATTTATTTACAGTTCTTGTTGTGTCAAATGATAATTGTTTAACTAATCATAATAAATTATAAGTGGTATGTTAGTCTATGATGTTGTGATTGTCATTTTTAAATTCTTCTACTGAATAATAACATCTATACAAATAAATAAAATTGAAGTGTCTGTTTGTAATGTCAAAATAACAGCTTTTTACTAAATGTACCTATAACAAAAAAAACATTTTTAAATTTTTTGTCTGTCTGTCTGTCTGTTTGTTCCGGGTAATCTCCGAAACGGCTGGACCGATTTAGACGGGACTTTCACTGGCAGATAGCTGATGTTATAAGGAATAACTTAGGCTACTTTTATTTTAGAAAAATCATTAGGGTTCCGCGCAAAAAATAAAAAACCCTTGAAATCCAATATATATATTCTATGTCGTGTCTATGTCGAAGTACTCTAAGTTTCTTTTAAATAAAACGCGGGTGAAACCGCGGGTCCCAGCTAGTTTTCTAATAAGATATAATTTTAGCTTTTGAGTAAACAATTTATATTTCGTTTCGGTTTTTAAATATTCGGGGATTTTATTATAAATTGATACTAATCTAAAGTCAGGACTTTTCCGCATTGATTGTAAATTTGTTGAAGGTATGGTTAGCTTATTTGGATTTCGTCTGTTATAGTCTGGATTAATTTCACGGTTTGATGTGAAGAAACTGCGATATTTCTTTACAAATAAGCAAATTCATCTTATTATATATTCATCTAGTCATATAATTTTTGGGAAAAGACGCTGGCTCCTGTAACACGTATTGTAACTAACACAGGAGTCAGGGCCTCATCATATCAGCCACAGGACGTTGGAGGTCGTCCCACGCAGCGTTTTCCGGTGCACGGCCTGCATTCTAGAACCTTTGTGCCCCAGCGGCCATCAGTTCTACGAGCAATGTGCCCTGCCCATTGCCACTTCAGTTTACTAATCCTTTCAGTTATGTCGACAACTTTAGTTCTACGGATCTCCTCATTTCTGATTCGATCTCGTAGAGAAATATCAAGCATAGCTCTCTCCATAGCTCGCCGAGTGACCTTGAGCTTTCTTATGAGGCCCATTGTGAGTGACCACGTCTCTGTTCCATATGTCATCACTGGTAACACAGGTCAGGGCCTCACTATATAATTGTTATATTTGTATTTAATTTTTATGCCATTACAGAATTATGATTATTAATGGCGTTCCGAAACATATCCCTCGAAGAAACTCGGAGTATAGCCGGCTGGGAGACCCGTCTCGGCATCGTGTGTCATGACAGGCAAGACGCATTGGATAAAAACTTTCTTTAAGCAGTGCAATCCACCAACACACCAAAAGCAATTTTTTTTAACCAAAGCAGCGCACTGGTTGCCCTGTGGGCAGCGAATATTATCCTCCTGGATACATCGACATACTTATGGCCTGAGCCATCAGCATGCGCTAATGGCTGTATCAAATCTGTCATACGAAGACTTTTTTAATATTATGATTGGCGCGACGATTGGCGCTCTGGCTACAGTACTGATTAGAAAAATGTAAGACATTGGCCAGATGTTACGAACTTACGATAGTAACATATATACATCAATGGGACAGAGTCGCTTTTCTTTTCTTTTCTATTAGGTAGACGTGTTTCAGTGCGCACTCCATCTTTTGCACCGATGCTTGGATACGGCATAATTTTTATATTATGTTTATAGCGCACATTCCGTGTGGTGTCCGGATTAAGAATATAGCACCACTCCGTCTCCTCCCGTGGAGGTCGTAAAAGTCGACTAAGGGACTCTTAACCAAAGGGATGGGCAGCAGCGTCCCTTTGCTGAACAGAAGCATTACTGCGCTCACCAACACGCCTGCCAAGCGTGGTGAGTATCGGCAAATTCCCCCCAAAATGACGACACGACTAATGCACCGGCCCCCAGTTCCCGGCAGCCCCGCTATTCCTGGTCATGGTAGCGGCCACGGTAACGGCGGGGCAGGGGGTGCTAAGAATCACCGGACGGGATCCGGCTACCACCCCAAACGAAAACTGGCCCTGGTAACGTATAACACACGCACACTGAGGGCAGACGAAAAGATTGTTGAGCTGGAAGAAGAAATAGATAAGTTGCACTGGGATATCATGGGTCTATCAGAAGTCCGAAGAGAGGGCGAGGACACGATAACCCTGAAATCTGGCAACTTATTCTACTACCGGGAAGGCGAACATATGTCTCAAGGTGGTGTCGGGTTTCTCGTCCGCAGGTCCCTCATTAACAGCATAGTGGCCATCGAAAGTGTGTCGAGCAGGGTAGCGTACCTTATACTCAGAATATCCAAGAGGTATTCGTTGAAGGTCATACAGGTCTACGCACCGACCTCGACACACCCAGATGATGAAGTAGAGAGTATGTATGAGGACGTAAGTAGGGCCATACATACCTCGAAGACACACTTCACTGTTGTGATGGGGGACTTCAACGCGAAGCTGGGCACTCGATGCGATGGTGAGTTGAGAGTGGGGCAATTTGGATATGGGCAACGGAACCCCAGGGGACAGAGGCTGGCCGACTTTTTGGAAAAGGAGGGACTCTTCGTGATGAACTCCTTTTTCCAAAAGCCGCCTCACAGGAAATGGACCTGGATGAGTCCCGATGGTTCCACGAGGAATGAGATTGACTTCATCATGACCAATAGGAGGCAAATATTCAATGATGTCTCTGTGATCCACAGGGTGAAAACCGGTAGTGATCACCGAATGGTAAGAGGCACATTGAATATTAATCTCAAAGTTGAGAGGTCTCGTCTGATGAGGTCTACGCTCCGGCCCTCTAGTGCTCATATCCAAAACCCCGAGAGCTTTCAACTCGAACTCCAAAACCGCTTCGAGTGCCTAGAACATTGCGTATCTGTGGACGATTTAAATGGTAGGTTTGTAGAAACTGTCCAAACGGTTGGGTCTAAGTTCTTTAAGGCCCACCGTAAAGGTAGACCAAAAAAGTTCTCCGATCACACTCTCGACCTCATGGCAGAAAGACGCGCCATGACGCTGCAGTCTTCCGGTGATGCTGAAGCATACCGACTGCTCAATAGACGGATATGGAAGTCCTTGCGTCACGATATCCGCACCTTTAACACCAACGGTGTTAAAGAGGCAATTGAGCGGAATCAAGGCTCCAAAGTGTTCGCAAGAGACAAGTCTATTGGGCAAAGTCGTATTATGAAGCTGAAGACCGAGGACGGCAGTGTAGCGTCGACTAAGCCAGAGGTTTTGAGAGAGATTGAGAAGTTCTACCGGCAGTTATACACCTCGGTAAGTATACCTACCATTGGCTCTGACAAAGACCCGCGAGCCAAACTAACCCGACACTATACCGAGGATATCCCGGACATCAGCCTGTACGAGATTAGGATGGCCTTAAAACAGCTTAAAAATAACAAGGCGCCGGGTGGAGACGGAATTACGACAGAGCTTCTGAAAGCGGGTGGAACACCGGTACTTAAAGTCCTTCAGAAGCTATTCAATTCCGTCTTACTCGAGGGCACAACGCCGGAAGCGTGGAACAGAAGTGAGGTGGTGCTCTTCTTCAAAAAGGGTGATAACACCCTATTGAAGAATTATAGACCCATCTCACTTCTGAGCCATGTTTATAAGCTGTTTTCAAGGGTCATCACGAATCGTCTCGAGCGCAGGTTTGATGACTTCCAGCCTCCCGAACAAGCCGGTTTCCGAAAAGGTTTCAGTACCATAGACCACATCCATACGCTGCGGCAGGTTATACAGAAGACCGAGGAGTATAATCTGCCACTATGCTTGGCGTTTGTGGACTATGAGAAAGCCTTCGATTCGATCGAAACCTGGGCAGTGCTGCAATCTCTGCAGCGGTGCCAGATTGACTATCGGTACATTGAAGTGTTGAAGTGCTTATACAGAAACGCCACCATGTCGGTCCGAGTACATGAACAGAACACGGGGGCAATTCCATTGCAGAGAGGTGTGAGACAGGGGGACGTCATTTCCCCGAAACTGTTCACCGCTGCAATGGAGGATGCCTTCAAGCTACTGGAGTGGAAAGGATTCGGCATTAACATCAATGGCGAGTATATCACTCACCTTCGATTTGCCGATGACATCGTAGTCATGGCAGAATCGCTGCAAGAGCTCAGCACAATGCTCGATGATCTCAACAGAGTTTCCCAACAGGTGGGCCTTAAGATGAACATGGGCAAGACAAAAGTCATGTCAAATGTCCATGTCGTGCCCACCCCAATATCCGTTGGGAGCTCTGTTCTCGAAGTTGTTGACGAGTATGTCTACCTAGGACAAACTGTCCAGTTAGGTAGGTCCAACTTCGAGAAAGAGGTCAATCGTCGAATCCGACTCGGCTGGGCAGCGTTCGGGAAACTTCGCAACGTCTTTTCGTCAACAATACCGCAATGCCTCAAGACGCAAGTCTTTAACCAGTGTGTGTTACCAGTGATGACATATGGAACAGAGACGTGGTCACTCACAATGGGCCTCATAAGAAAGCTCAAGGTCACTCAGCGAGCTATGGAGAGAGCTATGCTTGGTATTTCTCTACGAGATCGAATCAGAAATGAGGAGATCCGTAGAAGAACTAAAGTTGTCGACATAGCTGAAAGGATTAGTAAACTGAAGTGGCAATGGGCAGGGCACATTGCTCGTAGAACTGATGGCCGTTGGGGCACAAAGGTTCTCGAATGGAGACCGCGCACCGGAAAACGCAGCGTGGGACGACCTCCAACGAGGTGGACAGACGACCTGGTGAGGGTCGCTGGGAGTCGTTGGATGAGAGCGGCATGTGACCGCTCGTTGTGGAAATCTAAGGGGGAGGCCTTTGTTCAGCAGTGGACGTCCTGTGGCTGATATGATGATGATAGCGCACACACTGGTTGCGTATTTCTTGCCTATGCTCCCGCAATATCTAGATATGAATTCATGATTTTTACCAAACTTCAATTGATATACGAAACGCAAAAAATCCCACCACGACATCATGTCAGATGTCGAAATTATAAGTTCACACAAGTCCAATTTTAACTTAGCGAGTATTTGGGCATAGTTCACAAACATAAATTCCACATGCACTAACACCCAGATCTGGAACAACTACTTGTAAGCCATACAAATATTTATCCGTGCGGGAATCGAAACTGTGACCTGCAGAGCAGAAGGCTAATCGAATTTGCCAATACTCACCACGCTTGGCAGGCCCGTTGGTGAGCGTAATATGACTACAGTTCCGCAGAAGGGATGTAGTTGCCGATCCCTCTGGTTATAGTCCCTTAGTCGCCTTTTACAACATCCACATGAGAAGATTTTAGATTCGACGGCACGGTTGGTGCAGTGGCTGATACAGTCGGCTGCTGCGCACCGGGTCGCGGGTTCGATTCCCGCACGGAACAAATATTTGTATAATCTGCAGGTGGTTGTTTCGGGTCTGGGTGTATTGTGTGTGAAATTTTTGTCTGTAAACGCACCCACGACACAAGAGTAATCCTAGTGTGGGCAACGTTTTTTAAAAAACAAAAACATAAAAAATCAAAATAGATTGGTGCTATATTCTTATTCTGGATACCACATGGTTGTGGATATATTATGTATGTACTTACAAATGTATTCGTCTGGACTCGGCTCTTCGGCTTCGTAGCTACTCATACTCTTCTGCCGCAGGTTGGGACGGCTCATCTAAGAATGCAAAAACATTTATTTGTATTAAGGTGGTCATTGGGAGTCCTAATATCAGGAGTAGGTGTTTATAGGCTGGTATGATGACAAAAATGGGACTGTTTATAGGTAAAAAAAATAATCTAAATATGCAGTCAAATCAACACGTATCCTGCTATTCATAAAAATACTCTATTATACTTACTTAAAAATATGTTTTGTCTTTATCTTTCAGTGGGGTGATTGGATTTGAAAGGTAACAAAACATATGTTTATAATAGGTTTATGGAACATACGTTTTTATCTGTAACTAGCTGGGACCCGCGGTTTCACCCGCGTTTAATTTAAAAGAAATTTATAGTACTTCGACATAGAATATATGTATTGGATTACAAGGGTTTTTTTTTTGCGTTGAACCCAAATTATCAATCTAAAATAAAAGTAGCCTAAGTTATTCCTTATAACATCAGCTATCTGCCAGTGAAAGTCCCGTCAAAATCGGTCCAGCCGTTTCGGAGATTACCCGGAACAAACAGACAGACAGACAGACAAAAAATGTAAAACTTGTTTTTTTGTTGTAGGTATCGTATATGTAGTGTCGGCTATGTTGGCAGAGCACGAAAACTGGAATGCAGTGGTCTGCTTCTGTGAGAGCGTCATGCTCCAGAAGGAGACCGCAGAGCGGGATCGGGAGAGGGCCGATCCCGCTCCAAGAAGAAGGAGACGGCGCCGGGGTAACAACCGCCCTGGCGCCTAATTCCGATACGACTGAAAACCCCTGCCGTTGCTATAAGGTGGGGGACCTCTGGGTTAGCGGGTGCGTAGATTAGGGAATCTGCGTACCCACACCAAGCGACCCAAGAGAAGACGGTAGCACGCATGTGGTCACGAGCTGCCGTAGGACGCTTTGGGGGATCCTTTACAATCGCCCTGGGGGGGTGACCGCTTTACAGTCACCCTCTCCGAGATGTGCCAATAGGCGTGGCACCAGTGGGCGGCTCTAGTGTGATCATACGAGGACCTGGAGCCTCCCTTAGGTGCCGAAGATGACCGCTCCAGTGGTTTTAGCCGGTAGGAGTCCAGCATACCCCTTCGTCCTTCCCCGGGGCGAAGGACGTTCATGAAGAAATTCCACTGGGCAACAATAAAAAAAAAGGTATCATATATACTTTCATATGCATTTAGTAAAAAGCTGTTATTAAGACTTTACAAACAGACACTGCAATTTTATTTATTTGTATAGATGAATCAGGGTACGATTTACTATTTAGGTATGGCCAACTAGAGAGGAGGGATATCTAAGAAACATTTATATCAATATCTACTAGAATAGAATAGAATCATTTATTCAGTAAATAGGTCCTAACAGACACTTTTACATGTCATATTGAAACAACAGAGGGCATTTCGCTACATGACAACCTCTGAGAAGAAATGCTGAAAGAAACTCAGGGTTAGGTCATTTTTGTCATTTTTTTTTTACGTCTGTTACAAATCTGTTTGTTACAAAGTATTTAAATTAGTCATCTATATATAAAAGATAAATATGGCAGCTATACAATGCGAATATCACTTCAGATATATTTGGTTTCCAGGGAAGCCACATGTGCGGAAAAGGACTCATGCCATATGTCCCTATCGTCAACATAGTCTTTAATCCTATAATATGCTTTTTTTATAAGAATTGATTTGACGTGCGATTTAAACTTCCCGACTGTCAGATCAGTAATTTCTTTTGGCATCTTATTATAAAACCGAACGCAGTTACCTAAGAACGATTTGTTGGTTTTGGACAATCTAAATTTAGGTACTACTATTTTATGTCTATTTCTGGTATTTATACTAACTAGCAAATATTGATACACTATTTTCATCATATGGTATCCGGATTCATACTTTTGACGGGACTTTTGTCATGGGTTCAATTCCCACACGGAATAAATATTTGTATGACCCGCAGGTAGTTGTTCCAGGTCTGGGTTTGTGTGTGGAATTTATGTCTGTAAACGCTCCCACGACACAGGAGAAATCCTAGTGTGGGCAATGTTTTTAAAGAATAAAAATAATTATTTTAGTAATACCCATGTCTAATGTTTCACATAAAAATAATATACTTAGTGCCAATAATGAGCGATGGAGGTAATATCATCATTTATGATGAATGATCCGTGATCATTTATTTAGCAGCTTATATTAATATAAACAAAGTGTAACTATAGTTATTTTGATCAAATTAACGACATTAATTTAATTACCTTTTTACTGCAGCTTCACTGCAGTCGTTCACTTTGAAATTTCGAAGAAAAAAGATCTAATTCCAATTATCGTTTTAACGATGATTCTGCCAATGTATAGGTATATTTGTAATGTAAAAACCGGTAAAAACAATATTTAAAAATCGAGAAAAGACTGATGCACTTTCCTGACAAGTGACATCTAAGTGACATATTGACTAAAGATGGGCTAAAGTGTTATAATTTTTCAATGAATTATACTGCTGTGTTATATTTTTTAAACTGTTGTTTTAAAGTGTTATAATATTTATTAAAATGTTATTTGAAATAATGTTATATCTTAGAGTGTTATAACTTATATGCGTCGTTGTATTATAATTAAAGTGTTGTTTATTATAATTATAATGAATTGTATTTTATTTTTGGTTAAAGCGTTGTTTGTTATAATTATAATGAGTTGTATGTTATTTAGTGTTACATTGTATTGAAAGAGTTGTATTACATTATGAAAGTTAATATTACGGTTTGATTTTATTTAGTCTTTTGAGTTGAATTTGGTACAAAATAAGTTGTGTTCATATCTAGAACACTTAAATCATTTACACTTTACACTAGACCTATATTTACACCCGGAGGATGGGCTGCAGCGTCCTTCGAATACATTAGCAGCTCAACTGCAATCGCCAACCCGCCTGCCAAGCGTGGTGATTATGGCAAAACCCCCCAATGAGCATACAACATACCGATGTCGGTCGTTGTGGTGATCTTTGAGGGAGGCCTTTGTCCAGCAGTGGACTTTGTTCGGCCGAAATGATGATATTTACACCTTATAGCATACGTAATCGAACTACGATGATGATGATGATGAAAACGAAATTAAAATATTTACTAAACTAAACTACCTACTTGTTCCAAAATTTTGCAAAACCTAAACATTATGTAGTTTGTCGGTAGCAACTGCAAATAAATATTCGCAATTTAAAACCAACGAAATATATTCGGTGCAATGAACTCTAAACTGTTAAAATGTAATTCTTGGAGTTCATTATAAATTAATCATGCTATCTCATTATTTTTGGTTGTAGCAAGTCAAAGTAGCTCTTATTTCTAAGTAGAGAGTGCTCATTTAACCTTGAATAAGTAAAACAACCGCCATCTATTATTAGTTAGATTGAATTACTTAGTTCTTCGATATCGTACGTACATGTACTGTGATCTAAACGAAGCTAGATGGCGCTGTAACCAAAATATCGAAATTAAAATTAAAACAATGGCTATAATATATATTATAACAGTCTTGTTAGATTTATAATAATTTGTTATACTGCTATAAAAATATATTTGAATATTTAATGTGTTATGTGTTATAACGCCCAACTTTAATATTGACAAGAATATTTTTTTGTAATATTTTATTGGCCCTGGGTTCTAGTCCCTTATAGCCTATCGTCAATTCAAATGTTAATAATAATAATATAAAAGTATTTATATCATCATCATATCAGCCACAGGACGTCCACTGCTGAACAAAGGCCTCCCCCTTAGATTTCCACAACAAGCGGTCACATGCCACTCTCATCCAACGACTCCCAGCGACCTTCACTAGGTCGTCTGTCCACCTCGTTGGAGGTCGTTGCGTTTTCCGGTGCGCGGTCTCCATTCGAGAACCTTTGTGCCCCAACGGCCATCAGTTCTACGAGCAATGTGCCCTGCCCATTGCCACTTCAGTTTACTAATCCTTTCAGCTATATCGACAACTTTAGTTCTTCTACGGATCTCCTCATTTCTGATTCGATCTCGTAGAGAAATGGCAAGCATAGCTCTCTCCATAGCTCGCTGAGTGACCTTGAGCTTTCTTATGAGGCCCATTGTGAGTGACCACATCTCTGTTCCATATGTCATCACTATGTAACACACACTGGTTAAAGACTTGCGTCTTGAGGCATTGCGGTATTGTTGACGAAAAGACGTTGCGAAGTTTCCCGAACGCTGCCCAGCCGAGTCGGATTCGACGATTGACCTCTTTCTCGAAGTTGGACCTACCTAACTGGACAGTTTGTCCTAGGTAGACATACTCGTCAAACACCTTCGAGAACAGAGCTCCCAACGGATATTGGGATGGGCACGACATGGGCATTTGACATGACCTTTGTCTTGCCCATGTTCATTTTAAGGCCCACCTGTTGGGATACTCTGTTGAGATCATCTAGCATTGTGCTGAGCTCTTGCAGCGATTCTGCCATGACTACGATGTCATCGGCAAATCGAAGGTGAGTGATATACTCGCCATTGATGTTAATGCCGAATCCTTCCCACTCCAGTAGCTTGAAGGCATCCTCCATTGCAGCGGTGAACAGTTTCGAGGAAATGACGTCCCCCTGTCTTACACCTCTCTGCAATGGAATTGCCCCCGTGCTCTGTTCATGTACTCGGACCGACATGGTGGCGTTTCTGTATAAGCACTTCAACACTTCAATGTACCGATAGTCAATCTGGCACCGCTGCAGAGATTGCAGCACTGCCCAGGTTTCGCTCGAATCGAAGGCTTTCTCATAGTCCACAAACGCCAAGCATAGTGGCAGATTATACTCCTCGGTCTTCTGTATAACCTGCCGCAGCGTATGGATGTGGTCTATGGTACTGAAACCTTTTCGGAAACCGGCTTGTTCGGGAGGCTGGAAGTCATCAACCCTGCGCTCGAGACGATTCGTGCTGACCCTTGAAAACAGCTTATAAACATGGCTCAGAAGTGAGATGGGTCTATAATTCTTCAATAGGGTGTTATCACCCTTTTTGAAGAAGAGCACCACCTCACCTCTGTTCCACGCTTCCGGCGTTGTGCCCTCAAGTAAGACGGAATTAAATAGCTTCTGAAGGACTTTAAGTACCGGTGTGCCACCCGCTTTCAGAAGCTCTGTCGTAATTCCGTCCCTACCTGCCCTGCCTTGTTATTTTTAAGCTGTTTCAAGGCCATCCTAATGTCGTACAGGCTGATGTCCGGGATATCCTCGGTAAAGTGACGGGGTAGTTTGGCTCGCGGGTCTTTGTCAGAGCCAATGGTAGGTATAGTAACCGAGGTGTATAACTGCCGGTAGAAGTTCTCAATCTCTCTCAAAACCTCTGGCTTAGTCGACGCTACACTGCCGTCCTCGGTCTTCAGCTTCATAATACGACTTTGCCCAATAGACTCGTCTCTTGCGAACACTTTGGAGCCTTGATTCCGCTCAATCGCCTCTTTAACACCGTTTGTGTTAAAGGTGCGGATATCGTGACGCAAGGACTTCCATATCCGTCTATTGAGCAGGCGGTATGCTTCAGCATCACCGGAAGATTGCAGCGTCATGGCGCGTCTTTCTGCCAGTGTGATCGGAGAACTTTTTTGGTCTACCTTTACGGTGGGTTTTAAAGAACTTAGACCCAACCGTTTGGACAGTTTCTACAAACCTACCATTTAAATCGTCCACAGATACGCAATGTTCCAGGCACTCGAAGCGGTTTTGGAGTTCGAGTTGAAAGCTCTCGGGGTTTTGGATATGAGCACTAGAGGGCCGGAGCGTAGACCTCATCAGACGAGACCTCTCAACTTTGAGATTAATATTCAATGTGCCTTTTACCATTCGGTGATCACTACCGGTTTTCACCCTGTGGATCACAGATACATCATTGAATATTTGTCTTTTATTAGTCATGATGAAGTCAATCTCATTCCTCGTGGAACCATCGGGACTCATCCAGGTCCACTTCCTGTGAGGCGGCTTTTGGAAAAAGGAGTTCATCACAAAGAGTCTCTTCTGTCTTGTCTGTTCTGTCTCTCTCTTCTTCAAAAAAGTCGGCCAGCCTCTGTCCCCTGGGGTTCCGTTGCCCATATCCAAATTGCCCCACTCTCAACTCACCCTCGCATCTAGTGCCCAGCTTTGCGTTAAAGTCTCCCATCACAACAGTGAAATGTGTCTTCGAGGTATGTATGGCCCTACTGACGTCCTCATACATACTCTCTACTTTATCATCTGGGTGTGTTGAGGTCGGTGCGTAGACATGTATGACCTTCAACGAATACCTCTTGGATATTCTGAGTATCAGGTACGCTACCCTGCTGGACACACTTTCGATGGTCACTATACTGTTAATGAGGGACCTGCGGACGAGAAACCCAACACCACCTTGAGACAGATGTTCACCTAGAAGTACCATTAGAATAAGTTGCCGGATTTCAGGGTTATCGTGTCCTCCCCCTCTCTTCGGACTTCTGATAGACCCATGATATCCCAGTGCAACTTATCTATTTCTTCTTCCAGCTCAACAATCTTTTCGTCTGCCCTCAGTGTGCGTGTGTTATATGTCACCAGGGCCAGTTTTCGTTTAGGGTAGTTTAGTATTTATATAAGTTAAATAATATACACCTCACTCCACATCACACAAAAATGTTGCTGACAGTACTTGTGATAAAACTAAACAAAGGTCTGTAAAACCTTTTTTCTTTTAATAGTTCTTTGAGACACTTCGGGAAATGTTCATCAACTGATTTCAACTAAAGTCCATTACAGTATCATAGTTATGTTAACTATGGTAAAATAAAATAAAATAACTATGACAGCAATGACAGGTTGATAGTAAACAGTTCTCATTTATACTAATTTTAAACTCAGGATGTATGAGTACATTTTTATATGCTCACATAAATGATTTGGCCTAGGAATTATTATTGAATCCACCAAGTGATCGTATAGACCCAAAATCTATTAAAATTGAGTCCAAACTTTAACTAAAAATTTTTTTGTTATCCTGGTACACTTTGATTGTAGTTCTTGAATGTTTGTCCTCGTCTTGCCGCTAACTTCATATAGAGTTCCAACTGCTTCATTGTTTCTAACATCTCGTCCTTCCTGGATGGTCCAGCTAGCGCTACAGAATCGGTTGCTTTTATGTAGCTCCTAAAACATAGCAGAATGTAAAAATACAGAATCCGTTGCGTACTTTACGTAATATATATAATGTATTAAATCTGTTTCTAGCATCGAACGGATAGCTGTACTTTAGCTATAGTTCTAATTGTAATTCTTATAATTAATTAAACTTATCAGTAATTTTGTTTCTTTTTGATCCTCCCACACCAGCAAGTTGGGTAAATACATAGTATTTGGTGCTTACCCAACGTAAACTTAAACACGTATCATTATTTACCATCATATATATCATTAGTTAAAGATACTCTATCAGTATGGATAATAGGTTTAGAAACGCAAAACGAAATCTCGTCACAACTAGAAAAGCAAACTCAGTTATTTAAAAACAACGTCTCAGTAGTAGAGTAAGACGGTCGTTGGTCGTGCGGCTTCGTCGCCCACAAAGACTACAATAGTATACTGGATACGGATGATGGTCGCCCAACTCCAAATGCGTCCATCGAGCGCATCTCTCAAGGGCACGAGTCTTGCGAGTCCAGTGGATTTGTACGTTTGGGTGCGTTTTGAGTCTATGACTTGTCAACACTTCTAAATACTCGATACAGGTTTTTACGCAGATAAGAGACTAGGTTTAAAGGGTGAGATTCAGAAACGAGTCTAAGCGTGAACTTACACTTCCATCTGTCAAAATTTTGAGCGTAAGTAGTGCATTTTGACAGATGGAAGCGTAAGTTCACGCTCAGCCTTGTTTCTGAGGGTGAGATTCAGAGACGAGTCTAAGGGTGAGATTCAGAAACGAGTCTAAGTCTAAAATGCACTACTTACGCCCCTAATTTTGACAGATGGAAGCTTGAACTTAGTTTAGATTCGTTTTTGAATCTCATCCTATATTTCACCCTAAGACGTCTTGAGAGAAACCCAGTCTGAAAACCTGTTGCAATTTAAACGTCATACTTCTAATTAGCAACCCTGAGATTGACAAGCAATGTCAAGTCCATGAAGGGAACGCCGTACAAGGAATGAGAAATAAAGGGTGGCCCATAAGTCCTTTGAAAAGTAAAATTTGAATAAAACGAACAGAGCGCGCGTGAGCGGCGCAGGGGAAGCGGGGGGAGTAACTTCGGTTTCTGGGAATTTAGTCGCGATGGAGCGTTTTACCGGAGCGGACCGTGCGTTTTGTGTGCGCGAGTTTTATAAAAACGACAATTCGGCAACCGTTGCGCGGCGTAAATTTCGAGAACACAAAGGTTTACACAACTTTGACGACACTCCAACTCTTCAAACGATTAAGAACTGGGTTGCTAAGCTCGGGGAGACCGGTTCGACGTTAGATAAACCGCGGTTGGGTCGCCCAAGGACGTCACGTACGGAACAAAACATAGACACAGTGACACAGTCTATTCGCGAAAATCCGACACAGTCAACTCGTAAGCGCGCCAGAGCATTAAACGTATCCAGGACATCGTTACAACGGATTTTGAAGAAAGATTTACATATGCACCCTTACAAAATTCAGTTGGTTCAAGAATTAAAGGAAACTGACGGTATTCAAAGACCAAATTATGCGAATGAAATGTTGAATCGGTTTACTTCCTTCAATAACATAATGTTCTCTGACGAGGCTCATTTCCATCTTAACGGGCATTAGTAAACAAAATTGCCGCTATTGGAGCCCCATCAATCCAAAACTTAAGCATCAGAAGCCCTTACATAGTCCGAAAGTGACTGTTTGGGCCGCTATGTCAGCCCATGGTATCCTAGGGCCTTACTTCTTTGAGGATGGCAGAGGGCGCGCAGTTACTGTTACGTCGGAGCGATATGTGGCTATGATCGAAGAGTTTTTCATACCAGAATTGCAAAACTTTTCAGGCTTTAATGCCAGGACGTGGTTTCAACAGGATGGGGCCACTTCTCACACCTCTAACACTGCTATGCCCGTTATCCGTCAACTTTTTCCTGGCAAAGTGATCTCTAAGAGAGAAGACATTTCCTGGCCTCCACGTAGTCCGGATCTGACCCCGATAGATTTTTTTTTGTGGGGCTACCTTAAGGCTAAAGTATACGACACAAACCCGCGGTCAATTGAGGCCCTAAAAGAAAACATCCGCAGAGAAATGACAAGCATTTCAGCAGTGACGTGCCGCGCAGTCATCGACAATTTTAGACGTCGTTTGCAAGAGTGCCGTTATCGCAACGGATTACATTTAGAAGATGTTATTTTCAAAAAATAATTCCCGTTTTTTAAGCTTTTTTTGTAAATAAAAATATAATTCATAATGTAATTAGTTTTATTTTAATATTTTTTTTTCATATCAAAGGACTTATGGGCCAGCCTGTATATAAAAAAAAAACAATTGCACCGTACGACGTTGCCGATAAAAAAAAAATTTTATTTGATTCCATTTGAACATGTACTACGCTTGAGTAGTCTGTCCAGTACTATTGATACTTCGATAGACGGCATTACAATATTGTTTATATTATCTACATGTCTCTCTATTACACGGGTTTATATCCCCTGTAAGGGGGAACCCGGTCTTTTGATAGGCTTACGCGGGGACATGGGTCCAACACGCAGAGGCCCTTTAGAGAATTTTAATCTAAAATGTAATGGGACACTAACCGGGAACTCTCCATGGCTACACTATAAAATGCAGTCTCGGATTGTCCCCGGAGGTGTAAAACTATTGTATAAGATGGAAACTACAATTATAAGGTCTATTGTAATGGATGCTAAATGGATTATATACCTTCTAAAAACGGAAACAACGGCGTCTGCCTTTCAACCTTTAAAGTGAAATTATATTATTTATATGTCTCTCTTTTCACGGGTTTATATCCCCTGTAAGGGGGAACCCGGTCTTTTGACAGGCTTACGCGGGGACATAGGTCCAACACGCAGAGGCCCTTTAGAGAATTTTAATCTAAAATGTAATGGGACACCAACCGGGGACTCTCCATAGCTGCACTATAAAATGAAGTCATGGATTGTCCCCGTTGTGGTGGTGTAAGGCTATTGTATGAGATGGGAACTATAACGATAAGGTCTATTGCAATGGGTGTTACATGGAATAAAAAGACTAATAAATACGGGAACAACGGCGTCTGCCTTTCAACTTTGATCGTGAAATTCTGTGGCAGACGCTGACTCGCCACTCACAAGATGGGCCCCCTAAATGGCCACCACTACAGGCGACAAGGAGCAACACCGGTGTGAGCGGCTAGGGGTGTAGAGAGGTGCGGCACCGGTTTCACCATCGCGCGTCTCGAAGAAAATTATATTATTATTTCCTTTATTGAATACAACACATATAAATTACATTTTTAAATACATAAAAAACATAATATATATTTAAAAATATAAAAAATAGTAGCCGACCGGCGTCGGGAACAAGGTCCAAGTCACCGGTGGTTAGGGCTCCAGAGAGAGGAACCTCCTGACAATTCGAGCCGTGTCAAGGAGTACCGCTTTCTGTATCAAGCCCTTGACCCAACCGCCCAACGAGAGCCTCTTAAGGTGTTGGTCGAGGCTCTTGGGTATTAGACCATTGGCCGTAACGACTATCGGCACAATGATTGCAGAGTCTACCTCCCACATGTCGACAATCTCGTGCGCCAAGTCAAGATACTTAATTTGTTTATCTTTCTCGGCTTTCACGAGATTCTCGTCATGTGGAATAGTTATATCCACAATCATTGTGCGTCGCTCTGTTCGATCTATCACCACTATATCAGGCTTATTGGCTACAATAGTCCTGTCAGTGATGATATATCGATCCCAGTACAGTGTGACATGGTCATTTTCGAGAACTGGGTCGGGCATATACTTGTAGTATGGTACTTCTGAAGTCACAAGGTTGTATTGCAGTGCAAGTTGCTGGTGGATAATCTTGGCCACTTGGTTATGCCTGTGCAAGTACTCGCCGTTAGCAAGACGAGAACAACCGGAAATAATATGACGGATAGACTCGCCCGGACGGTGGCATGCCCGACAGATGTCCACCGTGCCGTCCATCACAATATATTTCCGGTAGTTATTCGTCATGATAACTTCATCCATAATTGCACAGATAAAACCTTCGGTTTCCCCAAAGAGGTCACCGAAACGTAGCCAAGATACGGACGCTAGAAAGTTCACATCGGGCCCATGTAAGGCCCTGTAAAAGCGTCCGTGAAGCTCCTTGCTTTGCCATACCTCCTTACGATCATTAGTGTCCAGTACTACAGGCATACGCCAGTTCTCTTTAGCCAAGGAGAGCGGGGTGAGTCCCTTGTCTATTGCAACCACATCTCGGTGCATCCCCACTTCAGCATGGAGAAAGTACTCCCTGAGGCTACACACCTCACGATTGTGGAGGGTCTTGGCATTTAAAAAGCCTCGACCCCCACACTTTCGTGGGATGTATAGCCTCATTACCGATGAACGTGGGTGATGGATCCGGTTTGTGGTTAGCAATGTACGAACTCTTCTATCCAGAGCGTCCAATTCAGTCTGAGTCCACTTGAGTATGCCGAAGGAGTACATTAAGACTGGCATGACCCAAGTATTGAAGGCGCGCACCTTGTTACCGCCTGATAAAAGACTTTTTAGTACTTTTTTCAGGCGGCCAAAGAAGCGTTCCTTCAACAATTGTTTCATGTCAGTCTCGTTTATGCCTAACGCTTCTGACATACCCAAGTATTTGTAAGTTTCGGTTGAGGAGAGGGATCTGAAATTTATGGAATCCGAAAGTTGTATTCCCTCGGATTCCATAATCCCTCCTCGTCTGACATGCATGACTGCACATTTGTCCACACCAAATTGCATCCTGATAGAGTTACTGAATCTTTAGTAACTCCATCAGTCGCAAATTGGTGGGGGCAAAGAGTTTCAGGTCATCCATGTACAGAAGATGGGATATTATCTGACCACCTCTTCTCATCCTGTAGCCTAACCCTGACCCCTCCAGCAGTGTGCTCAGAGGGTTCAAGGCTAAGCAAAACCACAGGGGACTCAGACTGTCGCCCTGAAATATTCCCCACTCGATCTTAATAGGTTCACTGTCCTCTCGGATCTGTCGACATCCTGGATAGTGAAGAACCGTCCTCCATTGTCTCATACATGCCATTAAGAAGGTGCGTAGAGTTGTATTTATTTTATACAACTCTAGCACCCTCAAAAGCCATGTATGTGGCACTGAGTCATAGGCCTTCTTATAGTCTATCCAACATGTCGACAGATCTTTACGATTACGTTTAACCTGTTGGCTAATGGCCATGTCAATAAGCAGGAGCTCCTTAGTACCACGGCACCCATTCCTACATCCATTCTGAGAAGCAGACATGATAGAATTGGTGGCAATGTGGTGGTTAATCTTTGTTCTCAGGATGGATGTAAGAAGTTTATAGACCGTCGGTAAACAAGTGATCGGCCTATAATTTTTGGGTTCCGTGGTACTACCAGATTTATGGAGCAGGTGGGTAACTCCCATAGTAAGAAACTGTGGTAGCGACCCAGACTCTAAAGACAACTGGAACTGGGACGCCAAACGGGCATGTGAACTACGCAACCACTTCAGCCAAAAATTGTGTAGCCCATCCGGTCCTGGAGATTTCCAGTTGGGCAACGGATGGACTGCACTAGCTACGTCTTGGGGGCTAATTACGATTGCCCCCATTTCGGTTATCGGTTCACATGCTCGTTCAACGTCCCGTATCCAATCGTCTTCCGAATGAGTGATGGGCACCGACCAGATGTTGCGCCAGAATGTGTTCATGGCATCATCATCCGGCAGGTGCACATCATCCACTTCTTGATCAGGTCGCTCCCAAGTTCTATATACCCACCTTTGATCACTTTGGAATATACGATTCATGGTATATCGCTCCACTCGCCGCTTGTATTTACGGATACGGTTTGCCCATGCATAAACTTGCTGCTTCAAAAAGTCGATGCGCTCTGTGACATGGTATTATTATTATTGTTTATATTATTATTATTTATTACAAAAATATTATTTTTGGGATTTCTAGTGACTTTCGCTTCGAATTTAGCCCACTGGTGACTTTTGGGAGTTGATCTAGTGACTTTAAATTTTATGAGGTGGCAACACTGGCCACTGAGTACATTTCACAGACTAATTAGAGATACTACGTATGTACATTTATTTAAACTGCTTTAGATACTTGCGGTCTGTCTTTATGAATTTGTTATTGATAAATATTGTGTTTACTTTACAATTATACGGTATACCTTTACTTAACATTGGCAGAATCATCGTCAAAACGACAAAATTGGAATTGGATCTTTTATATTCGCTTCAAACTGAACGACTGCAGTGAATCTGCATTAAAGGTAAATATTAATTAATGTCGCTAATAAATAATTATTAAAATATGCTGCTAAATAAATGGATTCAGTACTTCCATCGCTCATTTGCTATATTATTCTTATGTGAAAGACTAGAAATGGCTATTACAAAATTGTTAACATGTAGTTGGCTTAAATGAAAGATAGAAAACCATTTAGTAGACACTGCAATGCCAAGACACAAAAAGGTAGACTTACATAATATTATTTAACACAAACAAAAATAGTATGTGTGAGAAGGAGATTGACAATGAACGGAGTACTTTGAGTGAGGCTTTTGAATAAAGTCATAATTTAACTTAAAACATATTCTTCATAAAAAAGTTTGGTAGTAGTTCCAGGCTTTAATACACTAGATGTAATTTTTGGAGGCTCTCTATTCATGATGCATTGCTTTGTCTTTACCATTGTATGATCTGTGGAACAAAATAAACATAAAAATATATTTACCCTGCAGGTTTGTTAGTTTCTAGTAATTATTATATAATATACCAATAAATACGGTTTTGCCCCTGAATCCTTGTATCCAGAGACAGTGGGACGAGCCGCTCTGCACTTTGGTACGGAAGAATTTAATGAATACATCCACCAATGCTGTTGAGCGTGCTCGCCTACTTGCTGTGGGTGAATGGGAGTCAGGGTTATGGCTTCAGGCGCTCCCGTCATCCAACATAGTGCCTATGTTGGATGACACAACTTTTCGGCTCGCTGCATGCCTTCGTTTAGGTGCTCCTTGTGGTGCTCCTCATCGGTGTCACTGCGGTGAAGCTGTCGACCCTCTGGGAATCCATGGCCTATCTTGCAGTAGAAGTGCAGGTCGTATATCGCGCCATGCCAACATTAACGACATTATTCGTCGTGCTCTTGCCACCGCCGGTGTGCCAGCTGTGTTAGAACCCAATGGCTTGGCACGCGACGATGGCAAAAGACCGGACGGTATGTCGTTACTGCCTTGGAAAATGGGTAGGCTTCTGGTGTGTGTGTGTCAGTTATAGTTTTAAAATAATACAGATAGATAGATAAATATTGATAATTTTATTTCGATGAGAATCATCATATCAACCAAAGGACGTCAACTGTACATCATAACCTTCTTCAATCCTTTTATCTTAAAGAACGTTTTGAGTTCCTGAGTGACACACATTCTAAGAACTTGAGATCATTGAGAATTTGTAATTAAAAATCCCTATGCACTCAACAAATTTTGTTGACATATCGCTTACCGTCCAGGTTGTTCGACTATGGTATGCATTACCGCTTCCTGTGCGACATGCATAATCACTGCCAGTTTTTAAAGAGCTAGTGAAGGAATATTATCTGTCATATATGCAAATATATGCTATTTGTTACTCATTTGTTTTGAAAACATATTCTGATTTACATACAGTATTTATTAGTATATATAGGTACTACTCTGTCAAGAAAGTAACGGGAAAAGATCAATAATACACAAAATGTTTGTTATTCATCCATATTCATTTTATCACCTTCAAAGTATGCTCCTTCAGGAACGATACACTTACGCCAACGAATAATCCAATCATCAAAATATTTTTAAACACTGTTTCCGGAATTGAGTTCTGTTCTCGCTGCGAATTCTCCTTTATGTCTTCTACCGTTTGAAAACGGGTGCCACGAAGTGGTAACTTGAGTTTAGGAAAAAGAAAGAAGTCGGCTGGAGCCATATCTGGTGAATATGGTGGTTGCTCGATGGTATTTGTTGAGTGTTTGGTCAAAAATTCGTTCACAATGATGGCCGTGTGTGAAGGCGCATTATCGTGGTGCGAAATCCAAGAATTATCTTTCCACAAATCTGGCCTTTTTCTTCGAATTTGCTCTCTTAAATGCCGCATAACGCTCAAATAATATTCTTTATTTACCGTTTGACCTTCCGGCAAGAATTCCGAGTGCACAACACCGCGATAGTCAAAGAAAACGGTCAACATGACTTTGACTTTTGATCGACTTTGGCGTGGTTTTTTCGGTTTCGGTTCATTTGGAAGGCGCCACTCCGAAGCTTATTGACTGCATGTCAAACTCGTAAACCCACGTCTCGTCACCAGTAACAATGCGTTTCATGAATGTTGGGTCGGAATTGACTCGTTCTAGCATGTCCTCAGCGACTCTCATGCGATTGAGTTTTTGAAGAAAATTCAGGTCCTTTTGGACTAGCCGAGCGGTAACATGTTTCATACCCAAATGATTAGTTAAAATGGTACGGATCGACTCGTGAGATACAGAAAGTTCGGCGGCTATCTCTCTCAAAGTTGAATGAGGATTTTCAGTCACTATTTCCTTCACTTTGGCGATGTTAACTTCAGTTGCAGACGTTGATGGCTTACCAGAGCGAGGCAAATCTTCCATCACATCTCGACCGCTTTTGAACTCTTTGTACCACTCATAAGCACGTGTTTTTGATAAAGTCGATTCACCGTAAGCCTTCTGTAACATTTTCAGTGACTCAGAACACGAAATTCCATTGGCGATGCAAAATTGAAGACAAACTCTTTGTTCGGTGTTTTTGTCCATAGTGAAATTCGCTATACACACTAGATATGATATAACTAAAAACAGCACTGTATTTAATATAAATAACAAATGCAACTCAAACTCCGCGCCAAAATGGAAAACAGTTGTGCAAATCTAACAACAACAATAAAAACAAAAATTTGAATTTGGAACCATAAACAAATCATCCATTCCCGATACTTTTTTGACTGAATGTATAAAATTTATTTATTAGTGTTATTGTACTAGCATGTATTTTATTTGTGTAATATTAAGTATGTATAACATTGTTCATGTGTACCTAGAGTGCCCGTTAACGTGAACGAATTTTAATCCTATCTCGCATATATCCATCTAAAGGTTGTCTGGACGAGATTGCTGTGTGCAATAAGACCGCCCATAGTGCACCTATGACTTTCCTTATTTTTTTTAAACTTTGCCCCCCACACTAGTATTTCTCCTGTGTCGTGGGTGCGTTTACAGATATGAATTCCACAAACAATACACCCAGACCCGGAACAACTACCTGCAGATCATACGAATATTTTTTCCGTGCAATAAATAGCAATTGAAAAATTGACAACCAGTTATCAGACAGATAAACAGTCAAATAATTAAAAATGTAAAAATAATTATTCATTAGGTAGTTATTAGACATCCTGGCAATGATATTATATATTAAAAAGAAGTAGATATGTCACATGCGTGCCAAAAGTAAGAACCAAAACTCCCCCAATTGTAGCAACTTGCACCAATTGCCTAGATAGCTATCTCTTTTACTCTTGTTGTTTTTGTATCTTCTTTGTCACGACATGGTTGTGCAAGCGAGACTGTATTTTGCGTGCCATTTAATATGGACGTAATATATCTATGGTATAATATCATTGCATCCTGGTATATAGTTAGATGCATTATTTAGGCAACTGGCTTTAGTTTTAGTGACCTTATGTAACACATAATCAATATTTGCTAGTGGATATTGTTATAATTTTTTCTTAGATATTGCTCGTCCCTAGTTGGTAGTACCTAAATAGTAAATCCTACCCTGATCCATAAAAGATAAAAACATATTGTTCTATAAACCTATTATAAAAATATAAACATATTTTTTGTCCTTATCTTTCAAAGCCAATCCTTACAGTGAAAGATAAAGACACCATATTTTAACTAAGTTTAATAGTTTTATTTTTATGAATAAGAAGGTATGTGTTGATTTGGCTGCACGTTTAGAGTAGTTTTCTTCCCAATAAACAATCCCATCATCTTACCAGCCAATAAACGTCTATTCCCGAAATTAGGACTCTCAATGGCCACTTTAGTATAAATAAGTCGTATTTTTGCATTCTTAGATGAGTCGTCCCAACCTGCGGCAGAAGAGTATGAGTTGCTACGAAGCCAAAGAGCCTAGTCCAGACGAATACATTTGTAAGTACACACATAATATATCCACGTGGTGTCCGGATCAAGAATATAGCACCACTCGCACCACCATCTTCTCCCGTCGATTTCATAAAATAACAAATACTCTCTAAGTCAAAATTGGACTTGTGTGAACTTATATCCGTCCGATATCCGACATGATATCTTGATGTGAATTTTGCGTTTTGTATAAAAATTGCCATGTGCTGCCGGCTAAGAATACCACCACCCCATCTCATCCCATGGGTGTCGTAAAAGGCAACTATGGGATTAGCCGGAGGATGGACAGCAGTATCCTTCGAGTATATTTATAACTGAACTGCGATCAACAACCCGTCTGCCAAGCGTGGCCATTATGGCAATATCCCCAATGAGCACACAACACATACGGTACAACGGTCGTTGTGGCTGTCTTTGGGGGAGGTTTCTGTCCAGCAGTGGACGTACGTACGGCTGAAATGATGAAAAAATGGTGATATAAATTAAAGTTTGGCCAAAAAATCATGAATTCATATCTACACATTACTATGTGACCATAGTATTATTATTATGTGATCCGAGTAAGTATTTCAATGAGATTTTTGGTATTTTTATGTCAAAAAATTATAATATTTGACAAACAAGTTTATTTCCAACGTAAACATTGCAGTAATTTCAGGTCATTAACAGCATATTTCATATTTATTGGTATACAGGCATCTGCTAGTGTTTTTGTTATTATCACAATGTATGTTAGTATCTTGTATAGTATTAATATTATAATAATGTTGTTAACAGTTTGCGATCAGTGCGCAGACTTCGTGCTCGAGTGCTGCGCAATACACGGGCCATTACTTGTTATACCGGATGATGAGGTAGGTAGCAGGCTTTATATCTAATACAGAAGGATCGTACCATGCGGTGGTCGCCCCGAGGTCCAAGAGTTGCTGCTTAAGAATAATTTGCGGGTTCAAAACCTCATCCACTTCCTCTGCCCTGGAGAAGGGCGGGGTGTGCTACCGTTACCGATTGGAACCACCTGGGAGATGGGACCATTAAATCCATCTTTGACACCGAAGGCTCCAGGTTCTTGAGAATGAATGCACCGGAGCCGCTCACTGGTGGCCTTTAGGCTTTTTGCTGGTCACCATTAGGTACATCTCGAAGTGGCTGAATAGATAGCGGTCATACTCTCTGGCGAAGACGCGACTGTAAAGAGAAACGTCCAAATATTGTGAAAAGTAGTTTTTTCTAGATCAGGCCACAACTAGCTCCGACCCAACGCTGGCTACTTTGATGATGTTCGTTAGTTGTCTGTATGGTCAACTATTTCGCCACGTGTACATCAATTACAAAGCTATTTCTACTTTTTAACCGAACGAAGTTGTAAGTCAGGCTTTAGAGAACGAAGTTGTAAGTCAGGCTTTTTGAAACATGGCTTAAGCCAGACAAAATGCTTTTTAACATAAATAATTTTGCAGTTGCCAGTGCATTCAACCGATTATCAGCGGAGGGTGGTGGTACTTTGATCTTATGCAGTAATAATTTGCTCCATAAAGAAAGGAAGGACATCACTTCATGCTCGGTTGATCGCTTATGTGAGGTAGCATGTGCAGAAATAGAAGGTTATACTTTTTTATGTGTATATAGACCACCTCAGTCAAACTTTTCGTTATTCTTAGTTACAATGGAAGTTATACTAAAAAAACTCTTTAAAAATAACAATCAAATTTTCCTATGTGGTGACTTAAACATTGACCTTTTAATAGATTCAGTAGAAAAGTGCAGGCTGGTCTCTTTATTTAAGTGTTACAATTTGAATTATATTTTTAATAAAGCAACTAGGACCACTGTCACATCAGCCTCATGCATAGACAATGTTTACACAAACTGTTTGATTAAAGATTCTTGTTTAATTAGTGGTGTCAGATCTGACCATACAGGTCAACTAGTTAGCTTTGAATGTAACAGAAAGCTCAAATCTGATAAAAATATTGAATTAAGACCATTAACTAAAAATGAATTACAAAAATTACACACCAGTATTTGTAGTAAACTTTTAAACTCTCGTTTTAGTTCAAAAAATCCCAACAGAAATTACTCCACTTTATTTGCTGTGATATGCCAGGAATTTAATAAAGCGTGTCCAGTTAAGAAAATCAGATAATTAGTAATATTATATTTAAACTAATAGATAATTAGTAATATTATATTTAAACTAATAGATCTAAATTTAATGAATGGGCTACTAAAGGCATTAGAAAAAGTAGGGATGTTCTTTATAGTTTATATTATGAAAAATCATTAACGTCTGATCAAGCTGTCCATAATCATGTAAGAAATTATTCCAAGATATTTAAGAGAGTATGTATGCAAGCTAAATCAATGTTAATTAGCAACAAAATTAGTACTTCGGGCAATAAAATTAAAGCAGTGTGGCAGGTAATCAACAAAGAAACTGGCAATACAAAAAAACGGGATAGCGAACTATCTTTAAAAATCGATGACAGAATTATCTCAGATAAACTCGAGGTCGCTAAGACATTAGAAAACTTTTTTACGAATATACCGATAGATACTACGAGTGCCCTTTCCTCATCCTCTGTACTGGCTGAATCTCTACTTAAACAGAACTTTTGTAAAGACATACCTAATTTTGAATTTAAGTACATTTCAACTAGTTCAATTATAAAAGCATTTAAAAGTCTTAACATTAAAAACACAGAAGACTTATGGGGTTTGTCTGTTAAACTACTTGGAACTATAATTGATACCATCGCCCCTGTACTTGCAGGTATTTTTAACCAATGTTTAGATAGTGGAACTTTCCCCGATTTGATGAAACATAGCAAAATAATACCAATCTTCAAATCGGGATGCAAGAATAATCCATCAAATTATAGACCTATTTCTGTTCTCCCATCATTGAGTAAAATATTTGAAAAAATTATTCTTGATCAAATGATGTTACATTTTAATTTTAACGGGATTTTACATAGCCGACAGTTTGGATTCACGAAAGGTAGGTCAACTACGGATGCAGGAGTAAAACTAGTGACGCAAATTCTCGAATCCTGGGAGGGTTCTCAAGATGCTATTGGCATTTTTTGTGACCTCTCCAAGGCGTTTGACTGCGTTGACCACAATACGCTGCTCTGTAAATTACGCCACTACGGAATTCGTGGAAGAGCTGCTGATCTTGTTTATTCTTATTTATCTTTAAGACTGCAAAAAGTAGATATAGATGGGGCTACCTCTTTGGGTTCTACGGTTAAAATGGGCGTGCCCCAGGGCTCAATACTCGGCCCATTCTTGTTTCTAGCTTATATAAATGATCTTCCATATATGATGACCAAGTTATCGGATGTGATTTTATTCGCTGACGACACGTCCCTAATTTTTAAAATCAGTAGAAAAGATAGTAATGTTATTCATGTAAACGAGAGCCTAACTGTCCTCTCCAGTTGGTTTGCAGCTAACAACCTGTTACTTAATGCTAATAAAACTAAATGTTTAAAGTTCTCTTTACCTAATGCACCCCAATTGGGGTTAAAACTAGTTCTTGATGGCAATCAACTTGTAACTGTTGATGAAACCGTATTTCTAGGTATAACTATCGACTCGAAATTACAGTGGAGTGCCCACATTAAAGCTATATCGGGTAGGCTCAGCTCTGCAGCATATGCAGTTCGTAAAATTAGACAGCTGACTGATGAAGCTACGGCCAGGTTAGTTTACTTTGCATATTTTCACAGCATTATGTCTTATGGTATTCTGTTGTGGGGATCGGCAGCCGACGTAGATTCAATTTTTATTCTACAAAAAAGGGCAATCCGCGCAATATATAATATGGGTCCTCGCGAGTCTCTTAGAACTTTGTTTAAAGATATCAATATACTTACATTGCCGTCACTCTATATCTTTGAAAATATTTTATACGTCCGTAAAAATCTGCATAAGTTTTATATAAAAAGCGATTTTCACAATATAAATACACGACATAAACATAAAATTGTAGTGCCCAAATTTAGATTAGCTAAAACAAATAAGTCATTCCTTGGAAATTGTGTTCGCTTTTATAATAAGCTGCCCAAATCTGTTACAGACCTTACTGAGGGAAAGTTTAAAGCCCATATTAAACAGATCCTAATTAAAAAAGCTTATTATAGGGCTAATGACTATGTTGACGACAGAGATGTCTGGTATTGATTCTTTCTGCACATGTGGCTTCCCTGGAACCTTATTGATGAAATATGGATTTATCTAATAACAAATCAAAATTTTATAGTGATAGTAATTATTTTTCGAATATATTAGCTTTTGATATATATTGTCTATATAATATATACTTTGACATATTAATTTTACTGACATATTCAATATGACATTTAAAGCTCTGGCGTTTAAAATGCCTTTCATTTTATATAATTTAGTTTCTTCTACATTTTGTAAATGTAACTTCGTCGACTTTATTAGTGCTATACATTAATTGTTATCAGCTTTCTATTGTGTTAGAGGCAATTGTCTGTTTTGTTATTGTGTGTATTTTACATTTAATTAGTCTACTTTGTTCGCACATACCTAGCTTATTACCATGTAATAACAAAATTGTAGTATAACTTTTTTTGAAAAGAGTATATCCATGGAGTTTCTTGCCGGCTCTTCTCCATAGGACCGACTTTTCCGAACCGTGCACTTAGCTTGACTTTTCGTAAGAGCCTATTAGGGCCTATATGAAATAAAAAATTTGAGTTTGAGTTTTTGAGTTTGAGAGCTTCATCAATACTTCAGTCTAGGCGGATGCAGCTTAATATCGGTATTTTACTCGGAACTGCTCTCATCTGACTTTCGCTTCTCAATGACTGGACCCGATATCTTATAAGATTAGACCGCATGTTGCGCTGCATGCAGCGCCAGTAAATCGATATGTAATTTAATTATATTTAGCTAGAAAGTGTGCCTCAGTGTATCTTTGTTTAGGTTCCAACCGAAACGAGTTTCCCGTCGTACGTCCCGCGTGCCGCACTCACTATACCGCATGAGCTCCTTCACCTCGCGCCCTCTACTATACCAGGTATGTTACATATCGTTTGAACTTAATACTAAAGTGAGAAGCTATATATATATATATATATATAGTATGAATACTTATTTGAATAATTGGAATCATTTGAGGTTACGGCAAAACTTTTTTGTTTATTAGTTTTATTATTACAATTTTTATTTTTATTCTTATCCGATTCCTCAACTGACTCCAACAAGTCCGCTCTATTATTTAAAAAAATAAAAAATTGGGATAGCGTCGGTGCCTCTGATAATGTGGTTCTATGTTCTTCCCAGTAGAAGTACGTATTAGAATCTAACTTTTGTGCCATTATATAGATAATCAAGGTGTCCCAGTGTTGTGTAGGTTGATCTAAAATTGTTAAAGATCTAAGATTTTTTGTGGTTACGTCAACTAAATAACGCACTGCTTTGCTGGACTCCTTTTGTACCTGTTCAATATTAAATAAATTTTGCACATGGTTGTTCACTAATAGACGATTATTATTATAGCGTTTTGATAATAAATCCCACGCGGTACTATAGTTGTCTGTATTAAAGTCTAAACTACGAATAATTAATGCAGCAGCACCTTTCAATGAGGCCCTAAGGTAATGAAATTTACTTATGTCGTCTAATAACTTATTTTTATGTATTAGTGAATCAAACGTGTCTCTAAACTCAAGCCAATGCTGATAACAACCATCAAAATGTGGTAAACTGATTTGCGGTAATTTAACAATACTATGTTTAGAATGTGTGATGTCATCTGTGGCTAGCACGGAACTCACCGGAATGCTGGCTTTTCGCTCGTTATGACGTCGCAACAAATCACGTGCTGAAGACACCAAGGTGAAGTACTGGGTTTCAAAAGACTCGCGCTCTTTGGTTGCCTCGTCGGGGTCTTCCAACAGCACCATCGACCACAGCGAGCGACACCCGCGACCGTAAACAATTATAATACGCGCCCAACCACCACCACACCACCACCAACCATGCCGACTACTAAAGTAGTCGGCATGGTTGGTGCAGTGGCTGATACGGTCGGCTGCTGTGCTCCGGGTCGTGGGTTCGATTCCCACACGGACCAAATATTTGTATGATCTGCAGGTAGTTGTTCCGGGTCTGGGTGTATTGTATGTGGAATTCATGTCTGTAAAACGCACCCACGACACAGGAGAAATCCTAGTGTGGGGCAAAGTTTAAAAAAAAAAAATTAAACGATACAAAAATAACTAAATAAATAAAATACGGACCTGACGGAAAAACAAAAATCAATACACGCGATTTAATCTGTTTTGTTATAATAAATATTTTTAATTTCTATTTTATTATTATAATATTAGATTATGTTTTCATTTCGGCCGAATGAAATCCACTGCTGGACACAGGCCTCCCCCAAAGATCACCACAACGACCGATATGGTGTGTTGTGTGCTCATTGGGGGGTCTTGCCATAATCGCTACGCTTGGCAGGCGGGTTGGTGATCGCAGTTGAGTTGTTAATGTACTCGAAGGACACTGTTGCCCATCCTCCGGTTCATCCCTTAGTCGACTTTTACGACACCCACGAGATGAACGGCATTATTCATTAATCAAATATTAATTTAAAAAATATGTTAATAATTGACATTAATATTTATTGATATTAATATTAATTGATGTTTTATGACATTTGTATAATTGATATTTTTTGACGTTTGTATAATTGAACTTTTTTGACATTTGTATAATTGACATTTCTTTTTTTCATTATTATGAATTAGGTACTACATCTGTAATTAATTATTATACAACTTTATTTATTCACATTGTAAATGTGAATGTGATGTAGCTATTTGAGTCCGATTGTTGGCACCAGCATGTTAGTTATAGATAGCCTATATCTACACTATTCTCACATATAGATTGCCATAAAAAACAATGTATTCATTGTGATTTTTAAAACATACACAATTTGGAAAAAGACCGTACCCTGAGTTTCTTTCGGCATTCCTTCTCAGAGGTTGTCATGTAGTGAAATGCCGTTGTTTCAATATAATGTGTAAAAGTGTCTCATCATCATCATCATTTCGGCCGAATGGAGTCCACTGCTGGTCACAGGCTTCCCCCAAAGATCACCTTGTGGTGAAAACCGATATGGATGTGTTGTGGGCTCATTGGGGGGTTTTGCGATAATCGCCACGCTTGGCAGGCGGGTTGGCTATCGCAGTTGAGTTGTTAATGTACTCGAAGGACGCAGCTGCTCATCCTCTGGCTAATCCCTTTGTCGACTTTTACGACACCCATGGGAGGAGATGGGGTGGTGGCATTCTGAGCCGGCACCACACGGCCATACAACATCCACTACTGAACAAAGGCCTCCGCGACTTCCACAACTGTGTCATCACATTGGGGGGAATAGCCAGTACTCACCACGCTTGGCAGGCGGGTTGGTGAGCGCAGAATGGCTACTGGTCCATAGAAAGACGCTGCTGCCCATCCCTCTGAAGTTAGAGTCCCTTAGTCGCCTTTTACGACCTTCACGGGAGGCGATGGAGTGGTGCTATATTCTTAATCCGGACACCACACGGATAAACTAACAATATTATCAGCCTATTTCTACACACCACGGAATGGAATCGTTTATTGAACAATTAGGTCCCAACGGACGCACACGCATTACACCGATACGACGGAGGATATTTCACAGCATAACACCCTCTGAGAAAAACGTCGAAAATAACTCACGGTTAGGACTTTTTTAACTTGGTATACGTTATAACAATATTGTCGAATACATTGTTTTCATGTAAGAACAAAATTCTCAATTATAGCCACCACTTACCACACTCAGGCGCAGGTCTGGGTGTGTTCAGCACGCTGCAACTGCCGCGCGGTGTTCGCTTCGGTCCGTACCGCGGACAGCGCACACAACAAGTGACTTCTATGTATTGTTGGCAGGTAACACATTTAATTTTAGTAATTTCCATACCACTATCACGGCCTTCTGTGATCAAAAGATCTGGTCTTGCTTGCTCATCACCTATAACATCAGTTCTCTTGGTAAACAGCCATTGAAAGCAATCCCTAGTTTCGCCGCTCTGGTTATATGTAAGAAATCTGTCCTGGTTGTAGCCAAAGTCTGTCTCCCAAATATTTTCATTTAAACTCTACAGAATTTCGCTGTGTTCTCACAAACAATATTCACGTAGACACTAGGGGATACACGCTACGGTGGCCACAATATAAACTATTCTCAATTAATCAATGTCAGTATTTTGTAGAAGATAGTTTTTTCTGGTTTAAAATTCACATAGAGGTAGGTACAGGGTATACTGTCAATTATGTCACATACTTAGTTATTAATAATGAATTTAACTTTGTTTATTTAATACCAGCTTGTCAAAATAATGTCTAGTAGAATGATGTCAATAAATTTCCAATAAATCATACATTCATTTGTGATATGACAGATTTGATAATAGATCTCCTCCAGTACCAACATCCAATACCCCGGTGTATAACACAGGGTAATGGGATGGTGCGGAGCAGAGTCGGAGTAGCTCTTTCAATAACATTGGTTTTCCAAGATATACGATCGTAAGAACGCGCGGTCGCACGTGGTGGACGCGGCGGACGGCGCCCGCTCCAACTGGATGCGCTACGTCAACTGCGCACCACACTGGCGAGAGCAGAACCTGCTCGCGTACCAGTACAGAGGACAAGTGTACTATCGGTGAGTTGCCTACATCCTTAAATAATTCTTGAAAACGCGGATCCCCCGAAGTCTCAGGCCCATACCCGCCGCGGTCGTTCTTCATGCGGGATCAGCTCTCCCAATCACACTCTGCGGTCTCCTTCTGCAGCATGCGATCTCACAGAAGGAGACGACTGCACTCCAATTTTCATACTCTGCCAGCAAAAGTGACACTTCTGCCGGGCAGAGGGAGAACTTGCCCGATCTGATCGACCAGGATCCGCTGCTCGGCAACCGACGCAGTGCACTCTTCGAGTGTATCCTGGTCGCTTCTACAGTGGTGGCACTGTGCCGTGACCTCGCGTCCTATCCTCCGCAGTAACGCACCGAAACCGATAAATATTTACGTCAGGCGGTAGGTGACACGCTAGCTTCTTTTGAGCCGCCAGGCTCCGAAAAACGACAGGACGGCCTTGACGACGCGCTTGGCCGCAAACTGCAACCTAAGGAGCTCTCACCACTTCTCAAATACGCACCACCGGGTCAGCCATGCCAGCCTATCGAACACCCCTGGAGGCGCGCTTTCATCGCTCTGGCGGAGAGAGCGTGCCTGGTCGTAGACTCGTGCATCTGTCTCTGCCAGGATGTCTAAAGGCGGAAAGTGCGCGAGGTGTGTTGCCGCCTCATAAGGTACCGTTTGGTAGCGTCGTGCGATCCGTAGCCACTCTACGCCGCACACAGTGAAGTTAGCCGCCTGACAGTCGAGATGACTCTGCTGGTGCTCTGAAAAGGGCCATGGATCACACCACTCCCGTAGAGGCCACGAAATTCTTCTCTCGGTCCCCCGAGATCATGAAGGATACCTTTTTTTTCATGGTACTTCCTTCACCCCGAGGAAGGGCGAAGGGGTATGCCGGACTCCTACCGGCTAAAACCACTGGAGCGGTCATCTTCGGCCTACCGAAGGGGGGCTCTAGGTCCTCGTAAGATCACACTAGAGCCGCCCATTGGTGCCACGCCTTTAGGCACATCACGGAGGGGATGACTGTAAAGCGGTCACCCCCTCTAGCGGAGGGAAAGCGACTGTAAAAAGGTCGCCCCCCCAGGCACTTCTCAGGGAGGATTGTAAAGGATCCCCCCAAGCCTCGCTTTGCGCTGTGCTGCGCACACGGCGACACGTGACCACGTGCGCGCCACCGTCTTCCCGGGGGTCGCTCGGTGTGAGAACGCAGACTCCCCATCATGAAGGATACCTACTGATCATGAACGCACTGCCAAAAAATACCTCTCCTACCTATCTAAGGGTGAGATTCAGAAACGAGTCTAAGCGTGAACTTACGCTTCCATCTGTCAAAATGCACTAACTTACACTCATAATTAAATAATATTTTTTTACCCGATCACTTGACAACTGGTGTCGCCTTATGTGGTTGCAGCTTTGTGTGACGCACACAGCACAATAGAGTAGTAACTTT
Organism: Diloba caeruleocephala; assembly: GCA_947459985.1. Classification (NCBI taxonomy): domain Eukaryota; kingdom Metazoa; phylum Arthropoda; class Insecta; order Lepidoptera; family Noctuidae; genus Diloba; species Diloba caeruleocephala. Next base: position 3,354,339 of record OX381633.1, on the reverse strand, counting down.
ATATAAATGTATTCTATAATATACATATTAAGCATACTACGAGGTATCGCTGAAAATCAGGGCCGCACCGCTAACTGCGATGTGGCTTTAGGCTGCGCAATGTCTCTTTTTGATCGGTATTGCGACGCACACCACTAACCATTAACTTTATTTCATGTGAGGTATATATTAGTGTTATATTATAATACATTTATTCTTCCAGCTATCTTCATATTGCATGGTTTGTTGTATGTTGATGTCTCAATATGTTTGTTAATGGTTTGTTTTTATATTATTTTGCTTTATCTACACAATTTATGCTTTCTGTTTTTTTTTTTTTAAATTTATTTCTTGACCATGGATATTATGCTTTCTGTGAGTGATGTGTTGCCCTATCTATCCAAATAAATTTATTTTCTTTCTTTCTTTCTTCCAGTCGGAATTAGGGAAATTCTATTCTTAAATCTGTCCCTAATTCGTAGACGGCCTCCTATTGTTCGTAAAGAATATCCAACCTAACATTGCAGTACAATAAAAATAATTCCTCGCTTCACGGAACTGATGGTGTTCTACGGCAGCGAGTTCGCGGACGCACTACACGTAAACCTTAGCAAGTACATCCCGCCACCTGGATATGCGCAGAAATTCAGTAAGTATACATTTTTACTTTTTCTTTTAGCGTTACTCCAGCTAGCAATGAGATGTGTTTTTGTGAACTACTGTCTGTCTGTCTAAATCAGGGTTTATAATAAATCACTGCGAAAGAACACGAACAAGTAAGGTTCAATATGCAGGCAACTAATCAAAATACACGCATGGACATATTTAGAGGAACGTAAAAAGAACGCTGAACAATAATTCATCATCATCATTTCGGCCGAATGAAGTCCACTGCTGGACACAGGCCTCCCCCAAAGATCACCACAACGACCGATATGGGTGTGTTGTGGGCTCATTGGGGGGTTTTGCCATAATCGCCACGCTTGGCAGACGGGTTGGCGATCGCAGTTGATTTGTTAATGTAATCGAAGGAAGCTGCTGCCCATCCTCCGGCTAATCCCATAGTCGACTTTTACGACACCCACGGGAGGAAATGGGGTGGTGGTATTCTGAACCGGCACCAGACGGCTAATATTAAAATAATTAATATGTCCTTATTACTTACTGGCCATCTATGTAAGTTTATATTTGAAAAAAGAAGGATTTAGCTATCTTTTACTTCAGAGTCCCATTTTTTTTTGCTGTGTTAATTTAATTAATGCGCATCGTAAACAGATTTTTACAGTTTTTGAAAATTTCCATTTAGTTTTTAATTTTTACGTCGATAATAATTTATTGTTGTCGTGTTACGTAAACATAATTTCATAAATTCAAGTATTACTCAGCGCAGCTCAAGTCTCGCGAGCTGTAGTTTTAGTTAATAACTAGCAGGGGTCCGCGGTTTCACCCACCGTTTAATTTAAAAGAAATTGGATTATTTATAAATAATTTAGAGTAATTATTGTGAATATGTAACAAAATTGACAATAGAAAGAAATAAAACAAAGTGAGAAAACATTATGTACAATATATACTTGTATATATGTAAGACATAATTAAATAATTAGAATAAACAAACAGATGATGTGATAAGACATGATTATGATGAATAAAATTTGTAAAATTTATGTAGGCAATCTAAGCAAGAAAACTTAGTACGTAGTTTAAAAAGGGAAGGGTAACATAAAAAAGGAACAGTGGTTTGTAAAAACAAAAACAAAAAAAATAAAGTAAATCTGTATAGTATTAAATTATTTAAGTCAATAGTACTAATTACTAATTAGAATTAAATAAATAATGTGTAGTAATCAGATCGTGTCGTCGTGTCCTTGCTGTCAGTGCACACATGTAATGTGTGAGCATTGTAAAATAATATACGAGATGACAGATGTAAAAGAAAAAATATTGCAACAGTGTTTAGCTACAAAAAGTCCCCGACCGCCATGTCGGGGGACACTCAGCCGAACAAGTAATTTAGAGTACTTCGGCATAAACACTTGACATAGGGTAATATATATTGGACTTCATGGGTTTTAATATTTTTGTGTGGAACCCTAATTATTTTTCCAAAACATAAATAGCCTATGTTATACCTTATATCATCAACTAACTGCCAGTGAAAGTACCGTCAAAATAGGTCCAGCCGTTTCGGAGATCAGCGGTTGTGACGAAGTCATCCTTAATCTTCATTTCAATCAACCTCTTTCATGACTTCATACCTTTTATCTCCATCCCTGCCCACCTCATGATTCATTCTTTATTCAAATCATAATTCGAATTTAGTATACGTTGTTGAATCGTTCTTCATATTTTGATCATGATCACGTTACATTCGATTCTGAACGCTTAACACTAGTGGTTCGACACACAGCTGTCGCTCTGATATAGTCTCCCTGCAATATTACAATTACTTGTATATTATATTGTTATAAAAATAAATGTGAGCGTGTTGCAAGTGGTTTTTTGTAAAAATTAACTTTTCTTTTTATTCTAAAATCTCTGATTTTAGATTTAATTTTATTTGTTTTATTTTACCTGCGCCCGTTGAGTGAGCAGAAATTAAAATTATTTCCTTTCTTTTCTTTCTTTCTTAATTCTAATTTTTATTATTCTATATTTTTTTGCAATCCTCTAAATATGTGTGTGAGTGTATATGCATGCACTGCGCAGGCAACTTTTATTTTTTATTGAATGAGGTAAGCACTACAACCGAAGCAGGCATCTCATTATGCGAACAAATCTACCATAACACGTTGTGGACTCTGAGGACCATCCACATTACGAAATTCGTGTCACGTATCAGCACCAACTGCCGTAGATATACAACTTTCAAAAAAACATTGTTCGCGGTATTGGGTTATTCGAAGGGCCACTCCAGCCGCATTTTAACTAAAGCTGACAGGTTTTGGCCCAACTGTTGGCTACAAAGTAGTGTGGTAGATGTTTGCGCTCAATGAGTGTTTTTGATATTAGAGCCGATGAACATAACGCGCTCAGAGAAGTAACTTAAGCGGCCGACATATTTGTGGAAGGAAGAGAGGGAGTAGGGAAGTGGGGGCGTCTGGAATTTTGTGAGTCAAGACTGCCCGTTTCGAGTTGCAGTATACTACTGGCTAGGCACTGGCACAAAACCGTCATGACAGCAGTTGGAAAGCCTGTCTACAGTAGTAGTGTACGTTTACGAGCTGATATGATACTAAGGTATATCTACTTATACGGTCCAGACACTATCCTGTGGAAACTCGACCAACAGTGCTCATTTATGCATATTTGTAATTATAGGTGCTCCTGTTCCGAAAATAGCTATAAAAAAAGATATAAAGGAAGATACAATTTCCACCGAGCAAAAGAAAAATGGACACGCAGACGCGAAGGTTATCGATAAAACTAAAAGTTGTACGTATGAAGCTAACACCAAAAACAACGAACTTAAAATAAGTGATCCTATTTCAAAACCAAAAATTCATAGTAATAATCATACAATAGATAATAAAAATAATTCAATAGATACATATCTCGTCGAAAATGTTGACAATGATTATAAAAGTATTAACGGTCATGATATAAAAAAGAGTAGTTTGAGTCATAGCAGTTCACGTAAGGTAGAAAAATCTTATAAATGTGATATATGTCAGAAAAAATTTACAAAAAAATATTTTAAAATACATATTCGTACACACACTGGTGAAAAACCATATAAATGTGATACATGTCAGAGTAGTTTTAATTATGCAGATAGTTTAAAAAACCATATTCGTACACACTCTGGTGAAAAACCACATAAATGTGATATATGTAATAAAAGTTTTAATCAAACAAATTGTTTGAGAAATCATATTCGTACACACACTGGTGAAAAGCCATATAAATGTGATATATGTAATAAAAGTTTTAATCAAACAAGTAATTTTAAGTATCATATTCGTACACACACTGGTGAAAAGCCATATAAATGTGATATATGTAATAAAAGTTTTAATTTAACAAATAATTTGAGAGATCATATTCGTACACACACAGGTGAAAAACCATATAAATGTGATATATGTCAGAGTAGTTTTATTAGAAAATATCATTTAAAATTACATATTCGTACACACACTGGCGAAAAACCATTTAAATGTGATATATGTCAGAGCAGTTTTACTCAAAAAGGCCAATTAAAAATACATGGTCGTACACACTCAGGTGAAAAACCATTTAAATGCGATATATGTCAGAGCAGCTTTACTCAAAAATATAATTTAAAAACACATGTTCGCACACATTCAGGTGAAAAACCATATAAATGTGATATATGTCAGAGTAGTTTTATTAGAAAATATCATTTAAAATTACATATTCGTACACACACTGGCGAAAAACCATTTAAATGTGATATATGCCAGAGCAGTTTTAAACAAAAAGGTCAATTAAAAACACATGTTCGTACACACTAAAAACCATTTAAATGTGATATATGTCAGAGAAGTTTTGGTTATGTCAGTAGTTATAAAACCCATTTACGTAGACATAAGAGCAAAAATGACAAAGTAGGATAATATCATAGTACTTTATTATCAGTTACATCATATAGAATAGTGGCCGTGCCGCGAAGCGTGAGGAACTGGAGTCGATTCATATGTCGGGGCAGAGTAACTCGATTTTTCTGCTTAGATGCTGTCCGTGGTTTGGAATTATGCTTTTTAACTACATCGAAACTATGAACGGTCATCGCAAATACTGCCATAATCACCAAGCTTGCCAGACTTGGATTAGTGATCACCAAATGTAGTTCCATTGGAACAATTCTTTTTTTTTTTACAGAACGGTTAGAATTCGTAATCTTAGTTTCTGAACGAGGGTTAGCACATCGATCAGCCATTCACAATGGTTGAATGGTAAGTCAACCAATGCGCGGCTTATTACAACACGTGTGGATGCTGCGAGCCGCAAAAATAGCGCCGCGACTCGTTTTTTCACTGAAATTCCGATTGAATCCCGACGTGCGACGCTCGCCCCGCCCTGCCCTGAGGAGCAACATTAGCGATATGATATGTTGATACACTCTCATACCATTCAGCCATCGGCACGTGCTCATCTTGGCGTTGGGTTATCCATCCGTTACAGAGCTCCTGTAGCCACCTATAAAAAGATGTCAAAAAATTGAGAACCATACGACATCGCCGACATTTATTTTAGATATTTTTCATTTTTGGGTAATATTTGATCGTACAACGTTATACTTGACATTGGCTAAATTTTCTTGTCTATTTTTTCTTTTTTTTTTAAAACGTTGCCCCACACTAGGATTTCTCCAGTGTCGTGGGTGCGTTTACAGACATACATTTCACACACAATACACCCAGACCCGGAACAACTACCTGCAGATCATACAAATATTTGTTCCGTGCGGGAATCGAACCCGCGACCCAGAGCGCAGCAGTCGACTGTATCAACCACTGCACCAACCAATTATGGAAGTTACTCTACAGAAGCCATGATCTAGGGGAAGAAGAAGAAAAATTTATAATACATTTTGATAAATCGTCATTATTGGGTGTATCAAAGCCATAATATACACATTTTATTACAACAGCAAGTTTATTGTTGTATCAAGATGTTGTCTGCAATGAAAGTGCGCATTCATGGGATGCAAGATGATAACTGGGTTATAAAGGACCAAATCAACCAGTATCGGTGCCCGATAAAGGTTTATCAAAGTATTGGATTCGTCAAGAGGAAACAACTTGATAGAATCAGATACACGAAGAAGAAGAAAATGAAAAAGTTCCGCTTGTTTATGAAAGAGTGATCCTAACTTCTTAATCTGGACACCAAATAGAATATACAATGAAAATAAAAGAGTGAAAATGAAAGAGTGGGAGTAAGTAGGTGCTTGTACTTACGCGCGTTACTAAATGAAAAATTCACTTTGACGATTAACAACTAAGTTCATGGTGTGAAGACTCCCGTCTCACGCTGATTAACGACTAATATCAACCTTTTTTTTTTATTGATGTCCAGTGGAAATTCTACATGGAACTTCCTTCATTCCGGGGAAGGGCGAAGGGGTATGCCAGGCTCCTACGGGCTAAAACTGGAGCGGTCATCTTCGGCACCGAAGGGGGGCTCCAGGTCTTCGTAAGATCACACTAGACCCGCCCATTGGTGCCACGCCTTTAGGCACATCTCGGAAGGGATGACTGTAAAGCGGTCACCCCCTCTAGCGGATGGAAGGCAACTGTAAAAAAAATGTCGCCCCCCATGCACTTCTCGGGGAGGATTGTAAAGGATCCCCCCAAGCCTCGCTTTGCGCTGTGCTGCGAACACGGCGGCACGTGACCACGTCCGCGCCACCGTCTTCCCGGGCGTCGCTCGGTACTAACAACGTCCTAGAAACCACTCTCATAATTTTTTTCATAACGGGCCATAGGGGGTGTGTCTCATAACACTTTAATAACCTTTACAAGATGTAATTTCACTACACTTTAATTGTGTATTGACATTGACACACATTGAATTAAAGGACAGAAAAAAGATGTCATTTTATGATTGTAATTTATATTATACTAGCTGAGAACCGCGGTTTCAGCCGCGTTTAATTCAAAAGAAATTTAGAGTACTTCAACATAGAATATATATATTGGATTTCAAGGGTTTTATTTTTTTACGCGGAACGCTAATTATTGTTCCATAATAAAAGTAGCCTAAGTTATTCCTTATAACATCAGCTATCTGCCAGTGACGGTCCCGTCAAAATCGGTCCAGCCGTTTCGGAGATTACCCGGAACAAACAGACAGACAGACATACAGACAGACGGACAGACAGACAGACAATTTTTTTTAAAATAGTGTTTTTGTTATATGTAACGTACAGACTTTAATATGCATTTAGTAAAAAGCTGTTATTTTGACATTACAAACAGACACTTCAATTTTATTTATTTGTATAGATTATAATCATGTATGAATTTAGTTCAATTATGTAATTATATTTAAAAATTTAACATTATTATTTAATTATAAGATTGAATATTTGACTATTTTATATTAATTAATAACTACATTAAATTTAAATAAATTCAGTTAATTAATTTTATTAAACTGAATTGAATATTTTTTTATAGGGTCTTACTTTAATAATGGAAAATATTTTAAGGCTAGGCTCTATGAATGGTATAGAATTCATTTTAAATTCAAGTATCGGTTTAACTGATAATAAATAAATTAATATTTAAATACTCGACTAGCGAAAGGTTTACTCTGTATTATTTTATAAAATAAAGGTTGATGTTATGGTTATTTTTTGTTGCTAAATTGCATCATTGCAAGCAATAGATTCACCTGCTAAAATATTTTCCATTATTAAAGTAAGACCCTATAAACTGGGAATTGATATATAATATGAAACGTAATTTTTTTTATTTTTTTTTTATTTTTTGTTAAGGTTAGCCTACAATTGTTTACACAATACATTTACATAAATTAGTTCATAGTACATTCATAAGTGCAACAATTACTTACAGGCTAACACCACATGCGCCATTTATGGTTATACATATTATGTTATTAAGGATTTACCATTATTTAAAATTTGATAATAATACAAAAAAACAAATTCATTAAAAGTAATCAATCATAAATAAATTAGTGACAATACGATTATAAAAGTAACAAGATAAAATAAAATATCTTATTATTTAGCTCAATTGCTTATAAAATTAAATAGCATTCAAATTTTCTGTGGGCAATAATGATCATTGGGTTTGAGAATAGTTTTTAATTATTATGTTATAAAATTTTCCAATGTCGTCATGGTGTACGTCGATCAAGTCACTGCACTATATAGTAATTGTGTGTAAAATCTCTGTAATTTTCACTTTAAAAAAAATGATATGCTATTGATTCTGATGAATGTGATGGCCAAACTATTTTATACCTATATGTGGTTGATGAAACGCTAATATACGTGTAACAACCGAAACTGTACGCAGTCAAAAGGATAACATGTACTTACTTACTTCAACATTCATCAACATTGTAATCTCAATTATTTAAAAAAAGTATCCATGGAGTTTTTTGCCGGCTCTTCTCAACGAGATCAACTATTTGGAACCGTGCAACTTAGAAACTTCTGACGTTTCATAAGTGCCAATATTTGGTTTATTTGAAATAAAAACCTTTACTTTGACTTACATTTACTTGAATAAACATTTCGGATAATATTATTGGATATATAACGTTCACTTATTTGATCGATAGTCATTTTTACACATAAAAATCTTTTGTTTTAACCTTTTTTTAGATATACTGATCATTAACATGAGTTTAAATATGGGTGCATATTATACTTATATTTTCTCTAATTTCAATCATACATACGTATACATATACGTACTTCATTCCCGCTGGTTCAACTGGGTTTTGGCGGTCGAAATTCTTTCCTTTACCTAATGTGGTAGGGCGAAACACTGTCACAGTAAATTAAGTGGCCCGCTCAAAGCACTGCCTGCATTTACAATAAAATATCGGCTCTGCAAAAATTCTCACTATACATTCCGGCAGAGATATTGCATGCATCCTGCAGGTGCTTTGAGTCGGCCCCTTTAAGGCGCAGCTCGGGTGGCCCTTGGGCCATGTCCTCGGTGTCGACCATGGCCTTCGCTAAGGCAGACAGCCAACGATCACACCTAGTTACTGCTGTGAGATCACGGCGCTGGAGAACCCAAGCAGGGCACTGCTGGAGAGTGTGCTGCAACGTGTCTTCGCTGCAGCCGCATTGGTGGCAAATGGGTGGCGCCTCCCTCCTCGCCACTGTGTATAGGTATTTGCCGAAGCAGCCTTGCTCTGACAACACTTGCACCAGTTGGGAAGCCGACACATACCGCTGCCTCCGCAACCACTCCTCTAGAAATAGCTAGACACCCCTTACATGTCTTAGCTGCCAGTTAGGTCTTATCACTGGCACCAGGCGTCTCTAGCCTCCCCTTCTACTGGCTCGTTCCAATTCACCGGGCCTCTACGCAAACCAATACCTCTTCAGGCAGAGGGCGAGTGCCACTCTCAGCCCAAACGGCCGCTCCTTGCCAATAAATTTCGGCGAACACCCGTGCCTTCAGGTCGCCCGTAGGGGTTTCTGCAAGCGCGCGTGTAGCCTCAGCAGATACCGTGCGGTATCTACGTGTCAACCTGACTGCCATAACTGCTTGCGGTCTCCGCAACAGAGCCTTGTTCTGGGCAGTCGGGGATACCGCGCACACTGGAGCGTCTAAAGCACTATCGAGCGGCCAGCCTCTCTATAAACCATCGGCAGCCCGTGCTGAGTCCACCCAGGTTCAGCAGCAGCAACAGGGCAGATGCAGTACCAATCAGCTTCGGGACAAGCTTTTCCAGCACCATCCGGAGCCCGAGTGTAACAGTGCGGCCGATGACAGCTGAGCGTGCCGCTTTCTCTTTCACTCCCCTGGTGGTACGAGGGTGTCCTCAGCGCAGCAGATACTCTGCCTGGGCATTGTTTAGCCACCACTCCAACCGTAAGTCAAAATGCATGCGTGTTGACCAACACGCAATGAGCAGGCGTGTTGATCAATAGTCGTTCCTACTCTGTATAAGAAGAGGCCTTTGTCCTGCAGTGCGACAGTAGCCTGTGAGTGTATGCAGTAAAGAAAAAAGGAATCTAGTGGCGCTGTAGTCATCTGTGTTTATCTAAATAAATTATTTAATGGAGACGGTGCGGCTCACGTTACTGACAAATGAACGTAATAGGTATATATTATAGGTATTATACCTTTTTTTTATTGATGTCCAGTGTAAATCTACATGGAACTTCCTTCACCCCGGGGAAGGGCGAAGGGGTATGCCGGACTCCTACCGGCTAAAACCACTGGAGCGGTCATCTTCGGCACCGAAGGGGGCTTCAGGTCCTCGTAAGATCACACTAGAGCCGCCCATTGGTACCACGCACATCTCGGAAGGGATGACTGTAAAGCGGTCACCCCCTCTAGCGGAGGGAAGGCAACTGTAAAAAGGTCGCCCCCCTAGGCACTTCTCGGGGAGGGTTGTAAAGGATCCCCCCAAGCCTCGCTTTGCGCTGTGCTGCGCACACGGTGGCACGTGACCACGTGCGCGCCACCGTCTTCCCGGGGAGGTATATATACCTAGTCGCGTTTCATTTTGAAGAGAAACAATTTGTGCTAAAGTATTTGTTTTGCAGTTTTCCGTTTATTATTTCAATGTGATCTCATTTACGTGTCTATGAAACCGTTTTGTATTTGTATCTGCGACACGTATGTAATTTTTTTTTTTATTGGTGCCCAGTGGAAGTTCTTCATGAACTTCCTTCGCCCCGGGGAAGGGCGAAGGGGTATGCCGGACTCCTACCGGCTAAAACCACAGGAACGGTCATCTTCGGCACCTAGGGGAGGCTCCATGTCCTCGTATGATCACACTAGAGACGTATGTAATACCTACCAATGGTTAATGTACCAACCATGCGTGGTGACTAGTGTGCTTGCTGGACAGCGCATCTAATATTGCAGCCGCCATTGTTATTCCTAATATTAGCGTCAATGCACCGAAAGTAACGATTTTTTTTGTTACATTTAATATGAGCCTCTATGGCTAAAGTCTATGAGACGTAATTATTGTATTTGTGAGACTTTATTTTGTTCGAATTTTATAGAATAAAGGCTAAACGTATATTTCAGTCAGCAGCAATCACTTGAAATATTGTGCTCTTCAGATGTAGATAGTTTAGATTTTTTAAAAGTTATTTAAGACGTTTCGTTGGTGTTGTTAACTTTTGAATATTGGACCTGATAATGTAATAATTTACCTACTAGCCATGTCATTGGGTATTATTGGTATTGCCCATCGTTTTTAACGCTCCAAAAGTGATTTATTATGTATATTGAATAATAATCCTGAAAACGTAAGATATAAATTTCTAATTTAATTTGATTTATATTAATGTTAATTTTACGTAACTTGTTTCTTATTTTTGTAATTTCATACGTTTGACTCGCAGTGCTTGAAATAAAATATATTTCGATTAAGTAAGGTTTTTATTTTTCTTCAATGACGCCTCAAGTTTGGTGCACACATATCAGCTCGGCAACGGATCGGCATAGCCTCACCCATTGCCTCGGCGTCAACCAGGCATCAACCGTACGGAGGCACGTAAACGGAGCGATTCAGTACCTCCTTCCGGACGCCGCGCTTACGGCTTGGCGACCGGTGGTTAACGTCTAAGCGGCACTTGAGTATACTTCCGATAAATTATTATTATCCTTCTGAAAGTTATTTTTATAAAATCAATGGCGAAAAACAAGAAATTTAACAAAACTCGCGTCGTTGAGCCTGGCACTTGCGTTGTGAATGCAGCGTATAGAGTAAAGTGATAGTTGTAATGCGGTAGGGCAGACCCGCTGTGTCCTGTATTGACGCGCCGTTTAGCGTTTTCATACTAAACGTCTTCTTAGCAGACTGCCCACTTGCATTCAGTGCAAAAGAAGGGCGATCGATTAGTCCCATCGAATTACAGCCCTATCGCAATTGCCTCCTTGTGTACTCTCTACAGCTTAAAAAAAAAAAAAAAACGTTGCCCCACACTAGGATTTCTCCTGTGTCGTGGGTGCGTTTACAGACATGAATTCCACATACAATACACCCAGACCCGGAACAACTACCTGCAGATCATACAAATATTTGTTCCATGTGGGAATCGAACCCACGACCCGGAGCGCAGCAGCCGTCTGTATCAGCCACTGCACCAACCGTGCGGTCAGAGACATTAACATTGGCGTCCCACAAGGCTCGGTGCTGTCCCCAATATTATTCTAACTACATGCCAATTATATGCTGTCCATCGATGGCATTAATTGTTATGCAGACGACAGTACTGGGTACACTTATTACACGGGCCGTGCTAACATCCTTCGTAGTCGAGGAAAGCCACAAACAATGTGTCAAATCTCTATCTCTAATTGGGGACGACTAAACTTAGTCCACTTTAATCCCACAAAGATACACGTTTGCGCGTTCACTGCCAAGCAAACCTCATTTGCTGTAGATTCTCAATTCTAGAACATGTTTCTTAACAATGGTTACAGTATTGGGATCCTTAGTGTCGACATTTCCAGCACCGTCCAGTTTCGCACGCACTTAGTGATGATAAAGTCAAGTTGGCGTCCAAAAAACTCTGTGTACTGAACATGTCAAGACAGTACTTCTCATCGAGGTAAAAACTGCTACTTTATAAGCCGCAAGTTAGGCCCTATATACTACTGCTGCCATTTATGGGCGAGAGCACCTGAATACCATCTTTTATCTTCTGACTCGGTACAGAAAGGTGCAGTTAGGATTGTCGATTTTGCCTCCCTGTGTGGTTCTACCGCTTATACAATGGACAGTGTTTTAAAGAATTGTGCGATATGATACCAACGGCTTTTAACTACCATCACATCTCTCGCCATCGGTAGGGAGTTCACCCACATATCTTAGAGGAAAATGGTCTCGGTTTCAGAAGAACTTCCTGATTCCACGCAGATTGAGAAATCAGCTCTTTACGGAGATTTTCCCAAGAGACTACAGCATGGAGCTCTTCAAACAAGCCTGAAAAGATTATTACATGGCCGGCAATGCGCAAATGACTACTCTGGTGTTGGAAGCGTTTATAGGTTACGGTAACTGCTTACCATCAGGCGGGCTGTAGAGTTGTTTGGCACTTTTGTGGTATAAAAAAAAGTCGATTTTAAGATTAAAGAAATACTTTCACTCAGCAATAGCTAACTGGTGGTAGGTCGCTAATTGTAAAAGTTCTGCTAAGTAGGTACTAACGGTACCTCGCATTCGGGATGGAAAAATGATGTAATTATGTTTTCTCTTGATGGCCACTAACTGCTGACTCGTTTCTGAATCTCACCCTTACGCCCCTAATTTTGACAGATGGAACCGTAAGTTCACGCTTAAGACTCGTGTCTGAATCTCACCCTTAGACTCGTTTCTGATTTGATTCTCACCCTTAGACTCGTTTCTGAATCACAATCTAAATGTCAGGAAAGTCAGAGCTGCCAACTTAGCGCGTTCGGCGCTAGGTCTAGCGCTTTTTTCGTATCATTTTTGTGCTTTTTAGCGCCTACTGCTAAATCTAGCGCTTTTTGAAAGCTTTAAGCCGTAAAATGGAATGATTCATTTTAATCTCTTGCTTCAACTAAAATTAATGCATTTTCTACTAACAACACGAATATTACTTATGTTTGTTTTGATCTATGGCTGGAAATTCTCCGGTAGATAATCATTTTGCCGTTTGTAACTGCTAACTAAGCTACATTCTATTGCTTGTTCATACATTGGCAGATAATTTGTAGTTGGTACTGTAAAACTTTGGAATAAAGGACTCCAAAGATGCTGCTGGTGCGTGGCCTTAGAAATAAATACCTCGTTTCCAACAAGAGAGTTTTCATTACCACATTCTAATGCTTATCATCATTTCGGCCGAATGAAGTCCACTGCTGGACACAGGCCTCCCCCAAAGATGTCCACAACGACCGATATGGATGTGTTGTGGGCTCATTGGGGGGTTTTGCCATAATCGCCACGCTTGGCAGACGGGTTGGCGATCGCAGTTGAGTTGTTAAAGTACTCGAAGGACGCTGCTGCCCATCCTCCGGCTAATCCCTTAGTCGACTTTTACGACACCCATGGGAGGAGATGGGGTGGTGGCTTTCTGAACCGGCACCACACGGCATGCTGATTATAATGCTTATATTGAAAGAGTATTCAGCACCATGAACGTAGTAGAAACTTAGCTGCGAACTCCATTGGGCTTGCACGCAATAAATGCCATTTTATACATTCGCTAAGGAGTTGTTTTCAAAAAAGTAACTGCACAGAGAACAAACTTCCGAACAACACAAATGTGTTATGTAGAATCAAATCCATAGATAAATAATATAAATTCAAGTATTGAAACTGATCACGATGAACCTGAGACCTTAGGCCACCTATTTCGTCGTAAGCAAGCGTTGAACAAGTCCAAGAATCAGATAATGATTTGATCTCAGATTTGTTACGATTACATTAGTACCTACTCTATGTACAACTTAATAGACGGTTGATTTTTATTTCAAAATTATAAGATATTACTTTTTTATTTGATCATAATATTGTTTCAATGTATTTTATCTATTCGTTTTAGTGCTGTAGTAATAAATTTGTAGTGGACAACTCACGCAATAGTGTAAAATTTGGCACTAAATAAGCGCTTTTTCATCAGTGACTATTTAGCGGGATGTAACGCTTTTTTAAATGTCAGACAGCGCGTTTTTGCTTGAAAGATTTGGCAGCAGTAAGGTAATAAGGAGTGGTTACTTCATACTTGCACAGAGTATAATAAAGTATAATTACATTTGTTGCTTTGTGGTAGTGTTTTTTTACGAATCGTTATTAAAAATGTATTATTGTCATTATTGATAAATATTGTTACTACGCGGTTTTTACCATAGATAATATACTAATATAGGTATAGATGAGCCACTCTGGTAAATTACTGGGTGACGAAACAAGTGAAGCTTATTCTGCTGTGTCAAAGATGGCGCTAGCATTACAATTTACCGAAATAATTCACTAGAGGTCGCTTTCTCTTAATGGTTTAATTCAGTATTTCGTAAATATTAAAAAAGGAAATGTTTTAAATGAAAACAACTAAAATATTTAACATTACTTTATTTTTTACTCCTTTTTAAATAAAATGACCTAGCCTGTGCTTTCACAAGATCGTCTTGGTCGAAATTAATATGAAAACTTTGATTATATTTTTGTATATTTGCCGTAATTTGTCCAAGAGCTTTTGCCTTTTAATATCTGGTTCACACCTTTACACAAACTGTGTACGACAATATTAATTGCTAAATTAACAATGAATTTTTTAAGTACAGGCCTATGTTCTTCACATGTAATCATATTAAAATTAATATCTATATCAATGTAATACATGATCTTTTCTTGTGGCGAATCTCTCAAACATATTATAATAATTTCGTAAATTTTTCGTGTGATTTCTATGAACTCTTCTTTTGCATATATTAACGACCTTTTAGTGTAGTCCCTAAAGTATGTGTATGTAGCAGGGTCTATTTCATCATTAAAAAATATTGTTTTACATGATTTGAATATTTTGGATTGGCATTTTTTTAATATATACCCTGCGACATACCGTTTTGATTCACGGTGTATAATATTATTTTGATCTTCGCTACAAGATGTATTCCATAATTTTTCTATTAATAAGTCAATATTAAAGTTAATATTTTCTTCTTGTGGAACACAGGCTGCTGTACTATTCAAAAGATGTGATAATGATTGCAAGCATTTATTATCATCTGCTTCACAGTTCGCGTTTACAGAGTGGGGTGAACTTAGGTTATTGACCAAAAGCGTTTTATATGCATTTATAAACTGAGCACAGGTTGGGTTCGTGTTTCGGACACCATTACTTCGGATACCACAAAAGAAATTTTCTAAAGGGTCCTGGTTAAAATTTCTTGTTAATAAACTAGACATACTATGTTCCCTTTGTAGTGTTCCCCACATTTCAATGAATGTTTCAATATTCCCCGCCCAATTCAAAGTTGATGGCACTTTTTCATATTTAACTTTTTCAGTGCCATCTCTAGTTTTTACTATTGTTTTAAATTGTATTGATTTTATAACAGGAAGAATTTCTTTCCAAAATTTTATATGTGGGGAAACATTTTTCAGGCACCCTGTAAATAAATTCCTTTTCTGTACCCGAATATGTGTGTCCATTGAAGGAATCAAATAGTTTATCGAACATTAGTAAAAAACTGGCTGTGTCTTGACACTCAGTGGGCAATATTTTGTGTCCTAAAAGAGAAAAGGTTGTATTAACATCAGTGTTCCAAAGATTCTTACAGTTTTCATATTAGTGAATACTTGAAGTGAACATAATAATTATCAGGTTTACTACCGAAATTAATAAATGCTAATTATTAGTGACATATTGTATTTTAAAGGAATAATGGGTGAATAAAAATATTTTTATTTTCTATTCAGCCACTTTTCAATAAACTAGTAGATTTCATCATCATATTAGCCAAAGGATGTCCACTGCTGAACAAAAGCCTCCCCAACAGATTTCCACAAAGTCCGGTTACATGCCACATTCATCTAATGACTCCTAGCGATCTTCACCAGAGCATCCGTCCATCTCGTCTGTGGATTTCATAAATAAAACTTTGTAAATATAAAAGATTGTATACAACAAACTTTATAAATAAATATATAAATTCAAAATCAAATATTGACTATCTTTGTTGGGAAGGAAAAGGATAAAGGCAAAATAAGTCCAGCGTTTATATTCTTTGCTTCCCAATCTGTATTTATTTATTTTATTTATTTATTTATATACTCTTTATTGTACACCACATAATACATACATAGAGATAAAAATTTAAAAAGATACATGTACAATGGGCGGTCTTATCGCACAGGGCGATCTCTTCCAGACAACCTTTGGATGGACAGGAAGAAAGGAGAGAGATATTGGGCTGTCAAGTGTACAATATATCATACACAATATTACTTAGACATAAAAATATAAAATACATAACAATATATACAATAAATATTATATATATAAAACGATGATAAAATATACTAATAAACATCAAATATAACTAGGATAGGAGAAGAAAAATTAGAGAGAAAGGTAATGCTCCTTCACCATTTTCTTAAAAATAGGTAGTGTTTGAGCACGTCTTACTTCAATAGGTAATGCATTCCACAAGCGAGCCGCTTGAATAGTAAATGAATTATCGAAGAAGGAAGTGGAATGCATACGTATACTTAATTTTAGATTTTCTGATGATCTCAAGAAACTAGAATGTGTCTCACAAATAAACTGAAAGCGTTCTTTAAGATAAAAAGGGGTAGAAGGTTTAAAGAGCACATTATAAAGCAAAGAAAGAATATGAGCGTTCCGGCGAAAGCGGATGGGAAGCCATTTGAGCTTAGTTCGAAATTCAGAAACGTGATCATATTTGCGTAGGCCAAATATAAATCTGATACAAAGATTAATAATAATATAATAAATAATGCATGCATGTCTTATGCCTGTAATACAGGCATAAGACTCCACTAGTGAATGTAGGCCTCTCAATGAAAATCACCACAACAGGCAGAAGGATTGGCAGCATGTAAGGATACTGGAGCTTGTCTTCTCAGTCATAAACTCTTAGTAGCCCTTTACAGTGGAAAAGGTGGCTTATTCTTTGCCAGGATTCATAAAAATAATTAATAGGTAAACTACTAACTTGATAGACTGGGCGTTTCATTAGCTTTAGATGAAGACCGACTCAAAATGAATTCATCCATAAGTAATGGTAGGTTAGCTGCCTGGCGAGAAGCTGAAACATTAAAAAGTTTGACATGAACATAAAATATACACTAATCTCCTGCTTCTCTCATGTCAGGACAAACAATATGAGAATAGCTTATCCCATAGTAAAAAAGATTAGCGTGTCAGCAAGTTAGTAGCGATGTTGACTGCCCAAGGTGTGCTGGATGAACACTTAGTATTGTCACTAATGGAGGTTCCTTTATTGTATCAAGCACTATCAGTGTGAGATTTTCCCATGCATCTTCACTAATAGATGCTAACCAATTGCATTTTCATATTGAAATAATGAAATATCTTTAGGAACATTAACTAAATTAAATCTACAATAACTATATAGGCTGATCACATCAATAAACTTCTATCACAAGTTAATGGGTTAAAACATTATCGGCCGAATACTAAAATGCCAGTTATTAAGTCACACTTTAACTATTAGAGAAACCCGTTTTGTTGCCAGGTGGCTCAAATGGTTAGTGGGGACATAATATTAACTGACATTTCAGTCCGTTAGTAAGTTAATTTATATTATAATTCTTACCAATATTTAATGTTGGGAATGCATTCCTCTTAAGTTTCTTACTAGGTGTGCGATAGCACAATTCAAAATGTTGGTCACAAAGTCTCACATTGTTATAAATATATTGTGCATCCCTTTTCTGCATTTCGGTATCTAAAACTCTTGTCCATAAATTAAACCTGTCTTGATTTTGATGCGGATTTGGGAAACGATGCAGAACAATGAAATAATAAGTTAGTGTTCATGTTACTTTACTTTAGTGGGAAGCTATTTTCAGAAAGTGGTTGTTGATTTACTCTATTACTTACCATCCGTTTCACATCCAAAATAACACTTCCAATACTTATTTGGCGACATTGTAACGCGATAATGTTACAAAACGATGTAGTTTTGTGAAATCTCACAGTCCAGTAAAGCAAAGCCAAGTCAAACAAACGTTTAGAATCAAGATCCAGTAAAGACGAGCCAGGGTCAAAGGAATAAGATATCAAACGAGTCCAGATAAAAGCCAAGTCACCAGAAAGAAATAAAATCACACGAAAATCACAGAGAGACAAACTAAACAACAAAGTTTCGAAAACTTGTGTCAACACCCGACATTTTTTGAATATTGATTTTTTTTTTTTTTTTAATTTATTTCTTGACACATGATGATGATGATACATTGTCCTTCAGTCGTATACATAGAAAATTAAAATTCACTTAAGGATACACAAAACATATTCTAATAAACATTATGACAATCAAATAACAATAGAGAAGAATAAAAAAATAAAAAAAAAACCATAACATTAAAATAATAAAATGAAAATTAGTCAATCGTCTAACACAGTAGGTATACTTGACTTATACTACTTAAATTTTCTTTATAGTATTACATATATAACTAAACAATGCCCTAAAATATTCTGGGTTAGCTAGTATATCTTCAACGCGGCGGGGTACACTTCCGAAACTATTACTATTACTAGTAGCACTTTGGTTACAAATGTCACTCAATTCACTTACTAATATTAAACGGTCAATTTTGAATGCAGGACAATGAAGCACAATGTGATTTAAATCGGCATCACCTTGATTACAATGAGAACATCTGCTATCTGCGATAATATGTAGCCTATTCAGGTGAGCTGGAGTTAAGCAGTGTCCCAACCGCATGCGTGATATTATTGTTATGAATTTTCTATTTATGTACTTGTATTTACAGAACCAAGGTTTCGTTGGCAAGTCCTTTTGTATTCGTTTATACCACTTGCCCTTCTTTTCTAAAGTTACATCCCAGTATTCCTTCCATAACTGCCTATTAGTTAACTTGAATTTATAATAAAAGTCAGTGAACGGAACTTGCAACGATTCCGAGTGGTCTTCATCAGGGGCTGAACGGGTTGCCTTATCTACCACTTCATTTCCATGTATGCCACAGTGTGAGGGCACCCACCAAAATTCTACATTTATATGTTTGTCGTCTTTTAATTGTAATAACATATTTCTAATTGTATAAATTAAGTAATTTGTTTTATAGGTTATGTTTACATTAGCTAATGCACACAGAACACTTTTTGCGTCTGTTATAATCACAATATTATTTACACTATTTACAGTACTATTTACATGAATTAATGAACAATATACAGCATAAGATTCTGCTGTAAATATGCTACAACTCGAATTTATCCTAATACATTTAGTGAAATTTTGTTGTGGGTCATAAAAGGCTGCTGTACAACTATCATTAGATTTAGAACCATCTGAATAAATGAAGTAATAATTAATTTTCCTGTCACTATATTCTAAAAAATCTGTTTTATTGTGGATAACATTGTCATAAATAATGATTGAGGAATCTACAAGAGCTTTAAAAGAATATGTATACAATGGCCAATTATCATATTTTTTTATGTTCTCAGAATTAGTTTTAACATAGTTATAAATTGTTACAATTTCAGGTAATGTTCCATGAACAAGAGACGATCCTGTGATAATATTGGATGGAATAGATTCAGAGACTATAGGATTTAATTCAAGGTTACTATGGAGAATACAATTATTTAAGGACAAAACTTTCAAATAAAATGTTTGAGCTAACTGTAATCTGCGTAAAGCCAGAGGGGGTATGCAAGTCTCTATCTCTAATGAATTAATAGGTGTGGATCGCATTGCCCCACATATTAATCTCAATCCCATGTTTTGAATTACATCCAATTTTCTTAAAAGGGTGTTGTTAGCATTCATATATGCTAAACTACTATAGTCAAAATGACTTCTAACTATACTTTTATATAGCATGGCCATTGTTTTTGGGTCAGAACCCCAGAAAGATCCTGCCAAGTGTCGTAGTAAATTGATGCCCTTTAGTGCATTTCTGCTTATGTGCTTAATGTGCTCATCAAATTTAAGCTTATCATCAATGACTACTCCTAAATATTTATGATGTTTTACTATTGGGATCTGGGTTGTATTATAAACAATATTAATGTTAGGTTTTACATTATAATGCTTACTGAAAATTAATACTGAACTTTTTCCAGGGCTAATGTCTAACTTAAGCTTATTATGATAGTAGTTATACAACTGCTTCAATGCTGTATCAACATTCTTTTGAGCAATATCTATATTTTGGTTTATGCTATACAAAAGCAAGTCATCAGCAAATTGTAGGACTTTAACATTGGATGTATCCACATACTTTAATATTTGAGATGTGTATAAATTGTATAGCAATGGAGATAAAGTGGCTCCTTGCATTGTTCCTTTATTTACAGACTTAGGCCCATACAATTTATTATTGTACTTCACAAATAGAGTTCTATTACTCATAAAATGGTAAAGCCATTTTAAAACATGGGCTGGTATGTCTATGTCATAAAGCACTTGGATGAGCTCTTCTATATTCACATTATCAAAAGCACCTTTCACATCTAAAAATACGCATATCATATTAGAATGACTTAATTTATCCTGTTTTATATCGGATATTAATGAAACAAAACTTTCAGAGCAACTCTTGCCTTTTCTAAAACCAAACTGTATAGGAGGAATTATGTTAGTAGACTCTGTTAAAAATTCTAATCTTAACTTTAACATATTCTCGAAAAGCTTACCCAGACATGAAGATAGTGAAATAGGTCTATATGAAGATGCATTATTAATTGGTTTGTCAGGTTTTAATACAGGAATGACACACTGAGTTTTCCAGGACTCTGGTATTACTAGTTCCTCCCATAGTCTATTATATATATTAAGCAATATGATTTGTGCATTCAAATGTAGTTTTTTAATTAACATGTATGGTATGTCGTCCAATCCAGGTGTAGTATCTTTTCTACTTTTTAAAGAAATTAACAATTCATCTAAGGTAAATTTTTTATTGAGAAATAGGTGAATATCCTTTTTATTTGTATTTTCAAATAGATAAGCTATCCTATCCTGATTTATTTCTGTTGTGTCTGCTAGATTATCTAAGAAATTAGGAATCCAGTCATCATCAAAGTTTTTGTTTACGTTACTATATCCAATTCTCTTGAATTTTTTAATGTAATTCCATATTCGAGAAATTGGTGTTAATCTGTTGAAACTACCACATAAGTTCTGCCAAGAAGCAGTTTTCTCCTCCTTCAATATTATTTTCTTTGCAGCATCCAACTTTTTATATTTGATCCAATTGTCTATTGTAGGCTGAGAAAAGTAATCCTTTAGTGCACATTTTGAATTATTTACAGCATCAGTACATTTTTGGTTCCACCATGGTACTGGTTTCCTTGATAGGATAGCATTTAATTTCCTTTTTACTTTAGGTATCGTTTTATCTCTTATATTATTTAATATTTGAACAAAATCATTATACAATGTTAAAGGTCTACTACTAAGACTAATAAGATCCAAATGGGAAAAACTATTTTCACTTAAAGAGAGATAGCCATCCCAATTTGCTTTGCTATAAATGTACTTTTTTTCATTTTCAGGAAGGACACAGTGTGATGATGATTGTACATTTATTTCAAGAAAAGTTGGAAGGTGATAACTACCCATTGGATCATCATGAACAGACCAATTACATAGATGAGCAATGGAAGAACTAACAAGAGCCAAATCTAAAGCAGCAGGCTGTCTACCAGGATAAGGAACAGTTGTCGGAGAACCATCATTTAGAATACACAAATCACAGTCATCTATAATATTGTATAAACAAATACCTCTATTGTTATCATTATTACATCCAAAAGCTATATGATGAGCATTGAAGTCACCCATAATTATACATGGTTTGGGTATAGAATTAACAAGCCTCTTTAGTTTCAAGCTATATAATCTATTATTGGGTGGACAATAAACACAAAGTATGTATATAATACCAGTACATGTTTTTAATGAAATACATATATTTTGAATGGACTCATGATATATTGTGTCAATTACACTGTATTGTAAACCATATCTTATTAGGATACCTACCCCATTGTGAGGGTTTTCAGATATTTTGTAAATAAAGTTATAGGATGGAAAATTTTGAATTCTAGTGTTAGATTTAATCCATGTCTCATTAAGTAAACAAATATCAATTGATTTTTCAAGTAATAAATTTTGTAATAAGGCCTTTTTACTCTGTAAGCTTTGTATATTATACTGTAAAATATGTAAATAATTTTCCATTAAAATAGGTTAGACAAAAATATCTCTTTAATTTTCTTAGTAGTTAATGGTGTGTTATCTGAGTTATTACCTAGAGCTACAAGGGATTTTACTATAGCGTTAAGAATAATTTCATTATTTGCTATTTGTTGAGCATTCAGCTCTTTAACATTGGAATTATTTGTATTTACTTTTGTAGGCAACGCTGGAAAAGATGTCTCATTAAAGGTCGGGGGTGTACTCACCACAGTGGCATACGAATTTTGCTTATATTTATTTTTCTTTTCTTCAATCTTCTTTTTCTTAATCGGGCAATCTCTCGACACCGCCAGGTGATTCCCACTACAATTAATACAGACTATCTCTTCTACGTCGCAATCTTTGTAAGAATGTTGTCCTGCACATGAGGAACAACTCTGGACTCCTCTGCATACCTTAGCCGAGTGATTAAATTTCAGACATTTGAAACACTGCAGTAGCGGTGGTATATAGACATGGACTTGGTATCTGAATAGTTTAATATATGCGTGCTGTGGTAAAGAAGTTGTAGCAAATGTTACCACTACAGTGTTAAGAGGTGTTAGTGTACCATCAACTTTCTTCATCATTCTCTTTACAGAAATGACTTCAGCGTCGCAACTGATATTCTTATATATTTCTTCGTTGTTCATTTCTTTTGGAACATATCTCAGAACACCGATTTTTTCGGTTATATATGATGGTATGAATGCTTTCAATTTATGGTTAAGTAAAAAGTCTTCCATCTTAATAAAATTGTTAGCATTTGCTGCAGTTTTAAAAGTGATGCCTATTTTGTGTGCATTGAGTCTGTGTACTCCAAGAATGCCTTTAACATTGTCACAGAAAAGATTGGTAAGTGTAATGGGGTTCTTGTTTCCAACTTTTTCATTTTCCGTAGATTCTACATAAACAATGAATTCTTTGCTTCCGTTCTCAATAAATAATCTTTTGTAGTTAGGCTTTATATATGCTTTGTATTTTTGTGTGTTGTCTATTTTATTGTCCGATTCCCGCGATATTTTACTATACTTTCGTTTCTTTTTCGGATCTCCGGTGTCCTCACCATCACTGTGAGGACTCATCTTGGACGTTTTTTCGTGCAATTAGGTAATACTATGCACTAAAACAAGGATTTAAGCTATTTAAATTAAAATTAAATTAAACACAAAATAAAATTTGCCGCCCTATTTGACTTCCCGCCAAAAAGTCTTGAATATTGATGTAAAAATATGTTGCTATTGTCAATAATTACGATAAATTACATTTTCATGATATAAAATTATGGAAAATCAAATTTGGTGTCCTGAATATTATAGTAATAACAAAAATATATTTACTGATTTGTTTATTTATCGAAATTAATAATTTATTTCATAAATTCTGGTAGTGGCGCTATCTTTTGAGTAAAAAGAGTAACAAAGGTTCTATTGATTCTGATGCCTATAAGATGGCGCTAGTATCAATACAAAAGCAAGGAACTGGGGAGTTTCATACCCCTGGTTTTTACCTTACAAACCCGAATATACCCGTACGGCGTACTTGACATTGGCAGAATCATCGTCAAAACAAAACAAAACTGAATCTGCATTAAAGGTAAATATTAATTATGTCGGTAATAAATAATTATTAAAATAAATGATTTTTTTACCTCCATCATCGCTCATTTGCTATATTATTTTTATGTGAAAGACTAGGAATAGCTATTACAAAATTGTTAATATGTAATGGGCTCTAATGAAAGAACGAAAACCATTTAATAAACACCGCAATGCCAAGACACAAAAAGGTAGACATCCGTAATATTCTTTAACTCTAAAAATAGGATGCGTGAGAACTAGATTGACAATGAAGACAACGCTTAGAGTGAGGCTTTTGATAAAGACATAATTTCAATTATAACATAATCTTCGTAAAAATGTCCGGTAGTAGTTTAATACATTAGATGTGGTTGTTGGAGGTTTTCTACTCGTGATGTACCACTGAACTTATGGTTAGAGGTGAACTTAAGCTTTATCTTTACTGTTGTATGATTTGTGGAACAAAATAAACTTAAAAATATATTTACTCCGCAGGTATGTTACTTTCTAGTAATTATTGTATAATATACCGACACATTTTAGTTAAGGTTTTAAAATAATACAGATAGGTAGATAAATATTGACAATTTTATTCTGATGCGAATCATCACATAAACCAAAAAGATGTCCACTGCTAAACACAATCTCTCTTCAATCCTTTGTTTTGAGTTCCTGAGTGACACACATTCTTAGAATTATTAGTTGGGTTGATAAGTACAGTATAGCTACTTTTTCAAAGAAGGGACATGGCTGCAAATTTTTCTGGCTATGTCTCTTACGGCAGAATACTGAATAGCCAGTTATTATCAAGACCCGCTTTAACTATTCGAGAAACCTATTTTCGGAAGGATACCGGGTGGCTCAAATGGTTAAAGCAGAGTCTTAATATTAACTGGTGCTTTAGTATCAGGCCGTTAGTCACCTTGTATAATAATCACACATAATCAATATTTGCTAGTCGATATTGTTATAAGTGTTTCTTAGATATCTCTTGTCCCTAGTTGGTAGTACCTAAATAGTAAATACTACCCTGATTCATATAAGGTAAAAACATGAATAAGAAGGTATGTGTTGTTTTGGCTGCATATTTAGAGTGGTTTTCTTCCCTATAGATAGTCCCATCACCGTCATCAGACCAGCCTATAAAGGTCTATTCCTGAAATTAGCATTCCTAATGACCACTTTAATACAAGTCGTATTTTTGCATCCATAGATGAGTAGTCCCAACCTGCGGCAGAAGAATATGAGTTGCTTCAAAGCCGAAGAGCCTAGTCCAGACGAATACATTTGTAAGTACATACATAATAAATATGTAGGCTGTTCCATAAGTGTTGCTATAGAAAGAATGTAACAAGTTTGGACATGTATGACTGAGCGTATGGTTATCTGCCATTTATTACAAGTCCATGCTACTTGGTACACTGATGTTTGTTTGCCGCAAGTTATCCGCGAGCTGAAGAAACTCATCGAGTGACCATTACTCAGGAGTTTTTGAAGCAATCTGGGCTTACTGTGCTGGACCACCCTCCTTATAGCCCCGAACTCACGCCATGCCGTTTTAGTCTCTTCCCGCTGATCAAGAGCCAGTTGAAAGGGCGACGATTTGCAACTGATGACGAATTAATAAGCGCATGGGATGAGGCCTGTGCCAGTGTCACAAAGGATCAGTGGAAGATTATGTTTAATACGTGGTTTGAACGCATGCATAAGTGTATTAACAGAGATGGTTATTATTTGGAAAAAGTTTAATAAATAGTTAGATTTTTGCAAGACTTATGGAACATCCTACGTATATCCGTGTGGTGTCCGGATTAAGAATATAGCACCACTCCATCTTCTCCCGTGGATGTCGTAAAAGGCGACTAAGGGTCTGTGGAACTGTAGCTATATCAAGCACACCAACTGGCCTGTCAAGCGTGGTGAGTACTGGTAAATTCGATTAGCCTTCTGTGCAGCGAGTCGCGGGTTAGATTCCCGCATGGAGTAATATTTGTATGGCCTACAAGTTGTTCCGGATCTGGATGTTTGTAAACTATGCCCACGTCACAGGAAGAAGCCTGGTGTGGGGCAATGTTAATAAATACTCTATATCTAAGTCAAAATTGTACTTGTGTGAACTTATACTTCCGATATCCGACATGATATCTTGGTGGGATTTTTTGCGTTTCGTATATAAATTGCCATGTGGTGCCGGCTAAGAATACCACCACCCCATAACTGTAGAGCTATTCTGTAAGGACATGCTAGCAAACTTACTTCTGAATCCGCAGTGGAAAGTAGTAAAAACAATATGATATTAAAGATTTTACTGCGGATGCAGAAGTGAGCTTGCTAATGAAGCAAACTTATATAAGAATCCACAGTGAAAACAGTACGATATTATAGATTTCATCGCGGATTTAGAAGAGAGTTTGCTAGCGAGTTCTTACAGAATAGCCACGCTGAACTGTCTGTCTGTCCGTCTGCCAAGCGTGGCTATTATGGCAATATCCCCCAATGAGCACACAACACAAACCAATACCGGTCGTTGTGCCTATCTTTGGTTTCTGTCCAGCAGTGGCCGTTTTTACGGCTGAAATGATGAAAAAATTGTGATATAAATTAAAGTTTGGTAAAAAAATCATGAATTCATATATAGATATTACGGGGTCATAGGCAAGAAAAACACAACCAGAGTGTGCGCTTTATACATACTATAAAACATCTATGTCGTATCCAAGCATCGCCATAAAGGATGGAGTGATGCACTGAAACACGTCTACCTAATAAGAAAAGAAAAGCGACTCTGTCCAATGTCTATCTTTTTCTAATCAGTACTGTAGCTAGAACGCCAATCCTCGCACCAATCAAGTTTTGAAAAGTCTTCGTATGACAGATTTGATACAGCCATTAGCGCATGCTGATGGCTCAGCCTATAATTATGTCGATGTATCCAAGAGGATAATATTCGCTGCCCCAAAAGAGGACAAGTTGTCTGGTTCTTTGGTTAGAAAAAATTGGTTTTCGTATGTTGGTTGAATGCACTGCTTGAAGAAAAAGGTTTTGACCCAGTGCGTCTGCCTGTCATGGCATACGATGCCGAGACGGGGACACTGACAGTTGGGCTACATATTCAGTCTCTCAGCCGGCTATGCGCGGAGTTTCATCGAGGGATATGATTCGGAACGCAATCATATTAAAGACAGCTGGAGTCACCGACATAGCATGCAGAATTGGCAAAATGAAGTGGCAGTGGGCTGGCCACGCTGTCGAAGGACGAATGACGGTTGGGGCAGATGTGAGAGTCTCCAGACCGCGACTCGATAAACGCAGTGTGGAACGCCCTTTGCCCGATGGATCGAAGACCTGTAGAGGGCTGCTGGGGCAGATTCGATGCGGAAGGTGGAGAGCCAGGAGCTGTGGCACAGCTTGCGAGTGACCTTTGTGCAACAGTGGATTGCGATAGGACGAGTTGATTTACTGATGTTTATAATGTGACCAGAACATGTATTTCGATGTATTTTTATGTCAACAAATTATAGTATATGGCGAACAAGTTTATTTCCAAAGTAAACATTGCAGTAATTTCAGGTCATTAACTGCATATTTCATATTTATTGGTATACAGGCATCTTCTAGTGTTTTTGTTTTTTTCACACTGTTAGTATATTGTATAGTATTAATATTAAAATAATGTTGTTGACAGTTTGCGATCAGTGCGCAGACTTCGTATTCGAGTGCTGCGCAATACACGGGCCTTTACTTGTTGTACCGGATGATGAGGTAGGTAGCAGGCTTTATATCTAATAAGAATCTTACAATATGGTGTTGGCCCCGAGGTTAAGAACTTGCTGCTTAAGACTAAGTTGTGGGTTCAAAACCTCATGCACCTCCTCTGCTCTGGAGAAGGGCGGGGCGTGCTATTGTTACCGATTAAAACCAGCTGGGCCATGGGACCATTAAGAACCATCTTCAGCACCGAAGGCTCCAGGTTCTTGAGAACGAATGCATCGGAGCCGCTCACTGGTACCACGCCCTTAGACAGATCTCGGAGTGGCTGACTAGAAAGCGGTCATATTCTCTAGCGGAGAGGCGACTGTAAAGAAAAACGTCCAAGTATTGTGAAAAGTAGTTTTTTCTAGATCCGGCCATAACTAGCTCCGACCCAAAGCTGGCTACCCTGATGATGTTCGTTAGTTATCTGTATGGTCAACTATTTCGCCACGTCTACATCAATTACATCTATTACTACTTTTTAACCGAACGAAGTTGTAAGTCAGGCTTTAGTGTTTCATCAATACTTTAGTCTAGACCAGTCTTTCCCAACGTGGGCGATAACGCCCCCTTGTGGGCGCTGCAGGCCTAAAGGGGGGCGGTAAGAGACCCAGAAAAAAAAGGGGGCATTGTGTAGGGCTTTGGGGTCGATTTATAATTTCATCTACCTAGCTAGGAAGACTTTTAGATACCGACTGAGCTCTCGACTCTCGACTACATCTTGTGAACATCAACTAATATTAATTAAGATATAGCTCAAACTCGGTTCGATATAAAAGACCGCGGGCAATCATGTTTTAACAAGTTTTTGTTAAATAAGCCGAATTGTACATTCCTATACCAATCGGCTGGTTCTATAATACTTGTTCTTGCTTGTCGAGTACGATTGGGCGCCGAATGAGATAAACGAGTTTATGCACGTTTGTCTTATTCCTGTTGGTGCGTGCTGCTTATGCAATCCTATATAAACCACGTAAATTTATTTTATTTTCATTTGCGGTTTCGCGCATAATAGATAAGCAGTACTTGATTTCAACACTTACGTATTTCTTAAAACAAAACAATGTCGGAAGTAAAAAAGAAGAGACGGCAATACTCTGCGGAATATATTAAATTCGGATTTATTGAAAATCCCACAATCCCGTCGTCGCCTTTGTGTCTTCTATGTCTAAAAACATTTTCGAACGAAGCAATGAAGCCTTCAAGACTGCAAGATCATTTGAATAAAATGCATCCAGATAAGACAGAAAAGAATGTAGCATATTTTCAAGACCTAAAGAAGACGCATAATACTCAGCCAAGTGTATCAAAACTATTTTCGGCGGCTGCTAAGCAAGATGACGACGGACTTCGAGCTTCGTACAATATCTCTTTGTTAATTGCTCAAAAAGGCAAACCACACAACATCGGAGAAGAGTTAATTTTGCCAGCAATAAAGGAAGTAATAACTAATGTGCTTCATAAACCGGCCGCAGATATTATCCGAAAAATTCCTTTGAGTAATAATTCTGTGCAAAGACGAATTGATGAAATGGCTGAAAACATTGAAGAATCATTGTGCAATCATCTGAGGACTAGTCAATTCTCAATTCAGCTCGATGAGTCCACTTTACCAACTAATGAAGCGTTGTTGCTATCTTACGTGAGGTTTATTAAAGATGAGAAAATACGTGAAGAACTATTGTTTGCCAGAAATTTGGAGACAGATACAAAAGGCGAAACCATATTCAATACATTGGAAAAGTTTTGTGAAGAGAAAGAGATTCCTTTGAAAAATATTATATCAGTTGCTACGGATGGCGCTCCGGCTATGACAGGGCGCCATAAAGGCTTCATAGCATACTTAAAGAATAATATTCCAGATGTCCTTGCTATACATTGCGTTATTCATAGACAACATTTGGTTGCTAGAAACTTAAGTGAACGACTATTTCAATCACTGCAATATGTCATCAAAGCAGTCAATAAAATCCGTAGCAGCTCTTTGAATGATAGATTATTTCATCAGCTTTGTGTTACTAATGACGAAGATTTCAACCGTTTGTTGCTTCATACTGAAGTTCGTTGGCTGTCAAGAGGCAATTGTCTGATTCGATTTTACAACCTGTTTGACTCTATGATAGAGTTCTTGGAAACTAAAGATACAGAACTGCGCAACAAGCTCATAACATCAAAGAATGATATAGCTTACATGACAGACCTGTATAAAATGTTCAACGACATGAACCTCCAACTGCAAGGCGATGAACTAAATTTAATTAAAACAAAAAATGTCGTTGCTGCTTTCGCAGCCAAACTGCTTCTGCACAAAAAGAATATGGGCAGACGTGAGTTTCACAATTTTCCGAATTTATCAGTATACTGCAGTAACGACGACTTGTTTGCCTACTGCCAACATTTGGAAAACCTCCACATTGACTTCACCGAACGATACCAGGACATTTTAAACTTGGAAATACCAGACTGGGTGTTGGATCCGTTTTCAAATGTCAACACAG
The DNA here is from genome assembly GCA_947459985.1 of Diloba caeruleocephala. Classification (NCBI taxonomy): domain Eukaryota; kingdom Metazoa; phylum Arthropoda; class Insecta; order Lepidoptera; family Noctuidae; genus Diloba; species Diloba caeruleocephala. The sequence goes on along the minus strand of OX381633.1, from coordinate 3,323,925 downwards.
CAATGTCACCTCAGCTGGAAGAAGAACTTATAGAATTGACAACAAACGAAGAAATAAAAATCAAGTTCAAAAATGGATATCAAGAATTTTGGCTACAAAAACCGATCCCGCAATCGTTTGCGTGTTACCGAACGTGGCGACTTGCGGCTGTTTTTGAGCAAATTGGAACCTGATATCAACAAACTTATTGAACAGCATCAGATTCAACCTTCACATTAGTTTTTATATAAGAATTGATTATCTTTGTTTTATTTTCAATAAAAGATACTCTGTCCGAATACTATAAATTTGCGTTTCAATAATCAGTTATAAGTACTTAGCGGTTTTTAAGTATGTTTAAAAAGGGGGGCGTTAAAAAATAATTTATTCTTAAAGTGGGCAGTAGACAAAAAAAGGTTGGGAACCCCTGGTCTAGACGGATGCAACTTAATATCGGTATTTTACTCGGAACTGCTCTCATCCGACTTTCGCTACTCAATGACTGGATCCGATATCTTATAAGATTAGACTGCTCGTAGCGATTATCACTGACCGCGGGTTCCCTTAATGATATTGTAACTTTGCCAGTAAATTGAAATGTACTTTAATTATATTTTGTTAGAAAGTACGCAGCGTGGGACGACCTCCAACGAGGTGGACAGACGACCTGGTGACCTTCACCAGGTCGTCTGTCCACGCTGGGAGTCGTCGGATGAGAGCGCCATGTGACCGCTCGTTGTGGAAATCTAAGGGGGAGGCCTTTGTTCAGCAGTGGACGCCCTGTGGCTGATATGATGATGATGCCTCAGTGTACCTTTGTTTAGGTTCCAACTGAAACGAACTTCCCGTCGTACGTCCCGCGCGCCGCGCTCACTATACCGCATGAGCTCCTTCACCTCGCGCCCTCCACTATACCAGGTATGTTACTGTTGTAATCTATGGTAAATGTTATAATCTTGACTTACAATATGGCAACACTACCGCCCTCTGTAGGTTTTTCTGTTACAATATGTCTGTCATGGCGTCGCTTGATTTTACTCAGTAATTTTTTAAAGATATTTTGCAAGTAATAAACGTAATATTAACTATGACTACTGGCCTAAGTTATTTACATCCATCATTTCAACAGTTACATATCCTTTAAACTTCTTCCTAATATAAAAAACTTATTAATCCAAGTATTTATTTGGTAAACCGCCTAGGATTTCGTGAAATTTATGTCTTTTTCCATAAAGAGCCTTGGTTTTCAGACTACTTTATTTGGTATTATGGTTTTTGTCAACAATTAAAACTGTCACTACACAAATGTAATAAAACCCTGTTTATTTAGCTTTTATTACTTTCAGTAATGTCCATTCCAGACAGAAAAGGCTTCCACCGTCTGAAAGAACATCAAATCTATTTTCAGTCACTCGCCGATAGCAAGCTGTCATGTTGTATGAAACATTTCAGCTTACATAAGTCGGCACAACTGACGCAGTAGCCAAGATTAGCCTTCTGCGATACGGGTCGTGGGTTCTATTTCAGCATGCAACAAATTTTAACTTGCTTTTTAAAAAAAGTTGCCCCTCTAGGATTTCTCCTGTGTCGTGGGTGCGTTTACAGACATAAATTTCCACACACAATACATCCAGACCCGGAACAACTACCTGCAGATCATTCAAATATTTGTTCCGTGCTGCAGTTGAACGCACGACCCGGAGCGCAGTATTATATATATATATTTTTTTTTTTAAACCTTGCCCCACACTATGATTTCTCCTGTGTCGTGGGTGTGTTTACAGACATGACATTTGTGTGTATCTGTAAACTGTACGACACAGGAGATATCCCAGTGTAGAGCATCGCTTTTAAAGTAACGTATAACGTAACTTATCATTAAAGCCAGCATCGCTGAACCCATCCGTCTCTTCTGCAGGGAGGATGACCTTGATAAAATACATATTTGGATTAGGTCTTTGTTTCAACTTGCCATAGATACGTTATAACAGTACTAGCTTTTACCCGCGGCTTCGCTCGCATTGAATCCATTAAATAAGTATCAGAGATTACAATAGAAATAAATCAATTCCCTCTAACAAACATTTTTTTTTTGTCAATAAGTAGTATCCTATGTTACTTCTAATACCTCCAAGAATATGTGTACAAAGTTTCATGATGATCGGTTAAGTAGTTTTCGCGTGAAAGCGTAACAAATAAAAAAAAATTTTTTTTAAACTTTGCCCTACACTAGCTTTTCTCCTGTGTCGTGGTAGCGTTAACAGACATGAATGAAAAATGAAAATGAAAAAATGAGAAATGATAAAAAAAAAAACTTAAGAACAGTGAAAGTAAAGTCTGGACAGACTGGGGTAAATTCTAAATTATGCATAACAATCCCGAATTGACTGATACCGACTGATGTTGATCGTTCGAGAGTGTGTATATCATTAGAGCCAGCATCGCTCAAATCAACCATCTGCAGGGATCATCATCAGGGCAATCTAGAAAAAAATAGAATATAGCCCTCTCCTTACCACACTCAGGCGCAGATCAGGGTGTATTCAGCTCGCTGCAGCTGCCGCGCGGCGTTCGCTTCGGTCCGTATCGCGGACAACGCACACAACAAGTCAACTCTATGTATTGTTGGCAGGTAACATATTTTATATAATATTATCAAGAGATCTGATTTTAAATACCTTGCAATTACTTATTTCTTTATTGCGGTTCTTGCAGACAGCTCGTGGGAGCTGTACCGTCTTAACTGGACAAAATTGGCAAAACTGAAGGGTCTCCAACCGAGCAATGAACGTAAAAACTAAGCAACACAAACAACACCCCCTTTATTTTTTTTATTGCTGTCCAGTGGAAATTCTTCATGGAACTTCCTTCGCCCCGGGGAAGGGCGAAGGGGTATTTCGGACTCCTACCTGCTAAAACCACTGGAGCGGTCATCTTCGGCACCGAAGGGAGGCTGTAGGTCCTCGTAAGATCCCACTAGAGCCGCCCATTGGTGCCACGGTTTTAGGCACATCACGGAGGGGATGACTGTGTAAAGTGGTTTCCCTCTAGCGGAGGGAAGGTGACTGTAAAACGGTCGCCCCCCCCAGGCACTTCTCAGGGAGGATTGTAAAGGAACCCAAGCCTCGCTTTGCGCTGTGCTGTGTGCAAAATTTAAAGTAGAATGTATTGCAACTTGTTGTGTTGCCATATTATGTATACACCGACATTGAAAGCAAATATGGATGATTTGATTCGAATCTAAGTAGCTCTTTCAATAACATGGTGGTTTCCCAAGATATACGATCGTAAGAACGCGCGGTCGCACGTGGTGGACGCGGCGGACGGCGCCCGCTCCAACTGGATGCGCTACGTCAACTGCGCACCACACTGGCGAGAGCAGAACCTGCTCGCCTACCAGTACAGAGGACAGGTGTACTATCGGTGAGATGCCTACATGCTTGAATATATCTTGAAAATCCTTTCTTTTTTATATAGCGTATCAAAAGGGTTATATCTGAACCCTCATGGGGGATGGCACTTCGCCATCTCCGAGTCTGTCCGTCACAGCGGGATGTATCGGAAAAACTATTTATACCAGTATATGTATAGTGCACATTCTGATCCAACAATGGTCAAGGCGATTACTTTTTTTAATTTATGCTGCTAAATGTAATAAAATATTACAGGAAGAATAAGACACGTACACGTATACAAAAAAATGCAATAATTTTGCTGTTCTAAAGATGGTTATCGATTGCCAATAGATTCCTAGAGAAGAATGTTTGAGGGCCAATAACTAGATTATCCTAGGCGCGTGGGTCACACTCGCACTTCACATATTTTATATTGACATATTTTATTTTTATGTAAAATATTGTGATTTAAATGCTACGAACTATGAAAGCAGTGCCGGATTAAGAATATAGCACCATTCCATCTCCTCATTTTGGGGGCAAATTCCCCACGACTCTCTCTCTCTCTCTCTCTCTCTCTCTCTCTCTCTCTCACACTCACTCACTCACTCACTCACTCACTCACTCACTCACTCACTGATGCGTAAACGGCTACTATCCACGATGTTAAACATAAAAATATTACGATAATTAAATACGTGGGCTATTTGATTCTACTACAATAGTGCCTTGTTCCTATTGTTTATAATGGATATTAAACGTTTCTTTTCAGGACAATAAAAATAATTCCCCCCTTCACGGAACTGATGGTGTTCTACGGCAGCGAGTTCGCGAACGCGCTACACGTAAACCTTAGCGAGTACAACTCGCCACCTGGATATGCGCAGAAATTAGGTATACAATTGTACTTTTTCTTCTAGCTCACTCCAGTCTTTTTTAGTAATGGGATGTTTTTTTTTTGTGAAACCGTTATGTTTTCCTATCTGTGGGTATCAGGGGTTACATAAATCACTGCAATAGCAAACAGAGTCCGCATGGAGGCTAGTGACTGCCACGTACTAGAGGCGACACGACGAACAAATAGCACGCACCACACGCGGGGGATAAGGGGCGCGGGCGGTCGAAAAGAATAGTTATAGAACAGATGCGACACTTTATACTATAACTATTTCTTCCTACTTATGCCAATTTACGTAAAAGGCAAAACAAATTTCTTCACGGATGTTACACGACGCGCCATGATTATATAATATTATTTATTTATTTATATACGCTTTATTGTACACCACATAAAAAATAAACAAGGAAAAACAATTGGTCATAATAGTCAATGCACAATGGGCGGTCTTATCGCATCATATTATGTAGTTATGTTTTGATCATTACAAGGTACTTTAGAAAACGTCATTCTTTTAGTATGTTTATCATCTTCTCGAACGTGCAATGAACCATAATATAGAATTATAGATGATCGGTAACCAAACTAATCACACAATTTCATTTAAAAAAATATTTAGGATGAATTTAATCCATCCATGACATGGCCGTGAAAACCTTAAAGACTAGAGTAGACTAAGAGCGTAGACTAAACTAAGAGACTAGACTAGACTGAGAGACTAAACTAGACTAAGAGACTAGACGTGACTAGACGAGGCAAGATTAGACTAAGACACTAGACTAGACTAAGGGACTAGACTAAGATCCTAGCCTGGACTAAGAGATGACTAGACTCGTTTCTTAGTGTAGTTTGGTCTAGTCCCTAATTCTAACCTTCTTTTAATTTTTATTGATCCGGTGGAAATACGTCATGTACTTCCAACGCCCCGGGAAAGGGCAGACCGCTACCGGCTAAAACCACCGGAGTGGTCATCTTCGGCACCGAAGGGAGGCTCCAGAAACTCGAATAATCTCCATCTAGAGCCACATTGGTGCCACGCCTTTAGGCACATCTCGGAAGGGATGACTGTAAAGCGGTCAGCCTCTCTAGCGGAGGGAAGGTGACTCTAAGGAGGCCACCTCCCCCCAGGCCCTCCTCGGGGGGATTGTAAAGGATTCCCCCGCAGCCCGGCTATGCGCGCACACACCGCTTAACGCACATAACGTTTTTCACCACATATTGGGGCAACATGAAACTACCTCATTTAAAAAGAATACAATTATATAAGTCCTGTACATCTCATATACATCTGAGAAGAACACTAAAGACCAAACTTCTTTTCGAATGATTGTTAAATAAATCATTGTAATAGTCAAACTAACTCCAAAAATATCCATTTTGTGATAAATATATACTTCCATTCAATGACATTTTACAGATACATTAATATATAATATCATTGCAGATGCACTTATAAAAACATCTTAGCTTGTATTCAATAACAATATAACCAAAAATGAATGCGCAAGAAACAACATACATTAAAACTGTGCTCAAGCGCTATCCGCACCACACTCACGTGATCACAGTTCAAATCTATGCTCAAGTACAGACCTACGAGTCATGACTCAGTTAAACTACGTTCAATAAATCTATGCTTGAGGGACGTTTTAAAATTAATGCTCAACTCAAAACTAGTTTTAAACTGAGATCAATACTTGAGTTTCGTTCTGTAATACGGACCTTAGTCTTGTCTAGTCTCTTAGTCTAGTCTAGACTAGAAACGAAAACAAAATCACTGCCCAGCTAAGAACGGAGTGATTCGGGTTTGCTCTTTTCACATTTTATGAGTAAAATCCCCATCCCAATATTTCGTAAAGCGTACCGAAGCTTCGCTTCAATAATACTTCTTACTGTAATAGCTGCGAGGGTGTAATTATTTTCTCATCCGGTGTCGTTGCATTTAATCTACGTACACAATCATATACCCCACTGAAACACCGTATCTGAACAAATTAATTTCACAATCTGCGCCACATTAAACAAAATGGCGTCGACGTGTTATTATTAAATAAATCTTAGTCTATAAATGCTTCTTTATTCATATTTATGTTTCTTAATAACTGATAAAAATACATTATTTTCATTTGCTGATATTTCTTGAATTATGTATGCAATATCTTAACACACGCCACGTCATATTATATGCAGATAAGACTTTTTCAAATATTTGATATTATATTTTACGTCATCTGGGGGAGGTGTAAACTGACCTACATGACTGACATATATATTAATTTATATACAGTAGTTCAATTAATTCGCAAAGCAACTGAAATTAAAGGTATAATGTACACAATTTACCGATAGTACTGATTTATACATGTTTGTAATTATAGGTGCTCCTACTCCGAAGAAACTGAAAATAGGCATAAGAAGAGAAAGAAATGGAGATACAATTTATACCAAGATAAAGAAAAATGAACAAGCAGACACGAAGGTTATCGATAGAACTAAAAGCTGTGCGTATAAAACTACCACGAAAAGAAAAAAACCAAATGTTACTAGTAAAAATCAGACGATTAATGAAAATGCTTCAATAAATACATATTTCTGTAATGATGTTAGCAATGGTAATTTAACATGTAACATATGTAATTATAAAGGTATTACCAGTGGTGATATAAAAAGGCATAGCTTGAGTCATAGTAGTGCATGTACTAAAGGAAAATCTTGTAAATGTGACGTATGTCAGCAAAGTTTTTCCTATAATATATATAAATGTCATAGTAATTTGAGACATCATATAAGTACACACACAGAAAATTCATATCAGTGTGATATATGCCAGAGAAGATTTAACCATAAAGGTAATTTAATACATCATATTCGTATACACACTGGTGAAAAACCACATAAGTGTGATTTATGTCAGAGAAGTTTTAGTAAAACACTTAGTTTGAAAACCCATATTCTTTCACACACTGGTGAAAAACCATATACATGTGATATATGTCAGAGAAGTTTTAATCAAAAGTATAATTTGAAATGTCATATGCGTTTACACACTGGTGAAAAACCATATAAATGTGACTTATGTCAGAGAAGTTTTAATAAAAAATGTAATTTGAAAACCCATATTCGTACACACACTAGTGATAAACCATATAAATGTGATATATGTCAAAGAATGTTTAATGAAAAATCTCATTTGCTACAGCATATTCGTATACACACTGGTGAAAAACCATATAAATGTGATTTATGTCAGAAAAGGTTTAATCACCCAGGACATTTGAAAACTCATATTCGTACACACACTGGTGTAAAACCATATAAGTGTGATTTATGTCAGAGAAGTTTTAGTAAAACACTTAGTTTGAAAACCCATATTCTTTCACACACTGGTGAAAAACCATATACATGTGATATATGTCAGAGAAGTTTTAATCAAAAGTATAATTTGAAATGTCATATGCGTTTACACACTGGTGAAAAACCACATAAATGTGATTTATGTCAGAAAAGTTATAGTCATGCAGCCAGTTTAAAAATTCATATTCGTACACACACTGGTGAAAAACCATATAAATGTGACTCATGTGAGAAAAGATTTAATCAAAAATTTAATTTGAAAACCCATATTCGCACACACACTGGTGAAAAACCATATGAATGTGATATATGTCAGAGAGGTTTTAATGAAAAATCTAATTTGCTACACCATATTCTTCTACACACTGGTGAAAAACCATATAAATGTGATTTATGTCAGAAAAGTTTTAATCACCCAGGACATTTCAAAACTCATATTCGTACACACACTGGTGTAAAACCATATAAATGTGATTTATGTCAGACAACTTTTACTCAATCGTATAATTTGAAATGTCATATGCGCTTACACACTGGTGAAAAACCATATAAATGTGATTTATGTCAGAAAAGTTTTAATCATGGAGCTAGTTTAAAAACCCATATTCGTACACACACTGGTGAAAAACCATATAAATGTGATTTATGTCAGAGAAGTTTTAGTCATGCAGGTAGTTTTAAAACCCATATTCGTACACACACTGGTGAAAAACCATATAAATGTGATTTATGTCACAGAAGTTTTCATCACAAAGGTAATTTGCGTCAACATATTCGTATACACACTGGTGAAAAACCATATAAATGTGACTTATGTCAGAGAAGTTTTAATCAAAAATTTTGTTTGACATCCCATATTCATTCACACACTGGTGAAAAACCATATAAATGTGATATATGTCAGAGTAGTTTTATTAATTCAAGTAATTTGAAATCCCATGTTCGTGCACACACTGATGGAAAGCCATATAAATGTGATATATGTCAGAGAAGTTTTAGTAAAAAATATAGTGTGAAAAGACACAAGTTAAAAAACCATATATGAAGATTTTTTAGTTTCTGTTTCAAACCATCTACTTACATGGCAATATACGTATCATTATGGTCATAATAATATAGTTATTTAGTATCATATTCATATTACATAACTAGCTTTTGCCCGCGGTTTCACCTGCGCGTTCATTTTTATCAATATCTATACAAATCTAGCGTATATCACTTAGCGATAGTGTAGCGTTTTTAGTAAAATAAATTTTAGATTCGGTTCAGTAGTTACAAATGTAACACCCTACATACAAAAAAAATACTAACAAAATCTCTTTATAATGTTAGTATTGTTTCGGTGGCGAGATGTAGCCCCAACCGCACCTGGAACAATCTCCCACAAATGACGAACGTGACGTGAAGTCGGACGTTGGGGTGTACGAGGTACTCCCAGGACACTGGTCTGCGCTGATGACGTCCGTCCTTGTGCGCCTGCCTTGCGTAGAATAGAGAGCGGCGGTAATCGGCCCTGTGAGTGGTGCTCGAGACCGTTGCTGGGTCCATGGCATCCTTGATCCTGCAGGTGAGCTCTCTGACGAGTGCCTCAACATTTACGGCTGCGGCAACGCGACCAGTGGGTGTGGTGGTTTCCAAACTGTCTGTAAAGTTGAGCCAGTTGACCCTACGACGTGGCGCGGCTATGGCTGTCCGGTTGCAAACTGATGCGTGGGTGGTGATCCAATCCCAGTTCATCATCCAGCACTTGCTGGGTAATCTGGTGTCGTAACTCGCTCTACAAGGTCACTATGCGAATTAAATTTGCCGAAGTCCCTACAGTGATGGGTAGCAATTGCGGAAGACGCGTAGATGGTTCCAGAACGTGCGAGGCTGGATACTGGTGAGCGGATGGGTGACCCTATGCTAGTTTTTGCAGTACGCGGTGACGTCCGGGGCGGGCTCATGGGAGCCACCGACCGCGTCGACGATGTTGGTCGCGGGTCGGGCGCAGCTGTGTTCGCGCAGTTAAATGGTGGGTGGAGATTGGTTGGAGCATCTGCGTCGGCACAAAACGAAAGGCCGATGGGCGGATATTCCCCTGGTGCTTATGCGAAGTCGGAATCGGCATCGGCGGCACGGGTGCATTAGAATCCGCGCCCTGTATTCGGAGCGTGTCGTGGAAGTGGATTAGTGCCTATCGGGGCGGTTCACAGAGGAATTTTCGTCCGGTCCTTGTCGCTTCCAAACCGACGGGGTCTTACTTCGGCGTCTTGGGGAGGTGCGCTCTGATCCGGAGCGTTGCCGCTGGGGTTGGGGTTTAGCTTTATCACTGTCACTTCCTTTTTGTGACACTTGTGGTTTTGGGTGGTCCTGAGAAGGGCCTTTGTTTTTGGCACCCGGGCCCTGAGAAAGCTTCGGGCACCGGGCGACGACATCATGGGACGTGACCCCCGTGGCGCTATGGTGACCTGCCACCATACCAAGCAATCCGGGGTAGTTCCCTCGTACCCACGCCAGTCACTGTAGCCAGTAACTAACGTTTGTACGAGGGAACGTAAGGGTGGTCTGAGCGGGTGATGTAGTTTCGGAGGTACGGATACGCTGCACAAAACAGCGGTCACGTAGCACTCCTGGCTGACTGTGCGCGCGCCGGGAAAATTTGTAATGTGCGAGCAGACCGCGCTATGCAAAGCGCGTGTGCGAGAGCGAGATGGGTGCGCACGTATCTTATCATCATCATATCAGCCACAGGATGTCCACTGCTGAGCAAAGGCCTCCCTTTAGATTTCCACAACGAGCGGTCACATGCCGCTCTCATCCAACGACTCCCAGCGACCTTCACCAGGTCGTCTGTCCACCTCGCTGGAGGTCGTCCCACGGTCTCCATTCGAGAACCTTTGTGCCCCAGCGGCCATCAGTTCTACGAGCAATGTGCCCCGCCCATTGCCACTTCAGTTTACTAATCCTTTCAGCTATGTCGACAACTTTGGTTCTTCTACTTGATTTCGACTTCGATTCGATCTCGTAGAGAAATACCAAGCATAGCTCGCTAAGTGACCTTGAGCTTTCTTATGAGGCCTATTGTGAGTGACCACGTCTCTGTTCCATATGTCATAACTGGTAACGTATCTTATATTTCGTCATAAATGATATTAAATGTAATGAATTGCTATTGGTTGATTTAATATTCATTATAGGTGTAAGTACAACAACTTGTAACATAATAAATAGTATTTAAGGCAAAATAGTATTTATAATATGGAAATAAATGAAGGATTGAGGATACTACCATCAGTCGTTTCATTGCTACCGACACCTGTGACCTCAACATACATAATATATCCGCGTGGTGTCCAAACCACCTCATCTCGTCCCGTGGATGTCGTTAAAGGCGACTAACGGCCGAAATTAATAATCGGTCCAATCCAAAATCTTTAGAATCTTTAGATTTCGGATGTCTGTTTTTGTGTTAAAAGTGATCGTAACACAACAACGGATGCATTTCAAAATCTTAAATCTGAAGATTTTGGATTAGATTGATTATTAATTTCGGTCGTAAGGGGCTATAACCAGAGGGATTTGCAGCTACAGCATCCCTTTTGTGGAATAGTAGCCATATTACGCCGACCCAAACCAACTTTTTGAAGTGAAATCTTCTTTTAGCGCGGTACGCATATTTTTAGATGACATAAAACCTCTGGACTCGCGACACCGTTACGAGACGCAGCTATAGTGTGTGCAATACATATAGCTGACGCGTCTAGATAAATAAAAAAAATAAGTTTTCACTTCTGTCTCTCTCTCTCTCTTCCGCCGGAGTGCATTTTTTTTATTGGTGCCAATTGAATTTCTACATGATCTTCCTTCGCCCCGGGGAAGGGCGACGGGGTATCAAGGGACTCCTACCGGCTAAAACCACTGGAGTGGTCATCTTCGGCACCTAAGGTCCACTGGTCGCCCACTGGTGCCACGTCTATAGGCATATCTCTGGGAGGGTGACTGTAAAGCGGGTATTGTAAAGGATCCCCCGAAGCGTCCCTGTGCGCTGTGCTATGCGCACACGGCAGCGCGTTGACCAACCCATCTGCCAAGCGTGGTGAGTATTGGGAAATATGTAATGTTCCGGATCTGGATGTTAGTGCATGTGGAATTTATATGTGTAAACTATGCTCTCGTCACAGGAGGAATCTTAGTGTGGGGCAACCTTGGCAAATACTCTGTAGTTAAAATAGGACTTGTGTGAACTTATTATTTGCGATATCCAACGTGATGTCTTGTGGGATGTTTTGCGTTCCGTATAAATAGAAGTTTGGTAATAAACTATAATTCGTATCTTAACATTGCAGGGGGCCAAAACGCAACCAGTGTGTGCGCTTAACATTGTTACGAGCCGGGGTTCGGGATAAATTAAATTCACCAATATTCACGGTACACACACGGACTAGAAAAAAAAGGACTCCGCGCCACTCATATCGAAAGTGAAGCACCCTAAGTATGCCGATTCGCTTGTACACACGTGCCTTACGCACACACATGCATCATATTATGCCAGTCGACCGCCATTACGTTACGCTGCACGACAGCGGCAGTGTAGTTACTATTTACGTTAATTGAAACAAAAAACCAATAATGCCGTCTTGTGTCGTAAAATAGTGTAAAATTAACTCTATATACCAAAAAAAGTGTCAACGAATTACTTATCACAGTTAAGACACTATTTTCTGTCAACTTATGAACATATTAATGCAATAAAGATTTAAGTTTTAGTTTGAGTATTTTTTTAAGATTAATTTTTTTTTTTACTTATTTCAAACGCAGCCAACATAGACTGTATTTAACAGTGTAACATATACATACGGATACACTACTAACACTAATCGAAATCCATATACTTGGGTAAAAGTACTTTTGCTGTTGAAGATTGCTGCAGCTTTCTCGGATTTCTGAAAATTACTTTTCTGAAGACCTATTTACGTAGCTATGTAGTCTATGTTATGTACGTTCTATACTAAATTAGAAAAATAAATACTTTTGTGTACCCTGCTATAGTCTTGTGTACTATTTCGGAGACTTATACATACCATAGACATAGTACCATCTGGTGACGCTGCACGTTTCATATAATTCACAAAATCCGTGCTAAAGTACGCGAGTCCAGTCTCTTTTTACATAGTATTTATATACTCTGATGGCGAAATTATAAGCGTTCCCTGTTTGACCACAAAACCCTAAAAATAAACGCATAAAACATATTTCATTTGTGATTTATTTAAATATTCAAAAAAGCTTGAATACTTGAAGACTAGTATGAATCTATATGCACACTAAATCTCACTAGCCCGATAATCTGTATAGTGTTTGACGTGGCCCGCCACTAATCCAGCCCGAGCCGTCCGAGGTCTGCGGTCCGACTCCCGATATAATTAAAACCGAATATCGGTAATATCGAATAACAAGAATAGAAAGTAGAATACCGGATTATTTTCGCCATTTTTGCATACCGGTAATGTATTCGCTAATATCGGATTTTCCTTATATTGGCTTTAATTCCTTTTTCTACCGCTCATTCCTTTTACTCGCCGAGACGAGTCACGTTGCTTGTGGCTCACATTGAAACATGTCCTGTATTGACGCGTCTCTTTGCGCTTACATATTCCATTAGGATAGTTCCGTCTTCGTAGAAGACTGCCCACGTGCATCCAGTGCCCAAACCGGGTGATAGATCAAATTACAGGCCTATCACTATATTATCTCCTTGCTCTCTAAGGTGATGGAGCGGGTAATAAATAAACAGCTTTAGGGATACCTAGAGGATCACGACTTCATAAGCGACCGCCAATATGGCTTTCGCCATAATCGGTCAGCTGGTGACCTTCTAGTGTATCTGACTCGCCGTTGGGCTGATGCCATTGAGAGTCAAGGTGAGGCATTGGCTGTTAGCCTAGATGTAGCAAAGGCATTCGATCGGGTCTGGCACCGCAGTCTTCTATCGAAGTTACCTTCATACGGACTACTCGAGGAATTGTGCAACTGGATTGCCAGCTTTCTGTCCAATAAAAGCATAAGAGCCGTTGTCAATGGCAGTTGCTCCGATAGCTTGGACATTAACGCTGGCGTCCCACAAGGCTCTGTGCTGTCCCCAACCTCGTTCTTACTGCATGTCGATTTTATGCTGTCTATCGACGGCATTCATTGTTATGCAGATGACAGTACTAGGGACACTTATTATACGGGCCTAACGGTGCTAACGTCCTTCGTACTGTAGTAGAAGTAAGCCGCAGATAACATGTATGTTGGATATCCAGAGTACTCATTCTCCAATTGGGGACGACTAAATTTAGTCCATTTTAATCCCACTAAGACACGAGTCTGCGCGTTCACCGCTACGAAAACCCCATTTGTTGTAGCTCTATAACCCTAGAACAATTCCTTTAACAAAGGTAACAGTATTGGGGTCCTTGTTGTCAATATTTCTAGCAGCGTCCCGTTTCGCACGCATTTAGATGATACGGCCAATCTGACGCCCAAAAAACTCGTGTGCTTAACAGGGCAAGGCAGTGCTTCTCATCGGGGCAAAGACGGCTGCATTATAAGTCGCTCTTCGGGAGCTCCTAGATGTCAGCTTGGACCCCTTGACTCAGTACCGAAACGTGCAGTTAGGATTGCCGACGATCCCAAGTTCACAAGCGATCTAGAACCCTTAAGTCTCAGGAGAGACTGGTGTGTTCTACCGCTTGTACAACGGCCAGTATTCTAAGGAACTGTACCATATGATACCTCCAGCTACTTTCTACCATCGCACCTCTCGCCATCGGTGGGGGGTGGCCTTTTTCATTCACTTCCCACCGCTAGAGGGGTCGACCACTTTATAGTGGTCCCCTCCGAGATGTGCCTGAAGGTGTGGCACCATGGGCGGCTGCAGTGTGATTGAATCAAAGACCTGGAACCCTGGAAATACGACCGGAATTTACCTGGTAGGAGGATGCCTCTCCGCTTTTCCCCGGGGCGGAGGAACTATATTATGTGATTCCACCGCATGAAATTAAAAAAGGGCATATCATCAAAATTAAGCGTAACTTATGAAAAATAAAAATCATTATAAAACGAAAGATGTTTTATTTCAAGCACTACGAGTCAAACCTATGATATTGTAAAAATAATAAACATTCCATAAAACTTAACGCTAATACTTATACTACAATGAAATTATATCACAAATTCATTGAATTAATTAGTTTGAAAAATACAATCATTTGCATAATACAAGAGCGCATAGACCTTAAAAATTACGTGCTTAAATAATAACAGTTTTGTAGACAATTACAAACTGGTGACTTTATATAAAATATCATCGATATAAAGTATGGAAGACTGAACCGTCGGCATCGCTCAGAGTATCACCGTCTACGAGATCATATGTGCAAGACGAAAAATTATAAAGATGGCCCATGAGTGCGGCCACGCCCCGTCTTTTCCATATATTGACCGGCGCTCAGCATACAGTACAGGTTTAGACATAAAAATATGTCGTTTACAGAGTAGTTGTTTCCTCTTCTATTACATACACATATTTCTGTGCGCTATGTGCAGTCAATATTTATGTCGATGATATTAAGGCCCGTGATCACAGACCACGACTATGTTATAGTTGGTAAGCTATAGACGCATAAATATTTATTCTTACGTTGCTATAAGTGACTAAATCTTCAAACTTGAAAGTAATAATTTTAAATACGCAATTAGCAGTATAATTTTACGCAGTACGAAACTATCTTTGTCACTGTCCTTCCCATAGGTATTTCAAACAGTTCCTTCTATACGGCTATTATCAGCGTCCGTGACGACAATAAACAAATATATGAATTGTGACCGATTGTAATATTTATCAAAATATTGAAAACGTTACTTTTATTAATTAAATTACAACGGAAATGGGTTGCCTTTATGCTTGTTCATACTAGTGGTGTTTTTACATTTCTTGCTTGCTACTTTATATCATTTTCTTATTAATATACAATAAAAAATGAGTAAAGAATTGTTAAGTGTTTATATATTTTATTAACAATATTTATTTTCGCTTGCAAAGTAATACCGTCTTATAAATATAGACCATAGGAGCTCAAACTACATTTAGTGTAATAAATTAAATCGTTAATATTTCTAAATTCGGTGCATTTTGACAATATGTCGCAGCGTCTGGCAATCCAGCTTGTTTCCTAACTATTATGACCAGTTCCAGGTCAGCATTTGATCAATAACGAAACCCAAAACATTTGGTGTGAGTGACCTTACTGATTACTTACGTGTACTTAATATATTCATTTGGTTGTGTACGATTGCAGATATTAAAACAGTTTGTTTTTGAGGCGTTATAATTAAGCCATTTAGTCATTTGAGTTATGCCCTTTAAAGCTTGAATCTTAACATTATTTCAAGATTCTCGAGTGAAGACTATAGCTGTGTCCGCATTGCACAAAATAAACAAATAATTTAAATGTCAATGCGTGTGTGTGTAAACAACACACAAGCATAAGCTGATCTCGCATTGTGTAGTGTGTGTAGGCTTTCGGTACGTCGAGAGATCAGCGTAAACTGGTTTTGTATAGCTTGATGTGTAGCCGTGTATACGTTTTACAATAAAATCCCAAGTCATATTTAAAAATTAAGTGTTAATTAATTGAAGCTGTGTAGAAAATCTGTCTATAACGTAACAGACTATATGGACGACAAAAATGCTTGGGATTAAGCTGCTCTGATGTGCATAGGCTTATATTGACATTCTAGGTATCGATGTACCCGAGGGGGTGACCGCTTTACAGTCTCCCTCTCAGGGATATGCCTATAGGCGTGGCACCAGTGGGCGGCTCTAGTGTGATCATACGAGGACCCGGAGCTTCCCTTAGGTGCCAAAGATGACCGCTCCAGTGGTTTTAGCCGGTAGGAGTCCGGCATACCCCTTCACGCTTCCCCGGGGCGAAGGAAGTTCAAGAAGAATTTCCACAGGGCACCAATAAAACAAAAAAATATCGATGTATCTGCGGATGCAATTTGTGACCAAGCGCGTCGTCGAGGCCGTCCTGCCGCTCTTTGGAGCCTGGCTCAAGAGGAGCGAGCGCGTTACCTACCGCCTGACGCAGGTGTTCACCGGGCACGGCTGTTTCGGTGCGTACCTGCACAGGATAGGACGTGAGGCCACGGCACAGTGCCACCATTGTGATAGCGACCAGGACACCGCACAGCACATGCTCGAGGCGTGCCCTGCGTGGACCGCCGAGCGGCGGATCCTGGTCGAACGGATCGGGCAAGATCTCACTCTGCTAGAAAAAAAAAAGGATGCTCTGGTTGAAAACTTTTGTTTTCAGACATTCCGGAATACAAGGCGACGAGAAGATCTGACGAAGCTTGCCGAGTGTTGCCCAGCCTTAACGTATCCTTCTGTCGGCATCTCAGTCAATGTTGTGTCTACCCAACCGGAGTGTTTGTCCGAGGTAGACGTACACGTCCACAACTTCGACCACCGTACCTTCGATGCTAATGGGCCTTGGCACAACATGTCTATTTGACATGATCATAGTTTTTTCCAAGTTCATACCAAGGCCAACAAGTCTTGAGGCTACGTTGAGACTATTCAGCATCCCGCTCAGATCATCCATCGACTCTGCCAAATACGATATTGTCGGCGAATCGAAGGTGTAAAATGTATTTATGCCCCGTCTACTCCAGTCCAGAGTTTTGAAGACATCTTCCAATGCGTTTGTGAACAGTTTCGGAGATATGACATGCCCTTGTCTCACTTCCCGACGCAGTTGGATAGGCTGCGTCTTGTGGTTCTGGATATGGCCGGTCATAGTGGCAGCGTGATAGAGGCATCTCAACACTTCAACATAACGCCAATCGATACCGCACCTCTGCAGAGAATCCAAAACAGACCATATTTCGATGGTGTCGAAGGCTTTCTCGTAGTCTACAAAAGCCATACACAGCGACTGATTGCATTTGCGGACTTTTCTACAATCTGCCGAACAGTATGGATGTGGTTCACGGTGCTGTAGCCTTTTCGAAATCCAGCCTGCTCCTGTGGTTGAGCTTCGTCATATCTTCCGGCGAGACGGTTCGGGATGACTCTTGAAAATATCTTGTACACGTGGCTCAGGAGTGAAATGGGTCCGTTATTCTTAAGCAGAGCTTTATCTCTTTTCTTGAAAAACAGCATCACCGCACTCCATATCAACATCGTCATCGAGATTTCAGCCGAAAAACGTCCACTGATGGACCGAAGTCTCCCCTAAAGATTGCCACAATGACCGGTATGACGTGTTATGTGCTCATTGAGGGTTTTGCCTTAATCGTCACGCTTGGCAGTCGGGTTGGCGATCGCAGTTGAGTATTAAACGTACGCGAAGGATGCTGCACACCTTCCGGCTAATCCCATAGTCGCCTTTTACGACACCCACGGGTTAAGATGGGGTCGTGGTATTCTTAACCGGCACCATCCAGTCCTTTACTCATTCTTTTTTTTTTTTAACTTTGCCCCACAATAGGATTTCTCCTGTGTCGTGGGTGCGTTTACAGACTTACAGCCATGAATTCCACATACAACACACCCAGACCCGAAACAACTACCTGCAGAGCATACAAATATTTGTTCCGTGCGGGAATCGAACCCACGACCCGGAGCGCAGCAGCCGACTGTATCAGTTTCATTCTGGCGATCATCAACCGGTTCACTGTTACTGTTATCACTGATTATTAATATCTCGGTGATGCAGGAATCCACAAATCTAATTCTGTCCAAGCAAAGAGAGCTCTACGGCGGACCCTTGACCACATTGCCTTAGTCAGATAAAAAATGTTGAAGAGCATAATTCCAGATTATGGACACCAACTAAGAAATTATTCAAAGAAAAATCGAAAACACTGCCCCCACCAAAGCATCGCGTCCAGGTCCTCACGTCCCGCAGCGCCACCACACGACCAATCAGGTGGTTTACGTGACTGATAATTGTGTAATATGAATATTATACTAAATAACTATATTATTGTTGTGTATAATATGATGATACGGATATTGCCGCCATGTAAGTATATAGTTCAAAACTGACACCGTTAAATCTTCATATATGGTTTTTCAACTGTGTGGAAACGCATATATGACTTTTCAAATTACTCGTTTGATTAAAGCTTCTCTGACATATATCACATTTATATGGTTTTTCACCAGTGTGTATACGTTTATGAATTTTAAAACTATTTATATGAGTGAAACTTCTCTGACATAAATCACATTTATATGGTTTTTCACCAGTATGTATACGCATATGGTTATTCAAACTAGCTTTTTGATTAAAGCTTCTCTGACATATATCACATTTATATGGTTTTTCACCAGTGTGTGTACGAATATGGTTTTTTAAATTAGTTGAATGACTAAAATTACTCTGACATATATCACACTTATATGGTTTTTCACCAGTGTGTGTACGAATATGATATATTAGATTACCTTTATGGATAAAACTTCTCTGGCATATATCACACTTATATGGTTTTACACCAGTGTGTGTAGGAATATGATATATTAAATTACCTTTATAGATGAAACTTCACTGGCATATATCACATTTATATGGATTTTCTATGTGTGTGCTAATATGACGTCTCAAATTATTTGTGTCTTTAAATCTTCTCCTACATATATGACATTTATATTTAATATAGGAAGAACCTTGCTTACATATATCACATTTACACGATTTTTCTTTAGTACATGAACTAGTATGACTCAAGCTATGCCTTTTTGTATCACCACTACCACTAGTATTACCTTTATTATTACGTATGTTACATGTTAAATTATCATTTTTAACATCATTACAGAAATATCTATCGGTAACCTTCGTGTCGGCTTGTTCAGTGTTATCTTGCTTGGTATATATAGTTTCTTCATTTTTTTCTATTTTTATCTCTATTTTCAGTTTCTTCGGAGTAGGAGCACCTATAATTACAAACATGTATAAATGAGCGCTGTCGGTAAATGTTTTATATTTTATGGGCTTTTTAGAGGTTTGGACCGCATTAGAGACGCGGGGTCTTATCCGCAATGACACGCGGTATGATTTCGACTAGAAACAACAAGTACAGAACGGAATTTATGTGATATGCGATCCGTTAAGACATTGTCGTAATTCCTTAGACGAAAAGTATGTGACCTCGCTTTGAATAATGCGGTCAGGGGGCCTTATACGCTATGACACGCGGAATGATTTCGATTACAAACCACGAGCACGGAATGGAATTTATGTAGAAGGCAATCCGCTGAGCCACTGTCAAAATTCCTCATACGAAAAGTATGTGATATGAATACGGAATGATATGCCAGACTTCATCGCTTTGCAAAAACGCGGTTTTATTGTGGAAATAATTATTTTCGATAAATAAAGGTAAATATATTATTAAAAAAGAAATCTGTGTGGTGTCCGGATTAAGAATATAGCACCACTACATATCTTCCTGTGGAGGTCGTAAAAGGCGACTAAGGGACTCTAAACCAGAGGGATGGGCAACAGCGTCCTTTCTGTGGAACAGTAGCCATTCTGCGCTCACCAACCCGCCTGCCAATATGTCAATATCAGCCCCTGAACATTAGAGCAACTCATTCCCAAGCATTTTTGTCGTCCATATACTCTGTCACTATAGAAACCCTTTCTACACAACTTCTGCTTTGGACTTGGATGGACTTGAATTTATTAAGACTTAATTTCTAAATATCACTTGGGATTTTATTGTAAAAACGTACACATTGGCATTTAAATGATTTGCTTATCTTCTGGAGTCTGGTAGCAGGAACAACCAGTTTATCTTTGTTCCTGGTATTCATATTATGGATATCACTGTTTGTAAAGAGGTTCATATTTTATGTACATACAAAACATTTTCATAAATGTACTGAGATGGAACGGTCATTATATTAATCTCTTAAAATTTCTGTCGGAGTGAATATTGAGGGCTTAACTTATAAATTAATCGAATAGCTCGTTTCTGCAGCACAAAAATAGTTTGGATATCGGCAGCATTACCCCACACCAGAATACCATACGTCATTACACTATGAAAATAACCAAAATATACTAGTGGCGCTGTTTCTACATCTATTAAATAACGAATTTTCATTCTTGCGTAAGTTGCAGAGTTAAGCCTTTTTTATCATTTAAGTATGTGTCCCCACTGCAGCTTAGAATCTAAAGTAATACCTAAAAACACTGCGGTGTCCACAAGGTCCAACTCCGCACCATTCATTAGTACAGTGGTTTTTACTGTTTTAACTTTCATACATTTCGTTTTTTTCTCGTTCACGAGTAAATTTTTAACATTAAACCAGTTGACCACTCTGGGAGATAGCGCTATTTACCTCAGTTGCCAGATGTTGGCGTCTGAGTTTAAATAAAAGCGAAGTGTCATCTGCAAACAACACTATCTCGTGATTATCCCCTACGATATAAGGTAGGTCATTTATATATATAAGAAACATAAACGGGCCTAGAATTGAGCCCTGTGGTACTACCATTATAACTACAGACCCAGGAGATATGTTACCGATAATGTCTAGTTTCTGAATCCTATTACTCAAATATGAAACAAGAAGATCCAGCGCAGAGTCCTTAATACCATAGTGTAGTAATATCCTGATCAATATTTCGTGAACAACACAATCAAATGCCTCAGACAAATCACAGAAAATGCCCAAGGCATTTTGTTAATCCTCCTACGCACCGAAAATATGTCCTAAAAGTTTAACACTCATCATCATCATCAGTTGCTGAACGATCCTTTGTAAAGCCAAATTGTTTGCAATGCAATAAATGATACTTATCAAAAAATCTATACATTTGTACCAAATCGGTTTTCAAATTTTTTACTAAATGGTAGCACTGAAATCCCCGAGTCGAGAGGGTAGTGGGGGCATTACACCGGGTGCTGCCCAATCTCTGGGGACCGAGCGAGGAAGTTCGCCGTCTCTACGGGGGCGTCGTGCGGTCCGTGGCCATCTACGGTGCGCCTGTATGGTAATTCCGGCTGTAAGGCGTCCAGCGCTGCAGAAACAAACTTCACAGTCTGCAGAAACAAACTTCACAGTCTGCAGAAACAAACTTCACAGTCTGCAGCGCAGAGTGGCTGTACGGATCGCACGGGTATACAGGACAGTGTCCTATGAGGCGGCAACTCTACTGGCATACTTTCCGTCTTTCGACATCCAGGCGGAGACGGATGCGTGGGTTTATGACCAGACACGCTCCCTCCGCCAAAGCGGCGAAAGCGTGCCTTTGGCGACGTTCGACAGACTGAGGCGGCTGGCTCGACGGCGCGCACTCGAGATGTGGCGACATCGCCAAAGGTCGCGACCAAGCGCGTCGTCGAGGCCAACCTGCCGCTCTTCGGAGCCCGGCTCAGAAGGAGCGAGCACGTCCCCTACCGTCTGACGCAGGTATTCACCGGTCACGGTTGTTTCGGTGCGTACCTGCACAGAATAGGACGCGAGGTCACGGCACAGTGCCACCATTGTGGAAGCGACCAGGATACAGCTCATCACACGCTCGAGGAGTGCCCTGTGTGGGCTGCCGAGCGGCAGATCCTGGTCGATCGGATCGGGCAAGATCTCTCTCTGCCGGCAGTAGTGTCGGCTGTTGGCAGAGCATGAGTGGTTTCCTACTGCGAGTGCATCATGCTCCAGAAGGAGACTGCAGACCGGGCTCGGGAGAGGGCCGATCGTGCAGAAGGCTGCCGGAGAAGGACGAGACGGCGCCGGGGCAACAACCATCCCGGCACCCAAGTCCAAAACGCCTGAGCCCCCTGCCATCACTACATGGTCCCCACCATGTAGACTCGGGGGTCGTGGGTGCGCAGATTGGGGGGATCCTTTATAATCCTCCCCGAGAAGTGCCTGGGGGGCGACCTTTTTACAGTCGCCTTCTAGAGGGGGTGACCGCTTTACAGTCATCCCCTCCGTAATGTCCCTAAAGGCGTGGCACCAATAAACGGCTCTATTGTGATCTTACGAGTACCTGGATCCCCCTTCGGTGCCACAGATGAGCGCTCCAGTGGATTTAGCCGGTAGGAGTCTGGCATACCCCTTCGCTCTTCCCGGGGCGAAGGACGTTCCATGTAGAATTTCCACTGGACACAAATGAAACAAAAAGAAAGTAAGGTAGCACTGTAATAGTTTTAAAATTTGTAGGGTCAGATGTACTACCTTTCTTTTTATTTATTTTATTGATCGTCACCAACTCATATCCGCGAACTGGGTGGTTCTCTGCACCGCGGCAGTTTGTGGAACCATAGCACCTCGGTTTTGTGAGGCGCTATCTGCAGACCCAGAGCGTGGATTTTGGCTACGACAATTGTCACTGCTTGCTCGGCAAGCCGGATGGTTACCTCAAAGGACTCCCCGCTGGCCAACACAAGAGTGCCATCGGCGTAACAGACCAAGCTGACGCCAGCGGGGAGAACGACACGCAGGACCGCGTCGTAGGCAAGGTTCCATAAGTTGGGGCCGAGAACCGACCCCTGCGAAACCCCGCACATAATCTCCTTCCACAGACGTACTACCTGATTTAAACAGAGGAATAATCTTACTCATTCTTCATAAGATCGGGAAATTTTCCACAGTCGACCCATTTACTAATAAAAATTAATGCCAATTCAGGTGTAACAATGTCAATAATTGATGTGGCTACGTTAACGGAATTTCCCCACAGGTCAGCGGTTGTTTTAATATTTAGCGTATTAAAGCTTCTTATTACATCTCTATTATTAACATGATCGAATTTAAATTTATTACTGCAAGTTAACTTACTTACGTTACTGCAACAACATTACTTTTAAGTAAAGATTCCGCAACAGTGGGTGAAGAGTTCAGCGACTTGGCAGTCGAAACGGGAATGTCGATAAATCTTTTCAAAAGCTGTAGCAACGTCTGATTCTGATTTAATGATGTTGTCATCTATAATTAAGCTATAGTCACTGTCCCGGCTATTTGCTCTTCCAGCTTCACTACTAATAATATTCCAAGTAATTTTTATTATATTATTACTATTATTATTTTTGGAACTCAAATAACGAGATTTTGCTATATGACAAATCCAATTGAATAAAAAAAAATCACATAAAGATTAAATTTATCACTATTAAAATACGTTCGTTCATTATATAGTTCATAAATATATTCTCTTTGTACTTATATGAATTCGAATAGTAGCCCATTCACTAAAGCTTGCATTCCCTATAACCAGTGGAGTTTTAAACGTACGCGAAGGATGCTACTGCCTATTCTCCGGCTAATCCCATAGTCGCCTTTTACGACACCCACGGGTTGAGATGGGATGGTGTTATTCTCAACCGGCGCCATGCGGTCCCTTACTCATTCCCTTATTCATCCTGGCGATCATTAACCCATCTGCCTGGCGTGGTGATTATGGCAATATCTCTTATGACCGTTCGCTGTTGCTGTTATTACTGATTATTAATATCTCGGCTTTGCAGGAATCCACAAATCGAATTGTCTCCAAGCAAAGAGAGCTCTACGGACCCTTGACCACATTGCCTTAGTCCGATAAAAAATGTTGAAGAGCATAATTCTAGATTATGGACACCAACTAAGATTTCTTTAAAGAAAAATCGAATAACACTGCCCCGACCTAGGGATCGAGTACCAGGTCCTCACGCTCCGCAGCACGCGCCACCACACGACCCATCAGGTGGTTTACGTGACTGATAATTATGTAATATGAATGTGATACTAAATAACTATATTATTGTTGTGCATATACGATAGATACGTATATTGCCATGTTAGGTATATGGTATAAAACCGACACCACTAACTCTTCATATATCGTTTTTCAACTGTGTGGGAACGCATATATGACTTTTCAAATTACTCGTTTGATTAAAACTTTTCTGACATATAACACATTCATATGGTTTTTCACCAGTGTGTATACGTTTATGAATTTTAAAACTATTTATGTGAGTGAAACTTCTCAGACATAAATCACATTTATATGGTTTTTCACCTGTATGGATACGAATATGGTTTTTCAAACTAACTTTTTGATTAAAGCTTCTCTGACATATATCACATTTATATGGTTTTTCACCGGTGTGTGTACGAATATGGTTTTTTAAACTACTTCCATGACTAAAATTACTATGACATATATCACACTTATATGGTTTTTCACCAGTGTGTAAACGAATATGGATTTTTAAACTAACTTTTTGATTAAAACTTCTCTGACATAAAACACATTTATATGGTTTTTCACCAGAGTGTGTACGAATGTGGTTTTTTAAATTACTTGGATGACTAAAATTACCCTGACATATATCACACTTATATGGTTTTTCACCAGTGTGTGATAGAATATGGGTTTTCAAACTAACTTTTTGATTAAAGCTTCTGTGACATATATCACATTTATATGGTTTTTCCCCAGAGTGTGTACGAATATGGTTTTTTAAACTACTTGCATGACTAAAATTACTATGACATATATCACACTTATATGGTTTTTCACCAGTGTGTAAACGAATATGGATTTTCAAACTAACTTTTTGTTTAAAACTTCTCTGACATATATCACACTTATATGGTTTTTCACCAGTGTGGGTACGAAGATGATGTATTAAATTACTTTTTTGGATAAAACTTCTCTGGCACATATCACATTTATATGTATTTTCTGTGTGTGTACTAATATGACGTCTCAAAACACTTTTGTGTTTAAATCTTCTCCTACATATATGACATTTATATTTAATATAGGAAAAACCTTGCTTACATATATCACATTTACAAGATTTTCCTTTAGTACATGAACTGGTATGACTTAAGCTATGCCTTTTAGTGTCACCACTACCATTACTATTACCTTTATAATTACGTATGTTACATGTTGAATTATCATTTTTAACATCATTACAGAAATATGTATTTATTGAAACATTTTCATTATTAATTGTGTGATTATTACAATTAACTTTTGATTCTTTGCTTTTATTGGTAGTTTTATACGCACAGCTTTTGGTTCTATCGGTAACCTTCGTGTCTGCTTGTTCAGTTTTATCTTGCTTAGTATATATAGTTTCTTCATTTTTTTCTATTTTTATCTCTATTTTCTGTTTCTTCGGAGTAGGAGCACCTATAATTACAAATATGTATAAATCAGCACTGTCGGTAAATGTTTTACATTTTGTGGGCATTTTAGAGGTTCGTGCAAGGACCGCATTAGAGACGCGGGGTCTTATCCGCTATGACACGCGGAATGATTTCGACCAGAAACCCTAAGTACAGAACGGAATTTATGTGAAATGCGATCCGTTAAGACATTGTCGTAATTCCTTTGATGAAAAGTATGTGATATGAATACGGAATGAACTGTCAGAATTCCTCGCTTTGAAATAACGCGGTTTTATTGTGGAAATAATTATTTTATATTATAGTTGTTTTAGCTTTTATATTCATGTTTTATATTTTTTCAGCCGATTAAAATAAAATTAGATATTCGGATAGATAATCTCTCTACGATTATTTTAAGAAAACCTCTGCATATAGGTTGGCTCCATATTAAAATGTTGAGAAATCAAAGGTTAAACGCAAGTAGGTCATACGACACCACCGCCGCAGGGCTCATTTAAATTAGTCATGTAAAATAATAATTAATAATACTTAATATAAATGTATTTTAATGATTTAATCTTGTAAATAATTGGTATAACAAATATTTTATATAATATTTTTATTATGTATATGTGCATAACGATTTATAATGATTTTTCTTCAAAATAAAGTGAAAATGTTCCTAAAGTATGGGCAATCACAATTTTCAAAGTTATTTTTCAGCCTATTGAAAATATTGGTATTCGGATAGATAATCTCTTTATGATTCTAAATCAGTAATCACTTCATATAGGTTCCATAATAAAATATTGAGAAATCTCAGATTAAACGCTCGGCGAAAAATGCTCGCGCAGCCACGAACCTGCGCCGACAGTAAACGGTCCTCGCGTCTCAGGCGCTCACAGTTGAGGGGGTATACGATTCCTCGTATTGGATTTGGAAACTATACGGTACGGTTTGATCGTGGAATTACGTCACACGGAATTTGTGTGATTTTTTTGAGGCATAGCGGGTAAGGCCCCTGGTCATTCTTCTTTTCATGAGAAAGTTCTTACTGTAAATGTGACCTTCATTTTCAGCTGCTTTGTGATTTAATTAACTAGTGTATAACAATAATATGTTATTTAAAGCTAAAATGCGCAAACATTTATGTCCATCCGATCTGTGGTCTGTTCAGTATACACTTCCACAGATGACCAAAAATATAATATCAAATATTAGTATTACGCATTAATATTAGAAATATGTCAGAAATATAATTTATTAAATTATATGCATAGAATAAAATCCCACGTTATACATATTTCACGATATTCAGTCAAAATATTTTTTATTCCCAGCGACACTGACAGATGTCAAACGTCAGTTGTAACTATAAATAAGAATCATCCTTCTGAAATTATTAAAGTGAAACGTCACCTGCTGTCTTATGTTACCGTTTCTTTAGAATAAAGCTAAATCAAGATTTAGTTAAGTAGATTATCAGGCATAAAAAATTATCGCTTCATTACAACCTACAAATACACGTAACTTAGGACAGTTTAACGTCGTCGTCGCTAGCCACCGTGCTTAGTCTTTTTGCTATCGCAGTGATTGATATAACCCTTGATACCCACAGATAGGAAAACTTTCATAAAAATACATCTCAAAACTAGAAAAAACAGCTAGAAGAAAAAAGTAAAAATGTATACTTACGGAGTTTCTGCCCATATCCAGGTGGCGAGTTGTACTCGCTAAGGTTTACGTGTAGCGCGTTCGCGAACTCGCTGCCGTAGAACACCATCAGTTCCGTGAAGGGGGGAATTACTTTTATTGTCCTGAAACGTTATGTTTGATATCCATTATAAACAATAGGAACAAGGCACTGTTGTGGTAGAATCTTTCTAAAACAAAATACTGACTTACTTACATCTTCAAATAGCCCACGTAATTAATTATCATAATATTATGATGTTTAACCTTATAGATAGTAGTCGTTAACGTATCAGAAGGGAGAGAGAGTAAGTGAGAGAGAGCGATGGGAGAGAGAGGGGGTGAGAGAGGGGGGAGAGAGAGAAGAAAAAGTAGATAGAAAGGGGAGAGAGAGGGGGAGAGAGAGCGAGAGAGAGAGGGGAGAGAGGGGGAGAGAGAGGGGAGAGAGGGGGAGAGAGAGGAGAGAGAGAGAGGAGAGAGAGAGAGGAGAGAGAGAGGGCAGAGAGAGGGGATAGGGGAGAGGGGGAGCGAGAGGGGTGAGAGAGAGAGGGGGAGAGAGATTGAGATTTAAGAATTGAATTTCCCACTTACTACTATCGAATGCCACACGGCTACACATCAAGCTATACAAGACCAGTATAAGCTGATCGCACATTGTATAGGCTTTTGGTATGATGAGAGATCAGGGTAAACTGGTTTTGTATAGCTTGATGTGTAGCCGTGTGTACATACTTAATCAGCGAGTCGCATCCTTATTGATGAGGGCTACAAGTAAAATTATGTTGCTGGAATCAGTGCTGTGGGTGACGAGCACCGCTAAAAGATAAAGATTTTTATTGATGTAAACCATTTACAGGCACTTATATCTAACTTGCCGCGTTCCAAAATGTAGATTGCCTATGGAGAAGAACGGTCCGACTCCATGGTAAAATTCATAGTTCGTAGTATTTAAATCTACAGTATTTGAGGCCATTGTTCTCGATATAAAGCAGATATTTTCTGGCGATGGTAATCGCGTACGATCAGCAGCTATTCTATAAGAACTCACTGGCAAACTCACTTCTCGATCCGCAGTGAAAAGTAGTAAAAACAATGCTATATTAGATTTCACTACGGAATCAGAAGTGAGATAGTGAAGTGAAGTGAGAGAAGAAGAGCACCGCATGGTGGTGTGTGCCACGCGCTCAAACTAAACAGGTTTTGTATAGCTTGATGTGTAGCCGAATATTCGAGTATGTAAGAGTGCGACGAAACGACAAAAAGTACTACACCCACTCGCACGATTCGCAGCGTTCAACTTCTAATAGTTCAAAGACCAAACAGTCTAGGTTGATGCATTGCCGTGAGTACTGTATGAATCTATTGGCAATCGATAATCATGTTTAGAACAGCAAAACTATTGCAATTTTTTGGACATTATGATAAAAAGTGTACGTGTCTTATTCTACCTGTAATATTTGTATTACATTTAGCAGCATAAGTTATAAAAATAAATCGTCTTGAGGATTGTTGGATCGGAATGTGCCCTATAACTATGCTAGTGTAAAAAGTTTTTCCGTTACATCCCGCTGTGACGGACGGACTGAGATATGGCGAAGTGCCCTCACCATGGGGGTTCAGATTTTGCCCTTTTGATACGCAATCCAAAAAAGGATTTTCTAGATATATTTAAGGATGCAGGCAACTCACCGATAGTACACCTGTCCTCTGTACTGGTACGCGAGCAGGTTCTGCTCTCGCCAGTGTGGTGCGCAGTTGACGTAGCGCATCCAGTTGGAGCGGGCGCCGTCCGCCGCGTCCACCACGTGCGACCGCGCGTTCTTACGATCGTATATCTTGGAAAACCACCATGTTATTGCAAGAGCTACTTTGATTGGAATCAAATCATCTCTATTTACGTTCAATGTAGATATAAACATAAGATGGAAACAACAGGTTTCTAACTTGCGGCATGCAAGCTTTGCAATTATTTTAATAGCAATTTTTAATACTAAATTAAATTACTAAGTTATACTGTGTCTTGTCATCTAAAATGTTATGTATATCTATTGTCAAAACTATTATGTTTTTATTGAATAGTAGCATTTTACAGAGAGTAGATCCAGTACGTTTATTTAAATGTAAGCTTACTGCTCCGGCTTAGATTTAAATAAGCGTATAGGTTGTTGTTTAAAATTATATTAGATATGTAGACCATTATAGGTAACATTTATTTTATCAGGGCGTATCCTTTGGTAAAATGCATTAGTTTTATTTTCATAAGATTTATAATTAAATTATTAATTTTGAGCCAATTCAAAACAGTTTTTAATCTCACTTTCATAGTATTTTTTGTTAGTACATTTATTTGACTATCATCGGCAAATAGGAAATAGTACCATAGGTTGATGCGTTTAACGTGGCAAATAATTTATACAGGATGTCCCAGAAATCAACGTCAAGCCGGAAACGGGCAATAGGCCAAGTTGCGACAGTTATTAGAAAAATATGAAAAAATATTTTGGTCATATACTTTTCAAATTATAAGAATTCAAAGTCTTAAAAACTGACAACCTGTGATCATTTTTTAAGTCCTGTTACTACAAATATTAACTATACGTCAGTTTTTTTTTCTGTGATGTAACCATGAATAACCCTTCTGTAAATTACAGTTCAAAGTTAAAACATAACTACCTCAGTTCAAAATAAAATGTTAGATTTTTGCCCCGTGTACTGTAAAAAAAAGTACTACACTATTTTGGCAAGTAACTTTAAAAGATGGCGCATTTAGTCTGGATTCCAAAATGGTATGACACTCAACTAATTACCACTTGTCAATTGAGGATTTTTTTTTTATGTAACTGTATTTCATAACAGTTCGATAGAGCTGAAGAGTGACGTTATTTTTATTTATTTATTTAAACTTTTAAGTTCTAGTTATATCTAAACTTGTATACTCAATGTACATAAGACGAACTTAATGCCATGAGGCATTCTCTACCAGTCAACCTTTGGGTTAAACAAAGCACTCCGAAAGAAGTATAAAAGCAAAGCTATATCTAATGTTAAAAAAGACTGAATTAAAAATAGGAATACATACATATACTAATATAAAAATAGATACTATATTATATTACATAATTACATATAGTTAAATAGAATACATAAAAATATCTGATATGAATATTAACTCTAATGACGAAGACAAAACTGATTAGGATTGTAACAATTTCAGGAAGTATTGACGTACTTTACGTTTAAACGCGAATTTATTTGGAGCTTTCTTTATATCAAGAGGAAGCGCATTCCAGAGTTTTATTGTTGAAACAGCGAAGGATTTGGACATAAACCCTGTATGGTGGGATGGAATGTGAAGAATTAAATTTTCAGAAGCCCGAAGGTCATGACTGTGAGAGCCACCTAAAAGTTGAAAGAAAATTTTAAGATAATTAGGAGCACAAGGATCTTTTATAATAGTGAAAAGTAAACAGAGTGATCTAACGGCTCTCCTCTGACGGACAGGTAGCCATTTAAGCTTAGATCGGTAGAAAGAAATGTGGTCGTACTTACGCAATCCGAAGATGTAACGAATACCGTTGTTGAGAAGTCGATCCAATTTGTTAAGAAGTTCTTGGGATAGATCAGAGTAACAAACATCCGCATAATCAATTACAGGTAGCACAAGGGACTAGACCAGAAGTGTTTTTGTGTTGGATGGAAGGAAATTTTTGAATCTATAGAGAGATCGCAGTGTGGCCGTTACGGTCTGGCTTGTCTGGCTAACTTGCTTAACCCAATTTTTACTAGTGTGAGCAAGACAGATGGCGACGCTACTTTGTTAAATGTAAGCGAGATAGATAGTGACGTTACTTTGATCTAAAAGCGAGACGGATTGACACATATTTTTGTGTGTGTGAGTGAAACAGATAGAGACGCCGCTCTGGCTAAACAGGGATGCATGGGCACATTGTGTAATACTGCAGTACGTTTCTTCTTTCGCTTACTGCGCATCTTTCTGTATTCGTATTCCCTTCGTACTTACAACTGTGGCTTTGTTTACTGGACTTGATTTGCATTGAGATTTGGATTTATCTGCCCCGTTTCTGATGACCCCGGACTTGTTTAAATCGCGATCCCGCCTGCGGATGCAGTATGCGAACAAGCGCGTCGTGGAGGCCGTCCTGCCGCTCTTTGGAGCCTGGCTCAAAAGGAGCGAGCGCGTTACCTACTGCCTGACGCAGGTGCTCACCGGGCACGGTTGTTTCGTTGCGTACCTGCACAGGATAGGACGCGAGGCCACAGCACAATGCCACAATTGTGATAGCGACCAGGATACGGCACAGCACACGCTCGAGGCGTGCCCTGCGTGGGCTGCCGAGCGGCGGATCCTGGTTGGTCGAGTAGTGTAGATTTCGGATTAGGTTGAATTATTGGTTTCGGCCGGTAGAAGCTATTTACGACATCCACGGTAGGATATGGAGTGGTGCATTCTTAATTCAGATCGATTAAAACATTTTCGTAAAAAAGGACTATATACCAGAGAGATTGGGGCATGGGCAGCAGCGTTCCTTCTATGGAACAGTAGCCATATTGCGCTCGATAACCCACTTGACAAGCGTGGTAAGTATTGGCGAATTCCCTCCAAAATGACGACACAATAACTGTAGAAATCTTTGCCTTTGTTCAGCGATGGACTTATAATGGCAAATATGATGAATAAGCGAGACCAGATCTTTTCATAATATCATATAAAATAAAATATGTTACCTGCCAACAATACATAGAGTTGACTTGTTGTGTGCGTTCTCCGCGGTACGGACCGAAGCGAACGCCGCGCGGCAGCTGCAGCGTGCTGAATACACCCTGATCTGCGCCTGAGTGTGGTAAGGAGAGGGCTATATTCTATCGTTTTTATAGATTGCCTTCCCTGCAGATGGTTGATTTGAGCGATGCTGGCTCTAATGGTATACGTCACACCAATGATATTATATATTAAAAGAAGTAGATATGTTACATGCGCGCCAAAAGTAACAACCAAAACTCCCCCAATTGTAGCACCTCGCAATAGGTTCGCCTAGATAGCTATCTCTTTTACTCTTGTTGTTTTTGTATCGTCTTTCTCACGACATGGTTGTGCAAGCGAGACTGTATTTTGCGCGCCATTTAATATGGACGTAACATATCTATGGTATAATATCGTTGCGTCGCACTCTCGAACTATTAACATCAGGCAGTACCGGTCAATTTAGGATTGGTATGAATAATTTAGAACTCCAGAGAAAGAAAGATTTTTTTTATTTGACAGCAAAGTGAGACATCACAAACGGTAATAGAACTTAATATAAAACTATAAAAAAATAAACACGATAAAAATTTGGATAGGGTTATAAACAAGACAAAAAAAAACAAAATATTAGGCTAGAGTTTGTTGTGTGCCCCACAGTTGCGCCAAACAGGTAACCAGTTCAGCATTTGCCAGACAAGAGCCTGGCGCTGGTTTTCAACTGGACCCTTCGGTGATTCGGTGATTCACGGGTGTAAAAACAGTATATCTTATATCTTTAAATGAGCAATTCTTGTATATATATAATTGGAATGTCGGAATCGGCTCCAACGATTTTCATAAAATTTAGTATATAGGGGGTTTCGGGGGCGATAAAGCGATCTAGCTAGGAATCATTTTTAGAAAATGTCATTTTATAGGCGTTTGAGTAGTCTCAACTGAAAAATATGACTCTTCCTGACATCTATTGGCGAATACTAATACTATTTTTTGTGAGCAACTAATTGCTTTAACGACACAACAGCAGATGGCGTTGTTAAGTAACACGAAAATACCGAGCAAAGCTCGGTCATCCAGGTACTATAACATAAATATTGCATATTATACCTTCTAATAAATCAACAAATATAATTATACAAATAAGAACTACACAAAGCGCAAAAATAAAGAATAAAATCGAATATATTTAACAATAATTTCATAATTCACAAAACAAACTCAAATACAAAACTCCAGTTGTCCAGACTTTATTTTCAGTGTTCTTAAGTACTTACATACAGTTAGTTATACAAACGATGTATTCAATAATACCTACTGTTATAATGTACCTATGCCAAGTTAAAAGAAAGACCTAATCCAAATATCTATTCTATCAAGATCATCTTCCCTGCAGACGAGAAGCTTTGATAAGCTTCACGTTATTTTAAAAGCGATGTCCTACACTAGGTTACCTCCTGTGTCCTACAGTTTACAGATACAGACAACACACAAATTCAAATATTTGTTTTGTGCGGAAATAGAACTCACGACCCGTAGGGCAGAAAGCTAATATTGACTACTGCGCGAGTTGTGCAGACTTATGTAAGCTGAAATGGTTCATACAACATGAAACTTTGCTATCGGCGAGTGACTGATAATAGATTGGATGTTCTTTCAGAGGGTCGAGAGTATTTTCTGTCTGGAATGGACATTGTTTAATGTAATAAAAGCTAACTTAAAGTCAGTTTTATTACATTTATGCAGTGACAGTTTTAATTATAGATTAAAACCATAACACCAAGTAAAGTAATCTGAAAAGTAAGGCTCTTTATGAAAAAACAAATACATTTTTCACGAAATCCTAGGCGGTTTACCAAATAAATACTTGGATTAAAACGTTTTTTGTACTCGTATTAGGGTTCAATTCAGAGGATAGGTAACATACCTGGTATAGTGGAGGGCGCGAGGTGTAGCAACACACGTGGTATAGTGAGTGCGGCACGCGGGACACAGGACGGCAAATTGGTTTCGGTTGGAACCTAAACAAAAATACACAGAGGATACTTTTTACCAAAATATAATTAAAGTACATTTCAATTTACTGGCAAAATTACAATATCACGAAGGGACCCCGCAGTGAGAGATAATCGCTACGAGCAGTCACAAATCCAAATATCTAACATGCGGTCTAATCTTACAAGATATCGGGTCCAGTCACTGAGTAGCGAAAGTCAGATGAGAGCAGTTCCGAGTAAAATACCGATATTAAGCTGCATCCGCATAGACTGAAGTCAAATATTTTTATTTCAAACATTAAACTCAGAATTTAAGTTGCACGGTTCCAATTAGTTGACCCTATGGAGAAAAGCCGGCATGAAACTCCATGGATACTCTTTTAAAATAGTTGAGATTACAATTTTGAACAAAATATTGAGAACAGATACAAGCTGTTTAAAACTTTATCAATACATTGATGATAAATAAATATAGCAGCTATACAGTACAAATAGCACTTCAGATATATATATACCAGAGAAGCCACATGTGCAGAAAACAGCTAACGCCATATGACCCTATTGTCAACAGTCTTTGACCTTTTTAGTAGGCTTTTTTGGGAGAATTATTTTAACGTTAGCTTTAAACTTCCCTTCTGTGAGATCAGTAATTGATTTGGATATCTTGTTGTAAAATCGAATAGTTTCCTAAGAATGATTTATTGGTTTTTGTCTATCTAAATTTAGGTACCACAATTTTATGTTTAGTTCTAGTATTTATACAATGAATGTCGCTCTTTACTTCAAATATTAGTAGGTTTTTACGGACAAACATAATATTTTCAAACATGTAAAGGGAGGGCACTGTTAGTATATTAACAATTTTAAAGATATAAGTGATTCGCAAGGACCCATATCATAGATTGCGCGGATGGCCCTCTTCTGTAATATAAATATTGAATCAATATTAGCTGCTGCTCAAGAGAATGCCGTATGACATTTTGCTCTGGAAATACGTAAAAGTCAGTTACTTGTTTAATTTTTCTGGCTGCTGATGCAGCAAAACTTTATTGGATAGAGATACGTCTATTGGATAGAACCCTTATATGAGCACCCCACTGAAATTTCGAATCAATAATTATACCTCGAAATACAGTTTCATTTACGAACTCGAGTTTGTTGCCTTCAAGAATTATTTCCAATTCAACTTGCGGTACATATGGCAACGAGAAATTCAAAAATTTGGTTTGATTACTTATTAATGAAAGGTAGTTTGCAGCAAACCATCTAGACAGAGAGGATAAACTATCAAAAACGTGTGTAACTTCATTGCCTCTCATATTAATAAAAAAAAATTAGTGATGTTTTATCAGCAAATAATATTACATCAGATAATGCCGACTTCATATAAGGGAGATCATTTAAATAAGCTAGGAACAGAAATGGGTACAGAATTGATCCCTGTCGCACGCCCATTTTCACTACATACCCTGAAGCTGTTATACCATATATACCTACGTTAGCTGTCTTTTAGCAAGGTGGAATAATACAAGCTCGAGAGCTTAAACACTAAGTCCGTAGTGACTCAATCAATTTAAAAATGAGGGTATTGTGATCAACGCAATCAAAAGCCTTGGAAAGATCACAGAAGACACCAATAGCATCACGTGAGTGAGTTCTCCCAGGCTTCTACAATATGAGTGACTAGTTTCGTATTTGCGTCTGTAGTCGATCGACCCTTCGTAAAGAGTAACTGACGATCGTGCAAAATATTCTTAGTGTTAAAATGAGCCTAATTTACAACTTTATTCGGTTAAAAAGTAGTAATAGATGTAATTTACTTTTTACTTTTGTACTTTCTTATTAATGAACTAGCTGGAACCCGCGGTTTCACCAGCTGTTTAATTAAATAATTTAATTGTTAAATTTTAATTATTAAAAGAAACTGGATTACTTTTAAATAATTTAGAGTACTTATTAATAGACACTTGACATAGAGTGTATATATAGGATTTCATGGCTTTTAATTTCTATGCGCGGAACCCAAATTTTTTTTTAGACTGCTTCAGCGTAGCCGGCTTTAGTTTGGAGCTAGTTCTGGCCTGATTTAGAAAAAACTACTTTTTACAAAATTTGGAAATTTCTCTTTACAGTCGCCTCTCCGCTAGAGAGTATGACCACTTTCTAGTCAGCCACTTCGAGATGTGCCTAAAGGTCTTGCACCAGTGAGCGGCTCCGGTACATTCATTCTTGTTCAGTGGCACACCGCGTATTTCTCCTAAGCGGAGGAAGTGCATGAGGTTTTGAACCCGCAACTTAGTCTTAAGCATAAGTCCTTGAACCTCTGGACCACATTATTGGATCCTTCTGTATTGACGTCCGTATCTTTTACATAGTAAAAAAGCTTGCTACCTACCTCATCATCCGGTACCACAAGTAAAGGCCCGTGTATTGCGCAGCACTCGAACACGAAGTCTGCGCACTGATCGCAAACTGTTAACAACATTATTATAATGTTAATACTATACTAGATACTAACATACAGTGTGAAAAAAAACAAAAACACTATAAGATGCCTGTATACCAATAACTATGAAATATGCAGTAAATGACCTGAAATTACTGTAATGTTTACTTTGGAAATAAACTTGTTTGCTATATTTTACATTTTCAGACATAAAAATACCAAAATTCTCAATGAAATATTCTCTGAAATATTTGCTCTGGTCACATTGTAAACATCAGTCAATCAACTCGTCCTATCGCAATCCACAGCTGGACAAAGTTCACTCCAAAGCTGTGCCACAATTCCTGGCTCTCCACCTTGCGCATCGAATCTGTCCCAGCAGCCTTCTACATGTCGTCGATCCATCTGGCTGGGTGGAGTGCCACACCACGTTTATCCATTCGCGGTCTGGAGACTCTCACATCCGCTCCAACCAACATTCGTCCTTCGACAACATGGCCAGCCCATTGCCACTTGGCAATTCTGCATCCTATGTCGGTAACTCCAGATGTCTTTAATATAATTGCGTTCCGAATCAGCGGAGAGACTGAATATGTAGCCCAACTGTCAGTGTCCCCGTCTCGGCATCGTATATCATCGCTGTGCTTTTCCTTTTAGGTAGACGTGTTTCGGTGCACTATGCTCACTCCATACTTTATGCCGATGGATGGATATGACATAAATGTTTTATAGTGCGTATTAAAACGCACACACTGGTTGCGTTTTTGTTGCCTATGACCCCCGTAATGTCTAGATATGAATTCATATTTATTTACCAAAATTTAGTATATATACGAAACGCAAAAAATTCCACCAAGATATCATGTCGGATATCGGAAATATAAGTTCACATAAAATCAATTTTGGCTTCAGAGTATTTGATAACATTGTCCCACATTAGGATTCTTTCCGTGACAATTGTTTGTGAGTATAGTTTACAGACATAATTTCCACATACACCCAATCCCGGAACAACTTGTAGGCAATACAAATATTTTTCCATGCGATAATCGAACCCGCAACACGCAGCGCAGAAGGCGGATTTGCCAATACTCACTAAGCTTGGCAGGCCGGTTAGTGAGCTTAACATGGCTACAGAAGGGATGCTGCAGCTGCTGCTCCCTCTGGTTATACTCCCTAAGTCACCTTTTAGGACATGGGAGAAGATGGAGTGGTGCTATATTCTTAATCCAAACACCACGTGGATATATTATGTATGTGCTTACAAATTTATGTATGTACTTACAAATGTATTCGTCTGGACTGGGCTCTTCAGCTTCGTAGCAACTCATACTCTTCTGCCGCTGGTTGGGACGACTCATCTGTGAATGCAAGAATACGACTTATTTGTATAAAAGTGGTCATTGGGAGTCCTAATTTCAGGAGTAGACGTTTATAGGCTGGTATGGGGATTACAATGGGACTGTTTATAGGGAAGAAAACTACTCTTAAAATATGTAGCCAAACAAACATAATCATAAAAATAAAACTATGGAACTTAGTTACAATATTGTTTTTTTTGTTTTATCTTTCACTGCGAGGATTTGTTTTGAAAGATAAGGACAAAACATATGTTGTCATTTTTATAATAGGGCTATAGAACGATCTAGATGGAGATCTTTCGAGTTCCTGGAGCCTCCCTTCGGTGCCGACGATGATCACTCCGGTGGTTTTAGCCGGTAGGAGTCCGGCATGCCCCTTCGCCCTTCCCCGGGGTGAAGGAAGTACATGAGGTATTTCCACCGGATCAATAAAAAAATAATAAAAAAAAGGGCTATAGAACGAAATGCTTTTATTTTTTATGAATTAGGATAGGGTTTACTATTTAGGTACTACCAGCTAGGGACAAGTGATATCTTTTTTTTTTATGTATATTGTATCAGCATTCAGTCAGCAATACTTTAAGCAGATGTGGTAAGAGACATTTATTTGACAGTTAGAGAGTGCTCTCCAGCGAGAGCAACTACTCATAGGTGTAGCATGTATTTATACTACTCAAGAGGCGGGTACAGACAGGTTGTCCTTTTTTTGAGGTGCATATGGTAAGCGCTTGTTGTCAAACCAGCGGCCAGTTCTTTTGGATGTGTTCTCGAGCCTTTCTAAGTATGTTTTGGTTATATTTTGCCATGTGGTACCGGCTCAGAATGCCACCACCCCATTTCATCCCGTGGGTATCGTAAAAGTCGACTAAGGAATTAACTGGAGGATGGGCAGCAGTGTCCTTCGAGTACATTAACAATTCAACTGCGATCGCCAACCCGTCTGCCAAACGTGGCGATTATGGCAAGACCCCCAATTTTTCTTTCTTTATGTTTAAAAAACATTGCCCCACACTAGGATTTCTTCTGTGTCGTGGGTGCGTTTACAGACATGAATTCCACATACAATACACCCAGACCTGGAATAACTACTTGCAGATTATATATTTGTTCCATGCGGGAATCGAACCAACGACCCGGAGCGCAGCAGCCGCCTGTATCAGCCACTACACCAACCGTGCCATCAAGTATGCTGCACTTACCATCCCAACTGGTAAGCGTGGTGATTGCTGGCAAATTCCCATCATGATGACACAATTGTGAAATCTATTAGGCTTGTATTTAGCAGTGAATTTCCTTTGGCGTGTTTGATGATGATGATTCATATCGGAATAACATTATCGATATTTATCTATCTGTATTATTTTAAAACAGTAACTAAAGTGTAGAAACCAACAAACCTGCAGAGTAAATATTATTTATTTTCTTCGATAAATCATACAACATAAAGCTTAAGTTCACCTTTCAGCTTAAGTTCAGGCGGCGCATCATGACTAGAGAGCCTCCAACAACTACATCTAGTGTATTAAAGCCTGGAACTACTTCAAAACTACTGGACATTTTTACGAAGAATATATTTTAATTGAAATTACGATTTTTTTCAAAAGCTTTGCACTTTGAGCGCTCTGTTCATTGTAAATCTGTTTCTCACACATCCTATTTTTGTTTGTGTTAAATAATATTACGTACGTCTTACCTTTTTGTGTCTTGGCATAGCGGTGTCTATTAAATGGTTTTCAACCCATTACAAATGACCAATTTTGTAATACCAATTTCTAGTCTTTCGCATAGAAATAATATAGCGAATGAGCGAAGGTGGTCGTAAAATCATTTATTTAGCAGTACATTTTAATATAAACTAGTGTACCTATAGTTATTTAGGAAAAAATAGCGACATTAATTAATATTTATGTTTACCTTGTAAGCAGATTCACTGCAGCCGTCCGGTTTTAAATTTTGAAGATAAAAGATACAATTCAAATTTTATCGTTTTGACGATTATTCGGCCGATATCAAGTATAGGTACAATTGTATGGTAAAAACAATATTTATCAATAATAAATTCATAAAAAACAGATCGCGAAACACTAAAGAGAAAAGATCGGTACTTCCTGACACTGACATTTAGGCTGACAGTGACAAATAAACATTTTTTGTTGTTTTTGTGTTTGTATTATAGAGCCGATATTTATCGATATTTACCGGCTCTGCAAACTTAAACACTATACATTCCGGCAGAGATACACCTTACATGGCTTTTAGTAGGCCGTTCTAAATATGATCAAAAATAGATATGAAGAAAATATAGATGATTTAAATCGAGATATCTTAATGTATCGATATGACTATTTAACTTACTATATCGAAATAATATCAATACTTTTTATGAATAACTATAGACGGACAATTGATATACACAATAATCCGGACGTATTCTGTATGGTGTCCGGATTAAGAATATAGCACCTCTCCATCTCCGCCCCACGGAAACTGAAACTGTTGTAAAATGCGACTAAGGGAATCTAAGCCAGAGGGATGAGCAGCAGCGTCCCTTCTGTGAAACTGTAGCCATGCTGGGCTCACCAACCCGCCTACCAAGCGTGGTGAGTATTGGCAAATACCCCCCAGAATTATGACGCAGTTGTGAAAGTCTATGGGGGAGGCCTTTGTTCAGCAGTGGACGTATAAATGGCCGATATGATGATATAATGTACCTACTGTCAGTATTTGTGTTATAAAATATTCTTTGGCAACATATTTCCATTAATATTAGTATATTTGTGAGAAGTTACAATGGATTAGTCAGCTGAATAATGCTACAATATTACGAACCGAAGTTTACGCATATTGGTTTCCTACTGTAAATGTATGAATACAACCCACTGGTTTGTTTTTTTTGCTTTCAAGAGATTTTATTGGAATTCCACAACGGAATAACTGCATGGCGGTATCTCAGATGGCGTTGGCTTGGCAACCTCGCTATTTTACTGAGGAATGATACTAAATTTTGTATATTAATTAAGATCTTACAAAATTCTAAAGCATTAGTTCGTGTTAAGTTACTTAGTAGCTGTGTAGGGAGTTTTACTTTCATTTTTTGATTTTCATAATTGACATGCGTGGCTGAAAGTTTGCTAGCTATATGAATACCCTCAATAACTTGCAAGTTGTGCAAGCGTTCTATATAAAGCCATGAGATCTCATGAACATTTAAATCCATAACTATTTTTCTCACCTAGTACGTTGCGGATTAATTTTATGTTATGGCAGGAGTCATACAAAATAACAACTTCTTGATCACCAATTTTGAAATTTGTGGTTAAGTGAGCCGGATCTATATTACATCCTACTCACGCCATAGTTGAATTCATGACGGCGCCATCAAATGTTAAACTAATTACTTTCATGCATGTTTTATTAAGTAAAATAATGCACTAGTTTATCAAATTCTTTTACTGCTGCCCCGAGATTCTATTAAGAAGAAAATAACCTACAGGTATTTTCCAGGGCTTGTTAATACAAGTAACCATAAAAACGAAAGCCTCTGAAGCTGGGGGAAGTGCATCATCGTTAGACTCTGATTCCGTACCAAAATCTACATATCCATAATATTTCGTGTCATCCCATAGAATTTGTTTGCGTATGGCCATCCCATTTATGCATAAGGCACCATAAAGCGTTTTGTCGGACAACATGCAACAGAGTTTAATCGTATCTAGACTCTTGGGTAAATCATGGTTTGCAATCTACACTGCTATACCAACGCGATCAAGTTTTTGGGTGAGGGAGAACAGTATCAAAAGCTGTTCTGACATGATAATACGCCTTCGGCGATAGAAAATTGAAGGTAAGTAATCGCCTAGTAAATCTTATAGTGCCGGTTATGGGTAAGCGAAATCGTCTTCCATATTTTTTATTTTGATGATAATATGCAGCTCCTTTTACAGATTCTGATGCATCTGTGAAAATTATTTGATAGCATATTCCATAACAAGCACTGCGAAATAATCAGTATTTATTACACTATTCTTCTTCTAACCCTACATTAGTAAATAAGTTGGAAAAAATAAAAATCTACGTCTAATAACAGGTACTCCCATAATTTCAATGCAGGTGGAATGCAACATTCCTACTCTGCTTCTTAGGTTTAAATATTTAAATTAAAAATTCATTTTAAAACTATATTCAATTAATAACTATCCTCTATTATTAAAATTAAATGGTTCCTTCAATTCAGCTTCTACCCCTACATCTTTCAAATCCCGTATGACGAGAATCTCGTGAAAGCCGAGAAAGATAAATCTTACGTATCATGACTTGGCGCACGAGATTGTCGACTTGTGGGAAGTAGAGTCTGCAATAATTGTGCCGATAGTTGTTAAGGCCAAGGCACACGTTGCATCATATAAAAGTGGTCCTCCGCGGCGCATGATGCAAGGTATGCATCATGGATCGCACTTTCGGGATGTGTTAAGAAACTTAAGTAAACTGCAACATTGTTTTATGTTTTTGTTTAGTATTTGTTGCCGACACCTTTAATAAATAACCGAATTATTTTAATTGTTATTAATATGAGTCGCCTTTGGTTATTATTGCTTGTGTGTGGAATTTGTGTTTGTAAGTGTGGGGTAACGTTTTTTTTTTAAAGAAAGAAAGCTGCAACCTTTTAAAGTTTTATTCGTAAACATAATAATGAGCATCTTGACATCTTACATAATATTGAAAACTGTGTTACTTAGATATATTGACCGAAAAAATAAACAATTGAACCGTACGACGTTGCCGACATATTTTTTAGCTTTTTTTCATTTTTGAGGAATATTTTATGAATATGTAAAGATTTATTAATCTAAATACCGTACGACGTTGCCTTAAACTTGACATTGGCGAAATTGTGGAAGATAATCTACAGAAGCCATAATCTAAGAGAAGAAGAAGAAGATATATTGACCACTTAGGATGCTTACAACAATAACAGTTTAGACTGCGTACATATAAATTAATTTATTTCATCTGATCATTTTGACTACCTTGGACGCTCATATCTATTTGACGCTGACTTTACAAACAAAATATTGCTAATTATTGTAATAATAGGTCTTTGCCTATGAAATTGCCGTTCTGCAGTACTAGCTATTTTAAGCAAGCAGATCGGGATGGCCGATCAGACGGCCACATCTGTCGTAACTACAACGTCCGCTGCGTCTGCTGCGACTCCAGTGACAATCGCTTTGCCCGAGCCAACTCAGGCTTCTCAGGCCACGGGGGAGACCACAGAGAGGCAAGAGAGGGCGGAAGCCGGCAAAATGCCTGCCTGATGCCAGCCTAACAGCAGCCAGCGGGCGGTAGATCGGCGAGTCTGCCATCGGCATTGCACGGCTCTGCAGTTGCGGCGATGTCCTGGCTGCATCGCCGTACACGATAGGTAGGCCAAAGTGGGCCAACAGCTGATGGGCCGCGAAGCCAGTATCACACAGAAGTTGCGGGCCATCAAAAGGCGGATGCAGTTCATCACAGCGGAGTTTTTAGTGGGTACCTACAAGTCACGCATTTTCTCCGCGAAACAAAGTAGGTAAGTACGTAGTAATGAAGTACGCTAGGAAGGTACCCAAATCACAAATGACTTTGTCAATAGTTTGCCAGTCCTGATAAAGTGTGATGGGGAATTAGAATCAGACAGTACTTAGTTGCCGAAGATTAACATTAGAAAGGTGCAGCAGAGTCATAAATGATGTAGGCAGCTGTCACATGATCAGTGGGTCATCCACCTTTGCGACTCGCGCTAAGCTGCTGTAGTTTAGACCTTATTAGATAGGCTAGTAAGCCAGCAGTCGATATAATATCCCCGTTAGAAATTTGAAAAAACCTATCGATAGTACTCTGCTTACTTATGTAGATTTTTTTCGTAGAAGTGTAGCTTAACATGTATGAGAAAGAGTGGTCAAACACGAGTTTGGCGCGAACTCATAGTTTCTTAAATCCTAATACCTACCCATTTATCCAGAGCGCTAGCGAATTTATTACGCGGGAACAAGTAGCAGAGTAGGCGCCGCCAGTTCACGTGGTCATGGGTTCATGAACATAGTGCCAGCCTACAGACGAAGAAATGTTTTATGCAAACGGAAACATGAAT
Organism: Diloba caeruleocephala; assembly: GCA_947459985.1. Classification (NCBI taxonomy): domain Eukaryota; kingdom Metazoa; phylum Arthropoda; class Insecta; order Lepidoptera; family Noctuidae; genus Diloba; species Diloba caeruleocephala. The sequence goes on along the minus strand of OX381633.1, from coordinate 3,279,757 downwards.
TATTTATTTAATTGTGAATATGTATAAAATAAAGGTTGATGTTATGATTATTCTTTTTGCTAAAACCTATAAATTTACTTTCTAAAATATTTTCCATTATTAAAGTAAGACTTATAAGTAGTGGCAAAATGCTGCTATTTCAAACCCTTGGAAAGAGCGACCAGGCTGACACGAAGGAGACATGAAACGGACTGAGCAAGACTGGCTAAAGCGCATTCCATGTTGGAGGCGTCAGATAATACCATAGGTGAACTACGTGCCGATGTAATGTTGTTACATTATGCTGTTTGCCGTGTCGTGCCGCCTCAGAATGCCACCACCCCATCTCCTCCCGTCGGTGTCGTAAAAGTCGACTAAGGGATTAGCCGGAGGATGGGCAGCAGCGACCTTCGAGTACATTAACGACTCAACTGCGATCGCCACGCTAGGCAGACGGGCTGCCTAGCGTGGCGATTATGGCAAAACCACCCAATGAGCCCACAACACACCCATATCGGTCGTTGTGGTGATCTTTGCGGGCGGCCTGTGTCCAGCAGTGGACTTCATTCGGCCGAAATGATGAATGATGATGAAAAATCAAAAGCGTGATTAAACGAAAAAGATTTTATTTCCTGCACTGCGAGTCTAACCTACGATGTTGTAAAAATAAACAAAACGAATACTTATACTAAATTACAAGAGCACAATGACCTTTTTTTAAAAAGTAAAATGTCTGTATTACACACGTAAGAAGTGAAATTTCTCTATGACATCATTTTTCGAAAAATGATCTACTATTTATAACTTTACAGAAATTGGTTAAATAAAGCTAAATTAGATAAAGTTTAAGCAAAAGGCTTTTATTCTCATAGACATGGATACAAATAATACAATTATTTCACCTTATTGCTACAAAGATTATTATAGCATTTCATTAATTATAATAGAACTATTACGATTATTGTCATCGTTATTGTATATTTTTGTAATTAATGGCTTATGGTAACTGAAATATGAAATATATGGTTTACATTCCACGGAATTTAGTGACCGAGTAAAAACTCCATCAATTGTAGTGCCGAATCTTGTTGTTGATGTTTGAGGACTGTTTTTCATAGATAAATTTAATTTATCTTTCAAATCAATATGGCGCATAAAGGTAAAATGTGACTTAGAAATAAAGATGGCGCGTAACAAAAACGTTACATTGCTATAAAGTTTTCTCCCATACGTCGATAAAATGGGAGTGCAGGAAGTTAAGTTTCACTTCAATAACGTGCTTAAATAATAACAGTTTTTATACACAATAGGGTTTTGGTACCCAATACAAAACATCATCGATATAAATTATGGACTGAGTAATCTAAATCGCTCATAGTCGAATACTGAAACGCCACTTATTATTTATATTATTTAGGGTTGAAATATTTAGTGGCGTTTCAGTATTCCGTCGTCACGTGTATCAAATATATCAGACGAAGAAGGACAAAGACAGAGGATGAGTGTAGCCTCGCCCTGTCTCTTTCTAAGTTTATTGGCGCTCAAGCTACAGTACTGTTTAGACAAAGAAAGATGTTGTTCAGATAGTAGCTCTTTCTTTTTTATTATAGCCTGACCAATTCCGTTGTACCGCGCCTTAGGTATGAGCGGTATTGAGTGGGAAGGAAAGAGCACGTACTATACGAACGACGGAAACGGAGCGGATGCTCGGCCCCCTCGCCTCGCTGGTCCCATACCTAAGGCGTGGTACAGTGGTATTGGTCAGGCTATAGGTAGACATGTTTCTGTGCGCTATACTCATAATTAGGTTATGTGATACTACCTAACTATATTTCTTTTTACCATATGTCTACGTACATTAGTTTTAAATTTACTGGACTCACTAAACCTTCTCTGACATAGGTATACCATTTAAATGGTTGTTCACCACTGTGTGAGCGGATATGCCATTTTAAACCTGCAGTGTGGCTACGAATATGGGTACTCAAAATATCTGTTCGATTAAAACTATTCTGACATATATCAAATTTATGTGGCTTCTCACCATTATGTGTAAGAATATGAATTTTCAAACTACTCGATTGAATAAAACTTCTCTGACATACATCACATTTATATGGTTTTTCACCGGTGTGTGTACTGTTATATCTGTACTGATGTATAGAATCCTACACGCGTAGACGCTCCGTCAGCATTTCCTTCTCCACGGACAGACCATGAGTATCCGAGAGGAATCAGTCTCCCGCAAACCTCGGTCCTGAACACTTGCCTTTTCTCTTAAAGCTGTATCCGCGAAATAAACTTATTTTTCAGTTAAATCAAAGTTTCTTTTTTAAAAAGTGTTTTTGAGACTCCCGGATAACATTGGTGGCAGCTTAAGGGATTTTAAAAATCCTCGGTACGCCTCATTCAATTCAGTGCGAAAACTACAATTTATATAACTAAATCCGTGATAGTGTCAGTTCAGTGAAAAAAAGAAAATCAGTGGACAATACCCTACTACCTCACCGTATCTTGTGCCCCAGAATATCGCCGTATTATATCGCTGTATCCCGTCGCCTATTGCCGCCGCATCCTGTCGAACTTACCATTACCTACTAGCTCCTACTCTGTGGAGTACTTTCTGGGTGCCCACACACTCACCTTGGAAAAGAAGTATAACACCTGGTCACCAGATGACTCGTGTTGCAGCTGGAGTCGCCGTGGTCCTGTAAGTCCTTGAATTCAATTAATATCGCTACCAACATTACAAGGAAGTGAATAAACATTCGTCCATCATCGAAGTTAACCAAGTAACGTGATTAGTGCCAGTGCTAAATAAAACAAGTTTTTATAATTTAAAATCAACTCATACCAAGTGCTATTAATAGGCTTAATAACATTCAGTACATTCTAATTCATTTCATTGTATAACTTAGTCGTTCAGTTCCGAGAATAGTGCAGCATTCCTTCCTTATCGCAATTCCGCGCCGAGTACCTTATCTTTGTTTTGACTAACGCTCAGACACATGCCTAAAGAAGAGCTTACTACAATGTCATCTAAGGAAATTAAAGAGATCGATATGAATTTTTTAAGTAAGTTTATAAATAAGTTCGATGGGAACCGCGAAAAGCTCAATGCGTTCCTAAACAACTGTAGAAACGCAATGAGTCTAGCGTCACCGTCACAACAAGATACACTGCTAAAATATATTATTAGCCAACTTGAAGGCCGTGCTGAAAGTGCGTGTTCAATTAAAGAATTCGAAACATGGCAACAACTAGAAGATTTCCTAAAATCACAATTCGGTGAAAGAAAACACTACGCTGCATTACTCTCTGACCTTCAGGATTGTTGTCAAATGAATGGCGAAACAGTCAATCAATTCGCACTCCGTTTAGAATGTCTTTCAAAATTATTAACTGAAATCAATATATCAATACCAACGAAAAAGAAAGGCGAATTGGCTGGCCGCGTCGCGGCAATGCAAGACCTAGCCTTGCATACTTTCATTAGCGGATTAAATGTTCGTCTGTCAACTGTAGTTAGATGCCGTGACCCTGAAACCCTAAATGACGCCATCGGTTTTGCCGTGTCCGAAGAAAAGATTTTACAAACCGCCTTTAAGCGGAATTCTTCTTCCAACTCGAATTCGCTTAATCAAGGACGCTGGCCACAGCGTCGATTCCAACAAAATCGAAATATTACACCACAAAATGTCTCAAACAGACCCAATATTCAAGGACCCGCATCTTCTTCGGCTCCCCCTGTCTGTCGTTATTGTAAAGTTATAGGCCACACTATTGACGTATGCCGTAAACGGGAGTATAATAACAGACGATTTGGAAACACGCAACCGAATCGCCAATCGATGAATTCCTTTAAGAATAACCAACCTATACACACTGCCAACCTCATCGAAGAGCAACACGCCGACTATACAGATAGTCATGATTTAAACGAACAAGGCCACCCGTCCAGTGTCGTGCGGGAAAATTAAAGGGTAAAAGCGACACAAAATATTTGTATAATCATAACGCTGTTTCCAATTCATCCACTAACAAACAGGGTAACCAGCCCCAAAATCATAGTGGTAAATATTATAACACTGTTTCCAATTTATCCACTAACAAACAGGGTAACCAGCCCCAAAATCATAGTGGTTCTAACACTGTTTCCAATTCATCCACTAACAAACAGGGTAACCAGCCCCAAAATCATAGTGGTTCATATCACAACGCTGTTTCTAATTCATCCACTAACGAACAGGGTAACCAGCCCCAAAATCATAGTGGTTCTAACACTGTTTCCCATTCATCCACTAACAAACAGGGTAACCAGCCCCAAAATCATAGTGGTTCATATCACAACGCTGTTTCTAATTCATCCACTAACGAACAGGGTAACCAGCCCCAAAATCATAGTGGCTCATATCATAACACTGTTTCTAAACAACGGGGTGATCGACCCCTAATCCATAGCGGCCTCGATGCTCGCCAACAAAGACCCGAACCTATCAAGATCCGAACCTCGCGTGCTAACACCATACAATTAATACCCAATACTTGTCCTTCCTGCGCGAAATCTGAAAATAAAATACATACATTAGGAACATACAATGTCACAACAAATCCAATAAAAAGGTACTTACCTTTTGTAGAAGTCCAAACGCCTGTCTCTTCCAAGCCCTTAAAGTTTCTCATTGACAGTGGTGCATCCATTAGTCTTATAAAGGTAAATGTCATTGAAAAAATGCCTAAAATCACAGAACATATCATAAAATTTCACGGTTTAGGAACAATGGACAACCCGTTACACTCATTGGGACATATACCAATTACCTTTAATTCACTCAGCCATCAATTCCACGTTGTCCCAAAATTAGACTTTCCCTACGATGGAATAATTGGAAACGATTTTTTGTCCTTTTCCAACTGCAAAATCGATTATACACAAAACGCTCTTATTGTTGACAAAATACAACTCACCCTGAAATTTACTGAACCAATCTACACCATTCTACCCCGAACTGAAACAATAATCGAATGTTCTGTACTGAACCCCGAGGTAAAAGAAGGCCTTATCATTGATCAACATATAATTAATTCCCTCTTAATAGCAAATTGTGTTGTTAAAGTAAAATCAAATTCTAGAATCAATATTTCTGTTGTCAACATTTCAGAATCCCCAATACAAATAAACTCAGACCTGAAAATGAAAATCTTGCCTTTACATAAAAACGACAAACATGAAATTTTCCACACAACCAACTCCGATGTTAAGCAGGATAGCACCCTGAATCGAACTGAGCAAGTGATAAATCTTTTACGCGTATCGCACTTAAATTCAGAAGAAACAAACGCCTTATATGACCTTTGCTTTACTTATTCCGACATATTTTATCTTCCTGGCGATCACTTAACAAGCACCGATGCTTTACAGCACGAGATCCCCACTTCCTCTTCTATACCAATAAATACGAAATCTTACAGATTCCCAGACATACACAAACAAGAAGTCCAATCTCAAATCAACAAAATGCTAGATGAAGGGATAATTATACCATCAACATCCCCATGGTCCTCACCAATTTGGATAGTCCCAAAGAAAACTGATGCATCCGGTCAACGCAAATGGCGTGTAGTCATTGATTACCGCAAACTAAACGACATCACCATCGGAGATTCATACCCAATACCAAACATATCCGAAATTTTAGACCAATTAGGCAAATGTAAATACTTCAGCACCCTTGACCTTGCATCTGGCTTCCATCAGATTAAAATGTCGGAGAACGACGCTCCTAAAACTGCTTTTTCAGTTCCACAAGGACACTTTGAATTTGCCAGAATGCCATTTGGACTTAAAAATGCGCCAGCAACTTTTCAGAGATTGATGAACTCCGCTCTATCCGGCCTACAGGGCATCCAATGCTTTGTATATTTAGACGATATCGTTATCTATTCATACGACCTTCACACCCATATGAAAAACCTCACTAATGTATTTGATAGACTTCGTAATTTCAACCTCAAACTACAGCCTGATAAATGTGAATTCCTTCGCAAAGAAATTTCCTATCTTGGTCACATTATCACAGATCAGGGAGTAAGACCAAATCCAGAGAAGACCAAAGCCGTAGAGGAGTTCCCATTACCTACGTGCCCTAAAGATATCAAATCTTTCCTGGGACTAGTGTCCTACTATCGTCGCTTTATACCAGACTTATCCAAAAAAGCTAAGCCCCTTACAAATCTCCTGAAAAAGGATGTTCCGTTCAACTGGCAAAACGAACAACAACTGGCCTTCGAAAGCCTAAAAAATGCTTTAACTTCTGCCCCTATATTAGCTTATCCCGATTTTTCCAAACCGTTTATTCTTACCTGTGACGCATCCAACTATGCAATCTCAGCTATTCTTTCCCAAGGAACGGTAGGTAATGACCGCCCTATCGCATACGCATCACGAACCATGAACAAAGCTGAATGCAGTTACAGTGTAACCGAAAAGGAATGTCTAGCAATCCTTTTTGGCACCAAAACCTTCAGACCATACCTATATGGTCGTCGTTTCAAAATCATCACCGACCACCGACCTCTCAAATGGCTGTTTAATTGCAAGGATCCGGGCTCAAAACTTGTGAGGTGGAGACTCAAACTTGAAGAGTTTGACTATGAAGTAGAATACAAAAAGGGAAAAATCAACAGCAACGCTGATGCGTTATCGCGGTTCCCAGTCAACCCAATTATAGATAAAGAACCGGATCCTCAACCTTCAACTCCTACAATAAGAGATAATCCTAACCTTAATCAAGAATCGGAAATTCCCCAAGACGTCCTTGATGATCTGATCGACCTAGGTGCGTTAGATATAAGTCCACTAAACCAACAAAACCCTGATTTCAGCCCTCTGAATCCACCTACACCGATACACACCCCTAGTGAATCTCCCTCTAACCTCAATAATGATTATTCAGACTTTCTGAAGTCATTTAGCAAAAAGGACGAAACCTTCAACACTTTGATAAGAGAACACAACGAGAACCTTCTCAAAAGCGAAGCGAAAACTATTCTCATCCCAGTATCAATTGACCTCGATGACTCAAATCCTTACATCCAAGATATCATTTCTACCCTAGACAACTCGCCTAGTATCCTAGAGGAAGAACGTGAACTTCACTCTTTTAAAAGATTAGAAGTAAAAGGGAAAACTTACTATCTTCTATTTACAAAAGTCTACTACTTTGATAATTGCACATACCCTGACATTTTCAAAACCCTAAAGTCAGCAAGAGATGACATCCTACTCGCCGGAACCATAAATGAACTCGCAATATCAGACTTTAAAAACCCATTTGAACAGAACTCCTTTGTAAAAGTTTATGGCATGTTGATGTATTTATTCAATAACACTAACATTATAGTTAACATACATCACAATAGTATAATTTACCCTGTACCTACAGAAATCGCAAAAATTCTAAAGGAAAATCATGACATACCAATTGCAGGACATCTTGGCTCAAATAAAATGTATGACCGAATCAAAGAGCGTTATTATTGGAAAAACATGCGGTCAGACATAGAAGACTATGTAAAAAACTGTAAACTATGTCAATCCAACAAAGCCCTACGTAAAATCAACAAATCTCCGATGCAAATCACAACTACTTCCACTCGCCCATTTGATAGAATTAGTCTTGATATCGTCGGACCTCTGCCTGAGGCCGGACACCATAAACTGAAATTCATACTCACCCTTCAAGATGACCTTACAAAATTCTCCATTGCTTACCCTATCACAAATGCCACTGCAGAAGAATCTTGTGAATGTTTGGTCCACTTTATTTCCCTATTTGGTATCCCCAAAACCATTCTTACAGATCAGGGAACTAATTTCACTGCTGACCTATTTAAACGAACATGTGAGTTCTTAAAGATCAAACAGATTTGGTCCTCACCTTACCATCCGCAAACTCAGGGAGCCCTAGAACGAAGCCATTCGACCCTGAAAGAGTACCTGAAGTCATACGTTAATGAAAACCAAACCGACTGGCACAAATTTGTATACACCGCCATGCTTACCTACAACAGTAGCGTCCATACAACAACTCGGTTCACACCGTATGAACTTATTTTTGGTCATAAACCATATATTCCTGACTCTATTTTCGGCTCTTATCCCGATGTCACTTATCCCGAATACATTAAGATGCTCCACCACCGTCTCAAAATATCACGCGAAAAGGCTCTAGAAAACATTAATAACTCAAAGGAAAAATCGAAAACTTATTATGATAAACATACTCGCCCAGTTCAATATAAAGTTGGCGATTATGTATATTTAAAGAATCATGTCAGGTTACGCAAAGCCTTGTCACCTTTATGGAAAGGCCCATTTAAAATAGTAAAACTTCATGGCCACAATACCTTATCTCTATTGATCAACCGACGGCATGTCAAACACCACTTTGATGAAGTAAAACCGGCACATGAGGATAATTAGGCATAAGTAGAATAAAATAACTAAATTAAGACAGAGTATATAATTAATTTATATTTCATATAACTCGACTTCCATATAAATGACAAGCCAAACACTGAATCTATCTATCTTATCTAATTACATCCTATTTTTTTAACTTAACACAGTGTCATTAGATGTAATGTTTTATATTTTAGCGTAATGATTAGTTTATATCAGTTATTATAAATTATTACAGAATGGGCGCCGTTTATATCATGGCAACCGGCAACAACCATTATGTCGAATACATCAACAAAGGTCCTGGTATACTCTTCGATCCGGTTGGCACCTTAAAAATCATAAACGACCAATTTCACGTTGTTATCCCAGTCGACGTGTCTTCTTTTAAAACACATATCGAAAACATACAAAACGTATTCAATATAATCCGATTTCAATGTCGAGAAAGCGAAGAAATAGATGACACCTTATGCTTCAATCAGTTAGAGCCATTAGATTCATTGTATAAAGATATTCTACGTGATTTTGATTCTATTTCCCACATTATTTCTAATAGTAAATCCAAAAGATCCGCATGGTTCTCCGGCGTAGGTGTCGTATAAAAACACATATTCGGCACCTTAGATGAAGATGACGCAAATGCCTATAATACGGCTATACAACAATTATATAAAAATGACAAAATACTGAAAGATTCGGTAAAGAAAACTATTATCGTTTCCCAATCTGCTATTTCTAACCTAAATCATTCCCTATACGAAATGAACATTAACCAAGCAAAATTGAATGACGTCATTGATAGGACAACGGTGGCACTAAATAACATATCCGGCATTGTATTAGCAGATAGTTTTAAAATAAGATTTGATGCTGCTCTAAATGTCCTACAATCAAACCTGTTTACCTTGTCTTTCAAAATCGAAGATATCCTAAACTCCGTTCTATTTGTAAAGAGCAATACTATTCACCCATCTATTCTGACACCTTACCAGTTATATATAGATATTGTAAGTAATCTTAAGGTAGTCCCTAAGTATAGAGATTTCCCAATAAACCTAGAATTAAATAATATTCATGTTCTGATCAATATTGCTGACCTAGTTTGTTATTATTTAGATGGTAAGTTTATGTTTGTTATTAAAATACCTCTAGTAAATGCCGTAGAATATAATCTGTATAAAAGTATACCTTTACCTATTCCACATACCACTGAAAACCCTGAATCTTTTATTATGATTTTACCATCAGGAGAATATTTGGCTCTAAGTAAAGACAAATCATCATTCACACTTCTCAATCATTTAAATTATTGTAAAAACATTCTAACCCGAACTTACCTTTGTGAAATAGCCAATATCTATACGATATCAGGTAATCCATCTTGCGAAACTGAAATAATTACCAAAGCTTTGTCGTCATTACCAGAAAATTGTCCATATAGATTTCTATACGGTAATATAGATATATGGCACAAGCTGAACGATGATAAATGGGTATTTGTTCAATCTAAACCAACTAACATATCCGTAGAGTGCCAAAATAATGATCTTTCTGAAATTATAATATCCGGTACAGGTGTACTTAATATCCCATTAGATTGTGTAGCTTATCATAAGAATAATAAATTAGTAAGGAAAATATCCCCTAGTATTAACATACCAAGTGTATCCTCAGACTTTAATATTATTAATGATAGCTGTTGTAGTATTACCCGTTTCAGTAAACTAAACCTCCCTGTTTCCAAAATCAAGAATGTTAATTTAGATAATCTCAAAAACCTTGATATTATATCTGATCAAACATTAAATGAGTTAGAAAGTGTAGAAACAACATATGACTTTAATAACCATATAAGTTTTCCAATTTTAAGTGTCTTATCAATAATTTTGTGTATAACTTTAATTTTAATATATCTTTGTAAAAAGGGCAAGTATTCAAAGTTTCCTTGTATAAAGTCAAATAAAACTGAGAATCCCGATGATTCCGGTATCGAGATGAGACCAGATCCACCCCGCTTACGTATCGATTAATTTTATGGAAACTTCCATTTTCCGTAAGTTTCCTCTTAACCGGGGGGTTGTTATATCTGTACTGATGTATAGAATCCTACACGCGTAGACGCTCCGTCAGCATTTCCTTCTCCACGGACAGACCATGAGTATCCGAGAGGAATCAGTCTCCCGCAAACCTCGGTCCTGAACACTTGCCTTTTCTCTTAAAGCTGTATCCGCGAAATAAACTTATTTTTCAGTTAAATCAAAGTTTCTTTTTTAAAAAGTGTTTTTGAGACTCCCGGATAACAGTACGAATATGACATTTCCAACTGCTTCTGTTATTACGACATCTCTGACATATATCACACACTCATTATGGTTTTACACCAGTGTGTGTACGAATATGACGTCTCCAAGTGTTTCTGTTACAAAAGCTTCTCTGACATATATCACATTTATATGGTTTTTCACCAGTGTGTACGAATATGACATTTCCAACTGCTTCTGTTATTAAGACATCTCTGACATATATCACACTTATTATGGTTTTACACCAGTGTGTGTACGAATATGACGTCTCCAAGTGTTTCTGTTACAAAAGCTTCTCTGACATATATCACATTTATATGGTTTTTCACCTGTGTGTGTACGAATATGAGATTTCCAATTGCTTCCGCTGTTAAAACGTTTCTGACATATATCACATTTATATGGTTTTTCACCAGTGTGTGTACGAATATGACCTATCAAATTGTTTCTGATACTAAAACATCTTTGACATGTATCACATTCATATGGTTTTTCAGCGGTGTGTGTCCGAATATGAATTTTCAAAGTATTCTTAAGAGAAAATTGTCTCTTACATACATTACATCTATAAGGCTTTTTGTTATTACATGGACTATTATGACTTAAGCTATGCCTTTTTATATCTTGACTGCTAATACCTTTATAATTACATATTTTAAATGTTAAATTATTATTATTAACATTACTACCGAGATATCTATTTATTAAAGTATTACTATAAAATGTTGGATTTGAAATAGGAGAACTCATATTAGGGTCTTTGGTTAGAGTAATTGTCTCAGTATTTGTGTTTGCTTGTCCATTTTCATTTTGCTTGGTAGATATTGTAACTTCATTTTTATCTTTTCTTGAGTTTCTTTTTGCAGCAGGAGCACCTATAATTACAAATCTATATATTAATACGTGAAGAAAAACGTTGTTGTTGTTTGCAAATGGTATAGTTTAAATTTATATGGAGTGGGAGTGCAGGAAGTTAAAATTTAAATTAAACATATAGTTTATTTTTATTACGGCCTAACGTCGGTCTTTTTGTTGGTGAAGTTTTTACAAGGGTTGGTGCAGTGACCAAGCGTTTGGCTATCTTCGCAATGGGCCGCGTGTTCGATCCCCGCATGGAAAAGTGTCGTGGATGCGTTTACAGACATGAATTTTACACACAATACACCCAGACCCGGAACAACTACCTGCAGATCATACAAATAGTTGTTTCGTGCGGGACTCGAATCCACGACCCGAAGCGCAGCAGCCGACTGTATCACCCACTGCCCTTCCCTTGCGAAGGAGTATGCCAGCCGTGCAGCCATGCAGACTCCTACCGGCTAAAACCTCTGGAGCGGTCATCTTCGGCACCGAAGGGGGCTCCAGGTCCTCGTAAGACACTAGAGCCGTTGTCGATGGTCTTAGGAGAGCACAAGTTTTTGTGATAGATTTGTTAGCTCATTTGCACAAGCTAATTTAGTTTTGCCCAACTTAAGAGCATAAATGAAAGTTGCCTGCGCAGTGCATGCATAAGTTTTTATTAGTTGCTTGCATGCTGTTTTTCGACGTCTACCAATCGCAGCGATGTTTAAAATCCCCTGATACTCAGTGATAGGAAAGCTTGCCTTTTCTTAAAATGAAAACATATAATTCCCATAAAAAATCAGGTGAGACGCTAGAGGAAAAAGTAAAAATGCTACCTAATTCCTGCGCGTATTCAGGTGGCGAGTTGTACTCGCTAAGGTTTACGTGTAGCGCGTTCGCGAACTCGCTGCCGTAGAACACCATCAGTTCCGTGAAGCGGGGAATTATTTTTATTGTTCTGAAATATTACATCGGATATCTGTCACAAACAATAGGGACAAGGCGCTCTTGTGGCAGAAACCTGTAAAAACAAAATATATCTAACAGCCAAGCGTTTTTAATTACTACAACATTTAGATGTTTCGTCGTTTCAGTCGAATAAAGTCCACTGCTGGGAACAAGCCTCCCTCGATAGCTGCAACGACCGTTCTAGGTGTGTTGAATGCTCATTGGGGCGTTTTGATATAATCGTCAGGCGGGTTGGCGATCGCAGTTTAGTTGTTAATGTACTCGAAGGACGATCCTCCGGTTAATCCCATAGTCGCCTTTTACGACACCCACGGGATGAGATGGGGTGGCGCTAAACGAATAGCATCGTAGCCGGCACCACACGGCCAATGATATTTAAAAATACACGATTGAGCAGAATTAATTACATTACATTTTCAAAGTTCATATACATTATAAATATATCAATCGAATGATTTTAAAGGGATAAGATAAGATAAGATAAAAAGATTTTTATTCATTTAAACCATTAATAGCACTTATGAATCGTCAAGACTTTAGTTGCCACGTTCCAAGATGTAGATTTCCTATGGAGAAGAACGGGCAAGAAACTCCATGGTTACTCTTTTAAAATCATGTTACAATATTTATGTGTACAATGTTCTCGAAAATTCAGGTTATATAAAGACAATGTTCCTACATTAAACATAGTAAAGTCTAAACCTCTTAAGTGTCAATATCAAATCATAAACCAGTTGAATATAAAAAAAATATACAATAATAAATTCAGGTGTAAATAATTAATAATAATAATTTCATGTCAAAAAATAATAATTTAAATGTCAGAAAAGTAAATCTGAATAAATTGATGTCACAAAACATGCAACAACAAGATGGCATGTCAATAAGTCAAAAATAAAAAATTTGAATCATTTCTTATAGTGGTCTTGCGGAGCTGGACAAGCACTCTGCCAAACATTTATATCTCTAAGGTAATCCTCTAACGTATAATATGCTTGTTTGCATAGAGTATTTTTTACAAATATTTTAAATTTATTTTGCGGTAATTGCAGCACGGTCTCCGGTATTTTATTATAAAATTTTATACTATATATACTTTATACTATATTTTATACTATAACCCATAAAAGAAGTATGGACTTTAGCTAAGCGAAATTTTGGCTGTACTAGTTTAGGATTTTCGCCTCATCTCTTTTAAATGCCGATTCCAGCGAAGTGGTCGATTATGTACCAACTTTTATTCTGATATTGTGCAAGCCTACATACCGAGTACGTTTTTGAAATGATTTAGGTACTGGGTGGTATATATTTATTTATTACATGATATAGAAGGGAGAATGGCGAGATTGCATGTAATATGGGACCCAGCCTTCGGGATAGCGTAGACTACGGAAACTTATTATTACTTGTAGAACTATATAAAACTAAGCAAAAAGCTAATTGAAAGTGATTTGAAAGACCTGGGAGAAAAAAGATATGAAAGCTAGAAGATTATAGACCTATAAAAAATAAACACGATAAATGTAATTTGAACAGCGAAATAACATTTATTTATTTTTTAAAACGTTGCCCCTCACTAGGATTTCTCCTGCATCGTGGGTGCGTTTTACAGATAAGAATTCCACATACAATACACCCAGACCCGGAATCATACAAGTATTTGTTCCGTGTGGGAATACAACCCAGGACCCGGAGCGCAGGAGCCGACTGTATCAGCCACTGCACCTGCACTGCACCAACCACAAATCTGTATATACACTATATGTCCATAGACTTGTTCTTGTAACATTATATTATAATATTCATACGAAACTGTAAATGTGTGAGAATCATGTAGCCATTGATGTTTTTTTTAGTACTAATATTGATTGTCTTTTGCCTGGCTGTATTGGTCTGTCATACTCACTTAAATGTCTTGCTGGCGGTGGCGTTGTGTATCGGGTCGTTCGGTTCCCTACAATATGGTTGAGCTAAGCGATGCTGATGCATGCGTCATGCTCGTGAACGGGTGCCGTCTGTTGGGACTGGTCAGCCGTTAACTGCCACGGCAAATAATTTATTATTATAATATTAATGTGGTATGTTCCATCTTTACACATTATCGTACATTTTTCTCGGTATATATATTACAATAATTTGTATCAATCAACATTGTAATCTCAATTATTTTAAAAGAGTATCCATGGAGTTTCTTACCGGCTCTTCTCCACGAGATCAACTATTTGGAACCTTGCAACTTAGATTCTGACGTTTCATAAGTGCCAATATTTGGTTTATTTGAAATAAAAAACTTTGACTGATAATCCTGCACAACGCTGTAAGAATGACTTTACGGGTCAGCAGCGCAGGCAGCGTGGCTTTTGTAAAGATTGGGGTGCACTGGCTTGCATATTTTCTGTAATATGCAACCCCTGCTGCACGATTCATGCGCTGCTGTCCCGTTAATTCAGCTTAATAAGGCCTATGCGTGTCGAGAAGACGTAGGGGTAAACGGCGCTATGAGTTATTTTTATATTCGTTTTAATGTAAATATTATTTAATAATATTTCAACTTCTGAACCCGGACTTCTAGAAACCGATTGTTTTTTTTATATAATAAAGCCTTATAAATATGTACTTATTACTTAAATATGTACTTATTGCTTAAATATGTACTTATTACTTAAATATGTACTTATTACTTAAATATGTACTTATTACTTAAATATGTAATTATTACTTAAAATGTACTTATTACTTAAATATGTACTTATTACTTAAATATGGACGTAAATTCATACTGCAACATAGCTTCATTATTAGTGGGTCCAATTTCGCCATTCCCCTTTCGACTCACACTAACGTAAATTGCTCCTTTTCAATATTTTTTTTGTATCTTGAATTAATGATAGGAAGGTGATGATTTTATGTCTGAAAGAATATTCCGTAACAATGAAAATTGCAAAAGAATCATATAAAAAGCCTTGTAAAAATAAAGACAGTATTTTTGAAATGATTCCCATAAACTTTTCAAGAAATTCAAGAACAAAGATACTGGACAATTGAATACCGACCGAAAAACTCGCGTGGAGAGGGTTCCGTACGATGAATATATTTAGGTACGGGGAGTGACTGATGCATGGCCCAGTTAAGACGAACGAGTAGTACCAATAATTTATCCAAAGAACAAACATAACATTGTAGTTGAAAAACTTATACCCAATCTAAAAAAATAGGGACTACCAAGAGATATGCAAGGATATAGGGAACTCACCGATAGTACACTTGTCCTTTGTACTGGTACGCGAGCAGGTTCTGTTCGCACCAGTGTCGTGCGCAGTTGACGTAGCGCATCCAGTTGGAGCGGGCGCCGTCCGCCGCGTCCACCACGTGCGACCGCGCGTTCTTACGATCGTATATCTTGGAAAACCAATATGTTATTGCAAGAACTACTTCGATCCGAATCAAATTATCTTTATTTGCGTGCAATGTAGGTATATACATAAGATAGAAATACATAACAAGTAGCAGGCGCCTTCTACCTTACGGCATGCAAGCTTTTCAATTATTTAAATACGAATATTGCCACTTCCAACATGTACAAGGACGGAAAGGTCAGTATTCTCAGAGACCTGAATACAACTGTCTGTAGTTAGATTCCACATAGACCTTATGCAGGGTTTCTGGCCCTGATTTTCCTCTCCGTCTCCCCACAACTGCCCCAAAATATGACACCGAACCTTAATAACGACGCAACTAAACCATGATAAGATACTAGAAGTGTGTTATTGCTTACTTTGTGTGATAGGTTATGAAGAACATAAGCCGATATGTTCAGTTTCTTACAAACGTCATCCGCATTAGGTTTTCAAGGCAGATGTTGTGAATCAGGATGCCTAGAAATTTCGCAGTGTTAGTTGTGTCCACATTTTGACCATTATAGCTAACATTTATATTGTCAGGGCGTATCCTTTGGTAAAAATGAACTAGTTTTGGTTTTTTAAAGTTTTATCACTAAATTATTTATTTTAAGGCACTCTATGTATATAAAAATGTTTCGTTTGTTCAAAATCGCAAATCTCGCTAAAGTTTTTTACAGATCGCTTTGAAATTTTTACATATTGGTGTATTCATATACGCGCATGTTTTTACCAACCCAATCAAGACCCATAATTGTTTGTTTTATTCAGAATCAAAATCATGTTGTAATTACATGCATTTAGCCACAGCAAAGCGTGGCAGGGTAAAACTAGTTTATAATAGTTATTATTGTGTTATTAATCTCACTTTCGTAGTATTTTATTTCAGTATATTTTATATTTTACTAGCATCAGTAAATAGTACCATATGTTGACACGTTTAGCGTGGCAAATCATTTATATATAAGAGGTACTATAAAGGGACCAAGACACTACCCTGTGGTATTCCGTATTTGACCTCCCTAGTGATCGATTTATGGTATATACCACATTGCGTTTTTAGACATTTCCGTATACTGCGTTCTACCACTAATCACTTTCATTTCAGCCGAATAAAGTCCACTGATGGACATAGGCCTTCGCCAACAATCATCACAACGACCCATACCGGGAGTGCACTCATTGGGGTTTTTTTCCATAATCGCCCCGCGATTGGCAGGCGGGTTGGCGATCGCGGTTTAGTTGTAAATGTACACGAAGGACGCTGCTGCCCGCACTTCAGTCAATCAATGCCGTAATGGCCTTCTACGACACCCACGGGATGAGATGAACCACCAAGGTATGAGCATATTAGATGTAGGATATTTCCCCTTATACCGAAGGTGTAGATTTTTTTTAAGAGGACGTCATTGTTTACCTTATCGAATGCTATAGTCATATCAGTATACAAGGTCTTAATTTAATAGTCCACGATATTTTGCATGGCGCTATGGTGAACGATGAAGATAATGTAGGTATAAAAAAAACTTGTAAATTTGCTGTTAAAAAAATTATTTTCTTAAGTCATTTATTTCAATGTAATGTATGTAAGACAATGGCGGACGGGGCTGGTTGACTGATATAGATAGTCTGTAACGTTAAACAAAACAGACGGCGCACGGTAGCGACATCACACAAAAGAAAGAAATGGATTTTTACCATGAGTTTTTTTTGTGTTCGGTACATCATCTTAAGCATTTACTGAGGCACCATGCAAAATATCGTGGATTATTAAAATAAGACCTAATATATAGCAGATACGGGAACCCTACTATCAACATTTGTCATTACATTATTCTTAGTAGTAATCTTTTAGATACTCGAATACTCGGCGACAAATCAAGCTATACAAAAACTGTTTAGTTTGAGCGCGCGGCACACACCACCATGAGGTGCTCTATCCATAATATAAATATAGATACGTATCATCTATATATATAAAAATTTCATGTTCGTTTGTTCAAAATCGAATCTTTACAGGTTCTGAAATTTGTACATATCGTTGTATTCATATATGCGCATGTTTTTATTAAACCAGGAGAACCACAATTGTTTTTTTTATTAAGAATTAAAATCGAGTTGTCATTACATGCATTTAGCCACAGCAACGCGTGGCAAGGTAAAACTAGTATAAGCATATATTTTGTAAGCAAGTTTAGCTAGTCTCGTAATACTTTGTTTTTGATTTGCGCTGCGCCTGAGCGCCCATACATCTATTATTATTTATTATGACTGATTATAAATTTATAGAATTAGCAAAAACAATGACTTAAGGAAATATCACTAAAGACGGAGTAAGGTACTCAGGAGTAAAAGTATTTATGTAAAGGATTTAGACTTTAATGTTTTTTTAAACAGCCCATTACTGTCCCCCTGCTGGGCACGGGCCTTTTGTCAGGATGAGAAAGGTTACGCCTTAGTCCATCACGATGGCCTAGTGCGGTTAGTCAGACTACACACACCATTGAGAACATTATTGGAGCCCTCTCAGGAGGTGCTAGTTTCCTCACGATGTTTTCCTTCACCGTTAACGCAAGTGATAATCAAATTCTGATCCGCACATGAATCCGAAAAGTCAGAGGTGCGGGCGGGGATTGAACACATACCCTCCTGTCTGGAAGGCTAGCGTTCAACTACTAGGCTATCACTGCTAAATATATTTAACATTATAAATGCGAATGTGTTACATCTATAATGGCCACCCTGTAGACACTGGCAACATCGGCGGTGTGCCCTCTACCGCCTACCACCTCCATATACTCGCTATGACGAAAGAAAATGTATATATACCCTGGCATACCACATTTCGACCCTCTTTTTGCTGAAGAACAAGTAACAGGATCGAACCTCATTCTGTAATTGAAGTTAAGTACATTCTGTGATTTGTATTGTTTTATTGATTATGATGATTATTGATAGCTGATAAATAACTTAGATTTATAGTATCAATCATTATGTAAGGTTTCGATTATAATTGTCATATCTAGCTGTTGTAGTTGATTTCTTATTGTGAATTTCCTGTGTAATAATTCAATAAAGGTATTTACTGTAGCCGATTTTAACTTAATATTTTGTTGCGTGTGAATTTTGTACCTACCTTGCCTACCAAATAAAATAGTTAATGAATAATGTTGTAATTTCCTTTGGTCATTCTTCGATATCTAGTATTTCGTAATAAATGTATTTCCGTCTGTTTGTTTACGTTGTCACGGCTACAGCCTTGAACCGATTTTGATGCATGTTGTGTGAGATAGCTTGAATCATGGGGAAGGACATATGCATAATAATAATCCCCTAAAGAGGTTAAATGGGGTGTTGAAGTTTGTATGGGAAATTCATAATTCTAAGCGAAGTCGCGGACAAAGCGCTAAGCAAGACCAGATATATTGATAATATTATTTAAAATAAAAAATAAAATGTTACCTGCCAACAATACATAGAGTTGACTTGTTGTGTGCGTTCTCCGCGATACGGACCAAAGCGAACGCCGCGCGGCAGTTGGAGCGTGCTGAATACACCCTGATCTGCGCCTGAGTGTGGTAAGGAGAGGGCTATATTTTATATTTTCTACTAGCTGTAGCCCGCGGTTTCACCCGCTGTTTAGTAAAAAATATATATATACGGATATTTGATTATTTAAGGATACGAGTATAAGTAGGTATATTGGATTACATCATTTTTATTTTTGTTATATAAAAGTAGCCTAAGTTACTCCTTATAACATCAACTATCTGCCAGTGCAAGTCGCGTAGAAATCGGTCCAGTCGTTTCAGAGATTAGCGGAAACAAACAGACAGACAAAAAACATGTTTTTTTTTGTTGTTGGTACCGTATGTATTTTCATATGCATTTAGTATAAAACCCGTCAAGTGCGAGTTGAACTCGCGTGGAGAGGGTTCCGAAATTGCTGAATAGGTATATTGTCTATTGTTGAATTCGGTCTTATGACTTATCCCAAGAACAAACTTAATATCGTAGTTGAAAAACATGTCTTCCCATGCATTCCAACCGCAAATGTAAGTTTGTACGCACAATATTGAAAATTTACCATGTCATTTTAAGACCACAGACTTCTTATAGGTTTTCCTGTAATCTATAGGTAAAGAGCTATTATAGGCATTATTTTCAAAATTTTAGGCTCAGTAGTATCGGAGATAAGGGGGGCGGATGGTCAAATTTCGTCTATTTTCTTAAATAACTTTAAAACCACAGAACCAGGAAATAAGGAGAAATGGTACGGGGGCGTAACCGCGCCACCGCGACTGGATCAATTTGGGCCATCCGGAAAAATGGCCGTTTTATAACATCAGTTGAGATTCGATCGCGTAAGTGAAACTTTGTTAAATTGTCGTGTTGTTCGGGGATAACATGCAAAAACCGAAGCGAAAATAATAACTTTATCAAGGAAGGAATCATATACAATATGCAAGTGAAGGAATTTTCTTATATTTGTATATAAAAAGTATAAATTAAAAATGTTTGTTTTCTTTATTATGTTACATTTGGATTGATGGAGCAGCACGACATTATTATTTTTGTACAAACTAAAATGCTTCTTATCTACCACTCTTAACTAGCAATCGGTGAATAACAAACGCAGTGAATAGAACAGCGAATGGTACTCCCAATAAACTTACGCGTTGCGTGGTATCTTTGGTTAAAACTATATATTTAAAAATGATAAAATAAATCCCTCATAATAAGCCCGTTCATTTAAATATGTTACGCGGTACATTTTGAAAAACTTAATAATTTATTTTCTATATTGCCCCCCATATTCAAAATTCATTTATCGTTATCGTATCGTACGTTACACATACGTGTTTGGGTCGCAGAAGTCCATATGTATACCAAATTTCAACTTAATCGGTCCAGTAGATACGGAGCAAATTGGCTATGATAGACGGACACATAGACAGACACACGACTCACGAAGTCCTATAAGGGTTCCGCCGTTTTTTTCCTTCGGACGTTCGGAACCCTAAAAATATACATATCACGAAATCCTAGGCGGTTTACCTAATAAATACTTAGATTACTCGTAGTAGGTTTTTTTATATATCAGGATTAAATGCAGGGGATATGTAATATACCTGGTATAGTGGAGGGTGCGAGGTGTAGCAACACATGCGGTATAGTGAGTGCGGCACGCGGGACGTAAAACGGCAAATTGGTTTTGGTTGGAACCTAAACAAAGACACACTGAGGCATACTTTCTAACAAAATATAATTAAAGTACATTATTTACTGGTAAAGCTAGAATTTCACAAATAGAACCCGCAGTCAGTGATAATCGCTACGAGCAGTCTAATCTTATAAGATACCGGGTCCAGTCACTGAGTAGCGAAAGTCAGATGAGAGCAGTTCCGAGTAAAATACCGATATAGGAGCTGCATCCGTCTAGACTGAAGTATTGATGAAGCTCTACAGCCTGACTTACAACTTCGTTCGGTTAAAAAGCAGTAATACATATTACAGACAACTAACGGACATCAGCAGAGTAGCCAGCATTGGATCGGAGTTAGTTGTGGCCTGTACATAAAAAGAAACTACTTTATGAAACACAATATTTGGACGTTTCTCTTTACAGTCGCCTCTCCGCTAGAGTCTGACCGCTTTCTAGTCAGCCACTCCGAGATGTGCTAAAGGCGTGGCACCAGTGAGCGGCTCCGGTGCATTCGTCCATGCCCATGATCCAGAGTCGTACCCGAACAGAACCTAATTGTTACGATAGTCCGAATTTTCGTCAGTAGCAAATATATATAATAATCTGGCTATCTAAATGCGATATGAATGAGCACCCTTAAAAACATAGTAGAAGCCATAGTTATGACCTACTTGAATGGACTCGCATGTGCGTCGCGTAGCACATTGTAAAACATCGAGAAACGAGCAGAAGCGTTTTTCCGCAGGTATCGTGTTAAGCAGCAAGTCCTTGATCCTCGGGGCCACCGCCACATTGTACGATCCTTCTGTATTGACGTCAGTCTCTTTTACATAAATATAAAGCCTGCTTCCTACCTTATCATCCGGTATAACAAGTAAAGGCCCGTGTATTGCGCAGCACTCGAGCACGAAGTCTGCGCACTGATCGCAAACTGTTAACAACATTTTAATATTAATACTATACAAGATAATATTACATACATTGTGATAATAACAAAAACACTAGAAGATGCCTGTATACCAATAAATATGAAATTTGCTTGTAATGACCTAAAATGACTGCAATGTTTACTTTTCATTAATAATCATAATTTTCGACATAAAAATACCAAAAATCTCATTAAAATACTTGCTCTGGTCACATTATAAACATCAGTCAATCAACTCGGCCTATCGCAATCCACTACTGGAGAAAGTTCACACGCAAGCTGTACCACAACCCCTGGCTCTCCACCTTCTGCATAGAATCTGTCCCAGCAATCTTCTACAGGTCGTCGATCCATCTGGCAGAGGGTGTTCCATACTACGGTTATCGATTCGCGGTCTGGACTCTCACATCTGCTCCGACAACCATTCGTCGTTCGACAGCGTGGCCAGCCCACTGCCACTTCATTTCGCCAATTCTGCATGCTATGTCGGTGACTCCAGCTGTCTTTAACATAATTGCGTTCCGCATCATATCCGTTAAAGAAACTCCGAGCATAGCCGGCTGAGAGACTGAATATGTAGCCCGACTGTCAGTGTCCCCTTCTCGGCATCGTATGCCATGACAGGTGGGATGCACTGGATGACAACATTTTCCTTCAAGCATTGCATTCAACCAACATACGAAAAGCTGTTTTTTTAAGCTAAGGAGCGCACTGGTCGTTTGTGGGGCAGAGAATATTATCCTCTTGGCATGCGAGCCACTTTTATCCATTGGCTGTATCAAATCTTTCATACGAAGACTTTTTAAAATATGATTGGTGCGACGCTTGGCGCTCTAGCTACAGTACTTATTAGAAAAAGATATACATTGGACAGAGTCGCTTTTCTTTTCTTATTAGGAAGACGGGTTTCAGTGCATCACTCCATACTTTATGCCGATGGTTGGATATGACATAAATGGTTTATAGCATGTTTGAAGTGTACACACTGGTTGCGTTTCTGTTGCCTATGACCCCTGTAATGTCTAGATATGAATTCATGATTTTTTACCAAACTTTATATTATATACGAAACGCAAAAAATCCCACCAAGATATCATGTCAGATATCGGAAGTATAAGTTCAGAGAAATCTAATTCTGACTTGGAAAGTATTTGTTGAGATTGCCCCACATTAGGATTCCTCCTGTGACACAGGCATAGTTTACAGACATAAATTTCACATGCGCTAACACCTAACACCCAGATCCGAAAAAACTTGTATGGCCATACAATTTTTTTTCCATGCGGAAATCGAAGCCACGACCCGCAGCACAGAAGGTTAATCGAATTTGCCAATACTCACCACATTTGGCAGGCTAGTTGGTCAGCGTAATATGGCTACTGTTACACAGTCTGCTAGTCGCCTCTTACGACATCGACGGGAGAAGATGGAGCGGTGCTATATTATTTATGTACTTACAAATGTATTCATCTGGACTAGGCTCTTCGGCTTCGTAGCAACTCATACTCTTCTGCCGCAGGTTGGCACGACTCATCTGAGAATGTGAAAATATGACTTATTTGTATTAAAGCGGTAATTGGGAGTTCTAATTTCAGGCTGGTATGATGACGATGGTGGTATTGGGAATAGGGAAGAAAACTCTTCAAATATGCAGTCAAATCATTGTCATTTGTCTTTATCTTTCACTGCAAGGATTGGTTTTAAAAGATAAGGACAAAATATGTTTTTATTTTAATAATAGGTTTATAGAACATGTTTTATGTATCAGGCTGGGATTTACTATTTAGGTATTACCAACCAGGGACTAGTGATATCTAAGAACCATTTATGTCAATATCGACTAGGAAATATTGATTATGTGTTATAGAAAAGACTAACGGCCCAATACTAAAAGCCAGTTAATATTAAGAGCCCACTTTAACCATGTGAGCCGCCCGGTTCCCTTCCGAAAACTGTTTCAAATAGTTAAAGTGGGTCTTAATAATAACTAGAGTATACGACCGTAAGAAACTGCGCCAGAAAAATTTGCAGCAGTATTGTTACTGTTCCAAAAGGAATCTTTAGAACAGTAGCTATACTGCGCTTTCCAATCTTCCTGATAACCGTGGTAAGTGCTGGCAATTTCCCACAATGATAACACAATTGTGGAAATCTTTAGCCAAGGCTTGTGTTTAGCAGTTGACATCTTTTGGCTCATATGATTATGATTCTCATCGGAGTAAAATTATTGATATTTATTAATGCATCTGTTCTTTTAAAACCATAACTGATGTGTGTCGGTAAATTTGATAATAATTACTAGAAACAACCAACCTGCAGAGTAAATATATTTTTATGTAATATATGTTTATTTTCTTCCACAAATCATACAATATTAAAGATAAAGCTTAAGTTCACCTTTCAACTTAAATTCAGGCAGTGCATAGTAGAGAGCCTCTATTAACTAAATCTAAGTGTATTCAAGCCTGGAATTACTTCAAACTACTGGACATTTTTACGAAGAATATGTTTTAATTGAAATTATGACTTTATTCAAAAGCCTCACTCAAAGCAGTTCATTGTCAATCTCCGTCTCACACATTATATTTTTAGGTAAGTCTACCTTATGTTATCTTGACATTGCGGTGTCTATTAAATGGTTTTCTCTCTTTCGTTAAAGCTCATTACAAAATAATAATATACAATAGCCATTTCTAGTTTTGAAATAAAAATAATCTAGCAAATGACCGGTGGACGTAGTAAAATCACTTGTTTAGCCGCATATTTTAATAAATCATAGTGTAACTATGGTTATTATGGTAAAAATAGCGACAATATTTAATGTTTACCTTTAATGCAGATTCACTGCAGTCGTTCAGTTTGAAGCGAAGATAAAAGATCCTATTTTATCGCTTTGACAATGATTCTACTAATGTCAAGTATAGTAATTGTGAGGTAAAAACAATATTGATCAATAATAAGTTCATAAAAAAAAAGATCGCGAAAAACAGAAAAGATCGTTAGGTATGCCTTCCTGACATTTAGGCTGACAAATAAACAGGGTTGCCAATACCATATTATCAAATTCCCCAATAATCCAAGTCAAATTTCCCAAATTGGGGACGAAAATCTGATGATTCCCCTCAAATTCCCTTCCATACACAATGTCGGTATTCAAAGTAGCCACTAGTATCGAGAGAGTATCGACTTGAGATTCCCCGCAGTTTGGGGAATTCCCCACAAATTGGCAACGCTGCAAATAAACAATGTTCGATTTGATGATGCTTGTCGATCTCTGGGTTGCCAATTAGAAGTGACACGTATATACTGCAACAGGTTTCTCCCAAGACGTCTTAAAACCTAGTCTCTCATCTGCGTACATACAAACGCGTATCTAGTATTTAGAATTGAGACTACAATTGAGACGATTTTTTAAATAACTGAGTTTGCTTTTCTAGTTTTGACGAGATCTCGTTTTGCGCACACACAAATTGCCCACTACCATACGGTAGCATTTCTCTCACGGATCCCTGTCCAGTCCCTCCAGGAGCTCTCTCCAGGACCGGGCCTTCGCTTCGCGGATGGCGCTTTGCAGTATCATCGTGGCCGCCCGGTAGGTCCGACAGGCCTTTTTTTTTATTGGTTCCTCGTGGAAATTCTTCATGAACTTCCTTCGCCCCGGGGAAGAGCGAAGGGGTATGCCGGACTCCTACCGGCTAAAACCACTGGAGCGGTCATCTTCGGCACCTAAGGGAGGCTCCAGGTCCTCGTATGATCACAGTAGAGCCGCCCACCGGTGCCACGCCTATAGGCACATCTTGGAGGAGATGACTGTAAAGTGGTCGCCCCCCCCCCCCCCCCCCCCCCGGGGGATTGTAAAGGATCCCCCAAAGCGTCCCACGGGGGCGCGTGACCACATGCGTGCTACCGTCTTCTCTTGGGTCGCTCGGTGTGGGCACGTAGATTCCCCAATCTACGCACCCGCAAACCCAGAGGTCCCCCGCCTTATAGCAACAGCAGGGGTTTTCAGGCGTATGGGAATTAGGCGCCAGAGTGGTTGTTACCCCGGCGCCGTCTCCTCCTTCTTCGAGCGGGATCGGCCCTCTCCCGGTCCCGCTCTGCGGTCTCCTTCTGAAGCATGACGCTCTCACAGAAGGAAACCACTGCATTCCAGTTTTCGTGCTCTGCCAACATAGCCGACACTACTGCCGGCAGAGAGAGATCTTGCCCGATCCGACCGGGATCCGCCGCTCGGCGACCCACGCAGGGCACGCCTCGAGCGTGTGCTGTGCGGTGTCCTGGTCGCTATCACAATGGTGGCATTGTGCCGTGGCCTCACGTCCTATCCTGTGCAGGTACGCACCGAAACAACCGTGCCCGGTGAGCACCTGCGTCAGGCGGTAGGTGACGCGCTCGCTCCTTCTGAGCCAGGCTCCAAAGAGCAGCAGGACGGCCTCCACGACGCGCTTGGTCGTGAACTGCATCCGCAGGCGGCGACGCCACTTTCCAAATGCGCGCCGCAGGTCCGATAGGCCTGCACGCGCCAAAACCGTGCCCCCTATCTAGCAGGGAGCAGGACCTCCGTCTACCAAAGCTCAATGAACGGCGACGGAGTCCCCGGCGTCCCTGAACCAGCGAGAATGTTCCTGGAAGTCACAGAGCTCCGGCACTATCACCAAGGTAACTAACCACTCCGCAACAGTCTCCAGCAGCAGATTCTGCGAGTTGCGGCAGTGGTTCAAGTTGCCCTGGAGGATCTTCAAGGCTGGGAAGCGGACGTCTCCATGTCCTCAGAAGGGCCTGCGACCGAAGGCACCAGCGTTGACTCTGCCTGTCCATGGGTAGCTAGAGCAGGAGGGCAGGCGCATCCCCCTCTTGCCTTTCTGGGCAGCACAAGTTTTGCCACCCAGCACTTGCGTCCTCCTGGCGGCCACAAGTGGCGGACGGAGAAGAGGCCCGGGAGGCAGCACCCTCTCTAGAGCCTCAAGTTTTCGTCTATCATGCCCCCAACTGCAAGCATGATGGAGCGCAAAAATTCATCCTCCGCCATAGTTGGTAGCATGATCATCATGCTGACGGAGGAGGTAGATTTCCTCCGTCAGTTTGCCCACCTGGGATGTGAGACTCACGAGTTAAGAACGTAGGTCCGTGTACTCTCTCTCCTGTCTCTTTATATTTATCCCAATAGCAGTGCGCCACTTCAGTCATTCTGAATCTTCCGTTAGTCACCACGATTGGCAGGCGGGTTGATGAGCGCAGAATTGCTACTTGTTCAACAAAAGGAACGCTGCTGCCCTCAGCCAGCCTGCTCTGCTGCCAAGAGTGTCGCTTAGTCGGCTTTTCTGATGGCGTGGTGCTATATTCTTAGTCCGGACACCACATGGAAATGACCAACTGAGGCGAAATTAAATAAAAATCGTTAGTAATCTGAATATGTTTTATTTCAAGCAAACAATTATACCTACTAACCTAAATACAAGTACAAGTTATAAAACGTTGCCTTAATATAAACGAAATTGAATCGCAAATCCTTTAGCTTTTAAAATAATTCGTACATGAATGGAAACAAATGCAGATTGGTGCCTAATATCATCGACATAAAGTCTCAAACGAGTCTAACGAAAAATTACCAAGACAGAGCGTGGCTGCACGCCTTGTCATGTCTCTTCTAAGATTGATTGGCGCTCAAACTACAATAGTACTGTTTAGACAGAGAAAGATGTTGTCCACAGAGCTCTTTCCTTTCTATTAAGTAGACATGTTTCGGTGCGCTATGCGCACGGTTCTATTTTTTATTTATGTCCATGATGATATTAAGGCACGACCACGGACCACGACCAAAGATTTAAACCCTCATGAACAAAATCCGTGGCATTTTATTTAGACGTGTATATTACTCACACAAGTTTGTCGTAAAACTATATTCAATAGCATAAACACTCCAGACGTTGTGTCGATAACTTTCGATGTCACGCATAATTGAGATTGACGGTATGGTTGGTGCAGTGGCTGATACACTTGGTTGCTGCGCACAGGGTCGTGGGTTCGATTCCAGCACGGAACAAATATTTTTACAATCAGCAGATAGTTGTTCCGGGTCTGGGTGTATTGTGTGTGGAATTTGTGTTTGTAAACGCACCCACGACACAGGAGAAATCCTAGTGGGGCAAATTTAAAAAAAAAACGCACTGTGTCAATCAATGGCAAACATGTAATTCGGACAATGGACTATACTTGTATTCTTTGTCACTGTCCTTCTCATAAGTATTTCAAATAGTTCGTTCTCTTCCTGTTTTCAGCGTTTGTAATGACAATAAACAAAAATGGCGCTATGAATTGTGACATTTGTCTAAATATTGAAAACATTACCTTTATAAATTAAATAACAAGTCAAATGCAATACCTTTATCCTTGCACGTATTTCTAGTGATGTAAGAACAAATACATACATTTTTTAAATGAGCATGACGTCGTCGCGATCGGAAAAGTGGAAAGATAATTTAATGTAGTAGCTTTAGTAGCCCTATCAAAATTGGACGAAGTTGTAAAGTGTTTATTGAGCAAGTCAAGATCTAAATCTCTAGAAATTGTGTCGTACCGCCATTTTCCAACCCCCAATAATTTAAGAAATTTCCAGACTTTAGCTGGGTCTCCGTTTTTAACAGAATTATGGATATGTTGGCGTTGTTCATTCCTATATAACTTATTGCAGTGATTTCCGATAGGTACGTATTTTTTCATATTTGAGTATACAAGGTCGAATTTTGATTTGGACTTCGCTGCTAGTTTTTTATTCATTAAAGATTTTATTTCGTCCGTAATACGTAGTGCCGCAAGGTGTTAATAATACTGCCCGAATAGGCGCATGCAGATCATAAAGCAGGATTAGTTTTGACGATAGGACTTCGACTTTTTCGTCAACGGATGTAGAAGTAACTAGTTTTGTAGAATTCAAGAGTTCCTCAATTTTAGTACAGCCCTGTACCAGTCAGTGCTTTCCTGGTTAGCGAGTCCCCGCAGCCCATCACCACCTAATGTCATCATCAGCACCTCGGGTCACTATCTATGTGTGCATTGCCGCCACGCGGTGTTAATCACCACGCCCACTGCCAATCTCAGGAAAATCACAGTCTAAGGCTGTAATTTGTGAAAAAATTTAATAGTGACGGGCATACCACCACCACACCCTTTTCTTGATTTTGTAATTTTATAAATATATGTTTATTGGGTGTTGAATCTTTTATTTTTAACACCCACATAACGTAACTAAGATTCTTTACTTGCTTGGTAACTGGTCTGCAATACTAAGTCAAGAAGGACCAAAAATGAGTTAGAAGTGCAATACAAGAGGTTGTTATATGAGTACGCCATAAATATTATAAATGTTGAGGAATCGGGTAAGTATGAGAAAGGCTAGCGAAGTATGTGCAGCTATTTGTCCGCAAAAAGAAGTCGTATGAGTTTATCACTGAGCTAAAACGTACTTAAAATTATGAAGTGTTCTCGATATATCGAGCCCTAACCGCCAACTTATCGTAAGCGACAATTTCTTGAACTTGAAACTTGTATCGTAAGCTATGGGGATTACGATAAAAAAGCAAATTCTAAGAGTTGTCGCTTACGATAAGTCGGCGGTTAGGACTCGATATCTCCGATTTCGAATTACCGAGTCGTTATCCGAATCGCAGTGATTGAGACAGCAGTGCCACGATAGCAACAACATAGCAAGTAATTACGCGTGGAGGGTAGGTGGGGTGGGGGGTTCAGCATCCACTCTGCTGTGTGGTACGCTTCTGGTGAATAAATTTACCATAAGTAGACACTACCAAACCAAATTAGCGTCACCACTCTCACCACCAAAACCAAATAACGCCCTTCCCACTCAACGGTTAGCAACCGTTAGCACTGTAGCAACCGTCTGGAGTAGTAATTACTAATACAGTAACGCTATTTAGGGCTAATAATTACTAATATAGTAACGCTATTCGATTACTAATGTCATAATCGATTATCAGATTGCCAATTCTCGAATTTTAAAAATATTTAAGACATAGTTCCGATCTAGTCTCAGTGTCTTAAATGACACAAATGGTATTCTCCTAAAGTCTAAACTAACAAACAACGACAAACGTGAACTTACACTGTGATGAGATATAAAATGGATCGAAAGTTGATCGAAGTCAAAACGGTATTCTGCTAACATTACGAACTGTCACATGTACTAAATTATCATTAAATAAACGTCAACATTGAGATTGAAATGAGACTAGATCGAGATGATACTGAAATCCGACTGAACTTTAAGAGTAGCAGAATACAATTTTTTCGATCAATTCATAATTTAATCTCAGTTCAGTCAAGTTTCAGTCATAGCGTAAATTAATTACGAGAATTTTGTAATTGGTGAATATTTTAATTAAATCAATCATTCATAATCGCCCCCCTCTACTTTAAACTGCTATTCCTGTTACAAAAATAGAAGTCTCAATTTGATTTAGTCTGCAGTAAAAAAGGTAGTGATTAAAATAGCTTTTTGTTATGTTTTATTTAGTTCATGTATGAGATTATAGTTTAGATACCATAAGAGAAGTTACGATGAAGACGAACTGGGGTGCAATTCTCTAAGCTCAAACATCCATACATCCTCGAATACAGATTTGAAAAAATGGTGATAACCCGATTTGGTATTCGCTAGGGCTGGTCCTCATGGCTTACCTTCTGCAATGTGTCCTAGAATAGCTTCAATCATAACTTAGCGAATACCGAAATTGGTTTTACGCCGTTATTTCGATTCTGTATTTAAGGATGTATGGGTGTTTTAGCTTAAGGAATTGCACCCCTGATGATGACAAAGTAAAAAAGTACAGGTATGAATGTGCCACAGTCACATGGTATATAAGTTTGTGTGAGCAGGGAATGCACGGTCGCGTGTGTGCGTCTAAGTGTGTGCTAAATTAGAGGACTGTACAGCAGTAGGGTTTGGGATGATTACATGATGTAACACAAGTTTGATGTGGCTGTAGGATTTGAAGCCACGTAGTTAATTCAATTTTACTGTCAAATTTCTTCAAGGAATACATACGCATTCACAAACTTTGTCTATGGCACATTCGTCATTTACCGAAGTAGAATATTTCCATATTACACTAGTAAACTTTTTTGTAGACATGTTTTTATTTTTATTTAACTTATAACTTTTGCAAAAACCTAACTTAAACTATGCTATCCTGTGTCACACTAAACCATAAACCAAATCACGCGCAGTGCAAGATAAAATACGTCATGTTACTAACGTAAAACCTCAACTGTAGATGCAAGGGCACACGAACCGGGGCCGACAGAGTACGAAAGTTGAGGTCCGTATTCGTAGATTTAGACACTAATGATCCGTATACGTAACCTCGGATATTCATTTTTAACAATCCGGCACATCTATAGTACAAACATGGGTTTTCAAACGATCTGTTCGATTAAAACTTCTTTATCACATTTATATAGTTTCTCACCAGTATGTGTACGCATATGAATTTTGAAACTATTTGAATGATTAAAACTTCTGTGACATATATTACATTTATATGGTTTCTCACCAGTATGTGTGCGCATATGAATTTTCAAATTACTTAGTTCATTAAAACTTCTATGACATACATCACATTGATATGGTTTTTCACCAGTGTGTGTACGTATATGAGTTTTTAAATGACCTGGGTTATTAAAACTTCTCTGACATCTATCACATTTATATGGTTTGTCACCAGTATGTGTACGCGTATGAATTATCAACCTACTTGAATCAATAAAACTTCTCCGACATATATCACATTTATATGGTTTCTCACCAGTATGTGTACGCATATGAATTTTCAAATTATTTGAATGATTAAAACTTCTATGACATGTATTACATTTATATGGTTTCTCACCAGTATGTGTACGCAGATGAATTTTCAAATTACTTGTTTCATAAAAACTTCTCTGACATACATCACATTGATATGGTTTTTCACCAGTGTGTGTACGAATATGAGTTTTCAAATGACCTCGGTTATTAAAACTTCTCTGACATATATCACATTTACATGGTTTGTCACCAGTATGTGTACGCATATGAGTTATCAACCTACTTGAATCAATAAAACTTCTCTGACATGTATGACATTTATATGGTTTGTCACCAGTATGTGTACGCATATGAATTTTCAAACTACTTGATTGAGTAAATCTTCTCTGGCATACATCGCATTGATATGGTTTTTCACCAGTGTGTGTACGAATATGAGTTTTCAAATGACCTGTGCTATTAAAACATCTCTGACATATATCACATTTATATGGTTTGTCACCAGTATGTGTACGCTTGTGAATTATCAACCGACTTGAATCAATAAAACTTCTCTGACATATATCACATTTATATGGTTTCTCACCAGTATGTGTACGCATATGAATTTTCAAAGTATTTGAATGATTAAAACTTCTGTGACATGTATCACAGTTATATGGTTTCTCACTGGTGTGTGTACTAATATGATGTCTCAAATTACTTGTGTGACTGAAACTTTTATTACATGTATCACATTTATATGGTTGCCCACCAGTGTGTGTGCGAGTATGGTATTTAAAATTATTTTTTTGAGTAAAACTACTCTGACTTTTATCACATTTATACGGCTTTTCACCAGTGTGTATAATAATATGTTTTGTTAAAATACACTTACAAGAAAATCCTTTCTTACATATATCACATATAAAAGATTTTATTATCTTATATGAACTACTATGACTCAAGCTATTCTTTTTTATATCATGACTGCTAATACTTTTACAATTACATATTTGACATGTTAAATTATCATTGTCAACATTATCGACAAGATATGCATTTATTGAATTATTTTTCCTATTTATTGTATGATTATTACTATTGGTTTTTAGTTTTGAAATAAGATCATTTATAGTAGGTTCTTTGATTTTTGTGTTAGCTTCATACGCACAACTTCTAGTTTTATCGATAACCTTCGCATCTGCGTGTCCATTTTCATTTTGTTCGGTAGAAACTGTATCTTCATCTATTTCTTTTCTAATAGCTATTTTTGGAGCAGGAGCACCTATAATCACAAATATGCATGAATCAGCACTGTTGGTCAAATTTTCAGAGGATAGTGCCTGGACCGCATAAGTGATACCTTAGTACCATATCAGTATCAGTAAGCGAGATTTTCAGCTGCTGTCACAACGGTTTTGTATCAGTGCCTAGCCAGTACTATACTGCAACTCGAAACGGGCAGACTCGACTGGGGAAGACGATGCTCTAACAAAATGCCAGTCCTCCCCATTTCTCTACTTTCACTACTACTCTCTTCCTTACTAATATGTCGTAGCGTAAGTTACTCCTCTGGGCATCGACAAAGGTGATCGTTTACCATCTAGAGCCACATGTTCGTTTACCCTAAAATAAATAAATCTAGGTACCTATGCGGTAGTTTTTGTTACAAGAGTAGCCAAAACTTTACTTGTCTGAGCGCGTTTTGTTCATCGGCTCTAATATCGAAATCACTCATTGAGCGAAAACATCTCCCACAACGCACCGCACTACTTTGTAGCCAGCAAGGTTTCAAGCAAGGCATTCTGTAACAGTTGGTCCAAAACGTGTCAATGTTAATTAAAATGGCCGCATTTTAATTAACATTGCAGTGGCCTATCGAACTCCCCAATACCACGAGCAAAGTTTTTAGAGTCGTATATCTACGGCAGTTGGTGCTGATACGTGACACGAATCTCGTAATGTGGATGGTCCTCAGAGTCCACAACGTGTTGTGATAGATTTGTTTACTCAATGAGCTGCCCAATTCGGTTATAGTACTTACCGCACACAATAAAAATTAATGATCCTGCACAGTGTGAGCGTATATGCTCATAGACATATTTACAGGATTGTAAAAAAAAAACAAGAATAAGCATAAAGAAAGAAACGAAAGAAAATAATAGTCCACAACGTGTTGTGGTAGATTTGTTCGCGGAATGACGTGCCTGCTTCGGTTATAGTGCTCACCCCATACAATAAAAAATATAGATCCTGCGCAGTGCATGCATATACACTCATAGATATTTAGAGGAACGCAATAAAGAGACAAATTAGTATAAAAACTGTTTTACGCGCATTTATCGAGTTATTACAACTAATTTTGTTGGACAAAATAAAAAAACACATAAAATAAACCAGACACAAAGTTCTTAATACACTATCTATAAAAAAAGATAGGTGCGAGTTGAACTCGCGTGGAGAGGTTTCCGTCCGATGAATATGTTACCCACCATGTTTTTTTTTAATCTGGGCCAAATTCGTTTGTCGTAACTAAAAAAGTATTTATAATATAGTACCAGATTGCAAAGGGAAATTGCTGAATTCATTGTCTCTTGTTAAATTCGGTCCTGTAGCAATAACTTATCACAAAGACAAACTTAACTTGGTAGTTGAAAAACATGTTCTACCATACATTCCAACTGTAAAATTAAGTTTGTACGCACAATATTGAAAGATTTACCATGTTATTTTAAGACTATACACTTCTTGTAGGTTTTCCTGTAATTTATAGGTAAAGAGCTATTATCCCCCATATTGTTTTCAAAATTCTAGGCTCAGTAGTTTCTGAGATAAGGGCATGGGGGAGGAGACAATTTTCATATATTTTCTTAGATAACTTTAAAAATATTTATTTAAAAATTATAAAACAAATTTAGACCCCAGACAACAAGCCCATTTCATATTTTACACGGTAAAGATTGTAAAACCTTTTTCTTTGATTTTCTTATTTTCCCCTCTAAAGTGACCCGCCTATTCAATATTCAAATGTGTACCAAATTTCAACTTAATCGGACCAGTAGATACGGAGCAAATTGGCTGTGACAGACGGACACACGAGTGATTCTATAAGGATTCCGCCGTTTTTTCATTCAGACGTACGAATACCCGATTTGAAGTCCGTAAAGATATTACATTTTATGTTTAAAATCATAAAGATCCGGCCTTATCCCCATTAATCACTACTTGAATTGTATATGTAAGTGTATTGGTACTGTGTATAAATTGTGCGAAAATATAATATGTGAATTGGTGAGGTTGACACTCGTTCTTTGCAAGATAAGTGCCAACACGAGTCGTACATCAGTGGCACTTGCTTGCTGATGTGAACCAAGCAATATGGACGTGATAGATTTATGTTCGGATTCATATAGTTTCTCACCAGTATGTGTACGCAGATAAATTTTCAAATTACTTTGTTCATTAAAACTTCTCTGACATACATCCAATTGATATGGTTTTCACCAGTGTGTGTACGAATATGAGATTTAAATGACCTGGGTTATTAAAACTTCTCTGACATGTATCACATTTATATGGTTTGTCACCAGTATGTGTACGCATATGAATTATCAACCTACTTGAATCAATAAAACTTCTCCGACATATATCACATTTATATGGATGTTTTATTTAGATTATCTATACAAATAAATAAAATTGAAGTGTCTGTTTGTAATGTCAAAATGACAGCTTTTTACTAAATGCTTAAAAAGTATATAAGTTACCTATAACAAAAAAGCAATTTTTAAATGTTTTGTCTGTCTGTCTGTCTGTTTGTTCCGGGTAATCTCCGAAACGGCTGGACGGATTTTGACGGGACTTTCACTGGCAGATAGCTGATGTTATAAGGAATAACTTAGCCTACTTTTATTTTAGACAAATAATTAGGATTCCGCGCAAAAAATAAAACCCTTGAAATCCAATATAGATATTCTATGTCAAGTGTCTATGTCTAAGTACTCTAAATTTCTTTTAAATTAAACGCGGGTAAAACGCGGGTGAAACCGCGGGTCCCAGCTAGTCGTTGATAAAGAAACTATAGCAAGAAAACTGGAATGGCTCTTATGATTCTAAAAGAAAAACACATGGAGAATTTATATTAAATTTGACTTTTGAAAGGAAAAATTCGAATCTATACAAATAAATAAAATTGAAGTGTCTGTTTGTAATGTCAAAATAACAGCTTTATACTAAATGCATATGAAAGTATATACGGTACCTATAACAAAAAAACAATTTTTAAATTTTTTGTCTGTCTGTCTGTCTGTCTGTTTGTTCCGGGTAATCTCCGAAACGGCTGGACCGATTTCGACGGGGCTTTCACTGGCAGATAGCTGACGTTATAAGGAATAACTTAGGCTACTTTTATTTTAGAAAAATAATTAGGGTTCCGCGCAAAAACAATAAAACCCTTGAAATCCAACATTTATATTCTATGTCAAGTGTCTATGTCGAAGTACTCTAAATTTCTTTTAAATCAAACGCGGGTGATACCGCGGGTCCCAGCTAGTATTATAATAAAACACTTAGTACTTTTTGGATTACATCGCGGAAATATCCCTAATGCGTTTTCATTTTGTATTATATTTAAATATTTATTACTACGGTAGTACACCACCAACTACCCTTTATCACTCTTAGTTCATGATTTTTGTCCATCCAATGGTTGTATGAAAGAAATCGCTTTTAGCGATAAGACCGCCAATTGTACTGTTATGTTCTTTTATAACTTTGTATTTATTTTGGTGCACAATAAAGTATACTCTCTCTCTAAATTCGATTTTTGTTTTTCCTGACGTTTCGAACACCGGTGTCATGGTTGCAGGATGACTTCAAAAATTACTTGTTTAAAAATGTATATGCATTAATTGCTTCGATTCCAAATATAAATCTTTGAATTGAAGTTGCATACAATCTGGGTTTATACATCGTATAAACATTTTTCGCTTTGAACAGCTTCAATTCTTTCTCTGTTTACATATACTCGCGCCACCTCTCAAAGAACGTGTCAGACTCTCAGCTAGCTAGAGCCACTCGCACGATCTTCGCGTCGATGCTCGTGTTCACACGGCTACACAACAAGCTATACAAAACCAGTATAAGCTGATCTCGCATTGTATAGACTTTCGATATGATGAGAGATCAGGGTAAACTGGTTCCGAATAGCTTGATGTGAAGCTTGTGTGTACGTGCCTGCGTCGACACGTGAGAGCAAATGCGGGGCTCGGTATAGTGCTATAGGTTTTAAACGTTGCCACTCGCACGTGACTCGTGATGACCAATGAACTTGCGTATTTATACTATTGACTATAGTTTTACGCTAACTTGTGTGAGTAATATTCGCACACATCTAAATGAAATGCCACGGATTTTGTTCTAAAGGGCTGACCTAACGATTCAAATCTTTGGTTGGTTCCTGGTGCCCCGATATGGTTTCTTCTTCAATTAATATAAATCCCTCATACCCAATATATCTAATATGTGACGTCGTAAAAATTCGTGTAACTTGTGGGTTGTTAGATTCAGCAAAAACAAATGATATAAATATGACGATGACCTACATACGTGCTCAGTCTACACGCAACAAGTGTTCAAAGGGGCCGCAGTTTTGAGTTAGACACACTGACACAGGTCGACGCAAATTGCGTTAATTACGTTTTAATAAGTCTTTTTAATTCGCGGAACCTACACATATCACGGTTGGGAAATCGTTCCATCCACATGTTATGCACCCGTGCGATTTTTTGGCTACTTTCAAAATACTTACAATGATACGATATCAAAGAGTTCGATATTTGAAAAAGCAATCGGGCGCCGAAGTGGTGGCTGATCTTCAATGTTTTTATTTTGTGTAATGTTATCAGAATCGTATAAACTTTCACCTCCGTAAAGATTTCTTGGTTTTGCATTTACATTATGTATTTTTTTTTTCAAAATTTGGGTTTGCTTCACCTTATCTGTTTCCTTCTGGCCAGCTATATTCCGGCCGGCTATAATAATGCTATACACAACAACTTCACGAGCATTTGTCACCAATTGAACAGTTTTTTTGGCTCATAGAACAAGTGCCAACTTTCGTTCCGAAACTAAGATTTCCTTTTTTATAAATACTTTTAACTATTCAAAAACGTCAAGTGTCAAAGTTAAAACAAAGGTATGAAATTTTTTAAATAAATTTGCTTGAATTCTAGTCACTGACATATTTTTATAGAACTTTTTCATTTTCGAGAAATATTTTATAAATATGTAAAGATTGATTAAACCTGAATGCCGTACAACGTTGCCTTATACTTGACATTGGCTAAATTGTGGAAGATACTCTACAGAAGCCATAATCTAAGAGAAGAAGAGGAAGAAAATAATTTTTCCCATGCATCAGTCTTACATCGCGGTCGATGCTCCAGCTGCAAAAATATCTTTGTAACCGCAAAAAACGTGATATCAACTACAAATTAACAATCTTCAGATTTGTCCTTCACTTGTGCTGTGAGACCTTGCTTCTTGCCAAATTCCATGATAGTAGGTCAACGAGATATCCCCTATAGGTTTGATGAGTGTGTTTGCGAATACATCAATGGCCGTAACGTTTGATTGCGTTGACTTAGTATTTGATATTGATTTCTACTGATAACTTAATACCCGTTTCGAGAAAAAGGGTCTTGGCCACAGATGAGATGGAAAGAAAGAAAGAAAGAAAAAGTCTTATTTTGGACTCGAACACAATGACAATGAAAACGTAATATTAATAATATAGAAGTAGTAGTGCTGTACGAGGCCAAATAAGGTCCCTATCTCAGCATATACTGCAGAAGTTTATGCTACAGCGCTGGTCTTCTGGTAGGGCCTCTATGTTGATGCCATGGGCGGCTACGGCATAATATTAACACGTATATACTTATTAATAAAGGAAGAAACACATAAAATATTGGAGGGATACATAGATATTACGTAGGACAAAAGATTTTTACACATTTGGTCAGTTTATATAGATAGGATTGAATAAAAATCGACCAAAAGTTAAAAATTAACTCTGTGCACCTTTCCGATTGCGCGCTTCGATCCGCACTCTTTGCCATTTTATCTGTCATGAAGGAAGCGACCCTAGCGCCATGATGGATGAACGGTAGCAGATTTAATTTTAAAAACGTCTGTGGATTTACTATGAAAGACTTTAGTTTAAATTCATTAAATTAATTCGTTTGTGGTTGCATAAGACACTCTTCTTTTATATTGAAAACTAGATTAGTTAATTGAAAAGTGTTAGTTATGTGTGATGTTTTATTTTATATTCTATTTTTATTACATCAAAAATAATAATCTTTTTCTATACAATTGTTGTTCATATTGTCTAATAATAATACCTAATAATGTATACCTACATTTTACATACATATTTCATCGACTGTATCGGTATTGAGAGGTACATCACTAAGGGCGCCATGGGGCGGTGCGTTTTCGGTGACATTGTTGCATAAGCTAACGGATTTATCTTAGTCCCTCCGATCCGCTGTAGTGAGTCGTATGCCTAAATGAAATCAGCTCATCGGCTCACAAGTGGTTTTATTCTCTTTAGAAATGAATTATGTTTCAATGAAAGTCTTACATATGACATATTACATTTTTCATTCATTCACTGTTCATCCTGGCGATCACTATTCCAAGTCTGCCAAGCGTGGATCGATCGATTCGAGTCGATTATGGAAATATCTGCTATGACCGTTCATTGGTGTGTAGTTGAAAAGCATAATTCCAAACCACTGCGGGCACTGATTTTTTTAAAGAAAACCCTTTACTGGGTACCCCTACCCCGACATATGAATCGATGTCCTCACGCTCCGCGGCACGTGCCACCACTCGACTAATCAGATGGTTGATGTAGCTGATAATAAAGTAATATGATACTATCTAACTAAGTTTTATTTTGCTCAGATGTCTATGTCTACGTAAATTGGTTTTATAACTTCTCTGGCAAATATCACATTTAAATGCTTTTTCATCGGAGTGTGTACGAACATGCGATATTAAATTATTTTTTTGAGTAAATCTACTTTGACATATATCACATTTAAATGGCTTTTCACCAGTGTGTGTGCGAATATGACTTCTCAAATTACTTATTTCACTAAAACTTTTATTACATATGTCACATTGATATGGCTTTTCACCAGAGTGTGTACGAACATGTGTTTTTAAATTATTTTTTTGAGTAAAACAACTCTGACATATATCACATTTAAATGGTTTTTCACCAGTGTGTGTGCGAATATGTGTTTTTAAATGAACTTTTAGAGTAAAACTACTCTGACATATATCACATTTAAATGGTTTTTCACCAGTGTGTGTACGAATATGAAATCTCAAATTACTTATTTCACTAAAACTTTTGTTACATATATCACATTTATATGGTTTTTCACCAGAATGTGTACGAACATGTGTTTTTAAATTATTCTTTTGAGTAAAACTACTTTGACATATATTACATTTAAATGGTTTTTCGCCAGTGTGTGTGCGGATATGTCTATTTAAATGAACTTTTCGAGTAAACCTACTCCGACATATATCACATTTAAAAGGTTTTTCACCAGTGTGTGTAGTAATGTGATATCTCAAATTACGTGTTTCACTAAAACTTTTATTACATATATCACATTTATATGGCTTTTCACCAGTGTGTGTACGAATATGATACCTGAAATTACTTGTTCGATTAAAACTTTTATTACATATATCACATTTATATGGTTTCTCGCCAGTGTGTGTGCGAATGTGACATTTTAAATAATTTTTATCACTAAAACTTCTCTGACATATATCACATTTATATGGTTTATCGCCAGTGTGTGTGCGAATATGTGTTTTTAAATTATAAGCTGCAATAAAACTTATCTGACATATATCACATTTATATGGTTTTTCACCAGTGTGTGTACGAATATGTATTTTTAAAATATCTTTTCGAGTAAAACTACTCTGACATAAGTCACATTTATATGGTTTCTCACCAGTGTGTATACGAATATGTTGTGTTAAGTTCCACTTATGGGAAAATCCTTTGTTACAGTTATCGCACTTATAAGATTTTTCTATCTTACATGATCTACTATGGCTCAAACTATTCTTTTTTATATCATGATCGTTAATACTTTTATAATTACATATTTTATTTGTTAAATTATCATTGTCAACATTATCGACAAGATGTGTATTTATTGCAGTATTTTTACTATTTATAGTATGATTATTACAACAGTTTTTTGGTTTTGTTATAAGATCACTTAGATTAGGTGCTTTGTTTTTGGTGTTAGCTTCATACGCACAAATTTTTGTTTTATCGATAACCTTCGCGTCTGCGTGTCCATTTTCCTTTTGCTCGGTAGAAACTTTATCTTCATTTATTTCTTTTCTTATAACTATTTTCGGAACAGGAACACCTATAATTATAAATATGCAAAAATCAGCAATATTAGTCAAGTTTTCAGAGTATAGCGGCTGCCTAGTTATGTTATTATGTTTTTTATAACAGTTGGGCCAAAACCTGTCAACGTTAGTTAAAACGCATACCGCGAGCACAGTTTTATTGGAGTCGTATATTTACGGCAGTTGGTGCTGATACGTGACAAGTCCTAAGAGTCCACCACGTGTTGTGGTAGATTTGGTTGCTCAATGAGCTGCCCGCTTCGGTTATAGTGCTTACCGCACACAATAAAAATTAAAGACTCTACCAAGATTATAAAAAAAAAAAACAGGAATAAGCATAAAGAAAGAAACGAAAGAATAGAAAGACAAGGAAGAAAATAAAGAAGAAAGAAATGAAAGCAACGGAAAGAAAGAGAGGGAAAGAAAGAAAGAAATGAAAGAAATATTTTTTTAAATTATTTCTGCCCACACAAAGGCGGCAGGTAAAACAGATGTGAAGGTAAAAATAAAACCAATAAAATTAAATCTAGAATTATAAAAAAGTTGATTTAAAAATCCTCTTGCAACACGCTCACATTTATTTTCTGTTGGCATAAAATGGCCGTAACGAAATGCTTAAAGTCAAAACTGACAAGAGAGTATTTAAAACTATATTGCGATTTAAATAATAGTTTAAACAGAAAATATAAGTATTGTCTTAGGTTTTCGCGATTATTACACATTATAATAAAACAATTTTAAACGGATTAAATCGCGTGTATTATTGATTTTTGTTTTTCCTGACGTTTCGAACACTTTGCAGGGTTCGTGGTCGCAGGATGACTAAGGTGACAAGCGTCGTTACAGATTTAAAAAGTTATTTTATCTACCGTACAAAACTAATCAAAAATTGTTCCTCTGCACGCAGTAATCACTCACAGTGTCTTGATGTTTTTTAGTGTGGTGTGTTGTTTGGGATTTTATTAATTTAAAAACCGGATTCCAAACAGGCGGTACTTGCCAACCATCTTCTCTATTAGAATTAGGATGTTTTTTAATTTAACCACGAACCCTGCAAAGTGTTTGAAACGTCAGGAAAAACAAAAATCAATAATACACGCGATTTAAGCCGTTTAAAATTGTTTTATTATAATGAGAAAATATAAGCCTCTATAAAAAATATTCCAAACTGGCTTCGATAATCATGCGCCACAAGTGTGCAGAAATTGATTAACGCTAAGGCTGAGGCGCTGAGAATGTTGAGATAAACAATGCCAACGGCCCCGGTTTTCAGTGACAGCCTGCTTGGTGAGGTAATGGCGTCCTTCAGTTGGATAAAAACTAAGTTATAATCTAAACATACATGCTAAGAAAATAATACCACACATTTAACATCAGTTATATTTGTAAGTTATAAATGATAATATTACCAACTACTAGCGTAAACAGAAATCTGTTGCCGCCATTGCTATCGCATTGACAACAATACGCATTTGGCCGGCGGCTAATGATACGTCACAGCAAACCCTTATGTTTTCATTGCGCGATGCGCATTGTAATAACATTAATAATTGTCACTTACATCACATCAAAGATAATACCACTGTTATCTGGTTCTACTAATGTTGAGCGAATTGAGTCTATTGTAATATCTTTTCTAATTTTTGGCGCACTCAGTACTATTGTTATAGCACTAGTTATTGAATAAATACTTAATTAATTAAGTTAAATGGGGTGTTGAAGCTTGTATGGGAAATTCTTAATTGTAAGCGAAGTCGCGGACAAAGCGAATAAATACTTAATTAATTAAATGATATACGTTATACCATTTTTTCTTGCATGCCCACTGGCCTAACTGTCTACTGCAAAGTTTTATATTAGGTAGGTATAGTTAACGATAAAAAAGGTAGCCGTTTAATAAAAAAATGAAGAGAAGAGATATCAGTTTGACAATTTAGTTCCGTATTTTGTTTCGTGCCAGACAATAGTATATCGTATATGCCGTGTGGTGCCGACTACGAATAGCACCAACCCATCTCATCCCGTGGGTGTCGT
Organism: Diloba caeruleocephala; assembly: GCA_947459985.1. Taxonomy (NCBI): domain Eukaryota; kingdom Metazoa; phylum Arthropoda; class Insecta; order Lepidoptera; family Noctuidae; genus Diloba; species Diloba caeruleocephala. Next base: position 3,236,363 of record OX381633.1, on the reverse strand, counting down.
AAAAGGTGACTATGGGTTAACCGGCGGATGGTCAGCGGCGTCCTTCGAGTAAATTAACAACTCAACTGCGATCGTTGAGACAGTAATAGGCTGATTTAAAAAAATTAAAATATTACTCCTTTACATATCTACTTTTAGTCCAATAGACTTTAGCGACATTTCGTTAATAGTCATCGTTTTTGCTAATACTATAATAAACAAAAATATATGTATAGGCGCTGCGGCACAGCGCAAACCAAAAATGTATTATGCTACGATCTAAACTTGCTTACAAAATATATACGTATATGATACGTATCTATATGTGTATTATGGATAGAGCACCGCATGGTGGTGTGTGCCGCGCGCTCAAGCTAAACAGGTTTTGTATAGCTTGATGTGTAGCCGAGTAATCGAGTATGTAAAAGAGTGCGACGGAACGACAAAAAGTACTACACTCGCTTGCACGATTCGCAGCGTTAAACTTCTAATAGTTCAAAGTCCAAACAGTCTAGGTTGTTGCGTATCCGTGTGTACATAAACTTATATAGGTCAGTACGTAATGAGAATATATTTATTATTAGCTCTTTTTTCACGTTCCACTAAATATGTCCATGCATGCATTTTGATTAGTTGCCTGCATATTGAACTTTTAACATTTTGCTCTGCGCTCTATCACAGCGATTTATTACAAACACGGATTCCCAATATAAGACAAACTTGTATTTCATAAAAAATCATTTAATTTCTAGCTGGGTGGAGTGACGCTAAATGAGAAAGTAAACATATATACTTACCGAATTTCTGCGCATATCTCGGTGGCGAGTTGTACTCGCTAAGGTTTACGTGTAGTGCGTTCGCGAACTCGCTGCCGTAGAACACCATCAGTTCCGTGAAGCGGGGAATTATTTTTATTGTTCTGAAATGTTACGTTGGATATTCTTTACAAACAATAGGAACAAGGCACTCTTGTGGTGGAATCCTTCTAAAACAAAACACTTATTTCATCAAAGAAAATACTTTTATTTTTATTTTTTATAAAATGTTGCCCTACACTAGGATTTCTCCTGTGTCCGTGGGTGCGTTTACAGACATGAATTCCACACACAATACACCCAGACCCGGAACAACTACCTGCAGATCATACAAATATTTGTTCCGTGCGGGAATCGAACCCACGACCCGGAGCGCAGCAGCCGACTGTATCAGCCACTGCACCAACAGTGCCGTCAATCCTCCCCGAGAAGTGCCGGGGGGGGGGGGGGGGGGCTTTTTACAGTCGCCTTCCCTTCGCTAGAGGGCCGCTTTATAGTCATCCCCTCCGATATGTGCCTAAAGGCGTAGCACCAATGGGTATTTTTATTGGAACAATTATGATTATGAACATGCAGATTCCCTAATCTGTGCATCAGCGACCCCACGATCAGGGGTGCAATTCCTTAAGCTCAAACATCCATAGATCCTTGAATACACAATCGAAATAGCGGTGCAAAACCAATTTGGTATTCGTTAAGACATAATTGAAGCTATTCAAAGACACGTTGCAGACGGTGAGCCATAGGGCCACCCTTAGCGAAAACCAAATGGGTTATCACCATTATTTCAATTATGTTTTCAAGGATGTATGGATGTTTGAGCTTAGAGAATTGCACCCCAGGTGACCTACACATCTTTCTGTCCCATGTAATACAAGCGTGTAACGACCAGGAATGCCAACAGGACATAAAGATAAAATTGATATTTGAAACAGCAAAACTAAGTGCGTAGCAATTAACAGCAATTTTCTCGAGTATCATGTTGAGACATGTTTTGTTTTCCCACTAATATTTGCATAACATTTAGCAGCACAAATTTTAAGATAAAATCGCCTAAGCTTTGTTCCGCCAGAATAGTTTTGCCATGTTGTGCCGCCTTCGAAGAGCACCAACCCATCTCATCCCTTGGGTAAAGTAAAAGGCGACTATGGGATTAGCCCGGAGGATGGGCAACAGCGTCCTTGGAGTACATTGACGACTATACCGCGCTCGTCAACCCGCCTCCCAAGCGTGGCGATTATGGCAAATATAATGAGGGGGTCCCAATGAGCCTACAACACACCCAGAAAGTTGTGGCGATCTTTAGAGGCCTGTGTCCAGCAGTGGACGATGGTTGCCCGAAATCATAAAATAGTTTTAGTACTTTCTTAAAAGTCTCGCTGTATCGGACACACTAAGAGACAGCGAAGTCGCACTATAAAGGTTCAGTTTATATTTTACCCTTTTAATACGCTATCTAAAACTGTAAATGTTTTTCAAGAAATATTTAAGGAACTCACCGATAGTAGACTTGTCCTCTGTACTGGTACGCGAGCAGGTTCTGCTCTCGCCAGTGTGGTGCGCAGTTGACGTAGCGCATCCAGTTGGAGCGGGCGCCGTCCGCCGCGTCCACCACGTGCGACCGCGCGTTCTTACGATCGTATATCTTGGAAAACCAACATGTTATTGAAAGAGCTACTTCGACTCTGCCCGCACCATCCCAATACCCTGGTGTTGAACACATCATGCCACAAAAACAATTTTCGTCGTCCGAGGTGTGTCCTCATCGATGTGGACGATGAAATCACTCTCCTCCAGGAAGCATATAAAGGCCAACCATTAACTTAATATGTCTTCAAATAATCATTCCTAAGCTCTAGCTTGTCCCCTCTAGCAACGCACTAAGCCGAGGTCCGAGTCCAAATAGGGGTGCAGCAGTGTTGCCCTTACAGCTTCGCCAATTTTATCCGCTTAAGCAGCTACAGCTTGCGGAAAGCGCAGTAGAAAAAAGGTATTGGAGGAGATCAAATATTTTATAAGACAAAAATAATAATATATTGTTTATTGACATAATTCTTCTAGACATAACTTTGACAAGCTGGTATTACCTATACAAAAAAAGTTCATTTCATTATTAATAACCAAGTATGTGACACCCTATTTAATGTTTACACGCAATAATTGGCAGAATACCCAGTACACACGGCTGCATATCAAGTTATAATATGCAGTATAAGCTGATCTTGCATTACATAGGCTTTCCGTACGATGAGAGATCAGCGTAAAATGGATGTTTTATAGCTTTGTGTAGCCGTGCATACCTTCCTCGTGTTAATTTTAAACTTGCAAAAAGCTATCTTCTAGTAAATAGTGATAATGATTAATTGAGAATAGTTTATAATGTGGCCACCGTAGTGTGTATCCCCCCCTATAGTGTCTACGTGAATATCCTTTGTGAGAACAGCGGACTGAATTCGATGTATTGAAAACGTCACTTGCAGATGTGTGGAGTTTAAATGGAAAGACTTGGGAGACAGACTTTGGCTACATCCAGGACAGATTTTTACATATTACCAAAGTGGCAAAACCAGGGAGAGTGCTTTCAACGGCTGTATACCAAGAGAACTGATGTTATGGGTGATGAGCAAGCAAGACCAGATCTTTTGATCACAGAAGGCGGTGATAGTGGTATGGAAATTACTAAAATTTAATTAAATGTGTTACCTGCCAACAATACATAGAAGTCACTTGTTGTGTGCGTTGTCCGCGGTACGGACCGAAGCGAACACCGCGCGGCAGTTGCAGCGTGCTGAACACACCCAGATCTGCGCCTGAGTGTGATAAGTAGTGGGCTTATTTTCTACCCTTATAGATCATCTTCCCTGCTGATGGTTGATTTGAGCGATACTGGCTCTAATGATCAGCGTCACACTCTTGATACCGTGTGGTGTCAGCTCAGAATACCACCACCCAATCTCATCCTATGGGTGTCGTAAAAGTCGACTAAGGGATTAGCCGGAGGACGGGCAGCAGCGTCCTTCGAGTACATTAACAACTCGACTGCGATCGCCAACCCGTCTTTCAAGCGTGGCGATTATGGCAAATCCCCCCAATGAGCACACAACAAACCGATATCAGTCGTTGTGGTGATCTTTGGGGAGGCCTGTGTCCAGCAGTGGCCTTCATTCGGCCGAAACGCTGACAATGACACTCTCGAAGGGTAACCATCAGTCGGGATCGGTCATTTCAGGATTGGCATGTATTGTTTCGTGCGCAAAATCAGACATGGACCAATACGGACTACGCAAATGTGCCGTGTGGTGCCGGCTCAGAATGCCACCACCCCGTCTCCTCCCGTGGGTGTCGTAAAAGTCGACTAAGGGATTGGCCGGAGGATGGGCAGCAGCGCCCTTCGAGTACATTAACAACTCAACTGCGATCGCCAACCCGCCTGCCAAGCGTGGCGATTATGGCAAAACCCCCCTATGAGCCCGCATCACACCCATATCGGTCGTTGTGGTGATCTTTGGGGGAGGCCTGTGTCCAACAGTGGACTTCATTCGGCCGTTAGATAGAAATGTAATCAATTCAGAATAATTAATAGATAAACACATATTTTGTCAATTAGGTACCCGGGAAGCCACACGTGCAGAAAGAATCAGTGAACATCCCTGTCGTCAACGTAATCTATAGCTTTATAATAAGCTTTTCCAATAAGAACGCGTGTAGGCTTTAAGGATGAGATTCATTCGACTTGTTTCGGAATCTCACCCTAAGCGTGAACTTGTCGCGGAGTGCCTCCCTCCGCGTTTCCTTCCCGGTTAGCTCAACTGGGAGGCTCTCTCCACGGCAGCAAGTAACGGAGTTCAGTTATAATGATTCAATGAAACGAAACATATATATTGTTATACTAGCTGGGACCCGCGGTTTCACCCGCGTTTAATTTAAAAGAAATTTAGAGTACTTCGACATAGACACTTGACATAGAAGCGGATCCCTAATTATTTTTCTAAAATAAAAGTAGCCTAAGTTATTCCTTATAACATCAGCTATCTGCCAGTGAAGGTCCCGTCAAAATCGGTCCAGCCGTTTAGGAGATTACCCGGAACAAACAGACAGACAGACAAAATAATGAAAAATTGTTTTTTGTTATGTGTACCGTATACGAGGGCGGCACTGAAAATTTCGGGAATCAAGGAAGTGACACAACATTACTATTTAAAAATGTATTTATTGCTTTTCGAAGTATTCTCCGCGAAATTTGACACATTTTTCCATACGATGGAACCAATCATTGAAGCAACCATTCCATTCGGAAGTTGGGGTCTCCAAAATTGCCGTTTTGTAGGCGTCCACAGCTTCTTTAGGTGATGAAAATCTCTGTCCACGCAATTTATTCTTTATTTTAGGGAAAGTATAGAAATCATTAGGGCTTAGGTCGGGGCTGTACGGCGGATGGTCTAATAATTCTACGTTTTCTTGCTCTAAAAACTCTTTTGTTCTGTGCGCGGTGTGAGAACTCGCATTGTCGTGATGGAGGATGATGCGGCGGTTGCAGTTCTCTCTACGGAGTTCAGAAACGACCTGTGGCAAACAAATGCTAGCATACCATTCTGCATTAACCGTTCTTTGTCCCTCAAGAGGAATAGTCGTAACATGGCCGGTTTTGGAGACAAACGTGGCCACCATTTTTTTTGCAACACTCCGTGAACGAACAATTTTTGTTGGCTTTAACTCATTTTCGAACACCCAAACTCGTGACTGGTTTTTTGGTTCGGGTTCGTACGCATATATCCAGGATTCGTCACCTGATACGATGTTGTATACAGCATTTGAGGATCCTGCGAGGAATCTTTCGAGAGTTCTGACGCACCAAGTAACGCGAGCCGCTTTTTGCTCTTCACATAGCAAATGCGGTATCCATCGGGAAAACAACTTTTTTACACCTAATTGTTCATGCAAGATTATTTGTATTTGACTCATGCCAATGTCTAAAGTTGCCTGAATTTCGCGGTATGTCACATGTCGATCTTCCTCAATCAGCTTACGCACAGCATCAACGTTTTCTTGGGTGACTGCAGTTTTTGGACGACCTTGACGAGGATCATCACTGAGCTTGACACGTCCACGTTGAAATTCAGCAAACCAGCGATAAATTGTGGTTTTGGATGGGGCTTCATCACCAAATGCAGAAATCATCCGGCCAACACACTGTTTTTGTGTTAAACCACTTCGAAAGTCAAAATAAATCATCGCTCTTGAATTTTCTCGAGTCAATTCCATTTTCTCAACGACTAAACAAGTTTGACAAAACCTTGTGACAAGACCGTGAATCTTTTTTTAAATAAATAAATGGTATTCGATTTGTAAAACCAAGGAGTTTTCAATTAAAAAGATTTTAATATGACAGGAACAGTGGAAATATTCCATTCCCGATACTTTTAGTGCAGCCTATGTATACTTTCATATGCATTAAGTAAAAAGCTAGTATTTTGACATTACAAACAGACACTTCAATTTTATTTATTTGTATTTATTGGTATATTGATATTCACAACTTCAACGCTTCATCTTCATGGTTATATAAATAGAAATTTTAGAATTTAGCTTACTATCACCATATTTCAAGCTAGTTTAAAATAAGTAATTGGAATATTGCAGGAGACTATTAGTCAGAGCGACAGCTGTGTGTTGAACCACTAGCGTTCAGGATCCAATGTGTAATGATGATGATCAAAATATGAAGAGCGACTCTACGTCACATAAATTCGAATTTTGATTTGAATAAAGAATGAATCGTGAGGTGGACAGTGATGGAAATAAAAGGTACGAAGTCATGAAAGAGGTTGATTGAAATGAAGATGAAGGATGACTTCGTCACAAACTTACGCTTCCATCTGTCAAAATTAGGGGCGTGAGTAGTGCATTTTGACAGATGGAAGCGTAAGTTAACGCTTAGACTCGTTTCTGTGAATCTCACCCTAAATTTTCCTTCGATAAGATCTGTAATAGATTTGGGCAGCTTGTTAAAAAACGTATACTATTCCCTAGGAATGACTTATTCGTTTTAGCTAATCTAAATTTAGGTACTAAAATTTTAGGTTTTTGCCGTGTATTTATGTCATGAAAATCGCTTGTTTTATAATACTTCTAGTATTTCTCCTGTGTCGTGGGTGCGTTTACAGACATAAATTCCACACACAATACACCCAGACCCAGAATAACTATCTGCAGATCATACAAATATTTGATCCGTGCGAATATTTGATTTGCCGGAATCGAACCCGCGACCCGGAGCGCAGCAGCCGACTGTATCAGCCACTGCACCAAACATATTTAACATACCTGGTATAGTAGAGGGCGCGAGGTGAAGGAGCTCATGCGGTATAGTGAGCGCGGCACGCGGGACGTACGACGGGAAACTCGTTTCAGTTGGAACCTAAACAAAGATACACTGAGGCATACTTCCTAACAAAATATAATTAAAGTACATTTCAATTTACTGGCAAAGTTACAATATCACGAAGAGAACCCGCAGTCAGTGATAACCGCTACGAGCAGTCACACGTTATGCTCCGCCCACTTCTACGTTTCCCATCTAGCGGTGAATAGGAAAAACTAAAAGCTTCGGATATACAGTACTAAAACAAAACGTAACTAAAACATGGTTTAGCTATATTAGATAAAGATAAATTGATTACCAAACTAAACACATAATTTGTTCGATGCAAAACAATATATGTACAGATAGGTTTTAATTTTTTAGTGTAGTATGGTATAAGGAACGGACTCAGCTTTGTTGGCAGTGCGCAGTGCATTGTGCACTTGAAAGCGTTCACATGATCGTGCATATCTGTTATAACTTGACGTGGTCCTTGCAATTTCGTATTTAAGTGAACTGTGACTCGGCGCACACTCTATTGGTTCGAACAGGTTTTACTGCCACTTTTCACTTTTCATCTCTTTCATAACATTGGTTTAAACATAGTATGCAATTTTCCTTTGTTTATTAAGGTATTCTTGGAGGGCAGATTAAAGTAGCTGCTTGATTTCTTTCTACCTTCTGATGAAAAAAGTATACCATAAGAAAAAAAAAGTATGTTAAGTAGCTTACAGAACGCAGGGCAGTTTGTGGCGAGCTGAATTTGAGTGGCGACACTGCGTACCCGAATGCTCCAGAGCGTCGGTCAGGGCCTCGTTTCCGGCTTGCCTTTATTGGTTGGTTGGAGTGGTACCCCATGAGTGCCCGTAGGATTTTCAACTCTGGCTTGCCTTAGTTGGCCGATCAGAGGGGGGCCGCAAGAGCTATATGCTCGGGGGTGGAAGTGTCTAATGGCGTAATAACGGGGAAACCCGCTCCGAGTCTTCGAGACGCGCGATGGTGAAACTGGTGCCGCACCTCTCTACACCCCTAGCCGCTCACACCCGTGTTGCTCCTTGTCGCCTGTAGTGGTGACCATTTAGGGGGCCCATCTTGTAAGTGGCGAGTCACCGTCTGCCACAGAATTTCACTATAAACGTTGAAAGGTAGACGCCGTTTTTTCAGGTTTTAGAAGTATATAATCCATTTAGCACCCATTGCAATAGACATTATCGTTATAGTTTCCATCTCATACAATAGTCTTACACCACCGGGGATAATCCATGACTTCATTTTATAGTGCAGCTATGGAGAGTCCCCGGTTGGTGTCCCATTACATTTTAGATTAAAATTCTCTAAAGGGCCTGTGCGTGTTGGACCCATGTCCCCGCGTAAGCTTGTCAAAAGACCGGGTCCCCCCTTATAGGGGATATAAACCCGTGAAAAGCGAGACATGTAGATAATAATATCATAAAATATATGTTATGCTTCGCATTTTATTTATGCACCTTTAATCACTCAGTTTCTAATACGTCAGCTCACAGAACGAATCAGACTAACCATAGATCAACAGCTCAAAGCAGCTTAAAGTGACTACTTGAGCGAATATAGACTCAACCACTATCTACAAAGCTTTCATTATGCTCTGTGAGCTGTCAATGAGCAGTGAGCTGTCTATGTTGCGTTTGAACCGCAGCTCAGCAGCTCAAGTCTCTGTGATCTGAATAATTGAACCGGCTCAGACCTGAGTTACACATGCCTTTTTTTTTTATTGATGTCCAGTGGAAATTCTACATGGAACTTCCTTCACCCTGGGGAAGGGCGAAGGGGTATGCCGGACTCCTACCGGCTAAAACCACTGGAGCGGTCATCTTCGGCACCAAAGGGGGGCGGCTCCAGGTCCTCGTAAGATCACACTAGAGCCACCCATTGGTGCCACGCCTTTAGGCACATCACGGAGGGGATGACTGTAAAGCGGTCACCCCCTCTAGCGGAGGGAAGGCAACTGTAAAAAAGGCCGCCCCCCCCAGGCACTTCTCGGGGAGGATTGTAAAGGATCGTCCCAACCCTCGCTTTGCGCTGTGCTGCGCATACGGCGACACGTGACCACGTGCGCGCCGCCGTCTTCCCGGGGGTCGCTCGGTGTGAGCACGCAGACTCCCCAATCTGCGTACCCGCGACCCCCGAGGCCCCCCACCACTGACGGCAGGGGGCTCAGGCGTGTTGGACTTGGGAGCCGGGACGGTTGTGCCCCGGCGCCGTCTCGTCCTTCTCCGTGCGGGATCGGCCCTCTCCCGAGTTACACATGCCTAGATACCATCCATACGATGAGAACGTCTATCCGAGTAGCTTTCGTAGGATAACGCTCATCACTTCATCCTTTTTGTAGTTGGTGCAGTAGCTGATAGTCGACTGCTAAGCTCCGGGTCGTGGGTTCGATTCCCGCACGGAACAAATATTTGTATGTTCTGCAGGTAGTTGTTCCGGATCTGGGTTTATTGTATGTGGAATTCATGTCTGTAAACGCACCCACGACACAGGAGAAGTCCTAGTATGGGGCAAAGTTTTTTTTTTTAATGAAAAAAAATAGAAATAATCATAAAATGTGATGGGAGCACGAACATAGTGCGTACAGGACGGGTGCAGTGCAGTGCAGACTGAAAAAGGCCACGCCCACCTTTATGACGTCAGGACCTAGTTGGTATCACAATGCACAGTTGCTTAGGCCAACTCCTCTTTGTATTTACTTTATCGGCCTGATCAAGAAATAACTACTTTTCACAATATTTTGACGTTTCCCCTTACAGTCACTTTTCCATTAGAGACTGACCATTTTCTAGTCAGCCACTCCGAGATCTGCCTAAAGGCGTGGCACCAGTGAGCGGCTCCGGTACATTCGTTCTCAAGAATTTGGATCCTTCGATGCTGAAGTTAGTTTAATAGTCCCATGGCCCAGCTGGTTTTAATGGTAACAGTAGCACACCCCGCCCTTCTCCAGAGCAGAGGAAGTGCATGAGGTTTTGAACCCGCAACTTAGTCTTAAGCATTTATTAGACATAAAGCCTGCTACCTACCTCATCATCCGGTACAACAAGTAAAGACCCGTGTATTGCGCAGCACTCGAACGCGAAGTCTGCACACTGATCGCAAACTGTTAACAACATTATTATAATATTAATACTATACAAGATACTAACATACATTAACACTAGCAGATGCCTGTATACTTATCAATATGAAATATGTGGTTAATAACCTGAAATTACTGCAATGTTTACTTTGGAAATAAACTTGTTTGCCATATATTATAATTTTTTTTACATAAAAATACCAAAAATCTCATTCAAAATACTTGCTCTAGTCACATTATAGACATCAGTCAATCAACTCGGCCTATTGCAATCCACTGCTGGACAAAGTTCACTCCCAAGCTGTGCCACAGCTCCTGGCTCACCACCTTCCGCATCGAATCTGTCCCAGCAGCCTTCTACAGGTCGTCGGTCCGGTTTATTGATTCGGGGTCTGGAGACTCTCACATCTGCTCCAACCGCCATTCGTCCTTCGACAGCATGGCCAGCCCACTGCCACTTCATTTTGCCAATTCTGCATGCTATGTCGGTGACTCCAGATGTCTTTAGTATAATTGCGTTCCGAATCATTGAAGAAACTTCGAGAGTAGCTGGCTGAGAGAGTGAATATGTAGCCCAATTCAGCAACGTATATCATGACAGGCAGGGCACACCGGTTGAAAACGTTTTTGATCAAGTGGTGCATTCAACTTTGATTTTCCTATTAGGTAGACTTGTTTCAGTGCACTATGCGCACTCCATACTTTATGCCAATACATATAGGATACGACATAATTTTTTTATAGTACGTAATAAGTGCCGCGCCGTGTGGTGCCAGCTCAGAATACCACCACCCCATCTCCTCCCATGGGTTTCGTAAAAGTCGACTAAGAAGATTAGTCGGAGGATGGGCAGCAGCATCCTTCGAGTACATTAACAACTCAACTGCGATCGCCAACCCGTCTGCCAAGCATTGCGATTATGGCAAAACTCCCTAATGAGCCCACAACACGCACAGTTTAGGTCGTTGTGGTGATCTTTGGGGGAGGCCTGTGTCCAGCAGTGGACTTCATTCGGCCGAAATGATGACCCCGTAATGTCGAGATAAAAATTCATGTTTTTTTTACCAAACTTATATACGAAAAGCAAAAATCCCCACCAAGATATCATGTTGGATATCAGATTTATAAGTTCACACAACCCCAATTTTGACTTAGGGTGTATTTGTTAACATTGCCCTACATTATTCCAAAAATAATAAAGATGTAACACTATGGGCTTATTGCCTGCAATAAACGATTGTTATTATATATTAGGTTTCCTTCTGTGACGTGGGGATAGTTTACAGATATAAATTCCACACTAGCACCCAGATCCGGAACAATTTGTAGGCAGGAATTGAACCTGTGACCCGCAGCACAGAAAGCTAATCGACTTTATCGCAGGTTGGTTGATGAGCATAATATGGCTACTGTTCCACAGTAGGGATGCTGCAGCTGCCGATCCTCTGGTTATAGCCCCTTAGTCGCCTTTTACGACTTCCATAGGAGAAGATGGAGTGGTGCTATATTCTTAATCCGGACACCAGATGGATATATTATGTATGTACTTACAAATGTATTCGTCTGGACTGGGCTCTTCGGCTTCGTAGCTACTCATACTCTTCTGCCGCAGGTTGGGACAACTCATCTAAGAATGCAAAAATACGACTTAATTGTATTAAGGTGGTCATTAGGGGTCCTCATTTTAGAAGATGACATTTATAGGCTAGTATGATGTCTATGATGGGATTGTCTATAGGGAAGAAAACTACTCTAAATATGCAGCCAAATCAACACATACCATCTTATCAATAAAAATAAAACTATCAAACTTAGTTTAAATAGGGTTTGTCCTTATCTATCACTGCAAGGATTGGTTTTGAAAGATAAGGACAAAACATATGTTTTATTTTTATAATAGGTTTATAGAACATATATTTTATCTTTTATGAATCAGGTTAGAACTAAGACTACCACTACTACTACTAACTACCAACTAAGACCGAGCAATATCTAAGAAACATTTATTTAATTATCGACTAGGAAATATCAATTATGTGTTATACAAAGTGACTAAGGACCCAATACTAATATTAAGAGCCCGCTTTAACCATTTGAGCCACCTGGTTCCCTTCCGAAAACAGGTTTCTGGAATAGTTAAAGCGGATCTTAATTACTGGTATTTGGCCAGAAAAATTAATAGCAGCGTCCCTTCTTTGGTACAGTTAATATTTACCTTTAATGTAGATCCACTGCAGTCGTTCAGTTTGAAGCGAAGATGAGAGATCCAATTACAATTTTATCGTTTTGACGATTATTCTGCCAATGTCAAGTATATGTAAGTTAAAAACAATATTTATCAATAATAAATTCGTGCAAAACAAACCGCGAAAACCTTAGAGAAAATCTTCTTCTCTTAGATTATGGCTTCTGTAGAATATCTTCCACAATTTCGCCAATGTCAAGTATAAGGCAACGTCGTACGGTCTTTAGATTAATAAATCACTCCATATTCATAAAATATTTTACAAAAATGAAAAAAATCTAAAATACTTAGTGAAAAGATCGGTACACTTTCCTGATATTTCGGCTGACAGTGACATATAAACAATGTTACCAATAGGGACGATCGATGGTCGATAAACATCGATGTTAAGTGGTAAAACATCGATGTTTTTAATTCGATAAATAGATGGTATGGGAATATTGTCTGAACATAGTTGTTTCTATATTCCACTACAGTCGAATTCCAATAAGCAGGTATGGAATACCCACTCAGTAACCGCTTACCCTCAAAATTCACCTCCACTACAAGCTACGCTGTCTCTTACCCAATGCTACACATTTGTATTTTCATACGTGTGCTATGTACACATGCATTATTCATGAGTATGTAACAGTGCATGAGTTATTGCTTATTATTCAAAGGAGAAGGGTCGTTTAGTAAGTATATTGGGTACTCCAGGAAAGTTCCGCTCCTACATCGAATAAAGCGGGTACTAATTGAAATTTAACTGTAGCTAATTTATTAACATTTCGGAAGCAAGTAACTATCAAACATTTGCGCTGCGCAGCGACTTCTACAGCCTCGGAACGACTTTTTACTATAGCTGGTCAATATTTATTTATTTATTTATTTACACTTTCATGTACAATGGCGGTACACAAGGCTGACTTAATGCCATGTGGCATTCTCTACCAGTCAACCTTTGGGTTAAAAAATCAATATCTGTATCAACAAAGAAATATATTAAAAGGAAAACTTCTGTCAAAGCTTTTTTTGCAGTGTATCCAAGAACATTGGGAATGTTACGTTTTTATCTTATTTGTTGCTTAATGAATACATTTAACAAATAAAATAATAGTCATCCCTATAATCCGATATTCATCGATGCTTAACGAGAAATCATCAATATTTATTCATAATGTTAATTTCTCTACAACATCGACTCAACGATGGAATTTGATTAACATCGGAACAATGAAATCCAACGAGTACCTGCTTCCACTCGATTTTCACCGGCCAATATGAGCTACGCTGTTTCCCACCCAATGCTAGACATTTTTATTTTTATACGTGTGTACACATGCATTATTCATGTGCATGTAACAGCGCATGAGTTATAGTTTACTATTTTAAAGGACAAGGGTCGTTTTTGTACCCTTTTCCAGAAAAAGGCCTCTCCTCCATCGACTAAGTAGGGGCCAATTGATATACACCTGTAGCTGGTTTAATAAAAATGTTCAAAATCTTGTCGACATCTGCATCAACAAAGAAGCTGATTGTAAGGAAGACTACTGCCAACGTACTCTTTTTTTCCGAAGATACAATTTTTTTACAACGGAAAAAACGGCGTCTGCTTTTCAACCTAAGTGAAATTCTGTGGCAGACGGTGACTCGCCACTCACAAGATGGGCCCTCTAAATAGCTACCACTACAGGCGACAAGGAGCAACACTGGTGTGAGCGGTTAGGGGTGTCGAGAGGTGCGGCACCGGTTTCACCATCGCGTCCATCATTCACCATCCCGTTATTACGCCATTAGAAACTTCCACCCCCGAGCATATAGCTCTGGCAACTCGGCCTTAGTTGGCCGATCAGTAGGGGGCCACTGATCGGCCAACTAAGGCAAGCCAGAGTTCAAAATCCTACGGGCACTCATGGGTTTACACTCCAACCGATCAATAAAGGCAAGCCGGAGACGAGGCCCTGACCGACTCTCTGGAGCTTTCAGGTACGCAGTATCACCACTCACATTCAGCTCACCACAAACTGCCCTGTGTTCTGTAAGCTTCTTAATATATCTCCTTATGATATACTTTTTGTTCTTTATCAACATCATCATAACTTCACACTTTGGTAATACTTATGTATATGTACGTCGAGTCCCATTAACTATCTTAGAGAGCATACTAATCCAATGAACACTTCCAAATTCCGGGCTGTTTCTAATATTTTTCCTACGGAAACCCGTCTTATGGCTGTCCGATCAGTGAGTTGAACCCCGGATCTCACGTTGAGTAGTTGTGCTGTATCGTTAATTCGTTAGATTTGCTCATCTATACTAAAATCATAAAGGGGTTTTGTTTGTTTGTATATATGGGGTAATCTCTTGAGTTACTGAAACGATTCTAAAATTTATTTCACAAATAGAAAGCTACATTATCCTTGAGTGATACGAGGGCGGCACTGAAAATTTCGGGAATCAAGGAAGTGACACAACATTACTATTTAAAAATGTATTTATTGCTTTTCGAAGTATTCTCCGCGAAATTTGACACATTTTTCCATACGATGGAACCAATCATTGAAGCAACCATTCCATTCGGAAGTTGGGGTCTCCAAAATGGCCGTTTTGTAGGCGTCCACAGCTTCTTTAGGTGATGAAAATCTCTGTCCACGCAATTTATTCTTTATTTTACGGAAAGTATAGAAATCATTAGGGCTTAGGTCGGGGCTGTACGGCGGATGGTCTAATAATTCTATGTTTTCTTGCTCTAAAAACTCTTTTGTTCTGTGCGCGGTGTGAGAACTCGCATTGTCGTGATGGAGGATGATGCGGCGGTTGCAGTTCTCTCTACGGAGTTCACAAACGACCTGTGGCAAACAAATGCTAGCATACCATTCTGCATTAACCGTTCTTTGTCCCTCAAGAGGAATAGTCGTAACATGGCCGGTTTTGGAGACAAACGTGGCCACCATTTTTTTTGCAACACTCCGTGAACGAACAATTTTTGTTGGCTTTAACTCATTTTCGAACACCCAAACTCGTGACTGGTTTTTTGTTTCGGGTTCGTACGCATATATCCAGGATTCGTCACCTGATACGATGTTGTATACAGCATTTGAGGATCCTGCGTGGAATCTTTCGAGAGTTCTGACGCACCAAGTAACGCGAGCCGCTTTTTGCTCTTCACATAGCAAATGCGGTATCCATCGGGAAAACAACTTTTTTACACCTAATTGTTCATGCAAGATTATTTGTATTTGACTCATGCCAATGTCTAAAGTTGCCTGAATTTCGCGGTATGTCACATGTCGATCTTCCTCAATCAGCTTACGCACAGCATCAACGTTTTCTTGGGTGACTGCAGTTTTTGGACGACCTTGACGAGGATCATCACTGAGCTTGACACGTCCACGTTGAAATTCAGCAAACCAGCGATAAATTGTGGTTTTGGATGGGGCTTCATCACCAAATGCAGAAATCATCCGGTCAACACACTGTTTTTGTGTTAAACCACTTCGAAAGTCATAATAAATCATCGCTCTTGAATTTTCTCGAGTCAATTCCATTTTCTCAACGACTAAACAAGTTTAACAAAACCTTGTGACAAAACCGTGAATCTTTTTTTAAATAAATAAATGATATTCGATTTGTAAAACCAAGGAGTTTTCAATTAAAAAGATTTTAATATGACAGGAACAGTGGAAATATTCCATTCCCGATACTTTTAGTGCAGCCTATGTATAGACGATATTTTATAAATTAAATGTGCGAGTGAAACCGCGGGCATCGGCTAGTCTATACTAAAATCATAAAGAGGTTTTGTTTGTTTGTATAAGTATATGGGGAAATCTCTTGATCTACTGAAACGGTTCTAAAATTTTTTTATCAAATAGGAGGCTACATTATCCTTGAGTGTTATAGACTATATTGGATGTAACGAGCGGGTGAAACCGCGGGCAACAGCTAGTTGTAAAATAATAAGATAACCTATACGGTTGGTATAACTTTGTTGGCTCAAAAACCAAGGTTTATAATATTATTTCATGCAAATGATTATCCATAAAGTTGCAGTAGACACGTATAAATAAATATTCACCCATTTTTCGTTAAAAATACGATGTAAAAATAACAAACGGGATACATATAGGGACTGAGTACAAAATGGCGCCGTCGAGATTTTGTCGTATGTCAACCTTCGTTTATATTTAAATGGCTGCGATGGTCCTCTAAGCGCCGACAGCCAGGGTTCGACTTATTTCTGTTCACTCAGCGCACATTATAGTGCGGGATCTCGAACGCGTGTCTGTATAATGGGCGGCACTGGTGGCGTCGGCAAGCAGATCGCTCGCAGTCGGCATGCTGCACTCGCTTGAAGCTTTTCTAGCTTATAAAGTAGTATATGGACGCAGTATCTAATAAATAATAGCATTTAAACCGTTCGTAGACAAGTCAACTCATCATAAACAGAAATTGTAGTAGCATGTTATCTTTCTGGTTTTGCCGGGATCCACTGGGACCCCAACGTCCCAGCGGTACGTCACGGTATGTACCTTTTACTTTACCAGCGGCCGAGCTCTTCTCTATCATAATTCAACTTCTTTGTTCGGCCGGACTGCCGGAGTCATGTCTTCTTTGCACCAGAGTATGATAACGATGTGTGGTGCCGGCTCAGAATAGCACCACCCCATCTCGTTCTATATGGGTGTCGAAAAAGTCTAAGGGATTAGCCGGAGGATGGGCAGCAGCGTCCTTAGAGTACATTAACAACTCAACTGCGATCGCCAACCCGTCTGCCAAGCGTGGCGATTATAACACACCCATATCGATCGCTGTGGTGATCTTTGGGGGAGGCCTATGTCCAGCAGTGGACTTCATTCGGCCGAAATGATGATAACGATTTACAAGCACTTTCCTGCCAATTTTACGATGCTCGAGTATTTTGTCTAAGGCAAGATAATTTATATTTTTGCTTAGAGAGGTAACCCCCGCTTTACAGTCATCCCCTCCGAGATGTACGAGAGGCAGGGAATAGCGGGATTTCCTGGACTGACAAACTGGATAATTCACGCACTCAATATATACCACTCCACCTCACTCGTACGTGCTTTACTTTTGGGACAAACCCGCCACACATTCCCAGCCACTGCAACTCCTGTAAGCCAGGATCTACAATGGCGACCACCAAAAAGAACACCGACCAATGAAGGTCGGTGTGTCCCAGAGAAATGAATACCTGTCTTGGAACCCGCAACGAAATTAATCAGAAAAGAAAAAGGAGGAGTAGGAAAGAATATACGTTCCACTTCTCTCCGTAGCAAGCAGGAGACAGAGAAAATACTATAGGCCATAGGCACAATAATTGGGAGTGTACAACTAGGATAAGCTTAGTCGCCAAGCAACACGGGTACAAAAATGTTTATAAATATATAATTACGGGTCCTATGCTGCGAGCTATTGTGACTGATTCCAATAGTAGGTATGGCAAAAACGCCCGAACGCACGGAAATTCTCCTAATTGCAACAAGGTCTGTACCTATAGTGAACAACTCCGGATGTAACTTGTAAGCTGTCAAACATAATATTGCGTTCATCTTGCCAAAGAACACACTCCCACAGGATATGATGTGCAGACTGTTCATATGCACGGTCCGGTGTTGAACATTTGCAGAATGGTGAGGAAACAAGCTTAAAGCTAAATAACTTACTCTTAAAGTTACCATGACCGGTGAGAAATTGAGCCACGCAATTCTTGGCCACTGACCTTTAGTGATCGGGTCCCTCACGTCCATGGTCCATGTTCATCACGATTGGGCTCCCTGCCGTCACTATATGGTGGGGAGCGTCGAGGGTTACGGACGCGCAAGTTGGGGAATCTGTGAGCTCATACCGCGTGACCCCCGGGATGCCGGTGGCGCGCACGTGGCCACGTCTGTCCGCTTGACAGGATTCGGAGGGATCCTTAACAATCCCCTCCTGAAATGTGCCTGGGGGGCGGCCTTTTTACAATCATCTCCCTGCCCAAAGATATTTATCGCTTTACAGTCTTCCTCTCCGAGATGTGCCCAAAGGCATGGCACCATGGGCTGTTCTAGCGTGATTGTATCGAAAGAATAAAGAACACCTGGAACAGCGCTTCAGTGCCGAGGGTGACCGTTCCGGCGGTTTAAGCCGAACGGCATGCCCCTCCGCTTTTCCATGGGGCGGAGTAAGTACATGATTTATTTGTACAGGTAAAATTGTAAAAAGGGTATTTATTCATAAGCACCTACGTAATTTGATTACCATCAAAATTAGGCGTAATTGATGAAAAATAAAACACATCTATTTAAACGTAAGATGTTTTATTTCACTTAAGAGTCAAACTTATGAAACTTAACACTAATACTTATAGCACAATGAAATTGAATAACAAATCCACTGAATTGTTTAGTTCATAAAATAAAATCATTTATGTAATTTAAGATCGCATGTACATTCTTGAAAATGACGTGCTTAATATTTTATTTTTTTATAAACTTTGGTCCACAGTAGGATTTCTCCTGTGTCGTTTACAGACAGAAATTCCACACACAATACACCCAGACCCGGAACAACTATCTGCAGATCGTACAAATATTTGTTCCGTGCGGGAATCGAACCCGCGACCCGGAGCGCAGCAGTCGACTATATCAACCACTGCACCAACCGTGCCGTCACATAATAACAGACAAATAATAACAGTTTGTAGACAAATACAAACTGGGTACCTAATACAAAATATCATCGACATAAAATGTACTGAACCGTCGGCGTCACTCAGATTGCCATTGTCTACGGTATCATATGTGCCAGACGCCCTGTCTTTTTCCAAGTTTATTGGTGCTCAAGCTCTTACTGTTTAGATGAAGATAGATGTCGTTCACAAAGTAGCTGTTTCCTCTTCTATTAGGTACACATGTTTCCGTGCGCCAAGACCAGTCAAATTTATGTCGACGATATTAAGGTCCGTGATCACAGATCACGACTATTCTATTACTCAAATACTTATACTAAGGCACGCTGCTTTTAGTAACTAAATCTTGTAACTTAAAACTTGAAAGTAATAATATTGAATATGCAATGTTTTTTTTATATACATTTAGTAGTATTGTTTTTACACGGTTCAGTTCGAGTTGCACATTTTTACGCTAACTCATCATGAAGTATCGTGTCTATGGGCCGTAATAAAGCAATGAAACAATGAAAAATAACTCGTATTAAAAAATCGTAAGATTATAGTTTAATTACGTTAACACTTATAAAGTTGAACACTTCCATTGAAAAGTTATACCTAGCATTTATAAACTTATATAAATCAAGGTAAATCACATGAGCGCAGTTATGGCATTAGACTTTGAAATAAGTATACTGTTGGCCGCTTTTCTATACAATTTGAACAAAATAATTTATTCAGTTTCATAGACATGGGCGACAGAAGTTCAAACCAATTATTTTTTTTATTATCAAAAACGTTTCCCCACATTACGATTTCTCCTGTGTCGTGGGTGCGTTTACAGACATGAATTCCACATACAATACAACCAGACCCGGAACAACTATCTGCAGATCATACAAATATTTGTTCCATGCGGGAATCGAACCCACGACCCGGTGCGCAGCAGTCGACTGTAATGGTATATGGTAATATTTAAAAAATCGGTATTGGCCGTAAATAAATATCTTTAACAGTTCAGGCTATATATTTATACGGTTGTGGTATGCATTGCCAGTGTCAGAGAGAGCTGCCAAATCATTACCCTCCTTTAAAAACTTAGTAAAGAACATTGACTGAACAATCTATACAAATAAATAAAATTGAAGTGTCTGTTTGTAATGTCAAAATAACAGTTTTTTACTAAATGCATATGAAAGTATATACGGGACATATAACAAAAAACCAATTTTTAAATTTTTTGTCTGTCTGTCTGTTTGTTCCGGGTAATCTCCGAAACGGCTGGACCGATTTTGACGGGACTTTCACTGGCAAATAGCTGATGTTATAAGGAATAACTTAGACTACTTTAATTTAAGAAAAATAATTAGGGTTCCGCACAAAAAAATCCCTTGAAATCCAATTTATATATAAGGTCTTATTTTAATAATCCACAATATTTTGCATGGTGCCTCAGTAAATGCTTAAGATGATGTACCGAACACAAAAAAATCTCACGGTGAAAATCCATTTCTTTCCTTTGTGTGATGTCGCTACCGTGCGCCGTCTGTTTTGTTTAACGTTACAGACTATCTATAGCAGTCAACCAGCCCCGTCCGCCACTGTCTTACTAGATGCATGTGAATATTATCACAACTAAGAGAACTAGGATGTAATGAAATAAGAGATTTAATAAAAAAAAAATGTAAACAGCAAATTTACATGTTTTTTTTATACCTACATTATCTTCATCGTTCACTATAGCGCCATGCAAAATATCGTGGACTATTAAATTAAGACCTTGTATATTCTATGTCAAGGGTCTATGTTGAAGTACTCTAAATTCCTTTTAAATTAAACGCGGGTGAAACCGCGGGTCCCAGCTAGTCTCTTTATAAATTTGCAGCCGTCCAATATCTTACGTGTATTAGCTTACAACGTTGACATCAGGGGGGTGAAACTCTCATACAAATAGTGAGTACGAAAAGTTGCATCGAAAGTGGCGCCATCTCCTGCCTACAGTCGGCACATTTCATATTCAGTTTTATTCAAAATATGACTAGATGGCAGTAGTACCTTACCGGAAGTTCCCAAAATAAATTTATTTAATGTTTTTTTTTTGGTAATACGTTCTTAAATTACAATCTCTTTTTTGGGATATTAAATAAACACGATTTCGTTTACTTAATGTCGACAAACAATAACATGTTTATCATTAAAATATCATCACTTCACAAATTGTCAAAGAGAAAAGATACCTACCTACCTTTTACAAGTTTGCAAACGTAATTTAGCTGGTGTTTACGTGTTTGCTATTGGATTCGATTATTTTACGAGTGTGATCATTTTACGTTGAATTTCTTGTAATTTTTTAATATTCTCGCACTGAATTTTATAATCCACGGTATAAAGAAGTGAATATAACTTTGAATGTAATATTTTCTTAATATGATAAGAATGACCTAGTTTTGGTAAGCTTATGATTATTATACGAAAAGAATAATAATAAAACATTGAAACGTTTCCCTTCTTTCTTTTTTGTAGAACTATTCTAGTTTCGAGAAATTATTAGGTCGGTTTAAATTGTAAAACTTTTTTCAATATATTATATTATGGTCTGCGGCGCAATTTAATCGATCTAGTGATTTTTTCATACAATGAACAAAATTTATTAAAAATACTGGAGAGGCACGCCACCTGCAGGATTGTTTCGGTACTAAATGAAAACGTAGCGCCATCTGGTAGTCAAGGTCGCATATTTGATTATTGTGGTCTTAGAGTTGCGCATCTATGTCAGTATTAAGTGTATAGTCTATGGTTGACATTGGCAGAATCGTATTAGGCCTAGACTCAATGTAATAAGCCAAAAAAAAGGAAAACATAAGAACATTGAATTTTATCTGTCTTTTTAATTGAGTAATTTGTTTATGCTATTTCTATGTTATCAGATTGCGTTTTATTTTACTAAGTGTATCACTTTTCTGTATTCATAATTATCTAAAATGTATGTTTTTATGTATGCATATATTATATTGAGATTTGTTTTAAATATATAGTATATATATTAACCCCGTTATAGATTTCGTGACTTTCTTGTCCATTCTATTATTGCCTAGAAAAGGTCGCTTTTAGCGATAATACCGCCCATTGTACATTGTTTTTAAGTTCCTGATGGTGTGCAACAAAGTATTATTCTGTTATAAAAATGGCGGCTCCTATATTAGGCGCACTGTATAGCAGGTGCATCACGCGTGGTTGGAAGGTTAACAATTGTACGTGTTGCAGATACAAATACAGAACTTTTTTTATAGGCACATAAATGCGAATCACAGTCGTTAAAGAAAACTCTCAACTAAAAACTTTACTAGAGATATTTTATATTAACTACAGATAACAAGAGATACAGTCTGTCAGATTTGTCCACCTATATTTCATCCATGGTCCAAGTAGTAGGTGGTTTACTCGTTAAATAATAGACACCACTTCTGTGCTCCTAAATTTTATAATATTTATCATCATCATCATTTCGGCCGAATGAAGTACATTGCTGGACACCGGCCTCCCCCAAAGATGTCCACAACGACCGATATGGATGTGTTGTGGGCTCATTGGGGGGTTTTGCCATAGTCGCCACGCTTGGCAGACGGGTTGGCGATCGCAGTTGAGATGTTAATGTACTCGAAGGACGCTGCTGCCCATCCTCCGGCTAATCCCTTAGTCGACTTTTACGACACCCATGGGAGGAGATGGGGTGGTGGCATTCTGAGCCGGCACCACATTATATTAATACATAATCTGATTATATACAATAATACAGATTGCTACAGCGCCACTCGATTCATTTTACTGCATAGACTCACACTCATACACTTATAACATTTATGTCCATCTGTACCTATCCCACTGCTGGACAAAGACCTCTCCTCATACAGAGTAACAACGAGTATTGATGACCACGCCTGCTCAGTGTGTTGGTGATCTCAGACCACTAGATGCAGGTTTCCTCGCGATGTTTTCCTTTACAACTGATGCCAGTGGTGACCCAGATTAACTAATATACAGGGTGTCCAGTAAATAGCACGACATACTGCAGGGGGTGAGAGCTTGGGTCAATACCTACCAAAAAAACACAATATATGTTCAGCAAAATCTTACGGATTTACAGTAGTACAACATTTTGCGATAAGAATTGTACTGTGAAAATTTAAATAAAAATTGTTTTTCTTGAAAACATTTTAGTTTTTAATAGAATAAAGACTTCTCAATGAGTAAAGTAACTATTCACAAATAATTTGAGATAAAAACAAAACTAGAAAAGGATTTTTTCATTACGAGATGCTTAAAAATCTGTCTCAAGGTAGAGATTTTTCGATATTTCGGAAAATTTTGTACTACTGTAAATCCGTAAGATTTTGCTGAACATATATTGTGTTTTATTGGTAGGTATTGACCCAAGCTCTCACCCCCTGCAGTATGGCGTGCTATTTACTGGACACCCTGTATACATATGACACTGAACAAGTCACATTAAAACACACCAGGTACTGAACCCGCAAACCAGTTCTTACTTCTTAATAAGGCGGTCTATAAACCTCCGGCCGGCTCATTTATCTCAGTCGCCAACATTACACCAATGCACACATTTAGGTGGAGGCGGAGTAGCGGCTCAGCGACGTGTCGCAGATATTGAGTGCCGTTTTTAGCACTCGACCAACAAATTGGATCAAATCTTGGTCTAAGATACTGGATGAGTGGCAACCCCCTAATGAATAATTATGGCTTCTGTAGTGTCTTCCACAATTTCGCCAATGTCAAGTAAAAGGCACCTCGTACGGTGTTTAGAATAATGAATCTTCACATATTCATAAAATATTTCTCAAAAATGAAAAAAATCTATATAATATGTGGGCAACGTCGTACGGTTCAATTGTTTTTTTTTTCGACATGCGAGTTATCACACCATGAAATAAGTTGTATGTCATCTCGAAGTGTATTTTCGTCATGTCATACTTACCAACCAAGCATTATTTTTGTTTTGTATCATAGCGTGCTACTGCTAAATTTGTTTTATTTTATTTCATTAAAATACATACATATTATGTTTTATAAGTATAATAAAGAACACGCACCAAAATTTTTTTCTATGTATATATTTTTTTCTTTTTAGAACTTCTTTGCCGTGTAGTGGGTGAATGGGCAAGTCAGCAATAGTTACTTAGTGCATAGTGTGCAACTTTTTTTTTATTGGTGCCCAGTGGACATTCTTCATGAACTTCCTTCGCCCCGGGGAAGGGCGAAGGGGTATGCCGGACTCCTACCGGCTAAAACCACTGGGGTCATCTTCGGCACCTAAGGGAGGCTCCAGGTCCTCGTAAGATCACACTGGAGCTAAGGGATTAGCCTAGCCGGAGGATGGGTAGCAGGGTCCTGCGGCTAAAGCGTTTGTTTCCATGCAAAAAAGGTAAGGTTTGTTTCTCGGTGGTTTGAACTGCTAGATCAATAGTACGTAGCTATATTCTAATGATTTACATCCTTCAATAATACAAAATATATAAGTCGAAAGATAAACGAACTTAATTTTTTAACATTCCTCATAGTATTGTATTTGTGTTTGTAAACGCACCCACGACACAGGAGAAATCCTAGTGGGGGGCAACGTTTTATTAAAAAAAAGAAGAACCACTGCGCGCCGTGAGCACCAAGAAGCCCATGCCTAAAAGGCACCAAAGCAAGCTGATGATGATGGCTTTGTGATGGTGCTAAGGAGGAAGCGCCGCCAGCGAGCGAATAAGAACCGCTGCGGCACGGCTCCTGCGGAGTCACACGTGCTGCGAAGCCGAACACTCCGGTGTATCTCTCGCCTGCATGACACCACTAAGGCGGAGGACATCGTGGAGAACGTGCGTCAAAGGACCAAGTATACGCCGAGAGTGCAGCTGCTGGAGTCGCACCGCATCCTCAACTTCACGGCGTTCGGGGTGCGAGTACCCACGTTTTAACTGCGGCTCGTCATGGAGGAGGACTTTTCGCCGCAAGGCGTGGTGTTCCGTCGCTTCAGGGGACAAGCGCTACTAGAACGCGCAGTGACGTAGTGGGGAGTGAAGTTTTTACTAACATAGAATTAAGTTCCTTTATACTAACATAACCTGTATTATTATAATATCTATGTTAGTTTATAAGGTGTTTATCTATGGGCTAAAGAAGCCTGAAAATCAAGAATTTACCATATTATATTATTACTAGCCTAGTCATATCGGCCATGTATACGTCCACTGCTGAACAAAGGCCTCCCCCATAGATTTCCCAACTGTGTCATCATTTTGGGGGGTATTGGCCAATACTCACCACGCTTGGCAGGCGGGGTGGTGAGCGCAGTATGGCTACCGCTTCACAGAAGGGACGCTGCTGCCCATCCCTCTGGTTTAGATTACCTTAATCGCCTTTTACGACATCCGCGGGAGGAAATGGAGTGGTGCTATATTCTTAATCCGGACACCACACGGATATAGTATAGTTAACCAACTTCTTTATTAATTACCATATGAAGTAAAAACTATACTCGAGTATTACGCATAAGATGAGTATACTTTCAAGAAACAAAGGTATTTTATTTTTGCATTTTAAAGTATACACCGTTAGTACACTATGTGTGCGTACTGACACAGTACACATTCAATGAACGCTTCGTCGAAATTGCCTTATCCATAATTTTAGTTCCAGGTATGTTTTGGTTCCTAATAATACAGTTTCTTTGATTAAAAGTAGGTTATATTGGATTAGGTTATAACTGTCACCACACAACGCCAGAACCTAATGATCTTGCGCTACATGTCGTAGATATAGAGTACCGTTTAGTACTCGTCAAACATATTTATCAACACTTGGACAAAGATACTGTCTCTCTTAATAAGGGTGGCGTGCCACTTAGGCATCACGCGGGATGACACGGGAGTATTCAGACCATGAAGTTGGTTGTTTGTTAGTCATCCCAAAGTGTATTTTTGAAGGCAAAAACATCGAATAACACTACTCCGCCTAGGAATTAACGCAGCGTGGGACGACCTCCAACGAGATGGACGGATGACCCGGTGAAGGTCGCTGGGAGCCGTTGGATGAGAGCGGCATGTGACCGGACTTTGTGGAAATCTATGGGTGAGGCCTTTGTTCAGCAATGGACGTCCTTTGGCTGATTTGATGATGATGATAGCCTAGGAATCTAATCCAGGTTCTCACGCACCGCAATACGCGCCACAATTGGACTAATCAAGGGGTTTGTAAAACGAATTACATAATATATCTAACTATATACATTCGTATACTACCTAACTACATAGCCTTTTCACCATAACTCTACGTAAATGAGTTTTGACCACTGTGTGAGCGGATATGCCATTTAAGTGTGCGTACAAATATGGGTTTTTAAACGATCTGTTCGATTAAAACTTCTTGGACATGTATCACATTTATATGGTTTCTCACCAGTATGTGTACGCAAATGAATTTTAAAACTATTTGATTGAATAAAACTTCTCAGACATGTATCACATTTATATGGTTTCTCACCAGTATGTGTACGTAAATGAATTTTCAAACTATTTGATTGAATAAAACTTCTCTGACATGTATCACATTTATATGGTTTCTCACCAGTATGCGTACGCATATGACTTTTCAAACCACTTGATTGAATAAAACTTCTCGGACATGTATCACATTTATATGGTTTCTCACCAGTATGTGTACGCAAATGAATTTTCAAACTATTTGATTGAATAAAACTTCTCTGACATGTATCACATTTATATGGTTTCTCACCAGTATGTGTACGCATATGACTTTTCAAACCACTTGATTGAATAAAACTTCTCTGACATGTATCACATTTATATGGTTTCTCACCAGTATGTGTACCCATATGACTTTTCAAACCACCTGACTGAATAAAACTTCTCTGACATACATCACATTGGTATGGTTTCTCACCAGTATGTGTGCGCATATGAGATTTCAAACCACCTGATTTAATAAAACTTCTGTGACATACATCACATTGGTATGGTTTCTCACCAGTGTGTGCACGCATATGAAATTTCAAACCATTTGATTCATTAAAACTTCTCTGACATACATCACATTTATACGGATTTTCACGAGTGTGTTTAATAATATGTTTCGTTAAATTACACTTATAGGAAAATCCTTTGTTACATATATCGCACTTATAAGATTTTTCTATCTTACATGAACTGCTATGAGTCAACTTATTCTTTTTTATATCATGACCGTTAATACTTTTATAGTTACATATTTCAAATGGTAAATTATCATCATTGTTAACATTATGGACAAGATATGTATTTATTGAAGTATTTTTACTATTTATTGTATGATTATTACTATTGATTTTTGGTTTCGAAATAAGTTTACTTATATTAGGTTCTTTGCTTTTGGTGATAGCTTCATACGCACAACTTTTAGTTTTATCGATAACCTTCGCGTCTGCGTCTCCATTTTTCTTTTGCTCGGTAGAAACTGTATCTTCATCTATTCCTTTTCTTATAGCTAATTTTGGAGCAGGAGCACCTATAATTACAAATATTCATGAATCAGCACTGTTGGTCCAGTTTTCAGAGGATAGCGCCTGGACCGCATAAGAGATACCTTAGCATCATATCAGCTCGTAATCGTACTTCTATTGTAGACAGGCTTTCCAACTGCTATCATGACAGTTTAGTGCCAGTGCCTAGTCAGTGATATACTACAACACTAAACAGGCAGACCCTACTTGGGAACTCAACGCTCTAACAATATGCCAGACCCCACTTCTCTACTTTCCGTCTCTACTCCCTCTCTTCCTTCCACTAATATGTCGGCCGATTAAGATACTCTTCTGGGCATGGACTATTATCGAAAAAACTCAATGAGCGAAATTATTTACCACATCGTACCACACTACTTTGTAGTCGACAAGAAACTTTTTTTTGTACTATATGGGCATAACCTGTAAACGTTAGTTAAAATGCGGCTGGAGTGGCCCTTCGAACACCCCAATTACTATAAAACCACTTGACTGCGCATGCAGGGCACAAGCGCACGCCAAGCATATGCGTTATGGAGCTTATAAAAGAACGCGGTACGTATTCATCATTTTAAGAGTGTCTCGTTGGGGTGCTAGGTCAGGAAACCCCCACGTCCGCTCGGTGGCTGCTGGTCCCTCTTGATGCATCCGGGGGGAAGAGCAATTGTCGAGCCTGGGCACCGGGCAATAACTACTCCACTTTTTTAGAGGACCTTGTTGCCCGGTGGCTACTATTCTGACAGGGACGGGCCCAGTCTTTGGGCTGTAGGTAGGCCGTAGGGTGCTCCTGCGTTTTCGGTTTACGCTTGCCCGGGTACAGGGGGCACTGCCCGGGTTGGATTTTATTTCCCCCATACCCATACTCATGGGTCTAAATATGGAACATTCAAATAAAATAAAACAAACGAAGAAGGAGAAGATGGAGATCGAAAAGTTGAGAGGCGAAAAGGTTGGTTCGCTGTCAGAGGCTGACAGCGTCCAGATGGAAGTGGGGTCAGAGGTCGGCTCCGTGTCCAGTTCGGGTACCAGGACGCGTAGTGCACGTAACTTGCGCGCCAGTACGCGTGCGCAGCGTACGGTCACATCGCGATCGCGTCCAGGTACGCCATTGCCGTCGGGTGAGGTGAGCGACTCCGAGGAATCCTTGGACCCTCGGAGGTCGCACGCCTCACTCAACATGATGTTGGGTGGTGAGGGTCGCAAGCTCACCCTCCAGAAGGCGTCTGTGGTGTCGTCCCCTAAAGCAAAAAGAAAGGCCCGAAAAGAGTCGGACGTTGAGAGGCTGGAAAGGGAGAATGCCGAGTTGCACTCCCCGCTTGCCAGCCTCTAGATGCGGATAGAATAACTGCCGACGGAGGTGGGTTTTCTCCGTCGTCACAGGCATGCGTATATGGGCCCCAGTAGAGCTGTCGCTCCGGCGTTCTTGCCACCAGATGCAGAGGCCGAGTTTCGGCGATCCACTGTCCTGGTAGTCGGGGGGATGATAGACGCCAAGCTGGCGGCCTTGGCGGAGCGGCTCCCGCCGGAAAAGCACCTGCACCGCCGCTGGCAGAGGATGCGAGACGGCTGCAATCTGCGCAGCAGACGGCCACATATGCTGCCACTGCCAAGGAGATGCAGAGCGTGGCAATGACTGCAGCGTCCACCGGGTCACAAACATGCGCAAAATCGGCCCGGCCCCAATCTAAAGGAAAGAGCGGGAGTCGCGCTGCGGTAAAGGGTACCGGGAAGGCTGACCGGCAGGTGACAACGGCTGGGTATGCGGTGTCCACTCCATCCACGGCAGCCCAGCTTACATCCACGGAGTCAGAGTCTTCACAGCCCGCAGTGGACACCACTGAGGGGTGGTCCATTGCGGGAAAAAGAAGCGGCAGCCCCGGCTTTCTCAGGCCAAACCAACCGCAGCTGCGGAGTCTTATCGCCAGAATGGGGGGAAGGGACGCGGAAAACGGGGCGGAAAAAGAAAAGGGAAGGTCCAATATCCCGAAGGTTCCCGCATCGGCCGCCATAACGGTCACGGTGCCCGAGGGCTCACCCAGCACAAGGTTGGGTGAAGTCGTGGCCGCGGCTCGGAGAAATATTAAGCACGTCGACCACTGCATCGGTCCGGACACCATGACCATCAAGAGGTCAGCCAGCGGCGCCAAGGCCGACAGCTTGGCGCGCCAAATGCGGGAGGTGCTCACCCCCATACTTGACGTGCACACTGCGCATCCTATTAAGATGGCGGAGTTGAGGGTATTGGATTTAATGTAACCATGAGGAGAAAAGCAAACAGCATTGTACTTACACCGGAACAAAATTTCGAAAATAAAGACATTGATCAATCAATTGACGACATCATAGGGAACACGTTACTCACCAACACAACTGATATTGAGGACAACAACCCATGTAATGTCTCAGCTA
Organism: Diloba caeruleocephala; assembly: GCA_947459985.1. NCBI lineage: Eukaryota > Metazoa > Arthropoda > Insecta > Lepidoptera > Noctuidae > Diloba > Diloba caeruleocephala. The sequence goes on along the minus strand of OX381633.1, from coordinate 3,206,233 downwards.
GAAACGATTCCATTAATTTTGACAGATTCAGTCAGTTACTAGATACCAAATTAGAAAAAATTAAGACTTCCATTCTTCAAGATATTAAAAACACTATCCAAAAAGAGTTTACCACTACCATTAACCAACTCCATAACGAAGTAACACAAAGTGCCAACTGCTTATCACAAGCCCAAAACACATTAAAAGAAGAAATTAATTCTTTAAACTTAAAAATAGACAATATTGAACAACAGCTACACACAATAAAAAATAGATATAAAATAGTGCTTTATGGGCTCCATGAGGAATATCATGAGAATTAAAATGACATTTATGACCGTGTTTCAAGTGGTTTCCTTGAAATAATGAATATAAACATCAACCCGTACATGGAAGAAATAAAGCGCATCGGAACAAGAGGCGAAAAAAGGCCATTGGCTATCGAGTTGGTTAGTAAGAGAATGACGAAATATATATTGGAAAATGGAATAGCATTCAAAAACACAGGATTAGCAGTTGGGCCATTCATGGACAAGAAAACACTACAAAAACGTCACGAGCTTCGAATGAGCCAGGAACAACGGTCAACGAGCTATTATAAAAAATAACAGACTGTATATAAATGGCAAAGAATGTGAAAACCATACCGAACTTACTACCGAAAAAACCCAACATCCAAATTCCAGGTACTTAAAGATACTTTCGAACCACCTACTGCAATGGCTACAGCTCTTCTACCAACATTCTCGAAAATATTAGAAGAAGCCATATGTAACCGACAGTATAATTAAAACAAACATATAATTTACTAGACGACTCCAAAAACGGCTTTAGAAAATCCGTATCCACTACTTTGGCAGTGTACAAGTATGTTCAAATGGCTTTTCAACATATAAATGATAGGAAATCCGCATTAGGAATATTATTAGACATGACTAAAGCATATGATAGAGTTTCATACGACGTACTGCTAACAAAACTATACGGCTCGGGTATACGTGGACTTGCATACCAATGGTTTAGTAATAATAGAAGACAAATAGTAGAAATGGAATATCACAACTTCAAAAACCACCAAATAGAAAAAAATCGATCTGAAACAAGAACCCTAACATGCTCAATTCCCCAGGGAAGCGTATTGGGATGTGTTCTTTTTCTAATCTATATAGTTATACCTGTACTATTTGCAGACGACATCGCTATACTAGTAAAGCGTGAAAATACCGTCAGTATTTTCACGCTCCAGACCAACTAATACGAGGGCGGCACTGAAAATTTCGGGAATCAAGGAAGTGACACAACATTACTATTTAAAAATGTATTTATTGCTTTTCGAAGTATTCTCCGCGAAATTTGACACATTTTTCCATACGATGGAACCAATAATTGAAGCAACCATTCCATTCGGAAGTTGGGGTCTCCAAAATGGCCGTTTTGTAGGCGTCCACAGCTTCTTTAGGTGATGAAAATCTCTGTCCACGCAATTTATTCTTTATTTTAGGGAACGTATAGAAATCATTAGGGCTTAGGTCGGGGCTGTACGGCGGATGGTCTAATAATTCTATGTTTTCTTGCTCTAAAAACTCTTTTGTTCTGTGCGCGGTGTGAGAACTCGCATTGTCGTGATGGAGGATGATGCGGCGGTTGCAGTTCTCTCTACGGAGTTCAGAAACGACCTGTGGCAAACAAATGCTAGCATACCATTCTGCATTAACCGTTCTTTGTCCCTCAAGAGGAATAGTCGTAACATGGCCGGTTTTGGAGACAAACGTGGCCACCATTTTTTTTGCAACACTCCGTGAACGAACAATTTTTGTTGGCTTTAACTCATTTTCGAACACCCAAACTCGTGACTGGTTTTTTGTTTCTGGTTCGTTCGCATATATCCAGGTTTCGTCACCTGATACGATGTTGTATACAGCATTTGAGGATCCTGCGTGGAATCTTTCGAGAGTTCTGATGCACCAAGTAACGCGAGCCGCTTTTTGCTCTTCACATAGCAAATGCGGTATCCATCGGGAAAACAACTTTTTTACACCTAATTGTTCATGCAAGATTATTTGTATTTGACTCATGCTAATGTCTAAAGTTGCCTGAATTTCGCGGTATATCACATGTCGATCTTCCTCAATCAGCTTACGCACAGCATCAACGTTTTCTTGGGTGACTGCAGTTTTTGGACGACCTTGACGAGGATCATCACTGAGCTTGACACGTCCACGTTGAAATTCAGCAAATCAGCGATAAATTGTGGTTTTGGATGGGGCTTCATCACCAAATGCAGAATTCATCCGGTCAACACACTGTTTTTGTGTTAAACCACTTTGAAAGTCATAATAAATCATCGCTCTTGAATTTTCTCGAGTCAATTCCATTTTCTTAACGACTAAACAAGTTTGACAAAACCTTGTGACAAGACCGTGAATCTTTTTTTAAATAAATAAATGGTATTCGATTTGTAAAACCAAGGAGTTTTCAATTAAAAAGATTTTAATATGACAGGAACAGTGGAAATATTCCATTCCCGATACTTTTAGTGCAGCCTATGTACACAGCACCTTGCAAACTGTTATACATTAGCTTCAAGACCACAACCTAGTTTTTTTTTTTTCCAAAACAAAATTAAACATTTTCGATCATATAAATCACACCCTATTCAAACAAACATTAATTATCAAAATATAAAAATAGAATCATTCAATCGAGTCATTTAAACTGCTCGGTATAAAAATAGACACGCATATCAATTGGAAAAATCGCATATCACATAGAAGAAGTAAGGAATAACTTAGGCTACTTTTATTTTAGAAAAATAATTAGGGTTCCGCGTAAAAAAATAAAACCCTTGAATTCCAATATATATATTCTATGTCAATGTCGAAGTACTCTAAATTTCTTTTAAATTAAATGCGGGTGAAACCGCTGGTCCCAGCTAGTATTTAATAAACTACCATTATCATTGTGCATAAATATGTGTGTATTTATCCCACACATTGGCATGCATTATCCTCACATAGTTTTTACGATTATATTGAAGACTGTAATACTTTCAAATATTATTTCAAAAGAGTATGTCCATGGAGTTTCTTGCCGGTTCTTCTCCATAGGATCAACGACTTGGAACCGTGCAACTATTTAAATTCTGACTATTCGTAAGTGCCAGCAAATGGTTTACATGAATAAAAACAATTTGACTTTGACTTTGACTTTGACTTACCACATAATATTAAAAATGAAACAAAGAAATAATAAATTAAAATCTTTTCTTTTACAAAAATGTTTTTATTCCGTTGAAGAAGTCTTATGTCAATTAACAAATAATAATTGAAAACTAAAAATACATACCTACATAAATATACACACATCGATACCTATCCACTATACATACAAATACATGTTTACTAACACGGAGATCTACCGAGATATCATAATTATCTAAATACGATTGTTAGCATTTTTAATGTTGTATAACAAATCTCTTCATTTAGTTATTGATCTATTATCATATTGTTAATTTAAATGTTCCATTTTGACGACCGCCTTTATTTTAATAAGTGGAGGTGACGTCAGAGCTACCGCCTGTCGTATGACTATAAAAACCGCCGCTGTATTGTTAACCCTTATACTGGTTGCTGCTTTCTATTGTATGCACAGGCCTTAGATCCCCTCAATACTGCAACGCCTGTAGAAGGCCACAAGTTTTGAGTTTGAGTTTTGAGACCTATTATGTACACTTGGTTTGCAAATAAATATTTTGATTTTGTTTATTATAGGTAAATTTATTGAGTTTATTTATAATTTGTAAAAAGTATCTTTTGCACATAAGGATTAACTTGTAATTGTTAGTGCAAATTAAAAGTTTAAAAGGGACATGTTATGTTAATTTAATCAATACTAATAGCTACTTGTGGGTTATATCTAAATTTTAACATTTCATCATCATCATATCAGGTCGTCCATTGCTGAACAAAGGTCTCCCCCTTAGATCTCCTCAACGAACGGTCACATGCCACTCTCATCCACCGACTCCCAGCGACCCTCACCAGGTCGTCTGTCCACCTCGTTGGAGGTCGTCCCACGCTGCGTTTTCCGGTGCGCGGTCTCCATTCGAGAACCTTTTTGCCCCAACGGCCATCAGTTCTACGAGCAATGTGCCCTGCCCATTGCCACTTCAGCTTACTAATCCTTTCAGCTATGTCGACAACTTTAGTTCTTCTACGGATCTCCTCATTTCTGATTCGATCTCGTAGAGAAATACCAAGCATAGCTCTCTCCATAGCTCGTTGAGTGACCTTAAGCTTTCTTATGAGGCCCATTGTGAGTGACCACGTCTCTGTTCCATATGTCATCACTGGTAACACACACTGGTTAAAGACTTTCGTCTTGAAGCATTGCGGTATTGTTGACGAAAAGACGTTGCGAAGTTTCCCGAACGCTGCCCAGCCGAGTCGGATTCGACGATTGACCTCTTTCTCGAAGTTGGACCTACCTAACTGGACAGTTTGTCCCAGGTAGACATACTCGTCAACAACTTCGAGAACAGAACTCCCAACGGATATTGGGATGGGCAAGACATGGGCATTTGACATGACTTTCGTCTTGCCCATGTTCATTTTAAGGCGCACCTGTTGGGAAGCCCTGTTGAGATCATCGAGCATTGTGCTGAGCTCTTGCAGCGATTCTGCCATGACTACGATGTCGTCGGCGAATCGAAGGTGAGTGATATACTCGCCATTGATGTTAATGCCGAATCCTTTCCACTCCAGCAGCTTGAAGGCATCCTCCATTGCAGCGGTGAACAGTTTCGGGAAAATTGAAAATTACGTCCCCCTGTCTCACACCTCTCTGCAAAGGAATTGTCCCCGTGCTCTGTTCATGTACTCGGACCGACATGGTGGCGTTTCTGTATTAGCACTTCAACACTTCAATGTACCGATAGTCAATCTGGCACCGCTGCAGAGATTGCAGCACTGCCCAGGTTTCGATCGAATCGAAGGCTTTCTCATAGTCCACAAACGCCAAGCATAGTGGCAGATTATACTCCTCGGTCTTCTGTATAACCTGCCGCAGCGTATGGATGTGGTCTATGGTACTGAAACCTTTTCGGAAACCGGCTTGTTCGGGAGGCTGGAAGTCATCAAACCTGGGCTCGAGACGATTCGTGATGACCCTTAAAAACAGCTTATAAACATGGCTCAGAAGTGAGACGGGTCTGTAATTCTTCAATAGGGTGTTATCACCCTTTTTAAAGAAGAGTACCACCTCACCTCTGTTCCACGTTTCCGGCGTTGTGCCCTCGAGTAAGACGGAATTGAATAGCTTCTGAAGGACTTTAAACATTTATAATTATCAAATTAGATTGATGTGCATGCTTCCTTGGCTAAAAGGCTGTGAGTCCGTAACAACTAGCCTAGTACCTATAGTTACCGAACTTCTTTATTACCCGATGAAGTAGAAACTATGCTCGAGTATTACGCATAAGACGAGTATACTTTCAAAACGCATATTTTATTTTTTCTCTTGAAATTATACTCCGTTAGTGTACATATGTGAGCGTACTGAAACAGTATACATTCAATGAAGGTTTGGTCCAAATTGCCGTAACCATAATTTTAGTTCCACGTATGTTTTGGTTCCCAATAATACCGTTTCTTCAATGAAAAGTAGGTTATATTGGATAAGGTTACATCTGTGACCACACAACGCCAGAACCTAATGCTCTGCGCTACGTGTCGCAGATATTGAGTGCCGTTTAGTTCTCGTCAAATCTATTTATCAACACTTTGACAAAGATACTGTCTCTCTTAATAAGGGTGACATGCCACTTAGGCATCACGCGGGATGACACGGGAGTATTCAGACCATGAAGTTGGTTGTATGTTAGTCATCTCAAAGTGTATTTTTGAAGGCAAAAACATAGAATAACACTATCCCGACCTAGGAATAAACGCAGCGTGAGGCGACTTCCAACGAGATGGACGGATGACCTGGTGAAGGTCGCTGGGAGCCGATGGATGAGAGCGGCATGGGACCGGACTTTGTGGAAATCTATGGGTGAGGCCTTTGTTCAGAAATGGACGTCCTTTGGCTGATTTGATGATGATGATAGCCTAGGAATCTAATCCAAATTTTCACGCACCGCAATACGCGCCACAATTGGACTAATCAGGGGGTTTGTAAAACTCATAATTACATAATATATCAAACATATACGTTCGTATACTACCTTACTACATAGCCTTTTCACCATAAGTCTACGTAAATGAGTTTTGACCACTGTGTGAGCGGATATGCCATTTAACTGTGCGTACAAATATGGGTTTTTAAACGATATATTCGATTAAAACTTCTCTGACATGTATCACATTTATATGGTTTCTCACCAGTATGTGTACGCAAATGAATTTTAAAACTATTTGATTGAATAAAACTTCTCTGACATGTATCACATTTATGTGGTTTCTCACCAGTATGTGTAAGCAAATGATTTTTCAAACTATTTGATTGAATAAAACTTCTCTGACATGTATTACATTTATATGGTTTTTCACCAGTATGTGTACGCATATGACTTTTCAAACCACTTGATTGAATAAAACTTCTATGACATACATCACATTGGTATGGTTTCTCACCAGTGTGTCCACGCATATGAAATTTCAAACCATTTGATTCATTAAAACTTCTCTGACATACATCACATTGATATGGTTGATCACCAGTATGTGTACGCAAATGAATTTTCAAACTACTTGATTGAATAAACCTTCTCGGACATGTATCACATTTATATGGTTTCTCACCAGTATGTGTACGCAAATGAATTTTTAAACTATTTGATTGAATAAAACTTCTCTGGCATGTATCACATTTATATGGTTTCTCACCAGTATGTGTACGCATATGACTTTTCAAACCACTTGATTGAATAAAACTTCTCTGACATGTATCACATTTATATGGTTTCTCACCAGTATGTGTACGCATATGACTTTTCAAACCACCTGATTGAATAAATCTTCTCTGACATACATCACATTGATATGGTTTCTCACCAGTATGTGTGCGCATATGAGATTTCAAACCACCTGATTTAATAAAACTTCTCTGACATACATCACATTGGTATGGTTTCTCACCAGTGTGTGCACGCATATGCAATTTTAAACCATTTGATTTATTAAAACTTCTCTGACATACATCACATTGATATGGTTCCTGACCAGTATGTGTACGCAAATGCATTTTCAAAATGTTTGATTGAATAAACCTTCTCGAACATGTATCACACTTATATGGTTTTTCACCAGTATGTGTACGCATATGACTTTTCAAAGCACTTGATTGAATAAAACTTCTCTCACATACATCACATTGATATGGTTTCTCACCAGTATGTGTGCGCTTATGAGATTTCAAACCACTTGATTGAATAAAACTTCTCTGACATACATCACATTGATATGGTTTCTCACCAGTATGTGTGCGCATATGAGATTTCAAACTACTTGATTGAATAAAACTTCTTTGACATACATCACATTTATACGGATTTTCACGAGTGTGTTTAATAATATGTTTTGTTAAATTACACTTATAGGCAAATCCTTTGTTACATATATCGCACTTATAAGATTTTTCTATCTTACATGAACTGCTATGACTCAACTTATTCGTTTTTATATCATGACCGTTAATACTTTTATAGTTACATATTTCAAATGGTAAATTATCATCATTGTTAACATTATCGACGAGATATGTATTTATTGAAGTATTTTTACTATTTATTGTATGATTATTACTATTGATTTTTGGTTTTGAAATAAGATTACTTATATTAGGTTCTTTGCTTTTGGTGATAGCTTCATACGCACAACTTTTAGTTTTATCGATAAGCTTCGCGTCTGCGTCTCCATTTTTCTTATGCTCGGTAGAAACTGTATCTTCATCTATTCCTTTTCTTATAGCTATTTTTGGAGCAGGAGCACCTATAATTACAAATATGCATGAATCAGCACTGTTGGTCCAGTTTTCATAGGATAGCGCCTGGACCGCATAAGAAATACCTTAGCATCATATCAGCTCGTAAACGCAAACTACTATTGTAGACAGGCTTTCCAACTGCTATCATGACGGTTTTGTGCCAGTGCCTAGTCAGTGGTATACTACAACGCTCTAACAAAATGCCAGACCCCACTTCTGTACTTTCCGTCTCTACTCCCTCTCTTCCTTCCAGTAATATGTCGGCTGATTAAGATACTCCTCTGGGCATTGACTAATATTGAAAACACTCTATGAGCGGAATTATCTACCACAACATACCACACTACTTTGTAGCCGACAAGAAACCTTTTTTTTTGTAACATTGTAGCATAACCTATCAACGTTAGTTAAAATGCGGCTGGAGTGGCCCTTCGAACACTCTAATGGCTATAAAACCACTTGACTACGCGTACAGGGCACAAACGGACGCCAAGCATATGCGTTATGGAGCTCCTCCGTTTTCGGTTTACGCTTGCCCGGTTACAGGGGGCACTGCCCGGGTCGACCTTTTATTTCCCCCATACTCGTGGGTCTAAATATGGAACATTCAAATAAAATAAAACAAACGAAGAAGGTGGAGTTGAGGGGCGAAAAGGTTGGTTCGCTGTCAGAGGCTGACAGCGTCCAGATGGAAGTGGGGTCGGAGGTCGGCTCAGTGTCCGGTTCGGGTACGAGGACGCGTAGTGCACGTTACTTGCGCGCCAGTGCGCGAGCGCAGCGTACGGTCGCGTCGCTATCGCGTCCAGGTACACCATTACCGTCGGGTAAGGTGAGCGACTCCGAGGCATCCTTGGACCCTCGGAGTTCGCGCGCCTCACTCAACATGATATTGGGTTGTGAGGGTCGCAAGCGCACCCTCTCGGAGGCGTCGGCAGACGGCCACATATGCAGCCGATGCCAAGGCGATGCAGAGCGTGGCTACGACTGCAGCCTCCACCGGGGCACAAACACGCGCACAATCGGCCCAGCCCCAATCTAAAGGAATGAGCGGGAGTCGCGCTGCGGTGAAGGGTACCGGGAAGGCTGACCGGCAGGTGACAACGACTGGGTATGCGGTGTCCACTGCATCCAAGGCAGCCAAGCTAGCATCCACGGAGTCAGAGTCTTCACAGTCCGCAGTGGACACTACTGAGGGGTGGTCCATTGCGGGAAAAAGAAGCGGCAGCCCCGGCCTTCTCAGGCCCAACAAACCGCAGCTGCGCAGTCTTATCGCCAGAATAGGGGGAAGCGACGCTGAAAACGCGGCCGAAAAACAAAAGGGAAGGTCCAATATCCCGAAGGTTCCCGCATCGGCCGCCATAACGGTCACGATGCCCGAGGGCTCACCCAGCACAATTCATTATGCAAAAAAAATGATCAGAATCTTGGCCCAAATAAACAATCGACAAAGTTGTAAACCTTATTTTTATAAATATAAGTTACTTACACTTCCTTCAATACATATACACGATATGTGTAATTTTGTATTTAAGCAAATGCATATATTTACTAAAGTAAGAGACACACACAGTTTAAACACCCGCCACAAAAATCGATTATATCTACCACCCTCAAGAATCCAGATGTTAAATCAAAGTCCACAATACATGGCGATTAGAATATTTAACAAACTACCACAAAATACTAAAAATGAAACAAAGAAATAATAAATTAAAATCTTATCTTTTACAAAAATGATTTTATTCGTACGTCAATTAACAAATAATAATTGAAAACTAAAAATACATACCTCCATAAATATACACACATCGATACCTATACATACAAATACATGTTTACTAACACGGAGATCTACCGAGATATCATAATTACCTAAATACGATGTATAAAACTAAGTACATTAAACTTATAACAACTACAAACCCTCAAACTGGTTGTTGCTTTCTTTTGTATGCACAGGCCTTAGATCTCCCTCAATACTGCAACGCCTGTAGAAGGCCGCAAGTTTTGAGTGCCTACTATATAATTTAAGACCTTACACTAGGTTTGCAAATAAATATTTTGATTTTGTTTATTATAAGTAAATTTATTGAGTTTATTTATAATTTGTAAAAAGTATTTTTTGCACAAGTAGGATTAACTTGTAATTATTAGTGCAAATTAAATGTTTAAAAGGGACATGTTATGTTAATTTAATCAATACTAATAGCTACTTGTGGGTTATATCAAAATTTTAACATTTATAATTATCAAATTAGATTGATGTGCATGCTTCCTCGGCTAAAAGGCTGTGATTCCGTAACAACTAGCCTAGTACCTATAGTTACCGAACTTCTTTATTACCCGATGAAGTAGAAACTATGTTCCAGTATTGCGCATGAGACGGGTATACTTTCAAAACACGTATTTTATATTTTCTCTTGAAATTATACTCCGTTAGTGTACATATGCGAGCGTACTGAAACAGCATACATTCAATGAAGGTTTGGTCCAAATTGCCGTATCCATAGTTTTAGTTCCACGTATGTTTTGGTTCCTAATAATACCGTTTCTTCAATGAAAAGTAGGTTATATTGGATAAGGTTACATCTGTGACCACACAACGCCAGAACCTAATGCTCTGCGCTACGTGTCGCAGATATTGAGTGCCGTTTAGTTCTCGTCAAATCTATTTATCAACACTTGGACAAAGATACTGTCTCTCTTAATAAGGGTGACATGCCACTTAGGCATCACGCGGGATGATACGGGAGTACTCAGAGCATGAAGTTGGTTGTATGTTAGTCATCTCAAAGTGTATTTTTGAAGGCAAAAACATAGAATAACACTACCCCGACCTAGGAATAAACGCAGCGTGGGACGACCTCCAACGAGATGGACGGATGACCTGGTGAAGGTCGCTGGGAGCCGATGGATGAGAGCGGCATGTGACCGGACTTTGTGGAAATCTATGGGTGAGGCCTTTGTTCAGAAATGGACGTCCTTTGGCTGATTTGATGATGATGATAGCCTAGGAATCTAATCCAGATTTTCACGCACCGCAATACGCGCCACAATTGGACTAATCAAGGGGTTTGTAAAACTCATAATTACATAATATATCAAACATATACGTTCGTATACTACCTAGCTACATAGCCTTTTCACCATAAGTCTACGTAAATGAGTTTTGACCACTGTGTGAGCGGATATGCCATTTAAGTGTGTGTACAAACATGAGTTTTCAAACGTAGTGTTCGATTAAAACTTCTATGACATGTATCACATTTATATGGTTTCTCACCAGTATGTGTACGCAAATGAATTTTTAAACTATTTGATTGAATAAAACTTCTCTGGCATGTATCTGACATTTATATGGTTTCTCACCAGTATGTGTACGCATATGACGTTTCAAACCACTTGATTGAATAAAACTTCTCTGACATGTATCACATTTATATGGTTTCTCACCAGTATGTGTACGCATATGACTTTTCAAACCACCTGATTGAATAAAACTTCTCTGACATACATCACATTGATATGGTTTCTCACCAGTATGTGTGCGCATATGAGATTTCAAACCACCTGATTTAATAAAACTTCTCTGACATACATCACATTGGTATGGTTTCTCACCAGTGTGTGCACGCATATGCAATTTTAAACCATTTGATTTATTAAAACTTCTCTGACATACATCACATTGATATGGTTCCTGACCAGTATGTGTACGCAAATGAATTTTTAAAATGTTTGATTGAATAAACCTTCTCGAACATGTGTCACACTTATATGGTTTTTCACCAGTATGTGTACGCATATGACTTTTCAAAGCACTTGATTGAATAAAACTTCTCTGACATACATCACATTGATATGGTTTCTCACCAGTATGTGTGCGCATATGAGATTTCAAACCACTTGATTGAATAAAACTTCTCTGACATACATCACATTGATATGGTTTCTCACCAGTATGTGTGCGCATATGAGATTTCAAACCACTTGATTGAATAAAACTTCTCTGACATACATCACATTGATATGGTTTCTCACCAGTATGTGTGCGCATATGAGATTTCAAACTACTTGATTTAATAAAACTGCTCTGACATACATCACATTTATTCGGATTTTCACGAGTGTGTTTAATAATATGTTTTGTTAAATTACACTTATAGGAAAATCCTTTGTTACATATATCGCACTTATAAGATTTTTCTATCTTACATGAACTGCTATGACTCAACTTATTCTTTTTTATATCATGACCGTGAATACTTTTATAGTTACATATTTCAAATGGTAAATTATCATCATTGTTAACATTATCGACGAGATATGTATTTATTGAAGTATTTTTACTATTTATTGTATGATTATTACTATTGATTTTTGGTTTTGAAATAAGATTACTTATATTAGGTTCTTTGCTTTTGGTGATAGCTTCATACGCACAACTTTTAGTTTTATCGATAACCTTCGCGTCTGCGTCTCCATTTTTCTTATGCTCGGTAGAAACTGTATCTTCATCTATTTCTTTTCTTATAGCTATTTTTGGAGCAGGAGCACCTATAATTACAAATATGCATGAATCAGCACTGTTGGTCCAGTTTTCAGAGGATAGCGCCTGGACCGCATAAGAAATACCTTAGCATCATATCAGCTCGTAAACGCAAACTACTATTGTAGACAGGCTTTCCAAATGCTATAATGACGGTTTTGTGCCAGTGCCTAGTCAGTGGTATACTACAACGCTCTAACAAAATGCCAGACCCCACTTCTCTACTTTCCGTCTCTACTCCCTCTGTTCCTTCCAGTAATATATCGGCTGATTAAGATACTCCTCTGGGCATGGACTAATATCGAAAATACTCTATGAGCGGAATTATCTACCACAACATACCACACTACTTTGTAGCCGACAAGAAACCTTTTTTTGTAACATTGTAGCATAACCTGTCAACGTTAGTTAAAATGCGGCTGGAGTGGCCCTTCAAACACTCCAATGGCTATAAAACCACTTGACTACGCGTACAGGGCACAAACGGACGCCAAGCATATGCGTTATGGAGCTTATAAAAGGTACGTGTTCATCATTTTAGGAGTGTCTCGTTGGGGTGCTAGGTCAGGATACCTCCACGTGCGCTCGGTGACTGCTGGTCCCTCTTGATACGTCCGGGGGGAAGAGCAGTTGTCGAGCCGGTGCACCCTGGGCACCGGGCAATAACTACTCCACTGTTTAGAGGACCTTGTTGCCCGGTGGCTACTATTCTGACAAGGACGGGCCCAGTCTTTGGGCTGTAGGTAGGCCGTTTTCGGTTTACGCTTGCCCGGTTACAGGGGGCACTGCCCGGGTCGACCTTTTATTTCCCCCATACTCGTGGGTCTAAATATGGAACATTCAAATAAAATAAAACAACGAAGAAGGAGAAGGAAGAGATTGAAAAGTTTAGGGGCGAAAAGGTTGGTTCGCTGTCAGAGGCTGACAGCGTTCAGATGGAATTGGGGTCGGAGGTCGGCTCAGTGTCCGGTTCAGGTACGAGGACGCGTAGTGCACGTTACTTGCGCGCCAGTGCGCGTGCGCAGCGTACGGTCGCATCGATATCGCGCCCTCGGCGACGCGCACTTGTAAAGTGGCGTCACCGCCTGCGGATGCAATTTGCGACCAAGCGCGTCGTCGAGGCCGTCCTGCCGCTCTTCGGAGCCTGGCTCAGAAGGAGCGAGCGCGTCACCTATCGCCTGACGCAGGTGCTCACCGGGCATGGTTGTTTCGGTGCGTACCTGCACAGGATAGGACGCGAGGCCACGGCACAATGCCACCATTGTGATAGCGACCAGGACACCGCACAGCACACGCTCGAGCCGTGCCCTGCGTGGGCCGCCGAGCGGTGGATCCTGGTCGATCGGATCGGGCAAGATCTCTCTCTGCCAGCAGTAGTGTCGGCTATGTTGGCAGAGCACAACTGGAATGCAGTGGTCTCCTTCTGTGAGAGCGTCATGCTCCAGAAGGAGACCGCAGAGCGAGATCGGGAGAGGGCCGATCCCGCTCGAAGAAGAAGGAGACGGCGCCGGGGTAACAACCGCCCTGGCGCCTAATTCCGTGTAAAAATGTTTTATCTCAAGGATCTATCGGTTCAGATAAACCTATCGCTTACGCGTCTAGGACTTTGAACAGTAGTGAAATTAATTATAGCACCATCGAAAAAGAGTTGTTAGCCATCGTCTGGGCAACAAAATACTTTAGACCGTACTTGTTTGGCCGAAATTTTAAGATCGTAACAGATCATAGACCCTTACAATGGCTGATGAATTTGAAGGAGCCTAACTCGCGTCTTACTAGATGGCGTTTGATTTTTCGGTAGTATATAAACAAGGAAAATATAATACTAACGCTGATGCATTATCTCGAATCGAGTTGCATATTGAAGAAATTAGTTCACTCATAGTTTACCCTACGGAAAAGCCTTCCTCGCTATACGATCATTCAAAGACTGCTACGGTTCACACCGATGCAGAGAACCCAATATTAGAAGTTCCCATAAATGATTTTCCCTTCAATAAATACCATAAGCAGATAGTTTTTACATTAGTTGATGACATAAAGAGCCTTCCCACAGTTTCAAAGCCATTTGAATAACACCTCAGGACACATATTCAGTTATCCAGAAGTAATCTTGAAAAATATGTTGTAAATTCAGTAAAAGAATATGTTAACCCTAAAGTAAACACGGGTATACTTATTAAACCCCCACTGGCAATGTATGAAATTATTTCTATCATTCAAAACAAGTTTAAAAGCTCATCTATGGATCTGGTTCTAACTAAAATAGAATTAGAAAATATTAAAGATTATTTTAAACAACAAGAAATAATTCGGAATTACCACGAAGGTAAAACTAACCACCGTGGAATTAACGAGTGCTTCCTGTCTTTATCCGGGAAATACTATTGGCCTAAAATAAAGGAGCAAATATCGAAATATATAAATGAATGTAACATATGTGGTCTAGGTAAATACGATAGAAACCCAATAAAGCAAAAGTTTCATATTGTACCACCTCCAACTAAGCCGTTTGATATAGTCCACCTTGATTTGTTAAGTGTCGAAACTCAGAAATACCTCACAATAATTGATGCTTTTTCTAAATATGCTCCAGCCTACCACCTTAGGGATGCGACAGCGGTTAGCGTCATACAAGCCCTTCTAGTATTCAGCACGCATCACGGAGTTCCTATAACTATTGTAACAGATAGAGGCACGGAATTTACAAATCAGTTATTCTTGGAATTCGTAAGGATACATAAAATTCAACACCACAAAATGTTAGCTTATGCCCCTAATGAAAACGGCATGGTGGAAAGGCTACATTCCACGTTACTTGAACATTTACGCCTTTTAAAACTAGAACACCGTGAAGAATCCGTTGTAAAATTAATGCCATGAGCAATTTTAGGGTACAATAGTTCTATTCATAGTTTTACGAAATGTAGACCCTTAGACATAATTACAGTACATTTAGATCCTCGTGATCCTTTAGACATAAATCTATCAGGAAATATCCTTCAATTATACACACAAGAACATCGTAATAAAATGCAAAAGGTCTTTGAAATGATTAACAATTCATCCCTTCATGACCGCACACGTATCACCGAAAATATCAATAAAGATAGTTTTATTTTATTTTAAGGGAAAACGAACAGTAGTATATTAAGTAGTATTGTCTTAGGTTTTCGCGATTATTACACATTATAATAAAGGATGACTGTCATCCTGCGACCACGAACCCTGCAAAGTGTTCGAAACGTCAGGAAAAACAAAAATCAATAATACACGCGATTTAATCCGTTTAAAATTGTTTTATTATAAA
Source organism: Diloba caeruleocephala (assembly GCA_947459985.1). Classification (NCBI taxonomy): domain Eukaryota; kingdom Metazoa; phylum Arthropoda; class Insecta; order Lepidoptera; family Noctuidae; genus Diloba; species Diloba caeruleocephala. Next base: position 3,190,406 of record OX381633.1, on the reverse strand, counting down.
GTATATTAAGTCTTATACAATGGTTTTAAAACTAGACTAAATAAATATACTACCCACAACATTTTCCACAGATTATTTTATAGTATTTAAGCTGTTAGCTGTTGTCACAGTAATTTTACTTTATGAAGCAAAATGAAAGGTAAATAGAAACAAAAGTCTTCAACTAAAATAAAAAAATAAAATAACAAGAATAATCACACATTCATGCAAGTGTGATGTATCATACAAGTATCATTGAACTTACAGAGCCTCCTGCTAATCTTTTAGAATTTTAATTACATTATTTTTAAATTTATTTTTGTGTTGAAATAAAACGTCAATTGCACAAAATTGCTTATTGTATGTATCGACTAAGCGGTGTAGCGGTGAGCGCATTCCGGAATTTGTCTTACAAACGCTGGTAGCAAAGAGGCGCCTAGTGCACACCTTCCGCCAATGATCTATTCGAGGAACCAGGTAGCATAAACTATTCACCAAGTCAGGGCACTCAAACTTGTTGCGGCATATACTGAACAGAGTCATCATTTCAAGGAGTGCGTGTCTTGATTTTATAGTATTTTTTAAGAAGCATCTAGACTGAAGGTTTTTTATGAAAACATCTATATTGCAAAGCACGAAGGTATTTACGTTGCACAAGTTCTATCATTTCATTATATTTTATATAATAAGGATTCCAGATCGGTACTGCGTATTCCAATTGCGGCCTGACTATAGATTTGTATAGGTATAGGTAAGTAGAGGGACGATGAAATTCTCTAGAACCTTTCATTACAAATCCAAACATTTGGTACGCCTTATTAACAATGTTTTCTATATGGCTATCTAGATGAAGTTTAGAGTCCAGTTGTACACCAAGGTCCCGTAGATTAGTAACTTCATTTATAATGCTATTAGAAAGTCTGTAATTAAAACGAATAATATTTTTCTTTTTTGTAAACGTTATACTTTGACACTTAGACAGATTAAGACATAGCTTGTTAGATGAGCAATAGCTTGAAAAACGATTAAGATCATGCTGGAATTCAAAACAATCATGGATGTTAGTATTTTTTTTAAAAACCTTTAAATCGTCGGCATATAGGAGAAATTTTGAATTTTGAAAACATAATTTAATATAATTTATAAATATAATAAATAATAGTGGACCTAAAATTGAACCTTGAGGGACTCCTGATGTTACTTGAATTGTTCTAGACTCGAAACCATTAATCACGACCTTTTGGGTCCTATTCGTAATATAAGAAATAAACCAACGAAGGAGGTCCCCTCTAATGCCATTGTATGCAATTTTATTTAACAGCAATCTATGATCAACTTTATCAAAAGCCTTTTGAAAATCTGTATATACCGCATCAGTCTGTTGTCTGTTATCAATATTTTCAAAAAGTTGGGTTGTAAATATTAATAGATTGCTAATGCAAGATCTATCTTTGACAAAACCGTGCTGCTCACTTTCACAAATTTCCTATAAAGCATAAAACACTTAAACCTGCAATATATTATATTTACAAAACGGATTACAATTTGGACAATATTCGCAAGTATAAGGAATGCTTACAAAATCTATCTTGGTTAGACATTTACATGACTAACGATGTTAATATAGGATTCAGTAGTTTCATGAAATAATTTGCCTATTTTATAAACTTTGTTTTCCCAAACTAAGAGTTAAAGTAAATATAATAAATAAAAACGGAAACAGAATTATAAGCGGATAAGCAAGGGCTTAAGGCAAAGCTGTAAGACAAAGCGAATTTTACGTTACCAATATTATAAAAATAAAAATGTAACTATTAAAATAAAAACATGACACATCTACTAAAAAAAATTATCTACAATTAAAAAAAGAATGCTAACATAAAATGTATAAATAGTAATGAGAACAAATGTAAAGCTACATGGTCTGTTATTAAACACGAAGTACTTAATACCAATCCACATGATAATATAGAATAGAATAGAATAGAATATTCTTTACTGTACACCATTAGAATAGTAATTTGTAGGAAAATAGATCATAATACAAGTAATTGTACAATGGGCGGTCTTATCGCTATAAGCGATTTCTTACAGACAAAGATATGGAAAAATACTAAAGGGGTAGTCCGTGGTGTACTTGTTATACAAAAAAAAATATAATATCAAAAACCTTATCTAGGCAATCTAATATAGATGGTATATAGATAGTGTTGAAATCGGCAATACCTCATTCATAAACCCCGTAGAAATAGCTTCAGCCTTTAAACGACTACTATATTGATTTAACCAATAGTTCAATGCAAAGTAATGCAAAAAGCAGTTTTAGCATAAATCTGACCGTCAATTCAATTCAATTCAATTCTTTATTGCATATCACATGTGTTTTAAAAGATCTTAATAATAATTATAAGTTCACAAGTCGGGCATAACAATTTAATACGATTTAAGTAGTAGCATAATATAATTCGAAATAGTACAATAATAATAGTAATACAATAATAAGTAGTTGTTTGAATAGTAAATAATATTCTATGTCGTAATTCAATGTCTTAATTATATCGGTCGGCAATAAAATTTCAATGTTATATTATAAATTATGTCACAAATTCAAATGAAAATTAATATCTTCAGTCATATAACCATCATCAGTTACTTTATTAAGTCAACGTCAACACAATGTTCCTGAAACCTATGTCGGAAAATGAAGTAAAACAAGAAATATTATTATTAAAAAACACTAATTCTGAAGGCTACTATAGGATAAACACAAAAATTATAAAAGCTTGCACTGATGAAATAACTGGAATCTTAACATATTTAATTAATTTGTCATTTTCACATGGAACCTTTCCGGAAACGTTCAAATTATCCACTATTAAACCATTATTTAAGAAAGGTGAAATATGTGACATTAATAATTATCGCCCTATAACATTATCACTTATAACCAATTTTCTCTAAAATACTTGAAAAGTGCATGTTTAAAAGACTATATTATAAGTAATGAACAGTATGGATTCCAAAAGAACAATAAAAAAATAAAATCTACAACACTAGCTATCCACGCTCTTCTAAAAGAAATACTAACCAATATCAACAATAACTATCTAACCACTGGTCTATTCTTTGATTTATCGAAAGCTTTCGACCTAGTTTCACATGACATATTGTTACAAAAGCTTCAATACATCGGTATTAGGGGACCAACACTTCAGTGGATATACTTATGTAACCGACAACAACGTGTTATTATAACAAAGCTAGATGAAAATAGGCATATGATACCATACTCTTCTGAATACAGGCACACCAAATACGGTGTTCCATAAGGAAGTGTATTGGGCCCAATCTTATTTCTGTTATATATAAATGATATCGTTAACATAACCACCCATAAATGTATACTATTTGCCGATGACATATCTATCATTGTGACATCTAATAAAAATAATAAAACCATTATTGATCATCAGACAGACATTAATCAAGTAATAAATAACTTAAGTGGTTCGACATAAATAATTTAAAAATAAATCTTGAAAAATCTGTTTACATACAATTTAATAAATCTAGCAACAACAAATATAATGTCAATATAAATGTGCCAAAAATTAAAAAAGTTACACATACAAAGTTCTTAGGAGTAACTATAGATGAAGACTTAAACTGGACTCGCGTAGAAAATATTTGTAGTAGGATAAACAAATTTGTATACGCACTCAAAAGTGTTAAAAATGTTACAAATAATAAAACAGCTGTCATATTACTATGCTTACGCAGGGACATGGGTCCAACGCGCAGAGGCCCTTTAGAGAATTTTAATCTAAAATGTAATGGGACACTAAGTTGAGTAAGCCAGAGTTGAAAATCCTACGGGCACTCATGGGGTACCACTCCCACCAACCAATGAAGGCAAGCCGGAGACGAGGCCCTGACCGACTTTCTGGAGCATTCGGGTACGTAGTGTCGCCACTTACATTCAGCTCGCCACAAACTGCCCTGCGTTCTGTAAGCTACTTAATACATTTTTTTTTCTTATGATATACTTTTTTTTTCTATCAGAAGGTAGGAAGAATTCAAGCAGCTACTTTAATCTGCTCCAGGATTACCTTATCCCATGGTGAGATAACGTTTGCCCAGAGGGGTTTATTATTTATTTATAAATAAATATTTTGATTTTTGATTTTGATTATTGTAGGTAAATTTATTGAGTTTATTTATAATTTGTAAAAAGTATCTTTTGCACAAATAGGATTAACTTGTAATTATTAGTTTAATTAAAAGTTTAAAAGGGACATGTTATGTTAATTTAATCATTACTAATAGCTACTTGTGGGTTATATCTCATCATCATCATATCGGCCATCCATACGTCCACTACTGAACAAAGGCCTCCCCCACAGATTTCCACAACTGTATCATCACTTTGGGGGAAATTTGCCAGCACTCACCACGCTTGGCAGGCGGGTTGGTGAGCGCAGTATGGCTACCGTTTCACAGAAGGGACGCTGCTGCCTTTTACGACATCCACGGGATGAGATGGAGTGGTGCTATATTCTTAATCCGGACACCACACGGAAAATAAAAGATTAAAAGATATCTAAATTTTAACATTTATAATTATCAAATTAGATTGATGTGCATGCTTCCTCGGCTAAAAGGCTGTGATTCCGTAACAACTAGCCTAGTACCTATAGTTACCGAACTTCTTTATTACCCGATGAAGTAGAAACTATGCTCGAGTATTACGCATAAGACGAGTATACTTTCAAAACAAATATTCTATTTTTTCTCTTGAAATTATACTCCGTTAGTGTACATATGTGTGCGTACTGAAACAGTATACATTCAATGAAGGTTTGGTCCAAATTGCCGTATCCATAATTTTAGTTCCATGTATGTTTTGGTTCCTAATAATACCGTTTCTTCGATGAAAAGTAGGTTATATTGGATAAGGTTACATCTGTGACCACACAACGCCAGAACCTAATGCTCTGCGCTACGTGTCGCAAATATTGAGTGCCGTTTAGTACATACTCGTCAAACCTATTTATCAACACTTGGACAAAGATACTGTCTCTCTTAATAAGGGTGGTATGCCACTCGGGCATCACACGGGATGACACGGGAGTATTCACACCATGAAGTTAGTTGTTTGCTAGTCATCTCAAAATGTATTGACGGCTAATACAATCGAATAACACTGCCCCGACCCAGGAATAAACGCAGTGTGGGACGGCCTCCAACGAAATGGACGGATAACCCGGTGAAGGTCGCTGGGAGCCGTTGGATGAGAGCGGCATGTGACCGGACTTTGTGGTAATCTATGAGGGAGGCTTTTGTTCAGCAGTGGACGTCCTTTGGCTGATATGATGATGATGATTGCGCCACAATTGGACTAATCAAGTGGTTTGTGAAACTCATAATTACGTAATATATCTAACTATATACCTACGTATACTACCTACCTTTTTTTTTTTTATTGGTGCCCAGTGGAAATTCTTTATGAACTTCCTTCGCCCCGGGAAAGGACGAAGGGGTATGCCGGACTCCTACCGGCTAAAACCACTGGAGCGGTCATCTTCGGCACGTAAGGGAGGCTCCAGGTCCTCGTGTGATCACACTAGAGCCGCCCACTGGTGCCACGCCTATTGGCACATCTCGGAGAGGGTGACTGTAAAGCGGTCACCCACCCCCCCGGGGGGATTGTAAAGGATCCCCCAAAGCGTCCCACGGCAGCGCGTGACCACATGCGTGCTACCGTCTTCTCTTGGGTCGCTTGGTGTGTGCACGCAGATTCCCCAATCTACGCACCCGCGAGCCCAGAGGTCCCTACCTTATAGCAACGGCAGGGTTTTTCAGGCGCATCGGAGTTAGGCGCCAGGGCGGTTGTTACCCCGGCGGCGTCTCCTTCTTCTTCGAGCGGGATTGGCCCTCTCCCGATCCCGCTCTGCAGTCTCCTTCTGGAGCATGACGCTCTCACAGAAGGAGACCACTGCATTCCAGTTTTCATGCTCTGCCAACATAGCCGACACACTACCTAACTACCTTACCTTTTCACCATATGTCTACGTAATTGAGTTTTGACCACTGTGTGAGCGGATATGCCATTTAAATGTGCGTACACATATGGGTTTTCAAACGATCTGTTCGATTAAAACTTCTCTGACATGTATCACATTTATATGGTCTCTCACCAGTATGTATACGCAAATGAATTTTCAAACTATTTGATTGAATAAAACTTCTCGGACATTTATCACATTTATATGGTTTCTCACCAGTATGTGTACGCAAATGATTTTTTAAACTATTTGATTGAGAAAAACTTCTCGGACATGTATCACATTTATATGGTTTCTCACCAGTATGTGTACGCATATGACTTTTCAAACCATTTGATTGAATAAAACTTCTCTGACATACATCACATTGATATGGTTTCTCACCAGTGTGTGTACGCATATGAGATTTCAAACCACTTGATTCATTAAAACTTCTCTGACATACATCACATTTATATGGTTTCTCACCAGTATGTCTACGCATATGAGATTTCAAACCATTTGATTCATTAAAACTTCTCTGACATACATCACATTGATATGGTTTCTCACCAGTATGTGTACCAATATGACTTTTCAAACCACCTGATTGAATAAAACTTTTCTGACATACATTACATTTATATGGTTTCACATCAGTGTGAGTGCGAACATGGCTTTCTAAATTATATTTTTGAGCAAAACTTCTCTGACATATATCACATTTGTACAGTTTCTCACCAGTGTGACTGCGAACATGGCTTTTTAAGTGATATTTTTGAGCAAAACTACTCTGACATATATCACATTTAAATGGTTTTTCATCAGTGTGTTTAATATCACATTTATTCGGATTTTCACGAGTGTGTTTAATAATATGTTTTGTTAAATTACACTTATAGGAAAATCCTTTGTTACATATATCGCACTTATAAGATTTTTCTATCTTAAATGAACTACTATGACTCAAGCTATTCTTTTTTATATCATGACCGTTTATACTTTTATAGTTACTTAATTCACATGGTAAATTATCATCATTGTTAACATTATCGACGAGATATGTATTTATTGAAGTACTTTTACTATTTATTGTATGATTATTACTATTTATTATTGGTTTTGAAATAAGATGACTTATATTAGGTTCTTTGCTTTTGGTGATAGCTTCATACGCACAACTTTTAGTTTTATCGATAACCTTCGCGTCTGCGTCTCCATTTTTCTTTTGCTCGGTAGAAACTGTATCTTCATCTATTCCTTTTCTTAAAGCTAATTTTGGAGCAGGAGCACCTATAATTACAAATATGCATAAATCAGCACTGTTGCTCCAGTTTTCAGAAGAAAGCGCCTGGACCGCATAAGAGATACCTAAGTATCATATCAGCCCGTAAACGCAAACTACTATTGTAGACAGGCTTTCCAACTGCTATTATGACGGTTTTGTGCCAGTGCCTAGTCAGTGGTATACTACAACGCTCTAACAAAATGCCAGACCCCACTTCTCTACTTTCCGTCTCTACTCCCTCTGTTCCTTCCAGTAATATGTCGGCTGATTAAGATACTCCTCTGGGCATGGACTAATATCGAAAACACTCTATGAGCGGAATTATCTACCACAACATACCACACTACTTTGTAGCCGACAAGAAACTTTTTTTTTTGTAACATTTGGGAATAACCTGTCAACGTCAGTTAATATGCGGCTGGAGTGGCCCTTCGAACACCCCAATGACCATAAAACCACTTGACTGCACGTTCAGGGCACGTCCGCACGTCAAGCATATGCGTTATGGAGCTTATAAAACACGCGGTACGTGTTCATGACTTTAGGAGTGCTTCGTGACCGGAACAGGTGTTTTGTTAAGTGCAAGTGTATCACGTACCTCCTAACACCAGCCCGCTTGGACCACATCTACGCTTCCTTGTACCAACGCTAGTTACTGGCAATAGTGACTGGCGTGGGTACAAGGGAACTACCTCGTAACTGCTCGGTGTGGTGGCAGCACACTGCAGTGGTCGCGGGGGTCACGATCCCGTGATGTCTTCGCCCGGCGCCCTCGGCCCCTCACGGGGCCCGGGAACCAAACAAAAAGGCCCTTCTCAGGGCCAACCTATTTCCCCAGCGCTGTCAACACTATCAGTGAGTGAGTGCGTGTAACCAGTTCAACACCACCAAAACCCAACACCTGCCGAAGTGCGAACCTGTCAAGAATGAGTAAGCAGTGACACATCTCTGACCGGTAGCCCTACGCACTGTGAGCCGCTCGCGACCGACACCCACTCATACCGCACATACCCGCACCATGCGCCCCATCGTCGCTGCCGAGATATCTTATGGACCGGTACCCCCTCCGGCCGTATGCACCCGGTCCCTATCCGGCCCTCTACTTTTAGGCCGGTACCCGCCCAGGCCACACCGGCCACCCAAACGCGCAAACACTGCGCGCCCACCCGCACCCGTCGCGACCTCAGCGCGCCCTACCGAGCCCGCCGCGAAAACCGCTCGCACAGCGCACACCGCGTCATCAGCGCGACCGTCGGCGCCGCCAAAGAAAACCTCATCTCCACGGATAACACTCTATACCCAATCCAGCACACCGGCATCACCTGATAGCCCGCCCGGACTGCTTACAGCACAGTCACTGTCCCAGTCTAGGGATTCACTTACGGGAGAATTCAACATGCCAATACAACACCAACAACAATAGCTATCCACCATGTATACGCCTCAAATACACAGTGGCCCAATCTCTCCCATTGCAAAGGAAAGTGACCGAACCAAAACCAAAAAACCTGCCCACACTTTTAGGTGGCAAATCACTTCTCCCGAGTACAACAGCATCACCTTCCACAGGAAATCTCTTGGGGTTGGACTCATGTCTCCCTCTGCCCCCCGCATGTCCGCGCAGGAATCGCCCGCACGACGCCCGGCATGCTTCTCCCCGGCTGGTTCGCACGAGTCCATATCATCGACCGAGTCGACAGATGGTCGGGTCGGTGTGTCACGCGACTCACTGATACGTACCACACCCACCTTAAAGGCTGTACGAGCCCAGCAGTACACAAGGACAACGGATGTCGTCATCCATGTCCTCACTCCACCGTATGGAGATAGAGATAGAACAAAAACAAAATCTCACGGGAACACGTCTCGCCCAAAGACGGCCACGTAGCTCGAACGAATATGAACTGGATGAGGATGCAAAGAGACCTTGCATCCCATCACAGAGACCAGACCCTCACCTGCGCCAGTACTCAGAGGGTGCAAAAAGCCCCTCTACCCACACATACGCTGAGGCAATGCATACCACACCAATACCTACAAGCCCACAGAGTATCGCGATCAAGGTTCATGCTCGCGTTGTTGCCGCTACTAGCGACGCGGCATCGCCACCATAACAAGCACTTAAGGCGACCAACGAACCTAAAGTCAAATACCCTCCTCTCGTGGTGGAAAGGATGCCAAACTAGCAAGACGGCTTCCAGCCAAAATGCACCCCCCCCCCCCCCATTTGCCATACGCGCAAAACCAAAAACGACGGAAAAACGGACGGCGCGGGCGCAGGCCGCACCGGAATACCGGCGAGATGATGCCAATCACCAAGTGATTGAAACGGCCATCCAGATTCTGCAGGAGGTTCTTTATGCCCTCCTGACGAGAAGATCCGGTGTGGGCAGTCCTCAGTGGGTTGGCCACTTTGATGGACATCAATGGCTAGCGCACTGAGGATTGTACACTGGAATGCCCGCGGCCTTAAAAAGAAGGTCGCCCTGTTCCGGCCCCTACTGCAGGAATACAACGTAGACGTGGCGCTTATAAGCGAAACGCTCCTGAGACCTGCAGACAAAATATAATTCCCGGGATACATCGCTTATAGGAAGGATGAGCGGTCAGCTCTCGGCACAACATACCGCGGTCTGGTGGTATTACTTCGGCGGAGAAGCAGAACATTAGGAGCTGCCCCTCCCCACCTCTCTATACAGGCGGTGTATAAACCCCCGCAAACCATGCTTGATCCCGCGGATATACACCGCCTACTAAGACCGCCATACCTGACAATAATCGCCGGCGATTTAAATTGCAAACACCCCGCATGGAACTCATCCAGGGTCAACATATCGGGGAACATACTCTTCGCCGACGCAGAATCGTCCCGCGGATACACGGTGTCCGGACCAGACGCACCCACTCACCGGACGACGGGAGGTTTATACCCGACGTCTTGGACATCATTGTGTTCCGCGGGGTTGGCTTCCAGACCGCACAGCAAGTTCTAAACGATAAACTGCTACCGGATCACCAGCCTGTGCTCGTCGTCATAGACGCAGACACCACCCGACTCGCTTCATCCGCGCCACGTCGCCGCATAAACTGGACGGACTTTACGGAAAAGATACACGTACGTAAAATCGCCGACAAGAAGCGGCTACGCAAGCGGTGGCAATACTCTAGATGCCCACTAGAAAAACCCAATTAAGAAAGCTCACGATTCATGCCACTGTGAGCTGGGAGAGACTGATCAGCTCTGCAGAAGATGACTGGCCGTCGGCACACAGGCTGTACCGACGTCTTAAGAATACCTCAGCTCCAGTGCGCCCTCTACTAAATAACGACACACTCGCGCTGTACGCCGACGACGCCGCATACGTCACTACGTCACTATCGGCTGGCCTTGCGGCGGCCAAGATGCAGCGCATGCTGAACGACCTGCCGGACTGGCTCAACAAATGGAGGTTATCAGTGAACGTGAGAAAGACACAAGCCACTATCATCTCGGGGCGCAGTGACCCTGCCTCCAAAACTTCATATGCAAGGGGCCGACATCGAGTGATCCATCACGGCCACCTACCTAGGGGTAACAATCGATCGTCGGCTCACCATGACACAGCACGTCAAAAAGCTAGTCGCGCGGGTACGAGCCACCCGCTATGCGCTCCGCCCAATACTAATTTCACGTCTCCCACTCAAAAATAAAATCACTATCTACAAGCTATATGTCAGCTCCCAACATTCCTATGCCATGCCTGCCTGGCGCCAACTAGCATGCGAGACACACCGCAAACGATTACGTGCGCAGCAGAACATGACGCTGCGCACGATCGTAAAGGCACCGCGGAATGTCCGCAATGATTTAAATACACAGAGATCTGCACATAGAAAGCTTGGAGGAGGTTGCAGTACGTATGGCAACTAACATCTACGGCCGTGCCGCCACCTCCAAGTGGCCTTTTATCAAAGACTTAGAGCCCTGGCACGCGCGCCCGCCGGACGCTAAACGCTACCCGCGCGACCTCATAGCTACTGACGCTTCTTACCCACCGGACTAGACGATCTGAGTAAGTCGCTAAATCTTACACGCGACTTACTCATACAAATAAACTTCACACACGTTATATTCACATACATTTATACATTTATTTAGAATACCACCACCCCATCTCCTCCCATGGGTGTCGTAAAAGTCGACTAAGGGATTAGCTGGAGGATGGGCAGCAGCGTCCTTCAAGTATATTAACAACTCAACTGCGATCGCCAACCCGTCTGCCAAGCGAGGCGATTATGGCAAAACCCCCCAATGAGCCCACAACACACCCATATCGGTCGTTGTTGTGATCTTTGGGGGAGGCCTGTGTCCAGCAGTGGACTTCATTCGGCCGAAATGATTCACACACATTCATATGCATTTGCTCTTAAATCTTATATCTTTAAATGAGCAATTCTTGTATATATATATATATATAATTGGAATCTCGGAATCGGCTCCAACGATTTTCATAAAATTTAGTATATAGGGGGTTTCGGGGGCGATAAATCGATCTAGCTAGGAATCATTTTTAGAAAATGTCATTTTATAGGCGTTTGAGTAGTCTTAACTGAAAAATATGACTCTTCCTGACATCTATTGGCGAATAATAATACTATTTTTTGTGAGCAACTAATTGCTTTAACGACACAACAGCAGATGGCGTTGTTAAGTAACACGAAAATACCGAGCAAAGCTCGGTCATCCAGGTACTTAATATAAGGCGCTGAATGCACAGTACACATACTTGCACATGCATATTTACCCACCCGTGGAGCGTGCGTGGGTACACGCATGCAAAACGTATACAATGGGTGACGTCTCACATCTCAAGCCTCTCACCCTATACCCACCACAACGGCTCATTATACGCGGCGTGATCGGCTTGATCTGAAAGCGCCGTGGAAATGACGTCACAAACCGTTCGCAGAACTTTACCCGCTGGGCTCCACCTGCTGGGCTTCACCCGGGAAACCAGGTGTCTCACCCGGTAGGGCCCGATCGCACGGTTTGTGTGAACAACTTCGGGCGCCCCTGCTATGAAACATTATCAATAACTCATGACACCGAGACGACCTAGTAAACCGTCCGGTGTATAGGGATTTTACAATCTCGCCCTACTACCACCACATTATAAAGTGGAAACCAAATGACCATCCTATAATTCTATAGGACGCGACCCTAACAAACTTCGGGTGAGTACATAATGTACGGGTCCCGATTCCTCGCACCCCTTGCGGAGTGCGTAGATGATCTAAAGTATTCTAAAGCATGGCTTTAGGAGTGCCTCGTTACTAGTCGCAGCTTGACGTGTTCCAGGACGTCATAGCTGCTCTTTAACCGAACTCGGAAAACCAAGGTAAGACACCACGCTCACGTGCGGTTGCTGGCAACAGTGATCGGCGGGGGTATAGAAACACTGCCTCAGTGCCCACTCTGCGTTGTCGCATAAAGTAACACCCTTAACGAACTAATTGCATGTCATCCCACGGCACCCGCGGCACCGAACGGGACAAGCCAAGCCCAAAGACCCTTCTCAGTAACAACAACCACAGCGGCTTCCTGCCATTCAACGATGGACAGGGCTCCCCCCGTGCCGGACATCCGCTGGACTGGACGCCCACCTCTACCGGGAGGGGAGAAGCCCCTGGAAGTGCCGACTTGCAGGCTTCACCTGCCGCGAACCGCGTTCCGAGCACGCACCTGCTGTGCCTAAATCCACCGCGCTAACTGAACCGACGGCGCCGTCGGCCGCGCTTTCGGCTCAACAACTGCGGAAGCACGCCACCGCTATTTACCCGATCCGCCCGCCAGTGGTCAGTGCCACGCGCACCACCGTCGTGTTTGCGTGTATGTATGCACTGCCCACGCGCCCACTAACAGGTTCCGCCGCGTACCTACCTCGCAGATGTACGTACCCGCGCCGCAACTCTCACCCCACACACCCGTCGCGCCCCGTTACTCCGGATCAGCGCACGCAGTGGAGGAGGCGCCAAGCGCCGGCTACCCTCGAGGGTAGCGCGTCACCAACACCGCCAAGGCTGGCTGCCCAGGACTCGCTCGCCTCGCTTCGCAAGCAGGGTTTTTATGTTAAGAACGCTTGCAGACGCCTATGGTGTCGTTACAGGGCGCTCCGGCATGTCCCATGACACGCTGATGCATACCCTATTCACCGCTTTAAGCGAAGAAAAGAACCGAAGATCTGGAATCTATAAAGAACTGGGCCGAGATGTTTTGTGTGGCAGTAAGCCCAACTAAGTGCCAAGCCATTATTTTAGGAAGCCATAGAAACATCTGCAGTGGGCACTGCTACTGTCCCCAACTTGCTTTGAAATACAACCTTGTGGAAACTGAGGTGCCATACTATAGGTGGATGCCCGACCTAGTTCTTGAAAATGGTCATATCACTTTGTACTGGGATCGTTTTATCATCACTGACAGGATTATTGTTGCCAATAAGCCTGATATAGTGGTGATAGATCGATTAGAGCGCCGCGCAATGATTGTCGATGTCACTGTTCCACATGATGAGTATCTCGTGAAAGCTGAAAAAGATAAAGAAATTAAATATCTTGACTTAGCACACGAGATTGTTGACATGTGGAACGTAGACACGGTGATCATTGTGCCGATAGTTGTTTCTGCACATGGCCTAATGGCAAAGAGCCTCGACCATCATCTCAAGAGGCTCTCGTTAGGCGGCTGGGTCAAGGGCTTGATACAGAAAGCGGTAGTTCTTGACACGGCACGTATTATGAGGAGGTTCCTCTCTCTGGGGTCCTAACCACCGGTATCTTGGACCCTGTGCCCGATGCTGATTGGTCACTATTTTTTATATTTTTAAAACATGTATTTTGATATATATTAAAAAAATGTAATTGATATGTATATAGTTTGAATAAAGGGAATAATAATAAACTAAATCAACCCCTCTGGGCAGTCATTATCTCACCATGGGATAAGGTAATCCTGGAGGGCAGATTAAAGTAGCTGCTTGATTTCTTCCTACCTTATGATACAAAAAAAAGTATGTCATTAGAAAAAAGAAGTCTATTAAGTAGCTTACAGAACGCAGGGCAGTTTGTGGCGAGCTGAATGTGAGTGGCGACACTGCGTACCCGAATGATCCAGAGAGTCGGTCAGGGCCTCGCCTGCGGCTTGCCTTTATTGGTTGGTTGGAGTGGTACCCCATGAGTGCCCGTAGGATTTTCACCTCTGGCTTGCCTTAGTTGGCCGACCAGAGGGGGGCCGCCAGAGCTATATGCTCGGGGGTGGAAGTGTCTAATGGCGTAATAACGGGGAAACCCGCTCCGAGTCTTCGAGACGCGCGACGGTCAAACCTCTCTACATCCCTAGACGCTCACACCGGTGTTGCTCATTATCGCCTGTAGTGGTGGCCATTTAGGGGGCCCATCTTGTGAGTGGCGAGTCACCGTCTGCCACAGAATTCCACTTTAAATGTTGATAGGCAGACGCCGTTTTTTCCGTTTTTCTTAGTATTAAATCCATTTAGCACCCATTGCAATAGACCTTATACTTGTAGTTTCCATTTCATACAATAGTTTGATACCTCCGGGGACAATCCGAGACTGCATTTTATAGTTCAGCCATGGAGAGTCACCGGTTAGTCCCATTACATTTTAGATTAAAATTCTCTAAAGGGCCTCTGCGTGTTGGACCCATGTCCCTGCGTAAGCCTATCAAAAGACCGGGTTCCCCCTTACAGGGGCTATAAACCCGTGTAATAGAGAAACATATAAATAATAATAATAATTAATTTGCTTTAAGTGTTGTATACAGTGAAGGTCCAAAACTTATTAGTGTTTCAAACACTTAATCAATAAATCAGACATGCAAATTTTTTTTTTACGTCCTACAATTCTATATTTATCACATGTCCAAGCTTAATGTCAACATGTCAACTAAAATAAAAAGATTAAATTATTTCTAATAAAAATTAAAGATAATTATTAAAACATTTTGTGATTTAAATGAACATATCTAAAAGGACATTTGGTCACTAATTGACAAATTCATTAACCGAATAAAATGTTTTTTCAAGTAGCCACTTCCTTAAATGTCCAGTAAATAAGCGACTCGATAAAAATTTTATGTCCTTTGGTACCTTATTGTATATTTGTCCACACATATAATAACAATTCTTTTGAAATAAGGTGGTTCTTGGAACTCTAGGTATGACTATTCCATCTGGATCTCTTGTATTGCGCAAAAAAAAACCACTTGCTTTTAGAAATAAATTTGAATGTTGTCGGACAAATTTAGCACATTCAAAGATATACTAGGTAAAGTAAGAAATTTCAACTTTCTGAACAAAGGTTTACAAGATTCCCATGGAGGAATACCACAAATCGCGCGTACGCATTTCTTTTGTACCTGAAAAGCTCTGCATCCATCTGTAGAATTACCCCATAAGATATAAGGTATGAACATACGAAGAGACTGAAAGCTTGTTCCAGAGAGTTTTTTAATAACTATCACAGTTGAAACATACACTAACTCACACACGCACACACGCATGTACTCCCAAACACACATTCACGCAGCCACACACACAATCATGTACAAAAACACACTCATTCCCACACTAACCCGTAAAGCATGCCTTAAATTAAATTTCAATTTATTTTAAAATTTTAAATGTATAATTTATATTGATAATGTTAATAAAAATCTTTTTCCGATTAATTAATTACATTAAAAATAAACTATTTGTCACATTATTATACAAATAGTTAGTTGTTCAAACATTTGTATTCGTAAACTGTGGGTGGAAGGCGCCGGTGTCTGTCACACAGTTTATACTAGCACAAACATCGTCGTAACTCTATCTATGTAAGAAATATTATAACAATTAAACTTTGTTCCCGCTTAAGATAGAAAAATGTTGTACCCGTTTTTGAAAATAAATTATTATCAATTATCAATTATCAGTTCCATACAGCAATGATGCAGTAACGTAGCCGTGATATGCGGATAACACCGTATTTTGCGAAGACGTCTTTCGTAGAGAGTATAGAACGAAAACAAATTTATTTAGTTTGTTACAGACCTTTTCTATGTGAGGTTTCCATGAGATTTATTATTTATTTATTTATTTATTTATTCAAATACAATTAATTACACGGCCGTGGCCAATTACAATAATTAATTTCTAAGTATGTACAATAACAGCAATGAAATACAATTATACATAGTAGATTGCATATTATTATAAAGTGATGTCAAAAAATAAATAAATATAGGCGCGATAATAAAAAATAAATAAGGTTTAGTAAACAGAAAAATACTGAATTACATAATATAATATCGGACATATAATATACATTAAAGCTACACACACATTCACACATTCTTCTCACAGTACTCCAAACACTCTGACAAAATCACTTTCCATTCATCCGCAAACACATCACAATCAGGTTTTGCGTCTAGGAGAGCATTGAGGGCAGTGAGGGTTATCTAGTACAATTCCCTGAAAGGTTGTCTCCTCTGTTTCCGATATTATATCCCCATCATAGTTTATATTTAATTTATTACGTTTACTACCGTATGTCCCAAATTGAACTATCTTAGTTTTAGTAATATTTACATTTAAATTGTTAAGGCTTAGCCAATTTATTGTATCTTTAATTGTAGTATTAAAGTCATTCATATATTTATTTATGTCAGAATTTATTGATGAAGTCATAATTATCGGAATGTCGTCAGCATAAAGAGTACATGGATTGTGTGTCACCTCAGGAGGATCGTTGATGTATAATAAAAATGCCAAAAAACAGTGGCCCTAAAATACTTCCTCCGGACTTTATTAAATTTAAAATGAGATTTAAAACTCGTAAGCCCACTTTTTTATTTTTATTTCAGCACATTGCTGTCTATTACCTAAATAAGTTTCTAACCATTTGAACGTCTGACCACGAATACCGTACCGCTCTAATTTGGCTAGTAATAACTTATGTGAAACGAAGTCGAAGGCTTTCGACATGTCAATGAAAACGACTGATACTCGTTTCTCTGCATCGATTTCATCAACGATAGTTTTCACAAGATTAAAACACGAGATTAGTAGATTTTTGTTTTTGAAATCTGTATTGTTCTTTTTGAAGGAAGTCTTTCAACAAATGTCATTAGTCGCTTCTGCTTGGCTTTTTCAAAACTTTTGAAATGACTGGTATAAGGAAGAAAGAAAAGAAAGAAAATAAATTTATTTGACACAGACAATGTGATACACATAAATTGAAAAAGAAAAAAAAATACAATAAAAACACAAGGAGAACATTGTTGTGTGCCCCACAGCTGCGCCAAACAGGCCCAGTTCAGCAAACATGCCAGACCACTAGTGCCTGGCGCTGGTTTTCAACTGGACCTTAAGTAGTGACGTGTTACGGATGTAAATCAGTTTGTAGAACATGGATAAATAAAAATACCTACGTGTAGCAAATAACAATAGTGAAAGTAGTATGTAGGTAAGAAGTAATAAATAAAATTAATTTTTGTGTTGTTACGTACAGAAGAACTAAATATACTATAAATACAACCATCATAAACTAAAGCTATAATAAATTAATAAAAATACGGGTCGTCAACTGTTTCGAGCGTTGGCTGTGCATTGATCCGTGCACAAAATTCACAATACGCTGCAGGCGGTCGAGCGCGTCGGACAGTAAAGCGGCAATTCATAATTTAAATTTTAACGTGAGCGAAGAGATATAGTTAAGTACGAGCTTGATATAAGAAAGTAAGTGCGTATTAAATATCTCGTTATAGCATTTGGTTATCCATATTTAGTTTATATACAACCTATTTCTATTTTTACCCTCAGGTTAGTTTGCGTCATATTGAGACTGCCAAAATACAAAACGAGATGCATACCTGCTGGAAAGAGGGAGAATAGTGCAATCCCAACACCATACGTCCTAGTCGCAAGTAGACCAGGCACATTGGGTACGTTGCGATCATAATACCTAGACATTCAGCAATGCACGACGAGATGGTACAAAAAGTTAGCTAATTTGTTGTTTCGTTTCCTACAGGTCTCACATAAGCGATAGCATGTTGTTGGAAGGGACAGCGGCACTCTCCCGAGTACCTGGAACATTAGTTTTTATACATTCATGCAATGATAACAGATACAGACACAGACACAGACTGAATATATTCAAGTAAGGCATATTTGTTGAAAATTGTAGTTAGTAGTGTCTGTTACTATATTATTGAAACGTTTATTTTGACCATATCCTGTTTCCGCTGAGCATCAATCAGATACTGCCGTAAGCGTCTTCTAAACGTCTCGATCGTGTTGATTCTTCTAATAGGTGGGGGTATGTTATTCCACACTTTCGATGCCGCATACCGGAAGCTACCTCTAAAAGCTGCTGTACTGTGAAACTTAGATGACAGCTGTTGTGAACATTGCCTTCTCTCGCATTCTCGTCTACTAGTTACCCAACTTAGCTTGTTGTATAGGTAGTCAGGTTTTTGATATTTGACAACACCGAACAGAAGACATGCCAGGTGTAATTTGCGTCTTGACTTCATTTTAAGCGTATAATGTTTGTTAAGGAGTGGTGTTACATGGCTTCTGGGAGGTATTTTGTAACAAAAACGAGCACAAGCGTTTTGAACCCTTTGAATGAGCCGATCTGTACGAGCTAATATTCGTGGCCCGTACACTGTGTCTGCGTAGTTTAACCTAGATAAAACAAGGGATTCAACAAGCTGCTCCCGTAGTGTTTCGGATAGGAAAGGCCTCATCCTGTACATAACCTTTAGGCGATAAAAACAGTTTCGCACCGAGTCGGCCACATGTTTTTCATATCGAAGCTCGTTATCCATAATAATTCCAAGGTTTCGAGCTTCATACACTCTGTCAATGGGTTCGCCCATAATTTGCAAGTTAAATGTTACCGGTAGTCTTACTAGCTGCTGCCTAGTACCAAACACCATATATTTCGTCTTTATTGGGTTCAGTGCCAAGCAGTTATCCCTGGACCAGGCGACGATCCTATCAAGATCATCGTTGAGATCCTTAATGGCTCTTTCGTGTTCATCTGGTGCAAAGGATGTATAAATTTGGACATCGTCAGCGTATATATGGTACTTGCATTTGCGGAGGCATGTAATTATGTCCGCACAATACAAAATAAAAAGAATTGGACCCAATATGGAGCCCTGCGGTATTCCTCTCTTTATAGAAGTAAGAGCCGATGTAAGGACAGTACCGTCATCCATACGTAATTCGACAAGTTGTTTCCTATCACTAAGGTAGCTCTGGAACCACTGCATAGAACCGGGGTCAAAACCGTAATAATTCAGCTTTGCGATTAGTAGCGGGATATTTATTGCGTCAAATGCCCGGGAAAAATCAAGCAAAACCAGTACTGAGCACATTCCCTTATCTTGGGCTGATAATAAATTATCTGTAACATCTAGTAAAGCCGTGGAGGTGCTGCGCCGTTTTCTGAAACCAGATTGTAGGTCGGGTAACACATTGTTTTGTTCCAAAAACTTTGTAAGTTGGTAGCTCACGACTTTTTCTAATACCTTGGATAGACATGGCAAGATGCTTATAGGCCGCAGATCTGTAATTTCAGTAGGATTTGAATGTTTTGGTAAAGGCCTAACAGAAGCAATTTTCCATTGGTCGGGGAACGTTGACGATGTTATAGAACAGTTTATTATATCTGTTATGGTATTTAATGTGTACGGCAGAGTCATAGTAAGCATATCCAAGGTAATATTGTCGTAGCCTTCAGCGTTAGTTTTAAGATTGGATATAATGCGTAAAATTTCATTCTGTTCCACGGGACTTATAGTGAAAATTGCATCACCATAACTGTGACTCTCAAAATAAGTCGTAAATGAAATGCTTGCTGAAGTGTTACCAGGAACATTCAAAAAGGTGTTATTAATTAGGTCTGGGTTGTTAAAGTGCGACGGAAGGTCTTGTCTAGGTTTAGTGGACGATAAGGTGTTTTTAAGGTTCTTCCACAATAATTTTGGGTTTTTAATTTTGTTGTTTATATTGTGCTTGAAGTAAGCAACTTTTTCATTATATAGTGATCTTATCACCAAAGATTTTAACTCCTTGTAATATTTTTTTTTTGATTCCGAGTTTGTTTTTCTATATTTACTTAGTGCATCGTCCCGTAGACGCATCATAAGCTTAATCGTATCTGTAATCCAAGGATACGACCTTTCCTTCATAGTACATGTTTTGACTGGTGCGTGTACATTAAACAGGGCAATTATGTAGGAGCTAAAAAAATGCACCATATTAGATACATTGTTAAGTGCAGAAATATATTCAAGGTTTAGAAGTAATAAGTCCCTATTAAAGCTATCCATATATACATTTTTAAGTGGCCTAAATTTTACTATATATGGTTTAACTTTGTCACGTTTTATGTGAAACTCACTAACTATAATAGAATGCCCGTTAACTGAGCCAAAGGGTTCTACCCTTGTATATCTCGCTCTTAGGTCAGTACACAGGATGTCGATGAGGGTTTCACTTGATACCGTATAGTGGGTAGGAGCTGTGACTAACTGTGTAAGACCGATGCAATTCAAAAACTCGTAAATTCTTTTAGTTTTGATCCCGTTTGTGTCCAACAAATCGACGTTAAAATCGCCAAGTAATATGCAGTGGTCACAGTTTCCTAATGTGCTAATTGTATCCGTTACAGCATCTAGGAAAAGAACAAGGTCAAGCCATGGTGGCCGGTACGCTGTTCCTATTGCAATTTTTTTGCCGTTCAAAGAAAGCGTTAGCCACATTTGTTCGACTGATTCGAACCTGGGATCAACAGAGCTAATCCAAGTACGCGCGCTCAGTCCCTGACGTAGATAAAATCCAACGCCCCCACCACGACCTAAGCGCACACACGCTGGCCGCGGCGTGTGGCGGAGACGATAGCCAGGTATAACCGGAGCGCGCCCCTCCTCGCCTGGTCGTAACCATGTTTCGTTAATGGCCATAACGTCGAAACAATGCCTGTCGAGTGCACCAATCAAGTTATCATGACCCGTACCCAATGAGCCTGCATTCAGGAAACCAACCTTCATATAATTTTCACGTTTGAGCATCATGATAATCGTTTAAAATTATTCCGACAGTAAATATCGATTTTATCAGTATACATTTAATAATTATTGATATCAGTATTAGTACAGTTGTGAATATGTAAATAGTGTATGGATTAAAATATAAATTGATAATGTAGTAAGACGACGTGTAAATCGCATTTGTATTTAGGTAAGTAAACAATAGTCTTGTTATAAGTGGACGTAAATAAATATATGCCATGCAACAAAAAAACTGGTTTACGTGCTGTTCAGTGTGGTGCGCCGCGAGACACACGTAAACAAACAATAAAACATTGAGCAGGTAATAGAGGTAACACAAACATATTAGGACGTTTGCAATACTTTCTATAACCACCAGTATTGCCTTAACCGAGAACAGATTCATAAAAGTAATATAAAACAAAAAAGTCAATCTAAAGGGAGCTATCGCCTGCGTTACCCAGTGCCGGACCAAAGATGCTTTGAATGTCTGCCTCACAGCGCACTTGGCAAGCGGAGTCCCCGGGTTTGTTCCGGGCAAGAATACGGCCTCGTTTTGACCATATAAATTGCCAACCGAGGCGACCACCCGCCTCACGAGCCCTCCGAAATAACTCTCGGTTTACCTTTGTAAGGCGCTCGTTCACATAGAACCGCGTTGCCGGGCCCGGCATATCGAGGTCAGCAGTAGTCATACCACGGCGTACTCGTGCGCCCTCCAACAGCTCGTCGCGTAAGTCGCGACGCGCGAGGCGCACGATGAGGAAGCGCGGGCGGGTCTCCACCGGCGCTGTCGGCTGGGTTGCGTTAATGCGCCTGCCACCAACACGCTCGGCGCTGACAATATCACGCGCTTTAAGTTTAATACCAATCTTTGCCGCCACCAACATAACAGTGTGGATTGGGTTTTCACCACCAGTCTCGGGCAGGTTTGAGAACTGTAGATCGTTGGCGAGCAACTCCTGATCCCGGTCATTTATGTCGCTACGTAATTTGGCAATTTCCTTGTCAAACTCTGATGACATTTGTGGAAGAACCCGTTTCTCTTTCTCTATGCCAGCCACTCTCTCCTCTAAGTTACTCATCCTTTCATTAGTCGTATTAAGAGCGGATCTTAGTTCGGACAGATCATCCCGCAACAACTGGAACTCATGTCGCACCGTGTTCAAAAAATCCACTTTAAACAACCTCAATTCCGCCCTGATGTCTAGGTTGAACTCCTGAGTGGTGTCTAGAGATGTGTTATTTATAGGACTAGTGTCCGTCAGGTTTGCTAGACTCTCCTCCCGTGCAGCCGGTGCATGCCCCCCTACTGGTGTTTCAGCCCGGTTATCCCTCACCAAGTGCTTTTTGCACTCAGGGCAGTGCCAGGGGGACGTTATTTCGACCTCATCTTGTATGCCTACGCATTGTCGATGGTACCAAGATCTGCATTTATTACACTTGGCAGCCTCTATTGGTGAAAGGAATTTTCCACAGCCGCCACACTTAGCCATAGTGAATATTCGCTCGTTGAGGTTTTCGTGCAATATCACAAAAAATCCTAAAAATATATGACCGGTTAGGTCAATAGATGGCGCTGTTCTAAAAAAGACGTTTATGGCAGTTTTCAAGGTGTCACTGTATGATTAGACACCATAGACTTATGCACGGCAATGGTGTTATGGTTCGCACGCACTGAAAGTTTGGTGACTACTTACTATCAGCCTAGTAATGAAAGTCAATTCTTTTTTTTTTGTTATCGGGTATTATACACTTGCCGGGATACAATATACAAACTTTGTTTGTTTTTATGTTTTACACTGCACAGAAACACAGGATAATAATGTTATTTGTTAATTGTATATGTACGTGTATTTTAACAATAGACTTATGAGAAACAAACACTTGTATTTTTATTTATAACGGATAAGTACACAGAGAGCTTATGGCTGATTGACATCCGTGACGTCACCCGCCTAAGGCTGATTGTTCTATAATTATCTATTTTAGAACTATCCCCTTTTTTATGGAGCGGCTTAGGTTTCAGTACCATAGACCACATCCATACGCTGCGGCAGGTTATACAGAAGACCGAGGAGTATAATCTGCCACTATGCTTGGCGTTTGTGGACTATGAGAAAGCCTTCGATTCGATTGAAACCTGGGCAGTGCTGCAATCTCTGCAGCGGTGCCAGATTGACTATCGGTACATTGAAGTGTTGAAGTGCTTATACAGAAACGCCACCATGTCGGTCCGAGTACGTGAACAGAGCACGGGGGCAATTCCATTGCAGAGAGGTGTGAAACAGGGGGACGTCATTTCCCCGAAACTGTTCACCGCTGCAATGGAGGATGCCTTCAAGCTACTGGAGTGGAAAGGATTCGGCATTAACATCAATGGCGAGTATATCACTCACCTTCGATTTGCCGATGACATCGTAGTCATGGCAGAATCGCTGCAAGA
The DNA here is from genome assembly GCA_947459985.1 of Diloba caeruleocephala. NCBI lineage: Eukaryota > Metazoa > Arthropoda > Insecta > Lepidoptera > Noctuidae > Diloba > Diloba caeruleocephala. Next base: position 3,166,542 of record OX381633.1, on the reverse strand, counting down.
GCTCAGCACAATGCTCGATGATCTCAACAGAGTTTCCCAACAGGTGGGCCTTAAAATGAACATGGGCAAGACAAAAGTCATGTCAAATGCCTATGTCGTGCCCATCCCAATATCCGTTGGGAGCTCTGTTCTCGAAGTTGTTGACGAATATGTCTACCTAGGACAAACTGTCCAGTTAGGTAAGTCAAACTTCGAGAAAGAGGTCAATCGTCGAATCCGACTCGGCTGGGCAGCGTTCGGGAAACTTCACAAGGTCTTTTCGTCAACAATACCGCAATGCCTCAAGACGCAAGTCTTTAACCAGTGTGTGTTACCAGTGATGACATATGGAACAGAGACGTGGTCACTCACAATGGGCCTCATAAGAAAGCTCAAGGTCACTCAGCGAGCTATGGAGAGAGCTATGCTTGGTATTTCTCTACGAGATCGAATCAGAAATGAGGAGATCCGTAGAAGAACTAAAGTGGTCGACATAGCTGAAAGGATTAGTAAACTGAAGTGGCAATGGGCAGGGCACATTGCTCGTAGAACTGATGGCCGTTGGGGCACAAAGGTTCTCGAATGGAGACCGCGCACCGGAAAACGCAGCGTGGGACGACCTCCAACGAGGTGGACAGACGACCTGGTGAAGGTCGCTGGGAGTCGTTGGATGAGAGCGGCATGTGACCGCTCGTTGTGGAAATCTAAGGGGGAGGCCTTTGTTCAGCAGTGGACGTGCTGTGGCTGATATGATAGTTACCCAGTTTAGTTTTCTAGTACTATTTGAAATTTTTAATTTTACTTTGGGGAAACACAAATTGTAAAAAAATAGAAGTAATTCGTGAAACATATAAAAAGGTTACATTCATATCGGTCTGATTATAGACCTCGGAGAAGGAAAGATTTGACAAACAATCTTTAATTTTTTTAATATACTCTAAGCTATAATCTCTCCTAAATATAATTAATGGAATGACTAAAACTTGTCTGACGTATCATATTAAAATGGTTTCACACCACTGTGTGAACGGATATGCTATTTATGTGTGTGTACAAACATGAGTTTTCAAACGTAGTATTCGATTAAAACTTCTATGACATGTATCACATTTATATGGTTTCTCACCAGTATGTGTACGCATATGACTTTTCAAACCACATGATTGATTAAATCTTCTCTGACATACATCACATTGATATGGTTTTTCACCAGTGTGTGTACGAATATGAGTGCTCAATTGACCTGAGTTATTAAAACTTCTCTGACATATATGACATTCATATGGTTTCTCACCAGTATGTGTACGCATATGAATTTTCAAACCCCTTGATTCATTAAAAAATTTCTGACATACATCACATTGATATGGTTTTACACCAGTGTGCGTACGAATATGAATTTTCAATCGACATGGGTTATTAAAACTTCTCTGACATGTATCACATTTATATGGTTTCACACCAGTATGTGTACGCATATGAATTTTCAAACCAACTGATTCATTAAACCTTCTCTGACATACATCACATTGATATGGTTTTACACCAGTGTGTGTACTAATATGAGTTTTCAATTGAACTGGGTTATTAAAACTTCTATGACATGTATAACATTTATATGGTTTCTCACCAGTATGTGTACGCATATGAATTTTCAAACCACTTGATACATTAAATCTTCTCTGACATACATCACATTGATATGGTTTTACACCAGTGTGTGTACGAATATGAGTTTTTAATTGACCTTTGTTATTAAAACTTCTCTGACATGTATCACATTTATATGGTTTCTCCCCAGTATGTGTACGCATATGAATTTTCAAACTACTTGATTGAATAAACCTTTTCTGACATACATCACACTGATATGGTTTTTCACCAGTGTGTGTCCGAATGTGATTTTTTAAATGACTAGGGTTATTAAATCTTCTTTGACATATATCACATTTATATGGTTTTTCACCGGTATGTGTACGAACATGTCTTTTTAAACAAGGTTTACTAATAAAACTGATCTGACATATATGACATTTATATGGTTTTTCACCAGTGTGTGTACGAATATGATATATCAAATTACATTTTTGAATAAAATTTCTATTACATATATCACATTGATAAGGTTTTTCACCAGTGTGTGTCCGAGTATGAATTTTCAAATGACCTGGGTTATTAAACTTTTTCTGACATATATCACATTTATGTCGTTTTTCTCCAGTATGTGTACGAATATGTCTTTTTAAATAAGGTTTTCTAATAAAACTGATCTGACATATATTACATTTATATGCCTTTTCACCAGAGTGTGTACGAATATGATATATCAAACTGCCTTTTGTACTAAAACTACTCTGACATTTATCACATTTATATGGTTTTTCTATCTTACATGTACTACTATGACCCAAGCTAGTCTTTTTTAAATCATGATTGCTAATACTTCTATAATTACATATTTTACTTGTTAAATTATTATCATTGTCAATATTATCGACGAGATATGTATTTAGTGAAGTATTTTTACTATTAATTGTATGATTATTACTATTGATTTTTGGTTTTGAAATAAGATCACTTAAATTAGGTTCTTTGTTTTTGTTGTTAGCTTCATACGTACAACTTTTAGTTTTATCGATAACCTTCTCGTCTGCGTGTCCATTTTCCTTTTGCTCAGTATAAACTGTATCTTCATTTATTTCTTTTCTTTTAGCTATTTTTGGACCAGGAGCACCTATAATTACAAATATGCATAAATCAGCACTGTTGGTTGTGTTTTCACAGGATAGTGCCTGGACAGCATAAGTGATACCTTAGTATCATATCAGCTTGTGAACGCACACTACTATTGTAAACGGGCTTTCCAACTGCTGTCATGACGGTTTTGTATCAGTGCCTAGCCAGTAGTATATTACAACTCTAAACGGACAGACCCGACCGGGGAACTCTAATGCTCTAAAAAATGCCAGTCCTCCCCATTTGTCTACTTTCCGTCTCTTCCTCCTTCCACTAATATGTCGGCAGCTTAAAATACGCGGGCGGTGATCGCTTACCGTCTGGAGCCATATATGCTCGTTTTACCTTAAATAAAATAAATCTAGGTATCTATGCGGTAGTTTTTGTTACGTGAGTAGCCAAGACTTTATCAATGTACTTGTCTGAGCGCGATATGTTCATCGGCTCTAATATCAAAAACACTCATTGAGCGAAAACGTCTACTACAACGCACCGCACTACTTTGTAGCCTGCAAGAAACATTCATTTTTTTAACAGTTGGGCCAAAACCTGTCAACGTTAGTTAAAATGCGGCTGGAGTGGCCCTTGGAACATTCCAATACCGCCAGCAAAGATATTTTAGAGTATATCTACGGCAGTTGATGCTGATATGTGACACGAACCTCGTAAAGTGTGTGATGGTCCTCTGAGTCCACAACTTGTTGCGGTAGATTTGTTCGCTCAATGAGCTGCCTGCTTCGGTTATAGTGCTCATACAATAAAAATTAAAGATCCTGCTCAGTGCATGCAGAGGGTATCCTCATATACATATTTAAGGGAACGCAAAAAAGAGGCAAATTAGTATAGAAACTGTTTTCCTCGCAGTTTTTTTATTGCTTTTAGGAAGAATTACAGACTAATAACATTTTTGCTTAAATAATATGCATTACAGATTGCCAATAACAAGCCTCCACAGATAAATAACAGTCAATTTGCGATCGCAAAACATGTAGTAAAGTATTATTAAGTAAGTACAAGTAATTCAGTCATCATGTCAAATGCCCATGTCGTGCCCATCCCAATATCCGTCGGGAGCTCTGTTCTCGAAGTTGTTGACGAGTATGTCTACCTGGGACAAACTGTCCAGTTAGGTAGGTCCAACTTCGAGAAAGAGATCAATCGTCGAATCCGACTCGGCTGGGCAGCGTTTGGGAAACTTCGCAACATCTTTTCGTCAACAATACCGCAATGCCTCAAGACGCAAGTCTTTAACCAGTGTGTGTTAACAGTGATGTCATATGGAACAGAGACGCGGTCACTCACAATAGGCCTCATAAGAAAGCTCAAGGTCTCTCAGCGAGCTATGGAGAGAGCTATGCTTGGTATTTCTCTACGAGATCGAACCAGAAATGAGGAGATCCGTATAGAAGAACTAAAGTTGTCGACATAACTGAAAGGATTAGCAAACTGAAGTGGCAATGGGCGGGGCACATTGCTCGTAGAACTAATAGCCGTTGGGGCACGAAAGTTCTCGAATAGAGACTGCGCACCGGAAAACACAGCGTGGGACGACCTCCATCGAGGTGGACAGAAGATCTGGTGAAGGTCGCTGGGAGTCGTTGGATGAGAGCGGCATGTGACCGCTCGTTGTGGAAATCTAAGGGCCTTTGCTCAGCAGTGGACGTCCTGTGGCTGATATGATGATGATGATGAGTTATCATACCGACATCTACAGCTTGAGTGCAATTTGCTAGTGCTTCTTGTAGAAAAAAATGGTTCAGCTAAAAGCCGCCTTGCTGTGCTTCCATTAGTGCAGAACAAATCAATATCTACTTCACGGGAAATGTTATTATAACCACGCGCAGCCCTTACGATTAGTGGTTGTAAACGGTATATTTACAAGTTGTCGCTGTCGGAATCCAGCTAGAAGAGTGCGCACCGATAGTTTCGAGACAAGTTCGGGAGAATCGATTGTACCATTCGCGATGTTAAGTAAATAACTCATATCATTAATATGACGTCTAAGAAAGAAAAAAGCAAGAATGAAATAATTTTATTCTGATCGCACACAACAAGGAAATAATTGTAAATAAGAACACATAATATTGCAAAATATCAAATTAAAATAATAAGCATGCAAACAGATTTTTGTGTGAGACGTTAGAATATGCTCCTATCTCAGCATAAGGTCTAATGGTAGAAAATGGTACATAGGCTGCACTAAAAGTATCGGGAATGGAATATTTCCACTGTTCCTGTCATATTAAAATCTTTTAATTGAAAACTCCTTGGTTTGACAAATCGAATACCATTTCTTTATTTAAAAAAAGATTCACGGTCTTGTCACAAGGTTTTGTCAAACTTGTTTAGTCGTTAAGAAAATGGAATTGACTCGAGAAAATTCAAGAGCGATGATTTATTATGACTTTCGAAGTGGTTTAACACAAAAACAGTGTTTTGACCGGATGATTTCTGCATTTGGTGATGAAGCCCCATCCAAAACCACAATTTATCGCTGGTTTGCTGAATTTCAACGTGGACGTGTCAAGCTCAGTGATGATCCTCGTCAAGGTCGTCCAAAAACTGCAGTCACCCAAGAAAACGTTGATGCTGTGCGTAAGCTGATTGAGGAAGATCGACATGTGACATACCGCGAAATTCAGGCAACTTTAGACATTGGCATGAGTCAAATACAAATAATCTTGCATGAACAATTAGGTGTAAAAAAGTTGTTTACCCGATGGATACCGCATTTGCTATGTGAAGAGCAAATAGCGGCTCGCGTTACTTGGTGCGTCAGAACTCTCGAAAGATTCCACGCAGGATCCTCAAATGCTGTATACAACATCATATCAGGTGACGAATCCTGGATATATGCGTACGAACCCGAAACAAAAAACCAGTCACGAGTTTGGGTGTTCGAAAATGAGTTAAAGCCAACAAAAATTGTTCGTTCACGGAGTGTTGCAAAAAAAATGGTGGCCACGTTTGTCTCCAAAACCGGCCATGTTACGACTATTCCTCTTGAGGGACAAAGAACGGTTAATGCAGAATGGTATGCTAGCATTTGTTTGCCACAGGTCGTTTCTGAACTCCGTAGAGAGAACTGCAACCGCCGCATCATCCTCCATCACGACAATGCGAGTTCTCACACCGCGCACAGAACAATAGAGTTTTTAGAGCAACAAAACATAGAATTATTAGACCATCCGCCGTACAGCCCCGACCTAAGCCCTAATGATTTCTATACTTTCCCTAAAATAAAGAATAAATTGCGTGGACAGAGATTTTCATCACCTAAAGAAGCTGTGGACGCCTACAAAACGGCAATTTTGGAGACCCCAACTTCCGAATGGAATGGTTGCTTCAATGATTGGTTCCATCGTATGGAAAAATGTGTCAAATTTCGCGGAGAATACTTCGAAAAGCAATAAATACATTTTTAAATAGTAATGTTGTGTCACTTCCTTGATTCCCGAAATTTTCAGTGCCGCCCTCGTACCTTCTGCAACGATGGTAGTAATCGTCCGAAACCTTCCGCGCCTGGAAATCAAGATATCTGAGAAAGTAACTTATAAATCTCATATTGAGGGTTCAAAACTTGTGAAGCACACTCCAAATGGCTGCGTACGTACGAAAAATACAAAACCTTGCCTGGTTTAAGGGTACGGAAACAAGTCGTTATAAAACCGAGCGCTTTTGATACCTTAATAGCTATGTTCTCAATATGTTGATCAAGTAAGTGCTTAGTCTTGTATAACACCTAGGTCTCTAATACTCGATCAGACACGCTCCCTCCGCCAGAGCGGCGAAGGCGCGCCTTCAGGGGCGTTGGACAGGCTGCGGCGGCTAGCTCGGCGGCGCGCACTTGGAAAGTGGCGTCATCGCCTGCGGACGCAGTTTGCAACCAAGCGCGTCGTCGAGGCCGTCCTGCCGCTCTTTGGAGCCTGGCTCGGAAGGAGCGAGCGCGTCTGACGCAGGTGCTCACCGGGCACGGTTGTTTCGGCGCGTACCTGCACAGGATACGACGCGGGGCCACGGCACAATGCCGCATCGCATTGTGATAGCGACCAGGACACCGCACAGCACACGCTCGAGGCGTGCCCTGCATGGGCCGCCGAGCGGCGGATCCTGGTCGATCGGATCGGGCAAGATCTCTCTCTGACAGCAGTAGTGTCGGCTATGTTGGCAGAGCACGAAAACTGGAATGCAGTGGTCTCCTTCTGTGAGAGTGTCATGCTCCAGAAGGAGACCGCAGAGCAGGATCGGGAGAGGGTCGATCCCGCTCTAAGAAGGAGGAGACGGCGCCGGGATAATAACCGCCCTGGCGCCTGATTCCCATACGCCTGAAACCCCCTGCTGTTGCTATAAGGCGGGGGACCTCTGGGTTCGCGGGTGCCTAGATTGGGGAACCTGCGTGCTCACCATGCGACCCAAGAGAAGACGGTAGCACGCATGTGGTCACGCGCTGCCGTGGGACGCTTTGGGGGATCCTTTACAATCCCCCGGGGGGTGACCGCTTTACAGTCACCCTCTCCGAGATGTGCCTATAGGTGTGGCACCAGTGGGCGGCTCTAGTGTGATCATACGACGACCTGGAGCCTCCCTTAGGTGCCGAAGATGGTTTTAGCCGGTAGGAGTCCGGCATACCCCTTCGCTCTTCCCCGGGGCGAAGGAAGTTCATGAAGAATTTCCACAGGACACCAATAAAAAAAAGAAAATAAAGAAAAGGTCTCTAATACTGGTAACTTTTCCTATGTGTGGCTGTTTAGTCTTTAACCTGGACCAACTGTAGACCTCTGACGTGTGAAGGACATATGGAAACACTAAGAAATATTCAACTGAAGCTTGTTACGTGTGCAGTATGCTTTAAACCTATTCAGATCTGCTTGTAACTGGTGTGTATCGGAAATGCTACGTACAGTTTTGTCTTACCTTCATGTCGTCAGCATAAAGTAAAATGTAGGAATGCTCAAAACAGTGTTTAATATCAATTATGAACAATGTAAATAACAGAGGTCCTGAAATTGAGCCTTGAGGTACTCCCGAAATAACAGAGCTCCATCCACAAGTGTATCCTTGAAGAACGCGAATATGATCGGGACGGTCAGCCCGTGGCTGGATTGGTTTATCCTGGAGTTCGCGAGAGAGGCGTAAGAGGCGCGCCGCGGCAAAATCAAATTTGAAATCAAGCGAACAATTATTATTATTTACAATGAACAATTACGGTTGCAACATAATATTATTAACAGCCACAGAGTCCTATTCGTGAATCGTGCGTCTCGTCGTACGCGTGTTTGTGTGAGGCCTGACCAGTACTACAAAGTACTTTTTAAATTACAACCAATGAGACTAGAAATATTCCCCTCCCCATTCCGCCCTTATCTCCTCATTTCAGATTAGATCTCGTAGTATTTCTCTAGCATAGCTCACTCCATAGCTCGCTAAGTAACCTCGAGCTTTTTTATGAGGCCCATTGTGAGTGATCAGTTGATCACGTCTCTGTTCCATATGTCATCACTGGTAACACACACTGGATAAAACCTTTCGTCTTGAAGCATTGCGGTATTGTTTATTTTATTATTAGGCACGTCTACAATATAAACACAAACATTGACAAAAGTAATGACTGTGGCTAAATACTAGTGTTTACATCAATTACAGACATGCACAATATTTGTATCATATATATCATTGTGTTCACAATTTTATATTAGACAAGTATGAGACACAGGAATGAGACAAATATAAGAACAATATCTAATAAGATATAACAATATATGAGTAGGTAATGGTATACATTTTTTCTTTCCAATAATTTTTCTTCTAAATTCATACAATGGTCGTGGAAGATGTCTAAGTCCACCAGCTATTGTATGTAGAGGTAATTCTTGTTAATGGGGAGTTCATGCCTAAGTTAGTTCTGTAACGTGGAATGTTGTAAAAGGTGGTACATCTCCGACGAGCATTTAGTTTGTGAACGCATATTTTAATGCGCTCCAATAGTCCCTGACATAGTGAGGAGCCCTTTATAATAGTCTGCAAGAATAACAAATCCAACATACGTCTGCGTTGCTGTAACGTATATAGACCAAGGAAGGATAATCTTTCTTCGTATGAACATCTACTGCTGATACCTGAAGAAATATACGCGACTTGCCTGGTAAATGTTCTCTGAATATACTCAATACGGTCAGAATGGACTGCATATTGTGTATTCCAGATAACGCTGCCGAATTCAAGGACGCTACGTACTAAAGCATTATATAGTAAGATTATAGAAGTAGTGTGCTTAAAGTCTTTAGTGTTGCGTTTAATAAAACCTAACATTTTAGCAGCCCTATTTACCATGATATCGTAATGAGGGATAAAACTTAATCTGGCGTCGAGAATCATACCTAAGTCACGAACTTGCGATACAACAGCGATTTTCTCATTGCCCATGTGAAGGTTTGTCTCTAGTATCTTTATTTTTCTAGTAAAGCGTATATGTTGACATTTTGACGCATTTAACATCATTTTATTATGACAGCACCATTCGTGTATTCGGTCCAGATCAGTTTGCATTAGTTTGGAATCGTCGAGCTAGTCGATCTGTCGCGAGATTTTAATGTTGTCAGCAAACAAGGAACACTGACAGTAATGAACCCGAGAAATATATCATTGATGAACAGTAGGAACAAGATGGGGCCCAAATGAGAACCTTGTGGTACACCAGATGAAGCTATGTATTTTTCTGATTCTTGGCCATTAAGGACAACAACTTGTTCACAATTAGTTAAATATGATGCAAACCAATCAAGCATTTTATCACATATACCATATTGATTTTGAAGCTTATCAACTGGTATTTTGTGATGAACACGGTCAAATGCACTCGCAAAATCAGTGTAGACCGAATCGATTTGTTGATTCCTGTCTATCCCTTCCATGATGGGCGTTACGTACGAGACAAGATTGGTTAAAACCGATTTCTTCTCCTGAAAACCATGCTGTTCTAATCTTATTTGGTACTTAGTGTGTCTTGTTATTAAAGGACAGATCATGCATTCGAAGATTTTGGAAAAGGATGAAAGAATTGATATCGGCCTATAGTTCTTTACATTGGCGTTATCGCCTTTTTTAGGATCGGAACTATCCATTCGCTGGGAAAGACACCGCTCACAAGAGATTTGTTAAATATTTCTTTCAATGGATACGAAAGAAGAGAGGCATATCTCTTGATAAAACTAGGTGGAATTCCATCAGGCCCTGCACCTTTATTGGGATTCACGCGCTTTATTGTTGGTATTGGTGTAAACGGATGCGGTGGAGAGTGTGATCGGAGAAGTGTTTTGGTCTACCTTGACGGTGGGTTTTATAGAACTTTGACCCAACGGTTTGTACTGTTTCTACAAACCTACCGTTTAAATCGTCCACAGATACGCAATATTCTAGGCACTCGAAGCGGTTGAGTTCGAGTTGAAAGCTCTCGGGGTTTTGGATATGAGCACTAGAAGGCCGGAGCGTATGCAGAGCGAGAACATATTTAAATACTATTTACAACATTTTTTACGTTCCTCTAAATTGGTTTATGCGTGTTTAGCTTAGTTTGCCTGCATACTGAACTTCTTTGCTCTGAGTTCTATTGCGGCGATTTATTATAACCCGTGATTCCAAGTATTAAAACTAGAATTTCACAAATAAAATAAACATCTCATTCCTAGCAATAGCAGCCTATTGCTAAGAATGAGATGTATTTTTTTTAGCCTAGCAATAGGCTTGACTGAAGCTAAAAGAAAAAGTAAACATCTTGACTTACCGAATTTCTGCTCATATCTCGGTGGCGAGTTGTACTCGCTAAGGTTTACGTGTAGCGCGTTCACGAACTCGCTGCCGTAGAACACCATCAGTTCCGTGAAGCGAGGAATATTTTTTATTGTTCTGAAATATCACGTTGGATATTACAAACAATAAGAACACATCACTCTTGTGGTAGAATCCTACTAAAACAAAATACTTCTTTCGTCAACTAAAATATAATGATGTTTAACAGTGCGAAAAGTAGTAATTGACGAATTAGAGAGATTTAAGAATAGAATTTCCCAATTCCTCCTGAAAGCATCGTAGTGCCTCTTGAAGACAGGATGGGTTAGATATTTACACATGAAACCTAGAACCTTTGATAGGTGGTAGAAGTATTTTTGGCAGTGCGTTCATAATTATTGGTATTCATATCACGGTGAGGGCTACAGGGATGTTGTCGATTACATGTCGAAAATCGGCTGGCTCAACTGGGGCGGACAAGTACAGTGTAATTATGGGCCAAGGCAGCCTGAAAAAAAAATGGATTTCTGATTGATTTGTTATGGCAACGTTAAGGTGACTAGTCCAAGATAGACCACGCTTTTACGCTTTAAGGCACATCTCGCAGAGGAAAAGCGATTACCCTTTCTAGCGGAGAGTAGGCGAATGGAAAACGCCATCCACTCAAGCACTTGGATTTGCGGGATTTTGCGGGCGGATTGTAAAAATTCCCCCGGAGCCTTGCTCAGCAGTGTGCTGCGCACACGGTGGCACGCGCGCGTCGTCGTTTTCCCGGATGTCACTCGGTATTATGAACATGCAGATTCCCTAATCAGTGCATCAGCGACCCCACGATCAGGTCATCTACTAAATGCAACACAAAAAGTACCGATCAAGTGTGTAATGACCAGGAATGCCAACAGGACATATAGATAGATTTGAAACAGCAAAACTAAGTTCTTAGCAATTAACAGCAAATTTCTCGAGTTGAGACATGTTTCTCCACTAACATTTAGCAGCACAAATTTCAAAAAGAAATCGCCTTATGCATTGTTCCGTCAGAAAATGTGCTGTAAATATTTTTGCCGCGTTGTACCGGCTTCGAATAGCACCAACCCACCTCCTCCCCTGGGTGTCGTAAAAGGCGACTATGGGATTAGCCCGGAGGACGGGCAACACCACCCATCGAGTACATTAACAACTCAAATGTGCTCGCCAACCGCCTCCCAAGCGTAGCGATTATGGCAAATATAATTAGGGGGTCCCAATGAGCACACAACACACCCAGACAGTTGCGGCGAACTTTGGAGGAGGCCTGTGTCCAGTAGTGGATTTGATTTACCCAAAATAATGAAATAGTTTTAGTACTTTCTTAGAAGTTCCCGCTGTAACGGACACGCTGAGAGGCAGCGAAGTCGCACCATAACGGTTCAGTTTATATTTTACCCTTTTGATACGCAATTTCAAAAAGAAAGGATTTTCAAGTGATATTAAAGGATATAGGCAACTCACCGATAGTAGACTTGTCCTCTGTACTGGTACGCGAGCAGGTTCTGTTCTCGCCAGTGTCGTGCGCAGTTGACGTAGCGCATCCAGTTAGAGCGGTCGCCGTCCGCAGCGTCAACCACGTGCGACCGCGCGTTGTTGCGATCGTATATCTTAGAAAACCAACATGTTATTGAAAGAGCTACTTCGACTCTGCCCCGCACCATCCCAATACCCTGGTGTTGAACACATCATGCCACAAAATTTTCGTCGTCCGAGGTGTGTCCTCATCGATGCGGACGATGAAATCACTCACCTCCGGGAAGCATACAGAGGCAAGCCATTAACTTAATGTCTTCAAATAATCATTCCTGAGCCCTAACTTGTCCTATCCAGCAACGCACTAAGTCAAGGTCCGAGTCCAAATAGGGGCGCCCTTAGCAGAGCTGCCCTTATAGCTTCGCCAATTTTGTCCGCTTAAGCAGCTACAGCTTGCGGGAAGCGCAATACGAAAAAGGAATTTGAGGGGATCTATAATCTGTTATAAGACAAATTAATAATATATTGTTTATTGACATAAATCTTTTAGACATAACTTTGACAAGCTGGTATTACCTATATAAAAAGGTTCATTTCATTATTAATAATCAAGTATGTGACATCCGATTTAATATGTTTACACATTGATGTATATATGTTACTATCGTGTTAAAACGTCTTAATTGGCAGAATACCCTGTGTGAGTGTGTGGGTTTTTTTATAGCTTGTTAAGTAGCTGTTACTTAACAAGCTATAAAAAAAACCATTTTAGGCTGATCTCTTATCGTAAGGAAAGCCTATATAATGCAAGATCAGCTTATACTGGCTAATATAGTTTAGCTAAGCTATCTTCTAGTAAATAGTGATAATGATTAATTGAGAATAGTTTATACTGTGGCCACCGTAGTCTCTACGTGAATATCCTTTGTGAGAACAGCGGACTGATTTCGATGTGTTTAAAACGTCACTTGCAGATGTGTGGAGTTTCAATAGAAAGACTTGGGAGACAGACTTTGGCTACGTCCAGGACATAGATTTTTTACATATAACCGAGTGGCGCAACTAGGGAAAGACCTTTCAATGGCTTTAAACCAAGACAACTGATGTTGAACTGGTGATGAGCCATCAAGACCAGATCTTTTGATCACAGAAGGCCGTGATAGTGGTATGGAAATTTAATTAAACGTGTTACCTGCCAACAATACATAGAAGTCACTTGTTGTGTGCGCTGTCCGCGGTACGGACCGAAGCGAACACCGCGTGGCAGTTGCAGCGTGCTGAACACACCCAGATCTGCGCCTGAGTGTGGTAAGTAGTGGGCTTATTTTCTACCCTTATATATCGTCTTCCCTGCTGATGGTTGATTAGAGCGATGCTGGCTCTAATGATCAGCGTCATACTCTCGAAAGGTAACCATCAGTCGGGACCGGTCAATTCTGGGTTGGCATGAATAATTTAGAACTTTATTCTTAGTTACATGAAAACAATATTGTTATAATAAGGGCTTGCTATCCGGATATGCACTGAATATAATATCCGGATATTATTAGTAGTACTATTCGGATAATACGGATGGTTACTTTGTTTTATTATTGTAAGTTTTTTTATTTTTTTATTAGACCACACTCTTTGATTTATAAAACTTTAGATATTTTAATAAAAAAGGCAAAATGTATTTGATATTCTGACATTGTGGCAACGATGGTTTATCATCATTTGCTTACGTAAACGTTTTTCACAATAAATCCCAACGTACCCAAATCATATACTGAAAATTTTCACAATGGCCACCAGAGGGCGTCTAGTAGAATATTTTGACGTATAGTAACGTAAACTTATCGCTAATGTGAGCGAATTTCGAATCGAAATATATCTCTATATATTGCACGAAATCCCAGTCCCAATAATACATGGATGAATAGATTTTTCATTATAGTATTAAGTTTAATGGATATGTAACATACCTGGTATAGGGGAGGGCGCGAGGTGAAGGAGCTCATGCGGTATAGTGAGTGCGGCACGCGGGACGTACGACGGGAAACTCGTTTCGGTTGGAACCTAAACAAAGATACACTGAGGCATACTTTCTAACAAAATGTAATTAAAGTACATTTCAGTTCACTGGCAAAGTTACAATATCACGAAGAGAACCCGCAGTCAGTGATAATCGCTACGAGCAGTCACAAATACAAATATCTACCATATGGTCTATAAGGTTTGGGGGTGAAGTTAGTTTAATGGTCCCATGGCCCAGGTGGTTTTAATCGGTAACAGTAGCACACCCCGCCCTTCTTCAGAGCACATGAAGTGCATCAGGTTTCGAACCCGCAATTTAGTCTTAAGCAGCAAGTCCATGAACCTCAGGGCCAACATTGTATGATTCTTCTGTATTAGATGTAAAGCCTGCTACCTACCTCATCATCCGGTACAACAAGTAAAGGCCCATGTATTGCGCAGCACTCGAACACGAAGTCTGCACATTGATCGCAAACTGTTAACAACATTATTTTAATATCAATACTATATAAGATACTATTGTGATAATAACAAAAACACTAACAGATGCAGCTGTATACCAATAAATATGAAATATGCGGTTAATGACCTGAAATTACTACAATGTTTACTTTGGAAATAAACTTATTCGCCATATAATAAAACACTTTTAAAGGGAGTCTATCGCGTATATTTTAGATTTTTGTTTTTCCTGACGTTTACGACGTGGTCGCATCGTCATCCTGTGTGTGTTTTATTATAATGTGTAATACTCGCGAAAACCTAAGACATTATTATTATTCGCCATATTTATAATCTTTTTTAACATAATACACCAAAAATCTCATTGAAATACTTAACCTGGTCACATTATAAACATCAGTCAATCAACTCGGCCTATCGCAATCCACTGCTGGACAAACTTCACTCCCAAGCTGTGCCAAAACTCCTGGCTCTCCACCTTCCGCATCGAATCTGTCCCTGCAGCCTTACAGGTCATCGATCCATCTAGCTGGGGGGCGTTACTACACTACGTTTATCGATTTTGGAGACTCACATCTGCTCCAACCGCCATTCGTCCTTCGACAACTTGTGACAAAGTCATCCTTCATCTTCATATCAATCAACCTCTTTCATGACTTCATACCTATTATCTCCATCACTGTCCACTTCATGATTCATCTTTATTCAAATCAAAATTCGAATTTAGTATTGTGATGTCGAATTGTTCATATTTTGAACATTATCATTACACATTCAATTCTGAAGGCTAGTGGTTGGACACACAGCTGTCGCTCTGACAAATAGCCTCCTGCAATATTACGATTACTTATTTTTAATTAGCTTAAATTGTGATAGTAAGCCATATAATCATCAGCATGATGTGTTGAAGTTGTGAATATCAATATACCACTATAACGGATATCGGAAGTATATGTTCACACAATCCCAATTTTGACTTAGGGTGTATTTGTTAACATTACCCCACATAATTACAAAAAAATTATAATATGATGAAATATGGGCTTATAGCCGGTTTTTTTTTTAATTATTTTCTCGATTATCTGTCAGACCTGTCACAAAGCCAGACATAATTAAAAATCTACTGTGTCTTGTGGCTGCTGGCTATTAGAGGATATTAGTAAATATTAGGTTTCCTCCTATGACGTGGGCATAGTTTACAGATATAAACTCCAGATGCACTAACACCCAGATCCAAAACAACTTGGGATACAAATATTTTTCCATGCAGGAATCAAACCAGTGACCTGCAGCGCAGAAAGCTAATCGAATTTACTGCAGGCCAGTTGATGATCATAATATGGCTACTGTTCCACAGAAGGGATGCCGCAGCTGCCGATCCCTCTGGTTATAGCCCCTTGGTCGCCTTTACGACATCCACGGGAGAAGATGGAGTGGTGCTATATTCTTAATCCGGACACCACGAAGTTATATTATGTATGTACTTACAAATGTATTCATCTGGACTAGGCTCTTCGGCTTTGTAGCAACTCATACTCTTCTGCGGCAGGTTGGGACGACTCACCTAAGGGTGTAAAATACGACTTATTTGTATGAAGGTGGTCATTGGGAGTCCTCATTTTAGAGGTAGACGTTTATAGGGAAGAAAACTACCCTAAATTTGCAACCAAATCAACACATACCATCTTATTCATAAAAATAAAACTCTTAGATTACGGCTTCTGTAGTGTATCTTCCACAAATTCGCCAATGTCAAGTATAAGGTAACGTCGAACGGTGTTTAGATGAATTAATCTTTACATATTCATAAAATATTTCTCAAAAATGAAAAAATATGTCGGCAACGTCGTATGGTTCAATTGTTTTTTTATTGTTATTGAGATTGACAAGCATTTTTTTTTTTTTTTTTTTTTTTTTTTTCTTGATGGCAATTGTAGCCACAGCCATTTTGCCAAGGACAAGTTTAAACAACGTAAAAGTTTGGGAAACAAGTATTATTATTGTAAATAGATCGAAATTTTGTAATCGTTACAGTTTATTTTACAGTAATGTATATACATACTTAATATTAAGATTTGAAATCAATACTAAACAAAAACAAATTATATCTTTATTTTGTTTGAAATAATAAATAGAGATAAACATTTATATACTAAAAGATTGTTACTTAATAATAATATTTGTACAGAAGTGGGAAGAGAAATATGAAGAGAAACTAGACTATTGAAAAGTATTGAATGGTCATATCGTGGACAAGCAAAAAATATATGATTCAGATCTCCAGCCTCGGCTCCACACTCACAAGCAGCATTGTCAATAATACCAAGCTTAGCCAGGTGAGCCGGAGTACAACTATGCCCAATTCTCATGCGGATTAAAATACTCGTTACTAACTTGTTAAAATTAGCTTTATAAAACCATGGTTTACAAGGTATAGAAGGTTGTACTTGGTAGTAGTTTCTACCTTTGACTCGAGCACTGGCTGTCCAAGCATCATCCCAGGATTCCTTAAGATAAATGCGTGGCAGAGCGGCCAAGTCATGGCAGTAATTTTTATATGGAAACAGATCACCACACTCAATCGCTTCCTTCGCAAGACGATCAGCTCTTTCATTTCCCCTGATACCTGCATGCCCCGGAATCCATGCGAAAGATACACTATATCCTTTTAAACTACACTCATATAATTTTTGCCTAGTTACTATAATTAATGGGGAATGCGACTGACTTTTAAAAGGAAATTTGGCCAGAGTTTGTAAAACACTCAAAGCATCTGAAAAAATTATGGTTCTCTTTAACTTCATTAAAAGAATGTACTCTATAGCCTTTAAAATTCCATAGCATTCTCCAGTAAAGACTGATGTCTCCACTGGAAACTTAATCTTTTGGACAACGTCATATTGGTGATGAAATACTCCAACTCCCACACAACTAACCGATGTAATTTTAGATGCATCAGTATAAATATGATGCCAATCGCGCCAGTTTTGTTCGATAATAAAATTAAAATGTACACGAGTGTTATTATCCGCCTTTTCAATATCTAAGTTTGAAATTATATTTGGCGTTATTAGCAATGATTCATAGCTTGAAGTAAATAAGGGGTGAACTATAGAACGGTGAGTAGGCGCTTGAAGAGACAGAAATTTACGGTAACTTATCACTAAACAGGGAGGATTTTTATAGGCCCAATAACTAGAACTATCAACAAGATCTGAGAGAGACTGCAGAGATGGAAATAAAGGGTGGTTTAAAAATTGAAGAATACGAAATATAAATTTGTCGGATAGGAACTGTCTTCGTAAGTGTAGTGGAGGTTCACCACATTCAACCTGTAAGGCATTTATTGGACTAGATTTCATCGCTCCTGTAATAATTCGCAAAGCTTTGGACTGTATACTATCTAGTTTTGAAAGAGCACTTCTGTTGCAGGGCTCCAGCACATATAATCCGTAATCCATAACGCTTCTAATTAATGCGTTATAGATTAGTTTGAGGGAAAACGGATGGGCGCCCCACCAAACTCCAGCGAGGCACCGGATAATATTTAGGAGACGTTCACATTTTCCAACTATATAATCACAATGTGGAATACCCGACAATTTGCCGTCTAAGATGACACCTAAGTATTTAACATTACTTTTAACAGGGATTGGGTTATTGTCATAATTAATAATAACAGGGGGAGGTAATCTTTTTCTAGTGAAAAGAACAATAGTACTTTTGGCAGAAGATAACTGTAAGCCATGTTGATCTAACCAATTTTTGAGAAGTACTAGCGAAGAAGATATCGATGCAGAAGATTTATCTATTGATCCACTTGAGTGATACAATAGCAAGTCATCGGCGTATTGTAGAACCTTTACTTTATTATTAAGAAAAGATTCCAAGTCATGAGCGTATATATTATACAACAGCGGGCTGAGAACCGAGCCTTGCGGCAATCCTCTCCATAAATGTCTGCTTTTATGATGAGTTTCGAGAGAGATATTAATAGTTCTATCATATAAGATGTTGTAAATAAAGTTAGTAAGAAGATGTGGCACATTGAAGTTGTTGATTTTTTTTATTAGGATATCTAAATCAACGTTATCATACGCTGAATTTATATCAAGAAACGCGGCAACTACTGACTCGTTTAAGGAAAAAGAAGTCCTAACATCTGTGATAAGGATGCTAATGCAATCGATGGTACCTCTACCTCTCCTAAAGCCATATTGACTCTGGGATAATAAACTATGATTTTCTATTAACCATTCAAGGCGAATTTTTATTAAGTGTTCTGCAATTTTACATAGAACAGACGAAAGAGCTATAGGACGATAAGATGATGCATCATTGGGTGATTTACCAGGTTTCAAAATAGGTATAATAGACTGGGACTTCCAAGATTTTGGAAAATTACCCGTTATCAAAATAGAATTTAAGATATTTAAATAGATACGTAGCGTATGGTCGGAAAGATGACTAAAAAAGGAATACGGAATACCATCGTCACCTGGAGCAGAATCTTTTAAATTTAATATTATACCTTTTAATTCAGAAAGAGAAAATAGAGAGTTTAGTATAGTATTAGAACATGAAAATGAAGAATACAGCGGGGAAATAAATAAAGGTTTTGAGGGAACAGTTGGGGGGGCAAGTTTGTCTAAAAATGTATCGGTTATAGGAAGAGAAATAGATGAAGGAGACTCATTATATGCAGATCTAAATCTTCTAATATTACGCCAAACTATAGATGGGCTTATTTTTGGTGAAATGGAAGAACAGAAGCTTTTCCATCCTTCTGATTTCTTTTTCTTTAGGAAGATATGTGTTTCTTTGATAACTCTTGTAAGTTGATCAAAATTTTCATTTGTGGTTTCTTTACAATAAGCTTTTTCAGCCACTTTTCGTTTTTGAATAGCTACAGTACAGTCACTGTCCCACCAAGGTGGAGATGGAAGCCAGTTTACAGCACTTTTTTTTATAGGAAAAACCTCATCAGCAGATTCGATCAAAATCTTCGAAAAAGCTTCGGCACATAGCGGTTCATTCCCATGGGACAGTATTGGTAACGATGGGATCTTACGGTCAACGCAACTTTTAAATTGGTCCCAATAGTCATCATTACTATCAGGCAATCTATACTTAAGACGCGGATTTCGCCTCACCTGCGATTTATTTTTAAATGGAAAAGTAATTACTATAGGGTAGTGATCACTGCCACAAGTAGAAGAGAAAGTTGTCCATGATAAAGTGCATGCTAAGTTGGGAGTACAGAAAGAAATGTCAATTGCACTAACTCCAGCCGTAGGGCTGTTGCGGCGTGTAGGTTCACCAGTATTTAAAATGCATAGGTTATTGTGATCTATAATCTCAAGCAATTCTTCACCTAAGTAGGTACTTGAGGAACAACCCCAAGACATATGATGACAATTAAAGTCCCCTAAGATTATGAACGGTTTAGGTAAAGAAGACAGAATTCTATTTATTTCTGAAAGAGTATCGGATGAAGGGTGAGGAATATATACAGAAACATAACAAATATTATTTACACAGGCAGCAATAATTGATAGATTACTGCTGTGAGAAGGAAGAGGAAGATAAGAGAACGAAAAAGATTTTTTGATGAGTATAGCTACTCCACCATACCCATCGGATCTATCCTCTCGAAGGCAGGCATAACCAGAAATCTTAAACAAAGATTCTGGCTTAAGCCAAGTCTCCGAAAGAGTTATAACAAATGGATCATACTTATTAATTAAAAACAAAAGATCACTTTTTTTACCACTAATGCTGCGGCAATTCCACTGGATCAATCTGGCTGGATTGCGATCCATTATTAAATATATTTGTAAATTGATTAAACAGAGGGGCAGCGTTGTTCGGTGAAATAACATTACATTGTGTTAAAAGATTGATTAAAGCAATTATAATTTCTGTAATTGTAGGTTTACTATTAATCTCTGATTGTGAATTCAGAGCACAACCGTTACTTGGAGGAGGAATATTGCATTCTTTGATTAATTGTTCATGGGCAGCGCGATCATATTCATTCGCGGGCTTAGGAGGGTTTCGAGGTTTTAAGAATACTGTTTTTTTATATGAGTAAGAAGATGGTTGAGGTGATATTTCCTTAGTTTTTAAATATGTATTGGATGATAATATATCCGCATAGGACTTTGTAACCGGTTTGTGTAATTTAGAAGCCTCAGAGTATGAAATACTACTTTTGGCCATAGTCATTTTAATTTCACTTTGCCTAATATATTCCGGGCATGACTTACTAGTAGCTAAATGTGAACCAGAGCATAGACAACAAGAGACATATTCTTCATCCACTGTGCAAGTGTCACCGCAATGACCCTGACCACATTTAAAGCATCGTGGATTCCCTCTACAGTATGCTTTTGTATGCCCAAATCGGCAGCATTTATAACACTGTACCGTAGGGAAAGTGTACAATTCAACAGGTAGGGAATTAAAGCACATGAAAACTCGTTTAGGCAATACTTGTCCATCGAAGGATAAAACTACAGATTGAGATGGTTTCCAGGTTGGACCATTATCGACCATCACCTTATAGTTAAGGCGGCGGGCTTTTAATATTTTACCACAGCCAATCGGAACAGTTACGTTATCGATCACCTCTTCAGGCGTTAACTCCGTAGGAACGCCCTTAATCAGACCCATTCTAGTAGTGCTGGATGATGGGATGAACGCCTTAAAATTATAATCAATAAGTACATTCGAGGAAACAAAAGAGTTCGCAGACTGGTATGATGAAAATGAGAGTGATAATCTGTTTCTTCCGATCTTCTTAAGACTCCCATTAACAATATTTAAAAAATTATACTTTTTCAGGAATCTACCAAATATAACTGGATTCAAGGTGGTGGAACCCTCTATCTGCTGCTTCTGCACATGTACCAAAAATGGGGCAGCATCCGATGAATCATATAATTTCCTACCCACAGGAGTATATGTTTTCTCGTTAGTAGTAACATTGCTTCCATTTTGTTCAGCAACCATATTCATATTTTGATTGTCTAGTGTAACATTATTCGTACTTAACAAAGCAGAAGCAGTGCTCTCAGGGATATTAATGCTAACTTGTTTTGAGTCCCGGGGCGTATCACTTTCGTCACACATGCAGTCGTTGGGAGTAA
Source organism: Diloba caeruleocephala (assembly GCA_947459985.1). NCBI lineage: Eukaryota > Metazoa > Arthropoda > Insecta > Lepidoptera > Noctuidae > Diloba > Diloba caeruleocephala. The sequence continues at coordinate 3,144,910 of OX381633.1, read as the reverse complement.
GTTTTCCTAAATCCGTACTAGTTCTCTTTTTTCGTTTTTTGTTGCAATGTTTACAAACTCGTACTGATTTAGTCCTCTTTCTCTTATTAGTGGACACGGATCCGTCTGTATCCATGCTAGATGCATCATTACTAATAGTAACAAACTGTGAAACCTGGAGGTTTGTACCACCAGGATCAACGATATCAGGGGGCTCGTTCATATTTACATATGTATAAAAAAACTTACCAAATCCGCGCTAACACTACAATATATACACAATAAAAACGATATAAATTTACATAAAACTACTCTACCGATAAATAAACTAATAAAAAATTAAAATTTAAGTTCAAGAAAATCAAAATGATAACCGCGCCAGTTTGAGTTTCCCGCCCTTTTTCGACAAGCATTTTCAAATCAAACATTGTTTATTTGTCAGTTGTCACTAAAGATGGGCTAAAGTGTTATAATTTTTCAATGAATTATACTGCTGTGTTATATTTTTTAAACTGTTGTTTTAAAGTGTTATAATATTTATTAACATGTTAGTTGAAATAATGTTATATCTTAGAGTGTTATAACTTATATGCGTCGTTGTATTATAATTAAAGTGTTGTTTATTATAATTATAATGAGTTGTATTTTATTTTTGGTTAAAGCGTTGTTTGTTATAATTATAATGAGTTGTATGTTATTTAGTGTTACATTGTATTGAAAGAGTTGTATTACATTATAAAAGTTAATATTACGGTTTGATTTTATTTAGTCTTTTGAGTTGTATTTGGTACAAAATAAGTTGTGTTCATATCTAGAACACTTAAATCATTTACACTTTACACTAGACCTATATTTACACCCGGAGGATGGGCTGCAGTGTCCTTCGAATACATTAGCAGCTCAACTGCGATCGCCAACCCGCCTGCCAAGCGTGGTGATTATGGCAAAACCCCCCAATGAGCCCCCTCAATGTTGTATAACATACCGATGTCGGTCGTTGTGGTGATCTTTGAGGGAGGCCTTTGTCCAGCAGTGGACTTTGTTCGGCCGAAATGATGATATTCACACCTTATAGCATACGTAATCGAACTACGATGATGATGATGATGAAAACGAAATTAAAATATTTACTAAACTAAACTACCTACTTGTTCCAAAATTTTGCAAAACCTAAACATTATGTAGTTTGTCGGTAGCAACTGCAAATAAATATTCGCAATTTAAAACCAACGAAATATGTTCGGTGCAATGAACTCTAAACTGTTAAAATGTAATTCTTGGAGTTCATTATAAATTAATCATTCTATCTCATTATTTTTGGTTGTAGCAAGTCAAAGTAGCTCTTATTTCTAAGTAGAGAGTGCTCATTTAACCTTGAATAAGTAAAACAACCGCCATCTATTATTAGTTAGATTGAATTACTTAGTTCTTCGATATCGTACGTACATGTACTGTGATCTAAACGAAGCTAGATGGCGCTGTAACCAAAATATCGAAATTAAAATTAAAACAATGGCTATAATATATATTATAACAGTCTTGTTAAATTTCTAATAATTTGTTATACTGCTATAAAAATATATTTGAATATTTAATGTGTTATGTGTTATAACGCCCAACTTTAGTTGTCACTGTCAGCCTAAATGTCAGGAAAGTGTAATGATCTTAACTCTATAGATTCTCGCGATCTGTTTTTATGATTAAATTAATGATATATATTGTTTTTACCATACAATTATACCTATTTGACATTGGCAGAATAATCTTCAAATGATCAAAACGATAAAATTGGAATTGGATATTTTAACTTCGCTTAAAACTGAACGACTGCAATGAATGTGCATTATAGGTAAATAATTAAATAATGTCGCTATTTTTACCAAAATAACTACAGTTACACTGATTTATTAAAATAAGCTGCTAAATAAATGATGTTATTACCTCCATCGCTCATTTGCTATATTATTTTTTTGAGAAAGACTAGAAATGGCTATTCCAAAATTGTTAACATGTTATAATGATAGAGGCTTTAATGATTAAGAGAAAACCATATACCTAATAGACACCGCAATGCTAAGACACAAAGAGAGTATGTCTACATACGTAATATTATTTAACATGAACAACAATAGGATGCGTGAGAAGGAGATTGACAATGAACAGGGTGCTTTGAGTGAGGCTTTTGAATAAATTCATAATTTCAATTAAAACATATTCTTCGTAAAAATGTCCGGTAGTAGTTTCAGGCTTTAATACACTACATGTAGTTGTTGGAGGGTCTCTACTCATGATGCGCCCCTGAACTTAAGGTGAAGGTGAACTTAAACTTTATCTTTTCTGTTGTATGATTTGTGGAAGAAAATAAACATTTAATACATAAAAATATATGTACTCCACAGGTTGTTTGTTTCTAGTAATTATTATCTAATGTACTGACACTCTTCAGTTACGGTTTTAAAATAATTCAGATAGGTAGATAAATATAAATAATTTTATTCCAATGAGAATCATCATCATCATATCAGCCAAAGGACCCTAACCTAACGGCCGAATGAAGTCCACTGTTGGACACAGGCCTCCCCCAAAGATCACCACAACGACCGATATGGATGTGATGTGGGCTCATAGGGGGGTTTTGCCATAATCGCCACGCTTGGCAGGCGGGTTGGCGATCGCAGTTGAAGTGTTAATGTACTCGAAGGACGCTGCTGCCCATCCTCCGGGTAATCCCTTAGTCGACTTTTACGACACCCACGGGAGGAGGCGGGGTGGTGGCATTCTGAGCCGGCACCACACGGCCAAAGGACATCCACTGCTAAACAATAGCCTCCCCTATAGATTTCCACAATTGTGTCATCATCGTATGAATTTGCCAGCACTCACCACGCTTATCAGTTAGTAGGTAAGCGTAGTACAGCTACTGTTCCAAAGAAGGGATGCTGCTGTTAATTTTTCTGGCCAAATACTGAAACACCAGTTATTATTAAGACCCGCTTTAACCATTTACCTGCCAACCAGGCGACTCAAATGGTTAAAGTGCGGTATTGGGTCATTAGTCACTTTGTATAACACATAATCGATATTTCCTAGTTGATATTTACATAAATGTTTCTTAGATATTGCTCGCCCCTAGTTAGTAGTACCTAAATAGTAAATCCTACCCTGATTAATAAAAGATAAAAACATATGTTTTGTCCTTTATCTTTCAAAACTGATTGGTTGCTTCCAGTGAAAGATAAGGACAAACTATTTCAACCATGTTTGATAGTTTTATTTTATGAATGAGATGGTATGTGTTGATTTGGCCGCACGTTTAGAGTAGTTTTCTTCCCTATAGAGTATAGACAGTCCCATCATCGTCATCATACTAGCCAATAAACGTCTACTTCTAAAATGAGGACTCCCAATGACCACCTTATTACAAATAATAAGTCGTATTTTTGCATCCTTAGATGAGTCGTCCCAACCTGCGGCAGAAGAGTATGAGTTGCTACGAAGCTGAAGAGCCCAGTCCAGACGAATACATTTGTAAGTACATACATAATATATCCGCGTGGTGTCCGGATTAAGAATATAGCACCACCCCATCTTCTCCCATGGATGTCGTAAAAGGCGACTAAGGGGCTATAACCAGAGGGATCGGCGGCTGCAGCATCTCTTCTGTGGAACAGTAGCCATATTGTGCTCATCAAACGACCTACGGCAAATTCGATTAGCTTTCTGTGAAATTGGGCTCGTGTGAATTTATACTTCCGATATCAGACATGATATCTTGGTGGGATATTTTGCTTTTAGTATATAAATTAAAATTTCGTGAAAAAAACATGAATTAATATCTCGACATTACGGGGGCCATAGGCAACAAAAACGCAAACAGTGTGTGCGCTTATTACGTACTATAAAACATATATTTCGTATCCTATATGTATTGACATAAAGTATGGAGTGCGCATAGTGCACTGAAACAAGTCTACCTAATAGGAAAAGCAAAGTTGAATGCACTACTTGAAGAAAAACGTTCTCAACCGGTGCATCCTGCCTGGCATGACGACCTACGATGCTAAGATGGGGACACTGGCAGTTGGGCAAGTCAGTTGTCGAAGGACGAATGGCGGTTGGAGCAGATGTGAGTCTCCAGACCGCGAATGGATAAACGTAGCCCCCCCAGCTAGATGGATCGACGACCTGTAGAAGGCTGCAGGGACAGATTCGATGCGGAAGGTGGAGAGCCAGGAGTTGTGGCACAGCTTGGGAGTGAAGTTTGTCCAGCAGTGGATTGCGATAGGCCGAGTTGATTGACTGATGTTTATAATGTGACCAGATTAAGTATTTCAATGAGATTTTTGGTATATTTGTTAAAAATATTAGAAATATGGCGAATAAGTTTATTTCCAAAGTAAACATTGCAGTAATTTCAGGTCATTAACCGCATATTTCATATTTATTGGTATACAGCTGCATCTGTTAGTGTTTTTGTTATTATCACAATGTATGTTAGTATCTTGTATAGTATTAATATTAAAATAATGTTGTTAACAGTTTGCGATCAGTGCGCAGACTTCGTGTTCGAGTGCTGCGCAATACACCGGCCTTTACTTGTTATACCGGATGATGAGGTAGGTAGCGGGCTTTACATCTAATACAGAAGAATCATACAATGTGGTGTTGGCCCTGAGGTTCATGGACTTGCTGCTTAAGACTAAATTGCGGGTTCGAAACCTGATGCACTTCATGTGCTCTGAAGAAGGGCGGGGTGTGCTACTGTTACCGATTAAAACCACCTGGGCCATGGGACCATTAAACTAACTTCACCCCCAAACCTTATAGACCATATGGTAGATATTTGTATTTGTGACTGCTCGTAGCGATTATCACTGACTGCGGGTTCTCTTCGTGATATTGTAACTTTGCCAGTGAACTGAAATGTACTTTAATTACATTTTGTTAGAAAGTATGCCTCAGTGTATCTTTGTTTAGGTTCCAACCGAAACGAGTTTCCCGTCGTACGTCCCGCGTGCCGCGCTCACTATACCGCATGAGCTCCTTCACCTCGCGCCCTCCACTATACCAGGTATGTTACATATCATCATCGTCATTTCGGCATGGGAAGAGATGGGGTGGTGGCATTCTGAGCCGGCACCACACCAAATATATAGAATTGTATAACCGGCGTAAGTTCAATAATGAAATAAAAATCGTGTACAAAGGTAAAACATTAACAGAAGCTAATGATGTTACTTTTCTAGGTTCGAATCTAGACAACCAATGTTCATGGAAGCTCCATATCGATAAAGTCAGCTCTAAAATAAATATATTTGCATTTGCACTGTGGCGACTTACAAAAATCTGTAATAAAGAAACTGCCTTGCAAGCTTACCATGGGTATGTGGCCTCCCAATTACGATATGCCACACTGCTGTGTGGTGCCGGCTACAAATAGCACCAACCCATCTCATCCTGTGGGTGTCGTAAAAGGCGACTATGGGATTAACCGGAGGATGGGCAGCAGCGTCCTTCGAGTACATTAACAACTCAACTGCGATCGCCAACCCGCCTGCCAATCGTGGCGATTATGGCAAAACCCCCAATGAGCACATAACACACCCATATCGGCCGTTGTGATCTCTGGGGAGGTCTGTGTCCAGCAGTGGACTTCATTCGGCCGAAATGATGATACTACTTTGGGGAAACTCAGTTCATATTAATACGGCATTCATATCTCAGAAACAATGTGTTCGTGCACTATGCATCACTCCACCATTGACATCATGCAAAACATTATTCCCTAAACATAAAATTTTAACTGTCCCGTCTAATACATATACTAATGTTGTTTATTTGCAAAACAACATCAATATTTATTTAAAACTTATGGAGCTAATTGTGTATTTAATACAAGATTTCCAACTAGGTTATTACTGCCAAATATAAAAAGTCACTATTATCATAGTAATTGCTATCCAATGAGTATTAGAATATTTAACAAACTACCGGAACTACTTAGAAATCTTCCATTTAATATATTTAAGCGTAAATTACATTCCTGGCTAGTAAATAAATGTTATTATTCTGTAAAGGAGTACTTAAATGCATGTTAACTGTAATTTAATATTATTTGGTTGCAATATGTGTGGGCTGTTGATTCTTATAGCAACTACATAAGTGTCGATTATATAAGAATTTGCTGGATATCTGCTTACAATATTTTAGTAATCGTATTAAGTAACAAAAAATATCAATGGTTCTATATTTAATTTATTGATGTTATAATTATTGATCTGCATATATTAAGCGATGTTTAATTTTCTATGTGTACATAATTGATGTTTATCTTTGGTAATTTAATTCTAACCCATAATTTGCATACCAATTATAATATGGTAAAATATGTGGAACTTTCTGGACATCTATAAAACTGCCATAACCCATATTTTTTGCAAATAAATATCTTTATCTTTAAATTATTCATACCTACCCTGAATTGACCGGCCCCGACTGATGGTTACCCTTCGGGAGTGTGACGCTGATCATTAGAGCCAGCATCGCTCTAATCAACCATCAGCAGGGAAGATGATCTATAAGGGTAGAAAATAAGCCCACTACTTATCACACTCAGGCGCAGATCTGGGTGTGTTCAGCACGCTGCAACTGCCGCGCGGTGTTCGCTTCGGTCCGTACCGCGGACAGCGCACACAACAAGTGACTTCTATGTATTGTTGGCAGGTAACACATTTCATTTAATTTTAGTAATTTCCATACCACTATCACGGCCTTCTGTGATCAAAAGATCTGGTCTTGATTGCTCATCACCAGCTCAGAATCAGTTCTCTTGGTTTAAATCCATTGAAAGCACTCTCCCTGGTTGGGCCACTCTGGTTATATGTAAGAAATCTATGTTCTGGATGTAGCCAGTCTGTCTCCCAAGTCTTTCCATTTAAACTCCACACATCTGCAAGTGATGTTTTCAACACAACGAATTCAGTCCGCTGTTCTCACAAAGGATATTCACGTAGATACTATATACATAAGATACACACACATGGCCACAGTATAAACTATTCTCGATTAATCATTATCACTATTTACTAGAAGATAGCTTAGCTACGATATTAGCCAGTATAAGCTGATCTTGCATTATATAGGCTTTCCGTACGATAAGAGATCAGTCTAAAATGGTTTTTTTATAGCTTGTAAGTCGCCGTGTGTACAGGGTATTCTGCCAATTAAGACGTGTAAACACGATAGTAACATATATACATCAATGTGTAAACATATTAAATCGGATGTCACATACTTGATTAATTTCATTATTAATAATGAAATGAACCTTTTTATATAGGTAATACCAGCTTGTCAAAGTTATGTCTAGAAGATTTATGTCAATAAACAATATATTATTAATTTGTCTTAAAACAGATTATAGATCCCCTCCAATACCTTTTTTCTATTGCGCTTCCCGCAAGCTGTAGCTGCTTAAGCGGACAAAATTGGCGAAGCTATAAGGGCAGCTCTGCTAAGGGCGCCCATATTTGGACTCGGACCTTGACTTAGTGCGTTGCTGGATAGGACAAGTTAGGGCTCAGGAATGATTATTTGAAGACAGATATTCAAGTTAATGGCTGGCCTTTGTATGCTTCCCGGAGGAGAGCGATTTCATCGTCCGCATCGATGAGGACACACCTCAGACGACGAAAATTGATTTTCAAGCATTGTGTGTACAACAGCAGTGTATTGGGATGGTGCGGGGCAGAGTCGAATGAGGTCTTTCAATAACATGTTGGTTTTCCAAGATATACGATCGTAAGAACGCGCGGTCGCACGTGGTGGACGCGGCGGACGGCGCCCGCTCCAACTGGATGCGCTACGTCAACTGCGCACCACACTGGCGAGAGCAGAACCTGCTCGCGTACCAGTACAGAGGACAAGTGTACTATCGGTGAGTTGCCTGCATCCTTAAATAATTCTTGAAAATCTTTTCTTTTTTAGATTGCGTATCAAAAGGGTAAAATATAAACAACCGTTATGGTGCGACTTCGCTGTCCCTCAGTGTGTCCGTTACAGCGGGACTTCTAAGAAAATACTAAATCTATTTAATTATTCTGGGCAAATCAAGTCCACTGCTGGACACAGGCCTCCTCCTAAGATTTCTTCTTAAAATTTGTGCTGCTTAATGTTATGCAAATAGTAGTGGAAAAACAAAACGATGTCTCAACATAATACAAACGTAGCTATCCTGTTTCAAATATCAATTCTATCGCATGTCCTGTTGGCATTCCTAGTCGCCCCACGCTTGACCAAATACAAATATTTTTATTCACCAAAAGATATCGTATACAAAGATATTACATTATAATTTTATACAAGTCCGTCATATCTTGCCTTTTAGTAGGCATGCGAAAATTATGTCACAGTTTTTATATAATTTACAATTACGAATTAATTACGCATTATTAAGTACACAAATATTGATTTATTAAATATTATTATTATTATTTATCATTGCCAGGTCATAATCACATTATATTAAACTATCATCATAATATTATTAAACCATTAAGATTTGTGTCTAAAAAAGTCTTCAATCGTATAGAAAGAACAGTCTGTCAGCCATTTTTTTAATTGTTTCTTCATTTGTATTAGCGGTAATTCTCTAATCACTTTGGGCACTTTATTAAATACCTTAATGCACATTACAAATGTATTTTTTTGGAACATGGTTGTTTTACAGGCTGGCATCAGTAAGCGGGTTGGATCTCTTTTACCAATAATGCGCTTATAAATTGGTTGGGATTCTTTTTAATAAACATGCAGACCTCCATTATATATAATCCAACCAAAGTTAAAATCCTATTATTTTTGAACAATGGTTTGCATGTCTGAAGTGGTCCTACATCACATAAAGCCCTTACACTTTTTTTTTTTGCTTATGAAGGCTCTATTTATATCTGTGGAGTTTCCCCACAGTAACAATCCATACCTTAAAACAGATTCAACATATCCATAATAAGCAGTAAGCGCTGCTCTTTGGCCGGCTATACGTTGAAGTCTACGAATCGCGTAAACAAATCTATTTAATTTAGTAGACACTTTTTCTATTTGCAGCTTCCAATTACAGTGCTGGTCTATTATAATAATTTTGTATCTGTGGCTTCTTCGAGACTTTCTCGTGTTTTATTGTGTTTTACTGTGTTTTCATATGCATGCAAATTATTCTCTAAGTCAGGTATTATTATTGACAAGTCATCGGCAAATAAGATAGACTGATGTGTTGTTACATTAGGTAAATCGTTTATATATAATAAAAATAAAAGGGGGCCCAGCACGCTACCCTGAGGAACACCAAACAAATTTTTAACAAAAGGAGACCTGTATGGTGTCAACTCTAAGTTATCATCTATTCTAGTTATTTCAACACATTGCTGGCGATTTGTCAAATAGCTTGTGATCCATTCAAGTGCTGGACCTCGAATTCCATATCTTTCGAATTTGTCTAATAAAAGTACCATGATCTACACAATCAAACGCCTTAGACATATCAAAAAACACAGCAGCAGCAGACCGGTTCTTTTTGTGTTACATGGGGCAGACAGATGTGTAAGTGACCTGATCGTGGGGTCGCTGCTGCGCAGATTAGGGAATCTGCATGTTCATAATACCGAGTGACCTCCGGGAAAACGACGTCACGCGTGTGCCACCGTTTGCGCAGCACACTGCTGAGCACGGCCCCGGGGAGATCCTTTACAATCCGCCCTAAAGTGCCTGTGTGGATGGCCTTTCCCTTCGCCTACCCTCCGCTAGAGGGGGTGATCGCTTTACAGTCATCCCCTGCGAGAGGTGCCTTAAAGCGTGGTGGCGTGGTCTATCTTGGATTAGTTAGCTTAACGTTGCCATTATAATCCTTATAAATAAAGCAATTATATTGTGTAATTTTACATGAACATCCTTCGCCCCCGGGAAAAGCGATTCTTACGAGGACCTGTAGCCCCCTTTCGGTGCCGAAGATGACCGACCGCTCCAGTGGTTTTAGCCGGTTCCTAGAAGCCAAGGAAGTTCATGTAGAATTAAATGAAATCTCCTAATTGGTCAACGACTACTTTTCGCACTGTTAAATGGCTAAACCCGCGATTGGCGAGACAATTGATTTTTAATTGTCTGGCTTTGTGCCCGTGCATGAGTTACTTGATAGTTTATTCATTTTCTATACGCATGACGGCATTGTTATTACTTAATTAATAAAACAATACACATTGTGACAGTGTGTGTTCGTTGTCCTGTCTTGGGCGAACTGATTGCGAGGTGCTACAATTGTAGGAGTTTTAGTTCTTACTTTGGCGCGCATGTAACATATCTACTTCGTTTAATTTATAATATCATTGTTTTAGAAGGATTTTACCACAAGAGTGCCTTGTTCCTATTGTTTGTAAAGAATATCCAACCTAACATTTCAGTACAATAAAAATAATTCCTCGCTTCACGGAACTGATGGTGTTCTACGGCAGCGAGTTCGCGGACGCACTACACGTAAATCTTAGCGAGTACAACTCGCCGCCGAAATATGCGGAGAAATTCGGTAAGATAATTTTTTTACTTTTTCTTTTAGCGTCACTCCAGCATTTATTGCCAGGATTGAGATGTTTTTGTGAAATACTAGTTTGTCTAATACTGGGAATCAGGGGTTATAATAAATCGCTGCGATAGAACACAGAGCAAAAACGTTCAATATGCGGGCAACTAATCAAAACACACGCATGGACATGTTTAGAGGAACTTAAAAAAAGGCTGAATAATATTTAAATATTTTCTCATTACGTACTAGCCATATATATACAAGGGTCTATAAACACTAAAATTTTTAGAATCGGCCAGCACGGACTAGAAAAAAAAGATGGACTCCGCGCCACTCATATCGAAAATGAAGCATCCTAAGTATGCCGATTCGCTTGTACATACGTGCCTTACGCACACACATGCATCATAGTATGCCGGTCGACCGCCATTACGCGGCACGACAGCGCCCGTGTGGTTACTATTTACGATAATTGAAACAAAAAACTAATAATGCCGTCTTGTGTCCTGAAATGGTGTAAAAATAACTCTACATCGCAAAAAAAGTGTCAAGGAATAACTTATCACGGGTAAGACACTAATTTAAATATCAATTTTGGAACACAAAACCTCAACTACACGTGCCTGTGTTGTTAGAAGATAAATGGGTAATTTTCCCGAAAAAATGGGTAAAATGTTTTTTATTGAAGTGAAACTTCTTTAGCAACGTGATTAGAAAATACGGTGAAACGAAAAAGTGACGAACATATTCATATATAGGATTTAGCCTGCGAGAGAATGAGATCGTCCTATAATCCTATAATCTTCGTCTCCCATCTGAAGACCTGTATCAAATATGTTGCATTTGCGAAATGGTGGTCAGGAAGCTTATAAAAGAAAAAATTATAATGTATAACGAAAGACAACATTCGTACATGTTAACCAAAATATTAGACAAATTTATTGCAAATGACAATATTTTTTTAAATTTAGAAGTCGAACATCTCGTCGCTGGGTTAGAACACAAAATCAGTTTAATTAAATGCATTGCAGAAAAATATTTGACTATTAGATTTCACCATATCTCCAAATTAGAAGGTATTGCAAGATCAGTAAATAGTCAAAGGCCTTACTTAAGGCAGTATAAAAAAATAACTCAACTTAAAGGATTTTAGCCTATAATTTTTCGAAGTATTCGTCTGGATATCTTCTATCAATACTTATGTTAATAAGAAATAACGAAGAATGTGATTAAATATTTCGAGTAAATATTTGTGTTTTTATCTTTATTTTAGTTGACAGCTATCTAATTCTTTTCCACACACCTTGATATGCACGTCTCATTTCACAAAAATAAAAATATATTAGTTACCAACTGTTGGACAATTTACTTATTATCTTATCTTTGATGAAAGTATTACTACTATATTCAATATTACTATTATTATTAAAAAATGTGGGAAAATTTAATTCCATCTGGTATCCCCAAAAATCACACACACATGTTCGATACCGTGCTTCACTTTCGATATTAGTGGCGCGGAGTCCATCTTTTTTTCTAGTCCGTGATCGGCCAGTAAGAAAAGTTGCCGATGAAAATGTATTTAAATTTCGAATAAAGAACTCTTTGAGAAGCTATATGTAGGTACATTGAATTCACATGTCATTTGTTTTTACAAATTGGCGGAAATTAAGGCGTGTTGTGCATATACAAAAAAAAAACTCTTTTACTTTTGTTGCGGTCTTAATCAACAACTATATTCTTCTTCGATTGGCTTTTGATGACGAAGCCCCATCTCATGCCAATGTTTATAACTGGTTTAGTGAGTTTAAACGTGGTGGTACAAGCAATCTCCCTGAGGATTTGCGCGAAGCTTCGCTTTTTACCAACTTTTAAGTTTCTTAATGTAATTATTGATTTTTATATATTTCTTTAATTTGTTATTGCTGCAATTAACATCCCTCACTAAGTTACATGCGTTTTTTCTACGTCAGATGTATGGGGTATGAGGGTTTTATATTAATTGAAGCAGAAAACATGCTCGGGGCAGTAGGAACCGACTCATTAAATATACTTTGATTCAACGAAGCTGTGACGGAAAGTTTTTTCTTTTTCTTTTCTTGAATAAACGTTGCCCCACACTAGGATCTCTCCTGTGTCGTGGGTGCGTTTACAGACATGAATTCCACATACAATACACCCAGACCCGGAACAACTACCTGCAGATCATACAAATATTTGTTCCGTGCGGGAATCGAAAGCGACCCGGAGCGCAGCAGCCGACTGTATCGGCCACTACACCAACCGTGCCGTGGAAGTTTCGAAGTTTAGTCATTTCCGTGTTATCTGACTATGTCAGAAAATTTAGTATGATAAGATAAAGATTCCAAGGATATGGTACAAAAGTTATTAGGTATATAAATATTTTTCCGGCACATCCGCCACTATAATATTGCTAGGTTATAGTTGGAGTCCTCCGGGGGAAGGGTGGGGGGGGGGGGGGGGCGCGGTGACCGCGCTTTACAGTCACCCTCTCCGAGGTGTGCCTATAGGCGGCTCTAGTGTGATCATACGAGGACCTGGAGCCTCCCTTGGGTGCCGAAGATGACCGCTCCAGTGGTTTTAGCCGGTAGGAGTCCGGCATACCCCTTCGCCCTTCCCCGGGGCGTAGGAAGTTCATGAATAATTTCCACTGGGCACCAATAAAAAAATAGGAACAAAAAAGGTGATAGTTGGTTGGTCGTGTGGTCTGTGGCCTTCTACGGGGCGCCTGTATGGTCAGCCCGACTGTCAGGTGTCCAGCGCCGAAGAATAAAACTTCACAGTCTGCAGCACAGTGTCATACGGGGCGGGAACTCTTCTGGCGCGTTTTCCGCCTTTCGACATCCTGGCGGAGATGGATGCGTGGGTCTACGATCAGACACGCTCCCTCCACCAAAGCGAACAAAAGTACCACGACACGTTGTGGACTCTGAGGACCATCAGCATCAACTGCCGTAGATATGCTATTTTAAAAATCTTTGCTCGCGGTATTGGGGTGTTCGAAGGGCCACTCCACCCGCATTTTAACTAACGTTGACAGGTTTTGGCCCAACTGTTACGAAAATATTCATGTTTCTTGCCGGCTTCAAAGTAGTGCGGCGCGTTGTGGTAGATGTTTTCGCCCAATGAATGTTTTCGATATTAGAGCCGATGAACATAACGCGCTCAGATAAGTACATTGATAACGTCTTGGCTACTCTTGTAACAAAACTACCGCATAGGTACCTAGATCTATTTTATTTTAGGGTGAACGAGCATGTGGCTCCAGATGGTAAGCGATCACCGCCGTTCATGCCCAGAGGAGTAACTTAGGCGGCCGACATATTAGTGGAAGGAAGAGAGGGAGTAGTAGAGCGTTGGAGATCCCCAGTCTTCCCGTTTCGAGTTGTATTATACTACTGGCTAGGCATTGACATAAAACCGTCATGACAACAGTTGCAAAGCCCGTTTACAGTAGTAGTGTGCGTTAACGAGCAGATAAAATACTAAGGTATCTCTTATCTCTCTCTAGGCACTATCCTGTGAAAACTGGACCAACAGTGCTGATTTATGCATATTTGTAATTATAGGTGCTCCTGCTCCGAAAATAGCTCTAAGAAAAGAAATAAATGAAGATATAGTTTCTACCGAGCAAAAGAAAAATGGAAGCGCAGACGTGAAGGTTATCGATAAAACTAAAAGTTGTGCGTATGAAGCTAACACCAAAAGCAAAGAACCTAATATAAGTAATCTTATTTCAAAACCAAAAATCAATAGTAATAATCATACAATAAATAGTAAAAATAATTCAATAGATACTTATCTCGTCGATAATGTTGACAATGATAATATAACAAGTAAAATATGTAATTATAAAACTATTAGCAGGCAGGATATAAAAAAGAATAACTTGAGTCATATCAGTTCATGTAAGATAGAAAAATCTTATAAATGTGAAATATGTCAGAGAAGTTTTATTAAAAAATCTGGTTTCAGATATCATATTCGTACACACACCGGTGAGAAATCATATAAATGTGATATATGTCAAAGAAGTTTTAATAACTCACGTCATTTGAAAACTCATATTCGTACACACACTGGTGAAAAACCATATCAATGTGATGTATGCCAGAGAAGTTTTATTCAATCAAGTAGTTTGAAAAGACATATGCGTACACATACTGGTGAGAAATCATATAAATGTGATACATGTCAGAGAAGTTTTATTGATTCAAGTAGTTTGAAAATTCATATGCGTACTCATACTAGTGAACAACCAAATACAAGTGATATATGCCAGAGAAGTTTTAATGAACGAGGTAATTTGAAAGCTCATATTCGTTCACACATTGGTGAAAAACCATATAAATGTGATATATGTCAGAGAAGTTTTAATAGAACAGATGTTTTGAAAACTCATATTCGTTCTCATACTGGTGAAAAACCATATAAATGTGATATATGTAATAGAAGTTTTATTTTAAAAAGTGGTTTGAGATATCATGTTCATACACACACTGGTGAAAAACCATACAAATGTGATGTATGTAATAGAAGTTTTATTAAAAAATGTGGTTTGAGATATCATGTTCGTACACATACTGGTGAAAAACCACATAAATGTAATATATGTCAGAGTAGTTTTATTAGAAAACAACATTTAAAAGCTCATATTCGCACACACGCTGGTGAAAAACCATATAAATGTGATATATGTCAGAAAAGTTTTAATAACACAGGTAATATTAAAACTCATATTCGTACACACACTGGTGAAAAACCATATCAATGTGATGTATGTCAGAGAAGTTTTATTCAGTCATGTACTTTAAAAATTCATATGCGTACACATACTGGTGAGAAACCATATAAATGTGCTACATGTCAGAGAAGTTTTAATAACCCAGCTCATTTGAAAACTCATATTCGTACTCACACTGGTGAAAAACCATATCAATGTAATGTATGTCCAAGAAGTTTTATTCAATCAAGTAGTTTGAAAATTCATATGCGTACACATACTGGTGATAAACCGTATAAATGTGACACATGTCAGAGAAGTTTTATTCATTCAATAAGTTTGAAAAGTCATATGCGTACACATACTGGTGAGAAACCATATAAATGTGATATATGTCAGAGAAGTTTTAATAACCCAGGTCATTTGAAAACTCATATTCGTACACACACTGGTGAAAAACCATATCAATGTGATGTATGTCAGAGAAGTTTTATTCAATCAAGTAGTTTGAAAAGTCACATGCGTACACATACTGGTGAGAAACCATATAAATGTGATACATGTCAGAGAAGTTTTATTTATTCAATTAATTTAAAAAGACATATGCTTACACATACTGGTGAAAAACCATATAAATGTGATATATGTCAGATAAATTTTATTGATTCAATTAGTTTGAAAATTCATATGCGTACACATACTGGTGAGAAACCTTATAAATGTGCTACATGTCAGAGAAGTTTTAATAAGCCAGGTCATTTGACAACTCATATTCGTACACACACTGGTGAGAAACCATATCAATGTGATGTATGTCGGAGAAGTTTTATTCAGTCAAGTCGTTTGAAAAGTCATATGCGAACACATACTGGAGAGAAACCATATAAATGCTATATATGTCAGAGAAGTTTTAATCGAACAGATAGTTTGAAAACCCATATTCGTTTACACAAATGGCATATCGGCTCACACAGTGGTAAAAAACCAGTTTAATATGATACGTCAAGTCAAGACAAGTTTGGTGCAGTGGTTGATACAGTCGATTGCTGCGCTCCGGGTCGCGGGTTCGATTCCTGCACGGAACAAATATTTGTATGATCTGCAGGTAGTTATTCCGGGTCTGGGTGTATTGTGTGTGAAATGTATGTCTGTAAACGCACCCACGGCATAAAAGAAATCCTAGTGTGGGGCAATGCTTAAAAAAAAGTTTTAGTAGTTCCATTAATTCCAAACTCATTTACGTAGACATATGGTAAAAGGGTAATGCAGTTGGTAGTATAAGTAGGTATATAAGGTTCTACTTTATTGTCGGAAAATATTTTAGGAGGTAAATCTATAGGATGCAAAGATGCATTTTAGCAAAAAAATTAACATAACATCAACCATTATTTTACACATATTCGAAATTAATTTAAATAATTGATGTTTCCGTTTGCATAAAACCTTTCTTCCTCTGTAGGCAGGCAATAAGTTCATGAACCCATGATTATATGGCCTGGTGGGCTTGCCTACTCTCGTATTCGATCCCGCGCAATAAATTTGGTAGCGCTCTGCATAAATGGGTAGGCATAATTAGGAATTTATAAACTATGAGTTCGCGTCAAACTCGTGTTGAGCCAATTTTAACTCATACTTGTATTAAGCTATACTTCCACGAAATAAATCTACATATATGTAACTTGAGTACTATCGATGGCTTTATCAAATTTCTTAAAAGGGTATTATTTTGACTGATGGTGATGGCTTACTGGCCTATCTAATTAGGTCTAAACTACGTGGGCAGGGACGGTGGCGTAAAGCGGAGGAAGATTACGTGCGGGGTTCCGCAGGGGTCAGTTCTCGGTCCCCTTTCATGGAACCTTGTCTAGGCATTATGGTTCCTCAAACTGCCGCGGAGCAGAGCACCCAGTTCGTGGATACGCGTTGGTGACGCGCAAATCGGGGTGGGCCGGTACATGTAATACCTGGGGCTCACTCTGGACAGTCGTTTGGGCTTCGAAGAGCACTTCCAGCGCCTCGTCCTCCGAGTCGAGAGGGTAGTGGGAGCACTACACCGGTTGCTGCCTAATCTCGGGGGACCATGTGAGGAAGTTCGCTGTCTCTACGGGCGGGTCGTGCGTTCCGTGGCACTATACGGGACGCCTGTATGCTCAGCTCGACTATCAGGCGCCCAGCGCTGCAGAACCAAAATTCACGGTCTGCAGCGCAGAGTGGCTATTCGGATCGCACGAGGATACCGAACAGTATCCTACGAGGCGGCAACTCACCGGGCGCGTTTTCCGCCTTTTGTCCTCCTGGCGGAGATGGATGCGTGGATGGTGGTGGGATGTACGCTATGATCAGACACGCTCCCTCCGCCAGAGCGGCGAAGGCACGCCACCAGGGGCGTTGGACAGACTGAGGCGGCTAGGTCGGCGGCGCGCACTTGGAAAGTGGCGTCACCGCCTCCGGATACAGTTCGCGACCAAGCGCGTCGTGGAGACCGTCCTGCCCCTCTTTGGAGCCTGGCTCAAAAGGAGCGAGCGCGTCACCTACCGCCTGACGTAGGTGCTCACCGGGCACGGTTGTTTCGTTGCGTACCTGCACAGGATAGGACGCGAGGCCACGGCACAATGCCACCATTGTGATAGCGACCAGGACACCGCACAGCACACGCTCGAGGCGTGCCCTGCGTGGGCCGCCGAGCGGCGGATCCTGGTCGATCGGATCGGACAAGATCTCTCTCTGCCAGCAGTAGTGTAGGCTATGTTGCCAGAACACGAAAACTGAAATGCAGTGGTCTCCTTCTGTGAGAGCGTCATGCTCCAGACGGAGACCGCAGAGCGGGATCGGGAGAGGGCCGATCCGGCTCGAAGAAGGAGGAAACGGCGCCGAGGTAACAACCGCCCTGGCGCCTAATTCGCATATGCCTGAAACCCCCTGCCGTTGCTATAAGGCGGGAGACCTCTGGGTTCGAGGGTGCGTAGATTGGGAAATCTCCTTGCGACCCAAGAGAAGACGGTAGCACGCATGTGGTCACGCGCTGCCGAGGGGAGCTTTGGGGGATCCTTTACAATCCCCCCGTGGGACCAGTGGGCGGCTCTAGTGTGATCATACGAGGACCTGGAGCCTCCCGTAGATGGCGAAGATGACCGTTCCAGTGGTTTTAGCCGGTAGGAGTCCGGCATACCCCCGGGGCGTAGGAAGTTCATGACGAATTTCCACTAGGCACCAATAAAAAAAGGGTCTAAACTACAGCAGCTTAGCGCGAGTCGCAAAGGTGAATGAGCCACAGATCATGTGACATCTGCCTACATAATTTATGACTTTGCTGCACCTTTTCTAATGATTAATCTTCGACACTACTGTCTAATTCCAATTTCCCATCACACTTAATCAGGATTGACAAATTATTGGCACAATAATTTGATTTAGGTATACCATCCTATTGTATATCTACCGTGTGGGGTCCGGATTAAGAATATAGCACCACTCCGTCTCCTCCCGTGGATGTCGTAAAAGGCGACTAAGGGAATCTAAACCAGAGGGATGGGCAGCAGCGTCCCTTCTGTGAAACCGTAGCCATACTGCGCTCACCAACCCGCCTGCCAAACGTGGTGAGTATTGGCAAATACCCCCCAGAATGATGACACAGTTGTGGAAATCTATGGGGGAGGGCTTTGTTCAGCAGTGGACGTGTAAATGGCCGATATGATGATCCTATTGTATTTCATTACTACATACATACCTACTTTGTTTATAAACATAACTGTCAAGCTCGATGAGACAGTGTAAATTTTACTGTCTTATTTTAAACGTTGCCCCACACTAGGATTTCTCCTGTGTCGTGGGTGCGTTTACATACATAAATTCCACACACAATACACCCAGACCCGGAACAACTACCTGTAGATCGTACAAATATTTGTTCCGTGCGGGGATCGAACCCGCGACCCGGAGCGCAGCAGCCGACTGTCTCAGCCACTGCATCAAGCGTGACGTTTAGTAATTTTCAGCGATGTTATCTGACTATGCGCCTCTTGTAGCCGCTGTTCTAATACATTTATACGAGTTAGGGCTTGTTCGTATGAAATGCTACATTGGTTGATTCCGCCTACAATAAATTGGAGCCTGTCCCGGGCATCTATGGCATCAGAGTATTTGGTGTGTAGCTGTGCCATTTCGGTTTTTAACTTTCTGTTCTTGTCTAATGTAGCAATAAGTTCCGTTTCATTGGACGGCACGGTTGGTGCAGTGGCTGATACAGTCGACTGCTGTGCTCCGGGTCGTGGGTTCGATTCCCGCACGGAACAAATATTTGTATGATCTGCAGGCAGTTGTTTCGGGTCTGGGTATATTGTGTGTGGAATTCATGTCTGTAAACGCACCCACGACACAGGATAAATCCTAGTGTGGGGCAACGTTTATATTTAAAAAAATGTTTTACAATTACAATTATTACAATTACAATTGCCATCTCTTTCTTTAACAAGTTGGTCGCACAAATCCTTAGTGTGATAAGCACTGTAACCGAAGCAGGCAGCTCACTGAGTGAACAAATCTACCACAACACGTCGACTCTTAGGACCATCCACATTACGAGATTCGTTTCACGTATCAGTATCAACTGCCGTAGATATACAACCCAAAAAAATCTGTTGGCGATGGTAAGCGATCACCGCCGTCCATGCCCAGAGGAGTAATTTAAGCGGCCGACATATTAGTGGAAGGTAGAGAGGCAGTAGAGACGGCAAGTAGAGAAGTGGGAGGTCTGGCATTTTGTTAGAGCGTAAGAGTTCCCCAGTCGTGTCTGCCCGTTTCGAGTTGTAGTATACTACTGGCTAGTCACCGACACAAAACCTTCATGACAGCAGTTGGAAAGCCCGTTTACAGTAGTATTGTGCGTTTACGGGTTGATATGATACTTATCACTTATGCGGTCCAGGCGCAATCGTGAAAACTTGACCAACAGTGCTGATTTATGCGTATTTGTAATTATAGGTGCTCCTGCTCCGAAAATAGCTCTAAGAAAAGAAATAAATGAAGATATAGTTTCTACCGAGCAAAAGAAAAATGGAGACGAAGACGCGAAAGTTATTGATAAAACTAAAAGTTGTACGAATGAAGCTAACACCAAAAACATAGAACCTAATATAAGTGATCTTATTACAAAACCAAAAATCAATAGTAATGATCATACAATTAATAGTAAAAAAACTTCAATAAATACATATCACGTCGATAATGTTGACAATGATAATTTAACAAGTAAAATTTGTAATCATAAAAGTATTAACGGTCATAGTATAACAAAGAATAGCTTGAGTCATAGTAGTTCACGTAAGATAGAAAAATCTTATAAATGTGATATATGTAAGAAAGGATTTTCCTATAAGTGGTATTTGACACAACATATTCGCACACACACCGGTGAAACACCATATAAATGTGACTTATGTCAGAGTAGTTTTACTCGAAAAGATATTTTAAAAATGCATATTCGTACACACACTGGTGAAAAACCATATAAATGTCATATATGTAATAAAAGTTTTAATCAATCAAGTAGTTTGGGAACTCATATTCGTACCCACACTGGTGAAAAACCATATAAATGTCATATTTGTAATAAAAGTTTTAATGAATCAAGTTTATTAAGATATCATATTCGTACACACACTGGTGAAAAGCCATTTATATGTAATATATGTCAGAGTCGTTTTACGAAAAAAGGTCAATTAAAAATTCATATTCGTACACACACTGGTGAAAAACCATTGAAATGTGATATATGTCAGAGTTGTTTTACCGCAAACAGTAGTTTAAAAAAGCATATTCGCATACACACTGGTGAAAAACCATATCAATGTGACTTATGTCACAGTAGTTTTACTCGAAAAGATATTTTAAAAATGCATATTCGTACACACACTGGTGAAAAACCATATAAATGTGATATATGTCGGAGAAGTTTTAGTCAAAAAGGTACTTTGGAAACCCATATTCGTACACACACTGGTGAAAAACCACATCAGTGTGATATATGTCACAGAAGTTTTAATCACAAAGCTAGTTTGAAAACGCATAATCATTCATCACACAGTGGTGAAAAACTATATAAATGTGATATATGTCAGAAAAGCTTTAGTCAAACCGATGGTTTAAAAAAACATATTCGTACACATACTGGTGAGAAACCATATAAATGTGATGTATGTCAGAGAAGGTTTAATGAATCTGGTCATATGAAAACTCATATTCGTACACACTCTGGTGAAAAACCATTTAAATGTGATATATGTCCGAGTGGTTTTACGAAAAAAAGTCATTTAGTAAGCCATATTCGCACACACACTGGTGAAAAACCATTTAAATGTGATATATGTCAGAGTTGTTTTACCGTAAACAGTAGTTTAAAAATGCATATTCGCATACACACTGGTGAAAAACCATATCAATGTGATATATGTCAGAGAAGTTTTAATAATTGCAGTAATTATAAAACCCATTTACGTAGACATATGGGCAAAAATAACAAAGTTGGCCATTGAGGTGTACGAAGAGGGATCAAAAAGTAGTGAGAATGAGATAGAATACGATGACTATCGATAACTTAATAATTTATTTTTCTACATAGTCCGAGTCTCCCTTTTTTTTTGTTTAAAAAAAACGTTGCCCCACACTAGGATTTCTCCTGTGTCGTGGGTGCGTTTACAGACATACATTTCACACACAATACACCCAGACCCGGAACAACTACCTGCAGATCATACAAATATTTGTTCCGTGCGGGAATCGAACCCGCGACCCGGAGCACAGCAGTCGACTGTATCAACCACTGCACCAACCGTGTCTCTACACACCGAGTCCAGCGCTTTTCCAAGGCTTCAATCCCTTTAAAAAAAGTTTTGTCTTTGTCCTGCACAAAGCTCTTCGCGACATCCATCACCTCGTTATCGTCTTCGTATCTCTTTCCCCTTAAGTATTTTTTCAATTTGGGGAACAGATAATAATCGCTAGCCGCCAGATCTGGTGAATAAGGGGGGTGGTCAACCAATTCGAAGCCAGCTTGCTGAATGGCAGCCATCGCAACTGCCGACCTGTGCGCGGGTGCGTTGTCGTGATGAAACAGCACGCCCCTTCGAAGTTTCCCTTTCCTTTTCTCTGATGGCAATCCTCAACTTGGGAATTAAAGCTGCATAATATTGGCCTGTAACAGTGGTTCCACGCTCCAGGTAATCAATCAACAATATCCCTTAGTCCCAAAATATTGAGGCCATAACCTTGCTAGCCGATGCCACGACACGAAACTTCTTCGGGGTCGGTGATGATGGCCGTTTCCATTGCGAAGATTGCTGTCTCGGGATCAAAATGATGAACCCATGTTTCGTCCATTGTTACGAAACGAGACAAAAAGTTTTCGGAATCTTCTTGAAACTTGTCCAACAATATCTTCGAAATGTCAAGTCGATTTTGTTTCTGACTGTCGTCGGTTAACATTCTCGGCACCCATCTTGCGGAGACTTTTCTCATTTTGAAAGATTGTTTCAATATGGATTGGATACTTCCATATGAAATGCCCGTTTCTTGAATTAAGTATCGGATGGTAACTCTTCGATCGCTCAATACAATTTTCTCGACTTTCGCAAGATTTTCTTGGGTGACTGACGTCGATGGACGGCCGCAACGATGTTCGTCTTCCGTGCTCGTTCTCCCTACTCGAAATTGAGAAGCCCACCTTGCGACTGTGGAATACGGCGGAGCAGACTCTCCTAATGTTGCCTCCAAATCGCAATGAATCTCTTGCGTCGTTAACTTTTTTAAACAGAGGTATTTAATAACGGCTCGCACTTCGTTTTTCTCCATTTTCGAGAACACGTTCCGACACGA
Source organism: Diloba caeruleocephala (assembly GCA_947459985.1). Lineage (NCBI taxonomy): Eukaryota > Metazoa > Arthropoda > Insecta > Lepidoptera > Noctuidae > Diloba > Diloba caeruleocephala. The sequence continues at coordinate 3,121,751 of OX381633.1, read as the reverse complement.
AGCAAACAAATGACTACATTCAGAAAAAAACAAAAGAGAATCGAAGATTTTTTTCTTTATTAATATTACAAATATGTATCTGAGCTATGCCTGCCAGTATTTTTTTTTCTTACCAAGGAGTATGTCGTTCTCACTACTTTTTGATCCCTCCTAGTAATGTACCACGTACTAGAGAAGACACCTCAACTAGATCTTTTGTCACGAGATTTAGAGCGCATACGCTGTGGTGAGCGCATAGGCTCACGCGGGGACATGGGTCCAACACGCAGAGGCCCTTCAGAGAATTTTAATCTAAAATGTAATGGGACACTAACCGGGGACTCTCCATGGATGTACTATAAAATGCAGTCTCGGATTGTCCCCGGAGGTGTAAAATGGGTGGGTGCTAAATGGATTTAATACTAAGAAAAATGGAAACAACGGCGTCTGCCTTTCAACCTTTCAAGTGAAATTCACAAGGTGAGCGCCCTAAATGGTCATCACTACAGGCGACAAGGAGCAACACCGGTGTGAGCGACTTGGGATGTCGAGAGATGCGGCACCTGTTGCACCATCGCGCGTCTCGAAGACTCGCAGCGGGTTTCCCCGTTATTATGCCATTGGACACTTCCGCAAGCCAGAGTTGAAAATCCTACGGTCACTCATGGGGTACCACTCCAACCAACCAATAAAGGCAAGCTGGAGACGAGGCCCTGACCGACTCTCTGGAGCATTCGGGTACGCAGTGTCGCCACTCACATTCAGCTCGCCACAAACTGCCCTGCGTTCTGTAAGCTACTTAATATACTTTTTTTTTCTTATGATACAAATACAAATAATTTATTCGTGGAAATATGGGTACAATATGATGTTCAAATAAGTAAGGCATGCGAAATACATTGAGTCACAGAAATTTACTTCACATACATTACTACTATTACTATTAGTACCTGGATGACCGAGCTTTGCTCGGTATTTTCGTGTTACTTAACAACGCCATCTGCTGTTGTGTCGTTAAAGCAATCAGTTGCTCACAAAAAATAGTATTATTATTCGCCAATAGATGTCAGGAAGAGTCATATTTTTCAGTTGAGACTACTCAAACGCCTATAAAATGACATTTTCTAAAAATGATTCCTAGCTAGATCAATTTATCGCCCCCGAAACCCCCTATATACTAAATTTTATGAAAATCGTTGGAGCCGATTCCGAGATTCCAATTACAATTACATTAGTCACGATTACTGATTTTTCATTCATTTCACACATTACCGTACATATACTTTATTTTTATCAGAAGATAGGAAGAAATCAAGCAGCTACTTTATTCTGCCCTCCAGGATTACCTTATCCCATGGTGAGATAACGACTGCCCAGAGGGGTTTATTATCGATTCTGTATATAAATTTCCAAAAACAGTAAATAAAACAAAATAATTATGTACTGTCTTTCAAATAATTTATTATGTACTAGCTGGGACCCGCGGTTTCACCCGCGTTGAATTTAAAATAACTTTAGAGTACTTCGATATATACACTTGACATAGAATATGTACATTGGATTTCAAGGGTTTTGTTTTTTTTGCGCGGAACCCTAATTATTTTTCTAAAATAAAAGTAGCCTAAGTTATTCCTTATAATATCAGCAATCTGCCAGTGAAAGTCCCGTCAAAATCGGTCCAGCCGTTTCGGAGATTACCCGGAACAAACAGACAGACAGACAGACAAAAAAAATGTTTTTTTGTTGTAGGTATCGTGTATACTTTCATATGCATTTAGTAAAAAGCTGTTATTTTGACATTACAAACAGACACTTGAATTTTATTTATTTGTATAGATATATAACCGATATTTTGAATAGGATGCAATGGTAACTTTCAATGTTACACTGTGTTGCACCAGCCAGCCGTTTAAAACGGAAGTATTTGACTAGCGATGAATCGGAACACATTATCATTTCTACGGCAGAATGATGTTGATGATCAACACAAATGATGATGATTTGCGGGATTTGCATGATAAACTTGCATTACCTATCACAAGTGGTAATGAGTTGGATTTGTAACATATTATACTCCTTTTGAAGAACATCTAACATGTTTTTTTAAAAGAACCTTTGCTTTTGAGGAATGCTGACATTTATGAATATTAAGCTCCTAGTCCATACTTACTTATCTACGGCACTTAAATATTTATCTGCTCCTCCCGCTAGTGTTCGTAGTGAACAATTATTCAGCGCTGCGGGACAAATATATGCTACATGAAATCTAACTTGATTGGTGAAAATCGATATCTTGTAGGGTTTTTGAAGACGATATTTTTTTTGTTAAAAATATTTCTTTGTTTCTTTTTAGTGTAAATAAGTTTAAGAACATATTCCAATTTGATATCAGTATTTAACACTTAAAATAAGAATGACTTAAATCGGTTCTCTGATCTGGGAGGAATCGAAACTATTAAGACATCATCTAGATAAGCGCAGTCAAATTAACCTGTTTATTGAAGCTGGTTTAAAAACTACTCAATTAAATGTAATGAAATTTATATGGGACCAATCCGAAAGCATTCTGCATCAGTTAAAATATGAATTGCTCAAATCGGTCTACTAATCTCGGAGTAAACCGCGTACATACATTTAAAAAAAACGCATCGAATTGAGAACCTTCTCCTTTTCGAAGTCGGTAAATAATGAAATAAAATTATTATTTTTAGCTTATAACATAAGACTGTTCAGAGTTGATTACTAATTCTTTTTAATTTAATTGACAAATATCAAAACGCTAATAAGAATTCAAGACCTCTTTGTCTATTATTATTTGTTTTTTTCCAACAACAATCATGTAGCTTAATTAAGTTCTTGGGAAGGCTAAGTACCAATGTTCTGCAGCGAACTAAATGTTATCTAATTATAAGTTAAATGATTGTAACTTGTTTTTGGTAACATGGAATTAAACCTGATTGTTTATAAAATTATGCATTTTTTTTAAATAATTATCTAATATTGGCGAACAATAATCGTAATAGCATGGGGGGTCATCATCATCATCACATCAGCCACAGGACGTCCACTGCTGAACAAAGGCCTCCCCCTTAGATTTCCACAACGAGCGGTCACATGCCGCCCTCATCCAACGACCCTCAGCGACCTAACGGGGTAGTTTCAGGAAATCGATGTAGTAAAACTACCATTAAAGTAATAAAAATTGGTATTATCATTGTACCGTGTATAATCATACACGATATTATTTCGAAGTGTTATTATTTTTGACAAGTTGCAAGGTAATATAATCATCTTAACGAGATGATAGTTGCTTATATACATTATCTTAATAACTTTAAGCCAATCTTGAATGAATTTCTTAGGGTTAATTAAACCTTTGGCTTCGGTTGGAGTTTGTGGCGATAACCGATTAATCGGCGTCGGCTAGAAATCGACCTTGCTATTACTAACAAATAAATTTGATTTTTTTTTGTGTCCGACCAAGCCTTGTACCTTGAAACTATGTTATCAAATAAAGAAGGAAAGAAAAGTTTATTTGCTAGCTAGGCATTTGAAAGTTTTTACAATATTCAAAGGTACGTCGTGTTTTGCCAGTAAAGCGGCATGCCCAAATGTATTTTATTTTTTAAATTAATTATACGAGATTAAGATACACATTCGTACATTTTCACAAATTACAACAATTTTCTGGGTTCATGCACTCCCGTCGTCCAACATAGGCACTATGTTGGACGACACTACTTTTCGGCTCGCTACATGCCTACGTTTAGGTGTTCCTTGTGGTGCTTCTCATCGGTGTCATTGTGGTGAACTGTCGACTGCCTCGGTCACTATGGTCCGTCTTGTAGTAGGAGCGCGGGCCGCATAGCTCGACACGCAAATATTAATGACATTATTCGTCGAGCTCTTGTCACCTCCGGCGCGCAGCGAGAGTTTGCTGAAATGCATCTTATTTACGGAGAAACTGGCCAAGTTCCAGAGCTGCTGCCACCCTCTACAGGGAAAGGTTTCCCGACAGGAGACATCCACACCACGAAATGTTTACCAGAGTGCATAACTCCTACATGGAAGGTAGACTCCCTGGTCAACGTGACGGTGGACGGCCTCAAGTTGTTGACGAAGACATAGTGCTTCAAGAACGAAAACAAGACCCGACAGCTTCAGTTAGGGCGATACAACGGCGCACAGGGATACCGAAGTCCACTGTTCATTCAGTGCTCAAGAGGTATGGATATCATCCATATCACGTACGACGTAACATATAAAAAAAACGGAATGCTCCTTCGTGACCCGGTAGTGCTTGGCGAATATTATGGGTTCCAGAGATAAAGGATCCGATGCACCCTTCTTATCGTTCTTCGGGCGATATGCGACCGCTGCTGGCACTAGCTTCGTATCCGTCTTCGTGTTTAGTACGATTTTTGACGGCACGGTTGGTGTAGTGGCTGATATAATCTGCTGCAGCGCTCCGGGTCCGGGTATTTGTTCGATATCCGCATCGAACAAATATTTGTATGATCTGCAGGCAGTTGTTCACAGTTTCATCCTTGTCCTTTATTTTTATCATACTTAGCTCACACACAAGTATACACCACAACGCTGATAGTGCTTATTTTTGTATTATAGATAGGAATTTCGGCCGAGTGAAGTCCACTGCTGGACACAGGCCTCCCCCAAAGATCACCACAACCACCGATATGGATGTGTTCTGGGCTCATTGGGGGGTTTTGCCATAATCGCCACGCTTGGCAGACGGGTTGGCGATCGCAGTTGAGTTGTTAATGTACTCGAAGGACGCTGCTGCCCATCCTCCGGCTAAAAAAAAAAAAAAAGATAGGAATGAGTTTTTAAACTGACATGGTCACTTACACTATTATTAGAACTGAAAACGGGATATTTGCCATGTTTTTTATTTGTGTTGAGTTTCGGCGGTGTTGCAAGCGCCATGTTCACGGATAAACTAAAGTTTTTGCGGGTGGATGTTTAAGAGCAGACAAAACGATCTACCCTCTTCCTTAAACGTTTTGTGCGCTGGGTGCCGCTACCACTATCACTTAAATATCCCGTTTTCAGTTCTAATAATAGTATAGACAGGAACTTTATATAATTTCAAATTAACGTTTTATGATAAAAAAATCTCTGATTTAAGATTTAATGTTATTTGTTTAGTTTTATCTTGCCTTCTGTTTTACTTGCGCCCGTTGAGTGGTCAGAAATAAAAAATATTTTCTTTCTAAATCGTAATTATTTCTTAAATCTTATTCTTATTCTATCTTAAATTATTATTATTCTATATTTATTTTGCATTCCTCTAAATATGTCTATGAGTGTATATGCATGCAGTGCGCAGGCAACTTAAATTTTTATTGAATGAGGTAAGCACCACAACCGAAGCAGGCAGCTCATTATGCGAACAAATCTACCACAACACGTTGTGGACTCTGAGGACCATCGACATTACGAAATTCGTGTCTGTTGGAATATTACAAAAATCCAAGTCTCGCGTGATGTCGCCTCTTTTCGTTCTTTTGTTTTAAAAGGATATTTTAGTCTGTCAGTTTTTGCTGTCACCTAATTCGATGATATTTTAATAATATTAAATCGTAAACCGTTGAACAGTACAGACGCCTTTTAATTCCTCCTGTGGCTATATTCTAATAGGTTATGGGCCCAGGCCACGTTTTTATAAAACACTAAAGTTGAATCAAATTCAATCTATAACAATTTACAAAAGTATTAGTGGGTAATTTTCAACAATAAACACAGTAAAATGGATTCGCGAAACAAAAAGAACATTGAACAATTTAAAGGTGAACGTTATAGCACGTGGAAGTTTCGTGTTAGATCACTTTTAGGAGAACTGCAAGTATTGTGTGTCATCGATGAAAATATGCCATCTAACCCCGATCAAGAGTGGTTGAAAAGGAACCAAACTGCAAAAGGTACAATAGTAGAATACTCGGGTGATGCGTTTTTGAACTTTGCTAGAGGGTCAGCAACGGCAAAATCTATTTTCGATGACCTAGATAAAATTTACGAAAGGAGAAGCTTAGCTACTCAACTGGCACTTCGAAAACAACTGCTTAATTTGAAGTTGCAACCGGATGCAAACTTATTTCAACACTTTAATAAGTTTGATAATATAATCATAGAATTAATTTCGGCTGGTGCTAAATTAGATGAGATGGATAAAGTGTCACGTTTGTTGTTAACCTTACACACATCATACGATGGTGTTATAACTGCTTTGGAAACGCTCGGAGAGGAACATCTCAATCTGGCTTTCGTGAAGACGCGTCTTTTAGATCACGAAGTGAAATTAAAAACTGAAACAACAACCGAACTGAAAATCTTATATACAAATACAAAGAAATCTTTACCCCAAAATAGATATGGTTTTGATAAGAAGAAGCCTCACTACTGGAAATCTAAGCCTGGAAATTCGACGCATAAAATTTCTAAGCTGTATTGTGATCATTGTGGCCGGCGCAATCATCTTAAGAAGGATTGCCGATTCTTCAAGAACATACAACAAAATGGCGGCGGTAGCAGCTACACATCGACTGCAAATACCGTGCAACCCTGCAATGATGACAAGGACGGTTTCGTTTTCATGTTATCGCAATGTAAGTTATTTAATTTGCAACAAAATCAAAATAACGATGTATTTTGTTTTCTTTTAGATTCTGGAGCGACTGACCATATTGTAAATACACAGAACATTTTTACATCGTATACCAAACTAGCCGTTCCATTAAAAATCGGCGTCGCTAAGAACGGCACCTGTATTATTGCATTTGGCAGAGGTAAAATTAACATTATCACCAACTTAGGGTTCCAGGGGACAATTGACAACGTTTTATATTCGCCGGAAGTTCCACATAATTTATTATCAGTAAGTCGTATGCAAAAAGCAGGTATGTCGGTAACTTTTCAAAATAATGAAGTTCATATTTATAAAAATTACAAATGTTTGATGTCTGGCAATAATTGTAATAATCTTTTTAAATTATTTTTATGTGTGAGTAGATCTCAGTGCAATTTGAATTTAAATCAAAATTTGAATTCTTATGAGTTATGGCATAAACGTCTTGGCCATCTAAATAAGCAAAAATTTTTAATTCTAAGAAACTTGGTTGATGATGAGCATGCTATTAAGGACATTGTTCCTAGTGATGAATTATGTGAATCGTGTATATTAGGCAAACAATCACGACTACCCTTTGCGAAATCAAAAGATAAGTTGAATAATAACAGGCCGCTTTTTATTATTCATTCTGATGTTTGCGGTCCTATTACTCCGTCTACCTTCAATGATAAAAATTATTTTGTTACCTTTATTGATGATTATACTCATTATACAGTTACTTATTTAATGCATTCTAAGTCAGAAGTATTCAAATGTTTTAAATATTTTGTAGCTAAAAGTGAAAATTTCTTTAATGCTAAAGTTGTTAATTTATACTGTGATAACGGACGAGAGTATCTTTCAAATGAGTTTAAAGAGTTTTGTGTTGACAAGGGAATAATGTACCATTTAACTGTACCATACACTCCACAGCAAAATGGTGTATCAGAGCGCATGAATCGTACGTTAACCGAAATGTCTCGAACATTGGTTACAAGTGCGAAGTTAGATAAAGCCTTTTGGGGTGAAGCTGTTTTAACAGCTACTTATCTAACAAATAGATTACCTACCAAAGCTCTGGTAAATAAAACACCATACGAAATGTGGCATGGTAAGAAACCTAAAATAAGTAATTTAAAAATGTTTGGTTCTACTGCTTACGTGCATAATAAAACTAGAAAAACTAAATTTGATGAAACATCATTCAAATCAATATTGATTGGATTTGAGTCAAATGGTTATAAATTATATAATGTTGAAAGTAATGATTTTATTATAGCTCGAGATGTTGTTTTTGACGAGTTAAATTTTGAACAATCACGGCCAGTACGTAGCAGTAGTGAAAACATAATTCCTGCTAAAATTAGTAAGCCCGAAAATGATTCGGCAAAGCTAATACAAAATCAACAACAAAATTCTTTGAACGAAAATACGTCAATAACAAGTCAATATAGCAATTTAAGACGTAGTGAAAGACTACTCAACCTACCCCCGCTAAATTATAAGCAGATGAATGATCCAGATTTATATTTATCTTTAACTAATGCTGATCCATTACCATTGTCATATAAAGACATTTTTAACAGACATGATTATGATAAATGGTTAAAAGCTATAGAGAGTGAAATTGAGTCACTTCAAAGCAGCCAAACCTGGAGTCTTGTTGAGAGACCGAAAAATGTAAATATAATTAGTAGTAAGTGGGTATTTACGATTAAAAATAATGAACTAGGTGAACCTGCACGTTACAAGGCTCGTTTGGTTGCTCGAGGTTTTACTCAACAGTATTTAGAAGACTATGATGAAACGTTCGCACCAGTAGCACGTATAACCAGTTTTAGATTTATTTTAGCTTTTGCGAATCAATTTGATTTACATTTACATCACATGGATGTCAAGACAGCGTTCCTTAATGGTATATTAAAAGAAAATATTTACATGGAGATACCAGAGGGTATTACAGCTAAAAATAATCATGTTTGCAAATTAAATAAAGCTTTATATGGATTAAAACAGTCCTCTAGATGCTGGTTCGAGCGTTTTGATCACACTCTCAAAGATATGGGTTTTAAAAATTCTCAGCTAGATCCATGTCTATATATATTAGATAAAAATTGTATTGATGAAAATATATATCTAGTTCTTTACGTAGATGATTTAATAATTTCCACTAAACATACAGAAACATTGCAATTTTATAAAAACTGTTTAATGCAGAAATTCTACACGACTGATTTGAAAGAAGTTACATTGTTTCTCGGTATAAGAGTTAAAAGAACAGAAGGTTCAATATCTTTGGATCAATCTAATTACTTACAAAACGTTTTAAAGAAGTTTTCAATGAATGATTGTAATCCATCCAAGTCACCTTTCCCTTATAAATTAAACTGTTTAGAATTAAACTCTGATACCTATTATGATGCACCTTGTAGAAACATCATAGGGTGCCTGATGTATGCAATGCTCTGTACGCGACCAGATATTTGTGCGGCTATAAGTGTATTAAGTAGATACCAAAGCAAACATAACGCAGAACTGTGGAAATGTTTAAAACATCTTTTACGATACATAAAAGGAACACTTAATTTAAGTTTAACCTACAGAAAATGCGATTATAAACAGCTAATTGTTGGATATGCGGATTCCGATTGGGGAGGCGATGAAACAGACAGAAAAAGCACAACAGGATATTTATTCCAAGTGTTTGATAATTGTACAATTTCGTGGAGCACACGAAAACAAAATACTGTTGCCGTCTCTTCAACGGAAGCAGAATACATGGCTTTATTTGAGGCTGTAAGAGAAGCAGTCTGGATGAAATCTCTACTACAAAGCATTTCGATCCAAATAAGTCAGCCTATAATTATCTTTGAAGATAATAATAGTTGCATAAACATTGCTAATAATCCCACAAATCACAAGAAGTCTAAGCATATAGATATTAAGTACCATTTTGTTAGGGAAAAAATCGCTGATAAGACATTAATGCTAGAACATATTTCCACAGGAAACCAACTAGCAGATATGTTTACCAAAGCAATACCCTGCAAGAAGTTTTTAGATTTAAGAGATAAACTAAATTTAATTTAATATTGATATTAAATTAATAATAATAATAATCTTATAATTTAAAAAAGGAAAATGTGATTTGTTTTGATTTATATACTTAAATTTTTGAGGGGGACTGTTGAAATATTACAAAAATCCAAGTCTCGCGTGATGTCGCCTCTTTTCGTTCTTTTGTTTTAAAAGGATATTTTAGTCTGTCAGTTTTTGCTGTCACCTAATTCGATATTTTAATAATATTAAATCGTAAACCGTTGAACAGTACAGACGCCTTTTAATTCCTCCTGTGGCTATATTCTAATAGTGTCACGTATCAACCTTAATTGCTGTAGATATACGACTATAAAAAACTGCTAAGTATTGGAGTGTTCGAAGGGCCACTCCACCCGCATTTTAGCTAACGTTGACAGGTTTTGACCCAACTGTTACAAAGTAGTGTGGTAGATGTTTTCGGTCAATTAGAGTTTTCGATATTAGAGCCGATGAACATAGCGCGCTCAGATAAGTACATCGATAACGTCTTGGCTACTCTTGTAACAAAACTACCGCATAGGTACCTAGATCTATTTTATTTTAGGGTGAACGAGCATGTGGTCCAGATGGTAAGCGATCACCGCGGTCCATGCCCAGAGGAGTAACTTAAGCGGCCGACATATTAGTGAAAGGAAGAAAGGGAGTAGTAGAGCGTTGGAGATCCCCAGTCTTCCCGTTTCGATTTGTATTATACTACTGGCTAGGCATTGACATAAAACCATCATGACAACAGTTGCAAAGCCCGTTTACAGTAGTAGTGTGCGTTAACGAGCTGATATGATACTAAGGTATCACTTATCTCTCTCTAGGCACTATCCTGTGAAAACTGGACCAACAGTGCTGATTTATGAATATTTGTAATTATAGGTGTTCCTGTTCCGAAAAGAGCTATAAAAAAAGAAATAAATGAAGATACAGTACCTACCGAACAAGAGAAAAATGGACACGCAGACACGAAGGTTAAAGATAAAACTAAAAGTTATACGTATAAAGCTAACACCAAAAACAAGGAACCTAATATAAGTGATCTTATTTCAAAACCAAAAATTAATAGTAATAATCATACAATAATTAGGAAAAATAATTCATATCTCGTCGATAATGTTGACAATGATAGTATAACAAGTAAAATATGTAATTATAAAAGTATTAGCAGGCATGATATAAAAAATAATAGTTTGAGTCATAGCAGTTCATGTAAGATAGCAAAATCTTATATGTGCGATACATGTAACAAAGGATTTTCCTATAAGTGTAGTTTAAAAAAGCATATTCACACACACACTTGTGAAAAACCATATAAATGTGACTTATGTCAAAGTAGTTTCCGTCTTGCAAATACATTGAAAACCCATATTCGTACACACACTGGTGAAAAGCCATATAAATGTGATATATGTAATACAAGTTTTAATCAAAAAAATAATTTGATAATTCATATTCGTGCGCACACTGGTGAAAAGCCATATAAATGTGATATATGCAATAAAAGGTTTAATCATCCAAGTAATTTCAGAGATCATAATCTTATACACACAGGTGAAAAACCATTTAAATGTGATATATGTCAGAGAAGGTTTACAAAAAATTATTTTAAGATACATATTCGCACACACACTGGTGAAAAACCATATAAATGTGATATTTGTCAGAAAAGTTTTCATGCAAGAAATAATTTGAGACATCATATTCGTACACACTCTGGTGAAAAACCATATAAATGTGATTATTGTAATAAAAGTTTTAAGGAATCAAATAATTTGAGAGATCATATTCGTATACACACAGGTGAAAAACCATTTAAATGTGGTGTATGTCAGAGTAGTTTTATAAGAAAATATCATTTAAAACTACATACTCGCACACACACTGGTGAAAAACCATTTAAATGTGATATATGTCAAAATAGCTTTACTCAAAAAGGCCAATTAAAAACGCATGTTCGTACACACTCAGGTGAAAAACCATTTAAATGTGATATATGTCAGAGCAGTTTTAGTTTAAACAGTAGTTTAAAAATGCATATGCGCACACACACTGGTGAAAAACCATATCAATGCGAGATATGTCAGAGAAGTTATGGTTATGTCCGTAGTTATAAAATCCATTTACGTAGACATAAGAGCAAAAACAACATAGTATCATAGTGCTTTAACACCAGTTACATCAGCCATCTGGTTAGTGCAATACTGGCACGTGCGGGTTAGCGTGAGGCCCTGGACTCGATTCATATGTCGGGACAGGGATTCTCGATTTTTCTCAAAAAAGTGGATGCTGTCCGTGGTTTGGAATTAAGCTATTTAACTACGACAATGAACGGTCATAGCAGATACTGCAATAATCACCACTCTTGCCCGACTTGGATTAGTGATCACCAAATGTGTGGTGCCGGCTCAGAATGCCACCACCCCATTTCCTCCCATGGGTGTCGTAAAAGTCGACTAAGGGATTAGCTGGAGGATGGGCAGCAGCGTCCTTCGAGTACATTAACAACTCAACTGCGATCGCCAACCCGCCTGCCAAGCGTGGCGCTTATGGCAAAACCCCCCAATGTGCTCACAACACACACATCCATATCGGTGGTTGTGGTGATCTTTGGGGGAGGCCTGTGTCCAGCAGTGGACTTCATTCGGCCGAAATGATGATGAAATGCAATTTCATTGAAACAATTCATTTCTAAAGTATTTTATACAAGGGGTAGAATTCGTAATCTTAGTTTCTGAACAGGGGTTAGCACTTGTTCTATAAGCCAATCACTATGGTTGAATGCTAAGTCAACCAATGCGCGGCTTATTTAATCACGCCTGGATGCTGCGAGCCATGAAACTAGCGCCGGAACTCGTTTTTCACTGAAATTCCGATTGAATCGCGACATTCGGACCGCCCGGTGCCCTAACGTGCAACGTTAGCGATATGGTAAAAAAGATAAGATAAATATAAAAATATTTATTCATGTAAATCCGCAGGCACTTATAGTCAAGACTTTAGTTGCCGCTTTCCAATATGTTGATTTCCTATAGAGAAAAATGGACAAGAAACTCCATGGTTACTCTTTTTAAATCATAATAATTGTTACAGTATTTTTGATTACATTGTTCTCAAAATAAATAATGTAAGGGCAAAAGTAAACTTCTCAAAAAGCCTACATTGAACAAGCCTGATATTTAGAAAAAAATATGATAACATTTGTCATTTTTGTTTTTTTTAAACACGTTGCCTCACACTAGGATTTCTCCTGTGTCGTGGGTGCGTTTACACAATTCCACGTACAATACACCCAGACCCGGAACCCTTACCTGTAGATCATGCAAATATTTGTTTCATGCGGAAATCGAACCCACAACCTGGAGCGCAGCAGTCGACTGTATCAGCCACTGCACCAATCGTGCCGTTGTTGTCATGGCAGTATTAAGCTGACCAACCCCAACAGACAGCACTCGTTCACGAGCATGACGCATGCATCAGCGTTGCTCAGCTCATCCATATTGTAGGGCAACTAAGCGACCCGATACAGGACGACCCGACTTGGATTAGTGATCACCAAATGTGTGGTGCCGGCTCAGAATGCCACCACCCCATTTCCTCCCATGGGTGTCGTAAAAGTCGACTAAGGGATTAGCTGGAGGATGGGCAGCAGCGTCCTTCGAGTACATTAACAACTCAACTGCGATCGCCAACCCGCCTGCCAAGCGTGGCGATTATGGCAAAACCCCCCAATGTGCTCACAACACATCCATATCGGTGGTTGTGGTGATCTTTGGGGGAGGCCTGTGTCCAGCAGTGGACTTCATTCGGCCGAAATGATGATGATGATGAGGATGAAGGATAATCAAATATCATTCAATCATCAATACAAATAAATAAAATAGAAGTGTCTGTTTGTAATGACAAAATAACAGCTTTTTACTAAATGTATATGAAAGAATATACGGTACATACAACAAAAAAAAACAATATTTTTTTTGTGTCTGTCTGTTTGTTCCCGCTATTCTCCGAAACTGCTAGACCGATTCCTACGAGACTTTCACTGGCAGATAGGTGATGTTATAAGGAATAACTTAGGTTACTTTTATTTAAGAAAAATACTTAGGGTTCCGCGCAAAAAACTTAAAACCCATGAAATCCAATATATATACTCTATGTCATGTCATTGTCATTAATATAATCTATGTGGGAAATCAAAATGCTTCAATCACAAAAACTATTTTATTTGTATTTTTAAACCTCTTAAATACAACCGTCTCGTCTTAGCTCTAAATCGCACACCCCGCCATCTTTTTCATTCCTCCCTCTCGTTCCCTTGCACACTCCCCCTCTCGCTCATACACTCAATCTTCACCTTGGCACTCAGTCCTTTCATCCCCACATCTATATATATATAAATGAATGTTTGTCTATATGTCCTTTATAGAATCGTAAACTATGCATTTGATCATGTCATGATCAAAGTGTTGTGCATGAGCTCACAAAGGTTTCTAAGTTGGTACGACCAATATGATTGACAGATGGCGCCACTATCATTCCAATGAATATTTGTGTAATGTGTTTCCTTCAAATTTATTTTAGTAAGTAGCGTAGCAACGCACGCTGGGTACAGCTAGTCCATTATAAAAAAAATGTATGTGTAAAAAGATGTACGTTTTTCCTAACGTACATTATATTTTCATAAATATACTGACAAGGCACTGTCGTCATGTTAATGTTTTTAAACAGTTCTCTCAAGGAATCACGACCAAGGTTGTAAATAACGTTGATAGCTCTCTTCTGTAATATAAAATTTGATTCTATATCGGCAGCCCGGCCCCAAAGTAAACTACCCGTTACTTATGACGTTGCGTTGGAGTTGTTTACTTTTTGAATATTGGACCTGATAATGTAATAATTTACCTACTAGTCGTGAGCCCAATGGTATTGCCCATCGTTTTTAACGCTCCATTTAAATGTGTTTTATTGTGTATACTGAGTATTTAATAATCCCGAAAACGTAAGATATTACTGTTATAAATTTGTAATTTAATTTACATTATCATTAAATTGTAACTTGTTTCTTATTTTTGTAATTTTATACGTTTGACTCGGAGTGCTTGAAATAAAATATATTTCGATTAATGGTTTTATTTTCCATCAACGACGACTCAAGTTTGGTGCACACATATCAGCTCGGCAACGGCCTCAACTATTGCCTCGGCGTCAACCAGGCATCAACGTACGGAGGCACGTAAAAGGAGCGATTCAGCACCTCCCGGACGCCGCGCTTACGGCTCGGTGACCAGTGGGTAACGGCTAAGCGGCACTTGGTGTACTTCCGATAAATGATCAATTGCGAAAGGCAAGAAATTTAAACAAAACTCGCACGCGTCACAACTGGCACTTGCGTTGTGAATGCTTAGAGTAAAGTAATAGTTTTGATGCGGCCCGGGCGACGGGAGGGGTGAGCGGAGCGTCGCGAGACGGGGACGCGGCGACGGTGATAACTAAGAGACTAGACTAGACTAAGAGACTAGACGAGACTAGAATAGACTAAGATACTAGACTTAGTCTAGGTCACCGTCTTCCCCTTCCCCGGGAATCGAACTAGTGGTGGTTAATATAGCGTCTAGCGCGATTAAATAGTGCGCTATGCACGCAACGTATAGCGCACGCTATGACGGCTCCAACTTGACGCTATAAAAATCGCGTCATTAAAAAATCACGAGGCGTTGGGATAATACCGCGAGCAAAGGCATAGCGCGGGCGTAGCGACTGGATGCGCCCCCGACCGTTTTACCGCCCTCGCCGCCGAGGATGCCCGCCTCACCGACGTCGCGGAGGCCTATCGCCGCGTCACCTTCCTGTTCATGTTAGCACTTCTGCCTCCCGTCTCTTGCTCGCGCCGGCCCGTGCCGAGACTGTAGCTTTAAATGTCCCCTAATACAATTTAAATATTACCGATCCAACTGTCCCCAAAACAATAGCTTGTTATCCCCAGCAACGCCCTACTACTAAATGTAAGCCTGGCTGGAGGCCTCTTTTGGCTTCGCCAGAAATGACCGGTTAAGCAACCACATTTCCCTGAAATGCATGCGAGAATCTCAAAAAAAAAAAAAAACTGTGTGTGTGTACTAGCGTACACTCGTAAGAAGTGAAACTTCTTTATGACGTTATTTTTCAAAAAATAATTTACTATATGCAACTTTACAGAAATTGGTTAAATAAAGTTAAATTAGATAAAGTTTAATAAAAGGCTTTTATTATCATAGACATAAATACAAATTCTACAATTATTTCATTTTAGCTTATTACTACAAAGATTATTATTGAATTTCATTAATTGTAATAGAATTATTACTATCATTGATGTCGTTATTATATATTTGTGTTATTAATGGCTTATGGTAACTGAAATACGAAATATATTGTTTACATTCCACAAAATTTAGTAACCGAGCGAAAACTCCATCAATTGTAGTGCCGGATCTCGTTGTCGACGTTTGAGGATTGTTTTTCATGGATAAATTCAGTTTATCTTTCAAAAATTCAATTAGTTTCAAAGATTTTTCTGATGCAAAATTGATATTAAAATCTGCACTTAATATCATCGGTATTTTATCATTATTGTTGCCGAGTAAAGAGGCACCGCCACTTGTGTATGATAACAATGAATAGTGAATAAAATCAGTAATATCGTCCACCTTCTGATTAGGAGATATATATATTGCAACAATCAAAATTTTTATCCCATTTACCATTGTGCCAATATTATGTCAATAATTGCATTGAAACTAATTTTGCATTTCTGAAATCAATTCCCAATTCATTATGGTACTGGGCTGATAAAAAAAAGATGGCGCGTAACGGAAGAATGTGACGCGTAACGAAAAAATGTTACACTAAATTTTTTTCCAACCCCGATAAAGAAGTTTCACTTCAAAAACTGGATGCGCCAACAATCTATGTACATAACATTTTCGTAAAATTAAAATATAAAACATACATGACATTTGATGACGTCAATAATAGGCATGCACAACATCAACAATTACGTTCCATGAGGATATAGGAAGGAGAAGGGATTGAGCAAGCGTAATTTTAGTAGTAGTTGGGTGAAAATTGCTTATTCTCCTCAGGCAGCTTGCTGATGCAAATAATTTTCGATATATCCCCAGATTCTTAACCGTACCACTTATAGGTACCAAAGTGCCCTCGAAAATTACCTGTGGAAGCTGCGACCAATTAATTCTAGAGATAAGCCTAGGACTGTCTACAACCAACACTTCAAAGGTTTATGCCTTCCTCCACTCGCATATACTCAGTCTTTGAAAGCAACGGTAGTGTGGAGATAGGGCGATATTCGATAAAAGATTTAGGATTTGCTTTTTCCGTAAGGGTATGGCTTGGGCATCATTGTAGATGGGAAGATGCCGTATGATATAGAGTGATTGAGGATATGACAAATACTGGAAGGATTTCGTCAAGGACAGAGAATATCATTTTCCGGTTGATACAGTCAGTTCCAACAGCGTTGGACGTAATTGATAGTAAGCTCTTCTCAACATCACAAGATCAGGTATTGGAAGACTAGAAAGATGATTAATCGTTTTTACTTTTGTGGCCCTTTTGCAATAGACGAAGATGAGAAATATTGACTAAGCAAATCAATATCTAAGTCTTTAGGGATATCATTTTGGCGCCATTTTCCAACTCCCATAGATTTCAGAAATTTCCAATATTCAAACGCCGTTTATTTGAAAATATGCTATAAGTGCTAAATTATACACTTACATTTATAAATTTTTATGTTAAAAAAAAAAAAAAAACGTTGCCCCAAACTAAGATTTCTCCTGTGTCGTTACTTACATGTATTAATAAGTACGTTAAAAGTATTTATGCCTTAGAATAAGGAGCGAGTTCTGCTACTCGCCGCTAGATTTCGGACTATTTTTTAGAGATGTCACACAACTAAGTACATTACTTATCACAACTACGTTATGTTAATATTATGACATTGATTTACTATTATATATCTTTAATGTTGTTCTTCTTATATTAAATTTTAATGTACATACAGTACTGTAAATGTGTGAGCATCATGTAGCCATTAATGCTATATATTTATTACTTATATTGGTTGTATTTTGCCTGGTTGTTTTGGTTTGTCATGCTCACTAAAATGTTGTGTATCGGGTCGTTAGGTTCCCTGCAATAGGGTTGAGCCCAGCGATGCAGATGCAGGCGTGATGCTCGTGAACAGGTGCCGTCTGTTGGGACTGGTATAATTGTGGAACGATCCATCATTATACATTTCTTCGTAGCAATCATTTGTATCAATCAACATTGTAATCTTAATTATTTTAAAAGAGTATCCATGGAGCTTATTACCGGCTTTTCTCCACAGGATGAAATAAATATTTGGAACCTGCACGGACTTAGATTCTGACGTTTAATAAGTGCCAATATCTGGTTTATTCGAAATAAAAATCTTTGAATTTATCGATGTTTTCTTTATTTAATTAACACAATATTACAAAAGAATATATATTCCGTGTGGTGTCCGGATTAAGAATATAGCACCACTCCATCTCCTCCCGTGGATGTCGTAAAAGGTGATTAAAGGAATCTAAACCAGATCGATGAGCAGCAGCGTCCCTTTGGGAACCGGTAACCATACTGCGGTCACCAACCCGCCTGCCAAGTGTGGTGAGTATTGGCAAATACCCCCCGAAATGATGACACAGTTGTGGAATCTATGGGGGAGGCCTTTGTTCAGCAGTGGACGTGTAAATGGCCGATATGATTCGTTGAAGGTCATACAGGTCTACGTACCGACCTCAACATACCCAGATGATGAAGTAGAGACTACGTATGAGGACGTATGTAGGGCCATACATACCTCAAAGACACTTCACTGTTGTGATGGAGGACTTCAACGCAAAGCTTGGCACTCGATGCGATGGTGAGTTGAGAGTGGGGCAATTTGGATATGGGCAACGGAACCCCAGGGGACAGAGGCTGGCCGACTTTTTGGAAAAGGAGGGCAGTCCCTCCTTTTCCAATTCGATGGTGATGAACTCCTTTTTCCAAAAGCCGCCTCACAGGAGATGGACCTGGATGAGTCTCGACCCCCCCAATGAGCCCACAACACAGCCATATCGGCCTTTGTGGTGATCTTTGGGGGAGGCCTGCGTCCAGCAGTGGACTTCACTCGGCCGAAATGAAAAAAAAAATGAGTCCCGATGGTTCCACGAGGAATGAGATTGACTTCCTTATGACCAATGAAAGACAAATATTCAATAATGTCTCTGTGATCCATAGGGTGAAAACCGGTAGTGATCACCGAATGGTAAGAGGCACAATGAATATTAATCTCAAAGTTGAGAGGTCTCTTCTGATGAGGTCTACGCTCCGGCCCTCTAGTGCTCATATTCAAAACCCCGAGAGCTTTCAACTCGAACTCCAAAACCGTTTCGAGTGCCTAGAACATTGCGTATCTGTGGACGATTTATATGGTAGATTAGTAGGTTCTACAAGAAACTGACCAAATAGTTGGGTCTAAATTCTTTAAAACCCACCGTAAAGGTAGACCAAAAAAGTTCTCCGATCACACGTCGACTAAGCTAGAGGTCTTGAGAGAGATTGAGAACTTCTACCGGCAGTTATACACCTCGGTAACTATACCTACCATTGGCTCTGACAAAGACCCGCGAGCCAAACTAACCCGTTACTAAATCGAGGATATCCCGGACATCAGCCTGTACGAGATTAGGATGGCCTTGAAACTTAAAAATAACAAGGTAGGGGACGGAATTACGACAGAGCTTCTGAAAGCAGGTGGCACACCGGTACTTAAAGTCCTTCAGAAGCTATTCAATTCCGTCTTACTCGAGGGCACAACGCCGGAAGCGTGGAACAGAGGTAAGGTGGCGCTCTTCTTAAAAAAGGGTGATAACACCCTATTGAAGAATTACAGACCCATCTCACTTCTGAGCCATGTTTATAAAGTTGTTTTCAAGGGTCATCACGAATCATCTCGAGCGCAGGTTTGATGACTTCCAGCCTCCCGAACAAGCCGGTTTCCGAAAAGAGTATAATCTGCCACTATGTTAGACGTTTGTGGATTATGAGAAAGCCTTCGATTCGATCGAAAACTGGGCAGTGCTGCAATCTCTGCAGCGGTGCAAGATTAACTATCCGTACATTAAAGTGTTGAAGTGCTTATACAGAAACGCCACCATGTCGGTGCGAGTACATGAACAGAGCACGGGGGCAATTCCATTGCAGTGAGGTGTGAGACAGGGGGACGTAATTTCCCCGAAACTGTTCACCGCTGCAATGGAGGGTGCATTCAAGCTACTGGAGTGGAAAGGGTTCGGCATTAACATCAATGGCGAGTATATCAATCACCTTCGATTTGCCGACGACATAGTAGTCATGGCAGAAGCAGCACAATGGACCCAATAGGGTCGAAGTGCGTTCAGCTGTTGCTGAGCCCGTTGTAGCCACAATAGAATAGTCATGGCAGAATCGCTGCAAGAGCTGATCTCAACAGAGTTTCCCAACGGGTGGGCCTTGCAATGAACATGGGCAAGACAAAAGTCATGTCAAATGCCCATGACGTGCCCATCCCAATATCCGTTGGGAGCTCTGTTCTCGAAGTTGTTGACGAATATACCTGGGACAAACTGTGCAGTTAGGTAGGTTCAACTTCGAGAAAGAGGTCAATCGTCGAATCCGACTCGGCTGGGCAGCGTTCGGGAAACTTCGCAACGTCTTTTCGTCAACAATACCACAAAGCCTCAAGACGAAAGTCTTTAACCAGTGTGTGTTACCAGTGATGACATATGGAACAGAGACGTGGTCACTCACAATAGGCCTCATAAGAAAGCTCAAGGTCACTCAACGAGCTATGGAGAGAGCTATGCTTGGTGTTTCTCTACGAGATCGAGATGTGAGCGGCATGTGACTGCTCGTTGTGGAAATCTAAGGGGGAGGCCTTTGTTCAGCAGTGGACGTCCTGTGGCTGATATGATGACAAACGAATAGCTAAAATGTAAAGCATGAGTTAGACATACATAAAAAACATCACCTCGCCAGTCATATTGTTCTCTACTGAAACTGAATAAGTAACATTAAAATCTTAAACGATAAAAGAACGTAATAATGTCTTAGGTTTTCGCGAGTATTACACATTATAATAAAACACTTTTAAACAGATTCTATCTCGTATATTTTATATTTTTGTTTTTCCTGCGACCACGAATGCTTTGCAGCATTCGAAACGTCAGGAAAAACAAAAATCTAAAATATACGCGATAGAATCCGTTTAAAAGTGTTTTATTATAATGATAAAAGAACGATGAAATATAACGTCAGTAGATCGTTTATTGAGGTAAGTAATAAATCATACACTTAAGTTTAGTCGTCAGTCAAGTATTTAGTCAAGTCTTCAGTTTCGTACGATGGACAGGCCAACTCGAAGCCCGGACTTGAATCCGATAGAAAATTATAGGATGAGCTAAAAACGTCGGGTTCGAGCTCAGGTACCTGCTCCAACAAGGCTTCCAGAGCTGCGAATCGCAATTGAAGAAAAATGTAATTAAATTCCTCAAAATTTCTCGATGAATACGGCGATGTTGGCAGTTATATATTATAAAAAATCAAAATAAATCACAATGATGATAAACAGAATCCTTTAATTGTGACGAAGTCATCCTTTATATTTATTTCAATCAACCTCTTTCATGACTTCATACCTTTTATTTCTATCACTGTCCACCTCATGATTCATTCTTTATTCAAATCAAAATTCGAATTTATTATGAGACGTAGAGTCGCTCTTCATATTTTGATCATTACACTTTCGATTCTGAACGCTAGTGGTTCGACACACAGCTGTCGCTCTGACAAATAGTCTGCCTGCAATTTGGTTTCTTCTCCGGGGCAGTTAGTGGTACGAGTAAATGCTCGCTTTATATAGATTGAGTGAGCGAGTGAGAGTTTCTTGCTAAATTTACTAAATTTGCGCTAGCTGGACTACGATTGTCAGTTTCCTACTTTTGACATCGCGTTACAGTCAGTGATGCCTGTCACAAACAATCTTATGAGTTCTTCTTCTCTTAGAGTATGGATTCTGTAGATTATCTTCCACAATTTCGCCAATGTCAAGTATAAGGCAACGTTGTACGGTGATCAGATTAATCTGTACAAATTAAATTATTAAATATTTCTCAAAAATAAAAAATCTACACAATAGCACGTCGTACCCAATCTTATGACAACCGCGACAGACTGCAAGAGCAAGTGTCAAGTAGGCATTTATCCACAACCCTTACTTAATTTGATCACCATCAAAATTAGACGTAATTGATGATAAATAAAAACCACAATTCGTTGAAAGATGTTTTATTTTAAGCACTGCGAGTTGAACCTACGAAGTCGTAAAAATAAGAATCAAGTTGAAACAACTTCACACTTATCATATCATATCGGCCATTTATACGCTGCTGAACAAAGGCCTCCCCCATAGATTCCACAACTGTGTCATCATTTTGGGGGGTATTTACCAATACTCACCACGCTTGGCAGGCGGGTTGGTGAGCGCAGTATGGCTACCGCTTCACAGGAGGAACGCTGCTGCCCATCCCTCTGGTTTAGATTCCCTTAGTCGCCTCTTACGACATCCACGGGAGGAAATGGAGTGATGCTATATTCTTAATCCGGACACCACACGGACTTATACCTAAATGAAATAACAAATCACAATTTAACACTAATACTTATACTTAAATGAAATGAAATAACAAATCCACAGTATTATTTATTTTATAAAATAAAATAAATTATAATTTTTTTTAATAATCATATTTTCATAGACAGAAACTGGGTAACATTAAATATCATCGACAAGTATGGACTGAACCATCTGCATCGCTCAGTGTATAAAATATGTCAGACGAAGACTGACTCAAAAAAGAAGACAAAATATAAAAGTCGTTAGGTACCCAAAATGCTAAATACGTACATAGTTCTAACGTTTTCAAATTATACTGGTTCAATATAAAACTAAACAATTCCAACTCATGAAATACCTTATCGTTTTGCTTTTTTTCTATAAAATACAAACAATGTATAGTCCCGCTAATACAATAATTACGTCTCATGGACGTAGGCTATAAAAATTAAAACCTAAACAATAAAATCGTTAGCATTAAAAAAATCGGTACATTGACGCAGACAATCGGAATAAAAATGGCGGCACCTATATCAGGCGCGCTTTCCAGTTGCCGTACGCATCATTGGTAGGTGTTGCGGATACAAAAGAACTCGAATCACAGGCAAAAAATACATATGAAAAATCTCTAGAAAGATCTTTTATTTTTCGTCACAATATTACTTACTTTTATCTATCATTCAAATAAAGTTATGAGCGCTATTGTATTTGTGTCTTTTACCGGTTGGTGTACAATAAAGAATAAATAAAATTGAAGCGTCTGTTTGTAATGTCAATATAACAGTTTTTAACTAAATGCATATGAAAGTATATATGGTACGGTACCCGGAACAAACAGATACTTCAATTTTATTTATTTGTATTGATTATGATTGCCAAATATTTATTATTATATAGGTATGTACGTATAATCATATTTGTATTCTTAACGGCTATTTCTTCTTTTTTTTAAAACGTTGCCCCACTCTAGGATTTCTCCTGTGACCAATGAGCAATGTGCCCCGCCCATTGCCACTTCAGTTTACTAATCCTTTCAGCTATGTCGACAACTTTAGTTCTTCTACGGATCTCCTCATTTCTGATTCGATCTCGTAAAGAAATACCAAGCATAGCTCTCTCCATAGCTCGCTGAGTGACCTTGAGCTTTCTTATGAGGCCCATTGCGAGTGACCACGTCTCTGTTCCATATGTCATCACTGGTAACACACACTGGTTAAAGACTTTCGTCTTGAGGCATTGCGGTATTGTTGACGAAAAGACGTTGGGAAGTTTTACAAATATATTTTTATGTATTTACATTATGTTAACGATTAAAAAGTTTTGCGTAAATTGCCTTTCATTACTCGACTGCTTACAGTTACACTGTTTGTGCACCTACCACGTTTTGTCTCTGCTTTACACTAAAATCGACTTAGAAAATGCGTAGTGGCATTAAGCCTTACAATTTTAGCGCGCATAATAATATATGATCATATTCATTCAATAATATTGAATAAATAAATAATAGGTGGCGTTTTGGAGTTTACCCGTGAAGAACATACACCACTCCAATGCTCCTGGGTGTCGTAAAACGCGATTAAGTAAAGAAAGAAAGAAAAATATTTTATTGGCTTACAGCAGCGTACACATAGACACAGGAAATATAAAAACTAAAAATAACTATAATAAGTCATTATCTTTATTCGGAGCAGCGATTAAGTAAAAAAAGAAAGAAAGAAAAATATTTTATTGGCTTACAGCAGCGTACACATAAGACACAGGAAATATAAAAAATAACTAAAATAAGTCATTATCTTCATTAGGAGCAGCGCCTACATATGCTCTAAATAACTTAAATAAAAAGCGTTGATGGCTAGTTAAGAACAGAAGTGATCCAAGTAACATTTTTAGAAAATCTGAGTTACGAATACATCTGTAACATCATTATTTTATGTATAGTGAACGAGACGTTAATTATTTTTGATCATAAGTTTCGCTTATTGAATTTAAAACTACTTGCCTCAACGACCTCAAGTAGATATCAAGTACCCTATTTAACTGCAATCATTTTTGTAATACTTTAAACTGATCTAGTCTATATAAAGATTAATAATTTTCTATCGTATCGCGCTTTGATTTAACTCTTTGAGCACCTAAGAAAAAACAGCTGAGATAAGACACTTTTCTTTTCATATGACGTAACGCACGTGCTCGTAAGAGGCAGTTATATATTTTCTGCTTAACCGTCTATAGTTATTTGGTCTTAGTATTTATTACTAAAAATTCTCTGACATACAAGTCACATTTATATGGTTTTTCATTATTGTGTACACGAATTTGAGTTAAAATTATATTTTTTACTAAAACTTCTGTGACACATTTCACATTCATGTGGTTTTGATGAAAATGTGTGGTGTGTGTATGAATATGGGTTTTCAAACTAACTTTGTGATTAAAACTTTCTTGACATTTATCACATTTTTAAGGCTTTTCACCAGTGTGTGCACGAATATGAGCTTTCAAATTACTTAGCTGAGTAAAACTTTTCTCACACAGCTGACATATATATGGTTTTTCACGAGTATGTGAACGAATATGAGTCGTCAAATTATATTTTTTACAAAACCTTCTGTGACATGTTTCACATTTATATGGTTTCTCACCAGTGTGTATACGAATATGGATTTTCAAAGTAACTGCTTCATTAAAACTTTTCTGACATATGTCACATTTATATGGTTTTTCACCAGTGTGTGTACGAATATGACCTTTCCATCTGCTTCTGCTATTAAAACATTTCTGACATATATCACATTTATATGGTTTTTCACCAGTGTGTAAACGAATATGTCGTTTCAAACTAAGGTTGAGACTAAAACTTTTGTGACACATGTCACATTTATATGGTTTTTCCCCAGTGTGTGTACGAATATGAGCTTTCAAACTACTTTTTTTACTAAAACTCCTCTGACATATGTCACATTTATATGGTTTTTCACCAGTATGTGTACGAATATGACTTTTCAAACTGCTTCTGTTAATAAAACTTTTCTGACATAAATCACATTTATATGGTTTTTCACCAGTGTGTGTACGGATATGACAGTTCCAACCGCTTCTGTTAGTAAAACATTTCTGACATATATCACATTTATATGGTTTTTCACCAGTGTGTACACGAATATGTCGTTTCAAACTAATGTTGAGACTAAAACTTTTGTGACACATGCCACATTTATATGGTTTTTCCCCAGTGTGTGTACGAATATGAATTTTCAAAGTACTATTTTTAATAAACCTTTTCTGACATATGTCGCATTTATATGGTTTTACACCAGTGTGTGTACGAATATGGAATTTACAACTGCTTCTGTTATTAAAACTTCTCTGACATATGTCACATTTATACAGTTTTTCAACAGTGTGTGTACGAATATGACATTTCCAACTGATTCTGCTATTAAAACATCTCTGACATATATCACAATTATATGGATTTTCAGTGTGTGTACTAATATGACTTCTCAAATTACTTGTGCCTTTAAAGCTTCGTTTACATATATGACATTTATACGGATTTTCCACAGTGTGCATTTTTTCTTCTTCTTTCAAATTACAATTATAGGAAACATCTTCCGTACATATATCACATTTATTAGATTTTTCTTTAGTACATGAACTACTACGACTCATGCTATGCCCTTTTATATCACCATTGTCAATACGTTTATAATTATGTATGTTACAAATAAAATTATCATTGCTAACATAATTAACGAAATCTGTATTTATTGAAGTATTTTCACTATTAGTTATATGATTATTACTATTAAGTTTTGGTTTCGAAACAGGATTACTTATATTAGATTCTTTGCTTTGAGTGGTACTTTCATACGCACAACTTTTAGTTCTATCGATAACCTTCGTGTCTGCTTGTCCATTTTTCTTGTGCTTTATAATAATTGATTCTTCATTTTCTTCTTTTATTGTGTGTAATTTAGATTTGTCTGGAGCAAGAGAATCTGTAATTACAAATAGACATTCACCACTGTTGTTAAATATTTGACATGTTATGGAATCTTGTTTTGAAGTTCCTGCATGGACCGCATCAGAAATACTTGTATCATTCTTCTTTTTTTTGAAAATATATTCTTACTATAAATGAAACCATTAATTTCAGTTATTTAGTGAATACAGTTATACATAGATATGAACATTCAACTAAACGTTGAATTCCGTAAACATGTGATTTGAAAATATATACTTACCGAATTTCTGCGAATATCTTGGTGGCAAGTTGTACTTGCTGAGGTTTACGTGTAGTGCGTTCGCGAACTCGCTGCCGTAGAACACCATCAGTTCGGTGAAGGGGGGAATTATTTTTATTGTTCTGAAATGTTACGTTGGATATACTATACAAACAATAGAGGTAGAATCCTTCTAAAACAAAATACTCCTTTACTTGAATCGCCAAGCGTTTTCATAATTTCAGCCGAAAAACGTCCACTGCTGGACAGAAGCCTCCCCCAAAGATTATGTGCTCATTGGGGAGTTTTGCCATAATCGCCACGCTTGGCAGACGGGTTGGCGATCGCAGTTGTGTTATATCTGTACTCAAAGGACGCTGCTACCCATCCTTCGGCTAATCCCATAGTCGCCTTTTACGACACCCACGGGATGAGATGGGGTGGTGGTATTCTTAACCGGCACCACACTGCACCAAGCGTTTTAAAATACTAAAACATCCCCTCCAAGACGTGCCTTAAGGCGTGGCACCAATGGGCGGTTCTAGTGTGATCTTACGTGGACCTGGAGCCCCCCCCCTTCGGTGCCGAAGATGACCACTCTAGTGGTTTAAGCAGTCCGGTATGCCCCTTCACCCTTCCCGGGGCACAGGAACTTCATGATGAATTTCCACTGGGGACCAATAAAAAAAAAGGAGAATAGTCTACATTTCTTATAAGTCGGTCAACGCCGAATAGATTGTCTTATTTATAAGGATCTCCGATTGATTTGCAATGGCAACATTTAGCTGACTAATCCAAGATAGACCAATTCCCCCATCCCCGATACCCTCTTCCCTCCCTAATCTACCTCCCTCTACAAAGGTAGAAATATACCATATGTAAAGCGGTTACCCCTTCTAGCGGAAAAGGCCACTCACTCAGGCACTGGGGGCGAATTGTAAAGGATCTCCCCAGGGCCGTGCTCAGCAGTGTGCTGCGCACACGGTGGCACACGCGTGACGTCGTTTTCCCGGATGTCACTCGGTATTATGAGCACGCAGATTCCCTAATCTGTGCATCAGCGACCGATCAGGGGGGTGATTTTCGAAATATCTCTATTTTAGAGATAACTTTAGAGATAACTTAAACTTAAATCTCTAACCCGCTAAAAGCCCCGAGAAAAATTGCAACCCTTAACGTGGGACATGTCTATCTCGAGTGCCTACCACCACTCGTTGCATGTCGAGCGCTGGAGTTAGAGATATGCCTAACGACAGCCGCCATCATTTTTTTGGAAATCTCTCGTTCGACTTGATCTCGCATCGCGCGAGAATAACCCCCCTGGTCACCTACACGTCTTTCTGCCCCATGTAATACAAAAAGTACCGGTCTAGGAATGCCAACAGGACATGCGATAGAATTGATATATGAAACAGAAAAACTAAGTTTGTAGCAGTTAACAGCAAATTTCTTGAGTATCATGTTGAGAGACATCGTTTTATTTTACACTAATATTGGCTAACATTCATCATCATCATTTCAGCCGAAAAACGTCCACTGCTGGACAGAAGCCTCCCACAAATATTGCTACAACGACGGGTATGGGTTTATGTTGTGTTCTTTATGGGTTTTGCAATTCAAAGTCAAAGTCAAATTGTTTTTATTCATGTAAACCATTTGCTGGCACTTACGAATAGTCAGAATTTAAATAGTTGCACGGTTCCAAGTCGTTGATCCTATGGAGAAGAACCGGCAATAAACTCCATATACTCTTTTGAAATAATATTTGAAAGAAATTAATTGGATTATCATATTTGTACTTTGAATGAAATATGAAAATGAAGTATTTTGTATCAATAGGAGAAAAACTAGAGATAGGATTTTTTAAGTAATTGGGCTATCTGTCTGAGGTATGAGTTCATTTAAAAAAATAGTTTTGGAATCCCTGATATTCTTTTTCATCCGGACGTTCATCGTATCAGCTACAGGATGCCCACTGCTGAGCAAAGGCCTCCTCCTTAGATTTCCACAACGAGCGGTCACATGCCGCTGTCATCAAACGACTCCCAGCGACCTTCACCAGGTTGTTTGTCCACCTCGTTGGAGGTCGTCCCACGCTGTGTTTTCCGGTGCGCGGTCTCCATTCAAGAACCTTTTTGCCCCAACGGCCATCAGTTTTACGAGCAATGTGCCCCGCCCATTGCCACAGCAGTTTACTAATCCTTTCAGCTATGTCGACAACTTTAGTTCTTCTACGGATCTCCTCATTTCTGATCCGATCGCGTTCGGAACCCTACAAAGAAAGGATTTTTAAGAAATATTTTTGGATGCAGGCAACTCACCGATAGTACAGTTGTCCTCTGTACTGGTACGCGAGCAGGTTCTGCTCTCGCCAGTGTGGTGCGCAGTTGACGTAGCGCATCCAGTTGGAGCGGGCGCCGTCCGCCGCGTCCACCACGTGCGACCGCGCGTTGTTGCGATCGTATATCTAAAAACCAATATGTTACTGAAAGAGCCACACGATCCCAATACCCATCTTCGTCGTCAAAGGTGCGTTTTCATCGATGCGGCCGATTAAATCTCTCTCTTCCAGGAAGCATATAAAAGCCAGCCACTAACTAAATATATGTCTTCAAATAGTCAGTCCTGATATAGCTCTAGGCGTGTTCATAACGGCTATATATTGATAACGCGTTATAACAATGCGTGATTTAATTAACACCTATTACTTTTTACGTTATAATATATTAGTTTGATATTTATTACTTCGTCGAGCACCGCGGTTTTGTTACCGTTGCGGTCCACAACAGAGAAATAGCTCCACATTTGTCCTCTTCGAGACATTTTGATTTAATGTAACTCTTATTTACGTAAATAACAACACTAAACTATAACTTCAAAGTCCATAGTTAAATAATATCAACATTTCAATACGATCACGCAATCGCTCGCAATCTCCCGTAAAATACAACTCATGACGTCAAGCGAGTCATCCGCACTGATTTTGTTCAAATATAATCGTAGATCAAAACGACTGTCGACTGTGGCACCTTATGGAATATGTAGCGCGGGGAAGCTGTGGTCGTTTAGTAATAAAAATAATAGGGCAACATAAATAACCGTTACCTGGTTTAAAAATTATAGGTGACATGATTATTTTAAAATAATAGATTATTTATTCAGCTACCTAATATATCGAACACTCCTTTATATGTCCCTAGCTTGCCCGTCCAGCAACGCACTAAGACGAGGTCCGAGTCCAATTACCGAGGTCTTCCTTGGCAGTGTTTTTAAGTTTTTGCTCAGATGGAGGCCTTACAGCTTCGTCAATGTTGTCCGCTTAAGCAGCTTCCGCCCTCATGGGCTGTCTGCGAGAAGCGCAATAGAAAAAAGGTGTATTATATAAACTGATACCCAGAGGACAAATGAATAAATATGTAGAAATTTGGCATTATAATTCTTCTAGACATTACTTTGACAAGCAGGTATAATATAAAAAGAAGTTCATATCATAATTAATAACGAAGTACGTGACTTCCTATTTAATATGTTCAGACGCCAGTATTGGCAGAATACCCTGTACCTCGTGTTAATTTTAAACCTGCAAAAAGCTATCTTCTACAAAACAGTGATAATGATTAATTGAGAATAGTTTATACTGTGGCCACCGTAGCGTGTATCCCCTATAGTGTCTACGGGAATATCCTTTGTGACAACAACGGAACTCGCTGTGTTTAAAACGTCACTTGCTGATGTGTGGAGTTTAAATGGAAAGACTTGGGAGACAGACTTTGGCGACAACCGGGACATATATTTCTTACATATAAACAGAGCGGCGCAACTAGGGAGACTTCTTTCAATTACTTTATACCAAGAGAACTGATGTTATGGGTGATGAACATGCAAGACCAGATCTTTTGAACACAGAAGGCCGTGATAGTGGTATGGAAATTACTAAAATTAAATTAAATGTGTTACCTGCCAACAATATACAGAATTCACTTGTTGTGTGCGTTGTCCGCGGTACGGACCGAAGCGAACACCGCGTGGCAGTTGCAGCGTGCTGAACACACCTAGATCTGCGCCTGAGTGTGATAAGTAGTGGGCTTATTATCTACTTTATAGATAGATTCTCTGCTGATGGTTGATTTAAGCTCTAATGATCAGCGTCACACTCTTGAAGGGTAATCATCAGCCGGGACCTCTCAGTTCAGGGTTGCCATGAATAATCGAGAATTTTGTTCAATGCATTTAACAATATTGTTATAATGTATACACAGTTGAAAAAGCCCTAACCGTGAGTTCCTTTCGAAGATTTTTCTTAGAGATTGTGATGCAGTGAAATGTCCTCCGTCGTATCAATGTGATGCGTATGCGTCCGTTGGGACCTTTTTTTATTTTATTTTTTTATTGGTGCCCAGTGGAAATTCTTTATGAAATTCCTTCGCCCCGGGGAAGGGCGAAGGGGTATGCCGGACTCCTACCAGCTAAAACCACTGGAGGGGTCATCTTCGGCACCTAAGGGAGTCTCCAGGTCCTCGTATGATCACACCAGAGGTCCGTTGGGACCTAATTGTTCAATACACAATACCATTCTGTGGTGTGTAGAAATAGGCTGATAATATTGCTAGGTTCGGACAGCGTGGACAACTGTCTTTTCAACTTATGGAGTATAAGTGTAATTGTATGTTTATATAAGTACATTTTTTTTAAGTGCAGAAATTGATTTACATTCAAATCACAATACCTAACCTTCATATATTTTTTCTTACGGTTTGCTTTATATATTCTTACGAGTATTTAGTCATTTCCATTGAAATACACTCACCTATACATGATAAACAAAATGATATTATAAAAAAAAATTACCATGCCGTTAAAACGGACAAAAAGTATAAAATATTTTCTCCGAGCCGCACAAGTTTTAAAACGAAAGCATGGGGCGCATGCAAATGCATCCTTTTATTAATCTTAAGGAGCTAGGAGTAATTATTTATAGTAGCCCGCGGTTATACCCGCGCGTTTATTTTTATCAATGTAAATACAAATATAGCCTATATCGCTCAGGAATAGTGTAGCTTCCTATTTGTGAAAGAAATTTGAGAATCCAAAATGTACTTACCGAGTTAAAGTATGCAGATGGACGGACTGCTGCACAAAATGTCGAAATAGCGCATGTTGATGCAACAGTACGACGGGTAGCGCTCGCTGTTAGCTTTATTATGCTACTGAAAGTCTGTTGGGGATGAACTTCTTTCAGGACGTCGGCATGGTATTAGATTTTACGCGTGGTATGTGGTTTGTGGGGCACGATCACTCGCTTCAGCCAATTCTTTTTGAAAGTAGGCCATTGCATCCACTTACGTGTTCGACTGTGGGTCTTCCTGATGACTTCCCATCTCTATCCAATCAAAGAGGGGCGACTGTCTGACCTTCTGAATGTCCACAAGGATATTTTTGCTCCAGGAGGAAGACCTACGGAGTTCGCTGTGCATCGTCGTATTGATAAAGGAGATGCCACGCTGATCGCTAGCCCATCGTATCGGGTTTCTCCCGCTAAGAAAGATATCATCCGAAAAGAACTAGATAAAATGCTGGAAGACGATATTATTGAAGAAGCTGAGTGGGCCTCACCTGTGGTATTGATACCGAAGAAGAACGGTGAGATCAGATTCTGTGATGACTACCGAAAACTTAATAGCGTCACACGGACAGATAAATACCCGCTTCCGGTAAACGATGAGCTATTACAAAACACGAAATCTAATTGCGTCATGTCCACTAGTGATCTAAAAGCTGGCTACTGGCAAAGGTATTTGATGCCACAGGATCGACACAAAACAGCGTTTACAACTCCATATGGGACGTTACAGTTTCGCCGTATGCCGTTTGAGTTAAAAACGCACCGACAACGTTTCAGCGGTTAATAGATCGGATGAGATCAGACGTCAAGGATGTCTGCGTGCTTGCTTACTTGGATGACCTCCTGGTCCCTTCTGGGCTCCTCGCCAAACCTAGATCAATGAAGGATCTTCAGCAGGTCTTCGAGCGCCTTCGCCTATTCAACCTAAAAGCATACAGAAGTGTGTTTTTGCAAGAGACAAGGTTATTTACCTGGGACAAGTCGTTTCATCAAAAGGAATAGAGCCTGACCCTACGAAAGTCGAAGCGGTGATGAACATGAAACCTCCTACAAAACTGAAAGAGCTAGAAACGTTTCTACAAACCTGCGTCTGGTTCCGCAAATTTATTCCTCGGTTTTCGGATGTAGCTTGTTCCTTGACGGATCTCACAAAGCAGGACCAACGCAGGCAATGGGGGAGGATGAACACAGAGCCTTTGAGGAGTTCAAGCTACGGGTCTTCCCCATTCCCCGTCGGCCCCATTCTTCGGCAGCCGAACTTTGATGAGCGGTTTGTACTGCAAGATGCCAGCGCATACGGCCTTGGAGCAGTATTGATGCAAGGTGCATCTCATAATGAAGAGAGACCCATTGAGTACGCCAGCTGACCCCTGCTGAACGTAGTTATCACACCGATCTTCGAGCAATAGTGTCTCAACAAAACTTTGTTCCCCAAATCACTTCGTATTTGAAGGAGTTTGCGCGTAGCTTACATGACGTCAAGCGGAGAGTAGAAGATCAGCAAGATGTCCGCAAGTCTACTGGTGATCAGCATCGACGCGACATTCTCCCTTATACCAAGGATCACCTGGTTGTTGTGGAGACCCACCTGGCGAGCAATGCAGCGACGGGATTCACCAGCAAGTTCGCTTACATATCATTAGTCCTACGTCATTCATGGTTGTAGACAGTAAGAGGATTGTTAAGGGTAAATAACATGCCAGCGCTCTGACCTCTGACTTATAAGGGTTCATCCCCAGCTATCGTGCATCAGCGGCGTGGTGGCCGTCTAGCCAAGTCACAGTCGGGTGGCGTCGTTGTGACTTGGAGGGGGAGGTTATCGCGAGCAGTAATAAAGGAAGATCTATCCCAACCATCGAGGCCACTCACAACCCTCCGTTCCCACAGCCTTGTCTTCACTCCACCCGCTTAAGCGCCCGCGCGTCCCGACAGTCCTAAAATCAGCACCAGGCAAGTAGCGCGCGTACGTGGTTGTAAGCCGATTAGGTCGCGATCATAGACGCTCATTGTTAGATTAACGGCGGATTTCGACGGCACGGCTGGTGGATTGGCTAACACAGTCAGCTGCTGCGCTCCGGGTCGTGGGTTCGATTCCCGCACGGAACAAATATTTGTATGATCTGCAGGTAGTTGTTCCGGGTCTGGGTGTATTGTATGTGGAATTCATGCTTGTAAACGCACCCACGGCACAGGAGAAATCCTAGTGTGGGGCAATTTTTTTTTTTTAAGTGATTATATATAGAATATACGAATTTTTGCCACATCGTGGTTTTCCTCGATAATCCTATAAAACTAGTTTAACCGATTTCAATATAAATATTTTATTTTTCTTCTAATGATCGTATCTTTATTACCGGGATAGATATTTATTGTCTAAATAAAAGTTACAAGTGGGGATAAAATCTATCAATTACCATTGATCACAACTTTGGGCAGCATGCTTAATTTTTTTGCATATATGGGAAGAGTTGCAGTGTCTTTTAGAGTACCTAACACCATAATAACATAAACGTAAGTCTGAAAAGTAAGGCTCCTTATTAAAATATTTATTTATATTGTACGAAATCCCAGGTGTTTACCCAATAATACATGGATGAATAGGTTTTTCATTTTAGTATTAAGTTTAAAGAATAGGTAACATACCTGGTATAGTAGAGGGCGCGAGGTGAAGGAGCTCATGCGGTATAGTGAGTGCGGCACGCGGGACGTAGGACGGGAAATTCGTTTTGGTTGGAACCTAAACAAAGATACACTGAGGCATACTTTCTAACAAAATAGAATTAAAGTATATTTCAATTTACTGGCAAAGTTACAATATCATAAAGTAAAATACTGATATTAAGCTGCATCCGCATAGAGCGAAGTCTGAGCGTGGTCTGATCTAGTAAAAAACTACTTTTGATATTTTCAAAAATTTGGGCGTTTCTCTTCACTGTCACCTCGACGCTAGAGAGTATGACTGCTTTCTAGTCAGCCACTCCGACATGTGCCGAAAGGCGTGGCACCAGTGATCGGCTCGGGTGCATTCGATCTAATGAACCTGGAGCCTTCGGTGCTGAAGATGCCCCGCCCAGGTGGTTCTAATCGGTATCAGTAGCACACCCCGCCTGTCTCCAGAGCTGAGGAAGTGCATGAGGTTTTGAACCCGCAACATAGTCGTAAGCATCAAGTCCTTGAACCTCCGAACTACCACCATATTATACGATCATTCTGTATTGACGTCAGACTCTTTTACACAGATATAAAGCCTGCTACCTACCTCATCATCCGGTATAACTAGTAGAGGCCCGTGTATTGCGCAGCACTCGAACACGAAGTCTGCGCACTGATCGCAAACTGTTAACAACATTTTAATATTAATACTATACAAGATGCTAACATACATTGTGAATAATGAAATAAATACGAAATATTCGATTAATGACACGAAATGACTGCATGTTTACTTTGAAAATAAACTTTTTCGCCATATATTATAATTTTGAGACACAAAAATACCAAAAACCACATAGAAATACTTGCTCTGGACACATTATAAACATCAGTAAATCAACTCGGCCTATCGCAATCCACTGCTGGACAAAGTTCACTCCCAAGCTGTGTCACAACTCCTGGCTCTCCACCTTCCGCATCGAATCTGTCCCTGCAGCCTTCTACGGGCCGTCGACCGATCTGGCAGAGGGTGTTCCACACTACGTTTATTGAATCGCGGGAGACTCTCACAGCTGCTCCAACCGCCATTCGTCCATCGAGAGCATGGCCAGCCCACTGCCACTTCATTTTACCAATTCGCATGCTATGTCGGTGACTCCAGCTGTCTCTAATATTATTACGTTCCGAATCATATCCCTCGAAGAAACTTCGCGCATAGCCAGCTAAAAGACTGAATATGTAGCCCGACTGTCAGTGTCCCCGTCTCGGCATCGTATGTCATGACAGGCAGATGCACTGGATCAAAACTTTTTGCTTCAAGCGATGCATTCAACCAACATACGAAAACCTATTACTTTCTAACCAAAGGAGCGCACTTGTCGTCTTCGGGGAAGCGAATATTATCCTCTGGGATACGTCGACATAATTATGGGCTGAGCCATCAGCCTGCGCTAATGGCTGTTTCAAATCTGTCATACGAAGACTTCTTTACATATTATAATTGGTGCGACGAATGGCGCTCTAGCTACAGTACTGATTAGAAAAAGATAGACATTGGACAGAGTGGCTTTTCTCTTTTTATTAGGTAGACGTGTTTCACCAAACTTTAATCATCATCATTTAGGCCGTAAAAACGTCAACTGCTGGACAGAAACCTCCCCAAAGGATTGCCACAACGACCGGTATGGGTTTGTGTTGTGTGCTCATTGGGGGATATTGCCATAATCGCCACGCTTAGGAGATGGGTTGGCATAAATATACTCGAAGGATAGTGCTGCTCTTAAGTATTATTGTTCTGTGGTGCTGCCCATCCTCCGGCTAATCCCATAGTCGCCTTTTACGACACTCACGGGATGAGATGGGGTGGTGGTATTCTTAACCGACACCACATGGTAATTTATATACGAAACGAAAAAAATCCCGCCAAGATATCATGGCGGATTTCGGAAGTATACGTTCACAGGTCCAATTTTGGCATAAAGAGGATTAATCATTCATTCAAAATATACTAAAATTATTATTATTCTTCTTTTTGAACGTCAACATTAGACAGCACCCATATAAAGTTAAGTTTGGTGTTTAGGTTATGGTGTTTATACCTGGGGTGCAATTCGCGTGCATATTGGTTTTATACAGTTATTTCGATTCTGTATTCAAGGATGTATGGATGTTTGAGCTTAAGTAATTGCACTCCAGGTGTTAACATTGTAAACATCGGAAATTTTCATGCACACAATAAATTTTCATATAGCGAAACCTTTGGACCCAATTTGTAAATGCCTCGAACAGCCCTTTTCTGTAAAGTGAAGATGGTATTAATGTCTGCACAGTTTCCCCAGACAAGAATCCCATATGACATTATACTATGAAAATAGCTAAAATAGACAATTCTGGCTGTATCTTCATCATTATTGTTCCAAATTTTCTTAAGTCTACTTGACAACTTGGCAATATTTAGGCCCCACTGCAATCTGGCATCTATAGTTACCCAAGGAAAACCATTTACTCCACATGGTCCAGCGCTATTCCATTCAGTAGTACATTGGTACGTAACTGTCTGACATTTTGTTTTTTCTCGTTAAGGAGAAGATTGTTTACATTAAACCAATGGACAACTTTGGAGATTGCATTGTTAACTTCGTCAAAATTCAGTATTTGTAGCTTGATTTTTAAAATGAGTGTTGTATCATCCGCGTACAACACAATCTCATGATTATCCCTTTCGTAAAAATGCAAGTCATTAATAGTTATTGCAGTTTTTCTCTATTTATTCGTTAACATTGCCCCACACCAGGATTCCTCCTGTGACGTGGGCATAGTTTACAGTTATAAATTCCACATGCACTAACACCCAGATTCCAGATCCAGAACTTGTAGGCCATACAAATATTTTTCTACGGGTGCCGTCTGTTGGGACTGGTCAGTCGTTAACTGCCACGGCAAATAAACTATTATTATTATATTATTGTCTAACACATTGACCTACATTTTTCTCGGTATATGTTTTACAATATTTTGTATTAATCAACATTGTATTCTCAATTATTTTAAAAGAGTATCCATGGAGTTTCTTGCCGGCTCTTCTCCACGAGATCAACTATTTGGAACCGTGCAACTTAGATTCTGACGTTTCATAAGTGCCAATATTTGGTTTATTTGGGAATCGAACCCGCCACCCGCAGCACAGAAGGCTAATTGAATTTGCCAATACTCACCACACTTGGCAGGCCGGTTGGTGAGCTTAATAAGGCTACTGGTCCACAGAAGGGATGCGGCAGCTGCCAATCCCTCTGGTCATAAGCCCTTAGTCGCCTTTAACGACATCCATGGGAGAAGACAAAGTGGTGCTATATTCTTAATCTTGACACCACATGAATATATTATGTATGTACTTACAAATGTATTCGTCTGGACTCTTCGGACTTGGTCTTAGACTAGGCTCTTCGGCTTCGTAGCAACTCATACTCTTCTGCTGCAGGTTGTGACGACTCATCTAAGAATGCAAAAATACAACTTATTTGTAATAAGGTGGTCATTGGGAGTCCTCATTTTAGAAGCAGACATTTATAGGCTAGTATGATGAAGATGATGGGACTGTTTATAGGGAAGAAAACTACTCTAAATATATAAGTTTTTAACCTGATGGGTCACTGACACTATTATTAGAACTGAAAACGGGATATTTACTGGGGAAATGGAATGTTCTCAGATAAACATGGCGCTTGCAACAGCGCCGAAATATCGGGAACTTAAAACAAATAAAAAACATGGTAAATATCCTGTTTTCAGTTCTAATAATACTCTAAATATGCAGACAAATTAACAAAAAAACATTAAACTTAGTTAAAATATGGTTTGTCTTTATCTTTCACTGCAAGGATTGGTTTTGAAAGATAAGGACAAAACATGTTTCTATCTTTTATTATGAATTAGGGTGGGATTTACTATTTAGGTACTACCAACTAGGGGCGAGCAATATCTAAGAAACATTTATGCCAATATTGACTAGCAAATATAGCAAGGTGACTAACGGCCCAATACTGAAATGCCAGTTAATATTAAGATCCCGCGTTAACTATTTGAGCCGCCCGGTTCCCTTCCAAAAACAGGTTTCTCGAATAGTTAAAGCAGGTCTTAATAATTACTGGCATTTCAGTATTCAGCCGTAAGAGACTTAGCCAGAAAAGTTAGCAACAGAATGTAAGTCTAGCTTTTCGTGTCTTGGCATTGCGGTGTCTAATAAATAGTTTTCTCTCTTTAATTAAAGCCCATTACATATGTCTTTCATATAAAAATAATATAGGAAAATATGGTGTAACTATAGTTACTTTGGTAAAATAAGGGACATTAATTAATATTTACCTTTAATGCAGATTCACTGCACTCACTTCAGTTCGGAGCGAAGATAAAAGATCCAATTCCAATTTCATCGTTTTAACGATGATTCTGCCAATGTCAAGTGTAGGAAGGTGTAATTGTAACGTAAACACAATATTTATCAATAATTAATTCATAAAAAACAGCTCAAGTAAATCTAAAGAGAAAAGATCGGTATCAATACACTTGCCTGACATTTAGGTTGATTGTTTTTTTTTTTTTTTTTTTTTTTTTCTGGCCTTATTCCATTGAGTCTAGGCCCAATACGATTCTGCCAATGTCAACGTTGTAAGCTAATACACGCTAGATATTCGGCGGCTGCAAATTTATAAAGAGATTGTTCAGTGTTTATCCGCCACCTAAGACAACACGAAAAACAAACACAATGTCACAAAGGGAGAGACGTCACATTATAGCACGGATAAAGTATAACTACATTCAACTCTTAATAGTTTAAATAGGGGGAGATTAGTTAGCAGAACAAAAAGAGTTAGTATTACTAATTACAACCTAATGCCAAAACGAGTAATATATTTAAGCAGTATAATTACAAAGGGAGAATCAACAAACGTAAGAAGGGAGAGGAAATTAATGGGACGAGGAACGTAAGGAGGGAGAATTTCATACAGGGATATAGGATATTTAGGACAGGAAAAGAAGATGTGGTCGGTGGTACCTTCATCAATCCCACACTCACAGAGAGAGTGGTCCCTCACCCTAATCTTACTTAAGAATACAGGCGTGCAGCAATGACCCAGTCGGAGTCTACATATGGTTGAGGTGGCAAACTTGTTACCATGTCGGTATTTATGGAACCAAGGTTTTTTCCGAACTGTCGGTTGTATTCTGCCATAGTGTCGACCACATGCAGAGTTGGACACGTGCCACTGAGCACTCCAGGACTCGAACATAAAAACTTTGGCTAGGGATAAGATATCTGGGGGAAAAAGTTTATAGTGGGTTAAGGAACCGGAATGAACGGCATCTTTGGCCCAAGAATCCACGAGTTCGTTATCCTTGATGCCGCTGTGACTGGGAACCCAGGCAAGAGCGACGTCAATGTCTCTAGATCTGCACTTATATAGTAATTCTTTAATTTTTAAGATAATACAGAAATTAGATTTGCTTTTAAATTGGTTAGTTAATAGTGCTTGCAAGCAACTTTTAGAATCTGTGAGTATAACAGTTTTATTCAAATTATGGGATTCCACAAAAGAAACAGCTTCCAGGATAGCGACAGCTTCCCCTGTGAACACAGAGGAATGAGGTGGGCATTTGTAATTTAGGACTACGTGAAATTTGGGTATCCATACAGCAGCACCAACGCATCCTTCACTTGTTAGTTTAGATGCGTCGGTGAAGATTGTGAGCCAGTCGGGGAAATTTTGAGAAATAGATTGTTCAAATAAGGAATTAGCACCTGGTTGAAGCTTTGAGATTCCCAAGTCAAGTAAGATGTGTGGATTGAATGTAAGAACATTATAGTCAAATTTGAATAGAGAAAAAGCAACAGCATCAGTGTTGTGTGGAGGTAAATTTTTTATTTTCCTATAGCTTGAAACAGTTCTAGGGGGCGATTTCCTAGCCCAATAACCACCTGCAGTGATTTTTTGAGAAAGGGTACTAAGACGGGAAAGTAAGGGATGGGAAGGGTCGTGGAGGAGTTTGAAAACAAATCTGTCTGATAGATATTGTCTACGTAGCGCGAGAGGAGGGTCGGCACATTCGACCTGCAATGCGTTTTTGGGGGAGGATTTCATAGCGCCTAGTACTATACGCAGGCATTTGGCTTGGAGTAAATTTAGTTTTTCCAGAGGAATTTTGTTACATGGTTCTACAATGAAACTGCCATAGTCAAGGTGACTACGGACAAGTGCATGATATAGGAGGTTAAGACAAAAAGGGTGAGAACCCCACCAAACTCCTGCCACAGCTCTTAGTACATTAATCCCTTTTTCACACTTCTGGGCAATGAAATTATTTTGTATTGAGCCTGTCATACGACTATCAAGAAATACTCCCAAAAACTTTACACTGTCCTGAACTGGAATGGTTTCATTTCCACAAAGAATAGTTGGGGTGGGGATATTACTCTTTCTAGTAAATACTACAACTTTACTTTTGGGAATGGAAAGTGAAAGTCCATGGTCTTGAAGCCAGACATTCAGGTAGTAGAGGGCAGAGTTTAGACATGAGGAGGCTGATTCAATTGATTTGGAAGAAGTGTATAGAGCCAAATCATCGGCATATTGAAGGTTGATTGTTATCTGAAACTGTTAAACAATGTGCGATGATTTGACAATTGACATTTGATTGTCAAATTCGCTTGCCAATCTCGGGGCTGTCAATTACAAGTGAGACGTAGCAAAATGGAATACAATTGCCATGAAAAAAAAAGTGAGACGCATACAGACTGTTCAGTAAATAGCACGACATACTGCAGGAGATGAGAGCTTGGGTCAATACCTACCAAAAAGCCACAATATATGTTCAGCAAAATCTTACGACGGACGCACGTGTGAGTGAGTGAGTTGGACGCCGATGCCGCACGACAATCGACCGTGTTACTCTACGATTAAGATATTTTTTAAATAACTGAGTTAGGTTTTCTAGTTATGACAAGATTTTGTTTTGCGTTTCTAAACCCATTATCTACATGTCTCTCTATTACACGGGTTTACATCCCCTGTAAGGGGGAACCCGGTCCTTTGATAGGCTTACGCGGGGACATGGGTCCAACACGCAGAGGCCCTTTAGAGAATTTTAATCTAAAATGTAATGGGACACTAATTAGAGTATCTATCAACCCATTATCTATACTAATAGAATATTTTTCTTTTAAACTTTGCAGCATCTGGGTCGCAGGATGACTAAGGTGACAGGCGTATTTTATCTACCGTATAATTTTCATCAGAAATTAATTTCAATGCACGCAGTAATCACTTACAGTCTTGATGTTTCTTAATGCGGTATGTCGTATGTTGTTTGGGACTTTATTATTTGAGTGACTGGATTACAAACAGGTGGTACATACGGCTACACTCTCATCATACCGAAAGCCTATACAACTCGAGATCAGCTTATACTGGTTTTGCATAGCTTGATGTGTAGCCGTTTCTGCTGCTTTGCTAACCATTTCCCTATTAAAATAAGGATGGTTTTTAATTTCAATAGCCTCACGAAACGGTAGTAGTCGGTACGGTCAGGTAGGCTACGCTTTGTTTGCCCTAATTATGACAAACCAGAATCACAGTCAATCTTGTACACCCCTGCATCTTATCAAGTTATGTGACATTTCACCGGTTTAAAAATTTGGCTGATCTTTTGCGGCTTGACGTAGGTTTTAATAGAAGCACGCTTCAAGATATGACCGATTCTGTCCGTGACTCCCTAAATAAATGGTAAAACAGCGGGACGTCAATCTACCATGGTGGGTTTCAGGCGGCTTATGCGACGGGAATTTAGTTATGCAATAGACATGCGTAACGTAAAAATTTACGTTACTACTATCCCTAATCAGTACAAATACGTGATTCTCCTAACCTAATCCACCTAATACGGACTAATTTACGGACACGAAACTTTGCATAATTATACGTTTCATTTTGTTGGCTAAACATTATCTATACCATGAATTGATGCTGCAGCCAGCATTGTGTCCTAATGAGATCACTCCTCAACGGTTAGTGGCATGGACATCAACTTTTTCGGATACGTTTAATTTAGATAACTAAACATGCTCTCCGCCATAAACTGATGCTGCAGCCAGGATTGTCTCCTCATGAGGGCACTCCTCAATGGTTAGTGGCATGGACATCAACTTTTGCATATACGTTTAATTTAGATAACTAAACATGCTCTCCGCCATAAACTGATGCTGCAGCCAGGATTGTCTCCTCATGAGGGCACTCCTCAATGGTTAGTGGCATGGACATCAACTTTTGCATATACGTTTAATTTAGATATCTAAACATGCTCTCCGCCATAAACTGATGCTGCAGCCAGGATTGTCTCCTCACGAGGGCACTCCTCCATGGTTAGTGGCATGGACATCAACTTTTGCATATACGTTTAATTTTGATATGTAAACATGCTCTCCGCCATAAACTGATGCTGCAGCCAGGATTGTCTCCTCATGAGGGCACTCCTCAATGGTTAGTGGCATGGACATCAACTTTTGCATATACGTTTAATTGAGATAATTTAGCATGCTCTCCGCCATAAACTGATGCTGCAGCCAGGATTGTCTCCTCATGAGGGCACTCCTCAACGGTTAGCAGTACGGACACGACACTTTGCATATACGTTTAATTTTGATAGTTAAACATGATCTCTATCATGAACTGATGCTGCAACCAGGATTGTCTCCTCGTGAGGGCACTCCTCAATGGTTAGTGGCATGGACATCAACTTTTGCATATACGTTTAATTGAGATAATTTAGCATGCTCTCCGCCATAAACTGATGCTGCAGCCAGGATTGTCTCCTCATGAGGGCA
The DNA here is from genome assembly GCA_947459985.1 of Diloba caeruleocephala. Taxonomy (NCBI): domain Eukaryota; kingdom Metazoa; phylum Arthropoda; class Insecta; order Lepidoptera; family Noctuidae; genus Diloba; species Diloba caeruleocephala. Next base: position 3,078,464 of record OX381633.1, on the reverse strand, counting down.
CTCCTCAACGGTTAGCAGTACGGACACGACACTTTGCATATACGTTTAATTTTGATAGTTAAACATGATCTCTATCATGAACTGATGCTGCAACCAGGATTGTCTCCTCATGAGGGCACTCCTCAATTGTTAGTGGCATGGACATCAACTTGTGCATATACGTTTACTTGAGATAAATTAGCATGCTCTCCGCCATAAACTGATGCTGCAGCCAGGATTGTCTCCTCATGAGGGCACTCCTCAACGGTTAGCAGTACGGACACGACACTTTGCATATACGTTTAATTTTGATAGTTAAACATGATCTCTATCATGAACTGATGCTGCAACCAGGATTGTCTCCTCATGAGGGCACTCCTCAATTGTTAGTGGCATGGACATCAACTTGTGCATATACGTTTACTTGAGATAAATTAGCATGCTCTCCGCCATAAACTGATGCTGCAGCCAGGATTGTCTCCTCATGAGGGCACTCCTCAACGGTTAGCAGTACGGACACGATACTTTGCATATACGTTTAATTTTGATAGTTAAACATGATCTCTATCATGAACTGATGCTGCAACCAGGATTGTCTCCTCGTGAGGGCACTCCTCAATGGTTAGTGGCATGGACATCAACTTTTGCATATACGTTTAATTGAGATAATTTAGCATGCTCTCCGCCATAAACTGATGCTGCAGCCAGGATTGTCTCCTCATGAGGGCACTCCTCAACGGTTAGCAGTACGGACACGACACTTTGCATATACGTTTAATTTTGATAGTTAAACATGATCTCTATCATGAACTGATGCTGCAACCAGGATTGTCTCCTCATGAGGGCACTCCTCAATTGTTAGTGGCATGGACATCAACTTGTGCATATACGTTTACTTGAGATAAATTAGCATGCTCTCCGCCATAAACTGATGCTGCAGCCAGGATTGTCTCCTCATGAGGGCACTCCTCAACGGTTAGCAGTACGGACACGACACTTTGCATATACGTTTAATTTTGATAGTTAAACATGATCTCTATCATGAACTGATGCTGCAACCAGGATTGTCTCCTCATGAGGGCACTCCTCAATTGTTAGTGGCATGGACATCAACTTGTGCATATACGTTTACTTGAGATAAATTAGCATGCTCTCCGCCATAAACTGATGCTGCAGCCAGGATTGTCTCCTCATGAGGGCACTCCTCAACGGTTAGCAGTACGGACACGATACTTTGCATATACGTTTAATTTTGATAGTTAAACATGATCTCTATCATGAACTGATGCTGCAACCAGGATTGTCTCCTCATGAGGGTACTCCTCAACGGTTAGTAGCATGGACATCAACTTTTGCATATACGTTTAATTTTGATATCTAAACATGCTCTCTGCCATAAACTGATGCTGCAGCCAAAATTGTTTCTTCATGAGGACACTCCTCAACGGTTAGTGGCATGGATATGAAACTTTGCAAGTTTGTGCAGTTCTGATGACAATACACTAAAATGACAGAAATAACTTGATGCCGTAGCCAGGATTGTCTCCTCATGAGGACACTCCTCAACAGTTAGTATCACGGATATTAAATTTTGCAATTTCATTCGGTTCTGATTAAAATACACTAAAATGACAGAAATAACTTGACGCTGCAGCCAGGATTGTCTCCTCATGAGGACACTCCTTAACGGTTAGTAGCATGGACATCAACTTTTGCATATACGTTTAAATTTGATAGCTAAACATAATCTCGTCTATAAACTGATGCTGCAGCGAGGATTGTCTCCTTCATGGAGACACTTCTCAACGGTTAGTAGCATGGGTATGAAACTTTGCAAGTTTGTTCAGTTCTCATGACAATATACTAAAATGACAGAAATAACTTGATACTGCAGCCAGGATTGTCTCCTCATGAGAACACTCTTCAACGGTTAGTAGCACGGATATTGAATTTTGCATATACGTTTAAATTTAATAGCTAAACATGATCTGGTCTATAAACTGATGCTGCAGCGAGGATTGAAAGGGGCGTTTTTAGGGGCAGGATTTCTTTGGGGGTTTTTTTAGGGGGGAAGAAATAATAATAATATAAACTAAAAGTTCTTATATTTCTGAATGCTGCTAATTTGCACTTGTCTATATATTTTTGAACGCAGCCTAGAACGAATGAACGGTACGCCTGACGAGTTCATACCGCGCCGCTCATTCCAAAGAGAATACAAACTCTACACTGCTCATTCATTCATTATTTATTTGTTGTTTCGCTTTTTTCGTTCGCTTGAATTCAATTCAATTGTCTTATTTTTATGTTTGGGTTCCTTCTATCCTTTAGTTAAAAGAAATAAGTTGGGTGTTATTTAATGTGTTAGTCTCAAGAGTTTATGAGTTAAGAATTAAGATTGTTCTTTCGGTTTTGGTTCTTGCATCAACTTCAAATATTCAGAAAATATATGAAAAGCAATCAGACACAGGTGAAACGTTTTAAAAAAATGTACCTCGCACTAGCACCACTGAGGTCACTTCCGACGATGACGATGCAGTTTTAGATATATTAATAATTAGATTTAGAATTAAGACTTCATTTCCGCCCATGGAAGTCGTAAAAGCCGACTAAGGGACTAAAAGGGAAACCAGAGGATTGGACAGCCGCGTCCCCTCTGTTGAACTCTGACCATTCTGCGCTCACCGACCCACTTGCCAAGCGTGATGAGTACTGGCAAATACCCCCAAAATGACGACACGGCATGTAATCGGTCATCTTATGCAGAAGGCTTCTGTTCAGCAGTGGACGTTTTTTTTTGGGCTGACATGATGATGATGAAATAACATTGCATAATTATCGTTTTACTTTATGTGTTCAAAATAGTTACTTATAAACTTACTACCTACATCAATAAAAAGTATTTGTAAACCTAAACAAACTATACAAGATACAAAAAGGTACAAAAAATAATACTTAGGGGTTTTTAGGGGGATTTTGAAATAATCTTGGGGGAAAAAATCTGTAGGGGTTGGCAACACTGACTCGGACTCGTTTCTGAGACTTTTTGGCGGGAAGTCAAATAGGGCGGCAAATTTTATTTTGTGTTTAATTTAATTTTAATTTAAATAGCTTAAATCCTTGTTTTAGTGCATAGTATTACCTAATTGCACGAAAAAACGTCCAAGATGAGTCCTCACAGTGATGGTGAGGACACCGGAGATCCGAAAAAGAAACGAAAGTATAGTAAAATATCGCGGGAATCGGACAATAAAATAGACAACACACAAAAATACAAAGCATATATAAAGCCTAACTACAAAAGATTATTTATTGAGAACGGAAGCAAAGAATTCATTGTTTATGTAGAATCTACGGAAAATGAAAAAGTTGGAAACAAGAACCCCATTACACTTACCAATCTTTTCTGTGACAATGTTAAAGGCATTCTTGGAGTACACAGACTCAATGCACACAAAATAGGCATCACTTTTAAAACTGCAGCAAATGCTAACAATTTTATTAAGATGGAAGACTTTTTACTTAACCATAAATTGAAAGCATTCATACCATCATATATAACCGAAAAAATCGGTGTTCTGAGATATGTTCCAAAAGAAATGAACAACGAAGAAATATATAAGAATATCAGTTGTGACGCTGAAGTCATTTCTGTAAAGAGAATGATGAAGAAAGTTGATGGTACACTAACACCTCTTAACACTGTAGTGGTAACATTTGCTACAACTTCTTTACCACAGCACGCATATATTAAACTATTCAGATACCAAGTCCATGTCTATATACCACCGCTACTGCAGTGTTTCAAATGTCTGAAATTTAATCACTCGGCTAAGGTATGCAGAGGAGTCCAGAGTTGTTCCTCATGTGCAGGACAACATTCTTACAAAGATTGCGACGTAGAAGAGATAGTCTGTATTAATTGTAGTGGGAATCACCTGGCGGTGTCGAGAGATTGCCCGATTAAGAAAAAGAAGATTGAAGAAAAGAAAAATAAATATAAGCAAAATTCGTATGCCACTGTGGTGAGTACACCCCCGACCTTTAATGAGACATCTTTTCCAGCGTTGCCTACAAAAGTAAATACAAATAATTCCAATGTTAAAGAGCTGAATGCTCAACAAATAGCAAATAATGAAATTATTCTTAACGCTATAGTAAAATCCCTTGTAGCTCTAGGTAATAACTCAGATAACACACCATTAACTACTAAGAAAATTAAAGAGATATTTTTGTCTAACCTATTTTAATGGAAAATTATTTACATATTTTACAGTATAATATACAAAGCTTACAGAGTAAAAAGGCCTTATTACAAAATTTATTACTTGAAAAATCAATTGATATTTGTTTACTTAATGAGACATGGATTAAATCTAACACTAGAATTCAAAATTTTCCATCCTATAACTTTATTTACAAAATATCTGAAAACCCTCACAATGGGGTAGGTATCCTAATAAGATATGGTTTACAATACAGTGTAATTGACACAATATATCATGAGTCCATTCAAAATATATGTATTTCATTAAAAACATGTACTGGTATTATATACATACTTTGTGTTTATTGTCCACCCAATAATAGATTATATAGCTTGAAACTAAAGAGGCTTGTTAATTCTATACCCAAACCATGTATAATTATGGGTGACTTCAATGCTCATCATATAGCTTTTGGATGTAATAATGATAACAATAGAGGTATTTGTTTATACAATATTATAGATGACTGTGATTTGTGTATTCTAAATGATGGTTCTCCAACAACTGTTCCTTATCCTGGTAGACAGCCTGCTGCTTTAGATTTGGCTCTTGTTAGTTCTTCCATTGCTCATCTATGTAATTGGTCTGTTCATGATGATCCAATGGGTAGTTATCACCTTCCAACTTTTCTTGAAATAAATGTACAATCATCATCACACTGTGTCCTTCCTGAAAATGAAAAAAAGTACATTTATAGCAAAGCAAATTGGGATGGCTATCTCTCTTTAAGTGAAAATAGTTTTTCCCATTTGGATCTTATTAGTCTTAGTAGTAGACCTTTAACATTGTATAATGATTTTGTTCAAATATTAAATAATATAAGAGATAAAACGATACCTAAAGTAAAAAGGAAATTAAATGCTATCCTATCAAGGAAACCAGTACCATGGTGGAACCAAAAATGTACTGATGCTGTAAATAATTCAAAATGTGCACTAAAGGATTACTTTTCTCAGCCTACAATAGACAATTGGATCAAATATAAAAAGTTGGATGCTGCAAAGAAAATAATATTGAAGGAGGAGAAAACTGCTTCTTGGCAGAACTTATGTGGTAGTTTCAACAGATTAACACCAATTTCTCGAATATGGAATTACATTAAAAAATTCAAGAGAATTGGATATAGTAACGTAAACAAAAACTTTGATGATGACTGGATTCCTGATTTCTTAGATAATCTAGCAGACACAACAGAAATAAATCAGGATAGGATAGCTTATCTATTTGAAAATACAAATAAAAAGGATATTCACCTATTTCTCAATAAAAAATTTACCTTAGATGAATTGTTAATTTCTTTAAAAAGTAGAAAAGATACTACACCTGGATTGGACGACATACCATACATGTTAATTAAAAAACTACATTTGAATGCACAAATCATATTGCTTAATATATATAATAGACTATGGGAGGAACTAGTAATACCAGAGTCCTGGAAAACTCAGTGTGTCATTCCTGTATTAAAACCTGACAAACCAATTAACAATGCATCTTCATATAGACCTATTTCACTATCTTCATGTCTGGGTAAGCTTTTCGAGAATATGTTAAAGTTAAGATTAGAATTTTTAACAGAGTCTACTAACATAATTCCTCCTATACAGTTTGGTTTTAGAAAAGGCAAGAGTTGCTCTGAAAGTTTTGTTTCATTAATATCCGATATAAAACAGGTTAAATTAAGTCATTCTAATATAATATGCGTATTTTTAGATGTGAAAGGTGCTTTTGATAATGTGAATATAGAAGAGCTCATCCAAGTGCTTTATGACATAGACATACCAGCCCATGTTTTAAAATGGCTTTACCATTTTATGAGTAATAGAACTCTATTTGTGAAGTACAATAATAAATTGTATGGGCCTAAGTCTGTAAATAAAGGAACAATGCAAGGAGCCACTTTATCTCCATTGCTATACAATTTATACACATCTCAAATATTAAAGTATGTGGATACATCCAATGTTAAAATCCTACAATTTGCTGATGACTTGCTTTTGTATAGCATAAACCAAAATATAGATATTGCTCAAAAGAATGTTGATACAGCATTGAAGCAGTTGTATAACTACTATCATAATAAGCTTAAGTTAGACATTAGCCCTGGAAAAAGTTCAGTATTAATTTTCAGTAAGCATTATAATGTAAAACCTAACATTAATATTGTTTATAATACAACTCAGATCCCAATAGTAAAACATCATAAATATTTAGGAGTAGTCATTGATGATAAGCTTAAATTTGATGAGCACATTAAGCACATAAGCAGAAATGCACTAAAGGGCATAAATTTACTACGACACTTGGCAGGATCTTTCTGGGGTTCTGACCCAAAAACAATGGCCATGCTATATAAAAGTATAGTTAGAAGTCATTTTGACTATAGTAGTTTAGCATATATGAATGCTAACAACACCCTTTTAAGAAAATTGGATGTAATTCAAAACATGGGATTGAGATTAATATGTGGGGCAATGCGATCCACACCTATTAATTCATTAGAGATAGAGACTTGCATACCCCCTCTGGCTTTACGCAGATTACAGTTAGCTCAAACATTTTATTTGAAAGTTTTGTCCTTAAATAATTGTATTCTCCATAGTAACCTTGAATTAAATCCTATAGTCTCTGAATCTATTCCATCCAATATTATCACAGGATCGTCTCTTGTTCATGGAACATTACCTGAAATTGTAACAATTTATAACTATGTTAAAACTAATTCTGAGAACATAAAAAAATAAGATAATTGGCCATTGTATACATATTCTTTTAAAGCTCTTGTAGATTCCTCAATCATTATTTATGACAATGTTATCCACAATAAAACAGATTTTTTAGAATATAGTGACAGGAAAATTAATTATTACTTCATTTATTCAGATGGTTCTAAATCTAATGATAGTTGTACAGCAGCCTTTTATGACCCACAACAAAATTTCACTAAATGTATTAGGATAAATTCGAGTTGTAGCATATTTACAGCAGAATCTTATGCTGTATATTGTTCATTAATTCATGTAAATAGTACTGTAAATAGTGTAAATAATATTGTGATTATAACAGACGCAAAAAGTGTTCTGTGTGCATTAGCTAATGTAAACATAACCTATAAAACAAATTACTTAATTTATACAATTAGAAATATGTTATTACAATTAAAAGACGACAAACATATAAATGTAGAATTTTGGTGGGTGCCCTCACACTGTGGCATACATGGAAATGAAGTGGTAGATAAGGCAACCCGTTCAGCCCCTGATGAAGACCACTCGGAATCGTTGCAAGTTCCGTTCACTGACTTTTATTATAAATTCAAGTTAACTAATAGGCAGTTATGGAAGGAATACTGGGATGTAACTTTAGAAAAGAAGGGCAAGTGGTATAAACGGATACAAAAGGACTTGCCAACGAAACCTTGGTTCTGTAAATACAAGTACATAAATAGAAAATTCATAACAATAATATCACGCATGCGGTTGGGACACTGCTTAACTCCAGCTCACCTGAATAGGCTACATATTATCGCAGATAGCAGATGTTCTCATTGTAATCAAGGTGATGCCGATTTAAATCACATTGTGCTTCATTGTCCTGCATTCAAAATTGACCGTTTAATATTAGTAAGTGAATTGAGTGACATTTGTAACCAAAGTGCTACTAGTAATAGTAATAGTGTCGGAAGTGTACCCCGCCGCGTTGAAGATATACTAGCTAACCCAGAATATTTTAGGGCATTGTTTAGTTATATAAGTAATACTATAAAGAAAATTTAAGTAGTATAAGTCAAGTATACCTACTGTGTTAGACGATTGACTAATTTTCATTTTATTATTTTAATGTTATGGTATTTTTTATTTTTTTATTCTTCTCTATTGTTATTTGATTGTCATAATGTTTATTAGAATATGTTTTGTGTATCCTTGGTGAATTTTAATTTTCTATGTATACGACTGAAGGACAATGTATCCATGGTCAAGAAATAAATTTAAAAAAAAAAAAAAAAAAAAACTCGTTTCTGAATCTCACCCTGAATGTCATGAAAGCATACCGATTTTTGCTCAAAAATTTGAATCTTTGGAATTGAAAACCGTACGACGTTGCCCACATATTTTTTAGAATTGTTTGATCTTTGAGACATATTTTATGAATACGTAAAGATTCACTAGTCTAAATACCGTACGACGTTGCCTTATACTTGACATTGGCGTAATTGTGGAAGATACTCTGCAGAAGTCATAATTTAAGAGAAGAAGAAGTAAATCTTTGCTTTTCCTCTTTAGCTTTCGCGATCTGTTTTTTATGAATATTTTATTGATAAATAATTGTGTTTACGTTACAAATAAACCTACGCTTGACATCGGCAGAATCATCGTCAAAACGATAACATTTGGAATTTAGTCTTTTAACTTCGCTTCAAACTGAAGTGACTCCAGTGAATCTGCATTAAAGGTAAGTAACAATCAATGTCGCTATTTTTACCATAATAACTTTAGTTACACCATGTTTTGCTAAATAAATGATTTTACTACCTCCATCGCTCATTTGCTTTTTATGTGAAAGACTAGAAATAACTATTAAAAAATTATTAATATATTATAGCTTTAATGAAAGAGAGAAAACAATTTATTAGACACCGCTGTTAGAACTTGCAAAAGGAGAACCTATTTGCTAGAATAAAAAGATAGTTAAATATTATCTATGTATACTTCCTTCTTCTCTTCTGTCTCTTCACTGAACTGAAAATGCACGTAATTGTTTTGTGACACGTATTAAATAAAAGAAAAGAAAAATATCCACTGCGATTTTAATATTCGTTAACCCAACCAAATAAATAATTCTAACAGGTTATGGGCTACTAGCAAGAGTTATTTTTGTCTGCCTGTCTAAAAATTTTTTCTTCAACAAAGAAGAAAAATGGCGTCTATTACGACACAGGAACATTTTCCTCGATTACAGGAGACGACAAATTTTGCAAACTGGAAGTTTCGATTATTATTGCTACTAGAAGAAAAATGTGTTGACGATATATTACATAGTAAAGTTACTGCGGAAAATAAACAAAAGGACTCAAAAGCAAAGTCGATTATTGTAACATGTCTGTCTGATAAATATTTGGAATATGTAAAGAAGGCAAGTACAGCAAAAGAAATGTTAGAGTGCCTAGAGGCCGTCCTAGAACGGAAAAGCGTCCTTAACAAACTTCATCTTAAAAGGCAGTTACTACAATTAAAGTGTAACACAAAATTCCAGGATCATTTCCTGAAGTTTGACACACTGGTTAACAGCATTGAAGCAGCAGGCTGTAAATTGGATGAAAGTGATAAAATATGTCACCTATTACTTACGATACCAGAAAAATATGAAAATGTTGTCACTGCAATTGAAACGACTACAGGATATCAAACTAATATTACGTTGGACTACGTCAAGTCATGCCTCTTGGATGCTGAGTTAAAAATGGAGAATAGTACACATTTGAAAAGCAATGAGAATAACGAAGCGGCTTTTACTATGAAATGCTTTAAATGTCATAAGCTAGGACACATTGCTATTAGTTGCCGATTCCGTGGTAGAGGTCAAGGTCGATCATTCCGTGGAAGATTTCGTAGAGGACGAGGTCTTCACACACATTTTGCTCAAGGGGTGTCAACTGATTCAAATGAGGAGCCAGAATATACATTTACAGCTATGTGTATACAAAATATTGAAAATTGTGGCAAAGGATTTATAAAATTAGTTGTAGATTCGGGGGCGACTGAACATTTGATTCAAGAAAAATACAAACACATAATGACAGAGGTAAAAGATCTAGAACAGGAAGTAAGGATTAAAGTTGCAAATGGTGAATATTTGATCAGCAAACAAAAAGGTAAAATAAGACTAGAATATAGGGACTTGATAATAAACTGTGAGGCTCTTATTGTAAGCAATCTTTCACATAATTTGTTGTCTGTAAAGAAGCTTTTAGATAAAAATTTAAACATAGTTTTCAGGAAAAATTTTGTGAACATTTTTAGTGTTGATAGTTTTGACAGGAAAATACCGATGTCAGTGTATGGAAAACTAGAGGGACATTTGTACGTATTAAGTATGAAAGTAGTTGAACCTGAAAGATACGGTATGATAGTGGAAAATAAGGATGATCTTTGGCACAAACGTCTAGGCCATTTGAATAAAATATCATTAAGGCTAATGAAATTACCTTACAGTAAACACCAATGTGGAGCGTGTATAGAAGGAAAAGCGACAAGATTACCATTCCAAGAAACTCTGAAACCACGTTCAAACAAAGTGGCAGAATATCTCCACACAGATATAGCCGGTCCAATTAAAACACCGAGCAATACAAGAGTAAGATATTATCAAACAATCGTAGATGATTTTTCACATTTTTGTGTTGTGTTTCCATTAGAAAACAAGGCTGAAGCAGAAGATAATCTGATTAATTACATAAAGAAAATAGAGAATGAAACTGGAAACAGAGTAAAAAGAATACGTTGTGACAACGGAGGAGAGTTCACAGCGAAAAAAGTAAAACACTATTGTATAAACAGAGGTATTAGCATTGAATATACATTAGCTTATACACCTCAAGAGAACGGAGTTGCAGAAAGAATAAATAGAACATTATGCAATAAAGCCAGAACAATGCTTGCAGAAAGTAATTTGCCTAAACATTTATGGGCTGAAGCTATTATGTGTGCAGCTTATCAGTTGAACCGTTCTCCTTCCAAAGCAGTAGATAACAAAATACCTGCAGAAATATATTTTGGAAGATATGATTTATCAAAACTGAGAATATTTGGTTCGAAAGCATGGGCATTAACGCTACCAAAACCAGCCAAAATGGAGAAAAGAGCACAAGAGATGAGAATGGTTGGATATGGGAGAACAGGATACAGATTATGGGATCCAATAAGGGATGAAATAATAATTTCTCGTGACGTGAGATTTGACGAGACTCAAATAAGATATGAGAATCGTAAAGAAAAAGAAGTACAAAATGGAAATGAATACTACCATAGATATGAGGAAGAGAATATGGAAGATAAAGAGAAAAACAATCAAAAAGAAAAAGGATGTCAAAGACAAATAGAGCAGGAAGATGTACTACAACATGATGAAGAACAAGTAAATAATGAATTGAATCGAAAGACAAGTCAAGAAAAAGAAGAGATTAATAAAAATGAAGAAATTAGAAAAACAAAAAGCGGAAGAAACGTAAAATTACCCGATAATCTACAAGATTATGAAGTTTATGAAGCATTCTGCTTATCATCAATGTTAGAAGAACCTCAAACATACAAGGAAGCTTTACAAAAGGGATGGAAAGAAGCAATAGATAATGAGATAGAAGCACATAATAAAATGAAAACATGGACTGAGACAGAATTGCCAAAAGGAAAACAATTAATAGATGCAAAATGGGTATTTCGCACAAAAGAAAATGGAGTTCGAAAAGCAAGACTAGTAGCAAGAGGATACAAACTAATAGAAGAACAAGATTTTGGGAAGAATTATGCACCAGTTGCAAGAATTTCAACAGTTCGAGTTGTACTAGCACATGCAGTACAAGAATCATGGAAGATCAGGCAATTAGATGTGCCAACTGCATTCTTAAACGGAAAATTGGAGAGTGAAGTTTATATTAAACCACCAGAAGGTATTGAGGTACAAGGAAATAATATATTAAAGCTAAACAAGGGACTATACGGATTAAGAGAAAGTCCTAGATGTTGGAATCAAAGATTTGATGACTACATACATACCATAGGATTCGAAAGATCTCAAAACGATTTTTGTCTATACATCGGAAAAGAAATTAATGTTTGGCTGATAATTTATGTGGATGACATACTATTAATTGGCAACGATGAAAATCTGGAAAATATAGTAAATGTCTTGAAAAGAGAATTTAATGTAAAAGATTTTGGAGAAATAAAAAACGGTACATTTTTAGGGATGGAAATAGTTAGAAAAAATGAAACCTTGAAGATAACACAAGAAAAACAAATTATGAAAATGTTAGAAAAGTTCAAAATGAGTGATTGCAACGGGGTAAGTACACCACTAACCAAAGGATTCCAAGCAAACTTGCATGAAGAAATTGAAGATGTCCCATACAGACAAATAATAGGAGGTTTGATGTTTATATCAACTGTATCGCGACCAGACATAGCGTTTGCTACATCATACCTGAGTCAATATCTTGACAAACCGACTAAAAGTCTATGGATTCAAGCTAAACGAGTGTTAAGATACTTAAAGAAGAGATGATGATGAAGATGTTGGACTATTGTACGAGAAGCATGAGGGAAAATTCAATTTGGTAGAGACATATTCAGATGCTGACTGGGCAGGTAACCATACAGATAGGAAAAGTGTAACAGGGTCTATTACTCTTTACAACGGAAATGTTGTCGCTTGGTTATCCAGGAAACAGGGTTGTGTTTCACTTTCAACCGCTGAGGCTGAATACGTAGCAGCTGCGACAAGTGCGTGTGATCTTTTGTACGTAAAATGATTATTCTGTGATTTTAGTACGAGAGAGAGTATGAAAGAGAGAAATTTAAAATGTGTGTTGTATATGGATAATAGAGGAGCTATTGAATTAACAAAATCTTTTGAAAATAGCAAGAGAGCAAAACACATCGATATTAAAACTCATTTTATAAAAGACCTAGTAATAAAGAAAGTTATAAAAGTTGAATTCACTAGTTCTGACAACAATTTATCTGATCTATTGACCAAACCGCTTTCAAATGAAAAATTTAATTTACTAAAGGCTAAGTTGAATATTGTTTGAGTTAGGGTATATGTTTGATATTGTAAATTGTAATGTTAACGATTTAAATTCTAAAGAAGTTCAAATCGAGGTGGGGTGTTAGAACTTGCAAAAGGAGAACCTATTTGCTAGAATAAAAAGATAGTTAAATATTATCTATGTATACTTCCTTCTTCTCTTCTGTCTCTTCACTGAACTGAAAATGCACGTAATTGTTTTGTGACACGTATTAAATAAAAGAAAAGAAAAATATCCACTGCGATTTTAATATTCGTTAACCCAACCAAATAAATAATTCTAACAACCGCAATGCCAAGACACGAAAAGCTAGACTTACTTACATGCTGTTGCTAACTTTTCTGGATAAGTCTCTTACGGCCGAATACTGAAACGCTAGTTATTATTAAGACCTGCTTTAACTATTCGAGAAACCTGTTTTCGGAAGGGAACCGGGCGGCTCAAATGTTGAACGCGGGATCTTAATATTAACTGGCATGTTAGTATAATGTTTTCTGAAAATAGTTTACAGAAAAATATCGCGCTTAATTAATTAATTCTATATACTCACGTACAGCATCTCTACATGCAACGTGCAGCCCTTAAATAATCATACGTGCAATACACAATTAAGCAACACCTTTGTATAGTGGAACATAAATGCATGCACCATAAATATATAAAATAAAATACTAATGTTGATATGCTCGACGTTTCGAACACTTTGCAGTGTCCGTGGTCACGAGCAGACTGATTTGTTTACGCCGGCGGCTAGCTTTTATACTGCCAAGTTGGCGAGTCACCTACCCTGTTATTGTAAAACATCGTTCCGCATGATGCAAAATGAGCTGACAGTGTTGTGAGATCTTTTATTAGGTTGCTTAGTTTTAGCTTTAATAATTTGCATTACAGGATCCCAAGCTGATGGTAAGGTCCACCCTTCATCTCTATTAAAATTAGGATATTTTTTATTTTCAATAGCTCCGCGAATCATCCTAGGTATAAAACGCTGTTCTTTAGCAAGGATTTGTGGCTTATCAAAGGGAATGTAGTGGGTAGAACCATCTAAGGTATGTTCACTGTCTGCAGATTTCAAAGAGCGTCAATGTTTTACGTTGGCTATGTGCTCCTTTACGTGGGTTCCTATATGTCTCTTTGTTTGACCTACATATGAGAGACCACATTTACAGTCCACCTTATATACACCTGCATCTTGTAAAGGTATATGGGATTTTATAGATGGTAAAAATTGACTAATCTTTTTATCATCACAAATATCCGCATGCTCTCTGAAACAAAGATTTACCCACGGTAGCCAACTGTTTCGGATGGTGGTGAGATTCACCATTCAAGTATTTATCTGTATGGGTCTTTTTCCTAAATACAGTATGACTTAAGGTCTTATCGGGATTACGGATGACTAAAACATCTAGGAAAGCTAATGTTTTATTTGCCTCGATTTGATTTGATACTGTAATAGTGCGAGTACCATGTGGGCTATTCAGTTATTTTGTTTTACTGACGTGATATTTGTCTGGCAGTTTAGGTATGTCATGCTCACTCAAGTGTCCTGCTTATGGTGGCGTTGTGTGTCGGGTCGCTAAGTTTCCCTACAATGTGGTTGAGCTGAGCGACGCTGATGCATGCGTCATGCTCGTGAACGAGTGCCGTCTGTTGGGATTGGTCATCTTAATGCTGTCATGATGTTGAACAAAGGGCCTCCCCCATAGATTTTCACAACTGTGTCATGATTTTGGGGGGTATTTACCAATACTCACCACGCTTGGCAGGCGGGTTGGTGAGCGCAGTATGGCTACCGTTTCTCAAGGGATACTGCTGCCCATCCCTCAGGGTTTAGATTGTTTTAGCCGCCTTTTACGACCTCCACGGGAGAAGATGGAGTGGTGCTATATTCTTAATCCGGACCACAAGGTTACTAAGTATAATAGTTTTATTTTTATTAATAAGGCCAAGGTACCTGTTGATTTGGCTGCATATTTAGAGTAGTTTTCTTCCCTATAGACAGTCCCATCATCATCATCATACCAGCCTTTAAACATCTTCTGAAATTGGGACTCCCAATGACTACCTTAATACAAATAAGTCGTATTTTTGCATTCTTAGATGAGTCGTCCCAACCTGCGGCAGAAGAGTATGAGTTGCTACGAAGCCGAAGAGCCCAGTCCAGACGAATACATTTGTAAGTACATACATAATATATCCACGTGGTGTCCGGAATTAGGAATATAGCACCACTCCATCTTCTCCCGTGTATGTCGTAATAGGTGTGGAATGATAGGCATATTAAGCTCACCAACCGGCCTGCCAAGCGTGGTGAGTATTGGCAAATTCGAACCTTCTGTGCTGCAGATGTCAGGTTCGATTCCCGCGTGGAAAAAAAATTGTATGGCTGACAAGTTGTTCTGGATCTGGGTGTTAGTGTATGTGGAATTTATGTCTGTAAACTACGCCCACGTCACAGGAATCCTGGTGTCAGGCAACGTTAACGAATACTCTCTCAGCCAAAAATGGATTAGTGTGAGTTTATTTTGCGTTTCGTATATAAACTAAAGTTTGATATGTACTTGAATTCATATCTAGACATACGGGGGTCATATGCAACAAAAACGCAACCAGTGTGTGGCTTAATACGCACTTTAAACATTTATATGCTGAAACACGTCTACCTAATAAAAAAGCGACTCTGTCCAATGTCTATCTTTTTCTAATCAGGGGGCCTAAAAAGGCCGCTTTAGGTGAATCATAGTATGAATCACATTAGAAATCACAAAATGGTCTCGTTAATAGTCAGTTATGATTAAGTGACCATTTTGTGATTCCTAATGTGAATCGTATTGAGGTCATTATTATGCCTTATAAATAAAACCTAATACGGTCTTTTTAGGCCTTCTGGACCATTTGTTGATTTCCAATGTGATTCATATTATGATTCACCTAAAGCGGCCTTTTTAGGCCCCCAGTACTATAGCCAGAGCGCCAGTCGTCGCACCGATCATAATATTTAAAACAGTCTTCTATGACAGATTTGAAACAGCCATTAGCGCAAGCTGATGGCTCAGCCCATAATTATGTCGACGTATTCAAGAGGATAATATTCGCTGCACAAGCGACGACTAAAAAACCTTTGGTTAAAAAAATTGGTTTTCGTATGATGAAGAAAAAATTTTCAACCGGCGTGTTCTGCCTGTCACGATGGGGACACTGACAGTTGGGCTACATATTCATCTCTCAGCGAGCTATGGCTATGGCTTCGCCAACCCGTCTGCCAAGCGTGGCTATTATGGCAAAACCCCCCAATGAGCACAATCTTTGGGGGAGGCTTCTGTCCAGCAGTGGACGTTTTCGGCTGAAATGATGAGCTATGCTCGGGACTTTCTTCAAGGGATATGATTACGAATGCAATTATATTAAAGACAGCTGGAGTCACCGACATAGCATGCAGAGAATTGGCAAAATAAATTGGCAGTGGGCTGGCCATGCTGTCGAAGATGAATGGATCGAAGACCTGTAGGCTGCTGGGACAGATTTGATGCAGAAGGTGGAGAGCCAGGAGTTGTGGCACAGCTTGGGAGTGAACTTTGTCCAGCAGTGGATTGCGATAGGCCGAGTTGATTGACTGATGTTTATAATGTGACCAGAGCAAGTATTTCAATGAGATTTTTGGTATTTTTGTCTAAAATAAGGCGAACAAGTTTATTTCCAAAGTAAACATTGCCAGTAATTTCAGGTCATTAACAGCATATTTCATATTTATTAGTATACAGTTACCTGTTAGTGTTTTTGTTATTATCACAATGTATGTTAGTATCTTGTATAGTATTAATATTACAATAATGTTGTCAACAGTTTGCGATCAGTGCGTAGACTTCGTGTTCGAGTGCTGCGCAATACACGGGCCTCTACTAGTTATACCGGATGATGAGGTAGGTAGCAGGCTTTATATCTGTGTAAAAGAGTCTGACGTCAATACAGAATGATCGTATAATGTGGTGGTAGTTCGGAGGTTCAAGGACTTGATGTTTACGACAATACCCCTCTCACGCGAACAATGCACACACTTAATTTAGTTGCTTATCAATTAGATTTATTCTCATGTTCGCTGAGCGAGTTTGCAAGAGTAACATTACATATATTATGTTATTTGTAACATGTTACATTAGGTTATTGCTTTATTTTATTTTTCGTAAATGTTGATTGTTACCTATTTTATTTCATTGTTATTTAAATTAGTAACTACACTATCGTATTAGGATTTTCCTGTAATGGTAGCTGTATGTCATCATCATTTCATCATTTCGGCCGAATGAAGTCCACTGCTGGACACAGGCCTCCCCCAAAGATCACCACAACAACCGATATGGGTGTGTTGTGGGCTCATTGGGGGGTTTTGCCATAATCGCCACGCTTGGCAGACGGGTTGGCGATCGCAGTTGATTTGTTAATGTAATCGAAGAAAGCTGCTGCCCATCCTCCGGCTAATCCCATAGTCGACTTTTACGACACCCACGGGAGGAAATGGGGTGGTGGTATTCTGAACCGGCACCACACGGCTAAGCTGTATGTGTGTAAATGTAAATAAATAAATAAACGTTGCGGGTTCAAAACCTCATGCACTGGCATATTTGAAGAGCTAACATGTGTGTTCAGTGATGAAGCCCCATGTCTGCGGACTGTCGAACGCTGGTATTTAGAATTCCAGCGTGGACATACTAGTGTTCGTGACAAATCTCGCGAAGGACGCCCAAAATCCGTCTTCACTGAAGATAACATCATTGCTGTGAGACAATAAATTCTCGAAGATCGTCATGTGACGTATCGAGAGATAGAGGCTCTATTAGGCATCTCAGGGACAACCATTCAGAAGATCTTGCATGAAGCGCTTGTTGTGAGAAAGCTAGTTTGCCGTTGGATACCGCATCTGCTATTTTATAAGATTAGACCGCATGTTAGGTATTTTTATTCGTGACTGCTCGTAGCGATTATCACTGAGTGCGGATTCCTTCATGATATTGTAACTTTGCCAGTAAATTGAAATGTACATTAATTACATTTTGTTAGAAAGTATGCCTCAGTGTATCTTTGTTTAGGTTCCAACCGAAACGAGTTTCCCGTCGTACGTCCCGCGTGCCGCGCTCACTATACCGCATGAGCTCCTTCACCTCGCGCCCTCCACTATACCAGGTATGTTACATATCCATTAAATTTAATACTAAAATGAAAAACCTATTCATCCATGTATTAATGGGTATATATATAAGGTGTTATTTTAATAATCCACGATATTTTACAGGGTGCCTTAGTAAATGCTAAAGATAACGTACCTATCACAAAAAAAGATTCGGTTGTATAAATGTGTTTCTTTCGTTTGTGCGACACCAACGCCTGCACCGCCGCGGCCACCTATTGGTCAAACGAATGACGTTGCCAACTACCTAAAGCAGTTAGCCGGCCGGGTCCGCTGTTTTCTTAAGACGCATGTGGATATTATTACAACCAAGAGAACCGTTAAGAAATAAAATAATTAATTTATTAAAAAATTGTGACAAAAAAATTCAACATATTTATTTTTCAGCGATACCTACATTATTTTCAGCATTCACTCAGGGGCCATGCAAAATTTCGTGGACTATTAAAGTAAGACCTTGTATATTATAATGGTGTTAGGTACTCTGAAGGGCAAGGCAAGTTTTCCCATATATGAAAATAATTTAAGTATTCTGCCCAAGTTGAAACCAATATTAATAGATAGATCTTATCCTCACTAGCAACTTTTATTTTGGCAACAAAAAGATAACTATGCTATGCATCACAACCTCTGAGAAAAAATGTCGAAAACTAGGGCATGCAATTATCCACCCCGTTTTACTATTCGGATACTTCCAGAATATAATATCCGGTTAATCCGGATAGTATGGGTATTTTGGATATCACTGTCAAAAAGGTAGATCAAACTATTATTAACAAATCTCCGAAGAACATTTTTATAACAAAACCTTTTTAACAATTAGGCAATTATACTATGTAACGAACTGGTGGCAATAAATTGCGAAAATTACCAGAATTTGGGTACGTTTGGATTTATTGCGAAAAACTTTTACGTAAGCAAATGATAAACCATCTTTGCCACAATGTCAGGATTTCAAATATATTATACCTATTTTATTAAAATACCTTATGTAAAATGTTATAATTTAATTAGTTTGATCTAATGTAAAAATAACTTGTGCAATAATAAAACAAAGTAACCATCCGTATTATCCGAATAGTAGTACTAGTAATATCCGGATTGTAACTGAATTGACCGGTCCCGACTGATGGTTACCGTTCGAGAGCGTGTCGCTGATCATCAGAGCCAGTGTCGCACAAATCAACCATCAGCAGGGGATATGATCTATAAGGGTAGAAAATAAGCCCACTACTTATCACACTCAGGCGCAGATCTGGGTGTGTTCAGCACGCTGCAACTGCCGCGCGGTGTTCGCTTCGGTCCGTACCGCGGACAGCGCACACAACAAGTGCCTTCTATGTATTGTTGGCAGGTAACACATTTAATTTAATTTTAGTAATTTCCATACCACTATCACGGCCTTCTGTGATCAAAAGATCTGGTCTTGCATGTTCATCACCCTTAACATCAGTTCTCTTGGTATACAGCCGTTGAAAGCACTCTCCCTGGTTGCCACTCTGGTTATATGTAAGAAATCTGTCCTGGATATAGCCAAAGTCTGTCTCCCAAGTATTTCTATTGAAACCCCACACATCTGCAAGTGACGTTGTAAACACATCGAATTCAGTCCGCTGTTCTCACAAAGGATATTCACGTAGAGACTATATACATAGGATACACGATACGGTGGCCACAGTATAAACTATTCTCAATTAATCATTATCACTATTTACTAGAAGATATGACAAAGATACGCACGGCTACATATTAAGCTATATTTTCCAGTATAAGCCGATCTCGCATTATGTAGTATGTAGGCTTTACGTATGAGAGATTATGGGCGTATAAACATAATAAATAGGATGTCACATACCTGGTTATTACAAATGAAATGAACTTTTTTCATACAACACCTGCTTGTCAAAGTTATGTCTAGAAGAATTGTCAGTAAACAATATATTATTGTCTTATAACAGATTTGATTATATCTCCTGTAATACATTTTTCTATTGAGCTTCCCGCAAGCTGTAGTTGCTTAAGCGGACATTATTGGCGAAGCTGTAAGGGCAACTAAGGGCGCCGTTATTGGGACTGGGACCTCGGCTTACTGCGTTGCTGGAGGGGACAAGCTAGGGCTCAGGAATGGGGGGTTGGACAGGTAGCTAGCTCGGCGACACGCACTTGGAAAGTGGCGTCACCGCCTGCGGATGCAATTTGCGACCAAGCGCGTCGTCGAGGCCGTCCTGCCGCTCTTTGGGGCCTGGCTTAGAAGGAGCGAGCGCGTCACCTACCGCCTGACGCAGGTGCTCACGGCACGGGCACGGTTGTTTCGGCGCGTACCTGCACAGGATAGGACGCGAGGCCACGGCACAATGCCACCATTGTGATAGCGACCAGGACACCGCACAGCACACGCTCGAGGCGTGCCCTGCATGGGCCGCCGAGCGGCGGATCCTGGTCGATCGGATCGGGCAAGATCTCTCTCTGCCAGCAGTAGTGTCGGCTATGTTGGCAGAGCATGAAAACTGGAATGCTGTAGTCTCCTTCTGTGAGAGCGTTATGCTCCAGAAGGAGACCGCAGAGCGAGGTAACAACCGCCCTGGCACCTAATTCCCATACGCCTGAAACCCCCTGCCGTTGCTATAAGGCGGGGGACATCTGGGTTCGCGGGTGCGTAGATCGGGGAATCTGCGTGCTCACACCAAGCGACCCAAGAGAAGATGGTAGCACGCATGTGGTCACGCGCGGCCGTGGGACGCTTTGGGGGATCCTTTACAATGCTCCCAGGGGGGGCTGACCGCTTTACAGTCACCCTCTCCGAGATGTGCCTATAGGCGTGGCACCAGTGGGCGGCTCTAGTGTCATCATATCATACGAGGACCTGGAGCCTCCCTTAGGTGCCGAAGATGACAGCCCCAGTGGTTTTAGCCGGTAGGAGTCCGGCATACCCCTTCGCCCTTCACCGGGGCGAAGGGAGTTCATGAAGAATTTCCAGTGGGCAGGCACAGACACCAGGGTATTGGGATGGTTCGGGGCATAGTCGAATTAGGTCTTTCAATAACATTGGTTTTCCAAGATATACGATCGTAAGAACGCGCGGTCGCACGTGGTGGACGCGGCGGACGGCGCCCGCTCCAACTGGATGCGCTACGTCAACTGCGCACCACACTGGCGAGAGCAGAACCTGCTCGCGTACCAGTACAGAGGACAAGTCTACTATCGGTGAGTTGCCTGCATCCTTAAATAATTCTTGAAAGTCCTTCCTTTTTTGGATTGCGTATCAAAAGGGTAAAATTTAAACTAAACCCTTATGGTGTGACTTCGCTGCCCCTCAGTGTGTTCGTTACAGCGAGACTTCTAAGAAAGTACTAAACTGTTTCATTGTTTTGGGTAAATCAAAGCTGGACTATGTTGGACACAGGCCTCCTCGAAAGTTCGCCACAAGTGTCCGGGTGTGTTGTGTGTTCATTGGGACCCCTAATTATATTTGCAAATTATAATAATATAATCGCCACGATGGCAGGCGGGTTGGCGAGCGCAGTTAATCCCATAGTCGCTTTTTACGACACCCAAGGAATGAGATGGGTCGGTGCTATTCATAGCCGACACAACACGGCAAAATTATTCACATGAGCACATTTATTTATGGGACATATTCTGAAGGAACAATGCTTAAGGCGATTTCTTTTTAAAATGTGTGCTGCTTAATGTTATGCAAATATTAGTGGAAAAACATAACATGTCTCAACATGATACTCGACAAATTTTCTGTTAATTGCTACAAACGTAGTTTTGCTGTTTCAAATGTCAATTCTATCGCATGTCCTGTTGGCATTCCTAGTCATCAGACGCTCGACCGGTACTTTTTGTGTTACATGGCAGATAGATGTGTAGGTGACCTGATCGTCCTGGAGCCTCCCTTCGGTGCCGAAGATGACGGCTCCAGTGGTTGTAGCCGGTAGGAGTCCGGCATTTCGGCGACGGTTGTTTCGGCGCGTACCTGCACAGGATAGGACGCGAGGCCACGGCACAATGCCACCATTGTGATAGCGACCAGGACACCGCACAGCACACGCTCGAGATGACCGCTCCAGTGGTTTTAGCCGGTAGGAGTCCGGCATACCCCTTCGTCCTTCCCCGGGGCGAAGGAAGTTCATGATGAATTTCCACTGGGCACCAATAAAAAAAAAAAAAAAAAAAAAAAGAAGTCCGGCATGCTTTGGGGGATCCTTTACAATCCCGCCGAGGGAGGGGGTGACCGCTTTACAGTCACCCTCTCAGGGATGTGCCTAAAGGCGTGGCACCAGTGGGCGGCTCTAGTGTGATCATACGAGGACCTGGAGCCTCCCTTAGGTGCCGAAGATGACCACTCCAGTGGTTTTAGCCGGTAGGAGTCCGGTATACCCGTTCGCCCTTCCCCGGGGCGAAGAAGGTTCATGAAGAATTTCCACTGGGCACCAAAAAAAAAAAGGAGTCCGGCATACCCCTTTGCCCTTCCCCGGGGCGAAGGAAGTTAAAGAATTTACACTGGACACCAATAAAAAAATATAAAAAAGAGGTGACCTGATCGTGGGGTCGCTGAGGCACAGATTAGTGAATCTGCGTGCTCATAATACCGAGTGACCCCCGGGAAAACGACGGCACGCGTGTGCCACCGTGTGCGCAGCACACTGCTGAGCACGGCCCCGGGGAGATCCTTTACAATCCGCCCCCAGTGCCTGAGCGGGTGGCCTTTTCCATTCGCATACTCTCCGCTAAAGGGGGTGACCACTTTACAGTCATGCCCTGAGAGAAGTGCATTAAAGCGTGGCAGTATGGTCCATCTTGGATTAGTCAGCTTATAGTTGCTATTACAAATCAATCAGAAATCCTTATAAGTAAAGCAATCGTATTTAGTGTAAACTCATAAGAAATATAGATCATCCACCTACAGTATCTGCAAATACGTAACCTTTATTTCGAGAACAAGACACTCATTAATATTCTAACATATTACGATTTAAAGACTAGAACTAATGGAGTATAGACTTTCCCGTGTGGAGCCGGCTCAGAATACCACCACCCCATCTCCTCCTGTGGGTGTCGTAAAAGTCGACTGAGGGTATGGGCCAGAGGATGGGCAGCAGCGTCCTTCGAGTATATTAACAACTCAACTGCCAATGGGCCCACAACACCCATATCGGTCGTTGTGGTGATCTTTGGGGGAGGCCTGTGTCCAGCAGTGGATTTCATTCGGCTTAAATGTTGAATGGAGTATCTTGAAACTATGGAGTTTCATCTCTCATCACTCACACTCTCACTCATCGTACTAGTCACTCACCGCATGAACTTGTGACTTTGGTTTAGGATTCCACCACAAGAGTGCCTTGTTCCTATTGTTCGTAAAGAATATCCAACCTAACATTTCAGAACAATAAAAATAATTCCTCGCTTCACGGAACTAATGGTGTTCTACGGCAGCGAGTTCGCGAACGCACTACACGTAAACCTCAGCAAATACAACTCGCCACCAAGATATGCTCAGAAATTCGGTAAGTATAAATGTTTACCTTTTTTTTTTTGTTTTTTAAACGTTGCCCCACGCTAGGGTTTCTCCTGTGTCGTGGATGCGTTTACAGACACAAATTTCACACACAATACACCCAGGCCCGGAACAACTATCTACAGATCATACAAACATTTGTTCCGTGCGGGAATCGAACCCGCGACCCGGAGCGCAGCAGTCGACTGTATCAGCCACTGCACCAACCTTTTTTCTTTTAGCGTCACTCCATCCTATTGGCCTATTGCCAAGAATGAGGTATTTTTTTTGGGAAATACTATGTTGTCTAATACTGGGAATCAGGGGTTATCGCTGCGATAGAACACAGAGAAAAAAGTTCAATATGCGGGCAAACTAAGCAAAACACACACATAGACATATTTAGAGGAATGTTAAAAAAATGCTGAACAATATTTAAATGTGTTCTCATTACGTACTGGCCATGTTTATTTATTTATTTTAAAGAAAAATATTGCCCCACATTGGGATAGTCGTGGGTGCGTTTACAGACATAAATTCCACACACAATACACCCAGGCCCGGAACAACTACCTGCAGTTCATACAAATATTTGTTCCGTGTGGGAATCGAACCCACGACCCGGAGCGCAGCAGCCGACTGTATCGGCCACTACACCAACCATGCCGTCAGATATTGATTAAAAAAGGTATTTTTTTAAAACGTTGCCCTACTTTTAAACTACGGTCACATTAAAAGTTTTTAGAATCGCCCAGTAAGAAAAGTTGCCGATGAAAATTTATTTAAAGGAGAGTGGCATTCATGCTTTCGTTTTGTATCAGAATCCTAATTTAGGCATCCTTACTCTAACATCACTGTACATTCTCGAAATCTGTTTCATTTGTCAACAAACACAAACATCTGTACTCCCAGAGAAAAGATCAATATTCACAAACACGTAATCACGTAATTTAAGACATCAAAATAATCTGTCCCTTCCCATCTCAAGTCTAACAATATTCCACTCTGGCCCGTATACAATGTCTATAAAAATATATAATAAAATACCCCAGGAAATAAAAGATTACAACGTCTTTAAAGTAAAATTAAATAAATACTTGAAGCAAAAATCCTATTACACTTTGCAAGAGTTTTTTGAGGACAAGACAAAATTTGTATCATGTGTACTAAGTAAATAATATAAATATAATATAATAAGAATGATCAGATTTCGCTTTATTAATAATATAATATTAAAATGTACAAGATGTATCAAAAATTTATAATTAATATAAGTAACCGCTTAATAATCGCCTTAACCTTTAATAAGTATGTATTAATCTCTTCCTTTTAATATTTTAAGCAAACAAAAATACTATTGTTATTGTATAGTAAAATTGCTGCGCCCTAACAGGGTTTCATATTGATACGCATCTAATTTTCTGTCAACTTATGAACATATGAATGCAATAAAGATTTGAGTTTGAGTTTGAATCAAGTTGGTATCAAAAATTAAGATTTTAATATTCACTATACCTTCTAAAATACCAAGCCGTAACTTCGTTGGATAAAAATCTGCTAAGGAAATAAGTAAAGTAATTACTTCCCTTGAGGTAAATTTTTGTTTTTATTGGTGTCCAGTGCACAGACATCGGAAGCTTGGGAACATTTCCCATAACCTTAATAATATTAAAACATTTGACAATCTGTTAAATATATCTGTTTGATACATTTATACAGCAAAACTACTGAACTGATTAGAGATATCTTGGACTCAAAGCTCAAGGCCTATTCAGATATAAGCGATTTGCTACCACTGTGGTTGGCGAAAATACCGAGCGGTATCCGCTGGGTAGGTATCTGTATTATGGTTTCGCGCTAGCCGTGGAAGTTCATACAAATACCCGGCGGAATACTCAGGTACCGCTCGAAATTTTTAGCTATGCACGGCGGTATCGTCGAAGATCGCATATATCTGAATAGTCCTTTATGCATGTTGCCCAAGCTAGTCTCTCATTGCATTTATCAATTTGTCTTCTGTTGACCGCGGTAGCCAAGTAAGTATGGAAACTGTCTCACACCCACATGTTTACCTTAGGAGCCGATCATAATTAAAAATCTAAATCAACAATGAACATAATAACAACACACTTGAAATTAATGTGAGCATTTTAATCAATACAATATAAAACATATAATAAATCATATTCATGTAGTGACACCCTTTATAAAATCAAGTATGGCAAGTAAAACTTTACTACTAATAGGTATGAGAAATATCTTCACGCTTTTATGTAATATAGAAAAAAGTTACGTATTAACAACCAAATAATACTATATAACAAGAGCAGTGATGGCCGAGTGGTTAAAACTTTCCATTCCATACCGCGGAGTCTTGAGTTCGATTCCGGGCCGCAACTCTGACTTTTTGAATTCATGTGCGGATCAGAATTTGATTAACACTTGCGATAACGGTAAAGGAAAACATCGTCAGGAAACCTGCACACCTGAGGGGACTTCAAAATGCTCTCAATAGTGTGTGTAGTCTGCCAAGCCGCACTAGGTCAGCGTGGTGGACTAAGGCCTAACCTTTCTCATTCTGAGAATAGCCCCGTGCCCAACAGTGGGAAAGTAATAAGCTGCTTTTTTATTATTAAAATCTAAATCCTATACATACTTATATACTTTTACTCCTATAGACATTTGCGACCTTAATAATTCCGAATAAATCGTTTTTGCTTATTCTATAAATTTATAATAATTCATAATAAAAGATGTATAGGCGCTCAGGCGCAGCCCAACTCAAAAACAATGTATTACGAGACAAGCTAAACTTGCTTACAAAATATATACGTAAATGATACGCATCTGTATGTATATATTACATTATGGATAGATCGCCGCATGGTGGTGTGTGCCGCGCGCTCAAACTAAACTGGATTTGTATAGCTTGATATTTAGCCGAGTATTCCAGTGTGTAAGATTGTGGGACGGAATGACAAAAAGTACACTTACTAC
This sequence comes from Diloba caeruleocephala, assembly GCA_947459985.1. Lineage (NCBI taxonomy): Eukaryota > Metazoa > Arthropoda > Insecta > Lepidoptera > Noctuidae > Diloba > Diloba caeruleocephala. The sequence goes on along the minus strand of OX381633.1, from coordinate 3,051,726 downwards.
ACCGTCTCGTACGATTCGAATTTTGAAAATATATAACTATATATATATTTTTTGTTACCTATATTTACCTATAGATTACAGGAAACCTATAAGAAGTATATGGTCTTAAAATCTTTCAATAATGTGCGTACAAACTTACGTTTGCGGTTGGAATGTATGGGAAAACATGACAATACTTTCATCAATTTCGGAACCCTCTCTACGCAAGTTCAACTCGAACTTGTCCGGCTTTATTTTTAGTTACGGCAAACGAAGTTGGGTCAGATTTAAAAAAAAAAAACATGGTGGATAACATATCCATCGTACGGAACCTTCTCCACGCGAGTTCAACTGTCACCTGTCCGTTTTTTTATAGCCAGTGTATTAATAACCTTTGTGTCTGCTTTATTGTAAGTCTTAGTTTTATTTTGTTTGAAAATATTAGTTTTAATCATTTATTTTAACCAATCCCTCAACGGCCGTGTGGTGCCGGCTCAGAATACCACCGCCCCATCTCCTCCCGTGGGTGTCGTAAAAGGCGACTAAGTGATTAGCCAGAGGATGGGCAGCATTGTCCTTTCAGTACATTAACAACTCAACTGCGATCGCCAACGCGCCTGCCAAGCGTGGCGATTATGGCAAAACCTCCCAATGAGCACACCGCTATCGGTCGTTGTGGCGATCTTTGAGGGAGGCCTGTGTCCAGCAGTGGACTTCGTTCGGCCGAAATGATGAATCCCTCAATAAATGCGAGTAAAAAAGTTCTTATACTAATTTGTCCTTTTTTTTGCGTTCCTCTAAATATGTCTATGAATGTATATGCGTGCACTGCGCAGGACCTTCAATGTTTAATTGTATTAGGTTAGCACTATAACCGTAGCAAGCAGCTCATTGAGCGAACAAATCTACCGCAAGACGTTTGTTAGCGACGCATTACAATATTCATAGTAATTACATTTTGTTTATACTTATTGTTTAATACAGGAATATATTAGTCCGGCGGACAAACTTACCAAGCTTTTAGTAGAGTACCTGGATGACCGAGCTTTGCTCGGTATTTTCGTGTTACTTAACAACGCCATCTGCTGTTGTGTCGTTAAAGCAATTAGTTGCTCACAAAAAATAGTATTATTATTCGCCAATAGATGTCAGGAAGAGTAATATTTTTCAGTTGAGACTACTCAAACGCCTATAAAATGACATTTTCTAAAAATGATTCCTAGCTAGATCGATTTATCGCCCCCGAAACCCCCTATATACAAAATTTTATGAAAATCGTTGGAGCCGATTCCGAGATTCTAATTATATATATACAAGAATTGCTCATTTAAAGATATAAGATATATTAATGTAAAAACAGGGAGGTATCTGCTCAGCTATACAAATAAATAAAATTGAAGTGTCTGTTTGTAATTTCAAAATTGCTTTACTAAATGCATATGAAAGTACGGGACCTATAACAAAAAAGCTACTTTAATTCTTTTTTTGTAGGTCTGTCTGTTTGTTGGACCGATTTTGACGGACTTTCACTGGCAGATAGCTAATGTTATAAGGAATAACTTAGGCTACTTTTATTTTAGAAAAATAATTAGGGTTCCGCGCAAAAAAAAAAACCCTTGAAAGTAATATATATATTCTATGTCGAAGTACTCTTTTTAATTAATTTAATTTTTTAAAAACATTGCCCCACACTAGGATTTCTCCTGTGTCGTGGGTGCGTTTACAGACACAAATCCCACACACAATACACCCAGACCCAGAACAACTACCTGCAGATCGTACAAATATTTGTTCCGTGCGGGAATCGAACCCACGACCCGGTGCGCAGCAGCCGACTGTATCAGCCACTGCACCAACCGTGCCGTCGGCCGTCGTGCACTCTAAATTTCTTTTAAATTAAACGCGGGTGAAACCGCGGGCCCCAGCTAGTTAGTTATAAAATTGGACGCGTTATGTTAACTATTTGTTCTACGCCAGTCTGCGGATGCCTCTCACAGCAAACACACGCTACCTTTCTATTTGTATTTTTGTAAAGTAAAGTAGTACTAATATACGCCTATCATCAAGCGTCTTCGAGTATTATTCCACCAGCGACCCGCATTCATTACAACGTTGTTGCCTCTGAGGACCATCCACATTAAGAAATTCGTGTTACGTATCAGCATCAACTGTCGTACATATACAACTCTCAAAATATCTTTGCTCGCGGTATTGGGGTGTTCGAGGGTTACTCCAGCCGCAATTTAAACTAACGCTATCATCATCATCATCATTTCGGCCGAATGAAGTCCACTGCTGGACACAGGCCTCCCCCAAAAATCACCACAACGACCGATATGGGTGTGTTGTGGGCTCATTGGGGGGTTTTGCCATAATCGCCACGCTTGGCAGACGGGTTGGCGATCGCAGTTGAGTTGTTAATTTACTCGAAGGACGCTGCTGCCCATCCTCCGGCTAATCTCTTAGTCGACTTTTACGACACCCACGAGAGGAGATGGGGTGGTGGTATTCTGAGCCGGCACCACACGGCAAACATACGTTATATACCGTTTACGAAGTAGTGCGGTGCGTTGCGGTAAATGTTTCGCTCATTGTGTTTTATATATCAGAGCCGATGAACATAACGCGCTCAGACAAGTACATCGATAAAGTCTTGGCTACTCTTGTAACAAAACTACCGCATAGGTACCTAGATTTAGGAGACGGCGCCCGGGTAACAACCGCCCTGGCGCCTAATTCCGATACGCCTGAAAACCCCTGCCGTTGCTATAAGGTGGGGGACCTCTGGGTTCGCGGGTGCGTAGATTGGGGAATCTGCGTGCCCACACCAAGCGACCCAAGAGAAGACGGTAGCACGCATGTGGTCACGCGCTCCCGTGGGACGCTTTGGGTGATCCTTTACAATCCCCCGGGGGGTGACCGCCTTACAGTCATCCTCTCCGAGATGTGCCAATAGGCGTGGCAGTGGGCGGCTCTAGTGTGATCATACGAGGACCTAGAGCCTCCCTTACGTGCCGAAGATAACCGCTCCAGTGGTTTTAGCCGGTAGGAGTCCGGCATACCCCTTCGTCCTTCCCCGGGGCGAAAGAAGTTCATGAAGAATTTCCACTGGGCACCAATAAAAAAAAAGGTACTTAGATTTATTTTATTTTAGGGTAAACGAGCATGACGGCACGGTTGGTACAGTGGCTGATACAGTCGACTGCTGCACTCCGGGTCGTGGGTCCGATTCCTGCACGGAACAAATATTTGTATGATCTGCAGGTAGTTGTTCCGGGTCTGGGTGCATTGTATGTGGAATTCATGTCTGTAAACGCACCCACGACACAGGAGAAACCATAGCGCGGGGTAACGTTTTTTTAAAATATAAAATATGGCTCCAGATGGTAAGCGATCACCGCCGTCCATGCCCAGAGGAGTAACTTAAGTGGCCGACATATAAGTGGAAGGAAGAGAGGCAGTAGAGAAGTGGGGAGGTCTGGTATTTTATTAGGAGTGTCGAGTTCCCTAGTCGAGTCCACCCGTTTCGCGTTGTAGTATACTAACTGGCTAAGCACTGACACAAAACCGTCATGCCAGAAGTTGGAAAGCCCGTTTACAGTAGTAGTGTACATTTACGAGCTGATATGATACAAAGGTATCTCATAAGCGGTACGGGCACTATCCTGTGAAAACTCGACCAACAGTGCTGATTTCTGCATATTTGTAATTATAGGTGCTCCTGCTCCAAAAATTGCTATAAGAAAAAAAATGAATGAAGATACAGTTTCCACCGAGCAAAAGGAAAATGGACACGCAGACGTGAAGGTTATCGATAAAACTAAAAGTTTTGGGTCTGAAGCTAATACCAAAAGCAAAGAACCTAATAACCTAAACCTAATAATAAGTGATATAAATTCAAAACCAAAAATCGATAGTAATAATCATACAATAAATGGTAAAAATACTTCAATAAATACACATCTCGTCGATAATGTTGACAATGATAATTTAACAAGTAAAATATGTAATCATAAAAGTATTAACGTTCATGATATAAAAAAGAATAGTTTGATTCATAGCAGTTCATGTACGACAAAAACATCTTATAAATGTGATATATGTAAGAAAGGATTTGCCTATGAGTGTCATTTAATAAAACATATTATTAAACACAGTGGTAAAAATCCGCATAAATGTGATATATCTAATGGAAGTTTTAGTCAAACAAGTAGTTCGAAATGTCATATTCGTACACACACTGGTACAAAACCATATAAATGTAATATATGTCAAAGTAGTTTTAGTAATAAAAGCAGTTTGATATATCATATTCGTATACACACCGGTGAAAAGCCATTTAAATGTGATATATGTCAGAGAAGTTTTAATAGAACATATGACTTGAAAACTCATATTCGTTCACATACTGGTGTAAAACCATATAAATGTGATATATGTAATAAAACTTTTATAAAAAAAAGTGATTTGAACTATCATATTCATACCCACACTGGTGAAAAACCATATCAATGTGATATATGTCAGAGAAGTTTTATTCTATCAAGTACTTTGAAAATTCATATTCGTACACACACTGGTGAAAAACCATATGAATGTGATATATGTAATAGAAGTTTTAGTAATAAAACCAGTTTGATACATCATATTCGTACACACACTGGTGAAAAGCCATATAAATGTGATTTATGTCAGAGAAGTTTTAATAGAACATCTGACTTGAAAACTCATATTCGTACACACACTGGTGAAAAGCCATATAAATGTGATATATGTCAGAGAAGTTTTATTAAAAAAAGTGATTTGAACTATCATATTCATACCCACACTGGTGAAAAACCATATCAATGTGATATATGTCAGAGAAGTTTTATTCTATCAAGTAGGTTGAAAATTCATATTCGTACACACACTGGTCAGAAACCATAGGATATGTGATATATCAGAGAAGTTTTAATCGAACAGATCATTTGAAAACCCATGTTTCTGCTAGAGATGTGCCGGATTGTTAAAAGTTTATATCCGCGGATACGGATAATTATTGTCGCTGCCGCTAATACGGATACGAACCTCGACTTTCGTACTGGGTCGGCCCCGGTGCGTTTGCCCTTGACACACAGTCTACGTCACAGTTCTACAGTTGAGGTTTTACCTTAGTAACGTGACGTATTTTAACTTGCACGACGTGTGATATTTTTCACGGTTTAGTGTGACACAGAATAGTATAGTTTAAGTTTGTGTTTTTGCAAAAGTGATAATATAAACAAAAATAAAACCTGTCTACAAAAAAGTTTACTAGTGTAATAAGGAAATATTTTACGATGGTAAATGACGAATGTGCCATATACAAAGTTTGTGAAGGAATATATTCCCGTGAGGGAAAAGGTAAAAATCACCTCCAGAGGAAACAATTTTTTTTCATCTAATGTTAAATCACATAAAATAGAGTTTTGATCTCATCATATCGGCCATACAACGTCCACTACTGAACAAAGGCCTTCCCCAAAGATTTCCACAGCTGCTTCATCATGATTTATCACTTATTCCATAAGTGATAAATCAGAACCCTAATTACCAATAAAAAAGAATTAACAACACACCATAATTATTTACATTAATATGTATCTATTTTTAATATTTACAAAACTAAATTTAAATAAGCATCTTACTTCCTTGCATATACTGTTCAATAAATACATCACGGTAAAAGTTTAGAGGGTATACTAAGAATTTATAATTGCGCGATACATTTATAAAACAGCGACTTACTTCTATCAAACCACGGTTTTAATGATCACGACTAATTCAAATAGATGTTTGTAATACTTTAAATTTATAAAACTAGATACATTTTAATAAGACGAGCTCAGTCAATATCAGTGTTCAAAAGACTAGTGAGGGAACATTACTTGTCACTGTGATTATTTTTGCTTAGAATTTACTAAGTATTACATCTGAAGTAAATTAAAAAGTATTTGTATATGTGTATATATAAATGTTTGTGTATTTATATATCTATATTGTGTATAATCTTCCATTTTTTTTATATATTTAGTATAGTATACGTAATTTAGTTATTTCATTATGTATCTGTGTTCACCATCAACTGCCGCATATATTATCCAGTTATGTATTTCTCCATCCTAAGGTTGCCTGGAAGAAATCGCCGAGTGCGATAAGGCCGCCCATTGTACTCTAAAATATACTTATAAGCACTACTGTTTTTATTTTTATTTAGAAAATTAAAGAAAAACGTTTTGCAATATTTACTGAGTAAAATATGAAATGGAAGCGTTGTTGTGAGGGTATTACATTTTTTTAAATTTTTAAGTAAATAGTTTTAATGTTATTTAAATAGTTTTAAATTATGAAAAATATATAGATAATAGCTCTTTACCTACATATTACGGGAAAACCTACAAGGAGTCTATGGTTTTAAAATAACAGTGTAAATCTTTCAGTATTTAGCTATACGCTACTTACGAACTTTAGTTTGCAGTTGGAATGTATGGGAGAACACGTTTATCAATCATCATTTTAAGTTTGTTCTTGGGATAAGTTATTGCTACAAGACCGAATTCAAAAATAGACAATATATCCAGCAATGTCCCTTTACAATCTGGTACCATACATACTTTTTTAATTACGACAAAATATTTGCGTCAGAATAAAAAAAACATGGTGGATAACATATTATATTATCGTACGGAATACATATAACGTGTATATTCATCGTACGGAACCCTCTCCACGCGAGAGCTATTTTTTATAGCTAGTGTATTATATGAAACCTTTGTGTCCGCTTTATTTTAAGTCTTTGTTTTATTTTGTTCAACAATGTTAGTTTTAATAATTTATTTTAACCAATCCCACAATAAATGCGAGTAAAAAAGTTATATATGTAATAAAAGTTTTAATCAAACAAGTAATTTGAGGTATCATATTCGTACACACACTGGTGAAAAACCATTTAAATGTGATATATGTAGTAAAAGTTTTATTCAAACAAGTAGTTTGAGATATCATATACGCATACACACTGGTGAAAAACCATTGAAATGTGATATATGTAATAAAAGTTTTAATCAAACAAGTAGTTTGAGCTATCATATTCGTACACACACTGGTGAAAAACCATTCAAATGTGATATATGTCAGAGCAGTTTCATTGTAAAAGGTCATTTAAAAAGACATATTCGTACACACACTGGTGAAAAACCATATAAATGTGATATATGTCAGAGTAGCTTTACTCAAAAAAAAAGTTTAAAAACGCATGTTCGCACACACACTGGTGAAAAACCATTTAAATGTGATATGTGTAATAAAAGCTTTACTCATAAAAAATATTTAAAATCTCATGTTCGCACACACACTGGTGAAAAACCATATAAATGTGATATATGTCAGAGAAGTTTTAGTTATTCCAGTAATTATAAAACCCATTTACGTAGACATATGGCCAAAAATAACAAAGTTGGATAGTACCATATTACTTTATTATCAGTTACATCAACCATCTGATCAGTCGAGTGGTGGCTCGTGCCGCGGAATGTGAGCAGGGCAACAATGCATATGTCTGGGCAGGGTTACTCGATATTTATTTTAAAAAAATAGGTTCTGTACGGGGTTTGGAATCATGCTATTCAACTACAACAGTGAACGATCATAGCAAATGAACAGTTAATGACTAAAAAAATATAATATGTCACATAAGATTCTCATTGAAACATAATTCATTTCTAAACTAATTATTTATAAAAGGGATAATTTCTTTAATCTTAGTTTCGTTCGAGAGTTGGCACTTGTTCTGTGAGCCAGACACATGTTATTAGGTTACGTATGGATGCTGCGAGCGTGTCGCGACTCCTTTTATCACTGAACTTCCGATTGAATCCCTACACCGCAGCATTCCATTACTGTGCTTAAAAAGTACATATTAAAACTGTTAAATTGATGACAACATCTTGTGAATTTTTTGTGTATAGCATTATTATAGCCGGCCGGTAGACGTAACCAAGCAAGGCGTAGCAAATCCAGAATAAGTCGTGCATATTTTATGTAATACGGGATCTTGTTGCCAAGATGCCTTTAAACGTTTTCAAAGTTTCATGTCCATGTTACTAACTGTTGAGGAGTGCGCTGATGAGGAGACAATCCTGGCTGCATTACTAGTTTACGGTAGAGATCATGTTCAGCTATCAAAGTTAGATGTATATGTAAATTTTCGTGTCCGTGCTACTAACCATTGAGGAGTGCCCTCGTGAGGAAACAATTCTGGCTACAGCATCAGGTTATTTCTATCATTTTAGTGTATTGTCGTTAAAACTGAAAAAGCATGCAAAATTTCAATCCAAAGTTTAGAAGTGGTGCTTGAAAGATTTGACCTAAACAAACCAATATACATTGCAAATTATGAAAAGCTTATATAAATATTTCAATAATCAATCTGTACACCTACTACGTAGTGTTCGAAATCCTACCTATACATAATTATATAATTACTTGTCCCGACTGTACTGACTTCCTCATCAACGCAGAGCCGAAACCGCTGGGGCTAGAAGCTTGAAATTTTGCCAGTAGGTACCTTTTATAACATAGGCATCCATCCATGAGGCAGGGTTTTAAAAATTCTACTCCTTTCGGGGTTAAAAATTTGTAAGTTAAGTAAGTTTGGTTACGAAAATTGGTACTTGAAGATAAACGTGTTTCAGTGTTTTTGTGAATTCTACCTGTAATTGGGGGTGAAAGTTTGTATGGAATATTCGTTTTTTTTTTTAAGTTACATAGATGTATGCAAATTAGTATTTGGCTTTTTAGTTGAAAATAAGGAACTCCGTGTTCAGAGGTTTGGTAAATTGAGGGGGTAAAAGAGGGGAAGTTTTCTTGACATGGGTGATGGCTTTGTCACGTCTTCGCATACACAGGGGGCAGCTTATTTGTTGCCAAGACCCACGGAATTATGCTCGGTAAAATATCAATAGACTCGCCTCCTATAACATGAGATCTGTTGTAATGTCCATGCAATATCATCTAAAAAGAAAATGCAATACCCTGTAAACATGTGAAACTTCACCAATAGTGCTGATTAATGCATATTTGTGATTATAGGTGCTCCTGTTCTGAAGAAACCGAAAATAGATATTAATAAAAACAAAAATGAAGAGACAATATGTACCACGCAAAAGAAAAATGCACAAACAGACACTAAAGTTATTGATAGAACAAAAATTTGTACTGAAACTATCACTACAAGCAAAGAACCTATTAGTTTCAATGAATCGGGTTATTTTAAAGCTCATATTCGTTCACACACTGGTGAAAAACTATACACATGTGATATATGTCAGAGATGTTTTAATAACAGAAGCAGTTTGAGACGTCATATTCGTACACACACTGGTGAAAAACGATATAAATGTGATATATGTCAGAAGAGGTTTAAACAAACCAATTATTTAAAAATACATCTTCGTACACACGTTGGTGAAAAACCATATATATGTGATATATGTCAGAGAAGTTTTAATCTAACCGATAGTTTAAAAAGACATATTCGCACACACACTGGTGAAAAACCATATAAATGTGATATATGTCGGAGAAGTTTTAGTCAAAAAGGTACTTTGGAAACCCATATTCGTACACACACTGGTGAAAAACCACATCAGTGTGATATATGTCACAGAAGTTTTAATCACAAAGCTAGTTTGAAAACGCATAAGCATTCATCACACAGTGGTGAAAAACTATATAAATGTGATATATGTCAGAAAAGCTTTAGTCAAACCGATGGTTTAAAAAAACATATTCGTACACATACTGGTGAGAAACCATATAAATGTGATATATGTCAGAGAAGTTTTAATGAATCTGGTCATATGAAAACTCATATTCGTACACACACTGGTGAAAAACCATATAAATGTGATATATGTCAGAGAAGTTTTAATGAATCTGGTCATTTGAAAACTCATATTCGTACACACACTGGTGAAAAACCATATAAATGTGATACATGTCAGAGAACTTTTAGGCATTCGTTTAGCTTGAAAACTCATATGCGTACACATACTGGTAAGAAACCATATAAATGTGATATATGTGAGAGAAGTTTTAATGAATCTGGTCATTTGAAAACTCATATTCGTACACACACTGGTGAGAAACTATAAAAATGTGATATATGACAAAGAAGTTTTAGTGATTGCAAAAATTATAACACTCATATACGCACACATATGGCCAAAAAATCATAGGTATAGTTAAGTTTTAGTGATTGCAGAAATTATAACACTCATATACGCACACATATGGCCAAAAAATCATAGGTATAGTTAGGTAGTATATAATGTTAACCCTGGACCTGACTTTATTCCTAAGGTGATTCTATTTGGTAGGTTAGGAAATCCTTAAGAGCTGGCCGTGGTTTGGAATTATGCTTCACATATGACGTATGCTCCTGTAAACGACTGCAATAATATAATAATCCTAGCTATACACACACACACACACGGCCACGGAACTATGCTGTCTAAACGAAACTACACGGACATTGGCTGCTTTTTGTATTAAAAAATAGGTCAAGTGCGAGTTGAACGTGCGTGGAGAGGGTTCCGAATTTGCTGAATATAATGTCTATTGTTGAATTCTGTTTTGTACTAATAATTTATCACAAGAACAAACTTAACATCGTAGTTGAAAAACATGTTCTTCGATACATTACAACTGCAAACGTAAGTTTATACGCACAATATTGAAAGATTTACCATGTTATTTTAAAACCATAGACAGCTCTCTGCTATTCCGTAATCTATAAGTAAAGAGCTATTTTTTCATAATTTTAGGCTTAGTAGTTTCGGAGATAAGTGACGTTGACATAATGGTAAATATTCGCCTATTTTCTTAAATAATTTTTGAACCATTTATTTTAAAATTATAAAATAAATATATTTGAGACCTTCACAGTAAGCCCTTTCATATAATATATTACACGGTACAGTTTGCAAAAATTTATTCTAAAGTTTTCTATGTTACCCCCCAAAGTCCCTTAGTAGTCCAGTAGATTCAATATATTCAGATAAAATGGGCTCTGACAGATGGACAGACAGACGCACGAGTGATCCTATAAGTGTTCCGCCGTTTTTTCCTTCGGACGTTCGGAACCCTAAAATTCAATAAAATATTTAACTTAAGCACCTAGTAGGAAGTAATCTAGAGGTTGAACGCTTGCCTTCCACACAGGATGGTCCGAGTTTGGTGCCGGCCCACACCTCTTTTCTTACTTTGACTTTTCGTATTCATGTGCGCATCAGAATTTAATTGTAACTTGCTTTAACGGTGAAGAAAACATTGTCAGGAAACCTGCACAGGTGTGCACCTGAGGGCTGCAAAATGTTCTCAATGGTGTGTGTAGTCCGCCAACCCGCACTAGGCCAGCGTGGTCCGCAGAGCGGGATCGGGAGAGGGCCGATCCCGCTCGAAGAAGGAGGAGACGGCGCGCGGGGTAACAACCGCCCTGGCGCCTAATTCCGATACGCCTGAAAACCCCTGACGTTGCTAAAAGGTGGGGGACCTCTGGGTTCGCGGGTGTGTAGATTGGGGAATCTGCGTGCCAAGAGAAGACGGTAGCACGCATGTGGTCACGCGCTGCCGTGGGATGCTTTGGGGGATTCTTTACAATCCCCCTGGGGGGGTGACCGTCTTACAGTCACCCTCTCCGAGATGTGCCTATAGGCGTGGCACTAGTGGGCGGCTCTAGTGTGATCTAAGGAGGACGTGGAGCCTCCCTTAGGTGCCGGTTTTAGCCGGTAGGAGTCTCCTTCGTCCTTCCTCGGGGCGAAGGAAGTTCATGAAGCATTTCCACTGGGCAACAATAAAAAAAAAGTTGGACTAAGGCCTAACCTTTCTCATCGTGAGAAGAGGCCCGTGCCCAGCAGTGGGAAAGTAATGGGCTAATTATGTATGTACACCTTGAATAAATTCGACTGTCAAATAAAATTAACTGTGCATAATACTTTCGAATTGGTCCCATATAAATTTCATTACATTTGATTGAGTAGTTTTTAACCAGCTTCAATAAAGAGGTTTAATTTGACTGCGCTTACCTAGATGATGTTTTAATAGTTTCGATTCTTGAGACTTATTTCTAGTGTTAGATACGGATACCAAATTGGAAAAAGTTCTTACATTTATTTACTCTAAAAAGAAACAAATAAAACGTTAAAAACAAAGAAACAAATGCCCCAACCATGGTTCATGCAGACCAACGAGTTATATTTTATACCTGGCCCCGCCCGACTTCATAAATAAAGTTTTTTTGTTTCTTTTTTGTGGTTTTAATATCCAATAATATTTTTAAGTCGGTATTTTTTTTTGTTAAAAAGTTTTATTAATAGTGGATTTGCGATTCAATTTCGTTTAAAATAATGTAAAGTTTTGTAACTTGTTTCTCATTTTTATAATGTCAGTTTAGCAGGTATAATTGTTTGTTTGAAATAAAACATGTCCAGATTACTAACGATTTTTATTTAATTTCGCCTCAGTATGTTGGTTATTTCCGTGTGGTGTCCGGACTAAGAATGTAGCACCACAACGTCTCCTCCCGAAGAGGCCAGAAAAGCCGACTAAGGGACTCTTGGCAGCAAAGCAGGCTGGCTGAGGGCAGCAGCTTCCCTTCTGGTGAACAGTAGCAATTCTCCACTTACCAACCCGCCTGCCAAGCATGGTGAGTACCAACAAAATTGACGACATAATTAATACACCTTCCCCAGTTGCCGGCAGCCCCGCTATTCCTGGTCATAGTAACGGTGGGGTAGGGGTTGTCGGAACAGGCATTGTCTCGGCGGGGTGGGGTGGCGATGGCGGTCACTCGACTCGTCAACGCTTTCAACTCCATCCCACGGGGAGCTATTAGGGCGGCCCCAGTGCATCATTGGTGTCCCCGCTACTTGGAGGGCATCATAGGGGCCTATTTGCGCGATAGTCACATTCGCTATGTGGGCAGGGACGGTAGCGTAAAACGGAGGGAGATTCCGTGCGGGGGTTCCGCAGGGGTAAGTTATCGGCCCCCTCTTATGGAACCTCGCCTACGACGCGGTTCTGCGTGTCGTTCGCCCTGCTGGCGCCAGCTTAGTCTGTTACGCTGACGACACTCTGGTGTTGGCCAGCGGGAAGTCCTTCGAGGGAACCATCCGGCTTGCCGAACAAGGGGTGGCAATAGTGGCCAAAATCAGCGCCCTGGGTCTGCGGATAGCGCCTCAGAAAACCGAGGCACTATGGCTCCACAAACTGCAGAGGAGCTGAGAACCGCCCAGTTCGTGGATACGCTTTGATGACGCGTGAATCTGGGTGGGCCGGTACTTTTAGTGCCTCTTCCTCCGAGTCGAGAGGGTAGTGGGTACACTTCACCGGCTCCTGCCCAGTCTCGGGGATCATGTGAGGAAGTTCGCCGTTTAGACGGGGAGGTCGTGCGGTCTGTGGCCCTCTACGGAGCGCCTGTATGGTCAGCTCGACTGTCAGGCGCCCAGCGCTGCAGAACCAAGATTCACAGTCTGCAGCGCAGAGTGGCTATACGGATCGCACGAGGATACCGAACAGTGTCTTCGAGGCGGCAACTCTACTGGCGCGTTTTCGGCCTTTCGACATCCGAGCGGAGACGGACGCGTGGGTCTACGATCAGACATGCTCCCTCCGCTAGAGCGGCGAAGGAGTGCCTCCGGGGGCGTTTGACAGCCTTAGGCGCCTAGTTCGGCGGCGTGCACATGGAAAGTCGCGTCACCGCCTGCGGATACAGTTTGCGATCAAGCGCGTCGTCGAGGCCGTCCTGCCACATCAGTGCCTGGCTCAGAAGGAGAGAGCGCTTCACCTATCGCCTGACGAATGTGTACGCCGGGCACTGTTATTTCGGTGCGTACCTGCACAGGATAGGACCCGAGGCCACGGCACAATGCCATAGCGACATTTAAATTATGAAAGCGACCAGAATACCGCACAGCACACGCTCAAGGCGTGCACTGCATGGGCTGCCGAGCGTCGGATCCTGGTCGATCGTATCGGGCAAGATCTCTATCTGCCAGCAGTAGTGTCGGCTATGTTGGCAGAGCACAAAAACTGGAACGCGCTGATCTCCTGTGAGAGCATCATGCTCCATAATGAGAGCAGAGCTTAATCGGAAGAGGGCCGATCCTGCTCAAAGAAGGAGGAGACGACGCCGGAGTAACAACCGCCTGGGCGCCTAATTCCTATACGCCTGGAACCCCCTGCCCTCTATAAGCATCTGGATTCGCGGGTGCGTAGATTGGGGAATCTGCGTACCCACACCGAGCGACCCACGAGAGGACGGTGGCGCAAATGTAGTTACGCACCGCCGTGTGCGCAGCATAGCACAGCGCACAGGGTCGCTTTGGGAGATCCTTTATATGACCGCCTTACAGTCACCCTCTCTGAGATGTGTCTATAGGCTTGGCACCAGTGGGCGGCTCTAGTATAATCATACGAGGACCTGGAGCCCCCCGTGGGTGCCGAGATGACTGCCCTGCAATGGTGAGGTGAGAGTGGGGCGATTGGAGTATGGGCAACGGAACCCCAGGGGACAGGAGGAGAGGCTGGCCAACTTTTTGGAATAGGAGGGACTTTTCGCGATGATCTCCTTTTTTCCAAAAGCCGCCTCACACGAAATAGACCTGGATGAGTCCCGATGGTTCCACAAACTTCCACCACTTCATCATGACCAATAGGAGACAAATATTCAAGGATGTCTATCTGACCCACAGGGTGAAAACCGGTAGTGATCACCGAATGGTAAGACGCAGATTGAATATTAATCTCAAAGTTGAAGGGCCTCGTCTGATTTTAGCCGCTTTAAGTGCCTAGAAAATTGCGAATCTGTGGACCATTTAAATTGTTGATTTATGGGAACTCCCCACCGAGATTCCCACGTTGTCTAAAAAGGGCGGATCGTTGGTATGCCCCCTGCCAAAACTGTGGGATATAGTCCGTAGGCCTAATATCAAGAACAATCCTTGAAATTCTTGATTAGATTAAAATCCCAGAGAGATTCCAGATTAAAATCCTGGATCCGAATTCTCGGACAGGCCCAAAGGGAGAGATTAGACTAAGAGGGATCAGCGGTGGATGAGCATGAGATGCCGTATGGACGGGCCGCCCGATTTTTCGGATGATGCCCGAATTTCGTTCCTCGTATGTTTAGTAGAGGATACTGAGGATGGCAAAACCGTGAGGGTTTCGTCAGTCTTAGACACGATTGACGGACCGGCAGCAACGCCAACGTCTCCACATCGTAATCCTGAAGTATACCGAGTGTCGTTGCCATGTCTCGCGGCTCAGCTTGGCTTAATCGCTCGGACTGCGAGGAAGAAAATCTCTATAAAATCATTACCCCGAATCATGGCTGATAGGTAGTTCGGGCTGTAGCACGCAACTCCAGGGCACCGTTTATTTCCCCCATACTCGTGGGATTAAATATGGAATAAAAAACAAAACCAGAAAATATTGACGACATATAAGAAGAGAATAGGTCGGAGGCTTAGAGCGTCCCGGATGGAGAGGCATTTCCGTTGCCTATGCCGTGTGGTGCCGGCTCAGAATACCACCACCCCATCTCATCCTATGGGTGTCGTAAAAGTCGACTAAGGGATTAGCCGGAGGATGGGCAGCAGCGTCCTTCGAGTACATTAACAACTCAACTGCGATCGCCAATCCGTCTGCCAAGCGTGGCGATTATGGCAACACCCCCCAATGAGCACACAACACACCCATATCGGTCATTGTGGTGATCTTTGGGGGAGGCCTGTGTCCAGCAGTGGATTTCATTCGGCCGAAATAATAATAATAATAATTCTGCCACAGAATTTCACTTTCAAGGTTGAAAGGCAGACGCCGTTGTTTCCGTTTTTAGAAGTATATAATCCATTTAGCACCCATTACAATAGCCCTTATAATTGTAGTTTCCATCTTATACAATAGTTTTACATCTCCGGGGACAATCCGAGACTGCATTTATAGTGTAGCCATGGAGAGTTCCCGGTTAGTGTCCCATTACATTTTAGATTACAATTCTCTAAAGGGCCTCTGCGTGTTGGACCCATGTCCCCGCGTAAGCCCGTGAAAGGACCGGGTTCCCCCTTACAGGGGATATAAACCCGTGTAATAGAGAGACATGTAGATAATAATAAAATGCCGGTGACCTTGTCAAGGGCGCCCGGGAAGCTGTTCTCCCGCGCACGGCTACATCGGTTAGTGGTGGAATGGTTAGCGATGACGTTGAATCTGACTAGGTTTTAAAGACGTCTTGGGAGAAACCTAGTCATGAAACCTGTTGCAGTGTATACTTCTCACTTCTAAGTGGCAACCTTGACAAGCATTGTCTTCTTCTTCTTCTCTTAGATTATGTAGTATCTTCCACACAAGCATTGTCAAATCAAACATTGTTTCAAAGACTACAATAGTATACTGGAAAAAATAACAATTGAAAACCGTACGACGTTACCCACATATTTTATAGATTTTTTTCATTTTTGAAATTTTTTATGGATATGTAGTTCTTCTTCTCTTAGATTATGGCTTCTGTAGAGTATCTTCCACAATTTCGCCAATGTCAAGTATAAGGCAACGTTGTACGGTGTTTATATTAATTAATCTTTACATATTCAATAAAATATTTCACAAAAAGTAAAAAATTCTAAAAATATGTCGGCAACGTCGTACGGTTCAATTTTTTTTTTCTATGAATATGTAAAGATTCAGTATTCTAAGCACCGTACGACGTGGCCTTTTACTTGACATTGGCGAAATTGTGGAAGATACTCTGCAGAAGCCACAATCTAAGAGAAGAAGAAGAATAGTATACTGGATATAGACAGGCAGCTCATAGTGCCATCTAGTTTATAGTTAGCCAAGACTATTAATAACCAAACCTAGCTAGCTATAGACATGCAGATGTATGGTCACTATATGTACCTATTTATTATGCTACACCAAATAATACATATAACAATCTAAAGCTGTAGCTATAGATTGCTATATGTATAGATTAGCACAGCTACTTTGCTTACCAGAGCTAATATAAGAAAATGCATTAAATTTGCGAATTTTTAGTAGACTCTTATCAATAAGTTTACCATGTATTCATTAGCCGTTTGTGTTTTCACATTACCGTGTGGTGCCGGCTACGAATAGCACCAACCCATCTCATCCCGTGGGTGTCGTAAAAGGCGACTAAGGGATTAGTCGGAGGATGGGCTGCAGCGCCCTTCGAATACATTAACAGCTCAACTGCGATCGCCAACCCGCCTGCCAAGCGTGGTGATTATGGCAAAACCCCCCAATGGGCATACAACATACCGATGTCGGTCGTTGTGGTGATCTTTGAGGGAGGCCTTTGTCCAGCAGTGGACTTTGTTCGGCCGAAATGATGGATGGTGGTGGTGGTATTCATTAAAGTTGATAAATAACGCGCTAATTTAATAAATTCCTTATTTTAGCTCCATAAGCCATGAAGTTTGTGGAAATCATGAATAATACACAGTTCTTTTCATATATTTATTTTATTACAACAGCAGTATATAACGTATTACAAATCATACATTTATTGTTAAGGAATCATGTTGCTTTTCCTCTTTCTACCCTCATGTTTCGAGTAGTGCCTATTTGCTTTTTCTTTCATTGGGTCGATAACATCCCAAAAGGTTGTTTTGCCAGTAAGGATATTGTTGACATCTTTGCAACAGTTATTTATAAAAAACATTGTACATTTATTTATTAGGTATTTCCCTAAACTTCTTTATGTACAATACACATTAAAAACGTTACACTTAAATTAATATTAACTATTTAATATAATTAAGCAAATTTCTTTTGTCGGCATGTCCTTTAAGTACTTCTATACAAATCTTTTCCACCTGGGCAAAGAAATCAAACAATGCTCTAGTCGGATAGCACAACCACTTTTTATCGTCATATTCTTTCATTTTTATTAATTCGTGAAAGCTCTGCATTTCATTTTCTTCCAAATCATTTTTACAGGTGACACAGTTGTATAAATATTTTTCTTAGATAGTTGTGCTATCCACCCACTGCAATAACCTATTGCTGCGCTTCTTTCAACATGCATGGGAGTTTTGATGTGAATCAAATCGTCTGTGTTCAGGAGTTCTAATATTAAATGGTCACCGTTAATTTCATCTTCACATTCATATGTTGCGTTGTCTGCAGGCTTCGCAAAAAAATATCTTAGTGACTGGAGACATACACTATCATCCTTTTCACAGTTTGATCCTATTGAATGTGAAGATGAAATATTGACTAACAATGTTTTAAATGCACCTTCAAACGCAGACGATGTTGGCATAATATTAGCTGTGCTAGGCTGTGTAGCCATGAGCTCGAATTGCCCCAAAAAAGTTTTCTAATGCATCTTGGTTGAAATTACGCAGCAATAAGGAGTTAATCCCTTCAGAATTTAAATATTTTACAATTCTTTTAAAGCTTTCTATTGACTTGATCCAGCTTGATAAGGAAGGCATTACCCTTTGACTATTATCGTTTACAAATTTCAGTGTCCTTAGCACTGGAATGCTGAAATTCCATAATTTATGGTGAGGTGAGGTAGGGGTCACAGCAGTCCTATAAATTTTTCCATTTTGTATTTCTCTGAAGCTACCATTGACGCTATCAAACAAATCGTCAAAAAACATTAATAGGTCTGCTGTGTCAGTGTTTTCTTTTTCCACAGTCCCAAATCCTGTAAAGAAAAAATATACATTAGCACAACTCATTATTATGGATTTGGTGTAACATAAATAATATTAACTTCGTAAACCTTCCCTTGTCTGTGGCGTGGGTGGCGTAAAAGGTGATTGAGGAATTATATCCAGAGGATAAGCAGTATTTTATTGTAAGATGATAACAACATACTACAATTACCAATCTGCAAATCAAATGCAGTTGTTGACTATAACAACTGCAAAAGAATTGGCTGAAGGAAATTATATCAATTGACTAAAACATAAATTATATAATCGTAGCCCAGTACTCTCCTAGAGCAAGGCTTTCTATCAGAATTAAGAAGGGTTCAGGCATAGTCCATCAGGCTGGCCAGGCGTATGTTGAAGGACTTCACGTTTGAGAACATTTGGAAAACTGTCAGGCATACCGGTTTCCTGCATCTGTTTTTCTTCACGGCGCGTGCGTTGGGATTGAACTTGAAGCCTCTGACTTCGCAGTCTAACAGTCTGGGTACTAAGCTATTCTAATGATATTGTAAACAATAATTATACTTACGAGATGAAATCTCAGAAAACATTCACATTACTTTGGGAAAAATACTTGTCTTCCCTAGGTAGCGCCCTATATATCATCATATCATCCAAAGGACGTTCACTGCTGAACATATACCTTGGTGGAAATTGCCAGCAGTCCATGTTTAGCACGCGGGTTGGTGAGCACAGTATAGATACTTTCCCACAGACGGGACGCTGCTGCTCATCCCTTACAGTTGAAATGTATAATCAATCTATTCCAAAATCTTTAGATTTATGATTTTGAAATTCATCCGTTTTTGTGTCAGGATCACATTTAACACAAAAAGACCTACTTAATCTCAAATCCAAAGATTTTGGATTAGATTAATTATTAACTTCGCCCGTTAGTCGCCTTTTAGGACATCCACCGTAGGAGACTGGACTGGAGTGCTACTATATTCTTAATCCGGATACGACAAGGATATCTCAATCTGGATACTACAAGGATGCATGCTCCATTGCATATCTCATAACTATAACAGGTAGATAATAATATTTTGATTCATTTAAACCATTTACAGGCACTTATGAATATTCAAGACTTTAGTTGCCCCGTTCCAAGACGTAGCTTACCTACTTATGGAGAAGAAAGGGCAAAAATCTCCATGGTTTTTAAAATCCAGTGCGCATTTCTTGTCCCCCCCGCTCCTTAGTCGTTAGACTAATATGCTTCAAGAAGGTGAGATTTGCACATCTCAAGCCGTTAAAAGTGTGTGTCCCCTCCAATTCTAACTTCTAACTATGCGGTTTAATTTATTTAATTAAGGTAGTAGAACTAAAAGAACCCTCAATGAAAATTGGTTTGAATAAGGTATTTTGTTGCTTTTCAAATAAAAAACATCTCATTACATTAGTTACACGCTAGTTAAATTCGTTATGTTAATCTCCAGTATTTTATTATACTATATCCCATATTTTATACGCTATCCTCTGCATGTAGAGAATAATCCATAGTTCTGGTGAACACACCCAAAGATCATTAGGTAGGACCTACATTTCGTTATATTGGCTTTAACACTTAATATTATAAGCTATCAATGTAGCAATCATATATTAAATTTACTTTTTAGGAAAAAACATATCTTCCTGTGCCAACTTAAACACACTTAGGTTGACATTCAGAAACGAGTCTAAGCGTGAACTTACGCTTCCATATGTCAAAACGCACTACTTACGCCCCTAATTTTGACAGATGGAAGCGTGAACTTAGCTTAGACTCGTTTCTGAATCTCACCCTTACAAACTTAATAGTGTTAAAATGCAACAATTTGTCACAATCACGAGACATCAGCATATGAGAAGTTATTGAAATATATGCAATAATTTTTTCAACATGTGGCCGAGTTCTAATAAAGACAGCGACGAATAAGCAGCACATACAATTTTCTTCCCTATACTGGTGTCTATACATCCACAATGTCCTTTTTTGACACCTAAACTATTGCCCAACAATAGTACTACAGAAGTATCACCTCTATTGTTGTATTTGTTAAAAATATCTGTTAGTATATTTTTCCCGTGAAGTAGCTCTACACCAATAGGACTACAGGAGTATCACTCGCAATTGTTGTATTCGTTAAAAATATCTGTTAGTATATTTTCCCAGTGAAGTAGCTCTTTCTGAAGGTGCTCAATATCAATATCATTGCCCTACTGTGTTCCAATTCAGTTGTGTCGGGTATAATTAATTACAATCTAAAAACGAATCCAAAATTAATGAAATATTTATAGTTAAGCATTTAGAGATAAATAAATAATCAGTTTTCTTTTAAAGCACATGGACATTTCATTTTCTTTGTAGTAACATTACAATTGTAAATGTCCGCGCATGAGTGACGCTGCTCGTACGCACTTTGCTTTTGTAATATTGTTTTGGTTGTTTCGCATATGCATTTGTTATCCACGTTGAGTTGAATATCTATTCCTCCGCGTTTCCGTGCCGCGTTACAATCTTCTTTGTTTCGTACGTCCGCATTAAGTCGAGCATACTCCTCTGTGTCACCGTAAACTTCCTCAAGAACTTTGTGAAGTTACTGTGAGCCATTAAACACAGGCACTCTCTCTGTAGAGCTTGGACCGATAATTGTAAATGTGAACAGTATACGTCAGTCATGTCACAAAATTCTTGTTGTGTGCCTGGATGCCTGTCGTCTAGGAAAGATGGTATGTACCTATTTTTTTTCACGTTCTCTTAAACTTTACACACTATTCAATGTTTTTCAGACCTGTTGTAAGCCATGTAAAAAGATTGAGGCCCCTGTGCAAAAAATATTTACTAATGATTACCAGCCCCGTCCATGTGGTGTCTGGATTAAGAATATAGCACCACTCAATTTCTTACCGTGGATGTCGTAAAAAGCGACTAAGGGACTCTCTGCAGTATAGCAACTCTGGTACTACATATGCCAGGTATTTAATACTTTAATTGTAATACAGCATAGTACTTATACTTCAGTACCTTTTTTATTGGTCTCCAGTGGAATAGTTCTGTACCTTAGAGGTGAAAATGGGAAATGTTTTCTCAGTGATCATTATTGCTATTGAGTAGTAATTATGAGGCTGTCTGAGGTGTAACTATATATACTAATATAAATAAATATGATACTAAACTATACTGATCTGTTGTGTGAGCCATCTGTTGCTATAGATTTGACTGGTGTTGATACCATAACCACATGTCATATAATAATGAGTCACAACAAATTTAAAAGTATACATTTTTTATTAATATTGTACCGTAGATAAAATAAACTTTTTTAAATCTGTAACGACGCCTGTCACCTTAGTCATCCTGCGACCACGAATGCTGCAAAGTATTCGAAACGTCAGGAAAAATCTAAAATATACGCGATAGAATCCGTTTAAAAGTGTTTTATTATAATGTGTAATAATCGCGAAAATCTAAGACATTACTATAGTATAAAAATGTTAAGAAGTTAAAAGGTAAAAGATAGCCAGCAAAAGATAAAATCTTTTAAAATTAAACCGCATTATGTTATTCTATAAATTAAATACATCCACAACTGAATTGGAACACAGTAGGGCAATGATATTGATATTGAGCACCTTCAGAAAGAGCTACTTCACTGGGAAAATATACTAACAGATATTTTTAACGAATACAACAATTGCGAGTGATACTCCT
The DNA here is from genome assembly GCA_947459985.1 of Diloba caeruleocephala. Taxonomy (NCBI): domain Eukaryota; kingdom Metazoa; phylum Arthropoda; class Insecta; order Lepidoptera; family Noctuidae; genus Diloba; species Diloba caeruleocephala. Next base: position 3,029,280 of record OX381633.1, on the reverse strand, counting down.
GTAGTCCTATTGGTGTAGAGCTACTTCACGGGAAAAATATACTAACAGATATTTTTAACAAATACAACAATAGAGGTGATACTTCTGTAGTACTATTGTTGGGCAATAGTTTAGGTGTCAAAAAAGGACATTGTGGATGTATAGACACCAGTATAGGGAAGAAAATTGTATGTGCTGCTTATTCGTCGCTGTCTTTATTAGAACTCGGCCACATGTTGAAAAAATTATTGCATATATTTCAATAACTTCTCATATGCTGATGTCTCGTGATTGTGACAAATTGTTGCATTTTAACACTATTAAGTTTGTAAGGGTGAGATTCAGAAACGAGTCTAAGCTAAGTTCACGCTTCCATCTGTCAAAATTAGGGGCGTAAGTAGTGCGGAGAAAACTCCCGGCATTCTTGTTATATATTTCAATATGGCAATATCACACTTTCTACTTATTAAAAACCATGGGATAGATGGCGCTGCATAAACACAATTTTTTTATTGTTCTTACTTGCCATAGCATCAAGCATGCATTGTAGTGTTGAGTAGGACACGATTTAAAAATGAGTTTGTAAGAGTAGCCTCTTTTTAACACGCTTTTATTAGCTTCACCTGTATGTATGTATGTATGTTTGTTTGTTTGTAACCGACTCCTTTGAGCTCGATTTTGCCCTACTTTGAACGATCAGATTTGATTCAAACTTTGCACACCTGTCAAAGGTCGATGACAATGCAATAATCCGATCAAAATATCCGATTATCCTAATTAGATTCGCCAGGATTAATTAATTTCTTTCCGCATCCTTTGCATGCGAGTAAGAGAGACAGAGCTAGTGCGCGAACTACGCATGCGTGCAGTTCCAGACATGCTCTTTCGGGCACTCAGTTCAGCACAACCTAGCGTGTTTTTTTAGTTTTTTTAAACTATTATTTGTACCGAGCCAGTACAATGTCCCACTTCAAATGAGGCGAGGCGCCATGACATGAAGCTTGGCGTCATGACGTGAAGCTTGGCGGTACATTTGAAAGAACGAGTATTTCATGTACTGTTGCTGTATTTGTACTGCCCTGTCTTACAAAGTGTGTTTGACGTAATACTTAAAGAAAAGTATTAAGAAGCGATTGATTATAGACAAATGACAATTGTATCGACGTTTTTACTTATTAGCCACTGTAATATTATTGTGCAGGCGACTTATTTGTAAAACATGATTTTGATTTAAAATATACCTAATACACAGACATAAACAGCAACACAAGCAAAACAAATAGGTATTTATCAGGCATTCATGAAATCTTTTTTTTCTAAAACTGTCGCGTCTCGTACTTTAGACTAGTACATTTGTAATAGAGTGAATAAAAACATCATGTTGTCTCTTGCAGTCACGATAATGTCTGTTGAATAAAACGACGTGCTTTTGAAGCATGTGCCTCATTCTCTCTCTCTCTCTCTCACCCTGCAGTTCATATGCGAGAAGTAGAGTAACGCGACATAAAATTTGAAGTGGTACATGTTACAATGTTGAGCCGCTCTTACAATATTGTGTCATGTACGGGACAAATGTACTGCCTCTTGTATGTCCTACTCAACACTAATGCATTGTTTATTTGTCACTGTCAGTCACGAAAGTGTACGGTCTTTTCTCTTTAGTTTGTCGTGATCTGTTTTTATGAATTTATTATTGATAAATATTGTTTTTACCTTACAATTATACCTATACTTGACATTGGCAAAATTGTGGAAGATATTCTACAGAAGCCATAATCTAAGAGAAGAAGAAGAAAATTGGAATTGGATCTTTTATCTTCGCTTCAAACTGAACGACTGCAGTGAATTTGCATTATAGGTAAATATTAATTAATGTCGCTATTTTAACCAAAATAACTATTTACACTATATTTTACTATAATATGCCGCAAAATAAAGGATGTTATTACCTCCATCGCTCACTTGCTATATTATTTTTATGAGAAAATCTATAAATGGCTATTACAAAATTGTTAATATGTAATGGGCTTTAATGAAAGACAGAAAACTATTGATTACACACCGCAATGCCAAGACACAAAAAGGTAGACTTACGGAATATTATTTAACACAAACAACAATAGGATGCGTCAGGGAGATTGACAATGAACAGAGCGCTTTGAGTGAGACTTGAATAAAGTAATAATTTCAATTAAAACAGATCCTTTTTATAAATGTCCAGTAGCCGTTCCAGGCTTTAATATACTAGATGTAATTGTTGGAGGCTCTCTACTCATGATGCACCCATGAACATGAGATGAAAGGTGAAATTAAGTATTATCTTTACTGTTGTATGATTTGTGGAAGAAAATAAACATATATTATATTAAAATATATTTACTCGGTTTGTTTGCTTCTAGTAATTTTGATCTGATACTAGCTGGGACACGCGGTTTCATCCGCATTTAATTTAAAAGAAATTTTGAGTACTTCGACATAGACAGTTGATATAGAATATATATATTGGATTTCAATGTTTTTATTTTTTTGCGTGGAACCCTAATCAATTTTCTAAAATAAAAGTAGCCTAAGTTATTCCTTTGTATTGTAGTTTGTTCCGGGTAATCTCCGAAACGGCTGAACCGATTTTGACGGGACCTTCACTGGCAGATAGCTGATGTTATAAGGAATAACTTAGGCTACTTTTATTTTAGAAAAATAATTAGGGTTCCGCGTAAAAAAAACCTTGAAATCCAATATATATATTCTATATCAAGTGTCTATGTCGAAGTACTCTTAATTTCTTTTAAATTAAACGCGGGTGAAACTGTGGGTCCCAGCTAGTTCAATATAAGAGTTATCATCAACATATCCACTGCTAACCGCAACCCTCCCCTATAGATTTCCACAATTGTGTCATCACTGTGGGAATTTGCCAGCACTCACCATGCTTATCAGTTGGGATGGTAAGTGCAGTACAGCTACTGTTGCAAAGAAGGGACGCTGCTGCAAAATTTTCTAGCCAAGTCTCTGACGGCCGAATACTGAAACGCCAGTTTTTATTAAGACCCCGCTTTAACTATTTGAGAAACCTGTTTTAGGAAGGGAACCAGGCGGCTCAAATGGTTAAAGCTCAATATTAGTATTGGGCCATTAGTCACTTTGTATAACACATCATCGATATTTACTTAAATGTTTCTTAGATATAGCGTGTCCCTAGTTGGTAGTACCTTAATAGTGTTACGAGCCGGTGTTCGGAATAAATTAAATTTACCACTATTCACGGTACACACAATTTAATCTTGATTACAAGTAATATCGCTTATAAAACTTACAGATTTATTGCTTGGTATTCCACTTGTTCTTCACTGTGTCGCAGAGTAAACTGAACTGACTGTCGTTTTTTTTTTTTTTTTTTTTTTTTGTTGGGCTTCTCACATACATTTCTGGGAAATGTGGTTGCTTAACCGGTCATTTGCTGGCGAAGCCAAAAGAGGCCTCCAGCCAGGAGAGGCCTCCAGCCAGGTAACTGTCGTTCCTTCACGGCCACTATATATATGGGCCGATCGATATTTTGTAGAAAGTTCCAGAATGTTCGCTATCTAGAATTTTCCAGACTATGTGGTACCGCTGCTAGACACCAGACGGCGCCACATAGAACTATCCCGAACATTCTGGAAGTTACTACAAACCGTAGTACAGCTACTAGATAACTGATGGCGCTACGTGTCTTGTTTACGAAGAACTATCCAGACCACTCCATAAGCTTCTACACGCCTTGGTTTCGCTACTAAACACCAGACGGTGCCACGTTCCGCTATTATTTATCGAATAGCGTAACAATAGTCAATACTACCCTGATTCATTAAAATAAAAACATATGTTGTATCCTTATCTTTCAATTGATTGAAAGATAAAGACAATCCATATTTTAACCAAGTTTGATAGTTTCATTTTTATGAATGTGTTGATTTGGCTGCATATTTAGAGTAGTTTTCTTCCCTATAAACAGCCCCATCCGCATCATAAAGCCTCCTGAAATTAGGACTCTCAGTGAACGCCTTAATATAAATAAGTAGTATTTTTGCATTCTTAGATGAGTCGTGCCAACCTGCGGAAGAAGAGTATGAGTAGCTACGAAGCCGAACAGCCAAGTCCAGACGAATACATTTGTAAGTACATACATAATATATCCACATGGTGTTCGGATTAAGAATATAGCACCACCCCATCTTCTCCCATGCATGTCGTAAAAGGCGACTAACGGTATATAACCAGAGGGATCGGCAGCTGCAGCATCCGTTCTATGGAACAGTAGCCATATTATGCTCATCAACCGGCCTGTGGTAAATTCGATTAGCCTTCTGCGCTGCGGGTCATGGGTTCGATTCCCGCATGGAAAAATATTTGTATGGCCTACAAATTGTTCCTGTTACTGCATGTGGAATTTATAGGGAAGGGCGAAGGGGTATGCCGGACTCCTACCGGCTAAAACCACTGGGCGGTCATCTTCGGCACCTAAGGGAGGCTCCAGGTCCTCGTATGATCACACTAAAGCCGCCCACCGGTGCCACACCTATAGGCACATCTCGGAGAGGGTGACTGTAAAGCGGTCACCCCCCCCGGGGGATTGTAAAGGATCCCGCAAAGCGTCCCACGGCTGCGCGTGACCACATGCGTGCTATCGTCTTCTCTTGGGTGTTCGCTTGGTGTTCGCAGATTCCCCAATCTACGCACCCGCGAACCCAGAGGTCCCCCGCCTTATAACAATGGCAGGGGGTTTTAGGCGTATGGGAATCAGGCGCCAGGGCGGTTGTTACCCCAGCGCCGTCTCCTCCGTCTTCGAGCAGGATCGGCCCTCTCCCGATCCCGCTCTGCGGTCTCCTTCTGGCGCATGACACTCTCACAGAAGAGACTACTGCATTCCAGTTTTCGTGCTCTGCCAACATAGCCGACACTACTCGACCAGGATCTGCCACTCGGCGGCCCACGCAGGGTACGCCTCGAACGTGTGCTGTGCGGTTTCCTAGTCGCTATCACAATGGTGGCACTGTGCCGTGGCCTCGCGTCCTATCCTGTGCAGGTACGCACCGAAACAGCCGTGCCCGGTAAACACCTGCGTCAGGCGGTAGGTGACGCGCTCGCTCCTTCTGAGCCAGGCTCCAAAGAGCGGCAGGACGGTCTCGACGACGTGCTTGGTTACAAACTGCATCCACAGCCAATTACGCCACTTTCCAAGTGCGCGCCGCCGACCTAGCCGTCGTAGTCTATCCAACACCCTAGGCGCACCTTCGCCGCCCTGACGGAGGGAGCGTGTCTGATCGGAAACAAGTCTACCTAATAGGAAAAGTTCAAGTCAAGTTTCATAGTTGATTGCACTACTTAAAGAAAAACGTTGTCAACCGGTGCATCCTGCCTGTCATGACATATGATGTCGAGACGGGGACACTGACAGTTGGGCTACATATTCGGTCTCTCAGCCGGCTATGCGCGGAGTTTCTACGAGGGATATGATTAGGAACGTAATTATAATACAGACAGCTGGAGTCACCGGCATAGCATGCAGAATTGGCAAAATGAAGTGACAGTGGTCTGGCCATGCTGTCGGAGGACGAATGGTGGTTGGAGCAGATGTGAGAGTCACCAGACCGCGAATGGATAAACGTGGTTTGGAACGCCCCCCAGCCAGATGGATCGACGACCTGTAGGAGGCTGCTGGGACAGATTCGATGCGGAAGGTGGAGAGCCAGGAGCTGTGGCACAGCTTGCGAGTGAACTTTGTCCAGCAGTGGATTGCGATAGGCCGAGTTGATTGACTGATGTTTATAATGTGACCAGAGCAAGTATTTCAATGAGATTTTTGGTATATTTATATCAAAAAAATTATAATATATGGCGAATAAATTTAATTTCCAAAGTAAACATTGCAGTAATTTCAGGTAATTAACAGCATATTTCATATTTATTGCTATACAGCTGCATCTGCTAGTGTTTTTGTTATTATCACAATATCTATTAGTATCTTATATAGTATTAATATTATAATAATGTTGTTAACAGTTTGCGATCAGTGCGCAGACTTCGTGTTCGAGTGCTGCGCAATACACCGGCCTTTACTTGTTATACCGGATGATGAGGTAGGTAGCAAGCTTTATATCAATTACAGAAAAAACAAAAATGTGGTGGTGGCCATACACGAACATTATGATACCACAGAACTGCGTGAATTTTAATATACCTAGCCATAATTTTTTTTTTTTGAAGTCCAGTGGAAATTCTACATGGAACTTCCTTCACCCCGGGGAAGGGCGAAGTCAATGATTCTATTAATTTATCAATCTTGACATTTTCTTCAATAATTTATACGGAATTCATTACACAATTACTGGAACTAACATAAATTTGTCTGAACATTTCTACACTGTTCCCTATCATTAACTACAGGATAATTCTCATCCACATCCGGGTGCTAACCAAATTATAGTAGTATAATTTCAATTATACGCATCGTTTCATTTCCATCGTCAGCCATCTTGTGACGTAATGATATAGCTAACTAGAATCCTCGGGATGCTGGGGTTCTATTGCAAGAAAGAAAGAAAGTATGCCGGACTCCTACCGGCTAAAACCACTGGAGCGGTCATCTTCGGCACCGAAGGGGGGCTCCAGGTCCTCGTAAGATCACACTATACCTAGCCAGCCTACCCAGCCGCGACACTGTTCGGTGCGCGACTAAATGAACTCTGGGCAATTACCTTGCTTTCATCTGACCATCATAGAGTGCGGGCAACGCATCTACACTTATAAAAACATCTTAGTATAGAGCTTCATCAATACTTCAGTCTAGATGAATGCAGCTTATATCGGTATTTTACTCGGAAATGCTCTCATTTGACTTTCGCTACTCAATGACTGGACCCGATATCTTATAAGGTTAGACCGTATGTTCGATATTTGTATTTGTGACTGCTCGTAGCGATTATCACTGATTGCGGGTTCTCTTCGTGATATTGTAACTTTGCCAGTAAATTGAAATGTATATCTATACAAATATATAAATATATAATGTCAAAATAACAGCTTTTTACTAAATGCATATGAAAGTATATACGGTACCTGTAACAATTTTTTTTTTAAATGTTGTCTGTCTGTCTGTATGTCTGTCTGTCTGTCTGTCTGTCTGTTTGTTTGTTCCGGGTAATCTCCGAAACAGCTGGACCGATTTTGACGGGACTTTCACTGGCAGATAGCTGACGTTATAAGGAATAACTTAGGCTACTTTGATTTTAGAAAAATAATTAGGGTTCCGCGCGAAAACAATAAAACCCTTGAAATCCAACATATATATTCTATGTCAAGTATGTATGTCGAAGTACTCTAAATTTCTTTTAAATTAAACGCGGGTGAAACCGCGGGTCCCAGCTAGTTAATTACATTTTGTTAGAAAGAATGCCTCAGTGTATCCATGTTGTTTAGGTTCCAACCGAAACGAGTTTCCCGTCGTACGTCCCGCGTGCCGCGCTCACTATACCGCATGAGCTCCTTCACCTCGCGCCCTCCACTATACCAGGTATGTTACCTATTCTTTAAACTTAATACTAAAATGAAAAACTTATTCATACATAGTAATGTCTTAGATTTTCGCGATTATTACACATTATAATAAAACACTTTTAAACGGATTCTATCGCGTATATTTTGATTTTTGATTTTCCTGTACAATTTTAATCAAAAAATTAGTTGATTAATATTGTACGGTAGATAAAATAAAATAACTTTTTAAAATCTGTAACGACGCCTGTCACCTTAGTCATCCTGCGACCACGAATGCTGCAAAGTATTCGAAACGTCAGGAAAATCAAAAATCAAAATATACGCGATAGAATCCGTTTAAAAGTGTTTTATTATTCATACATGTATTATTGGGTAAACGCCTGGGATTTCGTGCAATATATATATATACCCAATAATACATGTATGAATAGGTTTTATACTGTAGTGTGTATACTGTGCAATATGTCTGTGTTACGCATTCGGCGATACACTTGGAATGCGAATCTTCGAAACTTTATCCAAGCAGCATTCCCACATGTAGCCTGAGTCCAAATATTATATACTATGTTATAATCTGTTGCAGTTGTTAAACTGGTAGTAGAACAATTGTTCTTTGTGCCCATGTTATAAAGTCAAAGTTTTTTAATTCATATAAACCAAATATTGGCACTTATGAAACGTCAGAATCTAAGTTGCACGGTTCCAAATAGTTGATCTCGTGGAGAAGAGCCGGCAAACTCCATGGATACTGTTTTAAAATAATTGAGATAACAATGTTGATTGCTACAAATTATTGTAAAACATATACCGAGAAAAATGTAGGACAATGTGTAAAGATGGAACATACCACAATAATATAATAGTAATAAATTATTAGCCGTGGCAGTTAACGGCCGACCAGTCCCAACAGACGGCACCCGTTCACGAGCATGACGCATGCATCAGCAGCGCTTAGCTCAACCATATTGTAGGGAACCGAACGACCCGATACACAACGCCACCGCCAGTAAGACATTTTAGTGAGTATGACAGACCAATACAGCCAGGCAAAAGACAATCAATATTAGTACTAAAAATCACATTGATGGCTACATGATTCTCACACATTTACAGTTTCGTATGAATATTATAATATAATGTTACAAGAACAATATTAACAAAACTAATAGTCAAGGTCATAATATTAAATATAAGAAACTAACATTAAAAGAAATGATTTTTTTAATGAATTCGTTCAAGATAATGTCAAGGTATATAATGTCAAGGTGTAAATATTTAAGTAAATAACATAAAACATGCAATTTTAAATGAGTCACGTCAAATTATTTTATTTTATGACTGTCGTATGGTACTTTGCATGGGCCAGACGTGATTCATCGTCCCGCACTTTTTTGGATCATGTAATTATCGATATTGATTATTAATAAGTTACTATAAATATAATTGTAAAAATATCAATACAAGTAAATCATAAGATCAATAAAAACATTTTGCCTTCTTCCTACCTGTCATACCCAATGATATTATACCATAGATATGTTACATCCATATTAAATGGCGCGCAAAATACAGTCTCGCTGTATGTAGGTATAAAGCTATAAAACTACACACCTACGCTGTAAGAAAGAAGATACAGAAACTACGAGGGTAAAAGAGATAGCTATAAAAATGACAACGCGTGTATTCGATGTCTTTGTCGCACCTGTGATAGAATATATGTGTTGTCTCTTTTCTGTTCTGTTTCTGTTTTGTTCGAGAATTCAATTTAAATAGTATTTTTACTAAAAAATTTCTATAGTTTGTTACTCACGTGTGGTATGAGATCTCTTGTTTTTTATTTATTTTTGCTTGATAGTTTGTGCATTTTCAATTCGCACGACGGCATTGTTATTACTTAATTAATAGAACAATACAGATTGTGACAGTGTGTTCTCGATGTCCTTGGCGAACTGTTTGCGAGGTGCTACAATTGGGGGAGTTTTGGCTCTTACTTTTGGCGCGCGTGTATTTACTTCTTTTATTATACAATTCATTTGGTCATACGTAATGAAATAAGGTTTTAATTATATGTTATCATATCACCCACAGGATGTCCACTGCTGAACAAAGGCCTCCCCCTTAGATGTCCACAACGAGCGGTCACATGCCGCTCTCATCCAACGACTCCCAGCGACCTTCACTAGGTCGTCTGTCCACCTCGTTGGAGGTCGTCCCACGCTGCGTTTTCTGGTGCGCTAACTTTAGTTCATCTACGGATCTCCTCATTTCTGATTCGATCTCGTAAAGAAATACTAAGCATAGCTCTCTCCATAGCTCGCTGAGTGACCTGGAGCTTTCTTATGAGGCCCATTGTGAGTGACCACGTTTCTGTTCCATTTGTCATCACTGGTAACACACACTAGTTAAAGACTTTCGCCTTGAGGCATTGCGGTATTGTTGACGAAAAGACTTCTGAAGTTTCCCAAACGCTGCCCAGCCGATTCGGATTCGACGATTGATCTCTTTCTCGAAGTTGGACCTACCTAACTGGACAGTTTGTCCCAGGTAGACATACTCGTCAACAACTTCAAGAACAGAGTTCCCAACGGATATTGGGATGGGCACGACATGGGCATTTGACATGACTTTCGTCTTGCCCATGTTTATGTTAACGCCCACCTGTTGGGAAACTCTGTTGAGATAATTGAGCTCAGCACAATGAGCTCTTGCAGCGATTCTGCCAAGACTACGTTGTCGTCGGCAAATCGAAGGTGAGTGATATACTCGTCATTGATGTTAATGCCGAATCCTTTCCACTCCAGTAGCTTGAAGGCATCCTCCATTGCAGCGGTGAACAGTTTCGGGGAAATGACGTCCCCCTGTCTCACACCTCTCTGCAATGGAATTGCCCCTGTGCTCTGTTCATGTACTCGGACCAACATGATGGCGTTTGTATAAGCACTTCAACACTTCAATGTACTGATAGTCAATCTGGCACCGCTGCAGAGATTGTAGCACCGCCCAGGTCACGGCACCGTGCGCCACCACTGTGCCACCACCACCACCTCCAACTCGACGCTGCGGTAGCGGCGAGTTACATTTTCGGAGTCACTTACTTTGCCCACGCAGCCACAAGAATTCATGGATTTTGGCGGAACTACTCAAGGTTGAATATTTTGACAGTTTTTGCTCTCAAATTACTGCGTGAGCAAAGTAGTAACTGATTACGAAAATCACTCGCCGCTGCCGCAGCGTCGAGTTGGAGGTCGTGTTGCTTAGAGAATAGCACTACAGGATACCACACAGCACACGCTCACAGAGTGCCCTACTCTCCTGGCGCGCTTTCTGCCTTTCGACATCCAGGTGTATCTATGATCAGACATGCTACCTCCGCCAAAGCGGCGAAAGCGTGCCCTCAGGGGCGTATGACAGACTGCGGCTGGCTCGACGATGCGCCCTTTAGATGTGGCAACATCGCCTACGGTTGAAGTTTACAACCAAGCGCGTCGTCGAGGCCATTCTGCCGCTTATCGGAGCCAGGCTCAGAAGGAGCGAGCGCGTCACGTACCGGCTGACGCAGGTATTCACCGGTCACGGTTGTTTCGGTGCATACCTGCACAGAAGGAGTTTAAGGAATGTGATCTAATAAAAAAATAAAAATAACTTGTGCAATAATAAAACAAAGTAACCATCCGTATTATCCGAATAGTAATACTAATAAGATCCGGATATAATATTCAATGATGTCCGGATAATATATTGATGATGTTATTAAACAACACACACCACTAGCTGCACCTAGAACCGCTGGTTTTCCGGTCTGGTTCTCGAAATCCTTAATTAGTACTCTAAAAAAAAAACAAAAGGCATGGGTTAAGTGGAAGAAATACGGAAACATTTCAGACTACGAAATTTTTTCTCAGCATAGAGCATTATTTAAGGTTAATTGTAACAAGTGTTTCTCCAAATACATTCAATCGATTGAGGTTAACATACATAAAAACATTAAAGATTTCTGGGTCTATATATCCAACCGAAAAGACAAACCAGGCATACCGGCAAAAGTACAATATAACAACGATGTATCCAACGATCCGCAATCGATTTGCAACATGTTTTCTCGTTTCTTCTCTTCAGTGTATGAACCTCCTTCATCAACACTGCCTACATGGGAGCATCCGATTGACGCGGCGTTTAATGACATTGTTATCTCTGATCTTCATTTCAAGGAGGAAACGATTATGACAGAACTGAAATCCCTGGATCCTTCTAAGGGACCAGGTCCTGATGGTCTGTCTGCGTTTATTCTTAAAAATACTGCCTCTGTTATCTGTAAGCCTCTGACAATAATTTATAACAAATGCATCACTGAAGGTGTTATGCCAACGGTATGGAAACATGCTAACATCACACCTGTGCACAAGAGCGGATCTAAGCGTAATGTTGAACACTACCGTCCAATCTCTATATTGTCTACCTTGTCGAAACTTTTTGAAAGACTAGTACATAACCAAGTATATCCTATTTTGCATAACTCTATAATACAGCAACAGCATGGTTTTGTGAAAAGGCGATCTACGACAACTAATTTGCTGGTATTTGCCAATGACCTATTCGTCAACATCGATAATCGTGTACAGGTTGATGCAGTATACACGGACTTTCAAAAAGCCTTCGACAAGGTGGACCACGAGTTGTTGTTGAACCGAATAGCCTTTAACGGTATTCGTGGCAACTTGTTGCGATGGTTCATTTCATATATTACAAATCGATGTCAAAGGGTTGTAATCAATGGGTATCGCTCTGATGCTACTCAGGTAACCTCAGGTGTTCCTCAAGGTTCCATTCTAGGCCCTCTCTTATTTATTATCTTCATTAATGACATTAGTAAATGTTTTAAAAACTCTAGATTCTTGTTATACGCAGATGACCTTAAAGTCTATAGACCTATTAGAAATATACAGGATTGCTATCTTCTTCAAGGGGATCTAGATAGGCTAACAGACTACTGTTACAAAAGTAAACTTCAACTAAGCATCCCCAAGTGCAATTATCTAAATTTTACCAAAAATAAAAACATTATAAAGTTTGCATACTCTTTATGTAACGTCTTACTAACTGAGGTAAACTCGGTACGAGATCTGGGTATACTATTTGACTCAAAACTTTGCTTGGACTTACACATCGAAAAAATTGTGAATAAAGCATACCAGATGTACGGATTCATAATGAGATCAACCCATGACTTTAAACGCGATTCTTCGTACCTGTGTCTATACAAAACTCTAGTCCGTTCACAGCTAGAATATTCCGTACCCATCTGGAACCCATATTATAAAAAATACGTTGAGATGATTGAAAATGTTCAGTATAGGTTTCTTTGTGCAGTGCATTATAGATGCCACAGATCTTATCTTCCATATGGCCAGTTGCTCAATAAATACAAGCTTTTGACGCTGAGCTCTAGACGCAAACAGTTAGAAGCAACGACATTGTACAATATTGTTAATGGAAAATTTGACTGTATTAGTCTTAACAATGCATTGTGCTATGCAGTCCCCAGAACTGTCCATAGACGGCAGGTGCGTACAGGCAAACTCTTTGCAGTAGGTACCTGCCGATCTAACACTGGCCTACGTTCACCAATTCGACGCATGGCGGCAACGTATAATGATACATTCGAACACATCGATATTTTTACCTATTCCATGAAAATGTTTCGAAGCCTTTTATATGAGACACTTTTAAGTTAATAGCTCTTTTTAATGTTAATATATATATATATTTTTTTTTATTTTTATAATACAATAATAATAGCTGTCGTGCACGTACAGCTCATTTCCTAGCGACTTAAAGTTTATATACATTTTATGGTAATCTGTGAACAGCGCTGTGGGCTACATTATTATTTATTTACATACGTTATACTGTTAGTTATATTATATTATGTAGCTGTTTGTTGTTCCTCTTTTTAATAAAAATAAAAAATAAAATAATTTGTATATCCCGATAGCATGCCCTAATTATAACAATATTGTTTTCATGTAACTAAGCACTAAATTCTAAATTATTCATACCTACCCTGAATTGACCGGTCCCGACTGATGGTTATCCTTCGAGAGTGAGACGCTGACCATTAGAGCCAGCATCGCTCAAATCAACCATCAGCAGGGAAAACGATCTATAAGGGTAGAAAATAAGCCCACTACTTATCACACTCAGGCGCAGATCTGGGTGTGTTCAGCACGCTGCAACTGCCACGCGGTGTTCGCTTCGGTCCGTACCGCGGACAACGCACACAACAAGTGACTTCTATGTATTGTTGGCAGGTAACATTTTATTTAGTTTTAGTAATTTCCATACCACTATCACAGCCTTCTGTGATCAAAAGATCTGGTCTTGCTTGTTCATCACCTATAACATAAGTTCTCTTGGTATAAAGCCGTTGAAAGCACTCTCCCCAGTTTCATCACTCTGGTTATATGTAAGAAATCTATGTCCTGGTTGTAGCCAAAGTCTGTCTCCCAAGTCTTTCCATTTAAACTCCACACATCTGCAAGTGATGTTTTCAACACGACGAATTCAGCCCTCTGTTCTCACAAAGGATATTTAGATTATACACCATAGAGGATACACGATACGGTGGCCACGGTATAAACTATTCTCAATTAATAATTATCACTATTTACTAGAAGATAGGTTTTTGCAGGTTTAAAATTAATATAAGGAACGTACGCACGGGTACTCATCAAGCTATTATTTCCAGTATAACCTGATCTAGCATTATATAGGCTTTCCGTACGATGAGAGATCAGCGTAAACTAGGTGACCTTTCTGTGTCTCACGAGTCGATCCGTACCATTTTAACTAATAATTTGGGTATGAAACATGTTACCGGTCGGCTAGTCAAAAGGCCAAAAGACCTGAATTTTCTTCAAAATCTCAATCGCATGAGAGTCGCTGAGGACATGCTAGAACGAGTCAATTCCGACCCAACATTCATGAAACGCATTGTTACTGGTGACGAGACGTGGCTTTACGAGTTTGACATGCAAACTAGTCAACAAGCTTCGGAGTGGCGCCTTCCAACTGAACCGAAAAAACCACGCCAAAGTCGATCAAAAGTCCAAGTCATGTTGACTGTTTTCTTTGACTATCGCGGTGTTGTGTACTCGGAATTCTTGCCGGAAGGTCAAACGGTAAATAAAGAATATTATTTGAGCGTTATGCGGCATTTAAGAGAGCAAATTCGAAGAAAAAGGCCAGATTTGTGGAAAGAAAATTCTTGGATTTTGCACCACGATAATGCGCCTTCACACACGGCCATCATTGTGAACGAATTTTTGACCAAACACCCAACAAATACCATAGAGCAACCACCATATTCACCAGATATGGCTCCAGCCGACTTCTTTCTTTTTCCTAAACTCAAATTACCACTTCGTGGCACCCGTTTTCAATCGGTAGAAGACATAAAGGAGAATTCGCGGCTGTTTCCGGAATTGAGTTGATGTGTTATGTGTTATTGTGAAATGTTTTGATGATTGGATTATTCGTTGGCGTAAGTGTATCGTTTCTGAAGGAGCATACTTTGAAGGTGATAAAATAAATTTGGATGAATAACAAACATTTTGTGTATTATTGATCTTTTCCCGTTACTTTCTTGACAGAGTAGTATAGCAGACCGCGAACGCGTCTAGACTTCACTTCTGTCGGTACTCCCGGAGTGCAACCCGTATTTTTTTTTTTATATACATAATACCAGCTTGTCAAAGTTATGTCTAGAAGAATTATGTCAATAAACAATATATTATTAATTTGTCTCGTAAAATATTTGATCTCCTCCAATACCTTTTTTCTATTGCGCTTTCCGCAAGCTGTAGCTGCTTAAGCGGATAAAATTGGCGAAGCTGTAAGGGCAACACTGCTAAGGGCACCCCTATTTCGACTCGGGCCTCGGCTTAGTGCGTTGCTATAGGGGACAAGCTAGAGCTTAGGAATGATTATTTGAAGACATATTAAGTTAATGGTTGGCCTTTATATGCTTCCTGGAGGAGAGTGATTTCATCGTCCGCATCGATGAGGACACACCTCGGACGACGAAAATTGTTTTTGTGGCATGATGTGTTCAACACCAGGGTATTGGGATCGTGCGGGGCAGAGTCGAAGTGGCTCTTTCAGTAACATATTGGTTTCCCAAGATATACGATCGTAAGAACGCGCGGTCGCACGTGGTGGACGCGGCGGACGGCGCCCGCTCCAACTGGATGCGCTACGTCAACTGCGCACCACACTGGCGAGAGCAGAACCTGCTCGCGTACCAGTACAGAGGACAAGTGTACTATCGGTGAGTTGCTTAAATATTTCTTGAAAATCCTTTCTTTTTAAGATTGCGTATCAGAAGGGTAAAATATAAACTGAACTTTTATGGTGCGACTTCGCTGTCTCTGTGTGTCACAGTGTACAGCGGGATTTCTAAGAAAGTACTAAAACTATTTCATAATTTCGGGTAAATCCAAATCCGCTGCTGGACACAGGCCTCCTCCGAAGGTCGCTTCAACTGTCTGGGTGTGTTGTGTGCTCATTGGAACCCCCTAATTCGTCATGATGATATCAGCCACAGGATGTCCACTGCTGAACAAAGGCGTCCCTTCTGTGAAACGGTAGCCATACTGCGCTCACCAACCCGCCTGCCAAGCGTGGTGAGTACTGGCAAATACACCCCAAAATGGTGACACAGTTGTGGAATCTATGGGGGAGGCCTTTGCTCAGCAGTGGACGTATAAATGGCCGATATGAAAGTTTCGTATGTGCCTGCAAATGGTTTACATTAATAAAAATCTGTATATCCTTATCTTTTGCCGGTACTCGTCACTCACCGCACGAATTCCAGCTTCAAAACATTGCTACTTTACGCCGCGCCGGTATTCAGTACTGTCTTTGTCCGTCCCCAGTTGAGCCAGTCCATTTTTGACATGTAATCGACAACACCCCTGTAGCCCTCACCATGAAGGGTACCCACTGATTATGAACGCACTGCCAATATATACCTCTTCCACCTATCAAAGGTACAGGTTTCATATGCAAAATATCTCACCCATATCAAACCGTAGGGTTTCAACAGGTAATGCCATGCTTCCAGAATTCTTAAGTCAGTCCTCTAATTCGTAAACAGCCTCTGCCACAAGAGTGCCTTGTTCCTATTGTTTGCAAAGAATATCCCAACGTAACATTTCAGAACAATAAAAATAATTCCTCGCTTCACGGAACTGATGGTGTTCTACGGCAGCGAGTTCGCGGACGCACTACACGTAAACCTTAGCGAGTACAACTCGCCGCCTGGATATGCGCAGAAATTCGGTAAGTATACATTTTAACTTTTTAGTGTCATTCCAGTTAGGTGGTGTGTTTTTCTGAACTACAGGTTTGTCTAAATCAGGGCTTATAATAAATCGCTGCGATAGAACACAGCAAAAAGTTTAATATACAGGGATTTAATCAAAATACACGCATGGACATGTTTAGAGGAACGTAAACAAGAAGGCCGAACAATAATTAATATGTTCTCATTACGTAGTGGCCATCTTTATAAGCTTATGATATTTGAAAAAAGGGTTTAGCTATCTTTTACTTCAGACATCCAATTGTTTTTTTCGGTTGTGTTAATTAAATTAATGCGCATCGTAAGCAAGTTCGCAGATTTTTACAGTTATTGAAAATTTCCATTTTGTTTTTAATTTTAACGTCGATTGTTTAATGTTGTCGTGTTACGTAAACATAATTTGATAAATTCAAGTGATAATGCCGGATCTCTCATGTATGTTTGAATTATAATTTAGTTTTTACCAAACTGGAAGACGCCATTACGTCACCAAGCAGGCTGACCCTGAAATACAGCGCCGTTGGCGTTGTTTACCTCAACATTTCAGCGCCTCAGCATTATGCTGAGTGTCAACCAATTTCTGCACACTTGCGGCGCATGATTTTCGAAGCTAGTTTTTTTTAATAGAGTCTAATGTTTTCTGTTTTAACTATTATTTTAATCTTTATATAGTATTAAATACTCTCTTGGCAATTTTTTACTTTAAGTATTCTCTACGGCCAATTTATGCCAACAGAAAATAAACGAAAAAAATATCCTCTTGCAACAATTTCATTGCAAGAGGATTTTTTTAAATTAAATTTTATTGATTCTAAATTTAGTTTTATCTTCTATTTTACCCGCGCCCGTTGTGTGGGCAGAAATAAACAATATTTTGTTTCTTTTCTTTCCTAATGCAAATTTTTCTTGCTCCTTTTTTTTGCATTTTTCTAAATATGTCTATGATCGTATATGCATGCACTGCGCAGGATCTTAAGTTTTGATTGTATGCGGTAAGCACTACAACCGAAGCAGGCAGCTCATTGAGCGAACAAAAGCACCACATCACGTTGTGGACTCTGAGGACCATCAGCATCAACTGTCGTAGATATGCGGCTCTAAAAAAACTTTGCCCGCGGTATTGGGGTGTTCGAAGGGCCACTCTAGCCGCTTTTTAACTAACGCTGACAGGTTTTGGCCCAACTGTTACAAAAAATAAAATGTTTCCTGCCGGCTACAAAGTAGTGCGGTGCGTTGCGGTAGATGTTTTCGCTCAACGAGTGTTTTCGATATTAGAGCCGATGAACATAAGGCGCTCAGACAGTACAATTATGCTGTAACCAGGCGGCTTCCTCTTCTGGATCGGGCAAGATCCCTTGATCGACCTCTGACCACGCCGCAACGTTGGCAGCTGCAACAAGCATCTCTCGATCGAGCAGTGTGAGGGCCCAACGCCGTGACTGTGGGCTAGGACCCTGACGGCTCGGTCCAAGCGGATGGAGGGCCACGTCAAAAACTATGTGGCGATGGTCGGACAGCCTGTCGGACCACCTCCTCCGCCACCCGCGAGCCCGACACCATGCTGGCCACAGAAGGAGCCGCCCCTGTAAGGTCCACGACCAACTCCCCCTGCCAGCGAACGCACCTGCGTGTGCGCACCTAACGGACCCCCGATTCATCAATCGGAGATCAAGCGATGCCGCCCAGTCCTGTATTATCCTCCCCCTTGGCCCGTCCCGACGGTTGCCCCAAACACTAGAATGAGCGTTGAAGTCCCCCAGGACGAGCACTGGACGGGGTGAGCATTTACAGCGAATGCTGCGTGGCCACCCCGTCCAAGTATCCCTCGAAGTCGGCGAGAGATACGTTGGGGGAGACGTAGCAGCCCACTACTGCCAACCGCGACAAAGCCCTGCCCCCTGTCTAACAGGGAGCAAGGCCCACCTTCTACTGAGGCCCGTAGATGGCGACGGTGTCCCCGGCACCCACGAACCAGCGAGGATGTTCGTGGATAGGCTCCGCCACCACGGGGAGCGAAGTCAGAAAACCTCCTCGTGGTGCACCCTGGGCACCGGGCAATAACTACTCCACTATTTGGAGGAAGTTATTGCCCGGTGGCGAATATTCTGACATTGGAGGCCCAGTATGGAGCGAAGTGGCGTTCATCTGCGTGTCCCTCTGAACCTAGCAGAGGGCACAGTGGAAGCAGCAAGGGCGGGCTTGGGGTATTCACTCTCAAGCCGGCAGAGAGGGAGGACTCGCTTCCTACGCTTCTGCAAAGAGTGGAGATGTTGGTGTGGAAGAGGCCACAGTCTACAGGAGGATAGCGGATGTTTGGGCCGAGAGTGGCAGTCGCCCTCCGCCTGAAGCTGTCACGCGATGGCGCAGGGAGGCTCATAGCGCCATCATGGACTAGTGGAAGTTGAGGCTGGAGATGCCCCGTGCTGGTCTTAGGACAGTAAGGGCTATCCAGCCAGTCCTGGAAGAGTGCGTGCGGAGGTGGCATGGGACGTTGTCCTTGCGTCTTGTGCAGGTGTTGTCGGGGCTTGGCTGCTTCGGCAAATACCTGCACACAGTGGCCCCCCTAACGGAGGGACACCCGACGGCCTACCTACAGCACAAAAACTGGTCCCTGTCCCTGAATATTAGCTACTGGGCAACAAGGTCCTCCAAAAAGTGGAGTAGTTATTGCCCGGTGCCCAGGGTGCACCGGCCCGACAACTGTTCTTCCCCCCGGACGTATCAAGTGGGACCAGCAGCCACCAATCGCACGTGGCGGTTTCCTGACGTAGCACCCCACCGCATCGGTACCTAGATTTATTTTATTTTAGGGTAACCACGTATATGTGGCTCCAGATGGTAAGCGATCACCGCCGTGCATGCGCCCAGAGGAGTAACTTAAGCTGCCGCCATATTACTGGAAGGAAGAGAGGGAGTAGATACGGCAAGTAGAGAATTGGGGAGGTCTGGCATTTTGTTAGAGCGTTGGCGTTCCCCAGTCGAGTCTGACCGTTTCGAGTATACTACTGGCTAGTCACTGACACGAAATCGTCATGACAGCAGTTGAAAAGTCTGTTTACAGTAGTAGTGTGTTTTTACGGGTTGATTTGATACTAAGGTATCACTTATGCGGTCCAGGCACTATCCTGTGAAAACTTGACCAACAGTGCTGATTTATGCAAATTTGTAATTATAGGTGCTCCTGTTCCGAAAATAGTTATAAGAAAAGAAATATGTGAAGATACAATTTCTACCGAGCAAAAGGAAAATGGAGACGCAGACGCGAAGGTTATCGATGAAACTAAAAGTTGTACGAATGAAGCTAACACCAAAAACAAAGAACCTAATATAAGTGATCTCATTTCAAAACCAAAAATCAATGGTAATACAATAAATAGTAAAAATACTTCAATAGATACTTATCTCGTCGACAATGATAATATAACAAATAAAATATGTAATTATAAAAGTATTAACGTTCATGATATAAAAAAGAAAGAAAAATCTTATAAATGCGATATATGTAAGAAAGGATTTTCTTGTAAGTGTATTTTAACAAAACATATTATTAAAATTCACACTGGTGAAAATCCGTATAAATGTGATGTGTGTAATAGAAGGTTTAGTCAAACAGGTAGTTTGAAAATTCATATGCGTACACATACTGGTGAGAAACCATTTAAGTGTGATAAATGTCCGAGTAGTTTTGCTCAAAAAAATAATTTAAAATGCCATGCTCGCACACACACTGGTGAGAAACCATATAAATGTGATATATGTCAGAGAGGTTTTAATCATACAAGTAATTTGAAACATCATATTGGTACACACACTGTTGAAAAACCATATAAATGTGATAAATGTCCGAGAAGTTTTATTCAATCAAATAGTTTGAAAATCCATATGCGTACACATACTGGTGAGAAACCATATAAATGTGATACATGTCAGAGACGTTTTAATCGTTTAAGTAGTTTGATAAATCATATTCGTATACACACTGGTGAAAAACCTTATAAATGTGATATATGTCAGAGAAGTTTTCATAAGCGAGGTAATTTGAAAACTCATATTCTTACACACACTGGTGAGAACCTATATAAATGTGATACATGTCAAAGACGTTTTAATCGTTTAAGTAGTTTGATAAATCATATTCGTACACACACTGGTGAAAAACCTTATAAATGTGATATATGTCAGAGAAGTTTTCATAAGCGAGGTAATTTGAAAACTCATGTTCTTACACACATTGGTGAAAAACCATATCAGTGTGATGTATGTCAGAGAAGTTTTAATCGATCAGATAGTTTGAAAACCCATATGTGTACGTAGACTGAAATAGCATATCCGCTCACAAAAACCATTTTAATATGATACGTCAGACTAGGTTAGTTATTCCATAAATTATAAAATTAATTTACGGAGACATATGGTGATAAGGTAGTATAGTTAGGTAGAATACAGTTCCCGGGGGGTGACCACTTTACCCTCTCCGAGATGTGCCTATAGGTGTGGCACCAGTAGGCGGCTCTAGTGTGATCATACGAGGACCTGGAGCCTCCCTTAGGTGCCGAAGATGACCACTCCAGTGGTTTTAGCCGGTAGGAGTCCGGCATACCCCTTCGCCCTTCCCCGGGGCCAAGGAAGTTAATGAAGAATTTCCACTGGGCAACAATAAAAAAAAAAAAGGTGCAATACAGTTAGATATATTTCGTAATTATGAGTGTCATGAACCACATAATAAGTCGAATTGTGGCGCGTATTGGGGAGCGTGAGAACCTGGATTCGATTCCTAGGCCACCATCATCATCACCTTCACCGGGTCGTCCGTCAATCTCGTTAGAGGTCGTCCCACGCTGCGTTTATTCCTAGGTCGGATAGTGTTATTCGATTTTTTTGCCGTCAGAAATACCCTTTGATATGAAACAACTAACTTCATGGTGTGAACACTCCCGTGTCATCCCGTGTGATGCCTTAGATAGTGTTGCTTAAAAATCAATAGGCTATCGATAGTCAATCGATAGTGTCATATAACCCCAAATCACTCATACTATCGATTGCCCTATCGATAGTATCGATATTATCAATAGTATTGATTGGGACCTTTGCAACAATACTATCGATAGTGTCGATACTATCGAACTTGGTCGTAAATACTATCAAGTGTATCGATAGTCAAAAATCATGTAATACTATCGATAGTATCGATACTATTAAATAATTTCAACTATCGTTAGTATCGATAGTCAATAATCATGTAATACTATCGATACTATTGTATAACTTCAACTATCGATAGTATCGACAGTATTATTCGATATGTAAAATAAAATCGATAGTATCGATACTATTGATAATATCGATACTGTCGATAGTATTAATGTTTTAGGGGTAGTCCTATCGATAGATCGATAGTCGATTTTTAAGCAACACTAGCCTGAGATACTGTCACTCTTAATAAGGGTGGTATGCCAATAACACTTATTAAGCTGGGAACCGCGGTTTCACCCGCGTTTAATTTAAAAAAGTTATTCCTTATAACATCAGCTATCTGCCAGTGAAAGTCCCGTCAATATCGGTCCAGCCGTTTCGGAGATTACCCGGAACAAACAGACAGACAAAAAATTTAAAAATTGTTTGTTTGTTATATGTATCGTATATACTTTCATATGCATTTAGTAAAAAGCTGTTATTTTGACATTACAAACAGACACTTCAATTTTATTTATTTGTATAGATGACTTTATCCGAATAGTTGAATGCGTGATGGAGCATGAATGTGTAAGGCCAAGACTCCTCTGGATTAGGTTAAAAGTCGGACTCACTCGCTTGTTTATCCTTGGGGTCTATGCACCGACGGATCAGCGCGGAGGTGGGTCAATAAAAGCCCAACAAGATAGAGAGGAATTTTGAGATAGCATGAGAGAGGTCTTGAAAAAATGCGGAGAAAATGAACGGATAGTGATGTTAGGTGACTTTAATGGGTGGGTTGGAGTAAAGCGGGATGGGTATGAAAGAGTTCTGGGTACGTTTGGGGACGAGAGAGTAAATGACAATGGGACAAGCCTGCTTGAAGTATGTTTGGAATGGAATCTTTACGTGGCCAACACAATGTTTGACCACAAAAAGATCCATTTGTATACAAGAGATGAGGGTGAGTCTAGAAGTATGATTGATTTTGTAATTGTGGATGAAAGACTGAGGAAGAAAGTGCTCGACACTCGGGCATACCGCGGTGTAGGCCTCGACACAGACCACTTCCTGGTCATAGCCCGAATGCGTGGCCTCTTAAACGGTGGCGACACCGAGGGGCCGAGCCTACGAGTGTTTTGGACAGAGTAAAAGTGGAAAATCTACAAGAAAAAGAAAAGAAAGATAAGTATGTAGAGAAACTGAAAGAAAGTTTTAAAGGCATGGAAGAGATAGGTGTGGTTGAGGATTTGTGGGAGACATTTAAGAAAGGGGTCGTGAATGTTGCTATTGAGGTATGCGGGGTAGCTAAAAGAAGGAAAGGCAGAAAGAACTATAATGTGTGGATGGATAAAGATGTACAAAGGGCTGTGCAAGAAAAGAAGAAAGCGTGGTTGGATTGGTTAGCAACAAAAGCTAACCAAAAAGTTCGGAAGGCAACGGATGACGAGATAAAGGAAGCAAGAACGAAGTATAAAAGATTGAAATCAGCAGCGAAAGAAGTTGTGTCTAGAAAGAAAGAAGAACGAAAGGATGATTTTGATAGGAGGCTCACTGAAGATTTCCAGTCAAACATTAAGTTTTTCTGGAAATCGATCAAAACAGCCAGAGGAAAAACTTCTACCTCGGAACTGAGTACAATCAGGAGTCAAGATGGGAGCATTATAAAAGGAGAAGAATGTGTGTTAAAGAGATGGAAAGCGTATTTTGAAAGTTTGTTTGAAAGAGAGGAAGAGCAGGTACAACGTCCGGCACCTTCCATGGAAACTGATATAAGTGATGATGAAAGTGAGATAAGCATGGATGAAATAGTGAAAGCGTTGGAAAGAATGAGATTAGGTAAGGCTGCAGGGTATGACAGGATTACCGTCGAGATGCTGAGGGCTAGACAGGGCATAGTGGCTAGCCAGCTGTACCACCTTTTCAATTCATGCTGGCGAAATGGGCAAGTACCGGGAGACTGGAGCAAAGCCGTAATCATGCCATTGTATAAGGGAAAAAGGTCACGGCAGGACTGCATAAGTTACCGCGGTATAAGCCTTGTCAGCGTCGTCGGTAAATTGTATGCGAAAGTGTTGATTGAAAGGGTTGTGAATGAAACAGACGAAAAAGTATGGGATGCACAAGCGGGATTTAGAAAGGAAATGGGATGTACGGATCAGGTCTTTTCCCTGCGCTGTATAGCCGAAAAGTGTTTGGCTAAAATCAAGAAGAGCTATTGCGCGTTTGTGGATCTAGAAAAGGCCTATGATAGAGTGGTGAGGAATGAATTGTGGTCAGCATTGTCCGTGAACGGTGTGAGCAGTATCCTCATACGAGCATTGCAATCTTTTTATAGAGATTCTAGTGCTTGTGTAAGGATAAACGGGGCGTACACTGAATGGTTTAATATCGAAAAAGGTGTTAGACAGGGATGAGTAGCGTCACCGTGGCTGTTTAATCTGTTCTTGAACAATTGCTTGACAGATTTAAAAGAGAATGAAAGTGGGTTGAGAATGAATGAGTTACTCGTTAAATGTTTTCTCTATGCTGATGACCAAGTATTACTTGCGTCATCAGTAGAGCTCTAGTTAGAAAGGAAATGAAGATAAATGTAAAGAAGACGAAAGTGATGGTGTTTGAAAGAGATGAGGCAGTGACAGACTGCAATATCGTGATTGGAGATGAACAAATTGAACAGTTTGACTTGAATGAGTTTGTGTATCTGGGTTCAAAGTTTACAAGAGATGGAAAGTGTGAGAGTGATATTGAAAGAAGAGTGAATGCAGAAAACATGGTGAATGGAGCTTTGCACTCCTTTATGAACAGTCAGAAGGTGTCTAAAAGGCTCGTTTGGCTGTGCATGAGGGGGTGTTGGTTCCGACACTCATGTACGTAAGTGAAAGTTGGGTATGGCAGAAGAAACATGAAAGCAGAATAAATGCAGTTGAGATGAGAGCGTTAAGAAGTATGATAGGAGTTAGTGAGTGACAGGATAAGAAATAGTGAGATAAGAAACCGTTGTGGTCTGAAAGAAGATGTAGTGACAAAAATTGAGAAAGGTATGCCGAGATGGTTTGGCCATGTCGAGAGAATGAATGAAGAACGATTGACGAAAAAAGTGTATATGGCGAGTGTGAATGAAAGGGTTGGAAGGGGCAGACCTAGGCGGGCGTTTCGAGACCAAATCAGGGACGTCTTGGAAAAAGGCCAGGTCAAGAGTACCCTAAACCGCAGAGCATGTATGAAGGGAATAATGAAAGTGGACGAAGCGAAACAAGTATGTAAGGATCGTAGCAAGTGGAAAGAAGTGGTCTCTGCCTACCCCTACGGGAGAGAGGCGTGATTAAAGAAGAAGAAAGAAAGAAAGAAATAATTTATTAGACCATACAAAATACCACACCAACCAAGTAAAAACATAAAAGTAGATATAAATACAAAAAAACCATTAAAAATAAAAACAAGAAGTACACACCGAAAAAAGAAAAAACATGATACATGGGACACAAACAAGGCGTCCTTTGTACATTTATATCTATCGTGTCGTAGGAGGGTTCGATGTGGTATTGCGTGTCTAAAAGGCCCCAGCTCAGCAAGTGCTGCATGTAACTGCAGCGCTGATTTTCAGCTGAAGCCTCAGATGGCTGATGGACGTTAGACAAATAATAATAATAAAATAACTACAATCATACATACAGACATTGCACAAAATTTTTACAAAAATAAATAAATAAACATTATGTACGTGGGATTGGTAAAACGATGTCCTTCTCTTCATAATAAATAATAATTATCCGTTTGCAATAACAATATATATAGCATTCATCAAATTTTGTTTGGAATAATCAAATAATTAAATAATTCGGCCTATTGTGGATTTATAGGAATCATTTCCAACGTCAATAAAATAAATAAAAGCTACAGTAGAATAAATCATAATAAAAATTCCTATTTTATAAATTTATGAATTGTGAGGACCAGATTTCTGTGTATCAAGGAGTTTTCTTTTTAGTTTTACCCTAAAGTTCCGTGTACTACATAGGTTGCGAAGTGGTGGTGGCAAGTCATTCCGTTATATGTATGTATAGATGACAGTATCTTTGTCCAAGTGTTGATAAATTCTTTTGACGAGTACTAAACGGCACTCAATATCTGCGACACAAAGCGCAAGATCTTTAGGTTCTGGCGTTGTGTATTCACAGTTATAACCTAATCCAATGTAACCTACTTTTCATCGAAGAAACGGTATTAGTAGGAACCAAAA
Source organism: Diloba caeruleocephala (assembly GCA_947459985.1). Classification (NCBI taxonomy): domain Eukaryota; kingdom Metazoa; phylum Arthropoda; class Insecta; order Lepidoptera; family Noctuidae; genus Diloba; species Diloba caeruleocephala. The sequence goes on along the minus strand of OX381633.1, from coordinate 3,002,992 downwards.
CATACGTGGAACTAAATATATGGATACGGCAATTTCCACCAAACGTTAATTAAATGTATACTGTGTCAGTACGCACACATAGTGTATAGCGATGTATACTTTCAAGAGCAAAAAAAAGGATATGTCATAATAAAACAACGGATTATATAGCGTATGTTTTAAAGTTATTTTATTTTATCTACTGTACAAACTAACTTTTTAAAAATCTGTAACGACGCCTGTCACCTTAGTCATCCTGCGACCACGAGTGCTGCAAAGTATTCGAAACGTCAGGAAAACAAAAATCGAAAATATACGCGATAGAATCGGGTGTGTATTTGCTCGTAATATACTTAATATATACACTTATAAGATTTCACTTGTTTTATTATTTAAGCTAAATCCAGTAGGTATATGCGTGACAATCTTAATTCTAATTATTGCGTTAAGTACAAAATGGCTGACAGGAAGAAATCCCCAGTGTTGCCAGAGCTGCGTTCGGAATTGTCGTTAGTGCTTAACAATTTCCCACTACAACACTTTTGTAATATTTTGCTTATAGGTTCAGCCGGTCTGGTGCTCTTCTAATTCTCTTGCTGCGACGTGGCTCAATCTCCGTAGATGAGCTTTCAACTTCCTTAGGTAATGTAGGTTCCCCAGGCTGTTGCTCTTGTTGGTTTTCCATGGGCATAGATATGACTTCAGGAATGATAATCTGTGGGCGGTGTAATTTTCTCCCTTACAGGACTTGGCGTTGCCGTTGGTTCTATTTCAGGATGGCTTGGTATAGGTTTATATTCTTGCAGATATCTTGGTCTGAACAGGTGAATGTAGGGAATATCGAGGTTGTCACTCATACATGCTGTCTTTATGAGTTGATCCACATGTCTATGGTGTATTTTTCCATTTACCTCCACCTCATAATGCAGTTTTCCTCTTCGATCTCTAATATTTCCGTATTTCCATTTGTTACTGTCATACATTCTCACCTGTACTCTATCTCCTCGTTTGAATTCTTTGTTTACTACTTTGTCTTCATTCTTATTATAATTTTCTCTATCTGTTCCTCTTTTTACTAAGTCAATCCTAGTTCTATATAGTCTTTTGAACATCAACTCAGCTGGGCTTAAACCTGTGGCACTATTTGGTGCTATATAGTCTTTTATTTTTCCAATATCTTCAGAAAATAATTCTTTATATTCTTCTATTAGATTCAGTAATTTTTCGTTAAATTATTTTTCAGTAATATCATTTTCTTCTTTTTTTATGGCATTTACTTCAAATTGTAGGTTTAGTTTTCTTAACCATTCCCTTCCAACAACTGGGTCTACTTCTCTGTCAATAACAAATAATCTTCCTTCTATTTCTTTGTTCTTGTATTTAATATTTAAATTACAGGTCCCCATGGGTTGTATTATTTCACTAGTGTAGGTCCTCAGTTTAACACATGTATTTTTCAGTTTCAGGTATTGAAAGTTATTTTTGAAGTATTTTACAGAGCATGTTGTAACTGCTGCACGAGTGTCCAATTCTAAGGTATGTAGTTTTCCATTCAATTGTAATGTAATATTGAATTTATCATTTTGTGTATTATTATTTTCTATAGGTATTTTGTGTATTTCATATATTTCTTTCTCATTTTCAACTTCTAGCTGTTTTTGATTTTTGAAACAAACTGACTGCAGATGTCCTTTTATCTTGCATTTCTTACAATATAATTTATTTTTCAGTCGGCACTGACCTGCTTTGTGGTTAACTTTTCCACATCGAAAACAGTTAATTTTATTTTCGTTTGTACCTTTTTTATTTGTATTGTTTGTAACCGCATTGTTATTATTTTCATTGTATCTGTTTTTGATTCTTTTCATTGATATCTTATTTATATTAGGATGTGCTTCCTGTCCCATTTCTCGTGTCTCAGGTTTAGATGTTTCAATGGCCATGGCGATCTTCAAAATATCATCAATATTGTATTTGGAGATTCCTGTAGCAATCTCTCTTTAATCTCGGAACTATGCAGGCCCCGTATGAATTGAACTCGAAGGTGCGTCTCATGTGTGGTATGTTTACAATTATTGCAGATGAAATTACATTTTCCTCCATTTCCTTGAGTCCAGCTATATAATTGGAAATGCTCTCATTTTCATGTTGTGATCTGAGGCAGAATTTGTGTTGCTGTGCAACTTCACCAGGTTCAGGACCAATATGATTTTCCAATGTTTTAACTAATTCATCATAGGACTTTGTTTCCGGAGTACTGGGTGATGTAATGTTCTTCAAAACTTGATAATAATTGGGCCCAATGCAGTTTAAAAATATTTGTAATTTCGTGTCAGCATTCGTCACACCTTTTAAGGTTATGTAGTTGTGCAGTCTTTGTAAATAGCTGCCAAAAGATTCATTTATTTCATCGTACGGCTGTAATGAAATGCCACCGACTGTTTTCGTACCTTGATTTAGAAGTGCGTTTTGTAAGCTGGCCTGTTGTAATTGCATGCCACGCATGGTTTTCATCATTTGTGCTAACACTTGCGACAACTGTGGCTCCATTGTATAGGAGGTTTCACGATTGTGGAAAAAGGAATTGTGTGAAGCGGGTTATCATCACAGGACATGGAACCCTTGGATCATAGGAAAAGGGTCAGGAGAAACGTTTCCCCTTAACGCGTTTAGGTTACCGCCACGTGTCGCTGTCGTGTAACTTCCCGCGTTGCGTAGATTCAGATTTACTTAGGTAACTAGTCGCCAAACTGTTGTGTATTTGCTCGTAATAAATTACACTTATACGATTTCACTTGTTTTATTATTTAAATCCAGTATATGCGTGACAATCTTAATTCTAATTATTGCGTTAAGTACAAAATGGCTGACAGGAAGAAATCCCTAGAGCTGCGTTCGGAATTGTCGTTAGTGCCTAACAGAATCCGTTTAAAAGTGTTTTATTATAATGTGTAATACTCGCGAAAACCTAAGACATTACTAAAGTATATGTCTTGAAAGTACGAGGAGGGATCAAAATGTACTGAGAATGAGATAGAATATAATGACTATTGATAACTTAATAATTTATTTTTCTACATAGTTTCCGAGTCTCTCTACACACCGAGTCCAGCGCTTTTCCAGGGCTTCAATCCTTTCACAAAAAAAGTTTTGTCTTGGTCCTGCAAAAAGCTCTCCACGGCATCCATCACCTCGTTATCGTCTTCGTACCTATTTCCCCTTAAGTATTTTTTCAATTTGGGGAACAGATAAAAATCGCTAGCCGCCAGATCTGGTGAATAAGGGGGGTGGTCAACCAATTCGAAGCCAGCTTGCTGAATGGCAGCCATCGCAACGCAACTGCCGACCTGTGCGCGTTGTCGTGATGAAACAGCACGCCCCTTCAAAGTTTCCCTCTCCTTTTCTCTTTGATGGCATTCCTCAACTTGGGAATTAAAGCTGCATAATATTGGCCTGTAATAGTGGATCCACGTTCCATGTAATATTACAAATATGTATCTGAGCTATGCCTGCCAGTATTTTTTTTTCTTACCAAGGAGTATGTCGTTCTCACTACTTTTTGATCCCTCCTAGTATACTACTCTAATGCGTAACACTCGAGTATAGTTTGTACTTCATCGGGTGATAAAGAAGTTCGGTAGCAATACTAGGCTAGTAATAATACAATAAATTCTTTGTTTTCAGGCTACTTTGGCCTTATAAACTAACATAGATATTATAATGATACAGGTTATATTAGTATAAAGGAACTTAATTCTATGTTAGTAAAAACTTCACTCCCCAGTACGTCACTGCGCGAGTAGCGCTTGTCCCCTGAAGCGACGGAACACCACGCCTTGCGGCGAAAAGTCCTCCTCCATGACGAGCCGCAGATAACACGTGGGTACTCGCAAGTTGAGGATGCGGTGCGACTCCAGCAGCTGCACTCTCGGCGTGCACTTGGTCCTTTGACGCACGTTCTCCACGATGTCCTCCGCCTTAGTGGTGTCATACACCGGAGTGTTCGGCTTCGCAGCTCGTGTTATGGACTCCGCAGGAGCCGTGCCGCAGCGGTTCTTATTCGCTCGCTGGCGGCTTTGGTGCCTTTTCAGACATGGGCTTCTTGGTGCTCACGGCGCGCAGTGGTTCAAAAATCGAGTTTCATACTATTAAGAATTTTGCCGTGTGGTGCCGGCCCAGAATGCCACCACCCCATTTCATCTCGTGGGTGTCATAAAAGTCGACTAAGGGATTAACCGGAGGATGGGCAGCAGCGTCCTTCGAGTACATTAGCAACTCAACTGCGATCGCCAACCCGTCTGCCAAGCGTGGCGATTATGGCAAGACCCCCCAGTGAGCACACAACACACCCATATCGGTCGTTGTGGTGATCTTTGGGGCAGGCCTGTGTCCTCCTATTATTTAGTTTTTTTTACAACTACATGAAGCATAAAACTTTGTCACAACTCGCTCGGTATCGGAGCGTACGTTGCACCATACGAAGGTTTCCTATGTTTGTATTGATCCTAAGAAATTCCGATGGCCGTGATGATTTGCCGCTCTAGTAAACGCGCAGATTAAACTAACTGCCACTTAATGTAAATTTCACTTAACTATTTGAGAGACCCGTTTTGGTAGGAAGTTGGGAATCTCAAGTCAGCATCAACTTCCGTAGATATACGACTCTATTAAAACTTTGCTCGCGGTATTGGGGTGTCCGAAGGGTCACTTCAGCTGCATTTTAACTAACGTTGACAGGTTTTGGCCCAACTGTTACGAAAAACAATGTTTCCTGCCGGCTACAAAGTAGTGCGGTGCGTTGCGGTAGATAGCGTCAAGATGGCTGGACCAAGGAAGATTTTGAAAGTTTGAGCAATATCAAGTTTTTGTACCTATTTGGTACTATTTGGTACCAGAAATCGAATAATTTGTACCTCGCTAAAGAAGCAAAACTATTACGAGGAAAGTGGTCCAGCCATTCTGACGTCAGAATGGCTGGACCACGTCGGTTTCGCCTGGTTGTAGGCATTATAACCAGTTCATATTTTCGTTAAACTTTAGTACCTCATTGGTACCTCAACATATGTCTTTATTAGATTTTTTCGATAAGCCAAAAGAAAGTTACTCCTTGCAAAAGTTTTGTATGTAATCTGGACCCGGTCGGTTTCACCTAGTTGTAGGCGTTATACCTAATTAATCTTTTCGTTTAAATTTAGTACCTCATTGGTACCTCAACATATGTTTTTATTAGATTTTTTCGATAAGCCAAAAAAAAGTTATTCTGAGAAAATTATAAACTAATACAACATATAAGAAGTTTCGCATAATATTTATTTTTGTACAAAGAAAATAAATTGGTTAAAATAATTAGTAGTGCAGTGGCTGATACAGTCAGCTGCTGCGTACCGGGTCGTGGGTTCGATTCCCGCTCGGAACAAATATTTGTACGATCTGCAGGTAGGTGTTTTTTTCAAATTTTCACGAACGATGATATAATTATAACGTCTTGAACTAGGTGAAAAAAGTTTTACTGGGCATAACTTTATTTTCGTCTTATCGAAAAAATATGAGAAAAACATAAAGAAACTTTACTTTACTTTCAGGTACCAATGAGGTACTAAATTTAAACGAAAAGATGAATTAGGTATAACGCCTACAACTAGGTGAAATCGACCGGGTCCAGATTACATACAAAACTTTTGCTAGGAGTAACTTTCTTTTGGCTTATCGAAAAAATCTAATAAAGACATATGTTGAGGTACCAATGAGGTACTAAAGTTTAACGAAAATATGAACTGGTTATAATGCCTACAACCAGGCGAAACCGACGTGGTCCAGCCATTCTGACGTCAGAATGGCTGGACCACTTTCCTCGTAATAGTTTTGCTTCTTTAGCGAGGTACAAATTATTTGATTTCTGGTACCAAATAGTACCAAATAGGTACAAAAACTTGGTATTGCTCAAACTTTCAAAATCTCTCTTGGTCCAGTCATCCTGACGCTCACGACGTTTTCGCTCAATTAGTGTTTTCGATATTAGAACCGATGAACATAACGCGCTCAGACAAATGCATTGATAAAGTCTTGGCACTCTTGTAACTAAACCTACCGCATAGGTACCTAGATTTATTTTATTTTAGTGTTAAGGCGTATATGTGGCTCCAGATGGTAAGAGTTCACCGCCGTCCATGCCCAGAGGAGTAACTTAAGCTGCCAACATATTACTGGAAGGAAGAGAGGCAGTAGAGACGGAAAGTAGAGGAGCAGGTCTGGAATTTTGTTAGTGCGTTGGAGTTCCCCAGTCGAGTCTGCCCGTTTCGAGTTATAGTATACTACTGGCTAGTCACTGACACGAAATCGTAATGACAGCAGTTGGAAAGCCCGTTTACAGTAGTAGTGTGTGTTTATGGGCTGATTTGATACTAAGGTATCTCTTATGCGGTCCAGGCACTATCCTGTGAAAACTTGACCAACAATGCTGATTTATGCATATTTGTAATTATAGGTGCTCCTGCTCCAAAAATAGATAAGATAAGAAAAGATAAGAAAAGAAATAGATGAAGATACAGTTTCTACCAAGCAAAAGGAAAATGGAGACGCAGACGCGAAGGTTGTCGATGAAACTAAAAGTTGTGCGTATGAAGCCAACACCAAAAACAAAGAACCTAATATAAGTGATCTTATTTCAAAACCAAAAATCAATGGTAATAATCATACAATAAATACATATCACGTCGATAATGTTGACATTGATAATTTGACAAGTAAAATATGTCATTATGAAAGTATTAGCAGTGATAAGAATAGTTTGAGTCATAGTTCATGTAAGATAGAAAAATCTTATATATGTAATATATGTAATAAAGGATTTTCTTGTAAACGTACTTTAACAAAACATATTACTAACCATACTGGTGAAAAGCCGTATAAATGTGATATATGTAATCGAAGTTTTAGTCAAACAAGTAGTTTGAAAGTTCATATGCGTACACATACTGGTGAGAAACCATATAAGTGCGATACATGTCAGAGAAGTTTTATTAAAAAATGTGGTTTGGGATATCATATCCGTACACACACTGGTGAAAAACCATTTAAATGTGATAACTGTCCGAGTAGATTTGCACGAAAAAATTATTTAATTTGCCATGCTCGCACACACACTGGTGAGAAACCATATAAATGTAATATATGTCCGAGAAGTTTTAATTACCCAGGCCATTTGAAAACTCATATTCGTACACATACTGGTGAAAAACCATATAAATGTGATATATGTCAGAGAAGTTTTAATACAATATATGTTTTGAAAAATCATATTTGTACGCAAACTTAAATGGCATATCCGCTCACACAGTCGTCACAAACCATTTTAATATGATACGTCGGGACAAGTTTTAGTCATTCTACGAAATAAGCTTTCCTATTCTTAAAATCTGTCGTTTAGCTCCCTTTAGATGGTGTAATGGTTTTTTTTAAAATTCTTTTAAGTACGGATATTGAATGTGTTCATTTGTGTGTATTTTTCTGGCTGGCTTGCTGTGGCTATGACAGACGGACAGAGAGACAGACAAGTGATCCTGTAAGGGTACCGCTGTTTTTTAGTTCGGACGTTCGGAACCCTAAAAAGGGTATTTAAACGTTAACATTTTAAATATATTTGCGTATATTCAAAATTGACGGCAAGCTGCATCGATTGAATAAAGTTTTAGTTTCCTAGGTGATCGGGAAGTGCCTCAAAAATCACTGTAAAAAGATGTCGGTTTTTGGTGTCGTTTTTTATTGTTACGCTTTTTTCGGTCTAACCCCTCAGCCCGCAAACAAATCAGAGCGATAACGTGCAATAAGGAACTTCCGTTTCAAAAAATGTTTATGCTAGGTACCTATAACTTCAGAGCGGGATCGGGAGAGGGCCGATCCCGCTCGAAGAAGAAGGACACGGCGCCGGGGTAACAACCGCCCTGGCGCCTAATTCCGATACGCCTGAAAACCTCTGCCGTTGCTATATGGTGGGGGACCTCTGGGTTCGCGGGTGCGTAGATTGGGGAATCTGCGTGCCCACACTATGCGACCCAAGAGAAGACGGTAGCACGCATGTGGTCACGCGCTGCCGTGGGACGCTTTGGGGGATCCTTTACAATCTCCCCGGGGGGGTGACCGGTTTACAGTCACTCTCTCCGAGATGTGCCAATGGGCGTGGCACCAGTGGGCGGCTCTAGTGTGATCATACGAGGACCTGGAGCCTCCCCTACGTGCCGAAGATGACCGCTCCAGTGGTTTTAGCCGGTAGCAGTCCGGCATACCCCTTCGTCTTTCCCCGGGGCGAAGGAAGTTCATGAAGAATTTCCACTAGGCACCAATAAAAAAATAAAAAAAAGGTACCTGTAACTTTTCAATGGAAGTGTTCAATTTTATAAATGTTAACGAATTTAACTAAAATCCTAGATTTTTTATACGGGATTTTTTATTCATTGTTTCTTTGCTTTATTACGATAGACACGGTGCTTCATGATGAGTTAGCGTAAAACTGTGTGACTCGGAACAGAACCGTATTCAAAGATTAAATATTACTAATGGTCGCCAAGTCGTCGAAATTCGACCGTAATTCTGTAAATTTTTAACACCGTGTTATAAATAAATATTAACTTTCTGCATTCCTCCTCCAGATGAACTTTTAACTTTGGCAAATTTACCTCTGTGCGCGCAAAGTACTTAAATAGGGGCATAACGTTTTTTCTTCACGTATTAATATATAAATTACTTTCAAGTTTTATGTTACAATGTGGCACTTCCCTTAGGGGCTTAGCTTGCCTACAGGTAGTTTAAGGGTTCGAATTAAACACTAGAACTTGCTATAATTATAATCTTCTTCGCCTTCGGCAGGAGTTATGCTTTGCTTAAAGGAGTAAGGGTAGACTTGAAATGCTGGAAGTCCAGACAAAAAGCGAGCGTAAGCGAAATTGTAAGGTAACCCCCAGGCGTGGCTCCAAAGGTCACAGTGCCCCAGAGAATAGAGAAACAGCCAACGCTAGTGTAGATAGTAGACTAGAACACCTTACAATTATTAAGTCTTCTATACTCTATACATACAAATAAATAAAATTGAAGTGTCTGTTTGTAATGTCAAAATAACAGCTTTTTACTAAATGCATATGAAAGTATATACGTTACATATAACAAAAAAACTATTTTAATTTTTTTTGTCTGTCTGTCTGTTTGTTTGTTCCGGGTAATCTCCGAAACGGCTGAACCGATTTTGACGGGACGTTCACTGGCAGATAGCTGATGTTATAAGGAATAACGTAGGCTACTTTTATTTTAGAAAAATAACTAGGGTTCCGCGTAAAAAAATAAAACCCTTGAAATCCAATTTATTTATTCTATGTCAAGTGCCTATGTCGAAGTACTCTAAATTTCTTTTAAATTCAACGCGGGTCTCAGCTAGTCTATAATAATAAATATGGAAACTTACCCTAGAGGGATTTCGCGAGCTAATTAGCGGTACAGTTTTGTGACTTGGTAGAGTGAAGTAGCCGTCCCGTGCGATGCGTGATAATGGAATGGATGTTGGGATCATAGATAATATAATAATATGTTGGGATTTCTGAAACTATCCGAATGACCAATCGTCGAACCAGTTCGGAAGCGGTTGGTTTAGAAATGCGCAAGCGCATTAGATGCGAGAACCTTAGTGTTAACATATACTTGTATATTCCGTAAAATATTTATATAGTATTAATAGCTTAGTAAAGTTGTAACTATAATAGTATATGTATGCATCTATAACTTTATTAAGTAATGTGGAATTAGTTTATATTATTTAAGTTTTAAGTGTAAATAGATTTTTATTTAGCTTAATTTAAGTGTAACTTGCAAGTGCAACGTTACAACAAGTTTAATTACTACAAGCAACGTACTTGAGTATCATCATTTCGGCCGAATGAAGTCCACTGCTGGACACAGGCCTCCCCCAAAGATCACCACAATGACCTATATGGGTGTGTTGTGGGCTCATTGGGGGGTTTTGCCATAATCGACACGCTAGGCAGACGGGTTGGCGATCGCAGTTGAGTTGTTAATGTACTCGAAGGACGCTGCTGCCCATTCTCCGGCTAATCCCTTAGTCGACTTTTACGACACCCATGGGAGGAGATAGGTGGTGGCATTCTGAGCCGGCACCGGCACCACACGGCGAGGCCGGCAATATTTATATATTTGTGTTATAGAATAGTCGTGATCTGTAATCACGGGCTTTAATATCATCAAAATGAATATTTGACTGAATATAGCGCACCGATACATGAGTACCTAATAGAAGAGGACACAGCTACTCTGAAGTCGTTCAAAGATGTCGATCTTCCTTCGTCAAAACAGTACTGTATATTGAGCGCCAATCAACCTCGGAAAAAGACTGGGCGTGGCCGGACTCAGGCTGAGATTCAGAAACGAGTCTAAGCGTGAACTTACGCTTCCATCTGTCAAAATGCACTACTTACGCCCCTAATTTTGACAGATGGAAGCGTAAGTTCACGCTTAGACTCGTTTCTGAATCTCACCCATAGTGCACCTTTATCATTTTTAGTCTGGCACATACGATACCGTAGACAATGATACTCTGAGCGACGCCGACGGTTCAGTATACTTTATGTCGATGATATTTTACATTAGGTACCCAGTTTGTATTTGTCTACAAACTGTTATTATTTAAGCACGTCATTTTCGAGGTCTATGCGCTCTAGGATTAAACAAATGATTATATTTTGTACACTAAAAAATTTAGTGGATTTAATATTTAATTTAATTTTAGTACCTATAAGTATTAGTGTTAAAGCTTCATAGTGCATTAAAACATCTTAAATTGAATTATGTTTTTTATTTTTCGTCAATATAGCCTAATTTTGATGGTAATCAACGGATGGACGAACCGACGGACTTACGGATATATGCCCGTTTTTATAATTTACCCGTGGCACTACATCAAGTACTTCCTCCGCCCTGGGGAAAAGCGGAGGGGCATGCCATTTTCCTACCGGATTAAACCACCGGAACGGTCATTCTCGGCACTGAAGCGGGGTTTCAGGTCTCATCTTCTTTCGATACAACCACACTAGAACATTCCATGGTGTCACGCCTTTAGGCACATCACGGAGAGGATAACTGTAAAGCGACAACTATCTAGCGGTAGTAGCGGCAGGGAGATGGTTGTAAAAAGCCCCCCCAATATAATCCCGCTATTCGAGTAAACCATAGACTGCTGGATATCTTCATTTGCATTTGCAAAAGAAAAAGAGAATTATACCATCGACACTTGCAAAGAAAAGACTTTACCCGTTCATATGGGTAATCTTAAGTAATTTACGCAACTTGCAATATTTTGTAATTAAAGCATAGTTGTAGATCATTTTCCACCGTGAGAAAGCCCATGCCCAGCAGTGGGACAGTAATGGGCCGATTATGTCATTTTGAGTGTGAATCTCTGATAAAAATGTAAGATACTTAAAAATTATTATTAGACTTGCAGGTTTTCAAATAATCTCAAAATACGAAAAACGTGGATTATTGCAATTAGTAGGCCAATAAGGGCTCCAAAAGTGAGTTCAAGAATCTGTAAGTATACTTTTAATAAAACATAGTATAAAAAAGTTTTGCAGGAACCTATCCCGATGCAGTTCCAAATACGGTAATGGAAATGGTTATATTATGTGAATCTGATTACTGTTACAAAGTTTTTGTTCTAATATCACAGCCACACACTCGACGAGTAAAGAGGGAAGTCGAGGCAGGAGGCAGAGATATGGTGGCTACGTTACTCGTAATGCTGCACGTCGTGCCACTCGTCATGCCGGTCGTCATGCTACTCGTCATGCCGCTCGTCATGCTACTCATCATAACGACCGCTCCCTTTTTTGTCGGTTTTCTGTGCGTGAGTCAAAGGGCCGGCAGTATGAACACGAGTAACCGGCCACATATTCGAGCGAAAGCGCAGTCCGCATCGAGGACTGGTATCGGTAGCACGTTTGTTTTTGTAGGTTAGCAGTCATGCGCCGATCTATGAAAAAGTATTCAAATTTATAGGATTATTAGCTGCTGAACTAGCAATAAAGCGTACAGAAATTAAGCATAAATTAATACAACGTACAACTCACGATTTTAATAAATTACTGTTATATTACTATATTATTTATATAATCTGCTACGTTGCGTTTGGTGATGTGGTTATTGTTTTGATTTACTGTTTGTTATTGTATTTATTGTAACTAATCTAAGTGTGTGTACCAGTTGAGAATAGCAGCAGTCCACCTCATCCCGTGAGTGTCGTAGTAGGCGACTAGGAAACGAAACGAAACCGAAGGAAAGGCAGCATCGTTCTTCGAGTATATTTACAACTCAACTGCGACCGCCAACCCGCCTGCAAGCGTGGTGATTATTGCAAAACCCCCAATGAACACAACACACCCATATCGGTCATTGTGGGGATCTTGGCCGAAATCATGATCTGTGGTTCAATCAATCAAATCGACCATTTATACGTCCACAGCTGAACAAAGGCCGCCGCCATAGATTGCCACAACTGTCACACACACACACATAATTTTGGGGGTATTTGCCAATACTCACCACGCTTGGCAGGCTACAGTTTCACAGAAGGGACGCTGCTGCACATCCCTCTGGTTTAGATTCCCTTAGTCGCCTTTTTACGACATCCACGGGAGGAGACGGAATGGTGCTATATTCTAAATCCCGACACCACACCGACTACCATGTGGTTACCTGAGACAAAATACTCGAGCATCGTAAAATTAGCAGGAAAGTGCTTGTAAATAGTTATTTTACTCTTTGGTGCGAAGAAGACATTGAATATTTTCGTACTGTTTTTGATACTGTAACAAGTAGGTACACTTTAAGTTTGACTTTGAATGTGGAGCTACTTCGGATTTGTTGGAATGGTGGGAGGATATCATTTCAATACTTAGTTGCTGCGTACTGAAAACTGCCTCTAAAAGCCGCAAACGCAATATGGGATGGATAGTAGTTGTGTGCATTGCCTTCCCTTAAGGGGTTTGTGCCTATTTGTCCAGGCCAGCTTGTTATATAGGTAAGAGGGTGAGTGAGAATTAATAATGGCAAAAGTAAAGTCGCTAAATGAAGTTTGCGTCAAGCATTCATTTTAAGAATGCTATGTTTATTGAGAAAATGATATGGCTTCTCCGTGGAATATCAAAACAGAAACGAGCACAGGCGTTCTGAAGTCTCTGTATTGTCCTGTCAGTTTTGGACAGAAGTATTTGGCAGTATACCGCAACCGCCTTCATGCAACGTTACACTAGGAGAGGCCTATTCAAATTCAAATTCAAAAGATTTTTATTCACATAAACCATTTACGGACGCTTATGAATAGTCAGAATGTAGTTGCACGGTTCCAAGAAGTTGGTCCTAGGGAGAAGAACCGGATAGAAACTCCATAGTCACTCTTTTAAAACTATTTTATAATGTTACATACATTGCAATATAGTATAGCATAAAGTTATGTAACCAGCAGTGGACCGATATAGGCTGATGATGATGATTCTCTGGCTGAAGCCACTCCCGTCGATCAAAATAGGCACTATGTTGGATGAAAACACTTTTCGGCTCGCTGTATGCCTACTTTTAGGTGGTCCCGGTAGTGCTCTTCACCGGTGTCAATGTGGTGAAGAAGTCGACCGCCTCGGACATCATGGCCTGTCTTGCAGTTCAAGTGCAGGTCCCATAGCACGGCATGCCAATATTAACGATATTATTCATCGCGCTCTTGTCACCGATGACGTGCCAGCTGTACTGGAAATCAATGGCTTGACACATCACGATGTAAAAGATCAGACGGTATATCCTCACTGCCATGGAAGATGGGTGGCCTTCTGGTGTGGGGCGCACTTTATGTCGACACCCTTCACCATCATATCAGCCACAGGATGTCCACTGCTGAACAAAGGCCTCCCCCTTAGATTTCCACAACGAGCGGCCAAGCATAGTGGCAGGTTATACTCCTCTGTGTATAACCTGCCGCAGCGTATGGATGTGGTCTATGGTACGGAAACCGGCTTGTTCGGGAGGCTGGAAAACATCAAACCTGCGCTCGAGACGATTCGTGATGACCCTTGAAAACAGCTTATAAACATGGCTCAGAAGTGAGGTGGGTCTGTAATTCTTCAATAGGGTGTTATCACCTTTGTTGAACAAGAGCACCACCTCACCTCTGTTCCACGCTTCCGGCGTTGTGCCCTCCAGTAAAACGGAATTGAATATCTTCTGAAGGACTTTAAGTACTGGTGTGCCACTCGCTTTCAGAAGCTCTGTCGTAATTCCGTCCCCACCTTGTTATTTTTAAGCTGTTTCAAGGCCATCCTAATCTCGTACAGGCTGATGTCCGGGCGTATCATCGGTATAGTGTCGGGTTAGTTTGGCTCGCAGGTCTTTGTCAGAGCCAATGGTAGGTATAGTAACCGAGGTGTATAGCTGCCGGTAGAAGTTCTCAATCTCTCTCAAAACCTCTGGCTTAGTCGACGCTACACTGCCATCCTCGGTCTTCAGCTTCATAATACGACTTTGCCCAATAGACTTGTCTCTTGCGAACACTTTGGAGCCTTGATTCCGCTCAATCGCCTCTTTAACACCGTTGGTGTCAAAGGTGCGGATATCGTGACGCAAGGACTTCCATATCCATCTATTGAGCAGTCGATATGCTTCAGCATCACCGGAGGACTGCAGCGTCATGGCGCGTCTTTCTGCCATGAGGTCGAGAGTATGATCGGAGAATTTTTTTGGTCTACCTTTACGGTGGGTTTCAAAGAACCCAACCGTTTGGATAGTTTCTACAAACCTACCATTTAAATCGTCCTCGAAGCGGTTTTGGAGTTCGAGTTGAAAGCTCTCGGGGTTTTGGATATAAGCACTAGAGGGCCGGAGCGTAGACCTCATCAGACGAGACCTCTCAACTACGAGATTAATATTCAATGTGCCTCTTACTATTCGGTGATCACTACCGGTTTTCACGTTATGGATCACAGAGACATCATTGAATATTTTCCTCCTATTGGTCATTATGAAGTCAATCTCATTCCTCGTGGAACCATCGGGACTCATCCAGGTCCATTTCCTGTGAGGCGGCTTTTGGGAAAAGGAGTTCATCACGAAGAGTCCCTCCTTTTCCAAAAAGTCGGCCAGCCTCTGTCCCCTGGGGTTCCGTTGCCCATATCCAAATTGGCCCACTCTCAAGTCACCATCGCATCGAGTGCCCAACTTTGCGTTGAAGTCCCCCATCACAACAGTGAAGTGTGTCTTCGAGGTATGTATGGCCCTACTTACGTCCACATACATACTCTACTTCATCATCTGGGTTTGTTGAGGTACCTTATATTCAGAATATCCAAAAGGTATTCGTTGAAGGTCATACAGGTCTACCGGTGCGTACGCTCGACACACTTTCGATGGCCACTATGCTGTTAATGAGGGATCTGCGGACGAGAATCCCGACACCACCTTGAGACAGATGTTCACCTTCCCGGTAGTAGAATAAGTTGCCGGATTTCAGGATTATCGTGTCCTCCCCCTCTTTTCGGACTTCTGATAGACTCATGATATCCCAGTGCAACTTATCTATTTCTTCTTCCAGCTCAACAATCTTTCCGTCTGCCCTCAGTGTGCGTGTGTTATACGTTACCAGGGCCAGTTTTCGTTAGGGGTGGTAGCCGGATCCCGCCCGGTGGTTCTTAGCACCCACTGCCCCGCCGTTACCGTGGCCGCTACCATGACCAGGAATAGCGGGGCTGCCGGGTACTGGGGGCCGGTGCATTTGTCGTGTTGTCATTTTGGGAGGAATTTGCCAATACTCACCACGCTTGGCAGGCAGGTTGGCTAGCGCAAAAATGCTACTGTTCAACAGAAGGGACGCTGCTGCCCATACCTCTGGTTAAGAGTCCCTTAGTCGACTTTTACGACCTCCACGGGAGGAGATGGAGTGGTACTATATTCTTAATCCGGACACCAAACGGACAGTCGACACTCTTGCTCCATCCTATTTTCCAAGCACGGCAGGCTGTGCTGGCGCTGCTGCTTCAGAAGTCCTCAAATGGTGCAAATTCCTCATTACCCTCATTCGTAACTTCTTTCGCCCCGGGGAATGGCGAAGTGGTATGCCTTATTCCTAACGGCTAAAACCACTGGAGCACTGACTCTGAGGAACTTGGACCCTCAAAGTTCGCACGCCGCACTCAACGTATTGTTGGGGTTGTTATCTTTGGTGTCGTCTACTGACGCCAAGAGGTCGGCCCGAAAGAAGTAAAACGTCGAGAGACTGGAGAGAGAGAACGTGGAGTTGCGTTCCCAGCTTGCCAGCCTCTCGGCGCAGATAAGAGACACTGACGACGGAGGTGGGACTCCTCCTAGGGAGAGGAAAACCAGCCCCCTAACTACAGCCGAAGGGCTGACGGCGTCTGCTCCGGCTCACCGGAAGTTATGGAGGCCAACTAAGGATCCTCCTTAGGACAATCTAAATTGCAGACTGTTGCGGAGTGGTCGGTTGCCTTGGCGGTTGTGGAGGAGCCCTACGGTGTCCAAGCGCATCCTCGTTGATTCGGGGGCGCCGGGAACTCCGTTGCTATCTGTTGGTCTGGAGCCAAGTCTGGAGCTGCCCTGCTCCCTGTTGGGCAGGGCTTTGTCGTAGTAGTGTGGGGACCTCTAGTAGCAGTGGACTGCTATATCTCCCTCAACATGTCTCTCGCCGACTTTGAGGGATACCTGGACAGGGCGGCAAGCAGCATTCACTGTAAATGCTCGGACGCGGGTCATGTGCTCGTCCGGGGGACTTCCAACGCTCACTCCAGAGCTTGGGGCAACCGTCGGGACGGGCCGAGGGGGATGATAATACAAGACTGGGCGGCATCACTTGACTCTCCTCCTGGCGCGTTTTCCGCCTTTCGATATCCTGGCGGAGATAGATGCATGGGAGTAAGATCGGACACGCTCCCTCCGCCAGAGCGGCGGAGGCGCTCCTCCAGGGGCGTTTGACAGGCTGAGGCGGCTAGCTCGTCGGCGTGCACTTGGAAAGTGCTGTCACCGCCTGCGGATGCAGTTTTCGACCAAACCCGTCGTCAAGGCCGTCCTGCTGCTCTTTAGAGCCTGGCTCAGAAGGAGCGAGCGCGTCACATACCGCCGATTTCCCACCGGGCACGGTTGTTCCGGTGCTTACCTGCACAGGATAGGGCGCGAAGCCACGGCGCAAAACCACCACTGTGGAAGCGACCAGGATACCGCACAGCACACACTCAAAGAGTGCCCTGCGTGGGCTGCCGAGCGGCAGATCCTGGTCGATCAGATCGGGCAAGATCTCTCTCTGCCGGCAGTAGTGTTGGCTATGTTGGCACCCTGCCGCCGAACGCAATTCAGCAATCGGAGGTCACGTGATGCCGCCCAGTCTTATATTATCCTCCCCCTTGGCCCGTCCCGATGGTTGCCCCAAGCTCTAGTGAGCGTTGAAGCCCCCCAGGGCGAGCATGGGACTGGGCGAGCATTAACAGCGAATGCTGAATCCACCCCGTCCAAGTATTCCTCGAAGTCGGCGAGAGACACGTTGGGGGGAGACGTAGCAGCCCACTACTGCCAGAGGTCACCATTCTACAGTGACAAAGCCCTGCCCCCTGTCTAGCAGCGGCCCGCCTTCAGCCGCAGCCCAATGTATGGCGACGGAGTCACCGGCGTCCCCGAACCAGCTAGGATGTTCCTGGACGACGTAGGGCTCCGCCATAACCGCCAAGGCAACCGACCACTCCGCAATAGTCTGCAGCAGTAGATTCTGCGCGTTTGTCAGTGGTTCAGGTTGCCCTGAAGGACGCTTAGGGCTGGCAAAGTGACGATTAGCCGATGACATGATACGCAGTCCCTTTCCTACGATTTACTGCATTGCTTGTAGCATAGTTATGGGTATATAGGGCGTTGAGTTTAATATGTAGCCGTGTATACTAGGACTTTCCTGCTAACTTTACGATGCTCGACTATCTTGTTCAAGGCAACCACAGATAAGATATGAGGGGTTACCGCTTTACAGTTATCCCCTCAGATATGTAAGAGAGGCACGGAATAGCGGGATTTCCTGCTCAAACTAGATAATTCACGCACTAAGAATATACCACTCTACCTCGCTCGTACGTGCTCCTTGGTCACTGACGTGACCGGGAGAGGGCCGATCCCGCACGAAGACGGCGCTGGGGTTAAAACCACCCGGGTGCCCATGTCCAACACGCCTGAGCCCCTGCCGCCACTATATGGTGGGGGGCCTCAAGGGTAGCGGCCGCGCATGTCGGCGAATGTGTGCTCATACCGCATGACCCCTGGGATGCCGGTGGCGCCCACATGGTCACGTAAAACTATGCAAGCGGACAGCGAGGATTAGAGGGGTCCTTTACGATCCCCTCCTGAAATGTGCCTAGGGGGCGGCCTTTTTACTATCGTCTCCCTACCGCTAGATAGTTATCGCTTTACAGTTCATCATCTCCGAGATGTGCCTAAAAGCGTGGCACTATGGGTTGTTCTAGTGTGATTTTATCGAAAGAAGAAGGACCTGGAACCGCGCTTCAGTGCCGAGGATGAACGTTCCGGTGGTTAAAGCCGGTAGGAGAACGGCATGCCCTCCGCCTTTCCCCAGGGCGGGTGAAGTACATGATGTAGTTCCACAGGTAAATTATAATAAAGGCCATATAGCCATAAGCCCCTAGGTATTTTGATTACCATCAAAGTTAGGCGTAATTGATGAGAAATAAAAACTATAATTAAACGAAATATGTTTTATTGCATTACGAGTCTAACCTAAGAAACCTAACACCAATACTATATACTTACACTACAATCAGATTAAATCACAAATCCACTGCATTACGTATTCAGTTTATAAAATAACATGATTTGCATAATTCAAGTGCGCATATACCATCTTGAAAATTACGTCCTTAAATAATACCAGCTTTGTAGACAATTACAAACTGGACTAATAAAAAAAATATCTTCGACATAAAGTATGGAAGACTGAACCGTCGGCATCGCTCAGAGTATCACCGTCTACGGGATCATATGTGCCAGACGATAAATGATAAAGATGGACCATGAGTGTGGCCCCGTCTCTTTCAAAGTTTGATTAGCGCTCAATATACAGTAGTACTGTTTAGACATAGAAAGATGTCGTCACATAGCTGCTGTTTCCTCTTCCATTAGCTACACATGTTTGGGGGGGTGACCGCTTCACAGTCACCCTCTCCGAGATGTGCATATAGGCGTGGCACCAGTGGGCGGCTCTACTGGGATCATACGAGAACCTGGAGCCTCCCTTAGGTGCCGAAGATGACCGCTCCAGTGGTTTTAGCCGGTAGGAGTCCGGCATACCCCTTCGTCCTTCCCCGGGGCGAAGGAAGTTCATGAAGAATTTCCACTGGGCACCAATAAAAAATAAAAAGGTACACATATTTCTGCGCTATGTGCAGTCAATATTTATGTCGATGATATTAAGGCCCGTGATCACAGACCACGACTATGTTATAATCGGTAAGCTATAGACAGATAAATGTTTATTCTCACGTTGCTATAAGTAACAAAAATTTTAAACTTAAAAGTTATCATTTAAAATACGCAATTACTCGTAGAGTATGCACCCGGTTCTACCTGGTTCTGAAAATCCGGGTTAAACCCGGTTATTCGCTAGTCTGTAAGAACCGGTATTAAAATTAGCTTTCCCGGTTCTCTCGTTCTTCTTTTTTATTCAATTGTATAGATTAAATATTTGCACTAAGTTCCTCTTTCATCTTTAATTCTTTATAAAATTGTACACACAAGTACAATTAACAATAATAAATTATTAATGTGTGTTTACAAAGACGAGCATAGTTATTTCAAAAGATTTAAGGTCCCTTTTTGCAGGAGCAGGACATTAATTACCTAAATATGCCAACAGCGTACATGACGTTTCAAATTACACGTTTTGTTAAAACTTCTCTGACATATATCACACTTATATGGTTTTACACCAGTGTGTATACGTTTATGAATTTTCAAATTACATATTTGATATAATCTTCTCCAACATAATTATATCACATTATGAATTTTAAAACAACTTATATGAGTAAAACTTTTCGCATTTATATGGTTTTTCACCAGTGTGTGAACAAATGTGGGTTTTAAAACTACCTGCATGACTAAAATTACCCTGACATATATCACATTTATATGGTTTTTTTACCATTGTGTAAACGAATATGGGTTTGCAAACTAACTTTTTGATTAAAACTTCTCTGACATAAATCACATTTATATAGTTTTTCACCAGTGTGTGAACGAATATGGTTTTTTAAACTACTTGCACGACTAAAGCTACTCTGACATGTATCACACTTATATGGTTTTTCACCAGTGTGTATACGAATATGGGTTTTTAAACTAACTTTTTGGTTAAAACTTCTCTGACATATATCACACTTAAATGGTTTTTCACCAGTGTGTATACGAATATGGGTTTTTAAACTAACTTTTTGATTAAAACTTCTCCGACATATATCACACTTATATGGTTTTTTACCAGTGTGTAAAAGAATATGGGTTTTCAATGTAACTTTTTGATTAAAACTTCTCTGACATATATCACATTTATATGGTTTTTCACCAGAGTGTGTTCGAATATGGTATTTTAAACTACTTGCATGACTAAAATTACTATGACATATATCACACTTATATGGTTTTTCACCAGTGTGTAAACGAATATGGATTTTCAAACTAACTTTTTGATTAAAACTTCTCTGACATAAATCACATTTATATGGTTTTTCACCAGAGTGTGTACGAATATGGCTTTTCAAATTACCTGCATGACTAAAACTACTCTGACATATATCACACTTATGTGGTTTTTCACCAGTGTGTATACGATGATGATGTATTAAATTACCTTTAAGGATAAAACTTCTGTGGCATATATCACATTTATATAGTTTTTCACCAGAGTGTGTACGAATATGGTTTTTTAAAGTACTTCTATGACTAAAATCACTGTGACATATATCACACCTATATGGTTTTTCACCAGTGTGTACACGAATATGTGTTTTTAAACTAACCTTTTGCGTAAAACTTCTCTGACATTTATCACACTTATATGGTTTTTCACCAGTGTGTGATAGAATATGGGTTTTCAAACTAACTTTTTGATTAAAGCTTCTCTGACATATATCGCACTTGTATGGTTTTTCACCAGTGTGTAAACGAAAATGGACTTTCAAACTAACTTTCCGATTAAAACTTCTCTGACATAAATCACATTTATTTGGTTTTTCACCTGAGTGTGTGCGAATATGGTTTTTTAAATTACCTTTATGGATATAACTCCTCTGGCATATATCACATTTATATAGATTTTCTATGTGTGTACCAATATGACGTCTCAAATCACTTGTGTCTTTAAATCTTCTTCTACACATATGACATTTATATATATTATAGGAAACTTGTTGACATACGTCACATTCACAAGATTTTCCTTTAGTACATGAACTAGTATGACTCAAGCTATGCCTTTTTATATCACCACTGGTAATACCTTTATAATTACATATGTTACATGTTAAATTATCATTGATAACATCTTTACAGAAATATGTATTTATTGAAGCATTTTCATTATTAATTGTATGATTATTACTTTTAACTTTTGGTTCTTTGCTTTCAGTAGTAGTTTTATACGCACAGCTTTTAGTTCTATCGGTAACCTTCGTGTCTTCTTGTTCAGTTTTCTTTTGCTTGGTATATATTTTATCTTCATTCTTTTCTATTTTTATGACTGTTTTCAGTTTCTTCGGAGTAGGAGTACCTATAATTACAAATATGTATAGATCAGCACTGTTGGTAAATGTTTCACATTTTATAAGGACATTTTAGAGGTTCGTGCATGGACCGCATTAGAGACGCAGGGCCTTATCCACTATGACACGCGTAATAATTACGACCAGAAACCACATGTAGAGAGCGTAATTCAAGTGAAATGCAATCCGCAAAGGAACTGTCAAAATTCCTTGGACGAAAAGAACGTGATATGAATACGGAATGAACTGTTATAATTACTCGCTTTGAAAAAACGCCGTTTTGTGGCCGTATCCGCTATGACACACGGCATGATTTCGACCATAAACTACGAGTACGGCATGAAATTTATGTGGAATGTGACCCGCTAAGCCACAGTCAATATTCGTCAGACGAAAAGTATCTATACAAATAAATAAAATTGAAGTGTCTGTTTGTAATGTCAAAATAACAGCTTTTTACTAAATGCATATGAAAGTATGTACGTTACATATAACAAAAACACTATTTTCATCTTTTTTGTCTGTCTGTCTGTTTGTTCCGGGTAATCTCCGAAACGGCTAGGCCGATTTTGACGAGACCTTCACTGGCAGATAGCTAATGTTATAAGGAATAACTTAGGCTACTTTTATTTTAGAAAAATAATTAGGGTTCCGCGTAAAAAAATAAAACCCTTGAAATCCAATATATATATTCTATGTCAAGTGTCTATGTCGTAGTTCTATAAATTTCTTTTAAAACGCGGCGGTGAAACCGCGGGTCCCGGCTAGTATGATATAAATGAGAAAGTTCTTACTATAAATCATCATCATCATCACATCAGCCATTTATACGTGCACTGCTGAACAAAGGCCTCCCCCATAGATTTCCACAATTGTGTTGACATTTTAGGGGGTATTTGCCAATACTCACCACACGGGGCAGGCGGGTTGGCGAGCGCAGTATGGCTACAGTTCTACAGAAGGGACGCTGCTGCAGATGCCACTGGTTAGAGTCCCTTAGTCGACTTTTACGATATCCAACGGGAGGAGATGGAGTGATGCTATATTCTTAATCCGGACACCACACGGACATGTGACCTTTATTTTCAGTTGCTTTGTGAATTAATTGACTACTGTATAAAAATTATTATATATGTATTTATTATGCCGTGTGGTGCCGACTCAGAATGCCACCACCCCATCTCCTCCTCCTGGGTGTCGTAAAAGTCGACTAAGGAATTAGCCGGAGGATGGGCAGCAGCGTTCTTCGAGTACACTAACAACTCAACTGCGATCGCCAACCCGCCTGCCAAGCGTGGCGATTATGGCAAAACCCCCCAATGAGCACACAACATACCGATGTCGGTCGTTGTGATCTTTCGGGGAGGCCTGTGTCCAGCAGTGGACTTCATTCGGCCGAAATGATGTATTTAATTTAAAGTTAAAATGCGCAAACGTAATTTTGCAAAAAAAAATAAAAAACATTTATGTCCATCCGATCCGTGATGTCGGTATACCCATCCCCATGCACAGACGACAAAAATACAAACCAAATTTTTGTCGTACGCGTTAACATTAGAAATATGCCAGAAACATAATTTATTATATTATATGCAAAAAATAAAATCCCACGTTATACATAGTTCACGATATTCAGTCAAAATATTTTTTATTCCCAGCAACACTGACAAATGTCAAACGCCAGTTGTAACTATAAATAAGAATCACCACTGTGAAATTATTAAAGTGAAACTGCTGTCTTATGTTACCGTTTCTTTAGAATAAAGTTAAATTAGGATTTAGTTAAATAGATTATCAGGCCTACAAATACACGTAACTTCGGACAGTTTAACGTCGTCGTAGCTAGCTACCGTGCTTAAACTTTTTGCCATCGCAGTGATTTATATAACCCCTGATACCTAAAGATAGGAAAACTTAACAATACATCTCAAAACTGGAAAAGGCTGAAGTAACGCTAGAAGAAAAAAGTTAAAGTACAAACGTATACCCAATTTCTGCGCATATCTCGGTGGCGAGTTGTACTCGCTAAGGTTTACGTGTAGTGCGTTCGCGAACTCGCTGCCGTAGAACACCATCAGTTCCGTGAAGCGGGGAATTACTTTTATTGTCCTGAAACGTAAAGTTTGATATCCATTATAAACAATAGGAACAAGGCACTGTTGTGGTAGAATCTTCCCAAAACAAAATACCTACTTATATCTTCAAACAGCACACGTATTTAATTATCATAATATTTTGATGTTTAACACTGCGAATAGTAGTCGTTTACATATCAGAGAGAGGAGAGAGAGATAGAGGCGAGAGAGATAGAGGAGAGAGAGATAGAGGAGAGAGAGAGAGATAGGAGAGAGAAGAGATAGTGAAGAGAGAGAGAGGGGGGAGACAGACAAAGAGAGAGGGAGATAGACAAAGAAAGAGGGAGACAGACAAAGAGAGAGGGAGAAAGACAAAGAGAGAGGGAGAAAGACAAAGAGAGGGGGATACAGACAAAGAGAGAGGGAAACAGACAAAGAGAGAGGGAGACAGAGAAAGAGAGAGGGAGATAGAGATTTAAGAATTGCATTTCCCACTTAATACTATCGAATGCCATTACCCAGTGACAGGATAGGTGAGACAGATTTCATCTGTTGTCTGGAACCTTATAAGATAGATGGAAGAGCTATTTTTGGCAGTGTGTACATACTTAATCAGTGGGTCACATCCTTATTGATGAAAGCTATAAGTAGTTTTGTTGCTGGAATCCGTGTTGTGACGAGTACCGTTAAAAGTAAAGATAGTAAAGATTTTTATTTGTGTAAAATGTAGATTTTCTATGAAGAAGAACGGTCAGACGCCATTCATTCATAGCTCGTAGTATTTAAATGTTACAATATTTATGAGGCCATTGTTCTCGATATAAAGCAAATATTTTCTGGCGATGGCAATCGCGTACGATCAGCAGCTATTCTATAAGAACTCATTAGCAAACTCACTTTTGGATCCGAAGTGAAAAGTAGTAAAAATAATGCTACATTCGATTTCACTACGGAATCAGAAGTGAGATTGCTATTGAGTTCTTAAGAATAGCACTGCAGGTGATCTACAAATTCAATTGCTACATATAATAAAAAAATATAATATGTCAAATGCGAGCATGACCCACGCGCCCCGGAAAAGTGCATACTCTCATACATACTTAATATTTTCTGAAGTTTACGCGAATAGCATCCATCGAATTGAAAATAGCTTACGGAAATATATCGCGTTTAATTAATTCATTCTATATACTTACATACAGCATCTATACGTGCAACGAGCCGAGCTGGGCGGGTGCGCAATCGGACGTGTACAAGTTGGAATGTGGAGTGAGGTAGGGAGGTTTAACTTCGCCTCGCCTCTTTAACCTGTACATGAACCGCCTGGTCGGTGAGCTTGCTTGGCAGCACTAATCTAGGATGCTCCATAGATGGAGTAAGTATAAATAACATAAGTTACGCTGACGAGCTGGTGCTGTTAAGTCCATCGGTTGGTGCGATGCGAAAACTTTTGCACATCTGTGAATCGTATGCGGAGTCCCATGGGTTTAGATACAATGCTAAGAAGAGTGAATACGTGACCTTCAAAGCCAAATGCTACTCTTTTGTACCACCTATCACTCTTTGCGGCGCACCTTTGAATAGGGTGAAAATTTTCAAGTAGGCCTCTGGATCACCGACGACCTATCTGACAATCAGGACTTTGAGAGGGAACGCAGGGCGCTGTCTGTCCGGTGTAACATGTTGGCTCGGAGGTTTGCACGCAGTACTGATCAAGTAAAGGTAACTTTGTTCAAAGCCGAGCCTATTTCCCTAAGCTATTTTCAATTCGATCTCATACATTCTACTGTAGGAATCTACTGGCAATCGACAATCATGTTTAGAATACCACAACTATTACAATTTATGGATATTATGACAAAAAGTGTACGTGTCTTATTCTATCTGTAATATATGCATTACATTTAGCAGCTTATCGGAGGATGGGCAGCAGCGTCCTTCGAGTACATTTACACCTCAGCTGCGATCGCCAACCCGTCTGCCAAGCGTGCCGATTATGGCAAAACCCCCCAATGAGCACACAACACACCGACATCGGTCGTTATGGTGATCTTTGGGGGAGGCCTGAGTCCAGCAGTGGTCTTCATTCGGCCTAAATGATAGCAGCTTATATTATAGAAATAAATCACCTTCAGTATTGTTGGATCAGAATGTGCCGCATAACTACATAGGCTGCACTAAAAGTATCGGGAATGGAATATTTCCACTGTTCCTGTCATATTAAAATCTTTTTAATTGAAAACTCCTTGGTTTTACAAATCGAATACCATTTATTTATTTTAAAAAAGATTCACGGTCTTGTCACAAGGTTTTGTCAAACTTGTTTAGTCGTTGAGAAAATGGAATTGACTCGAGAAAATTCAAGAGCGATGATTTATTATGTCTTTCGAAGTGGTTTAACACAAAAACAGTGTGTTGACCGGATGATTTCTGCATTTGGTGATGAAGCCCCATCCAAAACCACAATTTATCGCTGGTTTGCTGAATTTCAACGTGGACGTGTCAAGCTCAGTGATGATCCTCGTCAAGGTCGTCCAAAAACTGCAGTCACCCAAGAAAACGTTGATGCTGTGCGTAAGCTGATTGAGGAAGATCGACATGTGACATACCGCGAAATTCAGGCAACTTTAGACATTGGCATGAGTCAAATACAAATAATCTTGCATGAACAATTAGGTGTAAAAAAGTTGTTTTCCCGATGGATACCGCATTTGCTATGTGAAGAGCAAAAAGCGGCTCGCGTTACTTGGTGCGTCAGAACTCTCGAAAGATTCCACGCAGGATCCTCAAATGCTGTATACAACATCGTATCAGGTGACGAATCCTGGATATATGCGTACGAACCCGAAACAAAAAACCAGTCACGAGTTTGGGTGTTCGAAAATGAGTTAAAGCCAACAAAAATTGTTCGTTCACGGAGTGTTGCAAAAAAAATGGTGGCCACGTGTGTCTCCAAAACCGGCCATGTTACGACTATTCCTCTTGAGGGACAAAGAACGGTTAATGCAGAATGGTATGCTAGCATTTGTTTGCCACAGGTCGTTTCTGAACTCCGTAGAGAGAACTGCAACCGCCGCATCATCCTCCATCACGACAATGCGAGTTCTCACACCGCGCACAGAACAAAAGAGTTTTTAGAGCAAGAAAACGTAGAATTATTAGACCATCCGCCGTACAGCCCCGACCTAAGCCCTAATGATTTCTATACTTTCCCTAAAATAAAGAATAAATTGCGTGGACAGAGATTTTCATCACCTGAAGAAGCTGTGGACGCCTACAAAACGGCAATTTTGGAGACTCCAACTTCCGAATGGAATGGTTGCTTCAATGATTGGTTCCATCGTATGGAAAAATGTGTCAAATTTCGCGGAGAATACTTCGAAAAGCAATAAATACATTTTTAAATAGTAATGTTGTGTCACTTCCTTGATTCCCGAAATTTTCAGTGCCGCCCTCGTATGCTCGTATAAATAGTTTTTCCGATACATCCCGCTGTGACGGACAGACTGAGAGATGGCGAAGTGCCATCCCCCATGAGGGTTCAGATTTAGCCCTTTTGATACGCAATCAAAAAAGTATTATCAAGACATATTCAAGGATGTATGGAACTCACCGGTAGTACACTTGTCCTCTGTACTGGTACGCGAGCAGGTTCTGCTCTCGCCAGTGTGGTGCGCAGTTGACGTAGCGCATCCAGTTGGAGCGGGCGCCGTCCGCCGCGTCCACCACGTGCGACCGCGCGTTCTTACGATCGTATATCTTGGAAAACCACCATGTTATTGCAATAGCTATTTCGATTCGAATCAAATCATCTTTATTTCCATTCAATGTAGGTATATATATAAGATGGAAACACAAGTTGCTACCTTGCGGCATGCAAACTATTCAATTATTTGAATAGCACTTTTTTATACAAAATTAAATTATTACAAAGTAATACTGTGGCATGTCATGTATAATATTATGTATATCCATAGTCAAAATTCGCAATTATTATTATTTGTCGTGTGGTGTGGTGCCGGCTCAGAATGCCACACACACAGTGTCGTAAAAGTCGACTAAGGGATTAACCGGAGGATGGGCAGCAGTGTCCTTCGAGTACATTAACAACTCAACTACGATCGCCAACCCGTCTGCCAAGCGTGGCGATTATGGACACCCCCCAATGAGCACACAACACACCCATATCGATTGTTGTGGTGATCTTTGTCCAGCAGTGGACTTCATTCGGCCGAAATAACTATACAAAAAAAAAATGAAGTCTTTTATTGAATAGTAGCATTTTACAGATAGTAGATCCAGTACGCTTTAACATTTATAAATGTAAAAATTCATTACTTTGATGATCTTTCAAGTCATGTGACTACAAATATTAACATATCGTCAGTTTTTTTTTCTGTGATGTGACCATGAATAACCCTTCTGTAAATTACAGTTATAAAAGTTTAAACATAACTGCATCAGTTTTAAATAAAACTACTACTACACTACCATTTTTTACCAACCCATTTTTTATTGCATACGTAATATACTATGTTTAGTCAAAAACTATATATTAATTCGCAAAGTTTTTATTTATACTAGTAATATACTAGTAAGATATAGATTGACTGAGAATTAATATTATGGCACCGTAGCGTGTATTCCGTATAGTGTCAACATGTCACAGAGCACTGATATGCTGTATCGAAAGCATCACTTGAGATATGTGGAGCTTTTATGACGACTTAGGAAATGACCCGTCCTTGGCTTCAGCCAGTACGAGTCCCTTTGTTACAACAGAAAATGAAAAAAATATTATTTAATCGTACATAATGTAAGCAAGTGTAACGAAACTAGCAGAAAAAAATTCAGGTTTGACCGGAGGAATAGCTCTCGTAATTTGAGTTTTACTGAATTTTATATATATATATAGAGTTGTGTGTGTTACAATGAAGTTTCTTAGGCTGATATACACATACCAGGTATATTCGATAAAATCGCCACGATGCATGCGGCCCGAAACAAATGCACCCTCAATTGAACTTGATAGACGTTACTCTGAGTAGAACGAAAAATCTGCCTAAACAGCATGAACGTATGAACTAATGTCACGCTTGCCAAAGATGCAGATTACGGAGCGGCACAACTAGAGAGAGTGCTTTCAACAGCTGTGTACTACGAGAACTGATTGTGTGAGTGATGAATAAGCAAGACCGTGTGGTGTCCGAATTAAGAATGCACCACTCCTTATCCTTCCGTGGATGTCGTAAAAAGCTTCTGACAGCCGAAATTAATAATCAATCTAATCCGGATCTTTGGATTTAAGATTTTATACTTGATCTATTTTTGTGTTAAAATCACATTTAACACACAAACACCAATCCACAATCCCTAACGCAAAGATTTCGGATTAGATTGAATTATTGATTAATACATTTTCGTAAAAAGGGACTATATACCGAAGAGATAAGCAGCAGCGTTCCTTCTATGGAGCAGTAGCCATATTGCTCTCACTAACTCGCGACAAGCGTGGTAAGTATTGGCGAATTCCCCCCAGTTGTAGAAATCTTTGCCTTTGTTCAGCAATGGACTTATAATGGCAAATATATGATGAACAAGTGAGACCAGATCTTTTGATATTATCATATAAAAAAATATGTTACCTGCCAACAATACATGGAGTTGACTTGTTGTGTGCATTGTCCGCAATACGGACCGAAGCGAACGCCGCGCGGCAGTTGGAGCGTGCTGAATACACCCTGATCTGCGCCTGAGTGTGGTAAGGAGAGGGCTATATTCTATCTTTTCTATAGATTGCCTTCCCTGCAGATGGTTGATTTGAGCGATGCTGGCTCTAATGATATACGTCACACTCTCGAACTATTAACATCACTCAGTGCCGGTCAATTCAGGATAGGTATGAATAATTTAGAATTAACCCCAGTTGTCCAGACTTTGACTTACCCAGATGATGAAGTAGAGAATATGTATGAGGACGTAAGTAGGGCCATACATACCTCGAAGATACACTTCACTGTTGTGATGGGGGACTTTAACGCAAAGCTGGGCACTCGATGCGATGGTGAGTTGAGAGTGAGCAATTTGGATATGGGCAACGGAACCCCAGGAGACAGAGGCTGGCCGACTTTTTGGGAAAGGAGGGACTCTTCGTGATGTTTTTTTTTCCAAAAGCCGCCTCACATTAAGTGGACCTGGATGAGTCCAGATGATTCCACAAAGAATGAGACTGACTTCATCATGTCTGTATTCAATGATGTATCTGTGATCCATAGGTGAAAACCGGTAGTGATCACCGAATGGTAAGAAGCACATTGAATATTAATCTCAAAGTTGAGAGCCGGCCTTTTTACAGCCGTTGGCCACCCTCTAGAGAGGGTGACCGCTTTACAGTCATCCCCTCCGAGTGGTGCGTGGCACCAATGGCCGGCTCTAGTGTGATCTTACGAGGACCTGGAGCCCCGCCTTCGGTGCCGAAGATGACCGCTCCGGTGGTTTTAACCGGGATAGTCCGACATACACCTTCGCCCTACCCCGGAGCGAAGGATTTTCATGTAGAATTTCTACTGGACACCAATAAAAAGGTCACTCAGCAAGCTATGGACAGAGGTATGCTTGTTATTTCTCTACGTGATCGAATCAGAAATGAGGAGATCCGTAGAAGAACTTAAGTTGTCAACATAGCTGAAAGGATTAGTCAACTGAAGTGGCAATGGGCGAACTGAAACTGAAATGGTTCATACAACATGAAAGTTTGCGGCGCGGCTTACTTTCAGAAGGTCGAGTCTATTCTGTCTGGAATGGACATAATAAAAGCTAATTGGTTTTATTAAATATATGTAGTGACAGTTTTAATTATTGATTAAAACTAAAGTAGTCTGAAAATTAAGGCTCTTTTTGAAAAAAATATAATCGACCGTTTGTGGCGGTTTACCAAATAAATACTTGGATTAATAGGTTTTGTATATTAGTGTTCAGTTCAAAGGATATGTAACATACCTGGTATAGTGGAGGGCGCGAGGTGAAGGAGCTCATGCGGTATAGTGAGTGCGGCGCGCGGGACGTACGACGGGAAATTCGTTTCGGTTGGAACCTAAACAAAGATACACTGTCTAACAAAATATAATTAAACTACATTTCAATTTACTGGCAAAGTTACAATATCACGAAGAGAACCCGCAGTCAGTGATAATCGCTACGAGCAGTCACAAATACAAATATCTAACATGCGGTCTAATAAGATATCGGTTCCAGTCATTGAGAAGCGAAAGTCAGATGAGAGCAGTTCCGAGTAAAATACCGATATCAAGCTACATCCGCCTAGACTGAAATATTCAAAGTCAAGTATTTTTATTTCGAACTAGCTGGGACTCGCGGTTTCACCCGCGTTTAATTTTTAGAGTACTTGACATTGATTATATATATTGGGTTTCAAGGGTTTTTTTTTTACGCGGAACCGTTTCGGATATTACTCGGAACACACAAATAGACAGACAGACAAAAGAAATAATAATTGTTTTTTTGTTATAGGTACCGTATATACTTTCATATGCATTTAGTAAAAAGCTGTTATTTTGACATTACAAACAGACACTTCAATTTTATTTATTTGTATAGATAAACCAATAACTGGCACTTATGAAACGTCAGAATTTAAGTTGCACGGTTCCAATTAGTTGATCTCATGGAGAAGAGAAGGCAAGAAACTCCATGGATATTCTTTTAAAATACTTGAGAATACAATATTGAGTTGAGAACATATACAAGGTGTTTAAAACTTTATCAATACATTGATGAAGAATAAGAAAGAAAAAGAAAGCTGTACAGTACAAATAGCACTTCAGATATATATGGTTACCAGAGAAGCCACATGCGCAGACAACAGCTAACGCCATATGATCGTCAACAGCCTTTAATCCTATAGTAGACGATTTTTGGATAATTGTTTTAACGTCTAACGTTTACGTCTGTGAGATAAGTAATTGCTTTGGGTATCTTGTTGTACAATCGAACAGTTTCCTAAGAATGATTTATTGGTTATTGACAATCAAAATTTAGGTACCACAATTTTATGTTTATTTTTAGTATTTATACAATGAATGTCGCTCTTTACTTTAAATATTAGTAGGTTTTTACGGACAAACATAACATTTTCAAAAATGTAGTGTTATTATATTAACAATTTTAAAGATATGTTTAAGTAGTTCAAAGTCAAAGTCAAAGTCAATTTTTTTTATTTCAAATAAACCAAATATTGACACTTATGAAACGTCAGAATCTAAGTTGCACGGTTCCAAATAGTTGATCTCATGGAGAAGAGCCGGCAAGAAACTCCATGGATACTCTTTTAAAAAGTTCGCAAGGACCCATATCAATCTACATTAGCCGCTGCTCAATAGAATGCCATATGACATTATGTTGTGGAAATATGCAAAATATACAATTCTGGACGTAGCTAAGTCAATTAGTTATTTAATTTTTCTAACCGCTGATGCAGCAGAACTTAGTCTATTGGATAGTGCACCCACTGTAATTTCGAATCAATAATTATACCTCGATTATTTCCAATTCAACATGGGCAACGAAAATTCAAAAAATTGGTTTAATCTTTATTAAAAAAGGTCATTTGCAGCAAAACATTAAGACAGAGAGGATAAACTATCAAAAACGTGAGTAAGTTCACTGACTCTACTATTAATTTAAAAAATAAGTGATGGGTCATCGGCAAATAATATTGTATCAGATAATGCTGACTTCATATAAGGGAGGTCATTTATATAGGCTAGGAACAGAAATGGTCCCAGACTTGATCCCTGTCGCACGCCCATTTTCACTAGAGACCCTAAAGCTGTTATACCATCTATACATACTTTTAGCTGTCTTTTAGAAAGATAGAATAATAAAAGCTTAAATACGAATACCGTAGTGACTCAATTTACAAATGAGGGTATTTTGATCAACGCAATCAAAAGCCTATGAAAGATCACAGAAAATACCTATAGCATCACGTGTGTGAGCCCTCCCAGGCTTCTACAATATGAGTGACTAGTTTCGCACTTGCGTCGGTAGTCGATCTACCCTTCGTAAAACGGAACTGCCGAACTGCCGATCGTGTAAAATATTATTAATGTTAAAATGAACCATCATTTGATCAAGCATTATCTTTTCAAATACTTTACTTAATGTTGGAAGAACAGAAACAGGTCCATAAAGAGAGGGATCACGCTTGCAGCCTGACTAAAAAATTAGTAGTAGGTGTATTATGTTCCATCAAATCTGGGAATATTCCACTATCTATGCAGACTGTCAATTTTTGCAATGTATTTGATGAAGCTCTGGGCTTGATTTACAACTTCGTTCAGTTAAAAAGTAGTATTAGATGTAATCTACTTTTTACTTTTTTACTTTCTTATTAACGAACATCATCAGAGTAGCCAGCATTGGGTCGGACCTAGTTCTGGCCTGGTCTGGAAAACACTACTTTTCACAAAATTTAGGCATTCCTCTTTAGAGATGTGCCTAAAGGCGTGGCACCAGTGAGCAGCTCCAGTACATTCGTTCTCAAGAACCTGGAGCCCCCTTCGGTGTTGAAGATTACCTCCACCCAGGTGTTTTTAATCGGTAATAGTGGCACACCGCACCTTTCTCCAGGGCAGAGGAAGTTCATGAGGTTTTGAAACCGCAACATAGTCTTAAGCATAAGTCCTTGAACCTCTGGACCACCACCACATTACATGATGCTTCAAGTATTGACGTCCGTCTCTTTTACATAAATGCCATATTATATAAATGCTAGCTACCTACCTCATCGTCCGGTATAACAAGTAAAGGCCCGTGTATTGCGCAGCACTCGAACACGAAGTCTGCGCACTGATCGCAAACTGTTAACAACATTATTTTAATATTAATACTAAACAAAATACTAACATACAATGTGATAAAAACAAAAATACTGGTATATAGGCAACCAATAAATATGAAATAGGCTGTTAATTACTGCAGCTGCTGCTCCCTCTGGTTATAGTCCCTTACGTCACCTTTACGACATCCACGGGTGAAGATGGAGTGGTGCTATATTCTTAATCCAGACACCACTCGGATATATTATGTGTGTACTTACAAATGTATTCGTCTGGACTGGGCTCTTCAGCTTCGTAGTAACTCATACTCTTCTGCCGCAGGTTGGGACGACTCATCTGTGAATGCAAAAATACGACTTATTTGTATTAAAGTGGTCATTGGGAGTCCTAATTCCAGGAGTAGACGTTTATAGGCTGGTATGGGGACAAAAATGGGACTGTTTATAGGGAAGAAAACTACTCTAAAAATATGCAGCCAAACCAACATGTACCCTCTCAATCATAAAAATAAACTATTAAACTTTGTTCAAATATCATCATCATTTCGGCCAAATGAAGTCCACTGCTGGACACATGCCTCCCCCAAAGATCACCACAGCCACCGATATGGATGTGTTGCGGGCTCATTGGGGGGTTTTGCCATAATCGCCACGCTTGGCAAGCGGGTTGGCGATCGCAGTTGAGTTGTTAATGTACTCGAAGGACGCTGCTGCCCATCCTCCGGCTAATCCCTTAGTCGACTTTTACGACACCCATGGGAGGAGATGGGGTGGTGGCATTCTGAGCCGGCACCACATGGCATAGGACTTGTCACCTTACTCTAAATATCAACTTTAACTCTTTGATTACGGCCTCTGTAACGTCAGAATTTCCCACAATCTCGCCAGTCATGTATATCGACAACGTCGTACGGTTTTCAATTGCTTTTTCGTCGAATTATGAACCAGTGCATTCTGTAATTGACAACACCTAACAATGTTTTTTTTTTCTATTAAACACGCTGCCCCCTACCTAGGTTTTGGGTAGGTAAAGTTTATTTATTTCATATTTTATTTATTTGTTCAAAGCATATGTATGTTATAAACACAGTATTTTACAAGATGTTACATTTAAAAAATTGTTTGTATCAACATGCTTTGCCGAAATAGGCGAACAAATGAATTTTTACCAAATTAAAGTAATAAGTAATTATAAAAACTTATGAATTATATAAATGTCAAAGGTTTTGCAATAATAATAAATTAAAGTTAATGTCAAAAGGAATAATAAATCTTTTGACATTAATGATTGAAATATAATAATGTTATTATCTCTTTAAATGAGCAATTCTTGTATGTAATTAGAATCTCGGAATCGGCTCCAACGATTTTCATAAAATTTAGTATATAGGGGGTTTCGGGGGCGATAAATCGATCTAGCTAGGAATCATTTTTAGAAAATGTCATTTTATAGGCGTTTGAGTAGTCTCAACTGAAAAATATGACTCTTCCTGACATCTATTGGCGAATAATAATACTATTTTTTGTGAGCAACTAATTGCTTTAACGACACAACAGCAGATGGCGTTGTTAAGTAACACGAAAATACCGAGCAAAGCTCGGTCATCCAGGTATATTAACAATCGAGCATAAAACCATGTTCATTTTATACTATAATGTCAAGTATTATTTCACATTATAGTATAAAAGTTAATTATAATGGAAGTATTATAATTTTGTTTAGGTACCACTGACATTCAATATTAAATACTTTGTCCAAAAAAATTAATTTGGAGAAGTAGCATCTGTTACATACTCTAAGAACTATTTTATGAGGTTAGCTATGTAGTCTAATTTTGAGACAATGGAGTGCTTAGTGGTACCACTACTGCCGCATAGATGGCGCTAAACTCAAAATATTGAAGTTCAAGTTTTCTTAATCTTATATCTTTAATTTGAGTAGTCTCAACTAAAAATATGACTCTTCCAGACATCTATTGGCGAATAATAATACTATATATATATACTTACGTAATTGATTGATAAACTGTAAAAAATTAAGTATTTGTTTCTAATATAAGATTAAACTAATTGCACTCATGATTTTTTTCTTTAAATAACCAGTTCATATTTTTTATTATTCTATCGGTAAGATCGAAAAATATTATTCATATTTCATTATTTTATTAGTAATTCGTACTTAAATATAATTTCCAGAAAACACAATTTAAAAATAAAAAAATACCGAGCAAAGCTCGGTCAAACATCTAGTGTTATTAATCACATAAATTAATTAATATAAAAACATATCATTTAAGAAGAATTCATTAACACTAATAGGATTTCTTTGTTAATATTTCCTTAAACTTATGTCTAAATAAATTAATAAAAATAAATAAAAATCATTTCGGCCGAATGAAGTCCACTGCTGGACACAGGCCTCCCCCAAAGATAACCACAACGACCGACATGGGTGTGTTGTGTGCTCATTGGGGGGGTCTTGCCATAATCGCCACGCTTGGCAGACGGGTTGGCGATCGCAGTTGAGTTGTTAATGTACTCCAAGGACGCTGCTGCCCATCCTCCGGTTGATCCCTTAGTCGACTTTTACGACACCCACGGGATGAAATGGGGTGGTGGCATTCTGAGCCGGCCACACTGCAAATATGGTTTGTCTTTATCTTTCACTACGAGGATTGGTTTTTAAAGATAAGGATGAAACGTATTTATTTTTATAATCAATTTATAGAACATATGTTTTTATCTTTTATGAATCAGGGTAGGATTTACTATTTAGGTACTACCAACTAGGGATAAGCGACATCCGAAATCAAATCTAATCTCATTTATTTATTTATTTTATAATTTATGCACACACAGAAACATAAAGAAAAATGAAATAGGACTAAAAGGTACAAGGTACTGCTTATTTCTTAAGAAATCTCTTCCAGCAGACCTGCGAGAGGAGAGTTTGAATAAGAAATGTAGACACAGTGTGTAAAGGAGTAAATAAAAGAATAACATAAATATACATATCCAAAATAAAACACATATGCAACTATGTAGACGTGGAGAGATAGTGCTCTTTAAGGCGTTTTTAAAATATAGCGACGGTTGTACAGTTCCTTATATCAGGCGGGAGTGAGTTCCACAATCGAACACAATATCGACCAGGAAATATTGATAATATGTTACACAAGGTGACTAATGGCCCAATACTAAAAAGCCAGGTAATTTTAAGACCCCGCTTTAACCATTTGAGCCCCCCGGTTCCCTTCCGAAAATAGTTTCGGGTAGTTTAATTTAATTTAATTTAATTCATTTAATTTTAATTTAATTTAATTTAATTAATTTAATTTAATTTAATTTAATTCATTTATTTGCCAATAAATTTGTACATGTACATTTCCATATAAATTAACAATATGTAAATTAACGGTTTAACAAAAAGGAAATCTTATACCTGTGGTCTCCACACTAGGTCAAGCCTGTCTCGTGGAGACCTTGATATTGCATGTTAGATTTAAATATATTGTATGATTATCATATTAGAGACAAAAGAAAGAGAGAAAAGAAAAAAGAAAAAAAGAAACTATAATAATACCAATTGAGAAATGTTTGCAAGAACGTATACATATATAATGAGTACATTTGTGAACGTGGGTATGTTTGTGATTGGGTGTATATGTTTGTGACTGGGTGTTTGTGTGTGTGTACGTTGGTGTGTATATAGATATGTATTCATTTATGATATAACCCTAATAAATAATTCAACTTCTGAATAGGATTGGGTTAGCAACCATTGTCTAACCAGCTTCTTAACTTGATGAACCCTACAAAATTTAATGTCACATATTTTTGCTACCTTATTATATATAAAACCAAGCATGAATTAAATTAAGTTATAGTGGGTCTTAATAATAAATGGCTTTTCAGTATACGGCCTTAAGAGACTTAGCCAGAAATATTAGCAGCCCTTTGTCGTGGGTGTGTTTACAGACATACATTTCACACACATTACATTCACACACAATACATTCCCACCATGGCGACACAACTGTGGAAATCTATAGGGGAGACGTGAGTTTAGCAGTGAATGTCCTTTGACTGATTTGATGATAGTACTATCTTCTTATTATGTACTAGCAGGGACCCGTTTCTCCTGCGTTTAATTTAAAAGAAATTTAGAGTACTTCGACATAGACCCTTGACATAGAAAATATATATTGAATTTAAAGGGTTTTTTTGCGCGAAACCCTATTTATTTTTCTAAAAATAAAAGAAGCCTAAGTTATTCCTTATAACATCAGCTATCTGCCAGTGAAAGTCCCGTCAAAATCGGTCCAGCGGTTTCGGAGATTACCCGGAACAAACAGACAGAAAGACAGACAGCCAACAGAAAGACATTTATTATATCATTTATTTTTAAATATGTTTTGTATATACTTTCATATGCAATTAGTAAAAAGCTGTTATGTTAATTTATAGTTAAGTGTAATTTATGTACAATACCCAATATTGTTATGGATTATTTATATTATATATATTGTATAAAGTATAGTATTTGGTTGTATATATGGATTATTTATAATGTATTGTATAAAGTATTATACATGGTTGTATACATGTGCATATTATTTATGCAATTTATTGAATACTAGATGTGTGACCGAGCTTTGCTCGGTATTTTTTTATTTTTAAATTGTGTTTTCTGGAAATTATATTTAAGTACGAATTACTAATAAAATAATGAAATATGAATAATATTTTTCGATCTTACCGATAGAATAATAAAAAATATGAACTGGTTATTTAAAGAAAAAAATCATGAGTGCAATTAGTTTAATCTTATATTAGAAACAAATACTTAATTTTTTACAGTTTATCAATCAATTACGTAAGTATATATATATAGTATTATTATTCGCCAATAGATGTCTGGAAGAGTCATATTTTTCAGTTGAGACTACTCAAATTTAAAGATATAAGATTAAGAAAACTTGAACTTCAATATTTTGAGTTTAGCGCCATCTATGCGGCAGTAGTGGTACCACTAAGCACTCCATTGTCTCAAAATTAGACTACATAGCTAACCTCATAAAATAGTTCTTAGAGTATGTAACAGATGCTACTTCTCCAAATTAATTTTTTTGGACAAAGTATTTAATATTGAATGTCAGTGGTACCTAAACAAAATTATAATACTTCCATTATAATTAACTTTTATACTATAATGTGAAATAATACTTGACATTATAGTATAAAATGAACATGGTGTTATGCTCGATTATTAATATACCTGGATGACCGAGCTTTGCTCGGTATTTTCGTGTTACTTAACAACGCCATCTGCTGTTGTGTCGTTAAAGCAATTAGTTGCTCACAAAAAATAGTGTTATTATTCGCCAATAGATGTCAGGAAGAGTCATATTTTTCAGTTGAGACTACTCAAACGCCTATAAAATGACATTTTCTAAAAATGATTCCTAGCTAGATCGATTTATCGCCCCCGAAACCCCCTATATACAAAATTTTATGAAAATCGTTGGAGCCGATTCCGAGATTCTAATTACAAGAATTGCTCATTTAAAGAGATAAGATATACCTATTTGTACTATATTTAATTGTCTAGATACACTATTTGTTTATATTCATATAATAAGAGCTCCACAATACCCTTTTGTCTTTTTCCATCTTTTTCTTGTCCATCTAAATATTGTCTGTAAGAAATCACTAATTTTTTAAAATGGTGTACAATAAAGTATATTCTGATTCTTATCGGAATTAAATTATCGATATTTGACTATCCATCTGTATTATTTTAAATCTATAATTAAAGTGTGTCAGCATATTAGATAAGAATGACTAGAAACAAACAAACCTGCAGAGTAAATATTTTTTATGGATTATGTTTATTTTCTTCAACAAATCATACAACAGTAAAGATAAAGCTTAAGTTCACCTTTCAGCTTAGGTACAGGCGGCGCATCATGACTAGAGAGCTGCCAACAACTACATCTAGTGTATTAAAGCCTGGAACTACTTCAAACTACAGAATATTTTTAGAAAGAATATGATTTAATTGAAATTATGACTTTATCAAAAGCCTCACTCAAAGTGCTCTGTTCACTGTCAATCTTCTTCTAACACATCTTATTTTTGTTTGTGTTAATGAATATTACATTATTAATAACTTTTTGTGTCTTGGGGTTGCAGTGTCGAATTAATAAAGATTTTTTAAAAATAGATGCGCCATACACGAACATTATGAAACTACAAAACAGCGTAAAATTCACTATAGCTAATACCAGTACATAAAACTATATGGCTCTCAAATAGTGCATGAAGAAAGGAAAAGAAAGCCACCGTGCAGCATACCGGTAGTTAGAAAGAGATGAAACACACTATTAGTTACGTGGTATTAGCTGCTGAATGGCATATAATTGTTGGATTGAACGCGAGTGAATTAACATGTCTCCTGGCGCCAGCCGCCATTAGACCGAGTAAATTGTAATAAAACAAAATATTGCAATTTTTATTTACAGTATAGATTTACGCATGAACTGATGTTTTGTATTCACAGGTGTAGCATAATTTGTGCATAAACATTCTATAAATTGTAAACACAAGAAGGCTTCTTTTTCTGCAATACATTGCAAGAATTGCATTTAAGATTGACATCTAGCCACAACACTGGTCACAGAACATTAATACTGCACTGATTGGTGCATGATTAAGTAAACTCTGGGCCTTACTTTCATTTGACTATCATAGAGTGCGGGCAATGCATCTACACTTATAAAAACATCTTAGCTTGTAAATGGCCTTCTCTCTTTCACTGAAGCCCATTGCAAATTAATAGTCTTTCATCATCATCATCATCACTTCGGCCGAATAAAGTCCACTGCTGAACACAGGCTTCCCCCAAAGGTCACCATACCGAGCTGTCTGGGTGTGTATACTTATTGGGGGGATTTGCCATAGTCGCCACGCTTGGCAGGCGGGTTGGGAATCACTGTTGTATCTTTAATGGACTCAAAGGACACTGCTGCCCATCCTGCGGCTAATCCCGTAGTCGTCTTTAAGGACACCCACGGGATAAGATGGGTCGGTGCTATTCGTAGCCGGCACCACACGGTACAATCTAATCTTTCACATAAAAGTAATACAGCTTAAGAGCGATGGAGGCAGTAAAATCATTTATTTAGCAGCATATTTTAATAAAACATAGCATAACTATAGTCATTTTGGTTAAAATAGCGACGTAATTAATATTTACCTTTAATGCAGATTCACTGCAGTCGTTCAGTTTGAAATTTCGAATACAAAAGACCCAATTCCTATGTTATCGTTTTGACGATGATTCTGCCAATGTCAAGTATAGTTACAATTGTAGGGTAAAAACCTTGGTCTTAGGTAAAAACATTAATAATTATCAATAAGTAATATAATATTTAAAAAAAAAACTGATCTTGAAAAAATAAATAGAATAGATCGGTACACTTTCTATGCACTTTCCTCACATTTGGAGTAAATTAACATCTGACTGACAATTTTTTTTTTTTTTTTTTCATTTATTTAACGGCCATGGATACAAGTCCTTAAAGCCTAACTTAAATAACAAAATATCTTATTATAATGTTCCTACTGTGTTAATAATAAATTTATATAGAGACTTAAAATACATAGGGTTAGCTAAAATTGATTGTAAGTCAATCGGTACTTCACTATCACACGCACTTTGTAATTCTGACACTAAAATCAAACGCTCAAAGTTAAACTTTTGACACTTCATCACAATATGTTCAAGGTCAGCGATCTCATTGATGCAACGGTCACATTTTTGTTCGGATACAATTTTGAGTCTTGCAAGGTGAGCCGGAGTTTTACAATGACCAAATCTTAACCGATTGATTGTAGTAATGAAATTTCGGCTATCAGCGTCTTTACTTTTGTGATACCAAGGTCTTTGCGGCGGGGTCTCCTGAATTTTTGTGTACCACTTGCCTTTTTCTTGGCTTATCACTTTCCAATACTCATGCCACAATGTTTTTAGGTTTCCAGTTATCATTTCATAATAATCTGTGAAAGGAACCTTAAGTAAAGCAGAGTGATCCTCATCAGCTACTGCTCGGGCTGCTCTGTCTACTGTTTCATTACCGGAGATACCACAGTGAGAAGGTACCCATTTGAATAATATACATATGCCTTTATGACTTAACTCTAGTAAAGTTTGCCTAATGTTAAACAATATAAAATTTAAATTATATCTAAGATAATTATTTTCTAATGCTAACAAAACACTTTGACTGTCTGTCACAATTAAAATTTTAGAAGTATTAACAGTATTTGCATGTAATAATGCTCTATAAATCGCATAACATTCAGCTGTAAAAATACTACAATGAGGGTCTAATTTAAAGCATCTGGTTTGTGTCTCTTGTGGATCATAGTATGCAGAAGTTACTTGATCCAAGACTTTTGATCCGTCTGTATACAATTTATAGACATCTGAAAGATTATGTACATATTCTAAGAAATCAGACTGGCTGTTAACCCTTCCAAAATCAATACTAATTAATTGACTTTTTATACAGTTATAATCAATTGTATATAATGGTAGAAAATCAGAAAAGAATAAATTATTACAAATAGTTTTAGTATATAATGTTATGCTTAAAATTTCTGGTAGATGTTCAGACACCATCTGTTGAGCATTTATATTTATACTATTAGTTAAGGACCCTGGAAGATCCTGTCTTGGTAAAATCCTGTTTAGAACAAACATATTGTTAGTAGCCAGTAATTTAAGACAAAATTTTTGTGCAATTTGTAACCGTCTCAATTTAAGAGGCATTATACCTGATTCGGATTCCATAGCATTTATTGGTGTTGAACACATGGCTCCAGTGATAATTCTAAGGGCCTGATTTTGTATAACATCCAACTTTCTGAGATAACTAATATTTGTATTCATATAGGCTAAAGAACTATAATCTAAATGGCTCCTAACAATACTTTTATACAACATAGCCAGGATTTTAGGGTCTGAACCCCAATGAACACCAGCTAATGACCGTAATATATTTAGACCTTTGCTGGCATTTCTTAAAATATGGTTAATATGACTTTCAAAAGTTAATTTCATATCTAAACATATACCAAGAAATTTCTTTTCATTTAACCAAACCAATGAATTGTTATTATAGGAAACTGAAGGGATTTCATCAAAATCAACAGCTTTTTTGCTAAATAACATAGCACCACTTTTGCTGATATTAATTTCTAATTTTAAGCTGTTATAAAATTTGTGAACTTGATGTAATCCTTGGTTTAAATTTATAATGGTCTTATTTACATCTTTATTTACACTATATACCACAATATCATCAGCAAACAATAAACATTTAACAGAGGGTTCTGTTAAATATTTATTAATTTGTGATGTATATAGATTATATAACAAAGGAGAGATAGTAGAACCCTGCATAGTACCTTTATATACATGTCTAGGTCCATGAAAAATGTTATTATATTTAACATACATTATCCTATCATACAAAAATGTGAATATCCATTTGCAGACTTTACCTGGCACACCAACATCACTTAAAATCTGAATAAGTATAGAAGGGTTGACATTATCAAAAGCACCGCTAACATCAAGAAAAGTACAAGCTGTATAAGAGTGACTATGGAAGGATTTTTTAATATCTGAAATAAAAGAAATGAAGTTATCTGTTGCACTTTTACCTCTACGGAAACCAAATTGTTGTTCAGGTAAGATGCTGTATTTTTCACTATAGTACTCTAATCTAAATTTTA
Source organism: Diloba caeruleocephala (assembly GCA_947459985.1). Classification (NCBI taxonomy): domain Eukaryota; kingdom Metazoa; phylum Arthropoda; class Insecta; order Lepidoptera; family Noctuidae; genus Diloba; species Diloba caeruleocephala. The sequence goes on along the minus strand of OX381633.1, from coordinate 2,959,418 downwards.
ACATACATTCAAATAGTTTACCTAAGCAGGATGACAGTGATATTGGTCTGTATGAATTGCAATCATTGTCAGGTTTTTCAGGCTTAAGAATTGGAATGACACATTGTGTTTTCCAAGAGTCTGGGATAGATTCTGATAACCATAAGAAATTATAAATTTTTAGGAGTATCTGTTTTGCTTTAATATGGAGGTTTCGAATTGACTTATAAGTAATATCATCGAGACCAGGAGTAGTATCCTTTCTGTACTTAAGAGCAATTTCCAATTCATTTAAAGTGAAAGGTTCGGATAAAAAATGACTTTCAGTGTTTCCAGCTAATTCAAAAATGTTTTTTAACCTTGTAGTGTCTATATCTTTTTCAGGTGGAGACATAGGAGCATATTTATCAAGAAAAGAGGGGATCCATTCATCATTTTTCGAATGTTTGCTACATGCTACACGTTTAAATCTACGGATGTAGTTCCAAATCTTGCTAACGGGTGTGTATCTATTGAATGCTTCACATAACAATCTCCAACTAAGTTTCTTTTTCTCACTAAGTATTTTTTTTTTTGTTGCGTCTATCTTCTTATATTTAATAAATGTATCTATTGTCGGATTAAATCTATAATTTCTCCATGCTTCTTTACTGTTATTTACAGCTATGGAGCACTCATTGTCCCACCAGGGAACTGGTTTTTTAATTTTATATGGTATATTATTCTCAATTTTCGGAATATTTTGCACTTTAATAGTATTGAGGATATCACAAAAGCTATTATATAAATCGATTGAGCTATTAGACCTAAAGTTCAAATGATCAAATGCTTTTTCACTTTCAGAGATATACCTGGACCAGTTTGCTTGGCTGTATATGAAGCGCTCAGATGGATAAACTACCTCATATTTCTCTATAGAAGTCTGAATATTTACGATTGTTGGAAGGTGATAGCTACCCATTGGATCGTCGTATACCTTCCAGTCACATAAAGGAGCTAGAACAGGACTTACACATGATATGTCTATAGCAGATGGATTATGATGAATAGTGCCTACAGTGGTTGAAGTTCCAGTATTCAATATGCAAAGATCACAACTATCCAATAAATTATAGATATCATTTCCTCTAGAATTTGAAGACAAGCAACCAAATGCAACATGATGTGCATTCAAGTCACCTGATAGAATGATAGGCTTTGGCAAATCATCAATAATCTGTTTTAATTTTTTACATTTAAATCGATCTCTTGGAGGACTATATGCACTAAGTATAGATATATTACCTAAACTGGTCTTAAGAATAACAGAAGCTGTTTGAAGGTTATCATAGTAAGGAGTCTGTACCACCTTGTATTTAAAAATATTTTTAATTAAAATAGCCACACCGCCATGCCCATTAGGACCATTCTGTTTTATAACATTATAGCCTGAAACACTGAAATTGCTTTTTTCCTTCAACCATGTTTCATTTAGCAAGCAAATGTCTATATCATTATGAGTAAGAAAATTAATTAATAATGGTTTTTTATTATTGACACTCTGTATATTAAAATGAGCTATTGTGAGATATGTCTTAATGTAAGAACTGTTATAATATCTACTATTATCCATATTAAAGTAAATTAGATAGAAAAACATCTTTTATTTTATTTAAGGTCATTGGTTCTGTCCCAGATGAGTTTGCTAATGCTACAAGAGACTTAACTATAGCATTCAGAATAATTTCATTATTAGCAATTTGTTCAATTTCTGTTTTTTTGTCTGTTACAATGCCTTTTCTATTGAAAGGGGTATGTACAGAAGTATTTACAATATTAACAGAGTTATTTACAAGTTTAGTATTTACAGTTTTATCTACAGGTTTAGGTTTTAAAGCAGGGAAATTGTTGTCGTCTTTAACTATAGAGGAGTATGTACGGTTGTGGTTTAAAATTAAATTCCTTTTGTCTTCTAGTTTCTTCTTTTTAATAGGACAATCACGGGATATGGCTAGGTGAGCCCCACCGCAGTTGATGCATAATAAGGTATCTACTGAACATTCTTTGTATAAATGGTTTCCTGAACATGATGAACACATTTGTTCACCTCTACATACTTTTGCTGAGTGGTTAAATTTTAAACATTTGTAACATTGTATAAGTGGTGGAACATAAGTATTAACCTGATATCTGAACAGGTTCAAAAAGACAAATTTTGGTAATGTTGTTGAAGAAAAAGTTATTGCAACTGTTGACAGAGGAACTAACTTTCTGTCAGCATCCCTTTTCATAAATCTTTTAACAGAAATGATATCAGCATCCGATGTCATATTCTTATAGATTTCTTCATTGGACATGTCAGTAGGAACAAACTTGATGATGCCGACCTTCTCCACCAAATGGGCGGGAATGAAGGGCCGTAATTTATATTTCAATAAAAAGGTGTCTAATTTTAGAAAGCTGTTAGCAGCAGCTGCTTTTTTGAATGTAATACCTACCTTGTAGGCATTTATGCGATACACGCTCGCGATTCCCTTTACATTATCACTAAATAATTTAGTTAATTTAATTGGGTTTTTGTTGCCAATTTTTTCCTTTTCTTTAGATTCAATATACACAGTGTAGTCTGCGTTGGCGTTATTTTCAAGGAACAGTCTTGTGTAGTTCGTTTTAAAATACATTTTATACTTATCCTGATCCGAGGGGATGGATATTTTTTTTCTCTTGCGGTCCGAGGACTCCTCGTCCCCGTCGGTATCGGACCCCATTTTGGGCCGTAAACTCACTTGCGTTGATTTTAAATTTATTTGCTGATATTAATTACAAATAAATTTGAAACAAATTTGGAGAAAATTAAAACCGCCCGCTTGTTTAGACTTCCCGCCCTGACTGACAATTGTACAACAGTGTTGCCACCTCTAAAATTAAAACTCACCAGATCAATGCCCAAAAGTCACCCTGATTGGGCTAAATTCGAAGTGAAAAGTCACCAGAAATCCCAAAAAATATATTTAAGTAGAAACAATATTGTAATGCAATAATAACGAAGCGTCGATCATACTGAACAGTCTACTCAAGCGGCAATACATGTTCAAATTTCCATGTAGCTCCGGTCACCAATAGGGCTACCCCATCTCATACCATGGGTGAAGAAAGCGACTTAGGCTGAGGCTGAGATTCATAAACGAGTCTAAGCGTGAACTTACGCTTCCATATGTCAAAATGCACTACTTACGCCCCTAATTTGTTTACCCTGAGATTCAGAAACGAGTTTAAACTAAGTTCCCGCTTCCATCTGTCAAAATTAGGGGCGTAAGTAGGTAGTGCATTTTTACATATGGAAGCGTAAGTTCACGCTTAGGGTGAGATTCAGAAACGAGTCTAAGAGTGAACTTACGCTTCCTTCCCTAAAAATGCACTACTTAGGGTGAGATTCAGAAACGAGTCTAAGCTAAGTTCACGCTTCCATCTGTCAAAATTAGGGGCGTAAGTAGTGCATTTTGACATATGGAAGCGTAACGGCCAGGGAATGAAATGCCTTACTGGCGTCTTCGTTTCCTGACAGGTACACCTGGGTGTCTTCAAGTCAAGAGTGAACAGGTACCTTAACAAATAAACTGATCTTTCTTTCTATCTTCTAGGCAAGCATGTTCCATCTTCGGCCGCATGGTTGCTTACCATCAGGTGTGATTGCGGCCAAATGCTAGCTTATCATGCGTAAAAAAAAGCAGCTGTGAAGAGTTTAAGAACTGCCGGAACCGGAACGGAAGACAAAAGTAACGTAGTAAGTAGATAATTTAAAAAATAGCGACGTAGATTACAATTAATAATATGGGTAATAGGAAATAAAATTAAGTAGAAAAGATTAAAGGGTTTATTAATGAACGTCTGACCTACCAGCTAACAATAAAATAAGCTATTTTTATAATCTTTTATTTATTTATTTTGAGGGAAAACAAACAGTAGTATATTAAGTCTTATACAATGGTTTTAAAACTAGACTAAATAAATATACTACCGACTACATTTTCCACAGATTATTTTAAAGAATTTAAGCTGTTAGCAGAAGTTAGCTGTTGTTACAGTAATTTTACTTTATGAAGCAAAATGAAAGGTAAATATAAATCGTATTTATATTAACGAGCACCTAACGCTTCGCAATAAAAAGTTATTTCGCAAATGCCGTAAAGCAGCCAAACTTTGCAAGTTTCTTGGAAAAAAAACCCGTCCTCGCTCGGTCCCCCGAGATTGGGCAGCACCCGGTGTAATGCACCCACTACCCTCTCGACTCGGGGGACGAAGGTTGAAATTCAGAAACGAGTCTTAGCGTGAACTTACGCTTACATATGTCAAAATGCACTACTTACGCCCCTAATTTTGACAGATGGAAGCGTGAACTTAGCTTAGACTCGTTTCTGAATCTCACCCTATGACTTATCAATACTTGTAAATACTCGACACGCGCTTGTTAGCAGATGAGAGACTAGGTTTTCAGACGTCTTGGGAGAAACCTAGTTTTAAAACCTGTTGCAGTATATACGTCTCTACTTCTAACTGGTTGCCCTGGCCCCTGAGATCATAGACTAATATTATAATTGGAGACCTGAGATTGACAAGCGTTGGCAAATCGAACATTGTTTTTGATTTTTGTTTTTGTTTATTTGTCACCCACAAATGTCAGGAAATCGGGAAGTGTATCTATCTTTTCTCTTTAGTTTTTCGCAATCTGTTTTTTATGAATGTATTTGATAAATATTGTTTTTACCTTACAATTATACCTACCTATACATGACATTGGCCGAATCATCGTCAAAACGATATAATTAGAAATTGGATATATTTTATCTTCGCTTCAAACTGAACGACTTCAGTGAACCTGCATTAAAGGTAAATATTAATTAATGTCGCCATTTGTACCAAAATAACTATAGTTAGACTATGTTTTGTTAAAAAATTCTGTTAAATAAATGAATTTAATACCTCCATCGCTTATTTGGAATATTATTTTTATTTGAAAGATTAGAAATGACTATTAGAAAATTGTAAATTTTTTGTAACGGCTTAAAAACCGTTTATTATACACCGCAACGCCAAGACACGAAAAGGTAGATTTACGCTAAGATAAAATCATAAATTCAATTTAAACATGTTCTTGGTTAAAATTACCGGTAGTACTTCTAGGCTTTAATTAACCTTAATTGCGCACAAATGTTGTCTAACACCAGCTATTGACTGCAGTTGTCCAAAAATTATGCGAACACATAGTATCAAATATTTTGATGTTCAGATTGACAGGGCGATGATATGGAAAGAGCAAATCGAGTCACAGGTCTCCAGGGTCCGAAAACTAATTTTTGTTTTTAAAAACCTGAGAACATCTGCTGATTTTTCCACACTTAGAACAGTATATTTTGTGCTGGCGCACTCCATCCTAACCTACTGTATAATGGCTTGGGGTAGTTCTGGGAAGTGCTTAATGCTCCCGTCTAGAGAGAGTACAGAGAGCTGTATTGAAGGCTATTGCACATAAGTCCATTTGATTTCCTACAATCGAACTGTATTCACTATGTGAAGTGCCCACGGTCAGGCAATCATTTCTCCTGAATACAAAATTACGCAAACATTCTAAAATTTCATTTGACTCTGACTTTAGTTAACATAAATGCAGGTCTGACAGAATTTGTCAGATTGAGTCGGCCAAGACTGAAGTAGTAAGACGGCAGTATCACTTTCTGAGCTCAATTCTATATAACAGAGTTAATAAGGAGCTTAATATATATCCCCGTAACTTAAGGGAATGTAAAACACTCTTGAATGAAAGACTTCACACCCTCTCTTACGAAGAGTTAGAATTATTTATTAAAACTTAAATTTCCCAGCACCATTTATTTCTACCATCCGTACACACATACTTAACACGTTGATGTGCACACTAACACAAAAACACATTCACTACACATTCTCTACACATCCACACAGACATTCACAAGACACAACACACATCTTTAACACATTTCAAATATACATTTAGTAAGATAGTAATATTGTTTGTTTCTAACCTTAACCCTAACTTTAGTAATATTACTAGTTCTTATATAGTTATTCTTATTTCATTGTCTGATGGAACGCAGAAGCTTCTGACCTATTGGAGGTGGCGTTAATGGCTGTGACAGTTATGCAACTTATGTAGTCATTAGCTTACACAAACCTATTGTAAAACTGTGTTAAGTTTCAATAAATGATTATTATTATTATTTCCTTTATTTTCTTGATATACATATTATTACATTTTTAAATATATATGAAAAACAAAAATAAAAACAAATTTAAATATAAAAACAGTGACCGACCAGCAACGGGAACAGGGTCCAAGCTGGTGGTGGTTAGGGCTCCAGAGAGAGGAACCTCCTGACAATATGTGCCGTGTCAAGGAGAGCCACTTTGTGTATCAGGCCCAACAACAAGAGCCTTTTAAGATGTTAGTCGAGGCTCTTGGCGATCAAGCCGTTGAGCGTAACGACTATCGGCACAACGATTGCCGAGTCAACCTCCCACACGTCGACAATCTCGTGTGCCAAGATACTTCATTTGTTTCTCTTTCTCGCTTTCAAGAGATTCTCATCATGCGGGATGGTAACATCAATAATCATTGCGCGGCGCTCTACTCGGTCTATCACCACTATATCAGGCTTATTAGCAATAATAGTCCTATCAGTGATGATAGACCGGTCCCAGTACAATGTGATATGATTCTTTTCGAGAACTGGGTCGGGCATATACTTGTAGTATGGTACCTCAAAGGCCACAAGTTTATATTTCAGCGCAAGTTGCTGGTGTATAACCCTGGCTACTTGGTTGTCCTGTGCAAGTATTCGCCGTTAGCAAGACGAGAACAACCAGAAATAATATGTCTGATGGATTCACCCTATTCGACAGTTGGTGAATATGTGGGCCCCTAAATGCTACAGCTTTGAATCTAAAGTAATACCCAAAAACATAGTGGTGTGCACAAGGCTCCTTCCCATTTATAAGTACACTGGTTTTCACCTGCTTAACATAAGGTGTTAAGAATCTAATACATTTGGTCTTTTTCTCGTTCAAAAGTAAATTGTTAACGTTAAACCAGTGCACTACTCTGGAGAGAGCGCCATTTACATCGTCAGTAACAGGCTGCTGCCGCTTAAGCTTAAATAAAATGGATGTGTCATCTGCAAATAACATTATCTCATGAGTATATTTTATAATATAAGATAGGTCATTGATATAAACGAGTAAAAGGAACGGGCCTAGAATTGAGCCCTGCGGAACTGCCATTGTGGCCACAGACCCCGGAGACTGCTTTCCGTTAACGTTAACTCTCTGGATACTATTATCCAAATACGAAATAAGAAGATCCAGAGTAGTGTTCCTAACTCCATAATGGTGCAATTTTTGGACCAATGTCTCGTGAAAAACGCAGTCGAAAGCCTTTGAAAGGCACAAAAAATGCCTAATGCATTAAACGATACAATGTCAATTATAGTCTTATTTTCTGACGATACTTCACTTATATTTAAGGAAACAGAAAGGATTGGCATCTTGTAGAATCCAATTATATACTTCGTAAGATATCCAATTAGTTTTCGGGCATTAATCTACTCCTAAACGCAGAAAAAACCAAATGTGTAAAATTCTCAACGGAAAATGTGACCCATGTAAAACTTGACGGAAAAACATTAGATCTAGTTCCCTCAACTGTGCTTTTTGTGTGTTTTTTTACAATAAAGTCGTATTTTTGAAATCTTAGATGAGTCGTCCCAACCTGCGGCAGAAGGGTACGAGTTGCTACGAAGTCGAAGACCCTAGTCCAGACGAATACATTTGTAAGTACATACATAATATATCCACGTGGTGTCCAGATTAAGAATATAGTACCATTCCATCTTCTCCCGTGGATGTCGTAAAAGGTGACTAAGGGACTATAACCAGTGGGAGCCGCAGCTGCAGCATCCCTTTTGTAGAACAGTAGCCTTATTAAGCTCAACAACCGGCCTGCCAAGCGTGGTGAGTAATGGAAAATCCGCCTTCTGCGCTGCGGATTGAGGGTTCGATTACCGCATGGAAAAATATTTGTATGGCCCACAAATTGTTCCCGATCTGGGTGTTAGTGCATGTGGAATTTATGTCTGTAAACTATGCTCACGTCACAGGAAGACTCCTAATGTGGGGCAATGTTCATAAATACTCTGAAGTCAAAATTGGATTTTTCTGAACTTATACTTCCGATATCCGACATGATATCTTGGTGGAATTTTTGCGTTTCGTATATATTCTAAAGTTTGTTAAAAAATCATGAATTCATATCAAGACATTACGGGGGTCATAGGCAACAAAAACGCAACCAGTGTGTGCGCCTAATACGTACTTTAAACATTTAGGTCGTATCCAAGCATCGGCATAAAGCATTGAGTGCGCATAGCGCACTGAAATACGTCTACCTAGTAAAAAAGAAAAGCGACTCTGTCCAATGTCTATCTTTTTCTAATCAGTACTGTAGCTGGAGCGCTAATCATAATATTTAAAGAAGTCTTCGTATGACAGATTTGATACAGCCATTAGCGCGTGCTGATGGCTCAGTGCATAATGATCGATCGATATATCCAAGAGGATAATATTCGCTGCCCCAAAGACGACCAGTGCGTTCCTTTGGTAAAGAAAAAAGATTTTGTATATTGTTTAAATGCACTGCTTGAAAAATGTTTTCAACCGGTGCGTCCTACCTGTCATGACACACTTTGCCGAGACGGGGATACTGACAGTTAGGCTATTTAATCAGTCTCTCAAACTCAAACTCAAATTTTTTATTTCATATAGGCCCTAATAGGCTCTTACGAAAAGTCAAGCTAAGTGCTCAGCTGGCTATGCTCGGAGTGTCTTCGAGGGTTATGATTCGGAATGCAATCATATTAAAGTCAGCTGGACTCACCGACATAGCATGCAGAATTGGCAAAATGAAGTGGCAGTGGGCTGACTGCTGTTGAAGGACGAATGGCGGTTGAACAGATGTGAGAGTCTCCAGACCGCGAATCGATAAACGTTGTGTAGAACGCCCCCCAGCCAGATGGATCGACGACCTGTAGAAGGCTGCTGGGACTGATTCGATGCGGAAGGTAGAGAGCCAGGAGTTGTGGCAGGAGTGACCTTCGTCCAGCAGTGGATTGCGATAGGACGAGTTGATTCACTGTTGTTTATATGTGAACAAAGCAAGTATTTCAATGAGATTTTTATTTTTTATAATTATTTATTTCCAAAGTAAACATTGCAGTAATTTCAGGTCATTAACCGCATATTTCATATTTATTGGTATACAGGCATCTGTTACGATGTCTGTAGTATTCTTGTTATTATCACAATGTATGTTAGTATCTAGTATAGTATTAATATTATAATAATGTTGTTAACAGTTTGCGATCAGTGCGCAGACTTCGTGTTGGAGTGCTGCGCAATACACGGGCCTTTACTTGTTATACCTGATGATGAGGTAGGTAGCAGGCTTTATATCTAATACAGATGAATCGTACAATGTGGTGGTGGCCCTGAGGTTCAAGTACTCGCTGCTTAAGACTATTTTGCGGGTCCAAAACCTCATGCACTTCCTCTGCTCTGGAGAAGGGTGGGGTGTGCTACTGTTATCGATTAAACCAGCCATGGGACCATTAAAACCAACTTCAGCACCGAAGGCTCAAGGTCTTGATAACGAATGCACCGGAGCCGCTCACTGGTGCCACGTCTTTAGGCACATCTCGGAGTGGCTGTCTATAAGCGGTCATACTCTCTAGCGGAGATGCGACTGTAAACATAAACGTCCAAATATTGTGAAAAGTAGTTTTTTCTAGATCAGGCCACAACTAGCTCCGACCTAACGCTGGCTACTCTGATAATGTTCGTTCGTTGTCTGTATGGTCAACTATTTCGCCGCGTGTACATCAATTACATCTATTACTACTTTTTAACCGAACGAAGTTGAAGTCAGGCTTGAAACCTTCATCAATACTTCAGTCTAGACGGACGTAGCTTATATCGGTATTTTACTCGGAACTGCTCTCATCTGACTTTCGCTACTCAGTGACTGGACCCGATATCTTATAAGATTAGACCGCATGTTAGATATTTGGATTTGTGACTGCTCGTAGCGATTATCTCTCACTGAGGGGTCCCTTCGTGATATTGTAACTTTGCCAGTAACTTCAAATGTACTTTAATTAGATGTTGTTAGAAACGCATACCTCAGTGTATATTTGTTTAGGTTCCAACCGAAACGAATTTCCCGTCGTACGTCCCGCGCGCCGCGCTCACTATACCGCATGAGCTCCTTCACCTCGCGCCCTCCACTATACCAGGTATGTTACCTATCCTTTAAACTTATTACTAAAATGAAAAATCTATTCATCCATGGATTATTGGGCAAACAACTGGGATTACGTGCAATATATATATAGTAACTTGACGGCATGGTTGGTGCAGTGGCTGATACAGTCGGCTGCTGCGAATATTTGTATGATCTGCAGGTAGTTGTTCCGAGTTTGGGTGTATTGTATGTGGAATTCATGTCTGTAAACGCCCCCACGAGACAGGAGAAATCCTAGTGCGGGGTAACGTTTTATTTAAAAAGAAAAAAAAACTACTATTTGGCAACAAAAATCTTTCCAAGAAAAAGAAAACATTTATATTAAAATTTGGTACAAAGAAATATAAGCATCATCATAACTTCAAAACTTGGTAATATTTATGTACATTATAACAATATTGTTGAATACATTAGTTTTCATGTAAGTAACAACAAAATTCTCAATTATTCATGCCAACCCTGAACTGACCGGTTCCGACTGATGGTTACCCTTCGAGAGTGTGACGCTGATCATCAGAGCCAGTATCGCTCAAATCCACCATCAACAGGGTAGATGATCTATAAGGGTAGAAAATAAGCCCACTACTTATCACACTCAGGCGCAGATCTGGGTGTGTTCAGCACGCTGCAACTGCCACGCGGTGTTCGCTTCGGTCCGTACCGCGGACAACGCACACAACAAGTGAATTCCACGTATTGTTGGCAGGTAACATTAATTAAATTTTAGTAATTTCCATACCACTCTCACGGCCTTTGCTAATCAAAAGATCTGGTCTTGCTTGCTCATTAAGTCATTACCCGTAATATCAGTTCTTTATGGTATACAGCCTTTGAAAGGTCTCTCCCTAGTTGCGCCACTCTGGTTATATGTAAGAAATCTATGTCCTGGTTGTAACCAAGGTCTGTCTCCCAAGTTTTTTCATTTTAAGGAGCTCAGTTTGTTTTTTATTTTTTGTATAGCGCGGTTTCCACGTCAGGTGACTGTCCAGAATTAGACCAAGATATTTTTCTTCATGTACTTATCGTTTGATTATTTATAGTTAATGGTGTAAAATTTGATATTCTTTCATTCTTTGCTGAAAATATAATGAAATTGGTTTTGGAAATATTTATTGTAAGCAGATTACTTAGAAACCACACGTTCAAATGATCTAGGTCGCAGTGTGCATCCGCTATGACTTTGTCTAGTGTCATCAGTGTATAAAGTTAAATCTCCCTTTAGTCCAAGTAGATTTATATTGTTAATGTTTATAAGGAACAAAAGAGGGCCGAGAATTTAACCTTGAGGTATTCCGCAAGTGACGGTTTTAGAGCTACTTTGATTTTGTCCTATTTTAACTACCTGGCATCGATATGATAAGTAAGTTCTCAGCATATTAAGCGAAGTTCCCTTGATACCGATATATTTTAGTTTTCCGTGGCTAATTGTGTCAAACGCTTTCTTTAAATCTATAGATATACCTAGCTGTGCTTGTTATCAATATTAATTTTTATTTTAGTCACTAGATCTGTTGTTGCGGACAGTGTTCGATTTGGTTCTGAAACCATATTGCAATACGCATACAGAAAACTCTGTTTTTTAAGGAACGCTTCGACGCGTTGGTATATTGTTCTCTCTAAAACTTTTGATAAAGTTGGAAGCACAGAGATCGGACGGTAGTTGCTGAGATCTGTTTTGCTACCTGATTTGTATATAGGCGTTTCTCTGGCTGTCTTAAGGCTATCGGGGAAGATGCCTTGCGCTAAACATAAATTGATACAGTTACCCGAGTTCTATAATTATTGGAGCGACGCATTTGAGGGATTGGGTATTTATTCCCGTGCTAGTGTTCGTATGTAGGCCATTAATTATTTTGTAGATCTCGCTCTCGCTGAAAGTGACTAGGAATTTGATTTGCTAGGGTTAAGTCTATATTGAAAAAAAAAACATTGAAGTGCTCACTGATTTCTTGTTCACTAGTGATGAATCCAGCTTGTGTTAGAAGTTTACTTGGGATTGGCGTATTTGTTGTTTTATTATAAGAGAGGTTATTTATCAGTTACCACATTTATTTGGACTTATTTTTACAATTATCAAGCAATACAGCTGTAAGCAATTATCAGGCTCTGTTGGCTCGTTCTGATGCCACAGCATTACGCTGAGCAACGACCTAAGTTTTGCGCAAATACGACGTACAATTCCCACTTTTCCAGTCATAACAAAACCCACAGATTTAAATCTTTGACGGCATTGGTAATTTCTAGTCGTCAACAATATCAACCATAAAAAAGAAAATTATTGTTTTATTATCTTTGGTCTGGATTCCAAGTCTTTTGGCCACAAGTAAATTAACAGTAGTCAGTGTTGCTATGGCGTAAATAATTTTATCGTTTATGTATAGATTAAAATGTTATGTATAGATTTAAGAGTTTAATTAGTCATGCCTTTGTCGATTTTTTACTATTACAGTGTGTTTGTGCGTCGATTGACTAAATGTTTGCAGCAAGAATAAATTGTTTCTTTCTTTCTTTCCTGTGTAGTAATATTGAGCTTAACATTCTTGTATTTTGTATGATATAACTGTTTTCGTATGTCTGTAACATTTCTTTGATTTTTGTATCACTAGGCTATCTTTGTTTTTATCTTGTCTGGGTCGATTTTGAACTTTAATTTTGGTTACCTGGTCAGGTTGGTCTTTTCTCCAAAACTTCATACTGATGATCTTTATTATTACTTTCGGTTTCTGTTACAGTTGTTGACAATTAAAGTTTTATACCTTTTACTTGTTATTGACATGAACTTATAATAATTGCGTTTTAGTACTTACTGTATCCGCCAACAAGTTTAAACTATTTATATTTAAATTTCCCATGTAAGTGAATGTCAATTCTTTTGAGAAATAAAGTTATCTTTAACCTGAATTATGTCAGATACTTTGTTATTAATAATTAAATTAACTTGTTAAAGTAATATCTAGAAGAATTATAATAAAACACTTTTAAACGGATTATATCGCGTATATTATAGTTTTCCGTTTTTCCTGACGCATTTATTATGAGTAATAATCGCGAAAGTCTAAGACATGACTATAGAAGAATTATGTCAATAAATTTCAAATGTATAATATATTCATTGATTATAGATCTCCTCCAGTCTATCTAACGGCCGAATGAAGTCCACTGCTGGACACAGGCCTCCCCCAAAGATCACCACAACAACCGATATGGATGTGATGTGGGCTCATTGGGGGGTTTTGCCATAATCGCCACGCTTGGCAGGCGGGTTGGCGATCGCAGTTGAGTTGTTAATGTACTCGAAGGACGCTGCTGCCCATCCTCCGGCCAATCTCTTAGTCGACTTTTACGACACCCACGGGAGGAAATGGGGTGGTGGCATTCCGAGCCGGCACCACACGGTAAAAATATCCAATACCCGAATGTGTATAACACCAGGGCAATGGGATGGTGCTTGGCAGAGTCGAAGTAGCTCTTTCAATAACATGTTGGTTTCCCAAGATATACGATCGTAAGAACGCGCGGTCGCACGTGGTGGACGCGGCGGACGGCGCCCGCTCCAACTGGATGCGCTACGTCAACTGCGCACCACACTGGCGAGAGCAGAACCTGCTCGCGTACCAGTACAGAGGACAACTGTACTATCGGTGAGATGCCTACATGCTTAAATATATCTAGAAAATCCTTTACTTTTTAGATTGCGAATCAAACTGGTAAAATATAAACTGAAATTTGGGGTGTGACTTTGCTGTCTCTCAGTGTGTCCGTTACAGCGGGACTTCAAGATAGTACTCAAACTATTTCCACGAACACATTTATAGGACAGATTCAGACGGAACAATGCTTAAGGCAATTTCTTTTTAAAATGTGTGCTGCTTAATGTTATGCAAATAATGGAAAACTGAATCAATGTTTGTATACGTAATACTCAGCTGTCAAATACTACAAGCTTAGTTTTGCTGTTTCAAAAATCATTTCTATCGCATGTCCTGTTGGCATTCCTAGTCTTCACACGCTTGACCGGTACTTTTTTGTATTACTTGGGACAGACAGATATGTAGGTGACCTGATCATCCGAGACATGGCGACATCGTCTTCGGGTGCAGTTCGCGACCAAACGCGTGGTTGAGTCGGTTGTTACCCCGGCGCCGTCTCGTCCTTCTCCGTGTCGCCGTGCGTGCAGAGTGAGATCGGCCCTCTCCCGATTCCGCTCTGCAGTCTCCTTCTGGAGCATGACGCTCTCGCAGAAGGAGATAACTGCACTCCAATTTTCATGCTCTGCCTACATAGCCGACACTACTGCGGGGCAGAGAGATCATGCCCGATCTGATCGACCTGAATCCGCTGCTCGGCAGCCCACGCAGTGCACTCCTCGAGTGTGTGCTGTGCGGTATCCTGGTTGCTTCCACAGTGGTGGCACTGCCGTGACCTCGCGTCCTACCCTGTGCAAGTACGCATCGAAACAACCGTGACCGATAAATACCTGCGTTAGGCGGTAGGTGACACACTCAGAAGACGGTAGCACGCATGTGGTCACGCGCTGCCGTAGGACGCTTTGGGGGATCCTTTACAATCCCCCCTGGGGATGACCGCTTTACAGTCACCCTTTCCGGGATGTGCCTATAGGCGTGGCAACAGTGGGCGGCTCTAGTGTGATCATACGAGGACCTGGAGCCTCCCTTAGGTGCCGAAGATGACCGCTCCAGTGGTTTTAGCCGGTAGGAGTCCGGCATACCCCTTCGCCCTTCCCCGGGGTGAAGGAAGTTCATAAAGAATTTCCACTGGGCATCAATAAAAAAAAAGTGACACACTCGCTTCTTTTGAGCCAGGCTCCGAAGAACGGCAGGACGGCCTCGACGACGCGCTTGGCCGCGAACTCTAACTTAAGGAGCTCTCACCACTTCTCAAATAAGCACCGCCGGGTCAGCCATGCCAGCCTATCGAACACCCCTGGAGGCGCGCTTTCATCGCTTTGGCGGAGAGAGCGTGCTTGGTCGCAGACTCATGCATCTATCTCCGCCAGGATTTCCAAAGGCGGAAAGTGCGCGGGGTGAGTTGCCGCCTCATAAGATACCGTTCGGTAGCGTCGGGCGATCCGTATAGCCACTCTACGCCGCAGACCGAGAAGTTGGCCTCTGCAGCGCTGGCCGCCTGACAGGCGAGATGACTATGCTGGTGCCCCGTAGAGGGCCATAGACTACACGTCTCCCCCGTAGAGGCCACGAAATTCTTGTCTCGGTCCCCCGAGATCATGAAGGGTGCCTACTGATTATGAACGCACTGCCAAAATACCTCTGTCACCTATCTAAGGTTCTAGGATTCATATAAAAATATCTTAGCCATCCTATGGCTTCAACAGGTCATGCAATGCGTCCAGTAGGAATTAGGGAAATTTAATTCTTAAATCTGTCTCTAACTCGTAAACGGCCTCTACCACAAGAGTGCCTATTATTATATCCAACGTAACATTTCAGAACTATAAAAATAATTCCCCGCTTCACGGAACTGATGGTGTTCTACGGCAGCGAGTTCGCGAACGCACTACACGTAAACCTTAGCGAGTTCAACTCGCCACCAAGATATGCGCAGAAATTCGGTAAGTATACATTTTAACTTTTCAGTGTCATTCCATTTAGGAATGAGATGTGTTTTTCTGAACTACAGGTTTGTCTAAATCAGGGCTTATAATAAATCGCTGCGATAGAACACAGCAAAAAGTTCAATATACAGGGAACTAATCAAAATACACGCTTGGACATGTTTAGAGGAACGTAAACAAGAAGGCCGAACAATAATTAATATATTCTCATTACGTAGTGGCCATCTTTATAAGTTTATGATATTTGAAAAAAGAAGGATTTAGCTATATTTCACCATGGATGTATTACCTAAACAGGATCGTGCAGTATGTTACTAAAATTAAGAAGAGCGAGAGCCGTCGGAAATGGTTTTGCCTCTGTCTACTAGGGTGTCCAAATAATATAAAATTTCATGATTTTTCTCAAACCTAACACTGTTAATTATACAAACAATTAAAATTGAAGTGTCTGTTTGTAATGTCAAAATAACAGCTTTTTACTAAGTGCATATGAAAGTATATACGGTACACATTTTTTTTTTGTCATTCTGTCTGTCCGTCCGTTTGTTCCGAGTAATCTCCGAAACGGCTGGACCAATTTTGACGGGACTTCCACTGTCAGATAGCTGATGTTATAATGAATAACTTAGGCTACTTTTATTTTAGGAAAGTAATTAGGATACCGCGCAAAAAATATAAAACCCTTGAAATCGAATATATACATTCTATGTCAAGTGTCTATGCCGAAGTACTCTAAAATTCTTTTAAATTAAACGCGGGTTAAACCGCGGGACTCAGCTAGTAACAAAATAAAAATAAAATGTTGTCTGTGTGTTTGTCTGTTTGTTCTGGCTAATCTCCGAAACGGCTGGACCGATTTTGACATGGCTTTTACTGGCAGATAACTGATTTTATATCCTTATAACTAACTTTTATATTAGAATAAAAAGTTGTCGAGTGTGAGCGGTAGAAGTGAAACTTTGTATTTTATTTAATTTGTAAGAGAATGAGATGAATGAACGCATCTACAAATACAAGTAAAAGTGACACACTTCGCTATGGCAGCACATGCAGAGGTGGTGACACTTTAGCAGTGTGTACAGTCCATAAGCGAAGCGCTAAGCGGAGTGATGAATATACAAACTATTTAAACGTTTTGCCATTTACTAATTACAAGTTATAACAATTATGAATATAGTACGTTGTTCTATTGCCGTGTGGTGCCGGTTCAGAATACCACCATCCTATTTCCTCCCGTGGGTGTCCTAAGAGTCGACTAAGGGATTAGCCGGAGGCCTGTGTTCAGCAGTGGACTTCATTCGGCCGAAATAGAAAGCAAGCACCAGAAGACAAAAAGCTAGAAGAGAAGTTTCTACAACAGAAGAGCACGGTAATAACGAAATCCAGACCACAAAAAATCAATATTATTACAAATATTTTAAAAGCCGCGAAAAATGTCCTGCTGAAATGTGGCAACTAATAAACGATCTGTCTAATAATAAAATAAAACACAGCTATATTCCTCTGAAATTAAACACCCGTTCAGGTCAAACCAGAGATGTTAAACAAATTTATAAAAATGGTGAGTTCATACTTTTCCAACATTGGAGCGGAACTTGTTTATCAGATACCACAATTGTATCACAATAATATGACTACACAAACTTCAGAAAATACAAAATCTAGTGACACTAAACTTGCCCAATTTGAACCTGCCACCATAATTGAAGTTACTAAAAATAATTGAACACTTGCACACAAATATGAGAACTGGTGTAGACGGGATAAGTACGAAAGTTATCAAATGTGTTAAGGAACAAATGGACTCAATGTATTAATAGGTGCATAAGAGAAGGGCAATTTCCAGAATCCTTAAAAATAGCCAGGGTTAGTCCAATATTCAAATCAGGAAATAAACACCTACACTATTGAATTTATCGAAAAAAATCATTTCTTCATTATTGACTTAGCCTCTTGCCTGTCAATTGCGGGCAGCCGGCGAGACACAGATTTTTAATCGTGTCTGGCTTTGTAACAGTTAATGAGTTAGCGAATTACTTGCATCTTCAATCCACAAATTCAAATCACCAACTTCCTATACAAAAAACAATACGGCTTCAGGCCAAAGTCAAATGCAATTATAGCTACAACGGATTTAATAACAACAATAACAATACAAAAAATAAACAATACAACACTAAAAAATAAACTATACATTGATCACCATAAAATAACATTAGGCGTATTCATAGATTTCAAAAAAGCTTTCGATACAGTTAGCCATGAAAAACTTCTGATTACATTAAAAGATTTCGGCATTGAATAATCGGCTTTAGAAATTCTAAAATCTTACTTTACAAACAGATATAAAATTGTTAAAATAGAGACTGCGAAGTGAGATACAATCAATAACCTCGGCGTTCCTCAAGGCTCAGTTCTGGGGCCATTAATTTTTCTAATTTACATAAATAACATACATAAAATAGGTCTAAAGGGAGATATTGCACTTTACGCTGACGACACCAGCCTATTTTACTCTGGTACCTCAATGAATACACTGCCGTAGGTACACGAATAAAAAAAAACTATGTTCGCGGTATTCGAAATTTAACTAACGTTGACAGATTTTGGCCCAACTGTTACAAAAAACAATGTTCGCTGGCTGCAAAGTAGGGCGGTGCGTTGTGGTAGATATTTTCGCTCAACGAGTGTTTTCGATACTAGACCCGATGAACATAACGCGCTCAGACAAGTATATTGATAAAGACTTCGCTACTCTTGTAACAAAAACTACAGCATAGGTACCTAGATTTATTTTATTTTAAGGTAAACGATGGCTCCAGGTGGTAAGCGATCACCGCCGTTCATGCCCAGAGGAGTAATTTAAGCGGCCGACATATTTGTGGAAAGAAAGGAAGGGAGTAGAGACAGAAAGTAGAGAAGTGGGGAGGTCTGGCATTTTGTTAGTGCGTTGGAGTTCCCCAGTCGAGTCTGCCAGTTTCTGGTTGTAGTACACTAATGGCTAGGCACTGGGACAATACCGTTATGACAGCAGTTGGAAAGCCAGTTTACAGTAGTAGTATGCGTTCACGAGCTGATATGATACTAAGGTATCTATTATGCAGTCCAGGCACTATACTCTGAAAACTGGACCAATAGTGCTGATTTATGCATATTTGTAATTATAGGTGTTCCTGTTCCGGAAATAGCTATAAGAAAAGAAATAAATGAAGATACACTTTCTACCGAGCAAAAGAAAAATGGACACGCAGACGCGAAGGTTATCGATAAAACTAAAAGTTGTACGGATGAAGCCAACACCAAAAACAAAGAACTTAAAATAAGTGATCTTATTTCAAAATCAAAAATCAATAGTAATAATCGTACAATAAATAGCAAAAATACTTTAATAAATACATATCTCGTCGATAATGTTGACAATGATAATTTAACAAGTAAAATATGTAATTATAAAAGTATTAAAAAATCATGATATAAAAAAGAATAGTTTGAGTTATAGTAGTTCGTGTAAGATCGAAAAATCTTATAAGTGCGATATATGTAAGAAAGGATTTTCCTATAAGTATAATTTAACAAAACATTTTCGTACACACACTTGTGAACGGCCATTTAAATGTGATATATGTCAGAGTAATTTTATTAAAAAAATTCATTTAAAAAGACACATTCGCACACACACCGGTGAAAAACGATTTAAATGTGATCTATGTCTGAGTAGTTTTACTCAAAAAGGCATTTTAAAAATGCATGTTCGCAAACACACTGGTGAAAAACCATATAAATGTGATATATGTAATAAAATTTTTAATCAAACAAGTAGTTTGAGGTATCATATTCGTACACACACTGTTGGAAAAAAATGTGTAGTAAAAAAAAAAAAAGTATGTTTAAATGTGATATATGTCAGAGTAGTTTTATTAAAAAATATTATTTAAAAAGACACATTCGCACACACACTAGGGAAAAGCTATTTAAGTGTTATATATGTCAGAGTAGTTTTATTGAAAACAATAATTTAAAAAGCCATATTCGCACACACACTGGTGAAAAACCATTTAAATGTGATATATGTCAGAGTTGTTTTACTGAAAACAGTAGTTTAAAAATGCATATTCGCACACACACTGGTGAAAAACCATATAAATGTGATATATGTCAGAGTAGTTTTAGTTATTCCAGTAGACATATGGTCAAAATATGGTTAGGTTGTATTATACAGGTTGTTCAGTAAATAGCACCACACACTGCAGGGGGTGAGAGCTTGGGTCAATACCTACCAAAAAAACACAATATATGTTCAGCAAAATCTTACGGATTTACAGTAGTGCATAATCATATTACTTTATTATCATTTACATAAACCATCTGATAAGTCGAGTGGTGGCACGTGCCGCGGACCTTGAGGACCTGGACTCGACACGTAGAGGAAGGCTTAAGTGCCGGGCGTGGGCGTCATGGGAGTTTCATAGGATCCATGTACATACTTCTTTACTCTTGCCCTTTACCAGCTGGGAGGTCTGTGACCTCTCTTAAAAGTTTACCTCCCGCCCTCTTTAGTTACATAATATGGTGGTCATGATTGCGCTCTTAGAGTGAGGAATGACCGGTTTTCACTAATTTTACTATTAATTCTTAACACTTATCACAAATTGTACAATCCAACTATATTACACTATATTTTCAATAATATGAGCATATAAATAATGTTCATATTCGAACGTTCACGTTCGGACCCGAACGGCGAGTGAATTTTTTTCTACATAGAATTGTGTCTGTGTTTGTGCTTAAAGCAACAAATGCTGTGATTGGCCAATGCCACGATACGAAGTCCCTTTCCTACAACTTTCTGCATTGCTTATAGCATAGTTATGGTTATATAGGGTGTCGAGCTTAATGTGTAGCCGTGTGTACATGCCGTGTATCGTCATTTTGGGGGGAGTTTGCCAGTACTCACCACGCTTTGCAAGCGGGTTGATAACCGCAGTATGGCTACTGTGCCGAAGCTGCTGCCCATAGGTACCTCCGGTTTAGAGCCCCCTAGTCGCCTTTTACGACATCCACGGGAGGAGATGGAGTGGTGCTATATTCGTAATGCGGACACCACATATATCTAATGCATAATATTTACAAATTTGATATTGGCTGTTGCAAAATTCAAATATACGAATAGCACCAAGCCATCTCCCGTAGGTGTAGTAAAATGCGGCTATGGGATTAGCCGGAGGATGGGCAGCAGCGTCCTTCGAGTACATTAACAACTCAACTGTGATCCCCAACCCGTCTGCCAACCGTGGCGATTATGGCAAAAACCCCACAACAAGCATAGACCGGTCGTTGTAGCGATCTTTAGGACAGGCCTGTGTCCAGCAGAGGACAATATTCGGCTGGAATGATGATGATAGCAATGAATTAAATCCGTTTAAACTGACTTCAAAAAGCTGGAGATTCTCAATTCGATGCATATTTTTTATTTATGTACACCGATTATTCCGAGATTTGTCGACCGATATGAGCAAATATTTTTTTATTAGGTGCAAAATGCTTCAGTTAGTAGTAGTTAGTACTTTTAACCAGCTTCAATAAACAGGTTAAATTTGACTGCGCTTACCTAGATCATGTCTTAATAGTTTCGATTCCTCCGAGATTAGCAAACCGATTTGAATTTTTAAATTGGTTTCATATAAATATAATTAAGCTTGGTTAAGTGTTTCTTATGACATCAGCTCTGTTATCCGTGAGTTGTGACTGTGTACTAATTTAGATAAGTATGTATTTCGGGTTGGTTACGATTTAAACTGATACCTAAATTGGAAAAAGTTCTTACATTAATTTACACTAAAAAGAAACAAATAAAACTTTATGTATGCATGCCCCAACCATGGTTCACGCAGACCAACGAGAAATTATAGTTTTTACCTGGCCCTGCCCGACTTCATAAATAAAGTTTTTATTTTGCTTTTTAGTGGTTTGAATACTTTATATCGTGTGTAGGGTTTTTTTATTCAGTACTTGTTTTGTGTAAATACTTTTATTATCATAAACTTACAGCCGGTTTCTCTCACGAAAACGATGGCAAAAATTACGTAACAAGCTGTTAATCTCGAATTAAAAGTGTTTTGTTTGGCTCTGAAACACAAATGTGACAAGCTGTTGACAGCTTGTTAACAATGTGTCAAATCCCCAACTAACCGCTTGTCACAACAATTTTCTAGAAAGCTTTTTCGCCTGTCAACCAAGGGCGGATCTAGCCGTCGAGTCAGGGGGGGGGGGGGGGTTCACATAGTCAAGGTACAGCCAGGACAAGCCGAAAAATCTGTACGGCGCCCCCGCCTAAGTTGGGTTCTCTGTCGGCCAAATACTGTAACGCCACCTAATATTTAAATCCCGCGTAACGATTTGATACGCCAGACTTACTACCGAAAACGGCCTCTCGTATCGCTAAGCGTGATTTAAATATTAAGTGATGTTATTCATCGGGTCCGCTGTTTTTTGGGTTCGCAGAGCTACCACTAACAAAATATTCGTGTCTTAACTTGCAAATAGTACAAAAATACACTTCCTCAAAGTAACCACTTTAAGTGTAATTTTTGTTTTTGTTTTTATTATCATTATTGTAAATGATCATAAAAACATCGTAAAAAATACTCATTTCATTACTTGCAGCATTCTTTGTTCTACTGTTGAACTACACAGTTTTAGATTGGTAAATATGAAATCGTTACCTCCATTTTGTTTGGTTACATATGTGGACTGTCATCATATCAGCCACAGGTCGTCCACTGCTGAACAAAGGCCTCCCCCTTAGATCTCCACAACGAGCGGTCACAAGCCGCTCTCATCCAACGACTCCCAGCGACCTTCACCAGGTCGTCTGTCCACCTCGTTGGGGGTCGTCCCACGCTGCGTTTTCCGGTGCGCGGTCTCCATTCGAGATCCTTTCTGCCCCAACAGCCATCAGTTCTACGAGCAATGTGCCCTGCCCATTGCCACTTCAGTTTACTAATCCTTGCAGCTATGTCGATAACTTTAGTTCTTCTGTCAAAGTTACAAAATGGAAATGTAAAGGCAAACGCCTTTACATAAGCTTAAAAAGCAAGGTATGTGCAATGTGTTCTACTAAAACTTTGTTATGCTTTTGATGTTTTGCTATTATTTACATTTACATTTTTGTGCGCTAATATTAACATTTACATTTAAAGGTTTGTTCCGTTTTTCGAACAAAACAAAAACATACAACTAGTAAATGCGCTACTTATTTTTGATTTTGTAAAAACATAATTATACACTTTGAGAGTTTTGGGTAACTATTTGCTGCATCGTTTTATAGTTATAGAATATTTTTTAATTTATAGTTTTATTATACTTTAACATAACTAGCCAACGTGAGCTGGTGCCGTGTTAATAATGTAATTAATAAATCGTTAATAATTTAAAAAAAAATACGGTTTCAAATGGATTTACACAATGGAGATGTTCATTTTAATTAGCAAAAAAAAGTTCATTATGAAAAACATAGTTTACTGACAACCATACTAAAGAAAAGCACGAGGTTAGTGGCACTGTATTCGTAATAAGGTTGGGTCGAAAAAACAAAACAGACATTTAAAAGTAAATGTAAATACTAGCGCATAAATTACTCAAAATAAATAAATATAGACCAGCAAAATATCAAAAGTATAGCAAAGTTTTAGTACAACACATTGCACATACATATGTATTGCTTTTTAAGCTTATGTTATCGCCTTTATATTTCCATTTTGTAACTTTTGACAGTCCACATATATGAAACGAAACAAAATGGAACTTTACACAAACACTGAAACACGTATTACTTTATTTTCAATCAAAAAGCGAAGTATCGTTTTTCATAGACTTCAAAACTGACGGATCTAACACATATTTTCTACTCGTTTTACCCCCGTATAAGATGATTTTCTAAAAACGCTGGAATACGGCTTTCCTAATTTTTTACTGTGAAGGCAAATACCCAAATTAAATTTTATGACTTAAAAATGGTTGCATTTAATCGTTGTTTTTATCTGTTGTAGTGTTGAAGCTTTACTAACCACCCAAAATTAATCTAATCCGAAATCTTTACATTAAACATTTTGAATTTGATTAGGTTTTATTGTTAGGAACAAAATAGCAAACATGTCCTCAATTCCTAATCCAAAGATTTCGAATTAGATTGATTATTAATTTCGGCCGTATCTATTTATGTATTTTTGCGATAAATTTTTACTAAAAAAAATGTTGCCCCACACTAGGATTTCTCCTGTGTTTTAGGTGCGTTTACAGACATGAATTCCACACAATACACCCAGGCCCGGAACAACTATCTGCAGATCATACAAATATTTGTTCCGTGCGGGAATCGAACTCACGACCCGGAGCGCAGCAGCCGACTGTATCAGCCACTGGCACCACCCGTAAACAAACCAATGAGGTTAGAAATATTATCAGTGGTTGACGTAGGCCCAGGGTGGGTCATGACCCCCATGACCCCTCCCTGGATCCGACCTTGCTGTCAACGAGCTATTTTATAATTGGTGAATATTGACCTATTAATCGCGTGTCGATTCGTTCGATTTCAAGTCAACTACTGGACACAGGCCTCCCCCAAAGATCATCACAAGGATCGATATGGGTGCGCCGTGTGCTCATTGGGGGGTTTTGCCATAATCGCCACGCTTGGCAGGCGGGTTAAGTTGTTAACGGCACGATTGGTGCAGTGGCTGATACAGTCGGCTGCTGCGCTCTGGGTCGCGGGTTCGATTCCCGCACGGAACAAACATTTGTATGATCTGCAGGTAGTTGTTCCGGGTCTGGGTGTATTGTACGTGGAATTCATGTCTGTAAACGCACCCACGACAAAGGGGAAATCCTAGTGTGGGGCAACGTTTTAAAAAAAAAAAAGAAAAAAAAGAAAAAACCAATTTCAAACATCCAATTTCCAAGCGTATCAGATCAGGGTTTTGGAACGCGTACGCACATATCCAAATATTGAAATATATAGTTCTGAAATCAGACGGTTAAATCTCGTAATTTAAATGAACTAAATATAGTTCCGATCTAGTCTCAATGTCGTAAATGTTATTAATATTATTCACCTCAACTAACAAACAATGTCAAACGTGCACTACTGTGACGAAACTGGATCGGAAATAGCTCGAAGCCAAAACGGTATTCTGCCTACATTTTGAACCGACACAATTACTAAAATTGTCACTAAACAAACGTTAAAGCCGTTATAGATTCAGATCATACTAAAATCCGATTAAACTTTAAGAGGAGCAGAATCCTATTTTTAGTCAATTCATAATTTGTTCTCAGGTCGGTCAACTTTGTCATAGTGTAAATCAGGGGTTCCCAACCTTTTTTTGTCTACTGCCCACTTTAAGAATAAATTATTTTTTAACGCCCCCCTTTTTAAACATACTTAAAAACCGCTAAGTACTTATAACTGATTATTGAAACGCAAATTTATAGTATTCGGACAGAGTATCTTTTATTGAAAATAAAACAAACATAATCAATTCTTATATAAAAACTAATGTGAAGGTTGAATCTGATGCTGTTCAATAAGTTTGTTGATATCAGGTTCCAATTTACTCAAAAACAGCCGCAAGTCGCCACGTTCGGTAACACGCAAACGATTTCTCTTTTTAGTAAGCAGCGTTGCCACAGCACTAAATCCACGTTCACACAAATATGACGATGGGAATGCTATCAAAAATCGTTGAACAATTGACCACAATCCAGGGTACAATTGCGGGATCGGTTTTTGAAGCCAAAATTCTTGATATCCATTTTTGAACTTGATTTTTATTTCTTCGTTTGTTGTCAATTCTATAAGTTCTTCTTCCAGCTGAGTTGACATTGCTGTGTTGACATTTGAAAACGGATCCAACACCCAGTCTGGTATTTCCAAGTTTAAAATGTCCTGGTATCGTTCGGTGAAGTCAATGTGGAGGTTTTCCAAATGTTGGCAGTAGGCAAACAAGTCGTCGTTACTGCAGTATACTGATAAATTCGGAAAATTGTGAAACTCACGTCTGCCCATATTATTTTTGTGCAGAAGCAGTCTGGCTGCGAAAACAGCAACGACATTTTTTGTTTTAATTACATTTAGTTCATCGCCTTGCAGTTGGAGGTTCATGTCGTTGAACATTTTATACAGGTCTGTCATGTAAGCTATATCATTCTTTGATGTTATGAGCTTGTTGCGCAGTTCTGTATCTTTAGTTTCCAAGAACTCTATCATAGAGTCAAACAGGTTGTAAAATCGAATCAGACAATTGCCTCTTGACAGCCAACGAACTTCAGTATGAAGCAACAAACGGTTGAAATCTTCGTCATTAGTAACACAAAGCTGATGAAATAATCTATCATTCAAAGAGCTGCTACGGATTTTATTGACTGCTTTGATGACATATTGCAGTGATTGAAATAGTCGTTCACTTAAGTTTCTAGCAACCAAATGTTGTCTATGAATAACGCAATGTATAGCAAGGACATCTGGAATTTTATTCTTTAAGTATGCTATGAAGCCTTTATGGCGCCCTGTCATAGCCGGAGCGCCATCCGTAGCAACTGATATAATATTTTTCAAAGGAATCTCTTTCTCTTCACAAAACTTTTCCAATGTATTGAATATGGTTTCGCCTTTTGTATCTGTCTCCAAATTTCTGGCAAACAATAGTTCTTCACGTATTTTCTCATCTTTAATAAACCTCACGTAAGATAGCAACAACGCTTCATTAGTTGGTAAAGTGGACTCATCGAGCTGAATTGAGAATTGACTAGTCCTCAGATGATTGCACAATGATTCTTCAATGTTTTCAGCCATTTCATCAATTCGTATTTGCACAGAATTATTACTCAAAGGAATTTTTCGGATAATATCTGCGGCCGGTTTATGAAGCACAGTAGTTATTACTTCCTTTATTGCTGGCAAAATTAACTCTTCTCCGATGTTGTGTGGTTTGCCTTATTGAGCAATTAACAAAGAGATATTGTACGAAGCTCGAAGTCCGTCGTCATCTTGCTTAGCAGCCGCCGAAAATAGTTTTGATACACTTGGCTGAGTATTATGCTTCTTCTCTAAGTCTTGAAAATATGCTACATTCTTTTCTGTTTTATCTGGATGCATTTTATTCAAATGATCTTGCAGTCTTGAAGGCTTCATTGCTTCGTTCGAAAATGTTTTTAGACATAGAAGACACAAAGGCGACGACGGGTTTGTGGGATTTTCAATAAATCCAAATTTAATATATTCCGCAGAGTATTGCCGTCTCTTCTTTTTTACTTCCGACATTGTTTTGTTTTAAGAAATACGTAAGTGTTGAAATCAAGTACTGCTTATCTATTATGCGCGAAACCGCAAATGAAAATAAAATAAATTTACGTCGTTTATATAGGATTGCATAAGCAGCACGCACCAACAGGAATAAGACAAACGTGCATAAACTCGTTTATCTCATTCGACGCCCAATCGAACTCGACAAGCAAGAACAAGTATTATAGAACCAGCCGATTGGTATAGGAATGTACAATTCGGATTATTTAACAAAAACTTGTTAAAACATGATTGCCCGCGGTCTTTTATATCAAACCGAGTTTGAGCTATATCTTAAGTAATATTAGTTGATGTTCACAAGATGTAGTCGAGAGTCGAGAGCTCAGTCGGTGTCTAAGAGTCTTCCTCGCTAGGTAGATGAAATTATAAATCGACCCCAAAGCCCTACACAATGCCCCCTTTTTTTCTGGGTCTCTTACCGCCCCCTTTAGGCCTGCAGCGCCCACAAGGGGGCGTTATCGCCCACGTTGGGAAAGACTGGTGTAAATGAATTACGAGAACGGCCCTCAAATATTGAAACTCGATATCTGATTTCTATGACTCTTAGAAAAAGCATTACGCATTTAGGATTATAAAACAATTTTAAACACAGA
Source organism: Diloba caeruleocephala (assembly GCA_947459985.1). Taxonomy (NCBI): domain Eukaryota; kingdom Metazoa; phylum Arthropoda; class Insecta; order Lepidoptera; family Noctuidae; genus Diloba; species Diloba caeruleocephala. The sequence continues at coordinate 2,931,528 of OX381633.1, read as the reverse complement.
CATTTAAAATTGTTTTATAATCCTGTAAACCTTAACTGTTTTACAAGAGCCTCCTAGTTAGTGCAGCAATTAACAGTTATATGAAAAATTTCCATAATCACCATGCTGGGCAGACAGATTTGTGATTGCCAGTGTTGCTATTAGAGCACGGGAAGACACCGCTGCTGAATTATGCTCGAAAAATAGCAATAAACTCGGCCCCTATAACATGAGATCTCTTGTACCGTCCATACAATATCATCTAAAAAGAAAATGCAATATGCTGTAAACGTGTGAAACTTCACCAACAGTGCTGATATATGCATATTTGTGATTATAGGTGCTCCTGCTCTGAAGAAACCGAAAATAGACATTAAAAAAAACAAAAATGAAGATACAATACCTACCACGCAAAAGAAAAATGCACAAGCAGACACTAAAGTTATTGATAGAACAAAAAGTTGTACTGAAACTATTACTACAAGCAAAGAACCTATTATATGTAATCCTGTTTCGAAACCAAAAGTTAATAATAATCATACAATAAATAGAGAAAATACTTCAATAAATCACTTGACAGGTAAAATGTGTAATTATAAAGGTATTAGCAGTCATGATCTAAAACAGGATAGCTTGAGTCATAGTAGTACGTGTACTAAAGAAAAACTTTATAAGTGTGGTATATGTAAGAAAGGATATTCCTATAAGTATAATTTGAAAACTCATTTTCGTTCACATACTGGTGAAAAACCATATACATGTGACATATGTCAGAGAAGTTTTAGTAATTGGCATATTTTAAAACGTCATATTCGTACACACACTGGAAAATACCCATTTAAATGTGATATATGTCAGAGAAGGTTTACTCGAATTGATGGTTTAAAACAACATATTCGTACACACACTGGTGAAAAACCATATAAATGTGATATATGTCAGAGAAGTTTTAATCGAACCGATGGTTTAAAAAAACATATTCGTACACACACTGGTGAAAAACCATATAAATGTGATATATGTCAGAGATGTTTCAGTCAAACCGATGGCTTAAGAAACCATATTCATACACACACTGGTGAAAAACCATATAAATGTGATATATGTCAGAGAAGTTTTAGTGAAAAAAGTACTTTGGAAACCCATATTAGTACACACACTGGTGAAAAACCACATCAGTGTGATATATGTCACAGAAGTTTTAATCGAACCGATATTTTAAAAGCTCATATTTGTAGACACGCGGGTGAAAAGCCATATGAATGTGATATATGTCAGAGAAGTTTTAATAAATCAAGTCGTTTGAAAATTCATATTCGTACACACACTGGGGAAAAACCATATAAATGTGATATGTGTCAGAGAAGTTTTAATGAAAAAGGTACTTTGGAAACTCATATTCGTATACACACGGGTGAAAAACCATATAAATGTGACATATGTCAGAGATGTTTTAATGACAGAAGCAGTTGGAGACGTCATATTCGTACACACACTAGTGAAAAACCATATAAATGAAATATGTCAGAGAAGTTTTAGAGATTGCAGTAATTATAACACTCATATACGCACACATATGGTCAAAAAATCATAGGTATACTTAAGTAGTATATAATGTTATCTGTTACGTAAACCACCTGATCAAACTAGTGGCGGCACGTGCTGCGGAGCGTGAAGACCTGAATTTATTCCTAAGTTGGGTATTCTATTTGGTAGGTTAGGAAATCCTTAATAGCTGGTCCTGGTTTGGAATTATGCTTCATCATCATATACTCCTGTAAACGACTGCAATCTATACTATAATAAAATCGTAGAGAAAAACTGTACATTAAACATTTGTTGAAAAAAATCACTGCCGCGTGTTCTTCGGAGACTGATACCAAAACTACAATTTTTAGAATTTCTGTCTGTTTGTCTGTTACAATGTTGGATGAGAACGCTTAAACTACAGTATAGAATTATTTGAAATTTGGCAAAAATGTCAGTTTCTGTCCAACGAGAATCTAGAATACAAATCATAACGCTTTTGTACATGGGAGGTGAGTAGTATAACAATATATGTCAACAACATTTTGTTTTACAGCGAATATTATGATAAAATTACACAAGTGAACACGTTCACTATCAGCACGTAATAAGAATTATGAAAAAATAACATTACCATCACGCTATATCTAAAGGGAGCTAAACGACAGATTTTAAGAGTAAGAAAGCTTATTTCGTAGCTTCTCGCAATTGGTAACGTAGCCTGCTAAACTGAAACGCGGGCATGGATTTTTTTTCTCGGGATCAAACCTACCTCTAAATCTTACTTTTTGGATTATGTTTCGCGTTAATTTTATTCTCTTAAAAAGCAATTTCCATATTAAATATTCTGTCTGGTCTGTAGTTGATATTTTATTAATTATATAATATATACAATATGTTATTGTGTATTATGAGACGGGTGCCAACAATAAGTTACGGGTTCAAGGGAACAGATGTCGCTAGCAGTTCTTTCCTTTGGACTAAGTCATAAGTTTTTATTTGTATTTCGCATGTATTGTTATCATGAAACAGACGTAGTTTAATAAAATATTTGATTGTTGAAGAGTGTTTTATCTATTTATTTGTGAAAAACGATTGATTTCGATGCCAAAAGTTCTTTGGAACGACTCATTGTGCATTTTCATAACTGCTGGGTCCCCTAAGCCAAAAATCGTGATAAAATATTTGTGTTGTTATCCTTAAATAAAGGATAATATATTCTATTTACTACGTTACTGGGTTTTACAATTATTAAATTAATAAAGTTTAAATACTTATTTCATTCCACGCAAAGCCGTTACTTATTTTGACTTTGTTGTTATTAAACTTTTATAAACAACTTACTAAATCTTACCTCCGATATTTTATGATATCGGATTCAAAAGTTTAAAAGGGAATTTTACATGCCCTTAGAAAGAGGATGAATATCTTTCGAAGCTCATGAGCATCTAAGATGCAAAGGCTAGCTCAATCTTTTAAAACTGCAGTTGATCGTGAGGCTCATCTGAGGATGGTGAGGCGTGAGGCAGCTAGCTACTAAACGTGAGTGCATTGCACAGACTTTAATTGCAAAAGCAGCTCGCAGCGCCAGTTGCGGTTAGGTACCCAACGATGCCTCTGCCTCTCAATCACAAAAAGTAATGAAGGACATGAAGCACGTCTGCAAGCGATCGGAAGCGCCATGCTGCATCACACGCCTTAGAGACTTATACACCCAGTTTGAATAGCAATTGACCTCTCATAGTATCTACACTGCGACGTCTCTATGCATGATCGCCATCCAACGGTCAGGTATTTGGACTTACATTTAGATAATGGCTGGCGAATTTATTTCAATGCTGAAAATCTCATAAAGCGTTTGGAAAATCCGCGTCAAACTACGCTTCTCGTATTTTTTTACCTGTGCGAGGAGGATCTGTTCGCCAAATTGCAAACGCATGGCGAGATGCCGTCAAACTATACGTACGAAAAGCAAGGAGGTGTGTTTGATAGACGTCAACGTGGGCGTACAGAATATGGTTTCCGCCGTCACGTTGGTCTTCTAAGCGCCGACAGTCAGGATTCGACTTATTGCTGTCCAGGCAGCGCACATTATAGTGAGTGATATAGGGAGGCTTCGGCAAGCAGATCGCTCGCAATCGGCACGTTGTATGCTCACTCGGTCTGTACACTGTATGTGAGATGGAAGGATGGCAGTTGCGCACTCGCGAAATTAATGTTGAAATAAAAAATAATGTATATAACACATGACTTAAAGCCCTAATTTAAATGACGAAATGAGCGGTGTGGGTATAATGAGTGATTGGGCTGTTAATACTGGGTGGCAAAGGGCAAGATACATTTTATGAAAGTTATTGATGACGACACCCAGTGGCATGTGGGAAGCGTTTCCAAACAAAAGACAGAGCGCATGGTTAGGCACTCGGCTGGCTGGGCTGGATGCAATATGCGGCAGGCCTATGGGTCGAGTCATTTGAAAAAATATATCATGACCCCTCTAAACCTATTACAAGTTCCTAATAAAAGCTCAGGTCATTATTGCATGTCTTTAACACATGTACATTTCTAAATTCCACGCGTGCGAAGCCGCGGCCAAAAGCGAGTAATATAAATAATACTATCTATAGAAATCAACGTCAGTCGAGTAAAGTGTGCCGCACACTCGACCACGGAACAAGGTCTAAACTTCTTCTTCATGTACGGATCAGAATTAAATTATCATTTGGGTTAACGCTGAAAGAAAGTATCATGAGGTAACTTGCACACCTCAGAGTGCTCCAAAATGTTCTCAGTGGTGTGTAGTCCGCCAACCAGCACTTGGCCAGCGTGATGGACTAAGGCCTTACCTTTCTCATCGTGTGAAGAGGCCCGTACCCAGCAATGGGACAGTAGTGGGCTGATTACGTATGTACACTTTGAATAAATTCGACTGTAAAATTAACTGTCGCTTCAAATCTCTTGCAGCCACATCAAACTTGTGTTGTAACATAATACCATCATGTAATCATACCATTAAGCCTACTGCGATGTAGTCCGCTCTTTTAGCACACACTCATACACACTAGAGACGCAACGGAAATGTTATAACGGAAGCAATAACGGTAACAGATGTCAAAATTAAATTTTAGCAGAAACGGATTCGCAAACGGAAGCGTAAATACTATGGACAAAGTTCAATACTTTACAATTTGTTTTTTTTTAAATGGTGTGTGTATATTTATGTAATTAGTGGTAAGTTATATTTTATAAAAAGTAGTTTGGCCGCTTTTTCACTTAAGCATCTGTCCAGATGTTCTTCATATGTAAGACCAGTAGGCGTAGCATGAACACCGAAGACAACGGTCTTGTCGACGGAAGAGTAGACAAAAATGACATTTGGATGTAGACAGTGGCAATAATTCTACCATTCCGAGCATGGCGATCTCGAGAATTAACGGAAAGAGTACTTTCTACTCTTCCATAGACAAGTCTTCATCGTCGAGCTTGACCAACGTATTTTGTCTATCTTTGACGTTTAGGGATAGAGATGTTTCTTCTCAAATAGTCTACATTTCAATAGACGTAGACAAGAGTTTCTTCGTATCTATATCGTAAGATATTACATTGCGTTAAAGGATTACGGAAACATAGCTAACACAAAATAGTAAATAAGCAATGCCGGGGTCATAACGCAACTATTTAATAGGTTTTTATGCCGAAAAGAACTCGAGGAAGGCGGAGAGGAACTCTGTGAGAGAGCTCACTGGGCCCTCGACCTGCCCAAGAATGAATTCTTCGAAAAAAAATTAATTTAGCAAGGAAATGGTCTTCATAATTCTCAAATGCACTCTGCTTTAGACCGATAACGGTGGAACTTTTTTTCTGATGAGATATTACGTAGTAAGTAAGTAGGCTAGCTGGGTTGTAAGTAATATGAATTACTTTTTTTTGTTGCCATTATTCACTTTCACTTCACAAGAATCACAATAGAAATTGTATAAATGTCTCGGGTCTAATTATAAAATTTGAAACTTTTAAATCATACCACAGATAAAATTGATGTTAAGCGTTTCGTTTTTGTATTTACTTCTATTTAAAAAGTGTAGCAACCATTTTTCATCTTAAGGTTCCCTGGAAGAGATCGCGGATAGCGATAAGGCCGCCTATTGTACTTAATTCAAAACTTCTGTGACTATTTTTCGTTGTCCACGAATAACGATACCACGATAAAGAGTATATTAAATAAATAAATAAATTGTAAATTCTGCAATGGAGGATGCCTTCAAGCTACTGGAGTGGAAAGGATTCGGCATTAACATCAATGGCGAGTATATCACTCACCTTCGATTTGCCGATGACATCGTAGTCATGGCAGAATCGCTGCAAGAGCTCAGCACAATGCTCGATGATCTCAACAGAGTTTCCCAATAGGTGGGCCTTAAAAGGAACATGGGCAAGACAAAAGTCATGTCAAATGCCCATGTCGTGCCCATCCCAATATCCGTTGGGAGCTCTGTTCTCGAAGTTGTTGACGAGTATGTCTACCTAGGACAAACTGTCCAGTTAGGTAGGTCCAACTTCGAGAAAGAGGTCAATCGTCGAATCCGGCTCGGCTGGGCAGCGTTCGGGAAACTTCGCAACGTCTTTTCGTCAACAATACCGCAATGCCTCAAGACGCAAGTCTTTAACCAGTGTGTGTTACCAGTGATGACATATGGAACAGAGACGTGGTCACTCACAATGGGCCTCATAAGAAAGCTCAAGGTCACTCAGCGAGCTATGGAGAGAGCTATGCTTGGTATTTCTCTACGAGATCGAATCAGAAATGAGGAGATCCGTAGAAGAACTAAAGTTGTCGACATAGCTGAAAGGATAAACTGAAGTGGCAATGGGCAGGGCACATTGCTCGTAGAACTGATGGCCGTTGGGGCACAAAGGTTCTTGAATGGAGACCGCGCACCGGAAAACGCAGCGTGGGACGACCTCCAACGAGGTGGACAGACGACCTGGTAAAGGTCGCTGGGAGTCGTTGGATGGGAGCGGCATGTGACCGCTCGTTGTGGAAATCTAAGGCCTTTGTTCAGCAGTGGACGTCCTGTGGCTGATATGATGATGATGATGAAATAAATTGTTCGACCTATTTTTTTGGTCACGAAACGCAAAGAATGATTAGAATTGAATGGAATTTCTAGTCACTAGCGGCATTCCGTTGCTATGGAAAGGATTTTTCATATCTATGTCTAAAGACGGCCGAGTCTTCATGTCGGTTCATGCTCGGGAAGAAGAGATATCGAGACATGTAAAGAGCGCGTTGTCTATCTTCGGAAGAGAAGACTTTGAAATGGTCATGCTACGCCTACTGCTCTGCTAAATAATTGCTTACTGGCGACGCTGTTGGGAGGAGTAAATATTGGCACCGATACCGAAAAACCCAATAACACTGCCCGACCCGAGAATCGAACCCAGGACCTCACGCTCAGTACTTAGTCGCAGTTATATTTTTCTTCAATAAGTCTCAGTTAACTTGATGATATTAAATAAAAAATGTCTTAGATTTTCGCGATTATTACACATTATAATAAAATTAATTGCGGATTAAAATTGTACGGTAGTAAAATAAAATAACTTTTTAAAATCTGTAATGACACCTGTGACTAAGGTAGTCATTCTGCGATCACGAATGCTGCAAAGTTTCGAAACGTCAGATATAACAAAAATCTAAAATATATATAGTAAAATATAAATATAAGTAGTAATAGAATCCGTTTAAAAGTTTTATTATAATTAAATAAAATAAATATAGAACTGTTGTATTTTTGTTACAAAAGTCTCTCACGTTGTGACGAAGTCATCCTTCATCTTCATTTCAACCAACCTCTTTCATGACTTCATACCTTTTATCACCACCACTGTCCACCTCATGATTCATTCTTTATTCAAATCAAAATTCGAATTTGGTATGTGGTGGCGAATCGTTCTTCATATTTTGATCATTTTTCACAGTCGATTCTGAACGTTTAACACTAGGGGTTCGACACACAGCTGTCGCTCTGACGAATAGTCTGCCTGCAATATTACAAATACTTATTTGAGCTAGCTTAAATACCTGTTAGTAAGCTGTATTTAAAAAATATAAACATCAGCATAAAGTGATAGTTGAACTTGTGAATAACATTGGTTTCCTAATTGCACTTAGCTTAGACACACGCGCTTACATTCACGTCACGGCGCACAATGAACGAAAAAAAAAAGGATGTCAACAAACACGTTGCGACAAGTGCCGAAAGCTCGCGCTCGGCTCCCTAGCTGGAACACCGCTCCCGCGGGTGCCCTACCGCCAAACTTCTGTTAAAACATCCGTTATAAAAGTTGTGTAAACAGAAGCAGAAACTGATGTGAAAAACGCGTGGAACTTCCGCAATTGCAGAAGCGGAAGCAGGGTTGTTGCTGTTGCAGGTTTTTAATTTATCAGTGGATGCTGATGATGAAGCTGATATTTTCAGATCAATATCAGTGGATGCTGTTGCTGATATTAATAAATTACTTTCATAAAACATATGCTATTATAAAATTATTAGAAAGTGTGATATATTATTATGACAAACACTACACTGTGCGGTATCCTTGTCCACTAAAATAAAATATTTCCATATTGCATTATGAATATGCATATGGTTTATGGATTACTTAATTTTTATTACCACACTACCCATGTCGCACAATAATTCACTAGAGCCAACCAAAGATAAAGTATTACCTACTTACATAGATAGAACATATTAAGTTAAACAAATTTCCAGCTATAAAAACCTGTCATCCTAATGCGAGCATTACGTGTGATAAAAAGAAAAAGCACTAACCGTTCGCGCACGTCTTGGAAGCGTTGCGCGCCTACAGTTATATTTATATGAAACCATCTGGTTAATACACGACGCTAACAGTTTTAACAGAAAGTGGATTGTTACGTTAGTACGAAACGGTGCCGTTCGATTACTTTGCTGTAACCAATGCTCTATAGACATATTTTTCTTTCATATGACGTTGCGCATGCATGCATCGTTTTGAAAATTGTATACATCGTAGATTTTTATTAAATTAGTAGACTCCATTTCTCAAATATCCTGAAGTTCTTTACCGATCGTTTTGAAACTCCTGCACATCGCTGTATCATCTTACATATACGCGCATGTTTTTATTAAATCAGGGGACGTATATTTTATTTATTTATTCTGAATTAAATTCATTTTGTAATTATGTCCATTTAGCTACAGTAACGCGTGGCAGGGTAAAGCTAGTATCATCTAAAAAGAAAATGCAATACCCTGTAAACATGTGAAACTTCACCAACAGTGCTGATATATGCATATTTGTGATTATAGGTGCTCCTGCTGTGAAGAAACCGAAAATAGACATTAAAAAAAACAAAAATGAAGATACAATATCTACCACGCAAAAGAAAAATGCACAAGCAGACACTAAAGTTATTGATAAAACAAAAAGTTGTACTGAAACGATCACTAAAAGCAAAGAACCTATTAAATGTAATCCTGTTTCGAAACCTAACGTTAATAATAATCATACAATAATTAGAGAAAATACTTCAATAAATCACTTGACAGGTAAAATGTGTAATTATAAAGGTATTAGCAGTCATGTTCTAAAACAGCATAGCTTGAGTCATAGTAGTACGTGTACTAAAGAAAAACTTTATAAGTGTGGTATATGTAAGAAAGGATATTCCTATAAGTATAATTTGAAAACTCATATTCGTTCACACACTGGTGAAAAACCATATACATGTGACATATGTCAGAGAAGTTTTAGTAATTGGCATATTTTAAAACGTCATATTCGTACACACACTGGAAAAGACCCATATAAATGTGATATATGTCAGAGAAGGTTTACTCGAACCGATGGTTTAAAACAACATATTCGTACACACACTGGTGAAAAACCATATAAATGTGATATATGTCAGAGAAGTTTTAATCGAACCGATGGTTTAAAAAAACACATTCGTACACACACTGGTGAAAAACCATATAAATGTGATATATGTCAGAGATGTTTCAGTCAAACCGATGGTTTAAGAAACCATATTCGTACACACACTTGTGAAAAACCATATGAATGTGATATATGTCAGAGAAGTTTTAGTGAAAAAAGTACTTTGGAAACCCATATCCGAACACACACTGGTGAAAAACCACATCAGTGTGATATATGTCAGAGAAGTTTTAATAATTGGCATATCTTTAAACGTCATATTCGTACACACACAGGAAAAGACCCATATAAATGTGATATATGTCAGAGAAGGTTTACTCGAACCGATGGTTTAAAACAACATATTCTTACACACACTGGTGAAAAACCATATAAATGTGATATGTGTCAGAGAAGTTTTAATCGAACCAATGGTTTAAAAAAACATATTCGTACACACACTGGTGAAAAACCATATAAATGTGATATATGTCAGAGATGTTTCAGTCAAACCGATGGTTTAAGAAACCATATTCGTAAACACACTGGTGAAAAACCATATAAATGTGATATATGTCAGAGAAGTTATAGTGAAAAAAGTACTTTGGAAACCCATATTCGTACACACACTGGTGAAAAACCACATCAGTGTGATATATGTCACAGAAGTTTTAATCGCAAAGTTAGTTTAAAAACCCATATTCGTTCACACACTGGTGAAAATCCATATAAATGTGTCACATGTCCTGGAAGTTTTAATCGAACCGATATTTTAAAAGCTCATATTTGTAGACACGCGGGTGAAAAGCCACATAAATGTGATATATGTCAGAGAAGTTTTAATAAATCTAGTCATTTGAAAATTCATATTCGTACACACACTGGTGAAAAACCATATAAATGTGATATTTGTCAGAGAAGGTTTAATCAAACCGACGATTTAAAAAAACATATTCGTACACACACTGGTGAAAAGCCATATAAATGTGATATATGTCAGAGAAGTTTTAATGATTCTGGTCATTTAAAAACTCATATTCGTATACACACGGGTGAAAAACCATATAAATGTGACATATGTCAGAGATGTTTTAATGACAGAAGCAGTTGGAGACGTCATACTCGTACACACACTAGTGAAAAACCGTTAATATGATATATGAGTCAGAGAAGTTTTAGTGATTGCAGTAATTATAACACTCATATACGCACACATATAGTCAAAAAATCATAGGTATAGTTAGGTAGTATATAATGTTATCAGTTACCTAAACCACCTGATCGAACTAGTGGCGGCACATGCTGCGGAGCGTAAGGGCCTGAATTTATTCCTTAGTTTGGTATCTATTTGGCCGTGGTTTGGAATTATGCTTCATATCTATACTCTATACAAATAAATAAAATTGAAGTGTCTGTTTGTAATGTCAAAACAGCTTTTTACTAAGTGCATATGAAAGTATATACGGTACCTATAGCAAAAAAACAATTTTTATTTTTTTGTCTGTCTGTTTGTTCCGGGTAATCTCGGAAACGGCTGGACCGATTTTCACGGGACTTTCACTGGCAGATAGCTGACGTTATAAGGAATAACTTAGGCTACTTTGATTTTAGAAAAATAATTCGGGTTCCGCGCGAAAACCATAAACCCCTTGAAATTCAACATATATATTCTATGTCAAGTGTCTATGTCGAAGTACTCTGAATTTCTTTTAAATTAAACGCGGGTGAAACCGCGGGTCCCAGCTAGTTCAATAAGATAATAATACTATCTATAGAAATCAACGTCAGTCGCGTAAAGTGTGACGCACACTCGGCCATGGAACTATGTCTAAACGATACTATATTGGCTGCTTATATAAAAAGTCAATAAGATATTAAACTTGTGTACCTACTAGTAGGAGGTAATCTAGTGCTCTAGAGGGGGTGACCGCTTTACAGTCATCCCCTCCGAGATGTGCCAAAAGGCGTGGCACCAATAGGCGGCTCTAGTGTGATTTTACGAGGACCTGGAGACCCCATCGGTGCCGAAGATGACCGCTCCAGTGGTTTTAGCCGGTAGGAGTCCGGCATACCCCTTCGCCCTTCCCCAGGGTGAAGGAAGTTCCATGTAGAATTTCGACTGGACACCAATAAAAAAAGGTGATCTAGTGCTTGAAGGCTTGCCTTCCATACAGGATGTTCGGGTTTGGTCTCGACCCGCACCTCAGACTTCGGATTCATGTACGGATCCTAATTTAATTATCACTTGCGTTAACGCTGAAAGAAAGTAACATTAGGTAACTCAGAGGGATCCAAAATGTTCTCAGTGGTGTGTAGTCCGCCAACCCGCACTTGGCCAGCGTGATGGACTAAGGCCTTGCCTTTCTCATCGTGTAAAGAGGCCCGTACCCAGCAATGGGACAGTAATGGGCTGATTACGTATGTACACCTTGAATAAATTCGACTGTAAAATTAACTGTCGCTTCAAATCTCCTGCAGCCACATCAAACTTGTGTTGTAACATAATACCATCATGTAATCATACCATTAATGACATGACAGCTACAAGAAAAATTTAAAATCTTGAATATAATAACGTTTACTAAATATGTCGAATCAGTGCACTTAGTTGGTGATAAATGAACTATTATGCTTTCTGCAGTGTAAAATCGATGTAATGGGCGAAATAAGTTTGTTGCAAATTTGTGAAACAAATTTCAAGGAAAGTGAGATAGTGACTGCTAAAACAGTTCTCTTCGAGGCGGCTGGCTGTCGATCTACAAGAAAAGGAGACGGCAAGAGCAAACGGCTTTTGCAAGACATCATAAAAGTCCTCAAAGAAAAGGAGCCAACCTCACTTCCAACATTTGTGGCAAAGGATTTGTACCGCCTTCCACCAGTGACATTTGATCACGTAGATGTCACAAGCTTGCTTAAAAATATATTATTGCTAAAACAAGACATTCACCGTATTCAGAGTGACTACGTGAAATCATCTGAGATCGCTAGAGTGCAAGAGGAAATAGACCAAATTAAAATGATTTCGAAATATGATCAGCATACAGAAAAAGATAATCTTCCTAACGATACTTTTATGAATAGTTCTTGCACGCATGACGCTCACGTCTCAGCCGTAATAGGCTTACGCGGGGACATGGGTCCAACACGCAGAGGCCCTATAGAGAATTTTAATCTAAAATGTAATGGGACACTAACCGGCAACTCCCCATGGCTACACTATAAAATGCAGTCCCGGATTGTCCCCAGAGGTGTAAAACTATTGTATAAGATGGAAACTACAGTTATAAGGTCTATTTTAATGGGTGCTAAATAGATTATATACTTCTAAAAACGGAAACAACGGCGTCTGCCTTTCAGCCTTTAAAGTGAAATTCTATGGCAGACGGTGACTCACATGCAACACCGGTGTGATCGGCTAGGGGTGTAGAGATGTGCGGCACCGGTTTCACCATCGCGCGTCTCGAAGACTCGGAGCGGGTTTCCCCGTTATTACGCCATTAGACACTTCCACCCCCGAGCATATAGCTCTGGCGGGCCCCCTCTGATCGGCCAACTAAGGCAAGCTAGAGTTGAAAATCCTACGGGCACTCATGGGGTACCACTCCAACCAACCAATAAAGGCAAGCCGGAGACGAGGCCCTGACCGACTCTCTGGAGCATTCCGGTACGCAGTGTCGCCACTCACATTCAGCTTGCCACAAACTGCCCTGCGTTCTGTAAGCTACTTAATATACTTTTTTTTCTTATGACATACTTTTTTTAATATCAGAAGGTAGGAAGAAATCAAGCAGCTACTTTAATCTCCGAGGCGCTATGGTTCCACAAACTGCCGCGGAGTAGAGAACCACCCAGTTCGTGGATACGCGTTGGTGATGCGCAAATCAGGGTGGGCCAGTACATGAAGTACCTGGGGCTCACCCTGGACAGTCGTTGGGGCTTCGAAGAGCACTTCGCGCGCCTCGTCCCCCGAGTCGAGAGGGTAGTGGGTGCATTACACCGGGTACTGCCCAATCTCGGGGGACCGAGCGAGGAAGTTCGCCGTCTCTACGGGGGCGTCGTGCGGTCTGTGGCCCTCTACGGGGCGCCTGTATGGTCATCCCGGCTGTCAGGCGTCCAGCGCTGCAGAAACAAACTTCACAGTCTGCAGCGCAGAGTGGCCATACGGATCGCGCGGGGATACAGTACAGTATCCTACGAGGCGGCAACTCTCCTGGCACGCTTTCCGCCTTTCGACATCCAGGCGGAGATGGATGCGTGGGTCCACGACCAGACACGCTCTCTCCGCCAAAGTGGGGAAGGCGTGCCTTCAGGGGCGTTCGACAGACTGAGGCGGCTGGCTCGACAACGCGCACTCGAGATGTGGCGACATCGCCTACGGTCGCAGTTCGCGACCAAGCGCGTCGTCGAGGCCATCCTGCCGCTCTTCGGAGCCTGGCTCAAAAGGAGCGAGCGCGTTACCTACCGTCTGACGCAGGTGTTCACCGGTCACGGTTGTTTCGGTGCATACCTGCACAGAATAGGACGCGAGGTTACAGCACAGTGCCACCATTGTGGAAGCGACCAGGATACCGCACAGCACACGCTCGAGGAGTGCCCTGCGTGGGCGGCCGAGCGGCGGATCCTGGTCGACCAGATCGGGCAAGATCTCTCTCTGCCGGCAGTAGTGTCGACTATGTTGGCAGAGCGTGAAAATTGGAGTGCAGTGGTCTCCTTCTGCGAGAGCGTCATGCTGCAGAAGGAGACTGCAGAGCGGGATCGGGAGAGAGCTGATCCCGCACGGAGAAGGACGAGACGGCGCCGGGGCAACAACCGTCCCGGCTCCCAAGTCCAACACGCCTGAGCCCCCTACCGTCAATTGGTGGGGGGCCTCGGGGGTCGCGGGTGCGCAGATTGGGGAGTCTGCGTGCTCACACCGAGCGACCCCCGGGAAGACGGTGGCGCGCACGTGGTCACGTGCCGCCGTGTGCGCAGCACAGCGCAAAGCGAGGCTTGGGGGGATCCTTTACAATCCTCCCAGAGAAGTGCCTGAGGGGGCGACCTTTTTACAGTCGCCTTCTCTCCGCTAGAGGGGGTGACCGCTTTACAGTCATCCCCTCCGTGATGTGCCTAAAGGCGTGGCACCAATGGGCGGCTCTAGTGTGATCTTACGAGGACCTGGAGCCTCCCTTCGGTGCTGAAGATGGCCGCTCCAGTGGTTTTAGCCGGTAGGAGTCCGGCATACCCCTTCGCCCTTCCCCGGGGTGAAGGAAGTTCCATGTAGAATTTCCACTGGACATCAATAAAAAAAAAAAAAAAAAAAAAAAGGTACTTTAATCTGCCCTCCAGGATTACCTTATCCTATGGTGAGATAACGTTTGCCCAGAGGGGTTATTATTATTTACTTTATTTTAAATGAATACATATAAATTACATTTTTAAATACATATAAACGAATACAACATGTATTCAAAAATATAAAAAATAGTAGCCCACCGGCATCGGGAACAAGGTCCAAGCTACCGGTAGTCAGGGCTCCAGAGAGAAGAACCTCCTAACAATACGAGCCGTGTCTAGGGGTACCGCTTTCTGCATCAAGTCCTTGACCCAGCTGCCTAACGAGAGCCTCTTCAGGTGTTGGTCGAGGCTCTTGGCCATAAGGCCATTGGCCGTAACAACTATCGGCACAATTATTGCAGAGTCTACCTCCCACATGTCGACAACCTCGTGAGCCAAGTCAAGATACTTAATTTGTTTATCTTTCTCAGCTTTCACGAGATTCTCGTCATGCGGGATAGTTATATCCACAATCATTGTGCGGCGCTCTACTCGATCTATCACCACTATATCAGGCTTATTGGCTACAATAGTCCTGTCAGTGATGATAGATCGATCCCAGTACAACGTGACATGGTCATTCTCGAGAACTGGGTCGGGCACATACTTGTAGTATGGCACTTCTGAACTCACAAGGTTGTATTGCAGTGCAAGTTGCTGGTGGATAATCCTGGCCAGTTGGCCTGTGCAAGTACTCGCCGTTAGCAAGACGAGAACAACCGAAAATTATGTGACGGATAGATTCACCCGGGTAGTGACATGCCCGACAGATGTCAACCGTGCCGTCCTTCACAATATATTTCCGATAGTTATTCGTCATGATAACTTCATCCATAATTGCACAGATAAAACCTTCGGTTTCCCCAAAGAGGTCACCGAAGCGTAGCCAAGATACGGACGCTACAAAGTTCACGTCAGGCCCATGAAGGGTAAAAGCGTCCGTGAAGCTCCTTACTCTGCCATAACTCCTTACGGTCATTAGTGTCAAGCACTACAGGTTTACGCCAGTTTTCTTTAGCCAAGGAGAGCGGGGTGAGTATCCATCGCAACCACATCTCGGTGCATCTCCACTTCGGTATGGAGAAAATACTCCCTGAGGCTGCACACTTCACGATTGTGGAGGGTCTTAGCATTTAGAAAGCCCCGACCCCCACACTTTCGTGGGATGTATAGCCTCATTACCGACGATCGTGGGTGATGCATCCGATTTGTGGTCAACAACGCACGGACTCGTCTATCCAGAGCGTCTAATTCAGTCTGAGTCCACTGGAGTATGCCGAAAGAGTACATTAAGACTGGCATGACCCAACCGTTAAAGGCGCGCACCTTGTTACCGCCTAACAAAAGACTTTTCATTACTTTTTTCAGGCGACCAAAGAAGCGCCCCTGTAACGCTTGTTTCATGTCAGTTCCGTTAATGCCTAACGCTTCCGACATACCCAAGTATCTGTAGGTCTCAGATGAGGAAAGGGATCTGATGTGTATGAAATCCGAAAGTTATAATCCTTCGGATTCCATAATCTTCCCTCGTTTTACATGCATGACTACACATTTGTCCACAGCAAATTCCATCCTAATAGAATTACTAAAAGTTTATTTATATAAATTGTACGGTACTAAAATAAAATAACTTTTTAAAATCTGTAATGACACCTGTGACTAAGGTAGTCATTCTGCGATCACGAATGCTGCAAAATCTTCGAAACGTCAGAAAAAACAAAAATCTAAAATATATGCGATAGAATCCGGTTAAAAGTTTTATTATAATTAAATAAAATAAATATATAGATCTGTTGTATTTTTGTTACAAAAGTCTCTCACGTTGTGACGAAGTCATCCTTCATCTTCATTTCAACCAACCTCTCATGACTTCATACCTTTTATCTCCATCACTGTCCACCTCATGATTAATTCTTTATTCAAATCAAAATTCGAATTTAGTATGTGGTGGCGAATCGTTCTTCATATTTTGATCATTTTTCACATTCGTTTCTGAACGTTAAACACTAGTGGCTCCACACAGCTGTCGCTCTGACGAATAGTCTGCCTGCAATATTACAAATACTTATTTGAACTAGCATAAATAACTGTTAGTAAGCTGTATTTTAAAAATATAAACATCAGCATAAAGTGATAGTTGAACTTGTGAATAACATTGGTTTCATAATTGCACTTAGCTTACACACACGAAACAAAAGAAAGCAACAAAAGATAATCTTACGCGCTTACATTCACGTCACGGCGCATAATGAACCAAAAAAAAGCATGTCAACAATCACGTTGCGACAAGTGCCGAAAGCCCGCGCTCGGCTCCCTAGCTGGCAAACTGGCTAGCAAAGCAAAGCTGATGCTGATATTAATAAATTACTTTCATAAAACATATGCTATTATAAAATTATTAGAAAGTGTGATATTATGACAAACACTACACTGTGCGGTATCCTTGTCCACTAAAATAAAATATTTCCATATTGCATTATGAATATGCATATGGTTTATGGATTACTTATTTTTTATTACCACACTACGCATGTCGCACAATAATTCACTAGAGCCAACCAAAGATAAAGTTCAGATCATTACGTCATCAAGTACATCTTCTTTTTGCGGGCCAATAGCTGCACATACTTCGCTAGCCTTTATTATTTATTTGAGGAACCGGGGTTCCTCAACGTTTATTGTATTTGCGGCGTCTAGCACCTCTTCTATTGCAGTTCTTACTCATGTTTGGTCTTTTTAAACTCATATTGCACACCAGTTCCTTATTAAGTAGATCATCTCACAATCAGATCAAATATGCCTTTTATAACGTATATACTCGTATAACTTAAAGACAAAAATGCGAAATTCTATAAAAAGATCGCAGTTAAAAACTTGTCTTTAAAACTAATATACGTCGTCAATAACTAAGGATCTGAAAGTCCTCGCTGGACGCTCTCATTCTTCACCGCGTCGCGAGCATATCCCGAGTTGGCGTGACACAGGTTTGTTGTTTGCGCGGAATTGTATCTTGTTCTGCCCACCACTACAACCTGTGATACTCAAAGGGGTTACAATAAAATCAAAACCACCGTCGCAGCCGCCACTGGTGACGTACGGGATTTATTTAAAGTCGGCGACTTTTGGCATCACTGTTGAGTGCAACGTTTTATGTGTAACGGTGTGTGGGCGCATGCGTGGGAATTAGCTATTGTTTCCAGCCATAGTTGGTGTCTTGACATAAATAAATATCACTTCTGTCACGTGTAATGAAATGCACATGCAATTTTTTTTAATTTGTGAGACTAATTTATGTAGCATAGAATAAAGATAAAAGGAAAATTAGAAAGACTGATAACATTAGCATCTTACCTAATTGTAATGTAATATTGTAAGCATGAATGCTTATATACATACCTATAAATTGTGCTCTTGTGATTTATTTAGGTTTTAGTTGAATAATTTTATTTAGGTATAATATAGATACTAAACTTGTATCGATGTGGTGTTGCTTAATTATTAAAAATTGAACTTTTAAATTGTATAAGTATTTACGAATTTAGCATTGTGGTTACGATTTTATTACGTATAGTAAGTACGTGTTGTTATTTGACTCGATATTTCGTTCTCTTATTATGGCCCATAGACACGGTGTTTCATGATGTGTTAGCGTAAAAATGTGCGACTCGAACAGAACCGTGTAAAATAATACTACTAATTACAAAATTGTATTACTTATAAGTTTAAGTTCATATCATTTAGTTAATAAATGACGCGTGTCTCAGTATAAATATTTGTGTGCCCATAGCTAACCAACTAAATGTTATAGTCGTGGTCCGTGGTCGTGCCGTAAATCATACCGCACCGAAACATGTCTACCTATTAGAAAAGGAAAGAGCTATTCTGTGGAATGGACAACATCTTTCTTTGTCTAAACTACTATAGCTTGAGCGCCAATCATCTTAGGTTCGTATTATAGATCGAGAATCAAAACTCAAGCAGAACTTGAGGCGAGATTGTTTCAATTGAATATAAATGCTGGATCTAGTATGTAAGGTCTATATTTCATTAACGCAACCTAGACTCAAGTTTTACTTAAGTCTTGATTCTCGTTCTGTAATACGGGCCTTAGAAAGAGACAGGATATGGCGTGCAGCCATGCTCTGTCTTGGTTATTTTTCGTCTATCTATTTGAGACTTTATGACAATGATGTCACCAGTCTGTATTTGTTTACAAAACAATTTATTAAATTATATACGAATTAAATAAGAAGTTTTTTATTATGCTCTCGATTTAAACAAATGATTTCAGTTTATTGTGGATTTGCGATTTAATTTCGTTTATATTATTGTCTGGTTTAAGACATTTATTTATCATAAGAATATAACATTCATTTGTCTGAGAAACACAAGATTCAACTTAAAAAATTTCATGTGTACAAACGTTAATATAAAGTTTTTAACTTACGCGATTATTACTAATTATAATACAACACTTTTAAAAGGATTACATCGCGAATATGTATAATATAGTCAAAGTCAAAAGGTTTTCATTTATGTACAAACCATTTGCTGGCACTTACGAATAGTCAGAATTTAAATTGTTGTACGGTTCAAAGCGGTTGGTCCTATGGAGACGAACCGGCAAGAAACTCCATGGATATACTCTTTTAAAATATATAATACGCGATGTAATCCGTTTAAAAGTGTTTCATAACTTGTTTCTCATTTTTATAATGTATCATATAAGGTATGATTGTTTGCTTGAAATAAAACACGTTCCAATTACTAACGATTTTTATTTAATTTCGCCTCAGTATGTTGGTCATTTCTGTATGGTGTCCGGACTATTTATTTATTTTATTTATTTCTCTCTATAACACGGGTTTATATCCCCTGTAAGGGGGAACCCGGTCTTTTGATAGGCTTACGCGGGGACATGGGTCCAACACGCAGAGGCCCTTTAGAGAATTTGATTCTAAAATGTAATGGGACACTAACCGGGAACTCTCCATGGCTACACTATAAAATGCAGTCTCGGATTGTCCCCGGAGGTGTAAAACTATTGTATAAGATGGAAACTACAATTATAAGGTCTATTGTATTGGGTGCTAAATGGATTATATATACTTCTAACAACAGAAACAACGGCGTCTGCCTTTCAACCTTTAAAGTGAAATTCTGTGGCAGACGGTGACTCGCCACTCACAAGATGGGCCCCCTAAATGGCCACCACTACAGGCGACAAGGAGCAACACCGGTGTGAGCGGCTAGGGGTGTAGAGAGGTGCGGCACCGGTTTCACCATCGCGCGTCTCGAAGACTCGGAGCGGGTTTCCCCGTTATTACGCCATTAGACACTTCACACACACGCCGGCCAACTAAGGTAAGCCAGAGTTGAAAATCCTGCGGGCACTCATGGGGTTCCACTCCAACCAACCAATAAAGGCAAGCGGAGACGAGGCCCTGACCGACTCTCTGGAGCATTCGGGTACGCAGTGTCGCCACTCACATTCAGATCGCCACAAACTGCCCTGCGTTCTGTAAGCTACTTAATATACTTTTTTTTTTCTTATGATATACTTTTTTTTTATCATAAGGTATGAAGAAATCAAGCAGCTACTTTAATCTGCCCTCCAGGATTACCTTATCCCATGGTGAGATAACGTTTGCCCAGAGGAGTATTATTATTATTATTTATTTATTATACTCTTTATTGTACACCAATCGTTAAAGGTAATAAAAACAGTAGTACTTATATATATAGCACCACTCCATATTATCTAGTATGTATGTAGCAATTCTGGGCCGACGCGCCTGTCAAATTCCCCCCAAAATGACGACACAATAAATCGGCCCCAGTTCCCGGCAGTGCCGCTATTCCTTGTCATGGTAGCGGCCACGGTAACAGCAAGGAACAGGCAGTGTCTCAGCTGGGGTGGCGTTGGCGGTCAGTCTAGACATCGTCAACTCTATCCAGTGGCACTATTGCCTCATCGGACGGGGGGGTCGTGCGGTCCGTGGCCCTCTACGGGGCGCCTGTATGGTCAGATCGAATGTCAGGCTTTCGACATCCTGGCGGAGATGGATGCGTGAGTTCACGATCAGTCACGCTCCTTCCACCAAACCGGCGAAGGGGTGCCTTCAGGGGCGTTTGACAGGCTGAGCGGATCCCCATGGTCATGGAGGTTTTGAAGGGGGGCCTAGATAAATCACTGATAATATTTCTAATCACATGCATTAGAATTTTAAAAAATATTTTGTCTTTTGATGACTGGCCAGGCGTCACATAAACACGCGTATAACGACACGAACGAATAGACACTGTGCTGTTAATTATGTTGCACCCTTTGTTCTTGTAAAGAATAATAATTGTTCGCGTGATTTTAAATTTTACTTTCCGTGTGGTGTCCGGATTAAGAATATAGCACCACCCCATCTCCTCCCGTGGATGTCGTAAAAGGCGACTAAGGGAATCTAAACCAGAGGGATGGGCACTAGCGTCCCTTTTGTGAAACGGTAGCCATACTGCGCTCACCAACCCGCCTGCCAGGCGTGGTGAGTATTGGCAAATACCCCCCAAAATGATGACACAGTTGTGAAATCTATGGGGGAGGCCTTTTTTCAGCAGTGGACGTATAAATGGCCGATATGATGATGATGATGATGCCGTTGCGCGCCTCTCGCTTCCCTCGTCAACTCCAGGATATAGGTACCAATCCAGCCACGGGCCGACCATTCCTCTGATAGTCGTGTACCGCTTTGCGCTCAATTCCCGCTTTACTTAGCGTGAATGCAAAGATTACCACGAAACAAAATCGAATGCCGCATGTTAAATACGGCCGAAATTTAATAATCGAATGTAATCCGAAATCTTTGGCTTTGGGATTGATGATTTGTTTGCTAAATGTGAACTTAAGACAAAAACAGATATTCAAAGTTCTAACTTTTTAATCATTATTCATTTCGGCCGTTAGTTCAACTATTCGTTATAAAAAAATTAATCATAAGGGACTTTTAATAACTACGATACAATATTAAGTAGGTATATCAGAATAAATATAAATATCTAAAAGAAATAAATATATATTTAAAATGAAACTTAACATTTACTAATATTAGGTATTCCTATAATATACACGTATAATAGCAAATTGATATCTAAGGTATTATGCTTGCTGTAATTAAGTATGACATTCATATTACATTAATCGAAATTATAAAAATGACTCTCCTCTCTTCCACCTTTTTGCCGTGCCCGACGGGGCCCACATGTGATTCCTATAATGTACTAAAACACCAAGTAACTTGTGGAGTGCAATAAATGTATTGAGTATTATCCGGCATTTTCTTAAGCACAGAGTGAGTTATAACTTGTTTCGTCACAACTTTATTTTTAATATATTGAATTGCTATTGGTTGTGATCGTAACACAACACCGGATGAAATATCAAAACCTTATATCTGAAGATTTTGGATTAGATTGATTATGAATTCTGGCCGTAAGGGGCTATAGCCAGAGGGATCGGCAGCTATAGTATCCCTTCTGCGGAATAGTAGCCATACTAACAACCCATCTGCCAAGCGTGGTGAGTATTGGGAAATTCGATGAGCCTTCTGTGCGGGTTCGATTCCCGCACAGAAAATATTTGTAATATTCCGGATCCGGATGTTAGTGCATGTGGAATTTATGTGTAAACTATACCCACGACACAGGAGGAATCCTAGTGTCGGGCAACGTTAACGAATACTCTCTAAGTTAAAATTGTACTTGTGTGAATTTATACTTGCGATATCCGACATGAACTCTTGGTGGGATTTAACTTAGACCTGGCCTGAATATGTGACTGGAGTAACAGATATGGACTAAAGGTCAATCCTATGAAGACACAGATCATTGTTGTGGGTAGCTCCAGGATGATATCTAGAATAGACTGGACCACACTTCCTCAGGTTTCTTTTGACGGCACTTCAGTTTCTTTTAGCGATAAAGTTAGAACCTTGGGGTTGGTCATTGATAGGGGTTTATCTTGGACTGTTCATCTACAAGAAGTAGGTAGTCGTAAGATATTTGCTTCAGCAAGCAGCTTGAGAAAACTACATAACTTTCTTCCTACTACCACTAAAATTGCGCTTGCACAATCCCTTCTCCTTCCCTTCCTCGATTATGCTGATGACAGCTATGGACCTTACAGAGGAACAGCTTGATAGACTTGAGCGACTTCAAAATGTTTGTATACGATTTATATTTGGTTTATGAAAATATGATCATGTCTCAGAATTCCGCACTAAGCTCAAATGGTTACCAAGTCGCCTTCGTTGGAATACTCATATTCTTTCGCTACTTTACAGTGTATTATTCATTCTTTCTACTCCCTCTTACCTTAAAAAATGCTTCGAGTTCATCGGTGGCACTCGTACAAGATTTCTAAGATCATCAGAAGACCTAAAACTTAAAATGCCAATGTATTCCACAAAATTTATTGATAACTCCTTTACGGTTCAGGCCGCTCGTTTGAACTGGTAATGCATTCGCATTACCAGTTTTAATAAGACGAGCTCAGTCAATATTAGTGTTCAAAAGACTACTAAGTGACTAATTATTTTTGCTTAGAGTTTACTAAGTATTACATCCGAATTCACTATTTTTCGATATTATGTCGAATTCATTAAAGAGTACTTGTATATGTGTACATATTAATGTTTATGTATTTTTATATATATATTGTGTATAATATTCCACTATTTATATATTTAGTATAGTATACTTGATTTAGTTATTTCATTATGTATCTGTGTGCACCATCGACTGCTGTATTATTTGTCCATCCTA
This sequence comes from Diloba caeruleocephala, assembly GCA_947459985.1. NCBI lineage: Eukaryota > Metazoa > Arthropoda > Insecta > Lepidoptera > Noctuidae > Diloba > Diloba caeruleocephala. The sequence goes on along the minus strand of OX381633.1, from coordinate 2,907,930 downwards.
AAGTTGCCTGAAAGAAATCGCCGAGCGCGATAAGGCCGCCCATTGTACTTTAAAATATACTTTTAAGCACTACTCTATTTATATCTTTTACCGATTAATGTACAATAAAGAGTATAATAAATAAATCACGCCAACCACTGAATCTTATTCCTAAATCCACTGAATCGCACACTAATTTACGTAAATCCACTGAATCACTTCCTAAATAGCGTACCTATGTCAGTAAATGTCATTCCTAAATGAATATTGAGATATATATTTCGAACAATGAAAAGATACCTAAACAATTCGCATAAGCAAAGATGTTCAAGGCTCAGGGTATAGTAGATATTGAAAAAGTAAAATATATTAACCCTTTCAAGATCCGTGTGGACATTTGCAGTGAGATGAGTGCGGATAAAATCGAAAAATGCCCGGAATTTACACAAAGAGGTTGGAAGATACATAGGGCGATGGAAAAAAAACATCAACAACGCCATAAGCGTCACTAAAATGTTGATCTCGAATTATCGGATGAAGATATTCTTGGAAGTATAACATGTGATAAACCCGCGGAAGTGTTATCCGTATACCGGCTTAAACGTCGAGACCAAGAAGGAGGTTGGTTGCCAAGTGAAGCTGTTCAGGTTTGTTTTAAGGGCGCGTATATTCCACAATATATATATATGGGGATGTATTACGTATGAATGTCACTCCATATCTGTTTCCCGTATCGGAATGCTCGCATAGTATGGTCACACTATAAAGAAATGTCCTTCCAATGAAATAGTTTGCCCGAGATGCGGTGACAGTCATGTAAACTATGAAACACAGAAGTTAAAGTGTACTAACTGTGGTGGAAACCACATGGCCTTACATAAAACTTCATGTTCAGCTTTTATAAAGGAGAAAAGATTGAGAGACATCATGGTGGAATTTAATTGTACATATAGAAGAGCACTGACAATGTATGTACCGACTTCGTCCTTACCCGAGAAAAACAATTTAGAACAGCAGCCCGGGAGGTATCCGTCTAGCGAAACAAAATGTCCAGTAGTTTCTAAATTACAACCGCGTGGTACCTTCACCTTCGCAGAGATAGTCAAAACTGACATTTCAGTGCATAAAGTAATTAAGTGTTGTTTAGAGTGGTTAATATTATTAAGTGTAGAATACGTGTCGGATTGGCCACTATGCAAAAATTTGTTGACTATTTATTGCCCAATGGCCCGTAATAAGAAATCTATTAGATTAAATTTAGCACAGTGGAATTGTCAAAGTGTTCGACCTAAATTAATAATAATAATATCTGTATCAAATGTAAATTCATATTGCGGCCCTCAGCGAAACGTGGTTGAACCGGGATAGTCAGCTCAAGGTAAATGGTTACACTATATACCGTAAAGATAGGAATGATGGTTACGGTGGTGTCGCGGTGCTAGTCCATGGGTCACTTAAATCTAGTTGTTTTACCTTAGAAAGCATTAATCCTGGAATTGAGTTAGTTTGTGTCAAAGTTCATAACTGTCAACATATTCAATACATAGTATCCTTATATTGTGCCCCATCAGTCTGTACTAGGCAAAGTGATTGGAAACATATTTTTTCTGAATTTCATGGTAAGGTGGTCATCATTTCGGCCGAATGCAGTCCACTGCTGGACACAGGCCTCCCCCAAAGATCACCACAACCACCGATATGGATGCGTTGTGGGCTCATTGGGGGGTCTTGCCATAATCGCCACGCTTGGCAGGCGGGTTGGCGATCGCAGTTGAGTTGTTAATGTACTCGAAGGACGCTGCTGCCCATCCTCAGTGTAATCCCTTAGTCGACTTTTCCGACACCCATGGGAAGAGATGGGGTGGTGGCATTCTGAGCCGGCACCACACGGCAAGGTGGTAAGGTGGTGATACTAGGTGATTTTAATGGACACCACACAAATTGGTCTTGTAAATTAGATCAGAGAGGCACTCAAATTCATGACGCACTTTTAGATACTGACCTCGTAACATTGAATGATGGTAGCCCTACTCGAGTCAGGTTGGTAAATAATGAACTACAGGATTCTTCTCCAGACATATCGTTAGCCTCCTCAGATATAGCATATAAATTTAATTGGGGTACACTAAATGAAAGGCTTGGCAGTGATCATCTTTTTATTAAAATTTCGATGCAGGTTGATAGTCTGTCCATACCTCCTATACGCAGGAATTATAAGAAAGCTAGCTGGTCTCAGTACCGCACTTTATTAGAAACTCTCATGCAAGACTTTTATATTACGGAAGACTTACAAAAATCCTATGATTCATTTATTGAGGTATAAAATTTTGCTGCAGATTTTCACAACTGTGTCATAATTTTGGGGGGTATTTGCCAATACTCACCACGCTTGGCAGGCGGGTTGGTGAGCGCAGTATGGCTACCGTTTCGCTGAAGGGACGCTGCTGCCCATCCCTCTGGTTTAGATTCCCATAATCGCCTTCTACGACATCCATAAATTTACCATTTAAAGACTCAGAAAAATTGTTTTTAGTCAATACAGTCTTTTTTTTAAACACGATTCCGGGATCTCCTATAGTACGGACTCCACACGGTGGCCGTACCACGCAACGCGTAAGTTTATTGGGGGTACCTTTCGCTGTCCTATTCACTGCGTTTGTTATTCACCGATTGCTAGTTAAAAGTGGTAGTTAAGAAAAGAAAAGTTGTACAAAAATATTAATGTCGTTCTGCTCCATCAATCCAAATGTAACATAATAAAGAAAACAATAATTTTCAATAGATAAATTTTTTATTTATTATTTTTGTAGACAAACACAAGAAAATTCCTTTACTTGCATATTGTATGTGAATCTTTCATTGATAAAGTTATTATTTTCGCTTTGGTTTTTGCAAAATCCCCGAACAACACGACACTTTAACAAAGTTTCACTTACTCGAACGAATCTCAACTGATGTTATAAAAGCGCCATTTTTTTCTGAATTGCCCGCTTTGTACTTCTCCTTATTTCCTATTTCTGTGAGCACGAGTCTTGCGAGTCCGGTGAATTTGTACATTTGGGTGAGTTTTGAGTCTGTGTCTTTTCAATACTTCTATCTAAATACTCGATACGCGTTTGTACGCAGATGAGAGACTAGGTTTTAAGACGTCTTGGGAGAAACCTAGTCTTAAAACCTGTTGCAGTATACGAGTTTACGACTCATTGCTAAATGGCTGCGTCTTATCTTGACACTAGTAAATGTAATACAAATGCCATAAAAAAAAATTGGCAGCCCTGAGATTGACAACCATTGCCAACCCGAGCAATGTTTTAGGGTAAAAAAAATATCGTATCTATTTAATACTTATCGATATATAACGTGATAAAACATATAGACATTTTTTTTGTGCCCATAGCGATATGGCAATCATATCTAAAAGTATTCTGAAAATATATTAGATGCATCGCATGAAAAAGGACACTGACCTGCCTTAAAAAAAAGAATTTGATATCCATTTTGATACTTGAAAAACGATTTATAATTGATAAATCGAGATTAAAAACATCGACAATAAATGATAATTATGAAATAATTTCGATATATCGATCTATTTTACCCAAGCCTACGATGTTTATTTATCTGTCAAACCAGTAAAATTACCCCGCTGAAATACGATATTATATATAGATATTAGTTTTGTCATATATATTATAGATAATGATAAGTATAACTTAGACATAAAAGATTTAAAGTTAACATGTAAAAATAATCCGTATTGTTAATTTTTTGTTGGGTTGATGGTAAGACCAATGCCCGTAATAAATGAAAAAAAAAAAAAAAAATTGTCAAATTGTCACCCTATTGTTTGGAATAGGAAAGTTAGTGTTTGTTTTGATGGATTTATTAATGTTAATTATTGTCGACAATTATACCTTACTTGACATTGGCAGAATCATCGTAAAATGATAAAATTGGAATTGGATCTTTTACCTTAGTTTTAAACTGAACAACTTCAGTGAATCTGCATTAAAGGTAAATATTAACTAACGTCGCTATTTTACCATAATAACTACACTATGTTTTATTAAAATATGCTGCTAAATAAATTATTTTATTACCTTCATCATCGCTCATTTGCTATATTATATTTAGGTGAAAGAAATGAAATGGCTATTACAAAATTGTTATATTGTAACAGGCTTTAATGAAAGAAAGAAAACCATTTTCTATACACCGCAATGCTAAGGCACAAAAAGGTAGACTTACGTAATGTTATTTAACACTAACAAAAATAGTATGTGTGAGAAGGAGATTGACCACGAACAGAGCACTTTGAGTGAGGCTTTTGATAAAGCCATTTTTGTTTTCTTTTTATCTAATTCTGAGGCTTCAGTACACTAGGTGACTATGCCGCTCTAGTGTGATCTTACGAGGACCAGCTCTAGTGGTTTTAGCCGGTAGGAGTCCGGCATACCCCTTCGCCCTTCCCCGGGGTGAAGGAAGTTCCATGTAGAATTTCCACTGGACTTCAATAAAAAAAAAAGGTGACTATGCCAGTCTCATGGGATCATTCACAATACAATATGATGTTTGACATGCAACTCGCAGTAACAACATACATGGCACACATCACACTATACCAGCACTTACCCACATATAATGTATGTCATAATTTCAATTAAAACATATTTTCCATAAAAATATCCGATAGTAGTTTAATATACTAGACGAGTTGTTGGAGGCTCTCATTATGCACCGCTGAACTTAAGCTGAAAGGTGAACCTAAGCTCTATCTTACTGTTGTATTACTTGTGGAACAAAATTAACATAAAAATATATTTACTTCACAGGTTCGTTAATTTCTAGTAATTATAGTATAATATACTGACACATTGTATAATATATATGTACAGTATAATATATTGCCGTGTGGTGCCGGCTCAGAATACCACCACCCCATCTCCTACCGTGGGTGTCGTAAAAGTCGACTAAGGGATTAGCCAGAGGATGGGCAGCAGCATCCTTCGAGTACATTAACAACTTAACTGCGATCGCCAACCCGTCTGCCAAGCGTGGCAATTATGGCAAAACCCTCCAATGAGCCCACAACACACCAATATCGGTCATTGTGGTGATGTTTGGGGGAGGCCTGTGTCCAGCAGTGGACTTCATTCGGCCGAAATAATTAAATAATAAAAATAATACTGACACATTTCAGTTATGGTTTTAAAATAATACTGATAGATAGATAAATATTGATAATTTCATTCTCATGAGACTCATCATCATTATATCATCAAGGATGTTCACTGCTAAACACAATCTCTCTTCAATCCTTTTATCATTATATTTATAAAGAATAAAGAAGGTTTTGAGTTCCTGAGTGAAACACATTCTAAGAACTTGAAATCATCTGAGAATTTGAAATTAATAATCCCGATGCATTGAACTAATTTAGTTGACAAATCATTAACCATCCTGGCTGTTTGACTATGGAATGCTTCACTGCTTCCTGTGCGTTGGCACAATCCCTGCCAGTTTTTAAAGAGCTAGTGAAGGAATATTTTCTGTCACATTAATTTGCTTTTTCTTACTCATTTCTTTTCAATATTTTGATTTACATACAATATTTATTAGTATATATAACATTTATTCATTAGTGTTATTGTACTAGCATCTATTTTATTTATTATATTTGTGTAATATTAAGTATGTATAACATTGTCATGTACACCTAGACTGCCCGTTATCTCTTTCCTATCTCGCATATCCCCATCCAAAGGTTATATGGAAGAGATTGCTGTGTGCTATAAAACCGCCCATTGTGCATTTGCAATAGCGTACCTATGTGTGTGTGTGTTGTGGGTCAATACCTACCAAAAAAACAATATATGTTCAGCAAAATCTTTATATAAAATTCACAATAGTACAAATTTTTAATTAATATTATTTTAATACAAAATTTAAATAAAAAGTGTATTTCTTGAAAATATTTTAGTTTTGAATAGAGTAAAGACTTATCAATGAATAAAGTTAAAGTTAAATTCACAAATAATTTGAAGTAAAAAAAAAACTAGACAAGGAATTATTTTTTATTACGAGATGCTTAAAAATCTGTGTCAAGGTAGAGATTTTTCGATATTTCGTCAAGGTAGAGATTTTTCGATATTTCGGAAAATTTTGTACTATAAATCCGTAAGATTTTGCTGAACATATATTGTGTTTTTTTGGTAGGTATTGAACCAACCTCTCACCCCCTGCAGTATGTCGTGCTATTTACTGGACATCCTGTATAAAATAAATAAATAAAATAACACAAGCCTCACCTGTAGATTTCGACAATTGTGGGAATTATCGGTTGGTTGGCTGCAAATTTTTTCAGCCAAGTCTCTTACAGCCGAATACTGAATTGCCAGTTATTATTAAGACCCGCTTTAACTATTCGAGAAACCTATTTTTGGTAGGGAACTCAGTGGCTCAAATGATTAAAGCAGGGTCTTAATATTAGCTGGCGTTTTAGTATCGGGCCGTTAGTCACCGTGTATAACAAATAAATATTTGCTAGTCGATATTGTTATAAATGTTTCTTAGATATTGCTCGCCCCTAGTTGGTAGTAACTAAATAGTAAATCCTGCCCTGATTTATAAAAGATAAAAACACGTCCTATAAACTTATTATAAAATAAAAGCATAAGTTTTGTCCTTATCTTTCAAAACCAATCCTTGCAGTGAAAGATAAAGACAATACATATTTTAACTAAGTTTAATAGTTTTATTTTTATGAAAAAGAATGTATGGTTGATTTGGCTGCATATTTAGAGTGGTTTTCTTCCTTATAACAGTCCCATCCTGACATCCATGATGTCGACATCAGACCAGCCTATAAACTTCTTCTCCTGAAATTAGAACTCTCAATGACTATAAGTCATTTTTGTATTCTTAGATGAGTCGTCCCAACCTGCGGCAGAAGAGTATGAGTTGCTACGAAGCTCAAGAGCCCAGTCCAGACGAATACATTTGTAAGTACATACATAATATATCCGAGTGGTGTCCGGATTAAGAATATAGCACCACTCCCTCTTCTCCCGTGGATGTCGTAAAAGGTGACTAAGGGGCTGAGGAACTGTAGCCATATTAACCTCACCATCAAATTCGATTAGCTTTCTGTGCTGCGGGTCGCGGGTTCGATTCCCGTATGAAATAATATTTGTATGGCCTACAAGTTGTTCCGGATCTGGATGTTAGTGCATGTGGAATTTATGTCTGTAAATATGCCCACGTCACAGGAGGAATCCTGGTGTGGGGCAATGTTAACAAATTCTCTAATAAGTCAAAATTGGACTTGTGTGAACGTATACTTGCGATATCCGACATACAAATTCGATGCGGAAGGTGGAGAGCCAGGAGCTTTGGCACAGCTTGCGAGTGAAAAAAATATAGGCGTCTTCTAGTGTTTTTATCACACTGTGTGTTAGTATCTTCATCATTTCAGCCGAATGAAATCCACCGCTGGACACAGGCCTCGCCCAAAGATCACCACAACGACCGATATGGTGTGTTGTGTGCTCATTGGGGGGTCTTGCCATAATCGCCACGCTTGGCAGACGGGTTGGCGATCGCAGTTGAGTTGTTAATGTACTCGAAGGAAGCTGCTGCTCATCCTCCGGTTAATCCCTTAGTGGACTTTTACGACACCCACGGGATGAAATGGGGTGGTGGTATTCTGAGCCGACATCACACGGCCTATGTTAGTATCTCGTATAGTATTAATATTAAAATAATGTTGTTAACAGTTTGCGATCAGTGCGCAGACTTCGTGTTCGAGTGCTGCGCAATACACGGGCCTTTACTTGTTATACCGGATGATGAGGTAGGTAGCAGGCTTCACTTCTAATACAGACGAATTGTACAATGTGGTGGTGGCCCTGAGGTTCAAGGACTTGCTGCTTAAGACTGTTGTGGGTTCAAAACCTCATGCACTTCCTCTGCTCTGGAGATGGGCGGGATGTACTACAGTTAACGATTAAAACCACCTGGGCCATGAGACCATTAAAACCAAATTCAGCCCCGAAGGCTCCAGATTCTTGAGAACGAATGCCCCGGAGCCACTCACTGGTGGTCTTTAGGCATATCTCTGAGTGGCTGACTATGGAAAGAAAGAAAAAAATACTTTTGCAACCTACGTCGACGCACAAACTAAAGATACATAGGGGCTACAATTCCACATAGGTATTCTATGGCATGACTAACCATTCGATTAAAATCTAAACACTATCTTATGACTAAACGCTTATAAACTAACACTCCGCTGGTAACACTAAACATATTATTACTAAAATCATGACCAAAGGACTTGGAATCCAGGCCAAATATATTTTATTTAATCATTTTGCTTGTCCGTTGTTATGAACCAGAAAGAGAATAAAAACATTATTATCTATGGAAGTAATATTTACAATAAATATCTTGAAAATTGTGCGTCGCATAAAGTGCAAAACATAGGATGTTGCTCAGCTTAATGCTGTGGCGTCAGGACGAGCCCGCAGCGCTGATTTTCAGCAACAACCTCAGCGAGTGACATTATGGCGATTAGTAGAACGCGGTGAGAAAGATATCTGGAGATGTTCCCCTGATTCTAACGCGCTTCTCGGCAGATTAAACCAAACCCAATAAATAAAGTTGTGTATGTCTGTAAGATTGTGAATCCAACAATGTTGTGAATATTTAAAGAAAATATCTATAAGCGGTCATACTATCTAGCGGAGAGGCGAATGTAAAGAGAAACGTCCAAATATTGTGAAAAGTAGTTTTTTCTAGATCAGGCCACAACTAGCTCCGACCCAATGCTGGCTACTCTGATGATGTTCGGTAGTTGTCTGTATGGTCAACTATCTCGCCACGTGTACATAACTTACATCCATTACTACTTTTTAACCGAACGAAGTTGCAAGTCAGGCTTTAGAGCTTCATCAATACTTCAGTCTAGGCAGATCCAGCTTAATATCTGTATGTTACTCGGAACTGCTCTCATCTGACTTTCGCTTCTCAATGACTGGACCCGATATCTTAAAAGGTCAGATATTGTAACTTTGCCAGTAAATTGAAACGTACTTTAATTAAATTTTAATTATGTTTTGTTAGAAAGTGTATCTTTGTTTAGGTTCCAACCAAAACGAATTTCCCGTCCTACGTCCCGCGTGCCGCACTCACTATACCACATGTGTTCCTACACCTCGCGCCCTCTACCATACCAGGTATGTTACCTATCCTTTAAACTTAATACTAAAATGAAAAACCTATTCATGCATTTATTATTAGGTAGACGCCTGGGATTTCGTGTAATCTTATATCTTATCTTATATAACATATATAAATTACGTCTCACGTTGTTTGTCCGCTATGCACTCCGAAACTACTGAACCGATTTTAATAAAATTTTGCACACTGTGTGCAGTTTTATCCAACTTAAAAGATAGGATAGTTTACATTTCGATTTATAATTGCAATATTATTTTATTCCGAACTATTTGTTAATTATCTGACAAAGAGTCATAATTATCTGTTAGTTCGATAACATTCTAACAGATGGCGGTATAAAGTAATTAGTTGACTAGATTGAGTAAGTATCCAATAGATGGCGTTATGTTAAAAGTTCAAACGTTTTAAGTTGTAAGCTACAATTTATTAGTATAACCGCAATTTATTATAATTCCACGCGTGCGAAGCCGCGGGCAAAAGTTAGTATATATATTATTTTCCTCACTAGTGATTTTTATTTTGGCAACAGGTGAAAAAAGATAAGTTGATTCAAATTTAACAAATCATCATTATCATATCAGCCACAGGACGTCCACTGCTGAACAAAGGCCTCCCACTTAGATTTCCACAACGAGCGGTCACATGCCGCTCTCATCCAACGACTCCCAGCGACCTTCACCAGGTCGTCTGTCCACCTCGTTGGAGGTCGTCCCACGCTGCGTTTTCCGGCCCGCGGTCTCTATTCGAGTACCTTTGTGCCCCAACGGCCATCAGTTCTACGAGCAATGTGCCCAGCCCATTGCCACTTCAGCTTACTAATCCTTTCAGCTATGTCGACAACTTTAGTTCTTCTACGGATCTCCTCATTTCAGATTCGATCTCGTAGAGAAATACCAAGCATAGCTCTCTCCATAGCTTGCTGAGTGACCTTGAGCTTTCTTATGAGGCCCATTGTGAGTGACCACGTCTCTGTTCCATATGTCATCACTGGTAACACACACTGGTTAAAGACTTGAGTCTTGAGACACTGCGGTATCGTTGACGAAAAGATGTTGCGAAGTTTCCCAAACGCTGCCCAGCCGAGTCGGATTCACACCGATTGATCTCTTTCTCGAAGTTGGACCTACCTAACTGGACAGTTTGTCCCAGGTAGACATACTCGTCAACAACTTCGAGAACAGAGCTCCCAACGGATATTGGGATGGGCACGACATGGTCATTTGACATGACTTTTGTCTTGCCCATGTTCATTTTAAAGCCCACCTGTTGGGAAACTCTGTTGAGATCATTGAGCATTGTGCTGAGCTCAAATTTAACAAATAATTAATGCCTACTTATTTGATTAGGTATGATAGGTAGCCAGAAGGTATTAAAAAAGAAAATAAGTTAGTCATGTAAAATGTTAAAATCTTATGAGTTGGATCGAACAAAAAAATAAAAATAACTTGTGCAATAATAAAAGAAAGTAACCATCCGTATTATCCGAATAGTAATACTAATAATATCCGGATTGTAACTGAATTGACCGGTCCTGACTGATGGTTACCGTTCGAGAGCGTGTCGCTGATCATCAGAGCCAGTATCGGACAAATCAACCATCAGCAGGGGATATGATCTATAAGGGTAGAAAATAAGCCCACTAATTACACTCAGGCGCAGATCTGGGTGTGTTCAGCACGCTGCAACTGCCACGCGGTGTTCGCTTCGGTCCGTACCGCGGACAACGCACACAACAAGTGACTTCTATGTATTGTTGGCAGGTAACATTTAAGTTAATTTTAGTAATTTCCATACCACTATCACGGCCTTCTGTGATCAAAAGATCTGGTCTTGCTTGCTCATCACCCATAACATCAGTTCTCTGTAAGTATACAGCCGTTGAAAGCACTCTCCCTGGTTTTGCCACTCTGGTTATATATAAGAAATCTGTCCTGGATGTAGCCAAAGTCTTTCTATTGAAACTCCACACATCTGCAAGTGACGTTTTAAACACACCGAATTCTTTCCGCTGTTCTCACAAAGCGCCCCTATTTGGACTCGGACCTCGGCTTAGTGCGTTGCTGGAGGGGACAAGCTAGGGCTCAAGAATGATAATTTGAAGACAGATATTAAGTTAATAGCCGGCTTTTATATGCTTCCTAGAGGACAGTGATTTCATCGTCCTCCTCGATGAGGACACACCTCAGACGACGAAGATTGATTTTGTGGCATGGTGTATGCAACACCAGGGTATTGGGATGATGCGGGGCAGAGTCGAAGTAGCTCTATCAATAACGTGTTGGTTTCCCAAGATATACGATCGTAAGAACGCGCGGTCGCACGTGGTGGACGCGGCGGACGGCGCCCGCTCCAACTGGATGCGCTACGTCAACTGCGCACCACACTGGCGAGAGCAGAACCTGCTCGCGTACCAGTACAGAGGACAGGTGTACTATCGGTGAGATGCCTACAGGCTTAAATAATTCATGAAAAATCATTTTTTAGATTTCGAATCAAACGGGTAAAATATAAACTGAAACTTTGTGGTGCGACTTCGCTGTCTCTCAGTGTATCCGTTAAGTCCTATCTAAGGTTCCAGGCCTCATATAAAAAATATCTCACCCAACCTTTGTCTTCAACAGATAATGTGTATGCTTCAGTAGGAATTGGAAAATTCAGTTCTTAAATCTCTCTCCAATTCGTAAACGCTTGCTGCTTCTTGATTTATATATTTTATAAACCTCTTCGGTATCATACAATATTTACTTCTACCATGGGGACCCCACGAACACGAAAAAAATATAAAGTCTTTATAAAAATCCATAGATGGCACTGTATGTAGCAAATATAAAATTATCAATCACTAAAAAGCATTAAACGGCAGATATTAGCCGAAGTGAGATTCGTATTCATACACATTTCTTTATTTAATGTATGTTTTACTATTTACACTCATTACTCACGTTTTTGCAGTATAAAATTTTATCGGCGTCATGATTTTTATCCAAATACTTCCACATAACTTTAATATTAATTCGCGATATTTTTATTATTTACAACAGATTTTGTTTTAAATTTTGGCCTACACTAGTATTTCTCCTGTGTCCTGGGAGTGTTTACAGACATGAATTCCACATACAATATACCCAGATCCAGAACAACTACCTGCAGAACATACAAATATTTGTTCCGTGCAGGAATCGAATTCACGACCACCCGGAGCACAGCAGCCGACTGTATCAGCCACTGCACCAACGTGCTATGTATAAAGGACACAAAAGTTTTATTATTTATTTACAGCACTATACTTTATATATAGGTTTTATTAACAATAGGTATTTATAAGTTTCAATAATAGTATTAGCATTATCCATAACAAAGTAATTTAAATTCTCGAACACCGAAGAATAAAAAGCGCAACTTTCTTCCACACATCATTATTCCAGCCGAACTAAAAATAAAGTGAAAATTCTATCTATAAATAGAGAAAGCGCTTAAGTTCAAGGCAAAATAAACGATATTTAAAATGTTTCATTAATACTACAGCTAAAGCTACTAGAGCTAAAGTTTATGTCGATGACAAACAAATAGGTTAAAAATCAGATTTTTATTGCCATACCGCTCTAACTACTGTAATCATCTCGGTCGGTAAATCGAATATCTACTTATATCGCTCATGCTCTAACGTCGCACGCCAATCGTGAAGCACATAGCCGATGTGGAGTGAACGATACCCGAATATCTAGATTTTGTAATATATGGATTTTGAACCAGTCAATATCCGATTTGTAAATATTGTATCTGATTTTGTATCTATATACGATTTCTGTCGCCCACCACTATATCCCCCCTCCTAGTATTTCATTTCCATGCCACGGTCTGGATGGGTGACCATCTATTTCATAGCGAAAACGCACCGTGCCTTGGCGAACACGTTAAGCCTCTGTACCCCGATTCTCGTAAAAACCAACGATCTAAATATCGTTGAGGTTTGAAAGACGTTCGATCGATGTTCTATCCGCAGTTGGTATTCGCGTGTTCCTTGAACGCAGTTCAATGGCAGTTTAGCCCGATAGGATCAAAACTAACCAATTACTCTTTGAGTAATCGTTTAGTTGTTTGTACCTGTAAGATGTCAGTTTTTTTGTATTCTATCGAGTTATTTGATCAGTTTTTCACTCTTAATATTGTGATTTTCATCATATTGATCAAATAAATTAAATTCAAAGTCAAAGTTTTTTATTTCAAATAAACCAAATATTGACACTTTAACGTCAGAATCTAAGTTGCGCGGTTCCAAATACTTGATCTCATGGAAAAGAGCAGGCAAGAAACTCAAATTAAATATGATATCAATGAATGTGAACTGGAAATAGTTTTTTTTAATTTTAATTACATATTTGGCACAAAGTTGGAATCTACGCATTAACGACTGCTGTTTAATGACACCAACCGACGATTAACGAGCTGGAGATACCTACTCAATGCAAATACCACTATGCGGTCACCCATCTAGAGACAGACCGAGCTAAATGTTGGGTAACCTCACCGATAGTTTACAGATCAGTGAATGCAACTACGCTCTGTTCAAATATCACCATGCGGTCACCCACCCAAATACTGACCGTGTTAAATGTTGCTTAACCTCTCCGATCGTTTACAGATCAGTGAAAAGAAAAGAAAAGCTCTAGCTCACACAAATTATATTCCAGCAACTCGAATATTGATAATAACTACTTATATTATGTCTTCTCCTTGACTTCTCGATGTGATATCAAAGTTGATAGGTAGTTAATATGCGAGTGTATTATAATAAAACATCGCCATCTAGTAGTACTGATGCCGCCTAGTACCTAAGCGAACTCATAGATGGCGTTGTAAAACCTGCCATCCATTTAAAAAAGCTTGCCAGTTCGCTGGCCAGAGTTAGGAAGGTGCCATTTCTTTGTATGGGATTGGGTACCTATACTAGTGTATTATAATATCTCTGCTTATACTATACCTATGGCTTATAAACACATGCACGTAACACTTAATATATATTTATATTTATAAGCTAACTAGTTTATTCTACAGTACTAAGGGTAATTTTTTTTTGTATTGTTCTAATTCGTAGCCGCCGTGGCATCATAACTGGTCCTATCTGAAAAACAGTGCAGTGTCATGTTTTGTTTTTCTTGAAATGTCATTGCATTATGCTGAGGTAGGGCCTTTTTTGACTTCACGTAGGTTGCTTAGATTTTGTAAAAAAACAAAATCTATATGTTATCTGTAATTTCCTGTGTGAGCCCAAAGTAAGATTGTTTTCTTTTTATTTATTAGTATTTTGTTTTAGAAGGATTCTACCACAAGAGTGGCTTAACATTTCAGAACAATTAAAATAATTCCTCGCTTCACGGAACTGATGGTGTTCTACGGCAGCGAGTTCGCGGACGCACTACACGTAAACCTTAGCAAATACAACTCGCCACCGAGTTATGCGCAGAAATTCGGTAACTATAAATGTATACTTTTTCTTTTAGCGTCACTCCAGCGTATTGCTAGAAATAAAATGATTTTATGTTTAAGTTTGTTATACTGGGAATCAGTGGTTATGTGGTTATAAATGACTGCAATAGAACACAGAGCAAAAAGTTCAATATGCAGGCACCTAATCAAAATACACGCACATATTTAGTGGAAGAAAAAATTAAAGAAAGAAACATTTTTTCTATTTCTACTTAAATCTAGACATTTTACAATAAATGTACTAAAACATCATAAATAAGACATCGAAGAAAAAAAATCGTTGAAAGGAATCTCCAGTTTATAATGTTCAATGGATGTAGGAACGCAAACTAAGGCTGATTATATTAATTAAATATATTCTCATTACGTACTGGCCATCTATATAAGTTTATGTACCACGAGACTTAAAGGGCAAGGTTGCAAATAGTGTGCTAAGTAATCGTACTTCGACTTATTCTGGGGTAAGTACCAAGCTCCAGGAAGTTCGACAAGTGTCGGTTAGCGCCAAAACTATAAGAACAAGACTTGGCTGGAATAGGCGTATACTTGCCTACCAGAGGACATCTACTTACCACAGGTCATCGAGTAGTGAAGTCTAATTTATCGATCACACCGAAACTAGAACGATGGTGCTTGGAGCTAGTGTTGAGTAGGACATACAAGAGGCAGTACATTTGTCCCGTACATGACACAATATTGTAAGAGCGGCTCAACATTATAACATGTACCACTTCAAATTTTATGTCGCGTTACTTTACTCTTCGAATGTGAACTGTAGGGTGAGAGAGAGAGAGAGAATGAGGCACATGCTTCAAAAGCACGTCTTTTTATTCAACGGACATTATCGTGACTGCAAGAGACAACATGATGTTTTTATTCACTCTATTACAAATGTACTAGTACAAAGTACGAGACGCGACAGTTTTAGAAAAATAAGATTTCATGAATGTCTGTTATATACCTATTTGTTTTGCTTGTGTTGCTGTTTATGTCTGTGTATTAGGTATATTTTAAATCAAAATCATGTTTTACAAAGAAGTCGCCTGCACAATAATATTACAGTGGCTAATAAGTAAAAACGTCGATACAATCGTCGTTCGTCATCAATCGCTTCTTATTACTTGGCTTTAAGTATTACGTCAATCACACTTTGTAAGACAGGGCAGTACAAATACAGCAACAGTACATGAAATACTCGTTCTTTCAAATGTACCGCCAAGCTTCATGTCATGGCGCCTCGCCTCATTTGAAGTGGGACATTGTACTGGCTCGGTACAAAAAAGAGGCTACTCTTACAAACTCATTTTTAAATCGTGTCCTACTCAACACTACTTGGAGCAGAGTACATTTCACAGAACAGTCTCGCTTTTGTGTTAAGCCAGATGATAGAAGGATCAAAGTATTGAGTCGGCCCGAAGAAAGCTCAGCATACCATTAGATTCAAACATTAGAGACCAAATTCACAGTAGATACAATTCACTCCGCATTAGTAGAACCAGATAACAGTGGTATTAGTATAATCTTTGATGTGATGTAAGTGGCAATTATTAATGTTATTACAATGCGCATCGCGCAATGAAAAAATAAGGATTAGCTGTGAAGTATCATAAGCCGCGCGCCAAATGTGTAATGTTGTCAAAGCGATAGCAATGGCGGAACAGATTTCTGTTTATGCTAATAATTGGTAATAATATTATATTATAACTTACAAATATAACTGATGTTAAATGTGTGTTATTATTTTCTTAGCATGTATGTTTAGATTATAACTTAGTTTTTACCCAACTGGAAGACGCCATTGCCCCACCAAGCAAGCTGACACTGAAAACCGGCGCTGTTAGCGTTTTATTTCTCAACATTCTCAGCGCCTCAGCTTTATGCTGTGTGTCAACCAATTTCTGCACACTTGCGGCGCATGATTATCGAAGCCAGTTTGGATTTTATTTTTAATAGAGGCTAATGTTTTCTATTTTATCAGTTATTTTAATCATTATATAGTTTTAAATACTCTCTTCTCAATTTTTTACTTTAAGTATTCTTTCTCTATGGCCATTTTCTGCCAACAGAAAACAAACGGGAGCGTGTTGCAAGAGGATTTTTTAAATTAACTTTAAATGTTCTTTAGTTTTGCCTTGTTTTCTGTGTTACCCCGTTGTGTAAGAAATACAATTACAATACATTTTTTTTTCTTTCTTTATGCAAATTTTTAAATATTGTAATTCCATATTTGCGATCCTCCAAATATGTCTATGAGCGTGTATGCATGCACTGCGCAGGATCTTAAATTTTTATTTTATGCGGTAAGCACCATAACCGAAGCAGGCAGCTCATTGTGCGAACAAATCTTCCACAACACGTTGTGGACTCTTGAGGACCATCCACATTACGAAATTCGTCTCACGTATCAGCATCAATTGCCATAGATAAACTACTCTAAAAAACTTTGCTCGTGGTATTGAGGTGTTCGAAGGACCAATCCAGCTGAATTTTAACTAACGTTGACAGGTTTTGGCCCAACTGTTACAAAAAACATAATGTTTGTTGGCTGCAAAGTAGTGCGGTGCGTTGTGGTAGATGTTTTCGCTCAATTAGAGTTTTCAATATTAGAGCCGATGAACATAACGCACTCAAACAAGTACATTGATAAAGTTTTGGCTACTCTTGTAACAAAAACTACAGCATAGGTAACTAGATTTATTCTAATTTAGGGTAAACGAGCATGTGGCTCCAGATGGTAAGGGATCACCGCCGTCCATGCCCAGAGGAGTAACTTCAGCTGCCGACATATTGGTGGAAGGAAGAGAGGGGGGGAGTAGACACGGAAGGTAGAGAAGTGGGGAGGTCCGGCATTTTGTTAGAGCATGGACTTCCCCAATCGAATCTATCTGTTTTGAGTTGTAGTGTACCTACTACTGGCTAGGCACTGACACAAAACCATCATGACAGCAGTTAGTAGTGTGCGTTTTCGGGCTGATTTGATACTTAGGATCACTTATTCGGTCCAGGCACTATCCTGTAAAAACTTGACCAACAGTGCTGATTTATGCATATTTGTAATTATAGGTGCTCCTGCTCCAAAAATAGCTATAAGAAAAGAAATAGATGCAGATACAGTTTCTACCGAGCAAAAGAAAAATGGAAGCGCAGACGTGAAGGTTATCGATAAAACTAAAAGTTGTACGTATGAAGGTGACACCGAAAACAAAGAACCTAATCTAAGTGATCTTATCACAAAACCAAAAATCAATAGTTATAATCATACAATAAATATTAAAAATACTTCAATAAATACATATCTCGTCGATAATGTTGACAATGATAATTTAACAAGTAAAATATGTAATGATAAAAGTATAATCGGTCATGATATAAAAAAGAATAGTTTAAGTCATAGTCGTTTATGTAAGATAGAAAAATGTTATAAGTGTGAAATATGTAACAAAGGATTTTCCCATAAGTGTAGTTTAACAAAACATATTCGCACACACACTGGTGAAAAACCATATAAATGTAACTTATGTCAGAGTATTTTTACCCAAAGAAGTCTTTTAAAAATACATTTCCGTACACACACTGGTGAGAAACGATATAAATGTTATATATGTCAGAATAGTTTTAGTAAGAAAGGCAGTTTGATAAATCATATTCGCACACACACTGGTGAAAAGCCATATAAATGTGGTAAATGTCAGAGTAGTTTTACTCAATTAAGTCATTTAAAAAGACATATTCGCACACACACTGGTGAAAAACCATATTCATGTGATATATGTAATAAAAGTTTTAGTCATACAAGTAATTTGAGATATCATATTCGTACACATACTGGTGAAAAACCATTTAAATGTGATATATGTCAGAGTAGTTTTACTCAAAAAGGTCATTTAAAAAGTCATATTCGCACACACACTGGTGAAAAACCATATACTTGTGATATATGTAATAAAAGTTATAGTGAAACACATAATTTGAAATATCATATTCGTACACACACTGGTGAAAAACCATATAAATGTGATATCTGTCAGAGTAGTTTTACTCAAAATGGTCTATTAAAAATGCATATTCGTACACACACTGGTGAAAAACCATATAAATGTAATATATGTAATAAAAGTTTCAATCAAATAAGTAATTTGAATTATCATAATCGCACACACACCGGTGAGAAATGATATAAATGTGATGTATGTCAGTCGATTTATTAAGAACGGCGGTTTGATAATTCATATTCGCACAAATACTAGTGGAAAGCCATGTAAATGTGATATCTGTCAGAGTAATTTAACTCAAAAATGGTCTTTTAAAAATGCTATTCGTACACACACTGGTGAAAAACCATTTAAATGTGATATATGTATTAAACGTTTTAATCAAACAAGTCATTTTAAATATCATATTCGTACACACACTGGTGAAAACTATTTAAATGCGATATATCTTATGTGTCAGAGTAGTTTTACTCAACAACGTCTTTTAAATGGTTTTTCACCAGAGTGTGTACGACTATGCATATATTCTTACACATTCTGGTGAAAAACCCTTAAATCTGATATATGTGAGATTAGTTTTTACTCAAAAAGGTCATTTAAAAAGTCATATTCGCACACACACTGGTGAAAGACCATATACATGTGATATATGTCAGAGGAGATTTACTCAAAATAGTCTTTAAAAAATGCATATTCGTACACACACTGATGAAAAACCATTTAAAAGTGATATATGTCAGAGTCATCATCATCATATCGGCCATACTACGTCCACTACTGAACAAAAGCCTCCCCCATAGATTTCCACAACTGTGTCGTCATATTGGGGGGAATCTGCCAGTACTCACCACGCTTGGCAGGCGGGTTGGTGAGCGCAGAATAGCTACTGTTTTACAGAGAGGACGCTGCTGCCCATCCCTCTGGTTTAGAGTCCTTAGTCGCCTTTTACGACCTTCACGGGAGGAGATGGAGTGGTGCTATATTCTTAAGCCGGACACCACACGGATTATGTCAGATATATTATGAGATACATTATGTCAGAGTAGTTTTATTCAAAAAGTTCATTTAAATAGACATATTCGCACACACACAGGTGAAAAATCAATAAATGTGATTATCTTATTTGTCAGAGTAGTTGTACTCAAAAAGGTCTTTTAAATAGTTTTTCACCATAGTGTGTACGAATATGCATATATCACCCTCTGGTGAAGAAACCATTTAAATATGACATATGCAATAAAAGTTTTAATCAAACAAGAACTTATTTTATTTATTTTTAATATAACTAAAGATAAAACTAATATATACATATAACTAAAAAATATACACAATATGTATGCCTTAAATAACTAACAATAAATAAACTAAAAACTAAACTAAAATAAAACCCTAAAAAAGGAGACATTTAGGCGTCAAAGTACTCCTCCCCATCGCTGTCAGCCGGTAATGTTCCCAGAAGACTGGCAGCATTGCCACGTTGAATGGCAGTGCTTATTCTTTGGCCAAAGAAAAGGCCAGCCCTCTGATCACGCAAAGTGTCGACCAACCGTCTAGCTATGTCTTTGAAAAGTAGACGTGCACTCGGACCCCATGACCCAAGCGTTTCGACCCCAAACGGCTCAAAAGAAAAATTTCCGATGAGATTATTATATTTCCGCCGTTTGAGGTTTTCCGCAGCAGAAGCGGCAGCACCAGCACAGCCAGCCGTGCTTGGAAGATGGGAAGGAGCAAGGGTGTCGACACAAGTTGCGTCCCACACCAGAGGCCTACCCATTTTCCAAGGCAGTAACGACATACCGTCCGGTCTTTTGCCATCGTCGCGTGCCAAGCCATTGGGTTCTAATACAGCTTGGACGCCGGCGGTGGCAAGAGCCCGACGAATAATGTCGTTAATGTTGGCATGGCGCGATATACAACCTGTACTTCTACTGCAAGATAGGCCATGGAGTCCGAGAGGGTCGACAGTGACACCACAAGGAGCACCAAAACGAAGGCATGCACCGAGCCGAAAAGTAGTGTCATCCAACATAGTGCTCATGTTGGATGACGGGAGCGCCTGAAGCCATAACCCTGACTCCCATTCACCCACAGCAAGTAGGCGAGCACGCTCTACAGCATTGGTGGACGTATTCATTAACTTCTTCCGTACCAAAGTGCAGAGCGGCTCGTCCCACTGTCGCTGGATACAAGGAGGCAAAACCGTATTCGGGCAAGCCATTTTCCATGCATTCACAGCATCAGTCATGCACGGTACTTCAAAATCAACCGGTGTGGATGCTAAAATTTTCCTGGTTAATTTATCAGGGGGCCTAAAAAGGCCGCTTTAGGTGAATGATAATATGAATTACATTAGAAATCACAAAATGGTTACGTTAATAGTCAGTTATGATTAAGTGACCATTTTGTGATTTATAATGTGAATTGTATTGAGATCATTATTATGCCTTATAAATAAAACCTAATACGGTCTTTTTAGGCCTTCTGGACCATTTGGTGATATTTAATCTGATTCATATTATGATTCTGCTAAAGCGGCCTTTTTAGGCCCCCAGTACTGTGGACCGAGGACAGAAACGCCGGTAAACTTACACTAGAAATTTTACGGATGCCAAGGCCTGCCATGTGTATGGGTAGTGAGGCTTGTTTCCAAGCTCGGTCGTCCAGAGCCACATTTAAAAGGGAAGTTAATGTATTCTTTATATTGATGTCTAATTTCTCCAAAAGTTGTGGCTGCTTCCATAAATGGGAGGAGCGAAGGTTACACATAAATGTTGGGCCAAAACAACAGTACCTAATTAAAGTATAAGCCGAATGTAAATAAATTTTGAAAAGTCTTTCGGATATGCCATTGAAATGTTGTATTTTTTTGTCCATGTAATATGGAAAGGATACATCTAGAATTGATGACTCTGAAAAAATACTTTGCACCTCCTAGGGTCCCCACCCTAGGAGGTGCAGAGATTTTTATTCGATAATTTTGATATCTGGGGCTACTCCATAAAATTTTGATAAAGTCGATTGTCTGTCGGTGTAGTCGTGTAAATAAACTTCATATTTGGAGAGATTAAGGTCCAGGCCGATTGAGTGGAATTTCTCTTTCAGAAATATAAGATAATTGAGAACAGTACCTACGTCACCTCTTTAGCGTCCCATCATCCAAATACACATGTTAAATTTTGATATTACTACTATTATAAATTTGTGATTTAATTTGGTTCATTTACATTTTAAGTTGTAACTTGTTTCTTATTTTTGTAATTTCATAGGTTTGATTCGCAGTGCTTGAAATAAAATATATTACTATTTATTTTGGTTTTTAATTTTCATCAATGACGCCTCAGGTTTGGTGCTTCATATCAGCTCGACAAGGATCGGCATAGCTTCACCATTGCCTCGCGGTCAATCAGGGATCAACCGAACGGAGGCACGTAAACGGAGCGATTCAGCACCTCCTGGACGCCGCGCTTACGGCTCGGTGACCAATGGTAACAATTAGGTTCTGTTCGGGTACGACTCTGGATCATGGGAGGCTCAGCGAAGGCCGATCTACAAACGGAATAGAGCACAAAACCTAAATGATCTTAAAATATTATATTCATAAACTTATGTCTCCGGTGCGGTCGGGTAAAAATATATGCCATCTAACAACAACAATACACATTATCACTTTACTACTTGACGCCTTCCAAGAAAACAAAGCACATTCTTAGAAGCGCCGATGTTATATATTTACAAGGAATTGCAAAAAAAATGTCGGTGGCAGATAGGTAGGTAGTACTACCTACCTATCTGCCACTGACATTTTGGGGTACATTTTGACCGGGGTATGGAGGGGAAATTGTGGAGAATCAGCAGGTATTTGTCCCGAATTTGGGGAATTTGACTTGGATTATTGGGGATAGAGGCGAGACAAACCAAATAAAACGCGTACTGAGTCTTAGAAGTACGCGTCCGTATAAATACTTGTACCAAAAACGAGGTTTGCGAGTATTTAGGCGTTTCTAGTATAGTGACGTTTCCGTAACTACTGTGTTTCATAAGTTCAAGTAGGTAATTTGAAGTTTCAGAGCACAGGTATCTTTGGTTTTATAATAATTATTTTACAAAACCTATAATGTTGCAACAGGTAGTTTTAATGATTTTAAAATTGATAGTTTCCCTTCATATAAACTCAGCTTTTTAAATACTTTGGCGTATTTAAATGTTTACATTTTATTTTATCTATGTGCATACTGTATGGCATTCATTATTAATTTTATTCACAAATCTTTTTGTATGTATTAACAAATATTATGATAATTTTAAATGTTACTATTTTAATTGTTGTTTTTGCTGTTTTGTTCATTGATTTACAGAGTAAGTAGTAGATTAGGTAGCTTCTCGTACACACGGCCACATATCAAGCTTTACATTGCCAGTATAAGCTGAACTCTTTTGCATAGGTTTTCCTTACAATCTGAGGTCAACCAATACTGGATAAGTATAACTTGATATGTAGCCGTGTGCACAGGTGCTTACCAAACGTAAACATAAACACGTATCATTATTTACCATCATAGATATCGTTAGATAAAGATACTTTGTATAGTAAATAGGTTTAGAAACGCAAAACGAAATCTCGTCAAAACAAGAAAACCAAACTCATTTGAAAAAATAAAAAAATGTCTTAATTGTAGAACGACACGGTTGAGGGCACGAGTCTTACGAGTCCGGTGGATTTGTACATTTGGATGCGTTTTGAGTCTTATGTCTTGTCAATACTTCTTAATACTCGATACTCGTTTGTACGCAGATGAGAGACTAGGTTTTAAGACGTCTTGGGAGAAACCTAGTCTTAAAACCTGTTGCAGTATATACATCTGACATCTAATTAGCAGCCCTGAGATTGACAAGTATTGTCAAATCGAACGTTGTTTTAGGGGTGGGCTAATGATAAAGTATCGTATCGATGAACAATATCGATATATATATGAATATATAAAAATCGATATTTCAAGTTATCGATATTTTTGCCAATAGCTATATGGCAATCACATCTTAAATCTAAATGTATTCTGAAAATGTATTAAACGCAGTGCCTTAAAATGGATATGGACCAGCGTTAAAAAAATATCGAATTTGACACCTATTTTGATACACGAAATAAATATCGATAATGATTAATCATGTCTAAAAATATTGTGGTTAAGTATCGATTATGAAAAATATGGACATTTCGATATTTTTTAACCAAGCCTACATTGTTTATGTTTATTTTTGTCACCGTAAATGTCAGGAAAGTGTACCAATCGTTTCTCTTTAGATTTTCGCGACTGTTTTTTTATGAATTTATTACTGATAATTGTTTTTTTACCTGACAATTGTATACTTAACATTGGTAGAAATTGGATCTTTTATCTTAGCTTCATTCAGTGAATCTGTAGGCTGCTGCTAAAGGTAAATATTAAATAACGTTGCTATTTTTACCAAAATAACTATAGTTACACTATGTTTTATTCAAATATTTTATTATAATTTCAATTAAAACATATTATTCGTAAAAATTACTGGTAGTAGTTCCAGGCTTTAATACACTAGATGTAGTTGTTGGAAAAGTAGAGTCCTACTCATGATGCACCGCTTACCTTACTCTGAAAGGTGAACTTAAGCTTTATCTTTACTGTTGTATTATTTGTGGAACCAAATAAACATAAAAATATGTTTACTCCACAGGTTTGTTAGTTTCTAGTAATTATTGTATAATATAACGACACACTTCAGTTACGGTTTTAAAATAATACAGATACATATAAAAATATCTATAATTTTATTCCGATGAGAATCATCATCATCATATCAGCCAAAGGATGTCCACCGCTAAACACAATCTCTCTTCAATCCTTTTATCTTAAAGCATGTTTTGAGTTCCTGAGTGACACACATTCTAAGAACTTGAGACCATTGGAGAATTTGAAATAAAAAATCCCGATACATTCCACTAATTTCGTTAACAAATTGTTTACCGTCCAGGCTGTTTGTGCTATGGAATGCATTACTGCTTCCTGTGTGACGGGCACAATCCCTGCCAGAGTTTATAAAGAGCTAGTAAAAGAGTATTATCTGTCATGTTCATTTACTATTTGTAACTCATTTCTTTTCAATATTCTTTCTTTTTCATTTGGTTGATTTCCATACAATATTTGTTAGTATATATATATAGAAAAAAAAATCTAGTCCGTGTATATAAATAACATTTATTTATTAGTGTTATTGTACTAGCATGTATTTTATTTATTATATTTGTGTTATATTGAGTATGTATAACATTGTACATGTACACCTACACTGTCGGTTATTTCTTTCCTATCTCGCATATATCCATTAGGTTGACTGGAAGAGATTGCTGTGTGCTATAAGACTACCCATTGGGCATTCGGTGTTGTGTACCTATGTTTTTTCTTATTTTTGTTACCTGGTGTACAATAAAGTGTATAAAAAAAACACAAGCCTCCCCTGTAGTCCAATCTCCCCACAATCCCCTATAATAAAAAATCTGTAAAATGTAGTAAATCCTACCCTGATTCATAAAAGATAAAAACATATGTTCTATAAACCTACTATAAAAATAAAAACATATTTTGTCCTTAAAATAATTAATATGGGGATCTTTAAATCCAATTTCCATGTGGTGTCCGGATTAAGAATTTAGCACCACTCCATCTCCCGTGGATGTTGTAAAAGGCGACTAAGGGAATCTAAGCCAGAGGGATGGGCAGCAGCGTCCCTTCTGTGAAACGGTAGCCATACTGCGCTCACCAACCCGCCTGCCAAGCATGGTGAGTATTGGCAAATACCCCCCAAAATGATGACACAGTTGTGAAAATCTATGGGGGAGGCCTTTGTTCAGCAGTGGACGTATAAATGGCCGATATGATGAAATCCAATTTATTTCAATTTATGTTAATTGAATGATAAAATGTGACTTATTTTTCGTATACAAATGTATGTATGTATTGTGTGATTTCAGGCTGAAATGGTGAACATAAATTGTTTAATGTATTGTAACAAAAAAATATATTCTTATTGATTAATTTTCATATTCTACGATTATTCAATTTTAAATTATTGATATATCCAGTATTATTGTATTTTTTTACTGACTTCAAAAGGAGGAGGCACTCAATTCAATGCGTATTTTTTTTGTGTACGTACACCGATTACTCCTAGATTTGTGGACCGATTTGAGCAATTCTTTTTTTAACTGGTGCAGAATGCTTTCGAGTTGGTCCCATATAAATTTCATTACATTTGATTGAGTAGTTTTTTATCCAGCTTCAATAAACAGGTTAATTGACTGCACTTATCAGATTTCTTAATGGTTTCGATTCCTCTGGGATCAGAGAACCGATTTGAGTAATTCTTATTTTTAGTGTTAAATACTGGTACCAAATTGGAAAAAGTTTTTATATTTATTTACACTAAAAAGAAACAAATAATACTTTATAACAAAAAAAAATACCAACTTCAAAAACCCTACACAATGTAAAAATATTAAAACCACTGAAAGGGAATTTTTTTTTTTTATGAAGTCAGATGGGGGTATGCCCCAACCATTGTTCATGCAGACAAACGAGAAGCTATAATTTTGAAGTCAATATTTTAAAGCGTATTATAACAAGTTGAATAGTTTTATTTTTATGAATAAGAGGGTGTGTGTTGATTTGGCTGCATATTTAGAGGAGGTTTCTTACCTATAACAGTCACATCATCTACATCATACCAGCCTATAAACGTCTTCTCCTGAAATTAGGACCCTCAATGACCATAAGTCGTATTTTTGCATTCTTAGATGAGTCGTCCCTACCTGCGGCAGAAGAGTATGAGTTGCTACGAAGCCGAAGACCCTAGTCCAGACGAATACATTTGTAAGTACGTAAATGATATATCCGCGTGGTGTCCGGATTAAGAATATAGCACCACTCCATATTTTCCCATGGATGTCGTAAAAGGCGACTAAGGGACTTGGAAAAGTAGCCACATGGAGCTCACCAACTGCCTGCCAAGCGTGGTGAGTATTGGCAAATTCGATTACCCTTCTGCGCTGCGTGTCGCGGTTTCCGGACCTGGGTGTTAGTGCATTTGGAATTTATGTGTGTAAACTATGCCCACGTCACAGGAGGAATCCTGGTGTCGGGCAACGTTAACAAAACTCTCTCAGCCAAAATTGGACTTGTGTGAACGTATACTTCCGATATCCGACATGGTATCTTCGTGGGATTTTTTACGTTTCGTATATAAATTGCTATGTGGTAAGAATACCACCACCCCATCTCATCCCGTGGGTGTCGTAAAAGGTGGCTATGGCATTAGCCGGAGGATAGTTAGCAGCATCCTTCGAGTATATTTATAACTGAACTGTGAGCACACAACACAAACCCATACCGGTCGTTGTGGCAATCTTTTGGGGAGGTTTCTGTCCGGCATTGGACGATTTTACGGCTGAAATGATGATATAAATTAAAATATGATAAAATTATCATAAATTCATATCTAGACGTTACGGGGTTCATAGCCAACAAAACGCAACCAGTGTCTGTGCTTTTTACGTACTCATATCAGCCACAAGACGTCCACTGCTGAACAAAGGCCTCCCCCTTAGACTTCCACAACGAGCGGTCACATGCCGCTCTCATCCAACGACTCTTAGCGACCTTCACCAGGTCGTCTGTCCACCTCGTTGGAGGTCGTCCCACGCTGCGTTTTCCGGTGTGCAGTCTCCATTCGAGAACCGCTATGCCCCAACGGCCATCAGTTCTACGAGCAATGTGCCCTGCCCATTGCCACTTCAGTTTACTAATCCTTTCAGCTATGTCGACAACTTTAGTTCTTCTACGGATCTTCCCATTTCTGATTTGATCTCGTAGAGAAATACCAAGCATAGCTCTCTCCATAGCTCGCTGAGTGACCTTGAGCTTTCTTATGTGGCCCATTGTGAGTGACCACGTCTCTGTTCCATATGTCATCACTGGTAACACACACTGGTTAAAGACTTTCGTCTTGAGGCATTGCGGTATTGTTGACGAAAAGACGTTGCGCAGTTTCCCAAACGCTGCCCAGCCGAGTCGGATTCGACGATTGACCTCTTTTTCGAAGTTGGACCTACCTAACAGGACAGTTTGTCCCAGGTAGACATATTCGTCAACAATTTCTAGAACAGAGCTCCCAACGGATATTGGGATGGGCACGACATGGTCATTTGACATGACTTTCGTCTTGCCCATGTTCATTTTAAGGCCCAGCTGTTGGGAACCTCTGTTGAGATCATCGAGCATTGTGCTGAGCTCTTGCAGCGATTCTGCCATGACTACGATGTCATCGGCAAATCGAAGGTGAGTGATATACTCGCCATTGATGTTAATGCCGAATCCTTTCCACTCCAGTAGCTTGAAGGCGTCCTCCATTGCAGCGGTGAACAGTTTTGGGGAAATTACGTCCCCCTGTTTCACACCTCTCTGCAATGGAATTGCCCCCGTGCTCTGTTCATGTACTCGGATCGACATGGTGGCGTTTCTGTATAAGCACTTCAACACTTCAATGTACCAATAGTCAATGTGGCACCGCTGCAGAGATTGCAGCACTGCCCGGGTTTCGATCGATTCGAAGGCTTTCTCTTAGTCCATAAACGCCAAGCATAGTGGCAGATTATACTCCTCGGTCTTCTGTATAACCTGCCGCAGCGGTTGGATGTTGTCTGTGGTACTAAAACCTTTTCGGAAACCGGCTTGTTCGGGAGGCTGGAAGTCATCAAACCTGCGCTCGAGCCGATTAGTGATGACCCTAGAAAACAGCTAATGTACATGGCACAAGTGAGATGGGTCTATAATTCTTCAATAGGGTGTTATCACCCTTATTGAAGAACAGCACCGCCTCATCTCTGTCCCACGCTTCCGGCGTTGTGCCCTCGAGTAAAACGGAATTCATTATACGTACTATAAAACATTTATGCCGTATCTAAGCATCGGCATAAAGGATGGAGTAGCGTAGCGCACTGAAACACGTCTACATAGTGAGAAAAGAAAAGCTACTCTGTCCAAAGTCTATCTTCTTCTAATCAGTACTGTAGCTAGAGTGCCAATCATAATATTTTAAAAAGTCATCGTATGACAGATTTGATACAGCCATTAGCACGTGCTGATGGCTCAGTCTATAATTATGTCGATGTATTCAAGAGGATAATATTCGCTTCCCTACAAAGGACCAGTGCGCTCCATTGGATAGAAAAAAATAAGTTTTCGTATGTCGGTTGAATGCTGTCATGACATACGATGCCGAGACAGGGCCACTGATAGTTGGGCTACATATTCAGTCTCTCAGCCAGCTATGCGCGGAGTTTCTTCGAGGGATTTGGAACGCAATTATATTAAAGACAGCTAGAGTCACCGACATAGCATCCAGAATTGGCGAAATGACGTGGCAGTGGGCTGGCCACGCTGTCGAAGGACGAATGGCGGTTGGAGCAGATGCAGAGTCCAGACCGCGAATCGATAAACGTAGTGTGGAACACCCTCTGCCAGATCAATCGACGGCCCGTAGAAGGCTGCAGGGACAGATTCGATGCGGAAGATGGAGAGCCAGGAGCTGTGGCACAGCTTGGGAGTGAAAAAAAGGCGTCTTCTAGTGTTTTTCATCACACTGTATGTTAGTATCCTGTATAGTATTAATATTAAAATAATGTTGTCAACAGTTTGCGATCAGTGCGCAGACTTCGTGCTCGAGAGCTGCGCAATACACGGGCCTTTACTTGTTATACCGGATGATGAGGTAGGTAGCAGGCTTTATATCTGTGTAAAAGAGACTAACGTCAACACAGAAGAATTGTACAGTGTGGTGGTGGCCCCGTGGTTCAAGGACTTGCTGCTTAGGATTATGTTGCGAGTTCATAACCTCCTGCACTTCCTCTGCTCTGGAGAAGGTGGTGTGTGCTACTGTTAACGATTAAAGCCACCTGGGCCATGGGACCATTAAAACCAACTTCAGCACCGAAGGCTCTGGATTCTCGAGAACGGATGCCCCGGAGCCGCTCACTGGTGCCACGCCTTTAGCACATCTCGGAGTGGCTGACTAGAAAGCGGTCATATTCTAGCGGAGAGGCGACGGTAAAGAGAAACGCCCAAATTTTGTGAAAAGTAGTTTTTTTTCTAGATCAGGCCACAACTAACTCCGACCCAACGCTGGTGACGTTCGTTAGTTGTCTGTATGGTCAACTATTTCGCCACGTGTACATCAATTACATCTATTACTACTTTTTAACCGAATAAAGTTGTAAGACAGGCTTTAGAGCTTCATCAATACTTCAGTCTATGCGGACGCAGCTTAATATCTGTATGTTACTCAGAACTGCTCTCATCTGACTTTCGCTTCTCAATTACTGGACCCGATATCTGTTAAGAGTAGACCTCATGTTAGATATTTGTATTTGTGACTGTTCGTAGCGATTATCACTGACTGCGGGTTCCCTTCGTGAAATTGTAACTTTGCCAGTAAATTAAATGTACTTTAATTAAATTTTAATTATATTTTGTTAGAAAGTGTATCCATGTTGTTTAGGTTCCAACCAAAACGAATTTCCCGTCCTACGTCCCGCGCGCCGCACTCACTATACCACATGTGTTCCTACATCTCGCGCCCTCTAATATACCAGGTATGTTACCTATCCTTTAAACTTAATACTAAAATGAAAAACTTATTCATCCATTTACTATTGGATAAACGCCTGGGACTTCGTGTAATATTATATCTAATAATATATATATATATATAAATTACGTGTCGCGTTGTTTGTCCGCTATGGACTCCGAAACTACTGAACTGATTTTAATAAAGTTTTGCACACTGTGTGCAGTTTTATCCAACTTAAAAGATAGGATAGTTTACATTTCAATTTATAATCGCAATATTATTTTATTCCGAATTTTTTGTTTATTATCTGAAGATTTATCAAAATTATGTGTTAGTTCGATAAGATTCTAACAGATGGCGGTATAAGGTAATTAGTTGACTGGATTGAGTAAGTATCCAATAGATGGCGCTATGTTAAAAGTACAAACGTTTTATGTAAGCTACAATTTATTAGTATATCTGCAATTTATTATAATTCCACGCGTGCGAAGCCGCGGGCAAAAGTTAGTGTATATATATATATATTATTATCCCCACTAGTGACTTTTATTTTGGCAACAGAAATCTATCCCGGTAAAAAAAATGTTGATTCAAATTTAACAAATAATTAATGGCTTCTTATTTGATTAGGTATGATAGGTAGCCAGAAGGTATTTAAAAAGAAAATAAGTAAGTACTGTAATATGTTATAATCATATGAGTTGGATCGAACAAAAAAGTAAAAATAACTTGTGCAATAATAAAACAAAGGAACCATCCGTATTATCCGAATAGTAATACTAATAATATCCGGATATAACATTCAGTGCGTATCCGGGTAATTTGGCTATCCGGATAGCATGCCCTAATTATAACAATTTTGTTTTCATGTCACTAAGAACAAGATTCTAAATTATTCATGCCAACCCTGAATTGACCCCGAATTGACTGAATGGCCCCGACTGATGGTTACCCTTCGAGGGTGTGACGCTGATCATCAAAGCCAGCATCGCTCAAATCAACCATCAGCTCAGATCAGGATATGATCTATAAGGGTAGAAATAAGCCCGCTACTTATCACACTCAGGCGCAGATCTGGGTGTGTTCAGCACGCTGCAACTGCCACGCGGTGTTCGCTTCGGTCCGTACCGCGGACAACGCACACAACAAGTGACTTCTATGTATTGTTGGCAGGTAACACATTTTATTTAATTTTAGTAATTTTCATACCACTATCACGGCCTTCTGTGATCAAAAGATCTGGTCTTGCTCGTTCATCACCTATAACATCAGTTCTCTTGGTATACAGCCGTTGAAAGCACTCTCTCTAGTTGCGTCACTCGGGTTATATGTAAGAAATCTATGTCCTGGAAGTAGCCAAAGTCTGTTCCCCAAGTCTTTCTATTGAAACTCCACACATCTGCAAGTGACGTTTTAAACACATCGAATTCAGTCCGCTGTTCTCACAAAGGATATTCACGTAGACACGACCGACGCTACGGTAGCCACAGTATACACTATTCTCAATTAATCATTATCACTATTTACTAGAAGATAGATTTTTTTAGGTTTAAAATTAACACGATACAAGATACGTGCGTACCTGCTACATATCAAGTTAAATTTCCAGTATAAGCTGATCTTGCATTATACTTGGCTTTCCGTACGATGAGAGACCAGCGCAAAATAGTTTTTTTATAGGTTGATATGTAGCCGTGTGTACAGGGTATTCTGCCAATTATGTCGTGTAAACATATTAAATAGGGTGTCACATACTTGGTTATTAAAAATTAAATGGATTTTTTATATAGGTAATACCAGCTTGTCAAAGTTATGTCTAGAAGAATTACGTAGATAAACAATAAAATATATATTATTAATTTGTCTTGTAACAGATTTGATTATAGATCTCCTCCAATACCTTTTTTCTATTGCGCTTCCCACAATCTGTAGCTGCTTAAGCGGACAAAATTGGCGAAGCTGTAAGGGCAACACTGCTAAGGGCCCCTATTTGGACTCGGACTTCGGCTTAGTGCGTTGCTGGAGGGGACAAGCTAGGGCTCAGTAATGATTATTTGAAGACAGATATTAAGTTAATAGCCGGCTTTTATATGCTTCCTGGAGGAGAGTGATTTCATCGTCCTCCTCGATGAGGACACACCTCAGACGACGAAGATTGATTTTGAGGTATGGTGTGTACAACACCTGGGTATTGGGATGGTGCGGGGCAGAGTCGAAGTGGCTCTTTCAATAACATGTTGGTTTTCCAAGATATACGATCGTAAGAACGCGCGGTCGCACGTGGTGGACGCGGCGGACGGCGCCCGCTCCAACTGGATGCGCTACGTCAACTGCGCACCACACTGGCGAGAGCAGAACCTGCTCGCGTACCAGTACAGAGGACAAGTCTACTATCGGTGAGTTGCCTATATCCTTAAGTAATTCTGGAAAATCCTTCCTTTTTTGGATTGCGTATCAAAAGTGTAAAATGTAAACTGAACATTTATGGTGCGACTTCGCTGTCCCACAGTGTGTCCGTTACAGCGGGACTTCTAAGAAAGTACTAAAACTGTTTCATTATTTCGGGATAATAAAGTCCACTGCTGGACACAGGCGTCCTCCAAAGATCGCCGCAACTGTCTAGGTGTGTTGTGTTCTCACTGGGACCCTGTAATTATGATTGGTACCTAATGATTATGAACGCACTGCCTGAAATACCTCTTCCACCTACATTTCTAAGGTTCCAGGTCTCATATAAAAAATATCTCATCCATCCTATGTCTTCAACAGATAATGTCTATGCTTCAGTGGGAATTGGGAAATTCAGTTCTTACATCTCTCTCTAATTCATAAACGCTTACTTTTCCACGGTTAAACTTTAAAATATTTTGCTGCTTGTTAACTTATATATTTTATAAATTCTCTTCGGTATCACACATTATTTACTTTACTAGTGTATTATAATATCCGTGCTTATACCATACCTATGGCTAATGAACTCATGCACGTGACACTTAATATAAATTTATGAGCTAACTAGTTTATACAACAGTTTTTTTATTTAAAAAATAAAAAACATGCCTCGTTGCTTATTATCCTTTTTTTGTATTATTCTAATTCGTAGCCGCCCCTGGCATCACAGCTGGTTCTATCTGAAAAACAGCGCAGTGACATTTTTTGTTTTTCTTGAAATGTCATTGCATTATGCTGAGGTAGGGCCTTTTTTAACTTCACGCAGGTTGCTTGAATTTTGTAAAAAGAAACAACTATATGTTATCTGTAATTTCCTGTGTGAGCCCAAAATAAAATTGCTTTTATTTTCTTTCTTCTATTACAAACGCTCGGCTATTTGAGTAAATGAGTATTTTGTTACAGAAGGATTCTACCACAAGAGCGCCTTGTTCCCATTGTTTGTTAAGAATATCCACCTTAACATTTCAGAACAATAAAAATAATTCCCCGCTTCACGGAACTGATGGTGTTCTACGGCAGCGAGTTCGCGGACGCACTACACGTAAACCTTAGCGAGTACAACTCGCCACCTGGATATGCGCAGAAATTCCGTAAGTATAAATGTTAACTTTTTTTTTTCATTGCTAGGAATAAAATGATTTTATGTGAAATACAAGTTTGTTATACTGGGGATCGGTGATTGTAATAAATGGCTGCAATAGAACACCGAGCAATCGAAATACACGCATGGACATATTTAGAGGAAGAAAGAAAGAAAAGAATGAAAGCAAACGTTTTTATTTCTACGCGCAATTGGCACACACTTAAATCAAGACTTTTTACAGTATATAGTGAAAAACATCATAAATTAAACATAAATAGAAAAAAAATCGTACAAAGGAGATTCCTCTTATAATGTTCAATGGATGTAGGAACGCAAACTAAGGCTGATTATATTAATTAAATATATTCTCATTACGTACTGGCCATCTATATAAGTGTATGTACCACGAGACTTAAAGGAAAACCGGTTGTATCGGTGTGAAGAAATATTGGAATACGGCTTTTCCCGGGGAAATCATAATTTTCAAGGATAAAATTACCCAATACGATAACATTAAGTTGGTCTACATAGTGTAAGCAACTTGTGTGCATAATTTCATCCAAATCGGTTTAGCCGTTTCAACGTGAAAGCGTTTGTTTGTGTGGTATATAGGATAGGGATAACCATTGTTTACATCTCATATTCGAATTAAATCAAAGAGCGTGATAACATCTTTGCTTTCAAATCACTTAGTGAATAGAGATTTAAAGATTTACAAGTGATTTAAAGATTTATAAGAGTGATCTAAATCTTCTGATCGAAAAGACTTATAAATCACTTATCATTGAAAAGATTTACTTTGCGCGTGTCTAGTCAGTAATGGTTTTGCATAGGAGCACGCACGGAGCTACATATCGTGGAAAATGGGTCCCTGACTGCGGCACGATACGTGACGGATATTTTTTATCTAAGAATGGAGAAACGATCGGCAAGGTTAAACAACGTTTAGCGCGGTCAGTCTATGGATGGGTGCTCGCATAGTGGTATTGGCATTGAGCGTAGTTACGTTCACTGATCGGTGAGGTTAAGCAACGTTTAGCGCTGTCAGTCTATAGATGGGTGACCGCATAGTGATATTTGAACTGAGCGTCGTTGCATTCAATAATCGGTGAGGTAAAGCGACATTTAGCGCGGTCAGTATTTGTATGGGTGACCGCATAGTGATATTTGAACTGGCGTAGTTGCATACATTCGATCGAAGTGGCATACCTGTTATTCTGTTAATAGAAATATTTAGATTGACGATGCGTATGACTCCGCCTCCCCGCGACCCCCCACTTTATTTTGTTTACATGCAGGTGTGCGGCGAG
This sequence comes from Diloba caeruleocephala, assembly GCA_947459985.1. Lineage (NCBI taxonomy): Eukaryota > Metazoa > Arthropoda > Insecta > Lepidoptera > Noctuidae > Diloba > Diloba caeruleocephala. The sequence goes on along the minus strand of OX381633.1, from coordinate 2,872,729 downwards.
CGGCCGACTGGTTTTATGCAATTGTTTTGTTTCTTTATCTTAATATTATAATGCGCAGGCAAACTATTCCACAAACTATGCAAGAAATATTTTATTTATGTATTAATTACTTATTTTGTTATACAATTTTTTTTCTTTTTCTTTTGTATTTTTTTGTAGGACCTGCAGTCTTGTTTTTAATTATTATTCGTAGTTAAGGGGACGGACTGAAAACCAGCGCTGACCAGTGTGTTGTTTAATCTCTAGGCACTGCAAACATTGCTAAGTCTATTCTGTTCTGTTGTGTACCATACTACACAATATTTTATGTATATTTTTATTATTTTATATCTATGTGTCTGGTAGTAAACTATCTTTATCTTATCTTATCATCCATTGTCGGTAAACGATCGGTGAGGTTAAGCAGCGTTTAGCGCGTTCAGTATTTGGATGGGTGATCGCATAGTGATATTTGAACTGAGCGTAGTTTCATTCACTGAATGGTAAACGATCGGTGAGGTTAACCAACATTTAGCGCGGTATTTGGATGGGTGACTGCATAGTGGTATTTGTATGGAGTAGGTATCTCAGGCACGTTAATCGTCGGTTCCGGTTGGTGTCATTAAACGGCCGTCGTTAATGCGTAGATTGCAACATTCTGCCAAAACAAGATAAAACATTACTATTTTCAGTTTATATTTTTAAAAGATACCTACATAATGTATTTAATTTAATTGTTCAATATGACGAAAATCACAATACTAACAGTGAAAAAACTGATCAAACAACTCGACAGAATACAAAAAAACTGACATCTTACGGCTACAAGTCGTTGAGTAATCGTGTAGTTTTGATCCTATCGGGTGAAAGTCCTATCGAACTGCTTTCAAGGGACATGTGAATACCAACTGCGAATAGAACATCGATCGAACGACTTTCAAACCTCAACCATATTTACATCGTTAGTTTTTACGAGAATCGGGGTACAGAGGCTTAACGTGTTCGCCAAAGTACGGTGCGTTTTCGCTATGAAATAGATGGTCACCCATCCATACCGTGGTATGGCAATGAAATACTAGGAGGGGGGATACAAAAACGCCATCTATTGCAAATACCTTAAAGCAAAATGAAAGTTGGGTTGCTACCTAGCATTGAAATGGGTTCATCATATCGGCCATTTATACGTCCACTGCTGAACAAAGACCTCCCCCATAGATTTTCACAACTGTGTCATGTGTATGGCTACCGTTTCACAGAAGGGATGCTGCTGCCCATCCCTCTGGTTTAGATTCCCTTAGTCGCCTTTTACGACATCCACGGGAGGAGATGGAGTGGTGCTATATTCTTAATGCTATATTCTTAGTTCGAATTGAACTAAAAAGCTTAATTTATATTTTCTGTTGAAAATACACGAATAATTAGTGTAAATATATTGAATAAAGAAATTTGTATGTTTACGAATCTTACTTCAGCTAATATCAGCCGTAGAGTGATGCCACCTATGAATTTTTATAAAGACTGTTTATATTTAGTTCGAGTTGAGACCCCATGACTGGTGTTAAATGTGTTGTATTATTTTCTTAGCATCTATGTTTGGATTATAATTTAGTTTTTACCCAACTGGAAGACGCCATTACGTCACCAAGCAGGCTGACACTGAAAACCAGCGCTGCTGGCATTGTTTTCCTCGACATTCTCAGCGGCTCAGCATTATGCTGAGTATCAACCAATTTATGCACACTTGCGGCGCACGATTATCGAAGCCAATCTAAAATATTTTTATAGAGCCTAATGTTTTCTAATTTAACTATTGTTTTAATCTTTATATAGTCAAAGTCAAAGTCAAATATTTTTATTTCAAATAAACCAAATATTGGCACTTATGAAACGTCAGAATCTAAGTTGCACGGTTGCAATAGTTGATCTATGGAGAAGAGCCGGCAAGAAACTCCAAAGATACTCTTTTAAAATAATTGAGATTACAATGTTGATTAATACAAATTAAGGTAAACCATATAAAGAGCATTATGTAGGCCAATGTATAAAAAAAAGACATACTAGTGTAATATAATCATTATTCGCCATGGCAGTTAACGGCTGACCAGTCCCAACAGACGGCACCCGTTCACGAGCATGACGCATGCATCAGCATCGCTTAGCTCAACCATATTGTAGGGAACCGAACGACCCGATACACAACGCCACCGCCAGCAAGACATTTTAGTGAGCATGGCAGACCGATACTACCAGGCCAAAGGCAAAGGGTACTAAATATATAACATTAACGGCTACATGATGCTCGCACATTTACAATTTTATGATTAACTAGCTGGGACCCGCGTTTAATTTAAAATACATTTAGAGTACTTCGACATAGGCACTTGACATAGAATCTATACATTGAATTTCAAGGGTTTTTTTTTGTGCGGAACCCTAATTATTTTTCTAAAATAAAAGTAGCCTAAGTTATTCCTTATAACATCAGCTATCTGCCAGTGAAAGTCCCGTCAAAATCGGTCCAGCCGTTTCGGAGATTACCCGGAACAAACAGACAGACAGACAGACAAGAATGTTTAAAATGCATTTTTTGTTATATGTTTCGCATATACTTTCATATACATTTAGTAAAAAGCTGTTATTTTGACATTACAAACAGACACTTCAATTTTATTTATTTGTATAGATTAATAATGTCAAAATATTATTAGAATGTAAATTGCAGTCATTAAATTAAACATAGGCAAATAATTTATATCATAAATATAGAATTCAATTTTAAATAAGTAAAATTAAATGTCAAGATGTCAATAAAAAGATAAAAAATAAGTCAAGTAAATGTCAGGATGTCAACAAAAAATTAACTACAATTTCTGTGTAGACGGTAAAGCATTGATTGGGAATAACAACACGTCAATCATGCGAAAATTATACAATATATTATAAAGCGCCAGAGGGTCGCAGTGTGCAGGAGGGAAACGTTTGCCAGACATCGCTATCGTCGATGTAATGATTTATATTATAGTAGGCTTTCGAAATTAAAATGCGCTTAATCAATTATTTGAATCTTATTTCCAGTAAGTCGGTAATACTACAAGGAATTTTGTTATAGAATCTAATACTGTTTCCCATAAACGACTTGCTGGTTCTGCTAAGTCTAAAGCCAGGTACAACCAACATGTTCTTGTTGCGAGTATAGTTTTTAATACTCTCTCGCCATTTTTTACTTTAAGTATTCTCTGTGACCATTTTATGCCAACAGAAACTAAACGTGTGAGTGTTGCAAGAGGATATTTTTATTAACTTTTAATGATTCTAAATTTAATTTTATTAGTTTAGTTTTTTACCTTGTCTTCTGATTGACTTGCGCCCGTTGAGTGGGCAGAAATAAAAAATATTTTCTTTCTTTCTTCAGATATTTTTTTATAATTCCTTTTATTGCGATTCTCATATGTCTATGAGTGTATATGCATGCACTGCGCAGGATCTTTATTTTTTATTGTATGAGGTCGGCACTATAACCGAAGCAGGCAGCTCATTGAGCGAACAAAAGTACCACAACACGTTGTGGACTCTGAGGACTATCATCATCAACTGCCGTGACTGGGCCACTCCAGCCGCATTTCAACTAACGTTGACAGGTTTTGGCCAGACTGCGAAAAAATATTTTTTCTTGCGGCTGCAAAGTAGTGCGGTGTGTTGCGGTAGATGTTTTCGCTCACTGAGTGATTTCGATATTAGAGCCGATGAACATAACGCACTCAGACAAGTACATCGATAACGTCTTGGGTACTCTTGTAACTAAACTACCGCATAGGTACCTAGATTTATTTTAGGGTAAACGAGCATGTGGCTCCAGATGGTAAGCGATCACCAAGCAAGCTGCCGACCTATTAGTAGAAGGAAGAGAGGGAGTAGAGACGGAATGGAAAGAAGTGGGGAGGTCTGGCATTTTGTTAGAGCGTGGACTTCCGCAGTCGAGTCTGCCCGTTTCGAGTTGCAGTATAGTACTAGCTAGGCACTGATGAAAAACCGTCATGGACAGCAGTTGGGTAGTCCGTTTACAGTAGAATTGTGTGTTTACGGGCTGATATGATACTAAGGTATCTCTTATGCGGTCCACTATCCTGTGAAAACTGGACCAACAGTGCTGATTTATGCAATTTGTAATTATAGGTGCTCCTGCTCCAAAAATAGCTATAAGGAAAGAAATAAATGAAGATACAGTTTCAACCGAGCAAAAGAAAAATGGAGACGCAGACGCGAAGGTTATCGATAAAACTAAAAGTTGTGCGTACGAAGCTAACACCAAAATCAAAGAACCTAATATAAGTGATCTTATTTCAAAACCAATAATCAATAGTAATAATCATACAATATCTAGTAAAAATACTTCAATAGATACTCATCGCGTCGATAATGTTGACAATGATAATTTAAGAAGTAAAATATGTTATTGTAAAAGTATTATCGGTCATGATATAACAAAAAATAGCTTGAGTCATAGTAGTTCATGTAAGATTGAAAAATCTCATAAATGTGATATATGTAACAAAGGATTTTCCTATAAGTGTAGTTTAACAAAACATATTCACACACACACTGGTCAAAAACTATTTAAATGTGATATATGTCATAATAGTTTTACTCAAAATAGTCATTTAAAAAGACATATTCGCACTCACACTGGTGAAAAGCAATATAAATGTAATATATGTTATAAAAGTTTTAGTCATACAAGTAATTTGAGATATCATATTCGTACACACACTGGTGAAAAACCATTTAAATGTGATATATGTCAGAGTCGTTTTACTCAAAAAAGTTATTTAAATAGCCATATTCGCACACACACTGGCGAGAAACCATATAAATGTGATATATGTCAGAGAAGTTTTAATAGAAGATATGTTTTGAAAACCCATATTCTTTCACATACTGGTGAAAAACCATACAAATGTAATATATGTCAGAGTAGTTTTATGAGAAAAGATAATTTAAAAGAACATATTCGTATACACACTGGTGAAAAACCATATAAATGTGATACATGTCAGAGAAGTTTTAATAACCCAGGTCATTTGAAAAGTCATATTCGTACACACACTGGTGAAAAACCATATAAATGTGATGTATGTCACAGAAGTTTTAATGAATCAAGTGGTTTGAAATCTCATATGCGTATACACACTGGTGAGAAACCATATAAATGTGATACATGTCAGAGACGTTTTAATCGTTTAAGTAGTTTGAAAATTCATATGCGTACACATACTGGTAAGAAACCATATACACGTGATATATGTCAGAGCAGTTTTAATCGAACAGGTCGTTTAATAACCCATGTTTGTACACACACTTAAATGGCAGGCATATCCGCTCACACAGTGGTAAAAAACCATTTTAATATGATACGTCAGACAAGTTTTAGTCATTCCATTAATAATAAAACTCATTAAGGTAGACATATGGTGATACGGTAATATAGTTAGGGGTAGTATACGTAGGTATATAGTTAGGTATATTACGTAATTATGAGTTTCATAAACCACTTGATTAGTCGAATTGTGGCACGTATTGCGGAGAGTGAGAACCTAGATTTGATTCCTAGGCCATCATCATATCAGCCAAAGGACGTCCACTGCTGAACAAAGGCCTCCCCCATAGATTTTCGCAAAGTCCAGTCGCCATGCCGCGTAACATATGAAATGGAAGGGCTTGTTGTGAGGGTCTCAACTGTATTGATTTTATGATTTCAATATATATTTAAAGTTATTTAAGTAATAGACGAAAATTTACCGGTCGCCCCCTCCCCCCTTATTTCCGAAACTACTGAGCCTAATATTTTGAAAAAACTAGATTATAGCTATAGATTACTGGAAAACTTATAACAAGTCTGTGGTCTATAGTCTTAAAATAACATGGTGAATCGTTCAATATATTGTGCGTACAAACTTACGTTTGCAGTTGGAATGTATGGGAGAACATGTTTTTCAACTACGATGATTAGTTTGTTCTTGGGACTAGTTCTTGTACAAGACCGAATTCAACAAATATGCTATATATTTTAGTTACGACAAACTGGTGTCAGATTTAAAAAAACATGGTGGTCTAATTTATCGTTCACACCGAATCTAGAATGATGGTGCTTGGAGCAGAGTACATTTCACAGACCACTCTCGCTTTTGTCTTAAGCCAGATGATAGAAGGATCAAAGTATAGAGTCGGCCCGAAGATAGCTCAGCGTACCATTAGAGACAAAATTCACAATAGATACAATTCACTCCGCATCAGTAGAACCAGATAACAATAGTATTCGTATAATCTTTGATGTGATGTAAGTGACAATTATTAATGTTACTGCAATGCGCATCGCGCAATGAAAACATAAGGATTAGCTATGACGTATCATTAGCCGCACGCCTAATGCGTATTGTTGTCAATGCGTTAGCAATGGCGGCAACAGATTTCTGTTTACGCTAGTAATTGGTAATATTATCATTTATAACTTAAAAATAACTGATGTTAAATGTGTTGTATTATTTTCTTAGCATGTATGTTTAAATTATAACTTTGTTTTTACCCAACTGGAAGACGCCATTACCTCACCAAGCAGGCTGGCACTGAAAACCGGGGCCGTTGGCATTTTATTTCTCAACATTCTCAGCACCTCAGCAAGTGTGCTGAGTGTCAACCAATTTCTGCACACTTGCGGCGCACGATTATCGAAGCCAATAGAGGCTAATGTTTGCTATTTATACTATTATTTTAATCTTTATATAGTTTTAAATACTCTGTTCCCATTTTTTACTTTAAGTAAAAATGGCCAATTTATGCCAACAGAAAATAAAAGTTAAATAGTTGCAAGAGGATTATTTTACTAACTTTTAATGATTCTAAATTTCATTTTAAGTCTTTAGTTTTGCCTTGTTTTCTGTTTTACCTGCGCCCGTTGTGTAAGAAATACATTTACAATACATTATTTTTTTCTTTCTTTATACAAATTTTTATATTTCCTTATTTGCGATCCTCCAAATATGTCTATGAGCGTATATGCATGCATATTGTTGAGCGAACAAATCTACCACTACACGTTGTGGACTCTGAGGACCATCCATATTACGAAATTCGTGACACGTATCAGCATTAATTGCCGTAGATATACGACTCTAAAACACCGTGCTCGCGGTATTGAGTTGTTCGAAGGGCCACTCCAGCCGGATTTTAACTAACGTTGACAAGTTTTGGACCAACTGTTACAAATAACATAATGTTTCTTGCCGGCTATAAAGTTGTATGGTGCCTGCGTGGTGGTAGATATATTCGGTCAATGAGTGTTTTCAATATTAGAGCCTATGAACATAACGCGCTCAGACAAATACATTGATAAACTGTTGGCTAATCTTGTAACAAAATCTGCCGCATAGGTACCTAGATTAATAATAACTAATATAATAACTTACCGAAATCTTACAAATATGTCATGGGAGAAATGTAAAGAAAATCTAAACTCAATCTGGCTTGTGCCAAATTCATCCCACAACGTCAACGCCATGGTAGCTCATCTCAATTTGAACTTCATCACGCTGTTTAATAAACAACTAAAAAGTTTAGTGAACAAGTCACTTTATTATGAAAAAGTGACTTATTACAAACCTAACATAAACAACAGAATAAAAATACCGAATACTCTATGGAAAAATCTAAAGGCCATCTTACTACCTAGTAAAAATAAACCTGAATTGCCCTCTCATTTCAATGATCCTAATAAATTGAATGCTAATTTAAAAATGTACCAGCTGATAAAATGGTACCAATATTATACCTAACCTACTATGAATTTCATAGATTTGGTGACGGTGTATTTTCTGACAAAACAGTTGACCAGTCTAATATTGTTAAAATTGTATACAAAATAAAGTCAAATACAGAGGAGTTCGATCATTACACTAAACATGTTACTTCTTACACTTCCTCAAACTTTAGAGACCCTTACTTCTATAATTAATAATTCATTCTTAACATCTACCTTTCCTGATTTGTGGAAACGTGCAGTTATACGTCCGATCCCAAAAAAACGAACCAAACTGACATAAAAGATTTAAGACTCATAAGCATTTTACCCTTGCTATCTACAGTACTCGAAAAAAACATTAATGCCCAATTAACTGAATATCCCGATAAAAGTAACATTCTCCCAGAGGCGCAATCAGGTTTTAGAAAGGGTCTTAGTACCGCAACTGCTTTGTTAGATGTTACGGACAACATTATCTCAGCTCAAGATGAAGGATACTCTGCTATTGCTACTGGATTTTTCCAGGGCATTTGATGCCATCAATTTAACTATTTTGCTCTCAAAGATGGCATACTATCGGTTTGATCCACCTGCACTGAAATGGTTCGACAGTAATCACAGTAACCGTAGCCAAGTCGTTGAAACTAGTGATGCAGATGGATCAAGTGTTTCATCTGATGTGGCTGCAGTTATTAAGGGCGTCCCACAAGGATCAGTATTAGGTCCAACCTTTTTTATTTTATATAGTGCTGATATAGTTAAAGTTATAAGAAACTATAAATATTATATTTACGCTGACGATCTACAGTTGTATTTCTTCTTTAAACCTTAAGACTATGAGACTGCATTAAAATTAAAACAATTAGGGACCTAAAAACTATAAAAGCATTTGGAACCAAGTTGAAAATATTTATTCTCACCTCTCAAATTGAATTTGATAATATAAATACTGACAAATATTTTATACAATTATTATTTTGTTGTTTAAAATCTATTGATGCCTAATTTATTATACAGATAATCCTTTGTCTGGTAGTGGGTAGGTACGCTGTTTACTGCATAAGCTTCTGCGTTGTGTATCTATATTTCATCCACGCTTCAATATGGTCTATTGAATTTGAACATTTGACGACAATACACAATATGAATGTTATTTAGTAAGTTGGGAAGAAAACCAAGTACAAACAAACCTGTAGTAGTCAAATCACAAACGATACAAAATAACTGACAACCGCTTCACATCGCATGTACCGGAAACGAATACTCCATCCATTAGTAAATGCGACTTAATTTATAATTTATATATATTTATGGAGTACCACCACCCCATCATCCCGCGGGTGTCGTAAAAGTCGACTAAGGGATTAGCCGGAGGATGGGCAGCAGCGTCCTTCGAGTACAGTAACAACTCAACTGCGATCGCCAACCCGTCTGCCAAGCGTGGCGGTTATGGCAAAACCCCCCAATGAGCCCAGAACACCCATATCGTCCCAGGTCGTTGTGGTGATCTTTGGGGGAGGCCAGTGTCCAGCAGTGGACTTCATTTGGCCGAAATGATGACCAATATTCCTATTTATTTACATTAAAAAGTATTATTATTAATAGTAACTCAAGAATATTGATTTACTTATCTTTAATTATTACTTACCTGCGTCCGTGTGTCACTGCGTGGTGCCAACTGAAAACCAGCGATGGGTGATCCGCCCAGCACATGCTGAGTTGGTAACCTGTTCGGCATGGGCATGTTCATCAGCGCACTTATTTTTTAATGTGTTTTTGTATATTTTTTAATTATGTGCTGTCAACTATGTCGTATGTTGAATAAAAACTTTTTTATTCTATATTTTATTCTATTCGATAGATTTATTTTAGTTTAGGGTTAACGAGCATATGTGGCTTCAGATTCTTTCACTTTTGCAGTCCAGGCGCTATCCTGTAAAAACTTGTCCATCTGATTTATGCATATTTGTAATTATAGGTGCTCCTGGTCCAAAAATAGCTTTAAGAAAAGAAATAGATGCAGGTACAGTTTCTACCGAGCAAAAGAAAAATGGAAGCGCAGACTTGAAGGTTATCGATAAAACTAAAAGTTCAACGTATGAAGCTGACACCGAAAACAAAGAACCTAATATAAGTGATGTTATTGAAAAACCAAAAATCAATAGTAATAACCACACTATAAATAGTAAAAATACTTCAATAAATACTTATCTCGTCGAGAACATTGACACTGGTAACTTAACAAGTAAAATATACAATTATAAAATTATTAACGGTCATGATATAAAAAAGAATAGCTTGAGTCATAGTAGTTCATGTAAGATAGAAAAATCTTATAAATGTGATATGTGTAACAAAGGATTTTCCTATAAGTGTAGTTTAACAAAACATATTCGCACACACACTGGTCAAAAACCTTATAAATGTTATATATGTAGGAGTATTTTTACTCAAAGAGGTCTTTTAAAAATACATATTCGTACCCACACTGCTGAGAAACGATATAAATGTTATATATGTCAGAGTAGTTTTAGTAAGAAAGGTGGTTTGATAAATCATATGCGCACACACACTGGTGAAAAGCCATATAAATGTGGTAAATGTCCGAATAGTTTTACTCAAATAAGTCATTTAAAAAGACATATTCGCACACACACTGGTGAAAAGCCATATAAATGTAATATATGTAATAAAAGTTATAGTCAAACGAGTAATTTGAAATATCATATTATTACACACACTGGTGATAAACCATTTAAATGTGATATATGTCAGAGTAGTTTTACTCAAATAAGTCATTTAAAAAGACATATTCGCACACACACTGGTGAAAAACCATATAAATGTGATACATGTAATAAAAGCTATAGTCAAACAAGTAATTTGAGATATCATATTCGTACACATACTGGTGAAAAACCATTTAAATGTGATGTATGTAATAAAAGTTTTATTCAAACAAGTAATCTGAAACATCATATTCGTACACACACAGGTGAAAAACCATTTAAATGTGATATATGTCAGAGAAGTTTTACTCAAAAAGGTCAATTAAAAACGCATGTTCGTACACATTCGGGTGAAAAACCATTTAAATGTGATATGTCAGAGTAGTTTTACTGTAAACAATAATTTAAAAGTGCCCTGCACTACGCTGCACCAGTCGCTCCTTCCATTCCACCACTAGGACCCGCCGAACCTCGGACCGTCAATTGTACTAGCGATCTGGCCAAGTTCTATTAATTGTTAATTATTTGGTAAAATAATGCGAAATGGATGATGGCAACCAAAATTCGATGAAAACGTAAAATGATGGATTCCCAAAACTACATATCATATCAGACGTCTACGTCCGATGCTGAACAAAGATTTCCACAATTGTTGATTTCCAAAATGATTGGGGGAAATTGCGAGTACTCACCTCGCTCGGCAGGCGGTTAGTGGGCAGAGAATGGCTGCAGTTCCACAGAAGGTAAGCTGCTGAGCACCCCTCTAGTTTAGAGATGGAGTGGTCCTAACTTCCTAATCAGGAAACCAAAAAGAACATACAATGAAAATAAAAGATAACAAAATCAGGGATAAAGAAGTAGGTGGTTGGTTGGAAGAAAGTTGGTGCTTGTACTTACGCGCGTTAGAAGACTTCTTTAAGAATATAAATGAAAAATACACTTTGACGACTAACAACTAAGTTCATGGTGTGAAGACTCCCGTCTCACGCTGATTAACGACTAATATCAACCTGTGAAACTTGTCCGCGCGCGTCATAGTAACGCACTAATGTTTTCATAACAGCCCATAAGGGACGTGTCTCATAACACGTCAATATTTGATATCATTCCAACCTTTACATGATGTTGTTAATAAACTATAGTTACATACAGTTGATACAATTTAATTACCTACACTTACCATGCATTGAATTAAAGGGCCAAACAAAATATGACATTTTATTATTGTAATTATCAATTATGAATATAAGTTCATATTATGTAATTACATTTTAAAATAGGACATTATTATTTAATTATAAGGTAGAATATTTAACTGTTTTATATTAATTCATGACTACATAAATTTAAATAAATGAATGTAATTTAATTGCATGAAACTGAATTGAATATATTTATATACTGGGAGTTGACATATAACACGAAACCTATAGTAATTTTCTATACAATGTCTGTAATTTTTACTTTAAAAAGATGAAATGCTATGGATTCTGATGAACGTGAAGACCAAACTATTGTATGCCTAGATGGGCTGGTTGATGAAACGCTAATATACAAGTATCAACAAACTGTACTCAGTCAAAACAATGAAGATTAACTTACATGAATAATAATTTCTGACAACATTATTGGATATAACGTTCATTTGATCGAAAATCATTTTTACATATAAAAATATTTAAATTTACCTGTTTTTATCCGACTTCAAAAAAGAGGAGGTTCTCAATTCGATGCGTATTTTTTATGTATGTACACCGATTACTCCGAGATTTGTAGACCGATTTGAGCAGTTCATTTTTTAATAGGTGCAATATGCTTTTGAATTGTTCCTATATAAATTTCATTATATATGATTGAGTAGTTTTTTAACCAGCTTCAATAAACAGATTTAATTTTACTGCGCTTACCTAGATGAAGTCTTAATAATTTCGATTCCTCCGAGATTATATACACGAGAGAACCGATTTGAGTCAGTCTTATTTTTTGTGTTAAATACTCATATTAAATTGAAACTACATTTATTTACACTAAAAAGAAACAAATAAAGCTTTTTAACAAAATAAAATACCGACTTCAAAAATCCTGCAGACCAACAAGTGATATTTTATACCCACCCGACTTCAAAAATAAAGATCTTTTTTCTTTTTCGTAATTTTAACATTTTTATATCGTGCAGGATTTTTGAAGTCGGCATTTTATTTTGTTAAAAAGTTTTATTTAGATATACCGATCACCGATCATTAATATACGTTTAAATGTGCGTGTTATGCACTTACGTATTCTACAGTCATAGACGGACTTCATTCCCGCTAGTTCAACTAGGTTTTTGCCGGTCGAAATTCTTTCCTTCTCTACTGTGTATCTACTGTAGCAGGGCCAAACACTGTCACAGTAAGTTATCTGGCCTACTCAAAGCGATGCCTGGAGGGCATACAGTAACTCTGCCGGATTGTATAGTGTGAAGTTTTGCAGAGCCGATTTTTTATTGTAAATATATCAGCATATACAGTCTTGCCCTGACAACACCTGCACTAGTCGAAAAGCCAACATACCGCGCTGCCTCCGCAACCACTCCTCTAGAATTAGCTAGACACCCCTTAATTGTCTTAGCTCCCAACTAGGTCTTATCACTGGCACCAGGCGCCTGTAGCCCTTCTACTGGCCCGTTCCAGTTCATCGCCAAACCAGTACCGCTTCCGGTAGAGGGCGAGGGCCACTCTCAGCCCAAACGGTCGCTCCTTGCCAGTAAAGTAAACTTGCCAGTAAAGTAAATCTCGGCGAACACCCTCCAGGTCCCACAGGCGAGTTCCTGCAAGCGCGCGTGTAGCCTCGGCAGGCCGTCTACGGGGTGCCTGTATGGTCATCTCGGCTGTCAGGCGTCCAGCGCTGCAGAAACAAACTTTACAGTCTGCAGCGCTGAGTGGCTATCGCACGGGGATACAGGACAGTATCCTACGAGGCGGCAACTCTCCTGGCACGCTTTCCGCCTTTTGACATCCAGGCGGAGACGGATGCGTGGATCTACGACCAGACACGCTCCCTCCGCCAAAGCGGGGAAAGCGTGCCTTCAGGGGCGTTCGACAGACTGAGGCGGCTGGCTCGACAACGCGCAATCGAGATGAGGCGATGTCGCCTACGGTTGCAGTTCACGACCAAGCACGTCGTCGAGGCCATCCTGCCGCTCTTCAGAGCTTGGATCAGAAGGAGCGAGCGCGTCACCTACCGTCTGACGCAGGTATTCACCGGTCACGGTTGTTTCAGGGCATACCTGCACAGAATAGGACGCGAGGTTACGGCACAGTGCCACCATTGTGGAAGCGACCAGGATACCGCACAGCACACGCTCGAGGAGTGCCCTGCGTGGGCGGCCGAGCGGCGGATCCTGGTCGATCCGATCAGGCAAGATCGTCACTCTCTAGGAGACTGCAGAGCGAGATCGGGAGAGGGCCGATCCCGCACGGAGAAGGACGAGACGCAGATTGAGGAGTCTGCGTGCTCACACCGAGCGATCACGTGCCGCCGTGTGCGCAGCACAGCGCAAAGCGAGGCATGGGAGGATCCTTTACAATCCTCCCCGAGAAGTGCCCGGGTGGGCAACCTTTTTACAGTCGCCTTCCCACCGCTAGAGGGGGTGACCGCTTTACAGCCATCCCCTCAGTGATGTGCCTAAAGGCGTGGCACCAATGGGCGGCTCTAGTGTAATCTTACGAGGACCTGGAGTCCCCCTTCGGTGCCGAAGATGACCGCTCCAGTGGCATACCCCTTCGCCCTTCCCCGGGGTGAAGGAAGTTCCATGTAGGATTTCCACTGGATACCAATAAAAAATAAATTTAAGAAAGTCGTTAACAATAGTCGTTCCTACTCTGTATGCCTTTAGGGCAGAGGCCTTTATCCTGCAGTGGGACAGTAGCCTGTGAGTGTATGCAGTAAAGAGAAAATGAATCTAGTGGCGCTGTAGTCATCTGTATTTATCTAAATAAATCATTTAATGGAGACGGTGCAGCTCACGTTACTGACAAATGAACGTAATGCCTTAGTCGCGTTTTATTTTGATAGAAAGTACTTAGTAGTAGTAAACTATTTGTTTTGTAGTTTTCCATTAATTATTTCATTGTGATCCGCATTTACGTGTTTTAAAAAAATACGGGTTGCACTCCGGAAGTGCCGACAGAAGTGAAAACATATTTTTTTATTTATCTAGACGCGTTCGCGGTCTGCTATATGTACATGCATATATGCACACACTATATCTGCGTCTCGTTACGGTGTCGCGAGTCCAGAGATTTTATCTCATCTATAAATATGCTTACCTCGCCAAAAGAAGTTTTCACTTCAAAAACCGTTTTGTATTTGTATCTGCAACACGTATGTCTACCACTACCAATGCTTAATCTACCAACCATGCTGGTGACTGGTGTGTCTGCTGGACAGCGTGTCTAATATTGGAGCCGTCATTGTTATTCCTTATTAGAGTTAATGCACCGAGCAAAACGTTTTTTTGTTGTTACATTTAATATGAGCCTCTATGGCCTGTGTCTATGAGACGTAATTATTGTATTTATGAGACTTTTATTTTGTTCGAATTTTATAGAATATAGGATAAAAGTATACTTCAGTCTGCTGCAATCACTTGTAATATTGTGCTCTTCAGGTGTAGATAGTTTTAATTTTTTTAAGTTACTTAAGACGTTGCGTTGGAGTTGTTTACTTTTTGAATATTGGACCTGATAATGTAATCATTTCCCTACTAGTCGTGAGCCCAATGGTATTGCCCATCGTTTTTTTTACGCTCCATTTAAATGTGTTTTACTATGTATATTGAGTAATTATACATTTGTGATTTAATATAATTTATATTAATATTAAGTTGTAACTTGTTTCTTATTTTTTAGTTCCATAGGTTTGACTCGCAGTGCTTGAAATAAAATATATTTGGATGAATTATGGTTTTCATTTTTCACCAATGATGCCTTTAAGTTTGGTGCACACATATCAGCTCGGCAACGGATCGGTATAGCCTCACCCATCGCCTCGTCGTCAACCATCAGGCATCAACCGAACGGAGGCACGTAAACGGAGCGATTCAGCACCTCCCGGACGCCGCGCTTACGGCTCGGTGACCAGTGGGTAACGGCTAAGCGGCACTTGTGTATACTTCTATCGATAAATCTATACAAATAAATAAAATTGAAGTGTCTGTTTGTAACGTCAAAATAATAGCTTTTTACTAAATGCATATGAAAGTATACACGGTACATATTACAAAAAAACCATTTTTAATTTTTTTGTCTGTCTGTTTGCTCCGGGTAATCTCGGAAACCGCTGGACCGATTTTGACGGGTCTTTCACTGTCAGATAGCTGATTTTATAAGGAATAACTTAGGCTACTTTTATTTTAGAAAAATAATTAGGGTTCCACGCAAAAAATATAAAACCCATGAAATCCAATATATATGTTCTATGTCAAGTGTACATGTCGAAGTACTCTAAGTTTCTTTTTAATTAAACGGAGGTGAAACCGCGGGTCCCAGCTAGTTATTATTATACTTCGTTAACAAGTTATTTTATTTTATACGCAAGTTTGTCCAGAAGCGACGCGATTTTTAGCTAGGGCGAATCCAGATGGGTCTTACTGTGGGATGCAG
Source organism: Diloba caeruleocephala (assembly GCA_947459985.1). Classification (NCBI taxonomy): domain Eukaryota; kingdom Metazoa; phylum Arthropoda; class Insecta; order Lepidoptera; family Noctuidae; genus Diloba; species Diloba caeruleocephala. The sequence continues at coordinate 2,856,584 of OX381633.1, read as the reverse complement.
CTGACGTTAGATCTAGTAGCAACACTCTGGAAATGGAGCCCGACCCTGTGCCATGTCGTCACTGGTAACACACACTGGTAACAAAGACTTGTCTTGAGGGACTATTATTTACGAAAAGACATAATCATTTCAACCGAAAAACGTCCACTGCTGGACAGAAGCCTCCCCAAAGTTTTTTTTTTAACTTTGCCCCACACTTCGATTTCTCCTGTGTCGTGGGTGCGTTTACAGACATAAATTCCACACACAATACACCCAGACCCGAAACAACTATCTGCAGACCATACAAATATTTGTTCCGTGCAGGAATCGAACCCGCGATACGGTGTGCAGCAGCCGACTGTATCAGCCACTGCACCAACCGTGCCGCCGATTGACACAACTACCTGTATGGGTTTGTGTTGTGTGTATCGAGGGGTTTTGCCGTAATTGCTACGCTAGGCAGACGGGTTGGCGATCGAGTTTGGTTATAAATGTAATCGGAGGACGCTGCTGCCCATCCTCCGGCTAATCCCTTAGTCGACTTTTACGACACCCGCGGGATGATGGGGTGGTGGTAAATATATATAAATTATAAATTAAGTCGCATTTACTAATGGATGGAGTATTCGTTTCCGGTACATGCGATGTGAAGCGCTTGTCAGTTATTTTGTACCGTTTGTGATTTGACTACTACAGGTTTGTTTGTGCTTTTTTTTCTTTCCAACTTACTTAATAACATTCATATTGTGTATTGTCGTCAAATGTTCAAATTCAATAGATCATATTGAAACGTGGATGAAATATAGATACACAACTCAACCGGGGTCTCTCCATGGCTGCACTATGAAATGCAGTCTCGGAATGTCCCCGGAGGTATAAAACTATTGTATGATATGGAAATGTATTTATATATTTAATTATTGTTTTCCTTTTTGTAAAAAAGAAATTAATAATTTACAAATACTTAAGTATTCGTAACTTTGTATTTTTTCTTTTTGAATTCTGTACATTAAGTCACATTTTAATCAATTAGTTTTATTTAAAAAAATATTACTACACACGTTGTTCCATGACACTACTGACATTGGCAGAATTGTCGACACGGGCACACACACACACTGATGCCATATTGAAAAATTGAATTGAATTGTCATGTCAATTGACACTGACAGCTTGAGCTAACCTATAAACCTAACATCATCAAGTAGTGTAAACAGATGCACGTGAATTTGAATTACGAAATAATATATATTAAACTATGCCCCAATTCCATATAGATGAGGTATATCCTAAAGATAAAGTGTATCCTATGGTAGTAAGGTTTCAAAATGGGTATGTCACTGAAAAATTCAAAACAAACGATTGTTTGTTACTCGAAGACAATAACACAGGTAAAAAGAGTATTGCCACCGAATTAAGTGACATGATATACTTTGGAGAAGAAGACAATGAAGATTTAGGCAAGACATTAATACTGGCTCGTAACAAAACAACCGGGAAGGTTCGTTTAGTCGAAGTGGAGAATATAGAACTGAAACCTGTCGTTAAATCGAACTTAGATACTACAGAGACAATGGATACGAGCTATTTAGAGCTTAGCAGAAAGTTTGGGTCGAAAAAACATAAACAGATAATGGAGCATCGTGAAAAATTAAAGATAAATGTTCACACTGTTACAGAGCAAATGCAAAATGTAACCGACAGCATAACTGAGGACCAGTTAGACTTATCATCATACAACAGAACAGATTCTGACGAGTTCTACATACCAACAATCAACAGAGACGCTAGTAAAGTAGAAGAAGTTTACGATATTGATGATATATTAACTCCAGAGCAATACGAGAAGATTTATTCAGAAATAGAGGGAGCTGAATACACATCTGATATGAATCCATTTTTAAAATCTATTGCAACAAAGAGTCTATCTGAAAAACATGCTGTTCTTTTAGTTTATGCGAATACCTTACTACAGCTTTATGCAACACTAATGAAAGATATTGGCAAAAAGAATTTCACGGCTTGCCAATACTCCGTAACATTGAATGAAATTGTTATGAAGAATTTCCTGAGCAATGTAAATGGCAAAAGGGGTAGATCTCCACAATACAAAGACAAATCACTCTGTCACGCTTTAGTTTTTATTTTACTTATAAATAATTATAAATTTAATTTTGATGACTTGTGTCAGCAATTAAAATTGACACTTCGTACAGTGTCCTCAAAGGTAGCGTTAACTGGTGCTACGTTAGTTAACGTTGGTAATAAAAAAGTAGCTCAGTTAAAACTACCTTTGAACAGACCTGCTCTAAGAAGAAAAAGTTCTAAGTTCTGAATAAATTATATTTTCAATTTTGTATTTAATTTTGTCTATCAAATTTTTAAGTATCTGTTAGTTTGCACTGGAAACTTTATTATTCTGCCAGTATAATTTCAGAAATAATTCAACTGTTAAATCACCTCAATGATGGTCTCAAAAATCCAGTTATTCGATAAGTTCGGAGTCTTGCATTTGGGCAGAGTAAATAAAATTTATTAAATTTGACGGCACGGTTGGTGCAGTGGCTGACACAGTCGGTTGCTGCGCTCCGGGTCACGGGTTCTATTCCCACACGGAACAAATATTTGTATGATCGGGTCTGGGTGTATTGTCTGTGGAATTTGTGTCCGTAACCGTACCCACGACACAGGAGAAATCCTAGTGGGGCAAGGTTTAAAAAATATATATATATACCGGTTGCACTCCGGGAGTGCCGACAGATATGAAAATTTATTTTGGCGCGTTAGACAATTATGAATTGCAGTGCGGTTATGAATTGCATTTTATTTATGAATTGTATTTTATTATCTACATGTCTCTCTTTTCACGGGTTTATATCCCCTGTAAGGGGGAACCCGGTCTTTTGACAGGCTTACGCGGGGACACAGGTCCAACACGCAGAGGCCCTTTAGAGAATTTTAATCTAAAATGTAATGGGACACCAACCGGGGACTCTCCATAGCTGCACTATAAAATGAAGTCATGGATTGTCCCCGGTGGTGTAATGCTATTGTATGAGATGGGAACTATAACGATAAGGTCTATTGCAATGGGTGTTACATGGAATAAAAAGACTAATAAATAAATACGGGAACAACGGCGTCTGCCTTTCAACTTTGATCGTGAAATTCTGTGGCAGACGGTGACTCGCCACTCACAAGATGGGCCCCCTAAATGGCCACCACTACAGGCGACAAGGAGCAACACCGATGTGAGCGGCTAGGGGTGTAGAGAGGTGCGGCACCGGTTTCACCATCGCGCGTCTCGAAGACTCGGAGCGGGTTTCCCCGTTATTACGCCATTAGACACTTCCACCCCCGAGCGTATTTTATTAATTATTAGAAACTTTAAAATACATTTAATATTCTTTTATGAATCATTAACAATTTCGACAACTCTTGTATCATCATCATTATCATTACACACTATAGCTGCGTCTCGTAACGGTGTCGCAAGTCCAGAGATTTTATCTCATCTAAAAATATGCGTACCGCGCTGAAAGAAGTTTTCACGTCAAAAAAAAACATTACTGAGCTGTTTTTCAGTTCTCAGTAGTCTGTTTATATGTCCTATCCTTTCAGGGATTACAGATGTAATGTGTGGATTTACGCTATTTGTTTATACTGGAAACTAGCAGCAAAGCATATAAATGTATTGGTAATATGGCTAAATTTGGAAACTAGGGAGCTAATTAGCACCAAGAACTTTTTCTAGATATTTGACATATCTTTAAAGCTTTATTGAAGTTAAATGTAAATTTTTGGGCTTCCGAACGTCCGTAGCAAAAAACGGCGGAGCCCTTATGGGATCACTCATGTGTCTGACTGTCTGTCCATCTGTCACAGCCAATTTGCTCCGAATCTATTGATCCGATTAAGTTGAAATTTGGTACACATATGGATTTCTGTAACCCAGACACGGACGTGTAAGATAAATAAATACATTTTGAATAGGGCAGTCACTTTTGGGGGGTAATGTAGAAAATTTAAGCATAAAGTTTTGCTGACTGTACCATGTTATATATTAAAAGGTAGGGCTTGCAAGGGCAGGGCAGGGCAATTGCACTTATCTTCTTCTTTTAAGTATAAATTCCTGAAATCCGTTGAAGCGCGCCGTTTCGGAGCCTACTCGAGACAAACTTAAAGGCAGACGGCCACGGTTGGTGCAGTGGCTGATACAGTCGGCTGCTGCGCACCGAGTCGTGAGTTCGATTCCCGCACGGAACAAATATTTGTACGATCTACAGGTAGTTGTTCCGGGTCTGGGTGTATTGTATGTGGAATTTGTGTTTGTAAACGCACCCACGACACAGGAGTAATCCTAGAGTGGGGGAACGTTTAAAAAAAAGACATTCTAAAAACGGTAATTTATGATTAGCAGTTATCGTATTATTATAGAAAAGAAAGAAAGAAAAGCGTAAATCGCTTACCACAACAAAACGCGCATCGGTACATTCATACTAATTAAACATCACACCTACTACAACTACACCAAACTTGCAATAAACAACCTCATAATAAAAAGATTTATCGTAGAATATAAATAAAAATAATAATAAATAAAATGAGATACAAAATAATCATAACAAAAATAACAGTTTTCCGATGCACGTGGTGCCGCGTACGAATAGCCCCAACCCATTCATCCAGTGGGTGTCGTAAAAGGCGACTATGGTATTAATTGAAGGATAGGCACGAAGCGAACTTCGAGTACATTAACAACTCAACTGCGATCCCTAACCAGCCAGCCAAGCGTGGCGATTATGGCAAACCCCCCCAATAAACACACCCAGACCGGACGTTGTAGCGATCTTTGAGGGAGGCTTGGGTCCAGCATTGGACTTATTTCGGCCGAAATTATGATGACAATGAAGACAGACAGACAATTAAGCAATTGACGGCACGGTTGGTGCAGTGGCTGATACAGTCGACTGCTGCGCCCCGGGTCGTGGGTTCGATTCCCGCACGGAACAAATATTTGTATGGTCTGCAGGTAGTTGCTCCGGGTCTGGGTGTATTGTGTGTTTTTGGCTGAAACGATGATGACACTATCGGATTTACCACTTACACTGATTTAATTACTCATTAATTGCCACAACTTTAAAAATGAGTTTCTGGGTTTTGTCCTTTGCAGTTTATAACGAAGGTGGCAAATCCAAATGCAGGAACATCTGTTTTACATTCATTCGGGCTGTTAAAACTTAAGACGGTACAGTGAAGCAGGTGGCATTAACGGCGGACTTGACAGAGTTAACTGTGAGCTGGTAGATGTGACGTCGCGCCAGCCCAAATAGTGGACCAGCTTGCTAGCGAAATCTAGTGTCAACTCGAATGGATCATGGATCGGCCTCACCTTTTGTAGCAAGGAACCACAAATTTTACACAGAGATCAGTGAGGGCAGCTTGTAATAACATAATACTTTTTTTTATGTTAGTTGTGGGCTCCACTGTGTCGATTCGTCGCATTCGGTTGCCGACCGATGTCGTAGGTAACAAATGAAATAAAAAACATATAACATGAAAATTATCATTTATTTTTAGTGATCTCATACTACTACATTGCCGTATGCTTAGAATACCACCACCCCATCTCCTCCCGTGGGTGTCGTAAAAGTCGACTAAGGGATTAGCCGGAGGATGGGCAGCAGCGTCCTTCGAGTACTAATCTAACGGCCGAATGAAGTCCACTACTGGACACAGGCCTCCCCAAAGATCACCACAACGACCGATATGGATGTGATGTGGGCTCATTGCGGGGTTTTGCCATAATCGCCACGCTTGGCAGGCGGGTTGGCGATCGCAGTTGAGTTGTTAATGTACTCGAAGGACGCTGCTGCCCATCCTCCAGCCAATCCCTTAGTCGACTTTTACGACACCCACGGGAGGAGATGGGGTGGTGGTATTCTAAGCATACGGCAATGTAGTATATGTATGAGATCACTAAAAATAAATGATAATTTTCATGTTTTATGTTTTTTCGAGTACATTAACAATCAACTGCGATCGCCAACTCGCCTGCCAAGCGTGGCGATTATGGCAAAACCCCCCAATGAGCATACAACACACCCATATCGGTCGTAGGAGTGATCTTTGGGGGAGGCCTGTGTTCAGCAGTGGACTTTATTCGGCCGAAATAATAAAACTTAATGCATCTGAAAGTATATACGGTCCATATAACAAAAAAAAACAATTTTAAATTTCTTGTCTGTCTGTTTGTTCCGGGTAATCCCTGAAACGGCTGGACCGATTTTGACGGGACTTTCACTGGCAGCCGATGTTATGAGGAATAACTTAGGCTACTCTTACTTTAGAAAAATAGTTAGGGTGCAAAAACATAAAACCCTTGAAATCCAATATAGATATTCAATGCCAAGTGTCTACGTCTAAGTACTCTTAATTTCTTTTAAATTAAACGCGGGTGAATCCGCGTGTCCCAGCTAGTACAAAATAAAGATGTAACTATAAACATCATGGCCGCTCGGAGTCTGAAGACGAGGAGCATGGGCAGTAGCGAGATTAGGTGCGTTCGAACACGAGACGGGTCGCTCACCCGCGAAGCCGTCAGGATCGCTAAGTGCTCGTGTCTTTGCGGATCGTGCGTACGGATTACCTTTTCAGTATGATTGACCTGCGCATACGCGGCGACCAAGGAGTTGGGCGCCATGTATATTCCTGTTATAAAATTTAGACTTGTGGCGACACCTACATCGCCAGCACAACTACAACTTACAGCGACATCTACTTGACTATTAATTGCAACTCTCCGATGACGTCAAAGAATCCTGAATCACACTTGTAAAGTATTCGCACAACGCTGCATATATTCAGTCGCCCAACATCAACCGTTGGGCTTCGGCCCGCCAGGCGTACCATCCGCCTGGTTGGAGGATCCTCGCTTTTCTATGGCGGACCACCACACCTTGTTCCCTATAAACTTATGCTATGCGTACTTAGGCGCAGTACGGCTGTAGTGCTCATATATTGGTTGGTGCAGTGGTTGATACAGTCGACTGCTGCGCTCCGGGTCGCAGGTTCGATTCCCGCACGGAACAAATATTTGTAGGATCTGCAGGTAGTTGTTCCGAGTCTGGGTGTATTGCATGTGGAATTTTTGTAAACGCACCCACGACACAGGAGAAATCCTAGTATGGAGCAACGTTTCATTTTTTTAAATATAAAAAAAATTAAAAAAAAATTGCGTGCCAGTATCATAACTTTGACTGGAACTGAACCTCGTAGCTTCCGGCCGAAAAAAACGGCTATATATGCAAGTGATCAGCGTGAATAACAAACCGGCACAATTAGGTATTTTAGGTTAAATACATTGAGGCTCTAGTGTGATCATACAAGGAGCTGGAGTCTCCCTTATGTGCCGAAGATGACCGCTTCAGTAATTTAGCCGATTCCTATCTGGCTAAATTACTGGAGTCCTTGTCCGGCATACCCCTTCGCCCTTCCCGGGCGAAGGAAGTTCATGAATAATTTCCACTGGGCACCAATAAATAAAAAAAAGGGTTAAATACATTGAATAATCCGAAACATTTATGTTTTATTCTTGAGATTCTTTTAATTACATACATAGTCATCTAAATAATACAATATTTTCTTAACACTAAAATAGTAACGATTACAGATCATCAACTATGGCTATAATACTAGAGTTTTTAACTACGTATACTACATATTCTGTACTCAGGAGACCTTACCAGCGGACTGTACGAAACAATAAACTTCACGTGATTAGGAATTCTTCAGAGAAGCTTTGGAAACCGTGTACTGTATACTGTGTGAGAGAGCCAATTCGTAAATGTCACAAATTGTACAACGTCAAACGTGAACTTATATTGTAATGTGATCGAAAGTTAATCGAATCCAAATAGGTACAGTCGGCGACGTAAGTCGCTGAACAATAAAAAAAAATCAAGTCTGTAATTCTCTTTATCTTAGAAACGTTGCTGAACAATCTCATAACCAGATAATAGCAACATATTTAAATAAATACTTGATCAAGAAAAAAATATGGATATGATGCATAAAGAGAGACTGAAAGCGATTTAAAAAAACAGTCACTTATGTCGCTGACCGTACATAATATCCATTGAGGTATAGTGTACTACCATCATATTATCATCATTTTATTACGTAAACACACACAGATAAAGGAAACGCGCCAACGCAGTAATGAAATAGAGAAAAGAGATCGCTCGAATTGCAACTGTACTTATTCGTTGTTGCAAGAATGAAAGGGAATACCATAAAGGGAAACAAATGCAATACCTATACCTTGTATGACTACTTGGCCCCTTAAAATAAAGTTCTTTTTTTATACAACTTGGTGACAAGACGAGTAAGTCATCATGGTGGTAAGCGAGGTGCTCATAACAATTAGAATGCTACCCAGGCCAAGTCCTACGAGGCATCACACAGCGCTCGTCACCTCGAGACGTGAAGTTACTTAGTCTCTTATGCCCAGTAATTTCACTAGCTACAGTGCCAAACTGGAGCACAGTAATGTCGAAAGTTTAAACACTACTGGTTGGCGGTGAATATCTGGCACTGGGGTGGCACCTACGTAGCCGGCTTCCTGCAATTAGAAACCTACCACAAGTAGACTATTCACTTCCACTATTTTTGTAGGACTATATAATAAATGTGAATTTGTTTTTCATTTTAGCCATGCCTCCTGCTGATATGATAGCAGCAGAACATAATTATTGCAGACATCAGACAGATAATGTCAAAGAACACAAACGTAAGTTTGTTGTCATTTTCTACACAATGTAGCATGATATCAATAAAATATTCAAATCACTGCCCATGAATTATAGTGCCAATATTTTTTTTTTATGGCACTATAATTCCTGGTGGTTTCTACCTCGATCATCATTCAGATTGCTGGCATTTTTGTTCCGTTATTTATTTTATTACATTCTTGCGTTAGTCGTTTTAAAGTTTTTCTATAGTGACGGGATAATGGGGTACCCATATAATTGCCTTAGTCGTTCTATTAGGCTGGTGAAACATATCAACACCGTTTAATGACGATTTTTCCTGTCAAATTGACATATGTGTTAAGACAGGCCTATATTCAATATTTTTCTTATTTCAGAAATAAAAGAGAAAGAAAAAGAAAAAAAAAAAAAATTCGAAATCCATTCCAAAGCAATTACAAGCCACAAGAAAGCAGCTGAAGAATTTAAAATCAGAAGTCTGTAGATTACGAAAGAGAAGTGAAAGTTTCAAATCACGACTGGCCAGTGCTGATAAAATTAGTAAGGCCAATTATTTTCAAAAGCTCACTAAAAACATGACAGCAGCAGCGAACATTTTTACTAAAATGCAGTATTCACAAACGCAGAAGAAACCTAGTGGGAGAAGATTTACTTTGGAGGAAAAAGTTTTGTCTTTGTCCGTGTACAAAAGAAATCCAAAGAGTTACACACTTCCGTCAAAGTATTTTACCTTGCCTCTGCAAATCTTTGAAAATACTTCTGGCAAATATAGAAATAGAACCTAGACTTAATAAATCAATATTTATAAAAATAAAACTGCACTGAAGGTCGTCTCTGCTGCTTATTATTTGATGAAATATCAATAACGCCTCAAATTAATTATGATTCTAGTAAAGACAAACTATGAGGATTCGCATCTCATACTAAAAAAAATTGCTGATCATGCATACACGGTGAAGGGAATAAAAAATAATTTTAAACAACCAGTTGCATATTTCTTTACAAATTGTTTGAAGAAGCTTAATTTAAAAGAAATTACAAAAAAAATTATAACGCATGTACAATGTACAGGACTCAATATAATGTGTACTATTTGTGACCAAAGCACGATAAATGTAAGTGCGATAAATGCAATGGTCGAAGAAACTAATAAGAAATATATCCAAGAAGAAAGGGAATGGAGACACAAAGTAATGGAAGTGGGAAAAGCAAAAATGATTCCCTTATTTGATATCCCCCACTTATTGAAAGAGGTGAGAAACAATTTGCTCACGAAAAACTTAAAGAACTTTGACTTTGACAAAAAAAAATATAAAACTATTAAATGGGAGTATTACCAAAAGGTTTATGAGGCAGGCAAAGTTGAGGAATAAAATGAAGAAAATGAAAGTTAAATCTGCTGCTCAAATTTTTTGCCATTGCGTCGCTGTGGCAGCAGTACATTTAACAGGCCTTCTTGAAGAATGCCGACAAATAATTAAGTTTACCAAAATGATGGGCAACCTGTTTGATTCATTAAATGCCAATATGTTTAAAATATGTAACGGAAAGTATCTAAATGTTGTATTAGAAAAAACTCTCCTCACCATGAATTATAGGTAAATGCGATAAAAGTTTTAAAAACTGTTAGATTTATTAAAGATAAAAAGAAAAGGACAATAAAGTCAGATTAGTTGAAACAAGTGCCGTTCCATCCATAAAAAACTTTATTCGTACAATTGAGGGCATACAACTATTATGGACAATACTATCATCTAATAATCAATATTATCATAATAATATTCATTTTATGCCATGTTTACTAGAAATTTTAACCAGGGCCCGCTCGAAAATTTCTTTGGGAATATTAGAAGTTATGGGGTGAGAAATACGGCACCTAACACATTAGGTTTTTAAGGCGCCTTTAAGTCATTACTTATAAATAATTATAACTCGCCCCATTCTCTGCAATCTAACTGTGAAGGCGATGAAAATAACTGCCTGCAAACCTTAGACTTTTTTGTAAAATAAAAAAGCATTTCTAATGTTACCAATGATCAGGCACAACAATTTCAGCAAGAAGAACATGAAGAAATTTGTGCGTTTTATTAATTTAAGCACTGAGAACATGGATGCTGGTCCGGCTAATAATGTATGTGGGTGGGTGCTGGCAAAATGTTTAAAGAGTGTATCAAAGACATGCCGAACATGTAAAAATGAAATATATGGCGATCCTAAGGCAACATCAAATTAATATATAAGGGCAAAAGAATATAAAACAGGTGGAAAGTGTCTATTGTATCCCTCCAAAGATACTGAAAAGTGTTTCATACAATTGCAAAATATTATATGTGAAATTTTAACAAAGGATGTGCCTCTAACTAAAATCAAAGAAAAAGTAAAAGTAAATTCGGATCAGTCATTTCGGCTGAATGAAGTCCACTGCTGGACACAGGCCTCCCCCAAAGATCATCATAACGACCCATATGGGTGTGCTGTGGGCTTATTAGGGGGTTTTGCCATAATCGCCACGCTTGGCAGACGGGTTGGCGATCGCAGTTGAGTTGTTAATGTACTCGAAGGACGCTGCTGCCCATCCTCCGGTTAATCCCTTAGTCGACTTTTACGACACCCACGGGATGAAATGGGGTGGTGGCATTCTGAGCCGGATATATTCGTTGAATTTCCATTTACATGCGTTACGCATAGAAAACATTTAAAGACTATTTCGAAAATTCAACGATCAATGTTTTGATTTACAGTTGGTGTCGATCTATTAATCGGATTTTATCTGGTAAAATCCAGTATCATGGTGAGGATGAGACTAAGATTGCGGCACAAATGTAGTACACTAAACATAAATATAAACATTATAAATAAAATTTATTTTTATTTATCTTCTAATTATCTGAACTATCATCCAAATGTTCATATATATATATTGTAGAAAGCTTTTTTTGCCATTTTGTAATATATGATTATGAGAATCCGTTTAAAATGTTATTTTAATGTGTAAGACTCGCGAAAACCTAAGACATTATAATATATGATTACATATTACAAAATGATAAAATATTTGCGGATGCCGATAACAGATGGTGCTTCAATTAACAGTAGCAGTATGCGAAATAATTAATGAGAGGGCTCTCTAGTCCCAATGTATTACTTTACTCTATGTGTACTACACAAACAAAAATAACGCGCAACTTCATGACCGCGAGGCACGCCCCCCGCGTGGAGGTGTTTATGTTCTCAACTTCAGTCAACAATCCACGCGCGCAGATGGGGCAGTTTTTTTTATTCTGCCTACTATGTGTACGTACACAGGCAATAAATAAAAAGAGTATTTAACTCGGGAACATTTTAAATTAAAAATCTAACGGTCATGTTGCATGGTTAATACAATACATAATACCTTTATCTAATAAACAAATTACGATTTTAACTAAATATAACATAGTGTCTTCACCAACTGACGTCTTCAATTTTAATGCAATAACATTTTATAGTAATTTCATCGTATGAAATAATTTAACATTACATCATCAGCACATCTCGATAGTGTCAAGTCTGCGCATAGAAATATTTTCACTCTTTGTCTATTACCGAAATATGGCGCCACGCATAACATATTGATATTATTTTATTTTATTACGAATATTTTGAACTTACTGATGAAAACTCGCTCCTTGACTTGTACATATATTTCTCGAGTTATTAGAACATTTCAATGCACACGAAGGCATATCTATATCTATATTTATCTAAGTAATAAAACTTAGCACTCAAAAACGTCACGTTGCGGTGGGCAGTCGGCACATACAAAGTGAGTTGGAGTGTATGCGCTCTAACCCGTGTGATAAAGAAACAAGTTGCTCGAGGCGTCTTCTCTGGTACGTAGTACATTATACCTCAATGATATCATCCAACATAATGGTAAAAATCAAACTGACACGGGTAATACAATTGACTCTCTCGTCCTCAAACGTCTAAACTGAGATTGAAATAAGACAAGATTAAACTGAAACTGGACTGAACATAGAGGAGCAGAATACCATTTTTTTACAATAATTCACAATCTAATCACAGTAGGTACGAAAATTTCAGGTCACACTTATTTGCTGTTAAATTGCGGTCAAGAACTCAAGACCGATATTGCCAGGAACCTCCAAGAAGTCGGGCTCTACCATAGATAATACACTTATATTCTAAGAGGTTCTACCCTAGATAATACACTTATATACTGAGAGAGAGGCTCTACTGACACCAGGCAGCCGATTATCTCGTTGCTTTAAATGCATCGAGTTCTCGTTCAATTTTGTGATCCTACAAGCCTATAAATTCATACATTCATTTTTTTTTTTTTTTTTCATTTTCATTTGTGACTGAAGCTCCTGGTAGTATCGTAGTGCGCCGTCAAGTCTCTAACTGATTAATCCTCTAAAACTGTCCGATAAAATAAATAATCATACAAAATATGTAAATAGATCATTTGAAAGGCTTATTATAGAGATTATTGAATGTCCTTACGTATCAGCCAACCTGAATTTTAAATATAGTTTTTAAACATAATTTCAGTATCGCTTATTGAATCTGGCGACTACAAAGAGGTAGTGAAGATAATCATTCTTTAAACAGTGATAATATGAACAGATATCCTTAAGTTCATTATTATTAGCACTGGTGACAATTGGGAATAAGTCAACAGTTTTACTATTTTAACTTATTACCAGGGGTGCAATTCTCTAAGTTCAAACATCCATACATCCTCGAATACATAATTGAAATAACGGTGATAACCCAATTTGGTATTCGGTAAGACTGGTCCTCATGACTCACCGTCAGTAACGTATCCTTGAATAGCTTCAATCATGTTTTAGCTAATGACAAATTGGTTTTACTCCGTTATTTAGATTCCATATTTAAGGATTTTGAGCTTAAGGAATTGAATCCCAGTTATTTTAATCATCGACAGTCAAGGGTGGATCCAGGTGCCCCCAAACTGTGGGATGCAGTTGACCTTAGACCTCATAGCGATAATGATCTCTGAAAATCATGAAATGAGTGCCCCCCACCAGATTAAAATCCTGGATCCGCCCCTGTCAACAGTCCAAATATATGTGATACAGGAGAAATCCATGCTCCCCCCCCCCCCCCCCCCCAATTGTTGGATAGAGCTGACCTTAATATCAACAATGATCTCTGAAATTCTTGACATGAGACACCAAGGGTCACCCCTCCAGATTGAAATCCTGGATCCGCCCTTGGCACTTATGCTTTCTTTGCAGTGCAAGGGACAAGAACTATGGCGATGTCGGTTCCATCTTAATATCACTCTCCGACAACATCTCATCGGGAGGTTCCAATTTTATATCGCCTGTCGTACTTTCCGGCAACATGTCATGTAAGGCCCCGAAGCCGGAATAGTCTGTCTCTTCCTCGCTCATTTGAATAGTACAGAGTTCGCTTAAAATCATTTTGCTCTTATTACCATCTACATTCACAACTTTATATCTCTGTATTGCATATTCCAAAGAATTGTAAGATGCCAAACAGGTTTCACATTTGAAAATCACAGAGTCCCGCAAATGTTTTAACATGTTATAGACATTGAAATGGAACTCATCATGGAAGCTTTTAATGCAGTCTTCGCAATCAACAGTGAAGGTTCTTCGTCTGGAACCGAAGGTAGCAAGTTCCTCTACATCGAAGTCATCGTGGAACTTTTTAATATGTCTTTTCAATGTTTTGCGTGTACTAAAATCTTTCATGCAGAGGATGCATCTTGGTAGAACCTTTTGCTTTATGCTTGGAAGTAGGCTAACATGGCACGACCCGTTATGGCTGTCGAATTTTTCCTGCCCCTTGAATACTAAGTTACATTCTTCACATTTGTAGATTTCATCTTCGGCTAAATGCTTCGTTTCCAAGTGTATTGTTAAAGCTTCATTAGAACTAAAGGAGACAGAGCATAAATGACAAGGGTAGGTGTTCATATTGAATGAATGCAGTAATTTAAGATGTATTTTACACGATTTCGCCGACTCAAATCGCTTGTGACAAATATGGCATTGGGGAAAAGCTGCAGAATTGGGATGTTTCGTTCTAACATGCTTTCTAAGACTCCTTTTTTCTTTAAACAAAGTCTCACATTCTATGCACTTATGTCTCTGCATGCCCAAATGCGTGTACTCAATATGCCTTCTTATATTCCTTTTGGATTTGAACTGTTTATCACAGTATTCGCATCTAGACCATGAGTCATTGTTATGGACTATTTTTATGTGTGATGCTAAATAGAACTTATTGCTGCAAATTTTTCCACATATTTCACACCCCATTACTTCGTCACTCGTATGTTTTAACTTAATATGATGTTTCAGAGATCGGTCACTGTAGTATATCCTATCGCAGTGCTCACATCTAAAAGGAATTGCTTCATCGTCAACGTTTGTTGACGATATATTAGAATCAGCTATTTGAGATTGAGGATGAAATATTCGGGTATGAAATTCCAAGCTAGAGATATCCGTAAATAATTTATCACAATGGCTACAAGAGTTCACGTTTGCTGGCGGTAAGCATGCTTTCCTGTGTGCCGATATCGTTTCTTTACTGAAAAACTTGTTGAAACAGACATTACAAGTCGATAAGGAGTAATCTGTGTCATGATTTACCCGCATATGATCTTTCAGTTCATATACAGTCGGGAAAGCATTCACACAGTATTCACAATTGTATATATTCTGCCTTACATCCATCCCATATTGTTTGAGCAACGATTTCTTACAATAGTTATAAAAAGTCTTGAACGAATGCTCAGATTTCACATGCTGACGTAGATGAGGTTCTTCTTCAAAACTCTTGTCACAAAAATCACAGACGTAATCGTAATTTTTTGTATCATTTGTACTATCTCGATGGTGATATTGTATATGACTGTCGTAATTATCTCTACCAATTACAACTTTCATACAAAAACCACATGTCAATAATTCCTGGTTATCTGTACTGTGTCTGGTTCTTGCATGGCGTCTTAAGCTCTGATTGGAAGTATAAACCTTTGGACAAATATCACACCTAAACTCCCCTTTTACACCATGAAACATTTCAATATGCCTTTTTAAGTTTCTGTTGTTTGTGTACACTTTCTCACACAGATGGCATTTTATAGCATCTTTCTCGCTAACATTATGCACTGATTGTATGTGAGCTATCAAAGAATGCTTTCCTTTGAATATTTTGTGGCAGTCATTGCAAGTTGGGTACGCAACATCTGGATTGTGTTGTTGATTTATGTGTCGCTTCAAATTTCGTTCTGTAGTAAAGGTTTTTTCACACAATCTACATCGTATTTCGTACCCTAAGCCTTGTAAATGTACAGTGATCATATGCGACATTATGTTCTGTTTTCTTGTAAAAATACGACCACACAATTCACATTCCGGGAATGGCTGCCCGTGGTTGTTGTGTCCCCTAGTCAAATGGAGTTGTAAGCCAGCTGGACTACCGAAATTCTGGCCGCATATATTACAGTGGCAAGATGAGTTAATGTGACAGTTTTCTATATGGGTTTGTAAATTATACTTTCTGGTAAATGTGCGCGAACAGTAATCACAAACAAAATCTAGCTGGCTTTGATACATTTTGGATTTTGTTTATTTTCAATTGATTGTCATGATTGATTTCTTAATGGATTTCCGATACCTGAAATGTAAATAAAAAGTGGTTGTCACATTTATAAATATAAGTTTTGTAATTTTCATATTTAATCATTTTAATAAAATATTTATTAAACAAGTATGGTTACATAAGCCTTCTTCAACTAGTTTTGTAAATTTTATGGCATAAATTTACAAAACTTATCAGGTCTACAGGTGTTCCAGGTCCAGACCCTTAGGTGTTTTTGCATGTTTTATGTCTGTAAACTGCTACTAGCCACAACACAGGAGGAATCCTATTGTGGAAGTTATATTCTAAACCAAAAACAAACATAAACTGAGTGAGCTCATTCCATCGTAGACCTCATTCATTGTTTTACATCACAAGATCCAGGTCAAGAGTGGACTTTAATTGATATGTCTGAATAAAACTGTAAATACCTTATTAAGTCAATAATTTAATAGTGCAGCAATGGGAAGTCTCTGGTTAGTGTCATATTATATTTAAGATTAAAATCCTGTAAAGGCCTCTACATGTTATACATGTTTGGCAAATCAAAAGACCAGGTTACTCTTCACAGAGGATAATTACCTAACCCATGAATAAAAATAAACAAAATTAACACATTTTATTATTAAATGTTGCCCTGCATGTTGTTCTCCCGTGTCATGGGTACAGTTTACAGACATAAATCTCACATGCACAAACACCCAGACCCGTATCAACTGTCTGTAGACCATACAAACATTTGTTCCTTGCAGGGATCAAAACCACAACATTTAGCACAGCAAACCAATCACTTAACCATTGTGCCAACTGACACATCCGTCAACTGTGCAGATCTACTGCATGTAGGACAGGAGAAAATACTGTGGGTTAATTAGTGTTGAAAAGGAATGAGGTTGGAGTCATCGTTTTCCAATGACCAATCATGATGAAAATAATTGTTCTTAATAAAAAAAACTGCTGACATGGGACTAGAAAACTGTTACTATGATTGCTTGTGAAGGAAATTCCCTCAGGGAATTTTACCATTATTACTGCACTTTCAAAAATAATTGGTAATTGCAGTAAGATGTTAAAACATACAAAGAGGACACTGCTTCTCAACTTTTACAAATAATCAAATACAGGTAGTCATGTTCATCCTTATTATACAGGGTGTCCAGTAAATAGCAAAATCTTACAGATTTTTTTTTCAACACTGTAGGTTAAAGTTAAGCTATAAGAAAATAGTACTGTGAAAATTTAAATAAAAATTGTATTTCTTGAAAACATTTTAGTTTTTAATAGAATAAAGACTTATCAACGAGTAAAGTAACTATTCACAAATAATTTGAAGTAAAAATAAAACTAGAGAATGAATTTTTCATTATGGGATGCTTAAAAATCTGTGTCAAGGTAGAGATTTTGAACATATATTGTTATTTTGGTAGGTATTGACCCAAGCTCTCACCCCCTGCAGTATGTCGTTCTATTTACTGGACACCTGTTTAAACCCAAAGACATCCACTTCTGAACAATGCCTCCCCATACACCATCACAATACATCAGTTACATACCGTGTGCCATCTTAATGGAAAGAATTTGCCAATACTCACTATGCTTAGCAGGAGAGTTGGTAAGCGCAGAATAGCTGCTGTTCCCCAGAGGGGACGGTGCTGCTCAACCCTCTGGTTTAGAGTCCCTTAGTCGCCTTGTACACCTTCCATGGGAAGAGATGCGACTGCGAGTGCTGCTGGTTATTTAACACAAACGACTTATTTTTTATAGCATGAACCAAGAAATAAACT
The DNA here is from genome assembly GCA_947459985.1 of Diloba caeruleocephala. Classification (NCBI taxonomy): domain Eukaryota; kingdom Metazoa; phylum Arthropoda; class Insecta; order Lepidoptera; family Noctuidae; genus Diloba; species Diloba caeruleocephala. Next base: position 2,838,397 of record OX381633.1, on the reverse strand, counting down.
AAAACTTATTAGTAAACCCTTTTATATGTGACACTTACCTACCTACAACTTATAATACAGCCTAATGTCTTTAGAAAGTCAATACACAATAATGATACACATTACACACCGACATAATTATAATTAGGGTAGGAAATTGACACTTGACAGAAATTGATTGAAGTTTGCTTGCTTGGTGTCAGAGATGGCAATAACGGCTACATTTCAATAATGAATTACACTGCTGTGTTATTTTACAACAACTGTTATTGTAAACTGCTGTCAGTTATCCTGTTCTCCTGCTGTTGAGTCGTTTTGCAACATTATAATGAATTATGAATTATATGGTTAGCTTGTAATATCGTAAAGATGAAATAACTTCCCTTCATACTTTGTACAGGCTTAGGACTGTCAGAATTAATGTTTAAATAAATGAATGTGATAATGGAATAAATATTTGTGCAAAACAAATAAAGTAAAATTGTCAATTCTGGCGTATTTCGAAGTTCATTGATCTGTACATATTCTTATATTAATTGGTGATTTATGTTACTGATTAATTTATAACTCTATGTTTACTGTATATATTTACATAACTACATTCGCGTTCAAAAACATTATTTGCGTGACTTTTGACGATGTTAATCTTGTACGTCTATCTGAAATTATATAGCCGGCTTTGGAAAATTCCCTTTCGCACGGCACTGACGTTATCATTACGTTGCAATGTTTAATAAATAGTGAAAATAGGGATGGGTAAATATGTTTGTGTTCTCGCCACCATTGCAACGGGCACGCGCTCCTTGGTAATACTGCTTCTTTCAGGTACATTTCCACCTCTTCTATCGCTTTTGTCCCGGCAGATTTAGGGGTTTGAACAGATTTCACTTTTTTGTCAAAATTCATCCAAATGGAGAGTATGTCTACAGCGGGATTTTCCGTAGCCACAGCCATATCATCGTTTAGTAATGAAGAAACTTTATCAATAATAACACATTTTAGTGTTGCTAACGCATCTTGGTCAGTAAAAGCATGTTCTTTAAACCTGGGGTCCAAGTATGTGCACAGACCTACAGTTTCATTGGATTCTAGGTCTACAAATCGCGAAGCTATTCCTGTTTTCAGACATTTCACGAAGGCTTTAACTGGAAGAAAATAGTCTTTTCTAATGAGCTGTTCGTATATCCCTGTTAAGCCCTGCGTTATTACTACAGCGTTACTTGCCGTGAGATATTTTTCGGCGCTCATAATAATTGTTATTTCGTAAAAAGGTTTCAGTATTTCAATCAGCTGGTCAATACACTGCCACTCTTCCATCGGTATTACCGGTAGATCAGCACGTAGATTCGGAGTTGTGGCTCTAAGGGCTTCTTGCAATTCAGAAAAGCGTTGCAACATTAAATAAGTTAAATTCCATCTAGTCGGCATACTTAGAAGCAGACCCTTTGCACAACCAGGCGTTATATTCTGTGCATTCACCTGATATTTTAAAAGTTTTTCTTTTGCTTGAGAGCTCCTTTTAAAGTGAGCAACAGTTTTTTGTACTTTCTGCACGGTAACAGCAATATTTCGTAAATTAAGTGCCTCTTGGACTATTAAATTCAGCTTGTGAACATAACATCCAAAGTGGTCCCAGCCCAATAATTGTGCAGCAGTAACCATGTTTGTTGCATTGTCCGTTACGAAGAAATTTATCTTGTCAGTTATTTTCCACTCGTCTGCAATTTTTTTTAGCTCTTCAGCTATTTTGGCCCCTGTGTGAGAGCCCTCCAAGGCACTGCAATTAATTAAAATAGATATGTGCTCCAATGTATCGGTATGTATGAAATGCCCAGTTATTGCAATATATGGCACGAGATTTCGAGAGGTCCAGCAATCCGCAGTTAAACAGATTGAGTTGCAAAAGTCATTTACCAGTTGTTTGGTCGACTGAAGTCGAGTTTCGTACGCTGCAGGTAATAATTTATTTGATATTGTTTTTCTGTGCGGTAATTCATAATTAGGGTTCAGGGCATGCGTGAACTCCCTGAACCCTTCATTTTCAACCACACTGAACGGTTGTAAATCGGTGGTGATTAATTTCAGTAGACATTTGTCGATTTGAACCTTCTCGCTAAGCCCTAACTTTCTAGGTATGTAAGACGAGACCAGTCTCTGTTGTTTTTTAGTTTGAATTTTAACATTATATACACAAGTAGAAGTCGATGGTACTGCTACAGATTCTGTGACTGGTACAGAGGAGGAGGTTGTAGGCACAGGCATATTATCTATACGAGTAGCACTGTTAGTACGTTCACCAAGCAGAACTCCGATACCATCACCAGAATTTACTTCTTCGCTACCACAACCGACAAGGCCATCATGCAACATTTGAGTATTTACATTACCAGTATTCTTCGTAAGATTTGGGGATTCCGTCCGGCAATATTCTTCGAAGACGCCAATATGTAATAGTAATAGTAATATTTATTCACTAAAAACGGAGTTACATAAGATCTTAGTAATAAATTGTTCGGTCCATTTTGCCATGCCTGGCATGTGAATTTGTTATCAGCACACAAGTTAGATTAAAATAGTCATAAGCACACAATGTCAACCCATTTAACAATAGAATATACCTAATTATAATCAGAGTAATTTCAACAATACATTCAGTTTAATAATAATAAAGTTAATAAAATTACAATTACAGTTTAATAAAAATAATTCAGTCAAAGCATTTCTATTTCTATTGTCTCATTTGATAATCAAAGTAATTATAAATAATTATTTAATATTAAATAGTTCTTCTATTCTATAAAAGCCCTTATCTATAAGCCATAGTTTTAATTGCGTTTTAAATTTAGCTATTGGTAGAACTTTTATTTTTTCTGGTAATGCATTAAATACACGTACACACATAGGGTAGGAGCTTTTTTGGTACAGAGTAGTATTCGGTATACAATCTATGACCAGTCTGTCCCCCTTTCTAGTATTTCTAGAAAATAGTTCTTTAGCCGTAGTAAATAGGTATTTGTGCTTTTTTACAAACAGACCAGTTTCAAGTATGTACATGCTGGGCAGGGTCAAGATATTGAGGCTTTTAAATGCAGGTTTACACGATTCATAAGGAGGAATACCAATAATCGCTCTTATGCACTTTTTTTGACAAAGGAATGCTTTACTGTTGTCCGTAGAATTACCCCACAATGGCAAACCATAACGCAATAGGGAGGCTACATAGCCGTGATAAGCCAATAGCGCAGTTTGCAGTGACACTGTTTTTCGTATTCTACCGAGGACATATACATATGAGTTAATCTTTTTGCATACTTGATTAATGTGCTCTTTCCAGTCACCGCGCGAGTCAACCGTTATCCCAAGGAATTTGGCATTTGTTTTCTCCTCTAATTTATTGTTATTATAATGAATATTTAGATGCTGAGGCTTGGCTCCTTTATTATGAAATTTAACGTAGTTTGTTTTATTGATATTAGCACTTAAATAATTATATGTTATGTTTTTTTATTTAAATGTAATTTTAGATTTGTAATCGTACTTTTGTACGAGAAAGTGTTTTTACAATATTTACAAATAGCTTTCTTGTTAGCAACATCACTAATTTCGAAATAATTCCAAATAAGAGCGGTTGTTGTCCGCACTTTCGGCATTTTAAATGTTTATAATAAACAGTTATCACTATGTAACTACTTTTCACTTATTTACACATTATATTATGATATCCAAAAAGAAAAAGCAATATTTACAGTTTATATACAGTACATGACTTATTATTTACAATAATCTAAAACACCAAACTAAACACTTACAATATACTATACTAAAATGATTTAGTAATTATAATAATCTAAGACACCAAACTAAACTTTTCAACAATCACCGGACAGCGACAGCGGATAATGACAATATTGTGTTCGTGATCGCAATGACAACAATAACAATTTAACATAAGACGCAACTCGCATTACATTATTGTCTTACTGTTGTCAAATTTTCGTTATCCGTTGTTTAGTTATTGCCTAAATTAAATATTAAAATCGACATTATTCCAATTGAATAAAGCATAAAATCGTAAAATAAAACATGTGACTCACGACATTAAGATAACAGGCAACGATAAAAATAAAAGTGAACTTTATGGCATCTGTTTAAGGACTATAATCGTATGATTTACAATTCTTTGGCAATGTGAAGTAAGTCGTATTTGAATATCACCATATCCCTCACACCTATTGGCTATTTGTTGCGCATAACGGCATAATGCTTTCTTATTCGCCACAATGGCCACGTAGCCGTGCGACATTAGCTGCGAGTGTGCGCGCACTGCCTGGCTGTTGTCAATATCAATAACGAAAAACGACAACAGGATAATTCATTGTTCAATAATGTGTTATACATTGCGTAAGAATAATGCATTACATTATCCGTTATTGAAATAATGACCACCTCTGCTTGGTGTAAGTGTATAATCTATGGCTTGGTATATTTATACATATAATCATATAAACTCGTAATATCAGTGGTACTGGGTACATTCTTTTTTTTGTAATATTTTAGAATACTCTGTTTACGATTTTAACGGCCCGGAAGGTACTGGGTATGTGTATACTACGGACTTACTTCATATATGCTTGGCAACACTGACAGTTATATATTTTTCTTAATGGCCAAAGGACGTGGAGTCCAGGCCAAAGATAATAACCACAGAGTGCATAAATAATAAATACTGAAAACGACTGAAATAATAACAAAAAAATGTCTTGCTTGGTTACCTATTTCAGTCACAATAATTTTGGTTATAAATAAACAAAAAGAGAGTTCTTTTATTTAATTGATAGAATATTGTTTCGTGTATTAAGATAATGTATAAAGTACCAAACCTTTTAGCAGGAGCACTTGTTGAGTAAAGTTATATGTAAATACATAGTGTAAAAATATCTTTCTTTTACGTTTAGGTAAAAAAGTAAATATTTTTGTATACATCCCGGGCATCAATTCGAAGTCATGTTTATTATATCACGATGCTTGTGTAAATGTTACTTTGTGTGATAAGTTCCAAATACTATACGAAAGTGTTTCAATTAGATGACCCACATAATTTGAATTTAGAATTAAAATAACGATGGAAAAGTTAAAAGTGTGCAGGATATGTTTATTGGAAAATGTTCGTATGCATGTGGTAGCTGACAGAAATCTACAAGATGTGTATGAGAAACTCACAAATATTCCTGTAAGATACCAAACTTAACTTTGCTTTTATTATGTGCTGAGGCAGGCGCAATTTTTATTTTTATACAACTTGCTGACTGCACGATCAAGTCATTCGCCTGGTGATAAGCACCATGCCTGCCGATAGTTAAAATGCTACTCATGACTAATCGTGCGAAGTACCATACTGCGCATGACTGTGCAACAGCAACTGCGATCGCCAACCCGCCTGCTAAGCGTGGCGATTATGGCAAAACTCCCAATGAGCACACAACACACCCAACCAGTCGTTGTGGCAATCTTTTGGGAAGGCTTGTGTCCAGCAGTGGGCTTTATTCAGCTGATATGATGAGAGCCTAAATAAGGAGTTCTGAAATGCAGTGTCATGCTATGCAGGTCTATTCTTGGACACAGTATAATTGTAATGGGCATGTATGAGGCATACCACAAGGTTATAACCACTGGATAGTATAAACAGTGATCTACCTGGAGTACTGCAGTTTTTATAAAGAAATAGAAATTGACTTATTTATAAATGTCTATTTCTATATCTAACTAGCTGGAACCCACGGTTTCACCTGCTGTTTAATTTAAATGATAGTGTATTATTTATATATAATTTAGAGTACTTGGGCATAGACACTTGACATAGAATATATAGGTATATTGGATTTCAAGGGTTTTTTCTTGTGCGGAACCCTAATTATTTTTCTAAAATAAAAGTAGCCTAAGTTATTCGTTATAAAATCAGCTATCTGCCAGTGAAAGTCCTGTCAAAATCGGTCCAGCCCTTTTGGAGATTACCCGGAACAAACAGACAGACAAAAAATTTATAATTGTTTTTGTTGTATGTACCATATATACTTTCATATGCATTTAGTAAAAATCTGTTATGTTGACATTACAAACAGACGTAGAGAAGAGAGAAGAGAAGAGTATCTTCCTAAAATGAGTAATATCTATGTTATTTATACATACAAATAAATAAAACTGCAGTGCTCAGGTGGCCATGGGCCTCCCTAAAACTGTGGGATGCAGTTGACCTTAGACCTAGAAGCATGAATAATGTCTGAAAATCTTGACATGAGACTTGAGGGCCCATCAGATTAAAATACTGGATATGGGTTTTTTGGTTAATATGATGTATGATAATCCATATAAATCTTCACAATGATATTGCAACAAAATTGCCTATATTATCACATATAAAATAGTGATTTCCACTGTGTTTCCTGACAGCTTTGCTCTATAGGACTACTTATCTATTTGGAACTGTGTAACAATTTAAATTCTGTCTATTCATAAGTGCTTGCAAACAGCATACATGAATGCCTAAAACTATTTTCCTTTGCAGTTTATAACTGATGATTGCAGACCATTGCTAGCATGTTTCATCTGCTATGCGAGACTAAAGAACTGCTATCAATTCACGATGAAATGTCTTGCCTCTGCGGAGGTTTTAATGCAGATGTTGAGTGAACATGATAAGGTAATTTATCATTTCGGATTACAATTTCTTCACATGAATAGACAATCTGTCACCATAACAAAATCTTTACTTGGGTGTACCCAACTTTTGGGCTAAACTTTGGCCACTGACAAAGAATGGATTAAATATTCATCGCGTCGCGTTATATGCCGTCGCCTCCTTTTGCGAGGATGTGATGCAAAGGAGATGACAGAGAGGGGACAGGAGGAGACCACCGTTGATCTCCGCCGCATAAAATGCACCGGGCACGGGCGCTGGTGTACGGCGCTGAATGATCTCTAGTCACAGGGCAAGTCGTCGCCCCAACAGAAATGGGTCCGAAACGGCGGCGCGTGTATTCTGCATGCGCCTCTGAAGGTATGTGCGGTCGCACAGAGACGGGGTCCGTCAAACAGTGGCAATACTAGCCAGAGGTGCGGTCTAGTGCTGATAGGCGAACATCTCACCCCCAGCCAGGGGTAAGTGGAAGGACCAGCATGGTTGGTGCAGTGGCTGGTACAGTCGGCTGCTGCGCTCCGGGTCGTGGGTTTGATTCCCGCACGGAACAAATATTTGTATGATCTGCAGGTAGTTGTTCCGGGTCTGGGTGTATTGTATGTGGAATTCATGTCTGTAAACGTACCCACGACACAGGAGAAATCCTAGTGTGGGGCAACGTTTAAAGTCGAAAACAACCGAGGCGTTTTAGCCGGTAAGAGTCATGTCGCTTCGCCCTTCCCAAGGCGGAGGAAGTCCATCAGGAAATGCCTCATCATTTCGGCCGAATATCAGGAAATAGGAAGGAAAATCCGTTTATCGTTCCGCAGTTTCGGCAGTATATCCAGCCATTTGGCAGGAAGGACTGACCGTGAGTTCCCAGCTTTATAGAATGTAGCAGGACAGATGGGTAAGTCTAGCAGGTGACTTGGATGACTACGAAATTACTGGCTAGAAGGGATGGGCAGGACAAGGAGACCTTCGCCCAGCTGTGATACAATATAGGTTGAAAATCTCTTTTGGTCAGGACCCAAGCCTTACCATCATGTATAACCCTTAATGTTTGCAGGGAGGAAAACCAATGAAACTCCAAGGACTATCAGATACTTTAAATGGATTCATTAAAACCTCAGTACAACAAATAAGTTTCATGGACACTTGTTCAGCAGAAGAAACAATAGTCAAAGAAGAGAGACCTGCTGCTTTTGATATAGGTGATGATGTTAAATTGAAAGAGGAACGCCTCAGTGATGGTACGTATATACTAGCTATTCAAAAAATACATGTATAAAGCGATTCTAAAAAAACACATCACTCACTGTTCCTTGCATACAGCGGGCGTACCACACGACGCGTACCTTTATTGGGAGTACCATTCGCTGTTATATTCACTGCGTTTGTTATGCAACGATTGCTGGTTAAAAGTGGTAGATAAGAAGCATTGTATTTTGTACAAAAATAATAATGTCGTTCTGCTCCATCAATCCAAAAATAATTGTTTTCATTATTATGTTACACATAATAATGAAAACAATTATTTTTAATTTATTATTTTTATAATCAAATACAATAAATTTTTGCACTTACATATGGTATATGATTCCTTTCTTGATAAAGTTATTATTTCGCTTCGATTTGTGCATGTTATAGCCGAACAACACGATACTTTAACAAAGTTTCACTTACGCGATCGAATCTCAACTGATGTTATAAAACGGCCATTTTTCCCGGCAAGTGCAGATAGCAAGAAAATAAATTACTGCATAAAAATCATTCTAATATTATGCCCTAAATGTCACTGCCACAATGAAAGACGAATCTAACGACACCTCATATGTTAAATCCATCAAGTTGTTTAGGTTACAGAGTGTGCCAATGAAATATACGGACATACAGACTCTAAAGATGACGACGGCACGGTTGGTGCAGTGGCTGATACAGTCGGCTGCTGCGCACTGGGTCGTGGGTTCGATTCCCGCACGGAACAAATATTTGTACGATCTGCAAGTAGTTGTTTCGGGTCTGGGTGTATTGTGTGTGGAATTTGTGTTTGTAAACGTACCCATGACACAGGAGAAATCCTAGTGTGGGCAATGATATTATACCATAAATATGTTACGTCCATATAAAATGGCGCGCAAAATACAGTCTCGCTTGTACAACCATGTCGTGAGAAAGAAGATACAAAAACAACAAGAATAAAAGAGATAGCTATCTAGGCGAACCGATTGCGAGGTGCTACAACTGGGTGAGTTTTGGTTCTCACTTTTGGCACGCATGTAACATATCTACTTATTTTTAATATGTAATATCATTGAGTGTGGGGCAAATTTTTATTAGAGAAAAAAAAAGATGTTACGTTTTATCTGGGGCAATTCGGTAAAAAGGAAGGAATCAAGGGTGAATCCAGGATTCAATCTGGGGAGGGATCTCGGTTAGAGTTGAGTCGCGAGCGAGCGAGATATATAAAAGATATATATCTCTCTCAAAGAGCGAATCTCTCACTCGCTCACTTTCATTACAACTATATCTTTGAATCTTTTGTATCTGTGTCTAGGCTAATTATTGGAAAGAGCGACTGAGTCGAAATCGAGTTGAAATTTTATGTAGATAACTATCATCTTTCCAGATTATAGTTATCTACATAAAATTTGTCACTTTAATCTAGCCACGTGTTAAAATCATCTTGAATTAATTGTGCATACTGCATACTGTGGCCTACAAACAAAATTTATATTCAATTAATTACGTCGCAAAATTCGCCTCTAAACGAGAGAGCGATTGATTCGAATCTTACTCAATAGATCATATCTTCGTATCCCGCTCTTCGCTCTCCGCGAGGCGACAGAGTGACTGAGCGGCTCAGATTCACTGAGCAAGTTGGGATCTAGATATAAAAGAGTGATATATATCTTTAGATCCTAAAGATATATATCACTCTTTTCTTTTCACTGATGTACTTTGCGCATCTCTAATCTCGGTGTCTCATGTCAAGAATTCTGATCCAGGATTTTAATCTGGGGTGGGCCTCGGTGTCTCATGTCAAGAATTTCAGAGATCATTGTTGAAATTAGGTGGGGAGGGGGGCATGGCAATAATTTATATATATGTAAGTTTATACATATATTTGTAATTTTTATTCTGTGTGAGTAAATGACATTGCATCTATACCACTCACTTTTATTATGTTGGTGCATCTACCTACCCTGCCCTGCAAACCTCGCCTGGCAGAAAATGCTTATGGCATTAAGAATAAATATTTTACCAATTTACAGAACCTGACTTTGAAAATCAAGAAAATAACTGTCTAATCCAAAAAGACGATCACCACACGCATTCCGATTCAGAAGACGATGTACCCCTGACGCTAGTTAAGAATGAAGTAGAAAAAGCAGTCAAAAGGAAGACAGCCAGAGCTAGAAAGAGGGAAAGAAAGGATTCATTGAAAGGTATGTACAGACCACTTGAATTTGGGTCTCATCTTAGGTCGAATTTATTGTTTTATTTTTATATTGATCCGTTGGAAATACCTCATGTACTTCCTTCGCCCCGGGAAAGGGCGAAGGGGCATGTCGATATGATCATACGATCGAATGACCAACTGCTCACTATGTGCAAGGTTCTCCGTGGAGGAATAGACACCCCAGATCTCCACAGTGAACTGTTACAGCTCTTCACTCCGAATAATTACCGCCGTAACAGGAGACACAAACTATTCTCAGTTCCCTCATGCCGAACTGTCGCGCGTGCTCAGTCCCCTATTCCGCGAACCCTCACTGCCCTCAATGCTCTCCTAGACGCAAAACCTGATTGTGATGTGTTTGCGGATGAATGGAAAGTGATTTTGTCAGAGTGTTTGGAGTACTGTGAGAAGAATGTGTGAATGTGTGTGTAGCTTTAATGTATATTATATGTCCGATATTATATTATGTAATTCAGTATTTTTCTGTTTACTAAACCTTATTTATTTTTTATTATCGCGCCTATATTTATTTATTTTTTGACATCACTTTATAATAATATGCAATCTACTTTGTATAATTGTATTTCATTGCTGTTATTGTACATACTTAGAAATTAATTATTGTAATTGGCCACGGCCGTGTAATTAATTGTATTTGAATAAATAAATAAATAAATAAATAATAAATAATGTCGGTCTCCTACCGGCTAAAACCGCAGTGATCATCGTCGGCACGGAAGGGAGGCTCCAGGAACTCGAATAATCTCTATCTAGAGCCACCCGTTGGCACATCTCGGAGGGAAGGCGACTGTAAAGAGCCCCTCCCCCCCCCCCCCCCCCCCCGCATCTCTGAAGAGCTAGAACCTAAGTTACGCAAAAATGCCACTTCATTTGATTCTTTAATACGTCATACGCTTGATTTGGAGCTTTCCACTCAATTTATTTATACTTTTATGCACATTGATGGTACACAAGGCGGACTGAATGCTCCAGGGGCTCCAGGTCCTCGTACGGTCATGCTAGAGCCGCCTTCTGGTGCCAAGCCTATAGACACATCTCAGAGAGGGTGACTGTAAAGCAGTCACCCCCCAGGGGGGCATTTAGAGACCTATCACCAGTAGAACAGTTCCTATGGGATAGCGGGTGAAACCGCGGGCCGCAGTTAGTATAACAATATGCGTGACACGTCATCGCGACATCCACGATAATAATACGTTATATCATTTTTATAATCTTTTAATTAATTTATAATGTTTTATGTAAAACATATTTAGCTACGATTAATTGGCATTGCTGTTTTTGTTGTATTCAATTATGGTGGCAACTCTGGATTGTTAAGGAGGATATAAAATCAAACTGAAACGGGGGTGGACACACATTCTGTTCTCTGTAAAGCTACAATAAACATTGTTACCGCATCTGTGATCGCCTAATTCATTTCAATCACATACATTTGTTTGTTCCAGGAAACAAATATAATGCATATGAGATTATTCTAACCAAGGAACAACAAATTGAGAAGCTGGTGGAGAGAGCTAAGTCTGAAAACTTTACGAACTCGCCTTTCAAATGTGAGATGTGCTACAGAGGCTACGTCGACGTAAGGGCATATAATAACCATAAACTCAAACATGATGAGGTAAGATTTGAGGCTGTCCGATTATTGAATGCACTGCCTGTGTCAGTCAAACGTGCCCAGTCAATGGTTGGTTACTTTTAAAAAACTAGTAAAAGAACATTACTTGTCTGTTTTAAATGTTTGTTGTATTTACGAATATAGTACTTTCTTATTGTGAATTTTCCATATATTTATGTACGACATCCAATATTCTTGTGGTTGTTTTTTTTTTAAGCATTGGCCCACTCTTGGATTTCTCCTGTGTCGTGGGTGCGTTTACAGACATGAATTCCACACACAATACACCCAGACCAGGAACAACTACCTGCTGATCATACAAATATTTGTTCCGTGCGGGAATCGAACCCATGACCCAGAGCGCAGCGGCCGACTGTATCAGCCACTGCACCAACCGTGCCGTCGTTGTTGTTGCATATTATCGATATAATTATATAATATATATATTATCGACGATAATATAATTATATAATATATATTATCTTAGCTGTGTGGTTTAAAAAAAATCTAAAAAATTCAAAATCAAATCAATATTTATATTGTATTGTATAAATTATTATATATGGTTGTATATATGTGCATATTATTTAAGTAATTAATGGAATAAATACCTATTTGTACTATATTTAATTGTCTAGATACACTATTTGATTATATTAATATAATAAATACACCACTGACTACCCCTTTGTCTTTATCTTGTCCATCCAAAGGTTGTCTGTAAGAATTCGCTAACAGCTATAAGACCGCCAATTGTACAATTACTGTTCATAAAATGTTTCCTAGTAGTTGTTTTTAAAATGGTGTACAATAAAGAATATTCTATTCTATTCTATTAAGAATTGTGAACAATTTTTCAATCATAGGGCACTTGAAAAGTGGCTACGGTAGAGATATATTTACCGTTTTACAGTCATCTCCTCAGAGATGTGCCTAAAGGTCTGCCAATGAGCGGCTCTAGTGTGATTGTATCTAGGACCCGTGGAGCTAATATAAACGCGGCGTGTACGTAACTGCCGTGTGGTGCCGGCTCAGAATGCCACCACCCCATCTCCTCCCATGGGTGTCGTAAAAGTCGACTAAAGGATTTGCTGGAGGATGAGCAGCAGCATCCTTCGAGTACATTTACAACTCAACTGCGATCGCCAACTCGTCTGCCAAACGTGGCGATTATGGCAAAACCCCCCAATAAGCCCACAACACACCCATATCAGTGGTTGTAGTGATTTTGGGGGAGGCCTGTGTCCAGCAGTGGACTTCATTCGGTCAAAATGAGTGTACGTAAAAATAAATAAAAATGGAAGTTTCCGTATGTAATGTCACAATAACATTTTTGGTTTTTGATTTGTCTTTGTGTGTCCGTTTGTTCCAGCGAAACTCCGTAACGGCTGGACCGATTTTGACGGAACTTTCACAGGCAGATAGCTGATGTTATAAGGAGCAACTTAAGCTCCTTTTATTTTAGATAAAGAATGAGGGTTCCGCGCAAAAAATCCAAATATATGTTGTACTATCTGGGACTAGCGGTTTCACCCGCGTTTAATTTTAAAGAAATTTAGAGTACTACGACTGTGTATATATGATATAGAATATATATGTTGGATTTCAAGGGTTTTATTGTTTTCGCGCGGAACCCTAATTATTTTTCTAAAATAAAAGTAGCCTAAGTTATTCCTTATATCGCCAGCTATCTGCCAGTGAAAGTCCCGTCAAAATCGGTCCAGCCGTTTCGGAGATTACCCGGAACAAACAGACAGACAGACAAAAACTGTAAAAATTGTTTTTTTTTTGTTATAGGTACCGTATACACTTTCATATGCATTTAGTAAAAAGCTGTTATTTTGACATTACACTTCAATTTTATTTATTTGTATAGATGTCAACTGTCAATAAGTACGGCTGGCAAGTCGTATATATTTTTATACGTATTTAAGTTGTGAGTGTCCTAGGAAGTGCCAAATAAATTACTTTCTTTCTTTCTCTATTCTTTCTTCGTTCTCTCTCTATTCTTTTTCTTTCTTCTTCTGTTTATTTCTTTCTTCTGTGTATTTCTTTCTTCTGTTTATTTCTTTCTTCTTTTTCTTTCTTTCTTCTTTCTTTTTCTTTCTTTTTCTTTCTTCTTTCTTTTTCTTTCTTCTTTCTTTTCTTTCTTTTTATTACTTTCTTCTTTCTTTCTTTTTATTACTTTCTTCTTTCTTTCTTTCTTCTTTCTTGCTTTCTTTTTTTCTCCCGTAGTTATGCGCTAATAAGCAGACACACCAACGATTACATCAAGAATATGTTTCAGAGTAGCGGCATTCACGAGTGTGACATATGCCACATGAGGTACCGCACCGTGCAAAGCCTGCGCACGCATGTGGGCACCGCACATTTGAGGCTATTCAAGTGTAACTTATGCGACATTACTACACACACAGCGTAAGTAATTGTGGTACTTATAAAAACAAATACGGGTGGTGTCCGGATTGAGAATATAGCACCGCTCCATCTTCCGTGGATGTCGTCAAAAGTGACTGAGACACGAAACCAGAGGTAGGGACCACAATTTATCTTTTGCAGAATGTCGTCATCATTTCGGCCGAATTAAGTCCACTGCTGGACACGGGCGGAGCCCATAGATCACCACAACGACCGATATGGGCGTGTTGTGGGTGCATTGGGGGGTTTAGCCATAATCGCCACGCTTGGAAGACAGGCTGGCGATCGCAGTGGGTTGTTAATATACTCGAAGGACGCTGCTGCCCATCCTCCGGCTAATCCCTTAGTCGACTTTTACGACACCCTCGGGAGGAGATGGGGTGGTGGATTCTGAGCCGGCACCACACGGCAAATGAATGTACCTTTCGCTAAATATATCTTTCGCAGAATGTAACTTTCGCAAAATATACCTTTCACAGAATGTACCTTTCACAAAGTGTACGTTTCGCATAATTTTCCATTTAGCTTTCGCAAAACGTCCCTTTCGCAGAAAGTCCCCTTCGCACAACGTCTCTTCCACTGAATGTCCCATTCGCACTTCGTTTCTTTTGCTGAATGCCACCTTCGTACAATGTTCAAAATATATCCCCTTCGCAAACTATTTATTTCGCAAAATGTCCGTGTCGCAGAATAGTTCCTTAGAAGTCTGTCCCACTTACAGATGTCCCCTTTGCAGTGTCCATTTCACAAAACATTCCTGTCACTAAATGTTTCGTATATCGACAAAAAAAAAAATTATACCCACTTTCTATACAAGTGATGACATATGGAACAGAGACGTGGTCACTCACAATGGGCCTCATAAGAAAGCTCAAGGTCACTCAGCGAGCTATGGAGAGAGCTATGCTTGGTATTTCTCTACGAGATCGAATCAGAAATGAGGAGATCCGTAGAAGAACTAAAGTTATCGACATAGCTGCAAGGATTAGTAAACTGAAGTGGCAATGGGCAGGGCACATTGCTCGTAGACCTGATGGCCGTTGGGGCACAAAGGTTCTCGAATGGAGGCCGCGCACCGGAAAACGCAGCGTGGGACGACCTCCAACGAGGTAGGTGGACAGACGACCTGGTGAAGGTCGCTGGGAGTCGTTGGATGAGAGCGGCATGTGACCGCTCGTTGTGGAAATCTAAGGGGGAGGCCTTTGTTCAGCAGTGGACGTCCTGTGGCTGATATGATGATGGTACAACACAATAATACCTAATAATTATTACCTATGCATTGTTATTTACAGAAATCAAGCCAAAGCCCACGAAAAGTGGCACGATGGAATTACTTACGATTGTCAACTGTGCAGTCATAAATCCAGGTAAATATACGATATCGTTTGCCGTGTGGTGCCGGCTCAGAATACCACCACCCCAACTCCTCCCGTGGGTGTCGTAAAAGTCGACTAAGGGATTAATTGGAGGATGGGCAGCAGTGACCTTCGAGTACATTAACAACACAACTGCGATCGCCAACCCGTCTGCCAAGCGTGTTGATTATGGCAAAACCTCCCAACGAGTCCACAACACACGCATATCGGTCGTTGTGGTGATCTTTAGGGGAGGCCTGTGTCCAGCAGTGGACTCCATTCGACCGAAATGATGAGGCTGCTTGACATATGCGCGTTTTTGACACCGACCTACTTGAGATTGGTTGACACCCTTGTCATAGGGCGGGCGATAGTCACTATGGCATTTTGTGGTAGTAGAGTTCTATGTGAAGGCCTCGACGCAATCGTGTACTCCATTTTCGATTTATTCGCTGTCGCCGAATAACAATGTGTCTAGTCTAGGCTTTTTTTTTTAATAGATATATTTATTTCTCACAACAATAACGAAAAAGTTACAGTATTATAGAAATTTACTGTGGGAGACTGGTGCCTGAAGCCTGTATTTAAGGTCACCAGGCCTTCCACTCCAGAAGTCCAATTTCATAGCCCTTTCATAAACAGTGCCAAGTGAAAAATTTCCATTTTCTTGTTCTTCGTGCTTCTGATTCTATCAAGTTGTTTTCTCTTGTCAGGGTTCTCTTGATGAATACTCTCCAATACGTTGCTATAACTTTATCAGGCCCCGATACTGGTTGATTTTGTCCTTTATAACCCAGTTATCATCTTGCACCCCATGAAGGCGCACTTTCACTGCAGACGACATCTTGATATAACTATAAACTCGCTGTTTTATCAAAATGTGTAAATTATGGCTTATGCAGGGTGTCCAGTAAATAGCACGACATACTGCAGGGGGTGAGAGCTTGGGTCAATTCCTCCCAAAAAAACACAATATATGTTCAGCAAAATCTTACGGATTAGTAGTACAAAATTTCCGGAATATCGAAAAATCTCTACCTTGACACAGATTTTTAAGCATCTCGTAATGAAAAATTCCTTTTCTAGTTTTTTTTTACCTCAAATCACTTGTGAATAGTCACTTTACTCATTGATAAGTCTTTATTCTATTAAAAACTAAAATGCTTTCAAGAAATACAATTTTTATTTAAATTTTCGCATTACAATTTTCTTATCGCTTAATTTTGTACTTCTGTAAATCCGTAAGATTTTGCTGAACATATGTTGTGTTTTTTGGTAGGTATTGACCCAAGCTCTCACCCCCTGCAGTATGTCGTGCTATTTACTGGACACCCTGTATACACCCTTTATTGACGATTTATCAAAATGTCTTCTCAATTTTTCATATTTTTGTTGAACATTGACACTTGACGTTGACATAATGATTACAATTGCGCGCAAGTCTTCAAACACGACGTCTTAAAAAGCTCAATTTTCCCCAGGAAGCCGACCTCATATCTATCCCACATGAGGAAGCGACACCCTACAGAGCATGTGTGTAATGTTTGTGGGGAGAGCTTCGTCGGTAAACATGGACTACAAATGCATAAGAGCAAAACCCATAATCATGTGAATGAACAGAAGGTAATACTTTAGCGAGCTATGGAGAGAGCTATGCTTGGTATTTCTCTACGAGATCGAATCAGAAATGAGGAGATCCGTAAAACTAAAGTTGTCGACATAGCTGAAAGGATTAGTAATTGAAGTGGCAATGGGCTGGGCACATTGCCCGTTGGGGCACGAAGGTTCTCGAATGGAGACCGCGCACCGGAAAACGCGGCGTGAGACGACCTCCAACGAGGTGGACAGACGACCTGGTGAAGGTCGCTGGGAGTCGTTGGATGAGAGCGGCATGTGACCGCTCGTTGTGGAAATCTAAGGGGGAGGCCTTTGTTCAACAGTGGACGTCCTGTGGCTGATATGATGATGATGATGATGAATACTTTAGCTTTAAAAATGTGTATCATTTCAGCCGAATGAAGTCCACTGCTGGACACATGCCTCCCCCAAATATCACCACAACGACCGATATGGGTGTTTTGTGGGCACATTGGGGGGTTTTGCCATAATCGCCACGCTTGGCAGGCGATTGATGGAGGCTGATCCCTTAGTCGACTTTTACGACACCCACGGGAGGAGATGGGGTGGTGGTATTCTGGGCCGGCACCACACGGCGAAAATGTGTATATACAGGATGAAAATGACAATGTACTGAAAACTTTGAGAAGACGTTACATTTAGGTCTGCCATAATAAAAACAAGAAAGCCATTTATCTCGGAAATAATACTGTTACGAGCCGGGGTTCGGGATAAATTAAATTCACCAATATACGAGGTATTACAATCACAATTTAGTCTTGATTACAAATAATATTGCTTATAAAAACTTACAAGATAATTGTCTGGTATTCCACTTGTTCTTCACTGTATCGCAGAGTAAAGTGAACTGCCTGTCGTTCCTTCACGGCCACTATATATATGGGCCGACCGATACTTTCTAGAAAGTGCTAGAATGTTCGTTTTCTAGAATTTTCCAGACTATGTGGTACCGCTACTAGACACCAGATAGCGCCAAATGTAACTATCCGGAACATTATGGAAGTTACTACAAACCGTAGTACAGCTACTAGATAACAGATGGCGCTACGTGTCTTGTTTACGAAGAACTATCCGGAACACTCCACAAGTTTCACACGCCTTAGTATCGCTACTAAACACCAGACGGCGCCACGTTCCGCTATTATTTATCGAATGGCGTAACAATACGTTACAGTGTTTGTAATATATGAGCACGCAATGTATTGTAAACAACGCGATCGAAACGCTACGTGATTATTGTACTATGATATGATGTTATGCTACTGCGAGCGATGACTTCATCCATAAACTGTAGTGAAAAAAGAGCCGTTTAGTTACATTGCAGTTTTATATGAAAATCAATAGTTTGTTGTGTTTTTATTGAAAATAGCGCGAGGACAGACGAAACAGTTATCTATACAAATAAATAAAATTGAAGTGTCTGTTTGTAATGTCAAAATAACAGCTTTTTATTAAAAGCATATGGAAGTATATACGGTACCTACAACAAAAAAAACGATTTATATTTTTTTGTCTGTCTGTTTGTTCCGGCTAATCTCCAAAATGGCTGGACCGATTTTGATGGGACTTTCACTGGCAGATAGCTGATGATATAAGGTATAACATAGGCTATTTCTATTTTAGAGAAATAATTAAGAGTTCCGCGCAAAATTTTTATATACTCTGTCAAGTGTCTATGCCGAAGTACTCTAAATTATTAATAAATAATCAAATTTCTTCTAAATTAAACGGCGGGTGAAACCACGGGTCCCAGCTAGTAATAAGTAATTATATAATAATTCATTTCTTAATTTTACTAATTTCACAGAAGGAAGACCCTGCGGAAACAGCAACAGAAAGATTCTGCAGCGAATGCAATATACAGTTTCATAGTTTAGATGCGTGGAAACGGCACATACTATGTTCTATTAAACATACGCTTAGAAGCGAACAGAGGTAACGACATATTGCTACGATAGATTCTTTTTTTTTTTCTAAAAAAATCTTTACCCCACACTAGGATTTCTCCTGTGTCGTGGGTGCGTTTACAGACATGAATTTCACATACAATACACCCAGACCCGGAACAACTACCTGCAGATCATACAAATATTTGTTCTGTGCGGGAATCGAACCCACGACCCGGAGCGCAGCAGCCGACTGTATTAGCCACTGCACCAACCGTGCTGTAAATATTATGATTAATTCACTAAAGCGGCCATTTTAGGCCCCCAGGTCTCCAAACGTGCCCACACCAAGCGACCCAAGAGAAGACGGTAGCACGCATGTGGTCACGCGCTGCTGTAGGACGCTTTGGGGGATCCTTTACAATCCCCCCGGGGGGGTGACCGGTTTACAGTCTCATACCCTCTCCGAGATGTGCCAATAGGCGTGGCACCAGTGGGCGGCTCTAGTGTGATCATATGAGGACCTGGAGCCTCCCTTAGGTGCCGAAGATGACCGCCCCAGTGGTTTTAACCGGTAGGAGTCCGGCATACCCTTTCGGCCTTCCCCGGGGTGAAGGAAGTTCATAAAGAATTTCCACTGGGCACCAATAAAAAAAAAATAAGGTAGTTGTTCCGGGTCTGGGTGAATTGTATGTGGAATTCATGTCTGTAAACGCACCCACGACAGGAAAAATACTAGTGAGGGGCAAAGTTAAAAAAAATACAAGGAAATTATGATCTCATGATCTTTGCCGTTATCTATACATTTACCAATTCCTTAGAGAAGCCGATGGGATTCTTGCTATATGCAATATTTGCCACTGTTATGTATCCTTATTCTTCTTCTCCAATATATTGTTCACAGTTCTCAATGCTCAATTTGTCGATGGAGATTCGCGGGCAATATTTCTCTAGCGACTCATATGAGAGAACACGTCAGATCCCTGCGACAGGCCAGGAAACAGACTTTAGTGACTGGCGACCGGCACTTGAGGTGTTCGCAGGTGAGCAACTTTTTGCCCACCGCTGGACAAACTATACAGGATTCTCTAGCACAGTGCCCGGCACAGCTCTTGAGCGTTCAGTGAAAGATTGGAGACTAGTTTGCGCAATTGCATACCGGGCATACACCAACGTGTGCTGCGCCGTGTCCTCCGGGCAGTCTCCGCAGTGATGACAACCGGGCGTCCCTTCTCGGCCTATTCGACACAGATACTACCCGAAACACCCATGGTTTGAGAGTAACTGCGTCATCCGGAAGGTGAAGGTCATCAAGCCTGCTGAAACTCGCCCGTCCGAGCTGAACGCACCTAGATATCTTATAGTACATTCCACAAAACTATTTTTTAAAACGAATTGCTGTTTTTTGCTTTTCGATATATGTTAGATTTAAAATTTTCTTGATTCCAGTGTGGTTCAAACTTCGTGAGTAGATCTAAACTGCAGGCCCATATCAATAGGACACATCTAGGACTGAAGTACAATAAAAACATTGTGTGTGAAGTGTGTGGGAAAAATTGCACGGTGAGAAATAATATAAAATTAATACATAATAAAAGTCCGTACATAATGAAATCCGGACACCGATTAAGAATGTAGCATCACTCCATCTCCTCCCGTGGATATCGTCAAAGCCGACTAAGGACCCTAAACCAGAGGGATGGACAGCAGCGTCCCGTCTGTGGAACAGTAGCCATTCTGTGCTCAACATCAGTATTGGCAAGTACCCCCCAAAATCATGATACAATTGTGGAAATCTGTGAGGGAGGCCTTTGTTCATCAGTGGCCGTTCTATGGCCGATATGATGTATGATGAATACATTCTTTCCTTTGTTCGCTATTCTATATATAGGGTCTTACTTTAATAATGGAAAATATTTTACGGCTAGGCTCTATGAATGGTATAGAATTCATATCAAGTACTAAACAACCACATTGCTGTGTGACCGGACCATTTTCAAACACGTGTTAGTGTTATTGTGTGCGCGTGTTCGGTGACAGTACCACAGTATTGTTAGAAAGACATAATAGTGATAGTTACCTACAGTTTTCACGTGGTGAATTGCGCTTTTTATGCAAACGAAAACATGAATTATTAAAATTAATTTTGAATATGTATAAAATGGAGGTGGATGTTATTTTTTTTGTTGCTAAAACGCATCATTGCAATCTATAGATATACCTTCTAAAATATTTTCCATTAATAAAGTAAGACCTTATCTACAGGGTGTAAGAGACAACGTACCGAATACATTGAGAAGAGGTTCCATATTGGTCATAATAAAAATAGGAAAGTCATTTATCTCGGAAATAATACGTTACAGTTTTGTCATTTTTGAGCACGCAATGTGTCGTAAACAACGCGATCAAAACGCTATGTGTTTACTGTACTATAATATGTTATTATTATGCTGCTGCGAGCGATGACCTCATCTTTGAACAGTAGCTAAACAGACGTTTCGTTTTTATATACATTGCAGTTTTATGTGAAAATAAATAGTTCGTTAAGCTTAAAAAAAATATTGCGTTAGGTTATACGAAAATAATTGTTTTATTCTG
Organism: Diloba caeruleocephala; assembly: GCA_947459985.1. Lineage (NCBI taxonomy): Eukaryota > Metazoa > Arthropoda > Insecta > Lepidoptera > Noctuidae > Diloba > Diloba caeruleocephala. Next base: position 2,816,751 of record OX381633.1, on the reverse strand, counting down.
AAATCGGTTAAATAAACTGGAAAATAGCAGAAAATTGATCGACGCTAAATTCTAACGCTGAGGAGAGAATCATGTACACACTGAATCCATGGTATCAGTTTTGTTACGATCTCACACCCGTTATATATATATATATTTTTTTTTTTGTTTTTTTTTTCTTGAAAAAAACGTTGCCCCACACTAGGATTTCTCCTGTGTTGTGGGTGCGTTTACAAACACAAATATCACACACAATACACCCAGACCCGGAACAACTACCTGCAGATCATACAAATATTTGTTCCGTGCGGGAATCGAACCCGCGACCCGGAGCGCAGCAGTCGACTGTATCAACCACTGCACCAACCGTGTCGTCAAATTATTGAAGTTTTAGTAGGAATACGGTAGGGATTTATTATTTAATGAAATCATTTTATTTCAGTGTATGTATGAATATATTGTTGTAGCCAATTAAATCATTTTATTTCAGTGTATGTATGAATATATTGTTGTAGCCAATTTTAACTTTATAAAAACGGGCTTTATGTAATGTGATAATCAGAAACATTAGTTTAACATGACGCAACAAGAATAATTTATCATACCTGGATGACCGAGCTTTGCTCGGTATTTTCGTGTTACTTAACAACGCCATCTGCTGTTGTGTCGTTAAAGCAACTAGTTGCTCACAAAAAATTGTATTATTATTCGCCAATAGATGTCAGGAAGAGTCATATTTTTCAGTTGAGACTACTCAAACGCCTATAAAATGACATTTTCTAAAAATGATTCCTAGCTAGATCTATTTATCGCCCCCGAAACCCCCTATATACTAAATTTTATGAAAATCGTTGGAGCCGATTCCGAGATTCCAATTATATATATACAAGAATTGCTCATTTAAAGATATAAGATAAAAAGTAAATAAAATTATATGTATTGAGATGGTCTCAAATTATTTTATATGGCAATACCGTTTCCCCTTTTTCAGTCTAATGCGACTCTCAAATACCACCAACGCACCCACACCGGCGAGAAACCATACTCCTGCGCATCGTGTTCAAAACAGTTCTCCGACAGCAATCAACTTCGAATACATACACGGACACACACGGGAGAAAAGCCTTATGTGTGTGCAGCGTGTGGTAAAAGATTTAGTCAGAAGCCCGCACTCAACAGACATTATAGAGTAAGTCGGTCATATGGTGATTCTGCTGCGACCATATTTTTGTTATGCTGCGGCTACACTAAGGTTTAAAGTCTAACGTCCATTATCGCAATAATTAATGCGCAAAAATATTCCACAAAATAATGTGTTAAATTTAGTGGCCACACGTGTATTTAACGTCATCATCATTTCGGCCGAATAAAGTCCACTGATGGACACAGCCTCCCCCAAAGATCACCACAATGACTGATATGGGTCTGTTGTGTGTTCATTGGGTGGTTTTTACATAATCGCCACGCTTCGTCTGCCAAGCGTGGCGATTATGTAAAAACCATAACGTTGGCGATCGCAGTTGAGTTGTTAATTTACTCGAAGGACGCTGCTGCCCATCCGTCGCCTTTTACGACACCCACGGTATGAGATGGGTTGGTGCTATTCGTAGCCGGCACCATACGGCAATTTAATGTCATAATGTCGATAAAACGCGTTATTCGATACATTATTTTCAAGTCATGTCATTTCAAGTATGTCTCAACTCAACCACTTTTTCATTTGTCAACTCCAGTTATAGAATAATTAATATTAATTGCCAGCCATAGTTATAATAGTCAACATTTGACTCAGGTGGGAAACAAAGACGTACAGTCCTATCACACTCTCGGTGCACACTGACAAACGCAAGTGTGGTCACTACACGCATTAAATAACGCGCTAAATCTCCTTGATGTGCCAAAAAGGCCACCCGAGCTATCGTCTAACTTCTAACGGCATTATGAATGCCATGCTAGGCTCTCGCTGAAAACCAGCGCTGCAGCGACTTATGCGCTGCTGCATTATGCTGAGTGAGGGACCTTATTGGCACAACGGCGACGTACACTATAATCGATTTATGGGTTAATGCCCACTATAGCTGTAGTAATTGTTTTACTTCCTAGTTTTTTTTTTTCCGTTAGACACTTAATTGCATTTATTTTAGTTAATTTTCGTTTTTTATATTTCCTGTGTCTATGTGTACGCTGCTGTAAGCCAATAAAATATTTTTCTTTCTTTTATTACAAAGTTAGCGCGTTAAGTCGTGGCTACACCTATGCTAGTGTCCATTAACGCGATAATTAACGACGTTAAACGTTAGTGTGGCCCCTGCATTAGAAATACATCCTAACATGTTTTTCTAACATCATGGGTCGTTACCTAAACTGTTAGGCTGAACAAAATCATGCTAACTAACTTGGTCAGGATTGTTTATTCCATCTTAGTTAACACAAGGCGTCACCCGCCGTAAGTGTAAATTACATTTATATAAATATAATTCATATCCATATCTTCTGAACATGAAACACATGAAAATTCTAATTATAATTATCCTGAACTATTTTTCATTTATATAATATAGAATATAGCAATTGGAAAAATATAATAATCTTTGCTGCAAATTGATACAGCCTATCTAGGCAATCGCCCATAGGCCCCTAGGTCATGTCCTGTGCCCTAAAGATTTAAATCTTCGCTTTGCCGAAGAAATTTTTGCGCCGTGTGTCGACCACTCACCGTGGTGAGTTCAGCTAATCGACTAATCTATTATCTGTCATAGATAAATTCGACTAAATTGCTTGTACCATGCAACTGTAATAATCCCTCTTGTTTACTTTTTTCTCAGGTACACACTGGTGCAAAACCATACACCTGCCAGTATTGTTCCAGAACGTTTAGCCAGTCGAACTCTTTAAAATTACACGTTAAAACTGTACATTTGAAACAACCAGCTGCGAGTAGGAGAAATAAACAGCAAGACACGACACAAGAAACAAAGAAAACTGAAAAGGAGGAACAAGCATCACAGACTGTATGAGTATCTAAACACGTATGGGAATTATCGAAACGTTTTGATATCTGTAGCTTGGCCCACCGGGTTAGAGAAGATTGTCTGTACTTCGGGGTGCCCTAGCAAGACCTTGTTGTAAAGTTTATAAAATTTGTATATATCTAAGATATTTTTTATAAGTGTAAATACGTTGCCGCGCTCAACTATGTTCACATGAAAGCAAGGTAATTGCCCAGAGTTAACTTAGTCACGCACCGACCGTAATTCGGCAACATAGTGCGAAAAAATAATGCCATCCTTTGTTTATAGACGATGCACGAAGTATACTGCTATTGTGAGAGAAAAAGACATTTTATTTCATTTCATAAATAAATAAATACGTAACGTAAATGAATATTGTAAATAAAACAGTATTTTGTATTTTTATTATTACGCGGTCTAATGGCGGCTGGCGCGCCGTCTTACAGTGCAATAATATTAGTATATGGCGCGTCTATTTGTACAATATAATTAATACTTAAAAGGACACTGGCCATCGCCTATAGTAAGTCAGGCCCGCTTCGACAGGTCGACAGACAAAAGCGATAATATAATCAGAAGTTTGCCAAAAATACGCAAATAACTATAAACACTTTCAAATAAAAATTGACCGTGGGAATTCAAAGATATTTGAGTGTAAAGATACAGATTTTGAGGTTATTTTTAAAGACAACGATGATAACGCTAGTGATAGCAGAGTACGAATAAATAAATAAATTATACATTTTAGAATGAAACCTGCTGTTTGAAAAGGAATATTTAATAATCTTCGTATTCATATTAATAAACATTTTCACGTCACGCGGACGTTACATTTGATTTGGCACTTATTTATTCATTCTACTCTTTTAGCCAGAGACAATATATATAAAAACTTGCAAAAGTGTCTTGGGAAACAAAACTGACTTTTATAAACCGAGATAGATCATAATGTTAATTTATAGTTGTGAGTTATTTATAGTAGAAGAATATCATAATATTTTGCATATGGCAACTTACTCAAATGACAATACAGTTTTAATCAATTTAATTATAGAGTTCCTTTTTTCGTGATCTCCACTATCCCGTCGTTTTGACCTTGTTACAAATTACTGAAATAGTCCAAAATATAAGCAAATTTTTCATATACATTTCATTTTTGTCCGCTGGCGGGCCAATTTTCTGCCCTTTAGTCCTTCGTTGTTTAGTCCTTGATTTATTCGTAGATCTGATTCCAGCTCTTATGAACTGAGTTCATCACCGTAAACGCCTACTGCTAATCAAACTCTTAGTAATCGCTTCAATAAATTGGCATATTGCCATCACCGATTGGGAGATGTTCAATTACATAGTGTTGATAAAAGCACACAGTACGGAGAAGACGACGCTGTCCATCACTGACTCAAGACTTCATAATATCATACATTTATAAGTCCACTGCTGAACAAAGACCTCCCACATAGATTTCCACAACTGTGTCATCATTTTGGGAGGTATTTGCCAATACCCACCATGCTTGGCAGGCGGGTTGGTGAGCGCAGTATGGCTACCGTCGAAGAAGTGACGCTGCTGCCCATCCCTCTGGTTTAGATTGCCTTAGTCGCCTTTTACGACATCCGTTGGGGGGAGATGGAGTAGCACTATATTCTTAATCAGAACACCACAAATGTTATTGGAGAAATGTTAGTCAAAAACAATGTAAAATTAATAGGATATTTATTGTAATGACAGATTATTTTAACTAAATGTGAAATGAATTGAGCGACTCGTAGTATAATTATTTATATTTTTTGTATTATGAGTATTAATGTATTATTATACAGAAGTGGTCACGTGTGAATGTGTAGATAATGTATTTTATTAAAAAAAAAATCAGACATTGTGTATTTTATCATTATTTTAAAACCAACAGCGCTTATTTATTAGAGTAAGTATCGCAATTTGCCTCAAAATGACCTTGTTGGTGATTAAACATATTAATACTTAGTAGGTACGCAGTACACTGGCCGTGTGGTGCCGGTTACGAGTAGCACCAACCCATCTCATCCCGTGGGTGTCGTAAAAGGTGACTAAGGGATTAGCCGGAGGATGGGCAGCAGCGTCCTTCGAATACATTAGCAGCTCAACTGCGATCGCCAACCCGCCTGCCAAGCGTGGCGATTATGGCGAAATCCCACAATGAGCACACAACATACCGATGTCGGTTGTTGTGGTGATCTTTGAGGCAGGCCTGTGTCCAGCAGTGGGCTTGCTCGGCCGAAATGATGACGTACGCAGTACCATGGGTTCTCAACTCGAACAAAACTAGTGATACAGCAGACCTCTGCTTCTGCTTCCGCAACTGTGGAATTTCCGCGCGTTTTTTTATATCTGTTTTTATTCTGTGAAGTCTTTGCGCAAGTTTTATAACGGAAGTATAAGTTGTTAAAAAATAGCAATAACGTGGCATGAAGGTTCTGGAATGGAGATCGTGCACCGGAAAACGCAGCTTGCGGAGCGTGGGACTGCCTCCCAACGAGCAGAATCTTCATCATATAATTTAGAGCAGATAAGTCATTCAATTGCCCATATTTTTTCACAATCGCCCGTTGTTACCTTGACAGTATTTATTTATATTTTTATCGAATGTCTACGTCTACTCATTTATGATCTAAGCTCTTGTCCCTAGAGTAATCGTCAATGTTTTCTATACTATGCCTTAGTTTTGATATCTTGATACGAAAAATTAACCATTTCCTACCTTCTTTTCTATCTAAATGTGTATATTAAATAAAAAAATATTAATATTGTCTAAAACGTAATAATCCTCATACACACATGTTTTACAAAATCGACTAAATCCATTAGTATAATTTCCCAACTAAAGCCATTAAGAACTGTCACTCAAACAGCAATCAAAGCAATTTAAAAAAAAGTTGTGTAAACGATTTCATTATTATTGTTTTGCTTCAAATTATTTGTTTTTTTACATAAATTGACGCGAATAATGTTTGTAAGATAACTAGCGTTAGCTCAATCGGACTTCTATTAATTTTAACCCACTCTCAAAACACAATTTAATTGTGTAATTATTGTGATGTTTACAGATTTATAATCAGTGTAGTTCAACAACAAAAAGAAATATCGGTGGAAATGTTACCAATTTTGATGTATAATAATATGGAAGAAGGGTCTAATTCGTTAAATAATACGCCAAACTCTAGTTACACTCAGTACGATGATAGCATTATACTAAATTGTGTGAGAAATCGTAAAAAAGTGTCCGAATTGCCTAATTGTCCGGTATGCAGTTGTACTGTTCGACAAGGAGAGTTGGACTCTCATTTAACTTTGGAAGTAGAGAGGCTTCAGAAATTGTCCGGTAGTGGTTCAAAAAGGAAGTTAAGTGCTAATTCTAGTGCTACTTTAGCCGTTCCTGGGTCCAGTACTACTGTAGATATACAAGAAGATGATGTGGATGTATCGGGGTGCTTGGGAAGCGATGTTTACCAGGTAAATTTTCTAAATCAGCTATCGCTACTTCACTTTTATAGAAGACAAATATTCAAAACTTAAAGTTAAAGCCTTAGTCCAAATTAATCTAAAGATGTTGTCATTATAATTATATAATAGAATTCAGCCTGGGTATGAGAACCTTGTAGCTTTCATTTGAATAAGAACTAAGTTGTGAACTTAAGTTATATTATATACATATATATATATGTTAAGAATCTTTGTTCGTTTGCACACCAGTTTTTTTGGCCAAAATCCGTGTGAGGGACTCTTCTTTGTGTGAATGCGGTCTGGATGAGGGTACTCTGGAACACTTGTTTTTTTCATGTCCTCGTTTAACCACTCCCCTTTACGACATACTCCCTTCTGATGTTCCCCGCCCAATTAACATTCCTTTCCTATTAACTTTAGCCCATACCCCTGCAGTTAAAATCCTTTATAAATTCATTAGCATTAATAAAATCCAGTTATAAGTTGATATTTCTATTTACCTATTATATACATACTGAATGTTCTAACATTTATTTTGTGACGTCTTACATCTACTATCCAAAAATGTTTTGTCCTTTTTTAGCATGGGGATCCATGGATGCCATCGCTACAAACACTGATCAATAGTTGTGTAACAATTAATTTCACAGTTTACGATAATTACTGCTTCATACCTTGACATTGGCAAAATCATCGAAAGTTACCGATGGAGCCAGAATGTTAAAAAAAAAAAAAAAAAAAAAAAAAAAGAATCTTTGGCATCTGAGGGCCAATTCTCATAATTAATTGACACTATGACTGAAAATTGACCGAACTGAGATTAAATTATGAATTGACCGAAAAAATGGTATTCTGCTACTCTTAAAGTTCAGTCGGATTTCAGTATAATCTCGATATAGTCTCATTACGATCTCAATTTTCATGTTTATCTAATGAAAATTTTGTACATGTGACAGTTGGAAATGTTACCAGAATACCGTTTTGACTTCGATCAACTTTCGATCCATTTTCGATCTCATCACAGTGTAAGTTCACGTTTGACATTGTTTGTTAGTTTACGAGAATACTATTTGTGACATTTTTGACACAGACTAGATAGGAACTAAATTTTGAACATTTTTAAATTACGAGAATTGGCTTTCAGGGCTGCTCGAGTGTGATCATATGAGGCTTTGGTGCACCCTTAGGTGTGAAGATAGCCGCCCCAGTGGTTTTACCCAGTAGGAGTCTGGCATGCCCCTTTGTCCTTCCCCGGGGCGGAGGAAGTTCAATAAAAAAAAATCCTACTAGGTCTAATAAAAAAAAAGGATAAGAATCTTTAAAAAGCCTAATAATGATGATTTCCCTAATTCTACCCTCATTGCTTCCCATTTTAACTCACATTTTTAATTACTCTATATTTTCCTGCTCTTTTCCTGAGGCCTGGAAACAAGCTCACATAATTCCTCTGCCAAAAATTTCTAAGCCTTCATCACTGTCTGACTTTAGACCTATTTCTATCCTTCCATTTCTGTCTAAAGTGCTTGAACATATTGTTCACCAGCAACTATCTGCTTTTCTATCGACTAATAGCCTTCTCAGCCCCTTCCAATCTGGTTTTCGACCCGGACACAGCACTGTAACAGCACTTCTTAAGGTCACCGATGACATCCGCTGGGCTATGGATAAGAAATCCTTAACGTTACTTATTCTACTAGACTTCAGCAGCGTCTTTAACTCTGTTGATTTCGATATCCTTATTGGGACCCTCAAATATATAAATTTCTCTCCTACCACTCTAGATTGGTTTGATTCCTATTTGCGAGGCCGCTCACAGAGTGTTCGCCTCAATGACATATTTTCAGACTGGTGTAAACTCACCACGGGTGTACCTCAGGGCGGCGTCCTCTCTCCTCTTCTATTTTCTGTTTTCATTAACTCTGTCACCAGGGTAATTTCTTCTAACTTCCATCTTTACGCAGACGACCTGCAGCTTTACCGACACTTTCTAGGGCCTGATGTGGAATATGCTGTAGCATACCTGAATCAAGACCTGGAGAGGATTAGTGTATGGGCAAGGTCCTTTGGGCTTAAAATAAATCCAGAAAAATCCCAGGCCATGATAATTGGCAGTCGAAACATGCGCATCGAGCTTGATGTTGCGACTTTAACACCTCTCCATTTGAATGGTGTTCAAATTGATTATAGTGAGTCAGCTAAAAACTTAGGGGTGTTTTTGGACTCTAATTTGACGTGGAGAACACAAGTCCAGGAAGTCAGTAAGAAAGTTCACTTCACCTTTCATTCGCTGAAGTGTCTCCAGAGCTTCTTGCCCTTGAAAACCAAAATCTCTCTTGCTCAGACTCTTATTCAGCCCATCATAGATTACGCTGATGCCTGCTATCTGGATGCCACAGAGGAGCTCTTAAATAAACTTGAGCGATTACAAAATTTATGCATTCGTTTTGTTTTCAATTTAAAAAAGTACAACCATATCTCCAACTTTCGTAAAGAACTCAAGTGGCTCCCAATTCGTCTTCGCAGAAACACTCGGATATTGTGTCTCCTCTTTAATATCCTTCATAACCCCACATCTCCATCATACCTGCGGGAACGATTTTCCTATACTTATAAAACTGATATGCCCTGCAGGTCTCATCTTAGGACCATCCTCAAATTCCCATCCCACAAAACTGATTTCTTTTACTACTCCTTTTCTGTACATGCGGTTAGATTGTGGAACTCACTCCCGCCTGATATAAGGAACTGTACAACCGTCGCTCTATTTAAAAAACGCCTTAAAGAGCACTATCTCTCCACGTCTACATAGTTGCATATGTATTTTTTTTTGGATATGTATATTTATGTATGTGTGTATTTATATATACCTATATTTTATGTATCGTGTATTTTTATATAAGTAATTTTATGTTTATGTTCTTCATTTATTTACTCCTTTACACACTGTGTCTACATTTCTTATTCAAACTCTCCTCTCGCAGGTCTGCTGGAAGAGATTTCTTAAGAAATAAGCAGTACCTTTGTACATTTTAGTCCTATTTCATTTTTCTTTATTTTTATGTTTCTGTGTGTGCATAAATTATAAAATAAAAAAAATAGAATAAATAATTTAAGTAGGTGTGACTAAAACATTCACACAGTAATTAAAAAATATTAGTATAGATAATCCTATATAGCCAGCTTGAATACCTTCTAGGCTTCTCATCGCCTTGTACTACTATTTTAATATGGCTTCTCTCTAATTCAGTAATGTACTTGAATATTGAATTATGCTGAAAATGTAGTCACCAATGCCCTCATACCGCACATTCCTGCAGAGAGTTAAGGTCATACCTTAATCAGACACTAGTCTCTATGAAACATGCAAATTATTTTTACCCTGTACTGTATAATGTGGTGATGAGAAAATAAAAGACAAAGTAAAATAAAATATGTATACATTAGTATCACTTTATGCATTAATTTAATCTCAAATGCTGTACTCATAAATTAGGAGTCAAAGATACCACTATTCTATCTGTTGTGAGTGTAAATTTATCTTAACAGATTATCTAGCTGTGTGTTATCATGCCTATAACTGGATCTAGATTAAAAAAGAATAGATTATATGTTGTTTTTTTATTTGCCAAAAAGCAGAATAAATGTGCTATGGCTATGATTTTACATATTTTCAAAGTACTTACCACCATATACACTGCCTTGTGGTGCCGGCTACGAATAGCACCAACCCATCTCATCCCGTGGGTGTCGTAAAAGCCGACTCAGGGATTAGATAGAGGATGGGCAGCAGTGTCCTTCGAATACATTAACAACTCAACTACGCTAGCCAACCCCGCCAAGCGTGGTGATTATGGCAAAACCCCCAATGAGCACAAAACACACGATATTGGTTGTTGTGGTGATCTTTGAGGGAGGCCTGTGTCCAGCAGTGAACTTTATTCGGCCGAAATGACACAATGTGGGCCTTGAGTAACTAGTTGTTGAGCAAATCTATGGGCGAGGCCTATATTGAGCAGTGGACGCCCGACAGCTGATATGATAATGCTTTGTCTTTAAATCAATTTTGTAAAATTTGGAATATGTCATTAACTTTCAGTTTCAGCATGTAATATAGTATGTTAAATGTTATCCAAGCTTAATTATTTGCCTTTATTTGATTTTATATTCAAGAGAGTAAAGACCCACTATTCAGACCATTCTCTAAGACTAACTAATCTTTTTTTAAAGGTTTGACCACCAATTGATCTCGACACAGTACTGCATATGGTTCTTGAGACAGATCTGTATATAGATCTTGAAGCAGATCTGTATTTATGTAGATCTTAAGACATATATGGGTGTAGATCTTAAGACAGTCTACATCTTGAAACAGTCTGGGTGTAGATCTTGAGAGAGTCATGGTGTAGATCTCGAGACAGCCATGGTGTAGATCTTGAGACAGATCTATATGTAGATTTAGATGTTTACATCTAAATACACACACTTTCACATTAGTAAAATAGTAAGATTTTTATTACATTGCAGATTGAATTAGTTAAAACTTGTCTATTCCCTTTTCAGCGAGTACATGCCAACCGTCTGCGACGCCTTCGAACCCGTCGTAGAAGCACCCCTCCACCACAGCATGGCGAGTGCCCTGTATGCAACAGCACTTTACCAGTATCAAGATTACAGAGGCATGCCCTACGCTGTCTCAAGAGAACAGGGGCAGTATTAGATGAAGATGTGCCTGATACCAGCTCAGAGGATGGAAGTATTGATGTAGAGGTACGGCATTTGTTGCAATCCATTTGCCTATAGACACACACAAATATGGGGGCCTGAAAGGGGGCGTTATCTGCCTGTATTCGTCCTCCGGTGTTTCTGTTGTGGATTGAGAGAGCGGTATTTGCCTTCTGCTCCCTGTCCGCATCCTCGTCATTTCATACGCGCCATAGAAATAGATTATACCTTCCACCCTCCCGAATCAAAATACTCAACCATAGTCCGTACTACATGGCAGTTAAATACTATACAAATAAATAAAATTGAAGTGTCTGTTTGTAATGTCAAAATAACAGCTTTTTACTAAATGTATATGAAAGTATATACGATACCTACAACAAAAACAATTTTTTATTTTTTTGTCTGTCTGTCTGTCTGTTTGTTTGTTCCGGGTAATCTCCCTATCGGCTGGACCGATTTTGACGGGACTTTCACAGGCAGATAGCTGATGTTATAAGGAATAACTTAGGCTACTTTTATTTTAGAAAAATAATTAGGCGGAACGCGCATAAAAAATAAAGCCCTTGAAATTCAATATATATATTCTATGTCAAGTGTCTATGTCGAAGTACTCTAAACTTCTTTTAAATTAAACGCGGTAGGCGTGGCACCAGTGGGCGGCTCTAGTGTGATCATACGAGGACCTGGGGCCTCCCTTAGGTGCCGAAGATGAACGCCCCAGTGGTTTTAGCCGGTAGGAGTCCGGCATACCCCTTCGTCCTTCCCCGGGGCGAAGGAAGTTCATGAAGAATTTACACTGGGCATCAATAAAAAAAAAAAAAAAAGTTATGGTTCGATTCCCAACAACAGCACTCCAATTTTCATGCTCTGCCAGCATAGCCTAGTCTACTATACCATATACGATAATTTTACAGCCCTAGTACGATACCTGCCTGGCTTCAGGTTGGGAACACTGGCCAAGCCGAAAGGTATCACCATAAACAAGGTGCATATGGTTGCAGCGCAGATTTCCTTGTACCGCAGTGCTTGCTGCGTGCTGTGTTAAGTAAAGGTTGTATTCAAACTTCATTCGTTTCAGAACGACGAGCCGGCCGGTGGAGGATTTGGTGCGGAATACCAATGGTGTGGGGAGTGGAGAGTGCGGGCGACGGCGCTGCAAGACACGGAGGCCCGAGCGGCCACGTGTGTGCGAAGAGCTTCCCATGACCAGGCCCTGGTAAGAGAGACGAGATATTCGTGCACCCCTAAATGGTGACCCAAATTAAATTAAATCAATATATAGGCCGTGTGGTGCCGGCTAAGAATACTACCACCCCATCTCATCCCGTGGGTGTCGTAAAAGGCGACTATGGGATTAGCCGGAGGATGGGCTGCAGCGTCCTTCGAGCTAAGATGTTTTTATAAGTGTAGATGCGTTGCCCGCGCTCTATGATGGTCACATGAAAGCAAGGTAATTGCCCGGAGTTCACTTAGTCGCGCACCGACCAGTGTCGTGGCTAGTCGCAACTATACGTCAATCTAATACGTTATTCTTGCAACGTATGCAACATATTGCGGAAAAAATGCCTTCCTGTGTTTATATAAGGTTTACGCACCAATTATAGTACAAATGTTAGAAAAAAACGTCATTGCATACTTAAATCTATACTGTAAATAAAATTACAGTATTTTGTTGTATTACGTTTTCTAATGGCGGCCGGCGCCAGGACGACACCGAACGAGCATACGCGTAGCTGCTAATGCCATGTAACTGACGTAGCTAAAGGTGTATATTCATCTCTTTCTAACAACCGGTATGCCGCATGGTGGCTTTCATGTTCTCTCCGTTCCTTCGCGCATCTTTGAGAGCTGTACTGGTAGTAGGTATAGTAAAATTTACGCCGTTCTGTAGTGTCATAATCGTATATGGCGCATCTATGTAAAATATAATTGCTTTCGAGTACTTTTATAAAAACTGCGATCGCCAGCCCGTCTGCTTAGCGTGGTGATTATGGTAATATACACAACACAAACCTATGGCTTCCAAACCCAACCTGGTCAAATTTTTGGGGAGGCTTCTGTCCATAGTAGATGTTTATTGGCGGAATTGATGATGATGATGAATATATTATCTGTGGTGGAGCTACCTGTTGTTGTTATTAGTTGACTACTGAGAGCCAATTATTATCATAATTAAGTTAAATTATCATCGAAAGTTGACCAAACTGATATCGAATTATGAATTGACTTAAAATTTATATGGCCAGTCGAATTTCAGTATGATCTCAAATCCAACTCAGCTATAAGTCTACTCAGCTTTAGTATCGCAATTTCATTTTTGGCGTTTATGTGAGGACGAGAATACATCTGCAGCAGTAAACGAGTTGTCTCCGTTTTTTCTTAAGGTTTTATTCCATTGCATTACTCATACACACTGCCAGGGACAATTGGTAACTTCATTTTATACTGCAGCTATGAAGTGTCCCATTACATTTTAAATTAAAATTCTCTAAATGATAAGATAAGATAAAAAAGATTTTTATTCATTTAAACCATTAATAGCACTTATGAATCGTCATGACTTTAGTTGCGACGTTCCAAGATGTAGATTTCCTATGGAGAAGAACGGGCAAGAAACTCCATGGTTACTCTTTTAAAATCATGTTACAATATTTATGTGTACAATGTTCTCGAAAATTCGGGTTATATAAAGACAATGTTCCTACATTAAACATAGTAAAGTCTAAACCTCTTAAAAGTGTCAATATCAAATCATATACCAGTTGAATATAAAAAATTATACAATAATAAATTCAGGTGTAAATAATTAATAATAATAATGTCATGTCAAAAAATAATAATTGAAATGTCAGAAAAGTAAATCTGAATAAATTGATGTCACAAAACATGCAACAACAAGATGGCATGTCAATAAGTCAAAAATGAAAAATTGAATCATTTCTTATAGTGGTCTTGCGGAGCTGGACAAGTACTCTGCCAAACATTTATATCTCTAAGGTAATCCTCTAATGTATGGATTGAATCTAACGACTGGATAATGAGTTCGATACCATGTCCCCAAATAAGCCTATAAAAAATATATTGAAATAAAACCCGGGTTCCTCTTTGCAGATGATATTAACGTGAATAAAGAAGTCTACATCTTATTTCATTTTCAGGTTGTAGATGGTGATGAAGACACAGAACTGTATGGTCCTCCTCAGTATTCTCCGTCTAGGATAGCACCGGATGTAAGTATTTAATAATGAGAGTAGATTTTTGGAGTTTATTTCAGGATTTTCTATTAATAATCATGATGGGATGTGTACACAGGCATGGTCAGCTCTGTTGGGAGGGGTAATAAGAATCATCATCATCATCATTTCGGCCGACTGAAGTCCACTGCTGGACACAGGCCTGCCCCAAAGATCACCACGACGATCGATATTGATGTGTTGTGGGCTCACTGGGCCAACTGGGTTTCGCCATAATCGCCACGCTTGGCAGACGGGTTGGCGATCGCAGTTGAGTTGTTAATGTACTCGAAGGACGCTGCTGCCCATCCTTCGGCTAATCCCTTAGTCGACTTTTACGACACCCACAGGAGGAGATGGGGTGGTGGTATTCTGAGCCGGCACCACACGGCTAAGAATACTAAAGTAATATTAATATGTGTTTCCAATGTGTTATCCATTTCTGTGTGGTGTCCGGATTAAGAATATAGTACTCCATCTCCTGTGGATGTTGTAAAGGCGACTGAGGAACCAGAGGGATCGGCAGCAGCGTTCCTCTGTGGAACCGTAGCCATATTGCGGTCACCAATCCGCCTGCCAAGCGTAGTGAGTACTGGCAAATTCCCCCAAAATGACGACACAGTTGTGAAACTCAAAGCGGGAGACTTTTTATTTAAAAAAAAAGTTGCCCCACACTAGGATTCCTCCTGTGTCGTGAGTGCGTTTACAGACATGCATTTCACACACAATACACCCAGACCCAGAACAACTACCTGCAGATCATACAAATATTTGTTCCGTGCGGGAATCGAACCCACGACCCGGAGCGCAGCAGTCGACTGTATCAGCCACTGCACCAACCGTGCCGTCAGTCATTTGTTCAGCTGTGGACATCTTTTGATTTCTATGATGATGGCATGGTTGACGCATAGCATAAGCTATTCATTGGCTTTCCGCGCTACGCGTCGCGCACGGAACAAATATCTGTGTTTAATTACGTGAGATTTATTTCTGTAAACTGTACCTAACACAAGAGAAATCCTAGTGTGGGATATTGTTTTAAATCCAAATGTTTTATAATTCCAGGCAGACTTGACCCCAACAGACGAAGAAGCATACAGTCAAGCCAACACGCATGAAACTGAAGCTAATCACAAGGTTGAAAATAACAAATGCAACGGAATAGTGGAAGCTAGCGCTGAAGTAAGTACACTATCCGTCATCGTGGTAGCTTAAACACACCTACAGTGGACAAGGGAGAATCATTACCACAACAAGAACCATCAGTGTGGATGTGAAATAGTTTCATGGATTCGAAATTTTTGCAAGGAGAGATGGAAGGATAGATTCAAGCAAGTCTCACAGATAAAGGGCTTTTGGTACTATACCATTCAGGATTCACCATGTTTTGTGCTGTGGTTTGACTGTGCTAAACTCTCCAGGGAGACATTGGTTGTAGCTCTCAGGGCGATTTCCGGTCATGTTCCATTAAATAAATTCTACCATATGACCACCATTTTAAGGACACCGTAGGGTTTAAGCCGGTGAGAGTCCCGGCATGCGCCTCCACCCTCCCAAGGCGGAGGAAGTCCATCCGGATTACCCCAAGTTAAAAGAAACATCCGTTGGGAGCTCTGTTCTCGAAGTTGTTGACGAGTATGTCTACCTAGAACAAACTGTCCAGTTAGGTAGGTCCAACTTCGAGAAAGAGATCAATCGTCGAATCCGACTCGGCTGGGCAGCGTTCGGGAAACTTCGCAACGTCTTTTCGTCAACAATACCGCAATGCCTCAAGACGAAAGTCTTTAACCAGTGTGTGTTAACAGTGATGACATATGGAACAGAGACGTGGTCACTCACAATGGGCCTCATAAGAAAGCTCAAGGTCACTCAGCGAGCTATGGAGAGAGCTATGCTTGGTATTTCTCTACGAAATCGAATCAGAAATGAGGAGATCCGAAGAACTAAAGTTATCGACATAGCTGCAAGGATTAGTAAACTGAAGTGGCAATGGGCGGGGCACATTGCTCGTAGAACTGATGGCCGTTGGGGCACAAAGGTTCTCGAATGGAGACCGCGCACCGGAAAACGCAGCGTGGGACGACCTCCAACGAGGTGGACAGACGACCTGGTGAAGGCCGCTGGGAGTCGTTGGATGAGAGCGGCATGTGACCGCTCGTTGTGGAAATCTAGGGTGGGACCTTTGTTCAGCAGTGGACGTCCTGTGGCTGATATGATGATGATGATGAAAAGAAACACGAAAAAAAGAAGGTAGCCAATCAGCAATCCACCATAACATACATCATGCTGTTAATATCTACTGCTGAAAATGGGTCTCCCAATGAGCGGGCTTAAGGTTCATTGCTATAAGCACCACGCTTGGCAGGCGGACTGGCGATCGCAGTGCCGATTAGCACATTGCAGACTATCGGACGCAACACATTTATGTGTGACACCTTCCCTCTCAACCTGTGCGAGTGATTTCGTAAAAAGGGACGGAAGTGTGTAACAGGAAGCCGGGGAAGCGCGCGCCATTTGATTTGACCAATGAGCGCGCAGTGCTAGCGCTGGCCGTCTGGTACCAATCCATTTTCCGAGAGGATGGTATAGTAAGCATCTATACAAATAAATAAAATTGAAGTGTCTGTTTGTAATGTCAAAATAACAGCTTTTTACTAAATGCATATGAAAGTATATACGGTACCTATAACAAAAATACTATTTTTAAATTTTTTGTCTGTCTGTCTGTCTGTTTGTTCCGGGTAATCTCCGAAACGGCTGGACCGATTTTGACGGGACTTTCATAAGGACTTTTATAAGGAATAACTTAGGCTACTTTTATTTTAGAAAAATAATTAGGGTTCCGCGCAAAAAAAATAAAACCCTTGAAATCCAACATTTATATTCTATGTCAAGTGTCTATGTCGAAGTACTCTAAATTTCTTTTAAATTACACGCGGGTGAAACCGCGGGTCCCAGCTAGTCATATATAAAGTGGCAGCCACGGTAGCCAAATATTCAGAAACATCCAAAGTGATCACTGATATCCTGTCAACCATGGTCCTCGAATTGTTCAGGTCACCAATCGTGATCAAATATATCGGAACAACAAAAACGTCATTATATGAGGTCATTCAAACCGTCATTATTATGGTATGGTATGGTATGTTACCGTGTGGTGCCGGCTCAGAATGCCACCACCCCATCTCCTCCCATGGGTGTCGTAAAAGTCGACTAAGGGATTAGCCGGAGGATGGGCAGCAGCGTCCTTCGAGTCCAAGCGTGGCGATTATGGCAAAACGCAAAATGAGCCCACAACACATCCATATCGGTCGTTGTGGACATCTTTGGGGGAGGCCTGTGTCCAGCAGTGGACTTCATTCGGCCGAAATGATGATGGTATGTTACCGTAGCTGCCACTTTATATGATGCTGGCTGTACCGTCAGCCATCAGCTGTGCGCTTAGCCTACAGTGTGCTGTTATGTGGTGTCCGAATTAAGAAAATAGTACCATTGCGTCTCCCGTGGATATCGTGTAAGGTGACTAAGGGACTCTTAACCAGAGGGATGGACAGCAGCGTCCCGTTTGTGGAACATTGCCATTCTGCGCTCACCAACTATTTGAGCCGTCCGGTTTCCCACCGAAAACGGGTTTCTCGAATAGTTGAAGCGGGACTTAATATTCAGTGGCGTTTCAGTATTCGACCGATAGGCTAGCTCATTAGCTCATTCTGTGGTACATATTTTAGTCGCATTTTCTGGTACATGATTGAAGGGATGATCCAACTGCGGATAAAAGGTACCCACCTTTTCATCTGGACAAAAGCTGCACATCCAATCCTGAACTGAGTTTCTTTTTATAGAGAATAATCAAGATACATGAGCGTCCTTACAATTTAATTTCTTGTAGTTATCATTGGAAGTATTTCTTTTTCAATTGCCAAACGGGTCTCGAATAGAAACTGACATGACAGCTGAGTGTTGCCACTATTAAGAGTATTGACTTTTTTTTTTCTTTTTTTTACAATAAACATGATTATTTATAAGAAAATGTGTACTTTTTTTACAGACAAGAATCCAAGCTTTAAAAGCAAGAATCAAAGACTTGGAGAGAAAGTCTAATGGAGCAGGAGAGGTAACGATATTATAATTATCTATACTGTGCACATGGTTCTTTATACTAATATCATAAAGCTGAAGCATTTGTTTGTTTGAACGCGCTAATCTCAGTAACTAACGGTCATCATTTCGGCCGAGTCAAGTTTCTTTTAATTTTTATTTGTGCCGTGCGGGAATCGAACCCACGACCCGGAGCGCAGCAGCCGACTGTATCAGCCACTGCACCAACCGTGCGAAACCAAATTAAAAGTAATACAAATTATATTGTTTCAGATGAAATGCCTGATTTGTTTAGAACAGTATGCCTCACCGACCGTGTCCATACAATGCTGGCATGTGTATTGTGAAGTGAGTATCTTGATCATCACATCAGCCACAGGACGTCCACTGCTGAGCAAACGCCTCCCCCATAGATTTCCACAACGAGCAATTACTTTGAACATGTGTTCATGAAATCCCAGCTTTTATGTATGGATTGCCGTGTGAAGACCTCCCGGGGTTCCGATTTTCATACAAAAATGCTTATAGCCAGTTGTACTCACTGATCGGTAAGGTTAAGCATCACTCAGCGCGGTCAGCGTATGGATGGGTGACCGGAGTGGTATGTGAAATAAGCGTCTCCGTGTTGCGTGGTGCCGGTTACGAATAGCACCAGCCCATCTCCTCCCGTGGGTGTCGTAAAAGTCGACTAAGGGATTAGCCGGAGGATGGGTAGCAGCGCCCTTCGAGTAAATTAACAACTCAACTGCGATGGCCAACCCGCCTGCCAAGCGTGCCGATTATGGCAATATCCCCCAATGAGCACACAACACTAACCCATACCGGTCGTTGTGGCAATCTATTGGGGAGGCTTCTGTCCAGCAGTGGACGTTATTTGGCCGAAATGATGATGAGTAAATCGTTAAACCAGTGGGACACTCTGGAGATAGCATTATTTACATCGTCAGAAGCCAGATGTTGGCGTTAGAGTGTTTTTGCTTACTATTAAACGCGTTGGCCCACACTAGGATTTCTCCTGTGTCGTGGGTGACTTTAGCAGACATAAATTCCACACAATAATATAATTCACATAATTCCAGAACAATTTACTGCAGATCTACAAATATTCCGTGTGGTGTCTGGTTTAAGAATAAAGCACCACTCCATCTCCTCCCGTGGATGTCGTAAAAGGCGACTAAGGGAAACTATACCAGAGGGATGGGCAGCAGCGTCCCTTCTGTGAAACGGTAGCCATACTGCGCTCACCAACCCGCCTGCAAAGCGTGGTGAGTATTGGCAAATACCCCCCGAAATGATGACACAGGTGTGAAATCTATGGGGGAGGCCTATGTTCGGCAGTGGACGTATAAATGGCCGATATGATGTACAAATATTTGTTCCATGCGGGAATCGAACCCACGACCCGGAGCGCAGCAGCCACTGCACTAAGTTTGGATAAAAATGAAGTGTCATTTGCAAACAACACTACCTCCTGATTAACCCTTACGATATTAGGTTAGGTCATTGAATTCTCCTCTCTTACTTCACCAGGTATGCTGGCTCCAGTCCCTCCGCGCAAAGAAGATATGTCCCCAATGCAACGCCATCACCACAGCCGAACATCTAAGAAGAATCTATATGTGAAGTTTATAACCTCGCTATCTTCTAGAGAGGTGTAACCATTGGACATTTTTTACATTGAGTAGTCTTGGATTTGGTGAACCTGATGCGATCGACGATGGTACACGCTGGCTTAGAAGAAATCTATTCCTTTTTATTGGTGTCCAGTGGTAATTCTACATGACTGTCCTTCGTCCCGGGGAAGGGCGAATGGGTATGCCGGTCTTCTACCGGTTAAACCACTGGAGCGGTCATCTTCGGCACCGAAGGGGGGCTCCAGGTCCTCGTAAGATCACACTAGAGCCGCCCATTGGTGCCACGCCTATAGGCACATCTTGGATAGGGTGACTGTAAAGTGTCCCACGGCAGCGCGTGACCACATGCGTGCTACCGTCTTCTCTTGGGTGTTCGCTTGGTGTTCGCAGATTCCCCAATCTACGCACCCGCGAACCCAGAGGTCCCCCACCTTATAGCAACGGCGGGGTTCCAAAAAGGGGGTTTCATAAAAAAATGGTACAGCCGTTGCTCAATATTTGGAGTCAAAAAAATAAGTCTGATTGATTTACTTTGTAATTATTTCATGTATATTTTGTTTCACATCGCAAAAATGTTATTTAAGTACCTTTTACGTAAAAAACGACACATTGAAACTAAGACGCTTGGTTTAGGTATAATTATTTAATATTTTGAAATTACTTTCTTTTATAGGTTAATATTAGTGGCAATTAACGCATCCATATACATGGTTCCGTGTGGTGTCCGGATTAAGAGTATAGCACCACTCCATATCCTCCCGTGGATGTCGTAAAAGGCGACTAAGGGAATCTAAACCAGAGGGATGGGCAGCAGCGTCCCTTCTTTTAAACATTAGCCATACTGCGCTCACCGACCCGCCTGTTAAGCGTGGTGAGAATACCCCCCAGAATGATGACACAGTTGTGAAAATCTATGGGGGAGGCCTTTGTTCAGCAGTGGACTATAAATGGCCGATATGATGATATGATATATGATAGATGTTCAAGGCTCAGCATAATAACATTTAAAAGGTACACAGGACACGCTTGCGTAACCATTTGAACGGTGACGGATATGACACCATTCGCTGGATGACCCGTTAGCGCTCCATACCCTTTTCTTGTTATTAGTCATGCTCAAATCATGTTCGTCATCCTGGAGTGGGTTGAACATGGAACTGTTCCTTTTCTTAAAGGAACTATAGTTCCAATTCCGCTAGCTCATATGTACCTTTTGGTTCAGGATTCAATTAATTATAGACTTTAACGCGCATTGAAAAGACACATTATTCATTGTAACAGCATAGTACGAGGCGCCCATGCAGCCGTCCACTCATACACTCATTCGTGTAGTCGGTTTAAAACTTCTCATCAGCTCGACGGGCTGATAGCAGCTATCGCGCAGCCAAGGATCCACCGGTGGCAAAGCGACAAACAAATTGGTATTACGTAAGGCATCGCCCACCAGTCGCTATTGTGGAAGATGCATAGTTACTAGCGCCAGTAGCCACCAGTGGAACTAAAAAGAATGAACGTTTTTAGTTCATTGATTGTCCGACAGAGGCGCGTCAGAGATCTTCGCCTGTTTAGTCGCTATCGGCAAATAGGTAATATCAAATTGACGTTTGACAGCGGCGTTGGAGCCATTTACGCCTGTTGCAAAGCGTCTGCGACTTAGGTGATCAGCCAGCCGGTCGGTTTGGTTCGGGAGGAGACGGTTCGGTCCAAAATTCGATCCATTCGCTTTCCGAATATGTGGAACTGTCGAAATTTCAGTTGACATTTCGGATTGGACCGATATCGTTCCAGCATAGGACATAGTTTCTGGAACTATTTCTACCCGGAACTACCCATCTCCATTTCCCTGTGGACGGTGCTCCATCAAATTATTTACGATGGTTTGTGATGTGCCGGCTCAGAATACCACCACCCCAATCTCCTCCCGTGGGTGTCGTAAAAGTAGACTAAGGGATTAGCCGAAGGCTGGGCAGCAGCGTCCTTCGAGTACATTAACAACTCAACTGCGATCGCCAACCCGTCTGCCAAGCGTGGTGATTATGGCAAAACCCCCCAATGAGCACAAAACACATCCATATCGATCGTTATGTTGATCTTTGGGGGAGGCCTGTGTCTAGCAGTGGACTTAATTCGGCCGAAATGGAACGATGTGATGTGCCGAAAATGGCTAACTATATGAAAATGGTACCACCTACAATGTATTCTATGACTCATTTACACAAAACATCTGAGGTACATTTCGTTTGCGCCAGGCCTGGTTTCTTTTCATATATAGGGTCTTATTTTATTAATGGAAAATATTTTAAGAGGTAAAACTATAGGCAGCAATGATGCGTTTTAGCAAAATAACTAAACGTAACATCAACCTTTATTTAATCAAATAGTACAGAGTAAGTAAATCTTTCGCTGGTTAAATAATTTTTTTTACTATCAGTAAAACCGATACTTGATATTTGAAATGAATTCTATACCATTCATAGAGCCTAGCCTTAAAATATTTTCCATTATTAAAGTAAGACCCTATTTGAATTTTACTCTCATCCCGCCCAATGAAGTTTCACTTAAAAAATCTGTGCAGGTATATCTCTAGGCTTGAATTAATTATTGACGACGTCAAGCGAGTCACAGTGCAGTTCATTAGCAGCTCATTCGACTGTTATACAATGACAGTTTACATATAGACCCGCCATACACGAACATTGTCGCACTATAACAAAGCGCGCCGGCCGCCATTAGATCGCGTCATAAAAAATAAAACAAAATAAGTACTGTTTTTTTAACAATATCGA
The DNA here is from genome assembly GCA_947459985.1 of Diloba caeruleocephala. NCBI lineage: Eukaryota > Metazoa > Arthropoda > Insecta > Lepidoptera > Noctuidae > Diloba > Diloba caeruleocephala. The sequence continues at coordinate 2,793,805 of OX381633.1, read as the reverse complement.
TTTACATTACGTATTTATTTATTTATGAATTAAAACGTCTGTATCTCTCACAATAGCAGTATACTTCGCCCATCGTCTATAAACACAGGATGGATGGCATTATTTTTACGCAATATGTTACTGAATTGCGCTTATGATTCACGATGAGCCACGACACTGTTCCGTGCGCGAATAAGTGAATTCCGGGCAATTACCTTGCTTTGTATGACCATCCTAGACGCGCTCTACGATGGTCACATGAAAACAGCAAAGGCAACGCATCTACACTTATAAGTTGTAAAATGTTGGTAAGTTGTCCCAGCATTCAAAACTACAGTAAAACTCGGGCGCAGCCAGGATTTGATTTGGGGTTGACAGCGAAGACTCAATCCAAAGTAGAGTTTTCTTCAATTATTTAATCCTAATAAAATATGTATAATTGCCTTCTGTGAAGATTTGTACAATAATAGAATATAACATAGCTATAGGAACAATTACTGTGTAAATAAAATTATTTTTTTCTATGATTTAAGTGTTTTATTTTGACGTTAGGCCCACGGTGTTGTAAGCATTTCTCATCTGACTAATGATTAAATAACTTTAATGCATTTCAAAAGAAATAGAACAAATCGGATGATACGTTTGTCGCAGTGGCTAGTCACAGCTTTATGCGCAACATGTCATGGGTTCGATTTCCGCTCGTAACAAATAAATGGTTAGTTGTTTATGCATGTAAGATTACGACATAACCAAATGAATACAGAACAATCGGCATTGTTAACAGATAAAAAATGTTATGAACATATAGTTTTGATAATAATTTCTATGGGTCGTACTCAGGGGGTATACTCTTTTAAAGTAATTGAGATTACAATGTTGATTGATACAAATGATTGTAAAACATATAACGAGCATAATGTAGGTTAATGTATAAAAAAACATACAACTATAATAATTATTTGCCATGGCAGTTTACGGTTGTCCAGTACCGACAGACGGCATGTCGCATGCATCAGCATCGCTGAGCTCAACCATATTGTAGGGAAACTAACAACCCGCCACCAGCAAGACATTTTAGTGAGCATGACAGACCAATACTACCCGGCAAAGTATAGGTACTTTTTTTTTAAAACATTGCCACACACTAGCCTTTCTCCTGTGCGTTTACAAACATAAATTCAACACACAATACACCCAGCCCCGGAACAACTACCTGCAGATCGTACAAATATTTGTTCCGTGCGGGAATCGAACCCACGACCCGGTGCGCAGCAGCAGACTGTATCAGCCATTGCACTAACCGTGTTGTCAAATATATAACATTAATGGCTACCAATGATATTATATACTGAAGAAGTAGATATGTTACATGCGCGCCAAAAGTAAGAACCAAAACTACCCAATTATAGCACCTCGCAATCAGTTCGCCCAAGACAGGACAACGAGCACACACTGTCACAATCTGTATTGTTTTATTAATAAAGTAGTAAAAATGCGCCGTGCGTACAGAAAATGCACAAACTGTCAAGCAAAAATAAATAAAAAACAAGGGATGTCATACTACATGTGAATAACAAACTATATAAACTATTATTCAAATATTATATTATTAATAAAAATACTATTCAAATTATCTATAGAATAATATTCTCGAACAAAACACAGGCCAAGCAAAGAAAAGAGACAACACATATATTCTATCACAGGATACAAAGACAACAAGTAGACGTGTTGTCATTTTAGATACTTTTACTCTCGTAGTTTTTGCATCTTCTTTCTTACAGCATAGGTGTTTAGTTTACAGCTTTATACCTACCTAAAGCGAGACTGAGTTTTGCGCGCCATTTATTATTGATGTAACATATCTATGGTATAATATCATTGATGGCTACATGATGCTCACACATTTACAATTATATGATTAATTAATTAACTAATGTCAAAAGATTAAGAAAATATTAGAATGTAAATCGCAGTCAGTATATTTATATAATTTATAGAATTCAATTTTAAATAAGTCAAATTAAATGTCAGGATGTTAATAAAAAAAAGGTAATTAAATGTCAGGAAGTCAATAAAAAAAAACTACAACAGCGTTGCCAGAAACTACGAATAGTACGTATAGTGTACTATTTCAGTCATACGTGTACTTGCGTGCTCTGGGCGTTGTTTATGTAACAACAAAGTAACGTTTCAAGATTTAAATTATTTATGGTTCTTTTAAACGCAACCAACATTGACTTGACTGTAAGAATAGTTTAAAATAATACAGTGTAAGTGTAACACATACATACCAGTACACTGCTAATAATAATTGAAATCCTTATTCTCGGGAAAAACGTACATCTGTTGTTGACTTTTGTCGCGGTTTCCTCGGATTTCTGAATTCTTATTTATGTATCTACCTACGAGTATGTATGTAGTCTGTGTTATGTACCTTCGATACTAAATTATGAAAATATATACATTTGTGTACCCTGCTATAGTTTTGTGTACTATTTCGGAGACTCGTATCATTTGGCCACACTGAACTACAATTTCTTTGTAAACGGTAAAGCATTGATTGAGAGTAATAGCACTTCAATCAAGAGAAAATGATGAAATATCTTATAAAACGCCAGAGGGTCGCAGTGTGCAGGAGGGAAACGTTTGCCAGACATCATTTTTGCGGATGTACATAATGTTTTGGAATTTTAATATAATTAATTAGGATGGTAGAGTAAGAATGTTTGTCTCCTTAAACTGTTCCCGGAGTGACTCAAGAAAACCTGGATTATAAATAGCTGGGACTGCTCTTTTCTGTATATAAAAATAGACTCAGCATCAGCAGCCGATCCCCACAGTGAAATTCCATAATACTGAAAGTACGCCAAACATACTAACTTACTGTAGTCACATCCGTAACCTCTCTAATTTTCCTAACTGCAACTGCAGCAGAGCTTAGTTTGTCTGAAAGTGCCTTTATATGGGGTCCCCGTTGCAATTTTGAGTCTAAGGTAACAACCAAGAACAGTTAAGGAGACCAGATCTAATTCTTTTCCGTCAAGTTTTACTTGTGACTTTACACAGGTCACATTTGCTGTAGAGAATCTTAGACATTTGGTTTTTTTTTTGCGTTTATAGAAGATTATTCGCCGAAACCCAATCAGATAATATATCATTAGATTATAGTAGATAACCCAGTATATCATTAGATTCTATAAGATGGCTATCATTTCCATTTACTTTAAATATTAGTGACGTGTCATCAGCAAACATGACTATATTCGACAATTGTATCGTTATTCATGCATGGCAGGTCATTTATATAGACCAGAAACAAAAATGGCCCCAAAATTTATCCTTACGGTACCCGCACTTTAACGCGTGAGCCCGTCGATGTGACGTTTTCAATTTCTACTCTTTGATCCCGATTTGACAAATATGAGCTTACAAAATCAATAGATCTACCTTGGATTCCCTAGTACATAAGTTTCAGAATGAGTGTGCGGTGGTCCACCCAGTCGAATGCTTTAGACAGATCGCAGAACACGCCTAATGTATCCTCCCAGGCCCCTAAAACGGCTTTAATGAGAGTGGACCCAGCATCCTCTGTAGATCGTCCTATTTCTGTTAAAATGTGCTGCCATTTGATTTCAAGACTAGTTTTTCAAAATTTTTACTTAAATAGCACAGATATTGGCCTATAATTTGACGCATTATTTCGGCAACCAGCTTTAAAAATAGGTACAATTTTGCTCGATTTCATGAGATCGGGAAAAGTGCTCTCTGTGATGCAGAGAAAAGAAAAAAAAGTCATAAGATCCAATATATAAGGTCTTACTTTACTAACGGAAAATATTTTAGGAAGTAAATCTATAGGTTGCAATGATGCCTCTGCCAGCAGGAGTGTCGGCTATGTTGGCAGAGCACGAAAACTGGAATGCAGTGGTCTCCTTCTGTAAGAGCGTCATGCTCCAGAAGGAGACTGCAGAGTGGGACCGGGAGAGGGCCGATCTCGCTCGAAGAAGGAGGAGACGGCGCCGGGGTAACAACCGCCCTGGCGCCTAATTCCCATATGTCTAAAACCCCCTGCCGTAGCTATAAGGCGGGAGACCTCTGGTTTCGCGGTTGCGTAGATTGGGGAATCTGCGTGCCCACACCGAGCGACCCAAGAGAAGATGGTAGGACGCATGTGGTCACGTTCTGCCGTGGGACGCTTTGGGGTATCCTTTACAACCCCTTCGAGGGGGTGACCGCTTTACAGTCACCCTCTCAGGGATGTGCCTATAGGCGTGGCACCAGTGGGCGGCTTTAGTGTGATTATACGAGGACCTGGAGCCTCCCTTAGGTGTCGAAGATGACCGCTCCAGTGGTTTTAGCCGGTAGGAGTCCGGGTTCGGTCCGAGTTCATGAAGAATTACCACTGGCACCAACAAAAAAAAAAAGTTTGTAATGATGCGTTTTAGCAAATAAAAAAGAATAACATCAAACTTAATTTTGTACATAAATATTCAAAATTAATTTAATTAATTAATTATTTCGTTTGCTTAAAATAAATACGAGAACCTCCTCCTTTTTGAAGTCTGTTATAAAGCGCAATTCACCACGTGGTAATTGTCACCGAACACGCACACACAATAACACTAAAACGTGTTTGGAAATGGTCCGGTCGAAAAATGTGGTTTAGTAGCCCACCTGTGAGTGTTGAAACTTGAAATTATTTACCATTCATAGAGCCTTTTTTTTTATTGATATCCAGTGGAAATTCTACATGGAACTTCCTTAGCCCCGGGGAAGAGCGAAGCCTTAAAATATTTTCCATTATCAAAGTAAGACTATATAAAAATTATAATGAGGTACTTATCAATAACCCGATTTCTTTTAAAATAAACGGCAGGTAAAACCGCTGCAAACAGCTAGTGGACAATAAAAATGCACAACTTATGGCCGTCATTAGACACGTTCACACTCATGTCAAAGTATAACACCTAATTGATGAAATTTATATTTGATGAACCTTACGATACGATCCAAATAACGGAATGCAAAAGTTATCTCTTCAATCGTTTGTTTCTGCACTGACTAATGTTTCGACTCCATCACCGCCGTCGGGCTGAAAACATAAAAGTTGTTATATAATACGACCTTTACGAATTCTTTATTAACCATATGGTGAATTGGTGATTAACAATGTTGCATAAAGTACAATGGCGTCCCGTCTTGCTGAGGTAGTTATATCGATTTTGCTTTTAAGTTTGGGTGATGTGCCGAAGTATAAGGATCTTTGGGCCCGCGAGAAGAGTGCCCGCTTTAAAGTCATTCCTCCGAGATGTGCCTAAAGGCGTAGCACCAGTTTTTATTTCATTCAAACCTTTCTTTCTTGATAACGAAGACCTGGTAGGAGTCTGGCATGCCCCTCCGCTCATCCCCGAAGCTAAGGAAGTACGGGTTAAATCATCGTCATCATCATATCAGCCAAAGGACGTCCACTGCTGAACAAAGACCTCCCCCCTATTAATTTAATAAAAAAACCCAAATAAAAACATGAAAAGACGGATGCAAAATTCTAACAAGGATTCCAGAATCATGTACTGACTGCATGGTATCAGTTTTCGTTACGAGTCACTTCATCATCATCATCAAATCAGCCAAAGGACGTGCACTGCTGAAGAAAGGACTCCCAGCGACCTTCACCAGGTCGTCTGTCCACCTCAGGGTTAAATAATAGTAATTAATAAAATAGTTGTTGACGTCCATGGGTTGCTGATTACTGTTGTCAATAATAGAATAATAGAAATGACAACTGTTTCAGACACTCACCCTTCTAGGAATGTGTTAATGGAAAAGCACTACCTGCGAGTTATTACCTGCATATCAGCAACCGTCAACGGTGGGTCATCTTCACGTAACACAGTTTCTCCGTCCAATTTCTTTAGGTTTGGCAGTCTTCGGGCTGCTTCTGACCTCCATACTTCTAGTTCACATGCATCATACAGAGGATTCCCGACAAATAGAAGGTCTTCTAGATGAGGTAATTCCTAGACGAAAAGGAAATAGAAATATATCTTCGGCACCAATGTAGGAGGAGGAGGCGAAAACATAATTTAAATTCAAAATAAACAAGAGTAAAAATCCGCTGAAGCAGAATTTGTTTTTGCTAATCTTCCTTATCGAACTCGCACGCAATGTTCTCTTGGAAGAGTGGAAGCTAATCCGCATTACAATGTATTTGTGGATAAATAGACATAGCATTGAGTACTGCGAGAAAAAAGCAAGACAGTGTCACTTGGACTTATTTTATTCATATGTGTAATGTCCCACATAATAATTATTTATAATATTTTAGCCGGTTGACATCAAGCGCATAAAAGAACAAACGCAAAATAGCTCAGAAAAAAAATGTTTAAAGTGAGTGTTTGTACGTGTAAGCAACGTTTGTGTGTGTATCACCATAATTATAAATGTAGTCTATCTTGTAAAATGTGTTGCATTCACAACCCATTCTGCGTTAAATATTCTATCTACGCATTCTGCACTTCTGCTCACGAGCATAACTCATTGCACAGACTAGGTAGTAAGTGGTAGTAAGTAGTAAGATACGAGGGCGGTTTGATAAGTCCATGACTTTGGAAAGAAGAAACACTCTTTTTACATATACATTTTTTTACTTTTCTACATAATTTTCTTTTAATTCTACGCATTTAGTCCAGCGATGTTCCAACCTCTTCAACCCATCAAAAAATATTTTTTGTCTAACCCTGAAAAATAGGCCTCAGTTTCGGCTACCACCTCTTCGTTTGACGAAAATCTTTGCCCGCCAAGCCATTTCTTCTTCATTTTTGGAAGAGGAACAAGTCACAGGGGGCTAAATCTGGCGAATACGGAGGGTATGGCAATAATTCGTATCTTAATTCGACAATTTTTGATGTCACGATTGCAGACGAGTGGGCCGGTGCATTATCCTGATGAAGTATAATTTTTTCCTTTGCTAGATGCGGTCGTTTCTTGATCAACTTTTTATTAAATCTATCTAACAATGCAGCATAGTAAGCTCCGGTTATTGTCTTGCCTTTATCCAAAAAATCGATGTAAATAACCCCTTGGCTGTCCCAAAAGACTGTGGCCATCACTTTACCAGCCGAAAAAACAGTTTTTGCCATCTTTGGGGCACGTTCCCCGGTAGAAGTCTATTGCTTCGACTGTTGCTTAGTCTCTGGTGTATAATGATGGACCCACGTTTCGGCAACTGTTATGTACCGACGCATAAACTCACTCGGATTGCGATTATACATGGCTAGACATTCCTCAGATGCTGTTACACGATTTCGTTTCTGGTCGACTGTTAGTAAACGCGGCACCCATCTCGCGGAAAACTTTTTCATGCCCAGAATATCATGCAAAATATAAAAAACTCGTTCAGTCGAGATGTGCACAGCATCACTTATTTCGCGTATCGTCCCTCGACGGTCTGCCAAAACAATATCATGTATTTTATTAACCATGCCCTCCGTAGTGACCTCAATCGGCCTTCCTGGGCGCTCCGCGTCATTAGTGGTAGTACGTCCACAACGAAATTCAGTGAACCACTTATGTACCATCCCATGAGAAGGCGCAGAATCACCATAATACTTTTTCAATTTGTCTTCGGTCTGCTTAATAGTTTTACCACGTAAAAAATAGTGTTTAATTAGCACTCGAAACTCGCTTTTCTCCATTTTCAAAGAATACTTAAGAAAAGAAAGAAAGAAAGAAAGAAAAATCATTTATTTTTGCACCATTAACGACACACACAACTTAAATTAGAACAATATTTTTAAAATTCACAAAAGCGACCTAAGTTCCATAAACTGGCAACATAAAATTAGTTTTAGGTATATGGCCAAAGGACTCAGAATCCAGGCCAAAAACAATTAATCATTTTTGTTTACATAAAAATACTAAACAGAGAAACAAAATTACCAGTTTAAAGCTAAACATTATGATTAAATAATTATAAACTTTGTGCGTCGTGTCCGTGCAAAAAAAGGTTGTCACTCAGCAAAATGCTGTGTCGTTGAATAAATCCATCGACAACAGCGCTGGTTTTCAGGGACTACCTTCGTGACGTTGGCAGTGGTGCCAACATTCAATAATAAATCTAAAACAATAAAAAGAAAACTAACTATTTTCGAATTATTTGTGTAACCAAAATATTATATAAGATCTATAATTTAGTAGTGTGTAAAAATTAATAAAATCGCAAGCGCTGCTGTCACAAGAAGTATCAACATCCAATTAGTATTTATATTTATGTAACAATACATAGCACAGAAAGAAGTCGCCAACTTTTTTGTTTCTAAAAAGCTTGTTTTCGCGCCAAATTTGAAAAAAGAACGGCATGCGCTTCGTAGTGAGTTTCCAAATATGAGACAATAAAAATATATAAAAAAAGTTTTTATTCAACCTTAAAGTCATTGAGTTGCCAAACTGCCCTCTTCTTCTTCTTCTTCTCTTAGATTATGGCTTCTGTAGATTATCTTCCACAATTTCGCCAATGTCAAGTATAAGGCAACGTCGTACGGTATTAAGATTAATAAATCTTTACATATTCATAAAATATTTCTCAAAAATGAGAAAACTCTAAAAAATATGTCGGAACAATTGAAAACCGTAAGAAGTTCTTACGGTTTTCAATTGTTCAAACTGCCCTCATATTTCGTATACTCATTGAGTGTCGCAAAACGAGACACAATTAATTTTATTTCTAACCATAGATGTATATTATTTATTTATATTTGTTATGTCTGGTGCACAATAAAGAGTATTGTATTATATTGTATGGTATATTCGACTAAAGAATGTAGAAATGCGACATAATTCACCTCACTACTAGTATTTTGATAATACAAGTTGCCATATACATAATATTTAGTGTTTGAGGTATATTTTACTAAAGGGAAAGCAATGTTACAAAAAACAACAATAGTGAACAATGACGTTGAAAAAAAATCTCGATGGAAACAACCCTTATCAGAGCGGTGGAAAAATAAACGTAAAGAAAAGCGCTGGGTGCAAAGGCAGCGCGGCCCTGGCTGGAGGCCTCTTTTGGCTGCGCCAGAAACGACCGGTTAAGCAACCACACTTCCCAGAAGTGTATGCGAGAAGCCAAAAAAAGGCTTAAACTCAATAATGGGTAGGTTCAGGCTGTGGATGATGATAATTATGACACTCATGCTCGTTTGCACTAAACATTGTAAGCTCCAAGTCATCCGTAAGTCTCTTTCTGACAACCTTACCATCATCATATCAACAAAATGACGCCCACTGCTGAACAAAGGCCTCCCCTATAGATCTGCACAATTGTGCGGTCGTTTTGGAGGGAATTTGCCAGAACTCAACACGCTTGGCAGGTGCATTGCTCTAACAAACAATTTTAAACTACCACGATTTTTCTGTACAGTTGACATCAACTTATCGTTTTGTGCAAATGGGCATAAGACTTTTCATTGACTTTCGTGATACAGCTTAGCTTTATCTGGAGAACGTGGAACTTCCTCTGCCGAGCCAGTCTTCCGTTATAGTCATATAAAGGAAATGGACTAGCTTGATAGGGGAAGTACCACGCTCTCACAGAATAACGGCGTAAAGTCGGAATACTTTACACCTAGCTTTGTGTTGCCGAGTCCCACGTGTGTTGCGATTAGTAATTTTTGGCTGTGTCAACGTGCGCAATCTCAAACCTCAGAAAGGCCAGCAAGGGCCAAAGGAGTAAGTAAGGCCCTCACAACGAGACATAGCTTTCGATCTGTGTTGGTTGTAATTCTGTTAGTGCAAGCTTAAAATAGTGTTATAGTAGCACTCCGTTTCCACCCATGGATGTCGTTAAACGAGAGTAAGGGACTTAGAGTGATAGGCACCAGCGTCCATTCCTAGCTAATCTGCGCTCAGTAATCCGCCTGCCAAGCGTGGTGAGTAATGGCAAATAAACCCCAAAATTACGCCTCGAGTAAATGAATAAATGCATCGAGCCTTGCCGCGTTGGTGAGTAGCGACTTTTAACTGGGAAATACATATCTATTTAGAAAGAGTATATGCTATGAAATAATTACCTGTAGTTTATTAAATTCACTCCATTCTTTGACTAGATTGTTACTCATGTACAAAACTTTTAAACTTCTTAGCACGTGAATGCCTTTTAGTTTTTCTATTAAGTTATAAGATATCCATAATTCTTCTAGACTGTCTCCGAGAGATTCCTGTAATTATGTAGCACAGCTCAATAATTTAATACCCTACTCTCTTCCCGAACGACATTCACCATGTACTCCCTCCGCCCCTGGGAAAGGCAGAGCAGCCGGACTCCTACTGGCTAAACCCACCGGAACGGTCATCTTTGGCATTGATGGGCTCCAGGGTCGCCAATAATCACATATTGGCACGTCACCAGGTGCGCGCCACCGCTGCCGTCTACCTGAGAGTTGCTTGGTATGAGCACGCAATTCTATAAATAGCGCACCACCCGCGGCGCCCTCCGTCATATAACGGCAACAGAGGGTTCAGGCGTGTTGGACATGGATACCGGGGCAGTTGCTACCCCGGCACCGAAATATCCCCCTCCGTACGGAAATGGCCCTCTCCCAATCCCACTCTGTGGTCTCCTTCTAAGAGCGTTATTGCACATAATGAGACCCCAGAACTGGAGTTTTCATGCTCTGCTAGCAAAGCCGATACTGCTGCTGGCAGAGAGATTTCTAGTCGATTCGATCGACCAGGGTCAGCCACTTGGGGCTACGCAAGGCACTCCTCGAGCCTGTGCTGTGCGGTATCCTCACGGTGGGTACTGTGACCTCGCGTCCTATCTTATGCAGGTACGTACCGAAACAATCGTGACCAGTGGAAACAGTCAGTGGTAGGTCACGCACTCACTCGTCTTGAGCCATGCTCCGAAGTGCGATAGGAAGCTCTCAATGACGTGCTAAACCGCAGGCGCTCGCGCCACTTCTCGTAGAGGCTTGGTTGAGCCTGCCACCACAGCCTATCAAATGCCCCTGGAGACGCATGCGTTATACTACGACTTAACTGCTCCCGAATTGTTGGAGTCCTGTGTTTCATGCATTATTAAGCCCAAACTCGTATAAGGTAAATCAACATTGTAATCTCGATTGTTTTAAAAGAGTATCCATGGAGTTTCTTGCCGGCTCTTCTCCACGAGATTAACTATTAGGAACCGTGCAACTTAGATTCTGACTTTTCATAAGTGCCAATATTTGGTTTATTTGAAATAAAAACTTTGACTTTGCCTATTACCACTTGTACTATTTGGTAAAAAGTCAAATCGTTGGAAATTAATATCCCTAGATCGCGGATGGATGTGACGTGTGGAATTACTATCCTCTCCATCTGGTATTCGTAGCGCAATGGCATTAACACATGGGTGTAAGACATGACGTTGCACTTCAAAACATTCAAGAGCAGCCTGTTGTGCCCACTCCATTTCACCACTAAGTCGATGTTTCTCTGCAACCATACACAGCCCATCTCGTCGATAATCGTAGGAACAGCTTAAGATCACCCACAAAGTTTATATAACCTGGATTCTGTATCACTGAGTAGTCGTCCGATCATTATGATAAATTATAATCGGCCCAAATTACTCCCCTGGCAGACATGATGATTGACCCATGAGAGAGTGCTATACGATATCGAGGCGCAATCACCGTACTTCACATATTGTTTACGGTTGTCAGGTAGCTTGCAAAGAATTTCAATAGTTTCAGAGTGAAACAGGCAAACGAAATTTTGGACGACACGTGACAGTCTACACTATCGAAAGCCTCTTTGAAATCGCAATATGCAACGTTGATTTGATGGCCCGTTCTGGAGTCTAACACTGGCACCGCGTGGTTCATGAAGCACATCTGGATTGAGGTGCTGCTGCGACTTGAAACCGTCACTTTTAGTTAATGTACTGACACATAATATGTGAGCGACCTTTTTGCCGGTGAGATAGAATAAAAAATTAGGAAATCCGCAAAAGAACCAAGGTAACCGACGTAGCCCCATGGCAGTGGTCGGGGCAAATTGCTAGAAGAACGGATGGCCGTTGGAGCCGAAAAGTTCTCGAGTGGCGAACACGTACCGGAAGACGCAGCGTGGGCAGACCCTCCATGAGATGGACCATCGACCTGGTGAAGATTGCAGGAATCCGCTGGATGCGAGTAGCGCAGGACCGGCCGGTCGTTGTGGAGATCTTTGGGGGAGGCCTATTTTCAGAAGTGGACGTCTTTCGGCTGAGATGATGATGATGACCCATTTGCCAATACTAATCCCTCACTTCCTCCAACTTACCGTGCCACGCTCCTATTGGTTGTAACCCGATGGTGGAACGCACAGGTCACTACAACGCACTATCCTATTTTCTATCCATATTATATAGGAACACCGCCAGAATATTAGCTTAAATTACCTACACAACACTGTGTAAGTTCTCTCCGCGCTCAGTATAGGCTACTCTTCGCAAGAGCATTACAAGTGCAAATTACTGTTACGTTCATGTTACTACGCATTCAACGCTCGTTTAATTTGAGTTATATATTTATCTGAATAGAACGGTACACATACTTCACATTCCATTCATTACATTACATTCTTCCCCATTATTAAAACACACACAGACAGTAATATTAAACAACAGGAACACAATAATCCGATAAACATGTATCACTTTGGACTCGAGGAATTGGTTTAACGGGTGTTAATAATTAGAGGCAACAGAAACTTCACGCAGGCAACCTGCGGCAGGCCTGCGCGAAGTTTGCATGCTCTGCATGATGGTTATATAAATAACCAGTGCTTTCGATTTCGAAAGGATGATTTATTAAAATCTTTTGTTACTATTTTATGGTGTACAATAAAGTCTAAAATAAATAAATATACTTACCATGCCAGAAAAGGATTTGATATAATTCCTGCCAAGAGACAAAACTCGCAGTTTCTTGAAAGTGTTTAACCCAGTAACTTTCTCTATCATATTCGTTGATAAACTCAATTTCCTGCAAATTGGAATACATAAGTCAGTAAAATTACATGGTAAACAACTTACACTAGAAATTGCGATGGCCAAGGAATGTCTAGAACGACAATGAAATGTACCGAGTCTACATTTTTTAATCAAGTGACTACTCTGTTGCATAATTAAGTAGCCAAGTGTAACATAACTTACTCGCAATTTGTTAAGGTAGCTAGTGTATTATCCATTTTTTCTATGGGAGGCCATTGAAACATAAGGCTTACTTCAGTAGCAGTAGCTGCTTGGTGTCCAGATTTATCTTCCCACTTTTTTATAGCTTCTTTAATGGTTGTCGCCTTAGTAGCCATTATTATGTAAAGAAATATTTTTAAGTAATTATATTCCGCCCCGTTTGCCTGAGTAACTAAACTATCGACACATATCGACAAAACAAAGAGACATATCTACTACTATAGGTAAACATTATGTAGATATATATTTTACAAGCAGGCATCATAAAAATCTAAATTATTTTATCATTTACTACATAAGTATTAGCATTGATAGACTAGATACAAATATGTATTTTAGGAATTTTATTTTATAACAACAGTAGATTTCAAGTCTTTTGGGCTGTGGCCTAATGTTGCCATACAAAAAAATGTGATTACTGACTACTTGACCGCCTATTTTAGCTAGCGTTTTGTGAAATGGCGTCGATCATACTCATAGGTTCTCAATTTTAAAGCCACGCCAAGCTCGTTTCGTGTATATTATTTCATGATTTATTTGCGTAAAACATCAAATTCCTCAAATCTCATCTGGTAAGTGTCATTACGTTTGACATTTCTCAAAATGCGTACGTATTTTTTTTTCTTTTTTGGATTCTTTTTTTTAATTAAAAAAAACAAACGCCTATCTATTCTCAGACGGCTGAATAATTGAGTTTTTCGTGGTAAATGTTTTGTTGTGTTGCATTATTTTCGTTCCATTTGTAGTTATTTCATGGTATTAAATAGATTTTTTATGTATTTTAATGGCTTACCCATCTAGTCCTCATAGAAATCAATCATATTTTATAACTTTTTTTCTGTTTCCGACGCCATAGTCTAAGGTTTTCTTTTTATAAAAAGTTATTTTTGACAATTTTAGATTCCCGCTTTTTCAATAATATTTAAATTTATTTGCTAATTGTGTTATTTTTTTCATATTTATGTTTTAACTTACGAATTTCATCTCTTTTCAACCTCACTTAACGGTAAACGACATAAGCTGTAGTATATTTGCAATAAGTTTACTTTTGACGAATTACACACATTAATCAGTAATTCCACTCCAAAATATGATTTTACTATCAAATTCTTGTTGTTTTAAGTTTAAATCTAATTGTTTGTTTGGTGTGATTACGTAATTCAAGCGAATGTAGTGTTACTCCATCCTGCGTAAAAAAATATGGAAAGTACATTCTATGATGAAAATTGATTTCTTTTCAGATAATATAATCTTTACAATGTCTCAACAGCCTGAAAGATATGTGAATGTAATACCAACCGCCCGACTAAAAATTAAGGTAAGGGTAAACACTTTGATAAAATAAAATAGTCTCCGTGTTACAAAGGATAATAAAATTATATTGTAATTATCTTAAATGTCCTCCCTTCCTGTTAAATGTGGTCCAATTAACCAGCTTCATGTTGCCTGTGCTTTATGTTCACATAAGGGGATATTCGACTTGGTTTACATGGAAGGATAGATTTAAGCAAGTCTCACAGACAGGGCATTTGGTACTATACCGTTCAGGATTCACCATGTTTTGTACCATGGCTTGACTGTCCTAAACAGTCCAGGTTGACATTGGTTCTGGCTGTCGGGGGACGTTTTGGTCACATTCCATTAAATAAATTTTGCCATATGATGAGTGTAAAGCTGTCGCTTTTGTGTGAATATCAGCGGTCTGTAAACATACTACATGTGATAATGGAATTTGATCAGTATAAGGATCAGAGGGTGAGGATGATGTTGGATATGAGTTTACTCAGAGGCCAATTCAGTATACTCTTAGGCCAGCCATTGTCTGCAAGTGAATTTGTTTTTTCCTGAAAATCTGTTTAATGGTGAGACAGGAAAGGATAGGATAGACGGAATTACATTATATGTGAGAAAGTGCTTGTATAGTGTGATGTGTGTCTTGTGGGTTGTTACATGTTACACAACATATTATATTATGAATGATCCCATGAGGCTGGCATAGTCACCTAGAGTGTACTGAATTCAGCCTTATATAATATAAATTATGGCACATGGAAACAAATATTTTGTCTGTCTTGTTGAAAAAAGATTATATACTAATCAGCCACTGCATCTAAGTCGTAAATCTAGCTGATTGTTTGATATTCATTTTCTGACTGATGACTGGAAATGTAAAAAATATCGCTCACCATCCTCTCTTGACTTGAAATAGTTTAACTATCTTATTATGTGTATATGTAGGCCATGTGGTGCCAGCTATGAATAGTACCAACCCTATCTCATCCCGTGGGTGTTGTAAAAGGCGACTATGGGATTAGCCAAAGGATGGACAGCAGCATCCTTAGAGTACCTACATTTACAACTGAACAGTGATCACCAGCCTGTCTGCCAAGCATGGTGATTATGGCAAAACTCCCCAGTAAGCACACAGCACGCCCAGACGGTCGTCAAAACTTTGGGGGAGCCCTGTGTCCAGCAGTGGGCCTTATTTGGCTGAAATGATGATGATGATATGTAGTTATTTGTAAAACATCTAAAGCGCTTATACAGGATTATGACAACAGCAATTATGCAAGAAAAAGATATTATAATTTATATATTTTAATATATATAAATTACTTGTCACGTTGTTTGTCCGCTATGGACTCCTAAACTACTGAACCGACTTTAATAAAATTTTGCACACTGTGTGCATTTTTATCCAACTTAAAAGATAGGATAGTTTATATCTCAATTTATAATCGCAATATTATTTTATTGCGAATTATTTGTTTAGTATCTGACAAAGTCATATTTATCTGTTAGTTCGATAAGATTCTAACAGATAACGGTATAAGGTAATTAATTGACTGGATTGAGTATGCAATAGACGACGTTATGTTAAAAGTACAAACGTTTTATGTAATCCACAATTTATTAGTATTCCCGCAATTTATTATAATTCCACGCGTGCACAGCCGCGGGCAAAAGCTAGTAATCTAATATATAAAATTCTCGTGTTACAGTGTTAGTTACCATACTCCTCCGAAACGGCTTGACCGATTTTTATGAAATTTTATATGCATATTCAGTAGGTCTGAGAATCGGCTACTATCTATTTTTCATACCCCTAAGTGATAAGGGTTGTCCAACCCTAACATCTTTTTTAAATTTTATGGACAATTTTTTTATTTTTTATTAAAAAATACATACAACCCTAAATTTTCACCCTTATATCACCAACCCCTATTTTTTAATAGTAGTTTTAGTAATCTTTCTGATCAATTATCACTTGATAAGCTTGCCGTGTGGTGCCGGCTCAGAATGCCACCACCCCATCTCCTCCCATGGGTGTCGTAAAAGTCGACTAAGGGATTAGCCGGAGGATGGGCAGCAGCGTCCTTCGAGTACATTAACAACTCAACTGCGATCGCCAACCCGCCTGCCAAGCGTGGCGATTATGGCAAGACCCCCCACTGCGCACACTACACACCCATATCGGTTGTTGTGGTGATCTTTGGGGGAGGCCTGTCCAGCAGTGGACTTTATTCGGCCGAAATGATGATATTATTATTTATGCATCAAGCGTAATAGTAACGTTTACAATTATCATTTTACTATACTGAATGTTATCTCGAATAGGCGTCGAAACGGCTCAACGGTTGTCAATGAAAATTTTCGGGATCAATACATGAATTATAACTTAAATTTTCATGTGTTCCAATTTTATATCTTGCAGCAGGGTCCAGAATACATGAATAGATGTAAATATAATTTGCGCCTACGTACCGGGCGGGTACGGCTAGTTATATATAAACGTTTTGCCAAATGATGAGTATGACAAGATAGTTATAAATTTCTGCAACCCAATAAGGATTCGGCCTTGGCACTGTATCAGCATTGCCAGGTCTGATTTTGATTTGCTGAATGACACGGATACTGTGTCGGCAGTCTTAAACATGGAATACCTTGACCAAAACAGATGTTTTGTTTATCGAGGTATCTTGAGTGTTTCATGTTTATGTTGTCACTAGATGTTTGACCGAGCTTGGCTCGGTATTTTTTTATTTTTAAATTGTGTTTTCTGGAAATTATATTTAAGTACGAATTACTAATTAAATAATGAAATATGAATAATATTTTTCGATCTTACCGATAGAATAATAAAAAATATGAACTGGTTTTTTAAAGAAAAAAATCATGAGTGCAATTAGTTTAATCTTATATTAGAAACAAATACTTAATTTTTTACAGTTTATCAATCAATTACGTAAGTAATATATAGTATTATTATTCGCCAATAGATGTCAGGAAGAGTCATATTTTTCAGTTGAGACTACTCAAATTTAAAGTTAAAAGATTAAGAAAACTTGAACTACAATATTTTGAGTTTAGCGCCATCTATGCGGCAGTAGTGGTACCACTAAGCACTCCATTGTCTCAAAATTAGACTACATAGCTAACCTCATAAAATAGTTCTTAGAGTATGTAACAGATGCTACTTCTCCAAATTAATTTTTTTGGACAAAGTATTTAATATTGAATGTCAGTGGTACCTAAACAAAATTATAATACTTCCATTATAATTAACTTTTATACTATAATGTGAAATAATACTTGACATTATAGTATAAAATGAACATGGTGTTATGCTCGATTATTAATATACCTGGATGACCGAGCTTTGCTCGGTATTTTCGTGTTACTTAACAACGCCATCTGCTGTTGTGTCGTTAAAGCAATTAGTTGCTCACAAAAAATAGTATTATTATTCGCCAATAGATGTCAGGAAGAGTCATATTTTTCAGTTGAGACTACTCAAACGCCTATAAAATGACATTTTCTAAAAATGATTCCTAGCTAGATCGATTTATCGTCCCCGAAACCCCCTATATACTAAATTTTATGAAAATCGTTGGAGCCGATTCCGAGATTCTAATTACAAGAATTGCTCATTACAACATGGAAATCCATACAAACACTGAAACAGCTACAGAGCTATGTAGATATGTGGAATTCCTTACCACCATAATTCCCCTTGCTAACTAAATGCTACGTACCTATCTGCTAGTATTTAAGTCGACCGTGTATAGTGTAATATAGTATTATCCGTGTGGTGTGCGGATTAAGAATATAGCACCACTCCATCTCCTCCCGTGGATGTCGTAAAAGGTGACTAAGGGAATCTAAACCAGAGGGATGGGCAGCAGCGTCTCTTCTGAGAAATGGTAGCCATACTGCGCTCACCAACTCGCCTGCCAAGCTTGGTGAATTGGCAAATACCCCCCAAAATGATGACAAGGTTGTGAAAATCTATGGGGGAGGCCTTTGTTCAGCAGTGGACTTATAAAAGGCCGATATGATGCACTATTTATACAAGCTTGGCCAAATGTGTCTCCAACATTGTATTTTTTTCGTATGATATGATTACATACATACATACATATAATCACGCCTCTCTCCCGTAGGGGTAAGCAGAGACCACTTCTTTCCACTTGCTACGATCCTTACATACTTGTTTCGCTTCGTCCACTTTCATTATTCCCTTCATACATGCTCTTCGGTTTAGGGTACTCTTGACCTGGCCTTTTTCCAAGACGTCCCTGATTTGGTCTTGAAACGTCCGCCTAGGTCTACCCCTTCCAGCACTTTCATTCACACTCGCCTTATACACTTTTTTCGTCAATCGTTCTTCATTCATTCTCTCAACATGGCCAAACCATCTCAGCATACCTTTCTCAATTTTTGTCACTACATCTTCTTTCAGACCACAACGTTTTGATGCATGATATGATTGCAAGTACTAAACTCTGTACCTTTGCTGTGTTAACTTTCCAGAAAGAGCCGGTAACACCAGAAGATGATGATGCCATATACTGTCGTCTTTGCTGCAAGGGGTTTGCCAGTGAGGTGGCTCTCAGAAACCATGCACGTATGGAGCATATTGATGCTTATGCTGGAGGAGATCCTGCAGTGTGGACACAGACCAGCGATAAAACTGTAAGTTATAGTTTTACTCAATAGCCAGGGATTGGGTAGTATAGATAGCCAGGTTGTATGAACTTTAAAAAAAAAATTGGCACACCCACAATTAATCTCCCATAGATCTTGTAAAAGAGTTTATGGAACTAAGTCCAACTTTCTACGCACTAAATTATTGTACTGTGATTGCTTATAAATATGGTTGACACTTCAATAGAAAAGAAAGAGAAAACTCTTGACATGCATATCTTGCATCTCTGTTCTATACAATTTAATGTTGTTCAAATTTAATTTCATACACATTTATTTCAGAATTAAATATATTATTGGTGTTAGTGCAGTGTAGACTCAAATTAATAACATTTATCTATACAAATAAATAAAATTGATGTGTCTGTTTGTAATGTCAAAATAACAGCTTTTTACTAAATGCATATGAAAGTATGTACGTTACATATAACAAAAACACTATTTTTAATTTTTTTGTCTGTCTGTCTGTTTGTTCCGGGTAATCTCCGAAACGGCTGGACCGATTTTGACGGGACCTTCACTGGCAGATAGCTGATGTTATAAGGAATAACTTAGGCTACTTTTATTTTAGAAAAATAATTAGGGTTCCGCATTAAAAAATAAAACCCTTGAAATCCAATATATATAATCTATGTTAAGTGTCTATGTCGAAGTACTCTACATTTCTTTTAAATTAAACGCGGGTGAAACCGCGGGTCCCAGCTAGTATATCTATAATAACACTGACAATTGAACGCATTTTATCAACATACAATTTTGTTGTTGTATATATCCCAACCCCTTCTTATCCCCCCGCTCTTAACTAGGTGGAAGAATGTGGATAGCGAGGATATCCTCGTGGACATCTTATTCGGCCCATCAGTATGAGAGACCACGTCTCTGTGCGACCTGGCCAGCCCACATTTCTTCAGAGAGGCGCGCACAGAACACAGCGCGCGGACTCTGGCCTGCTTCCGGGAGACGGACTGCCCCAAGTTCGATTCGGTCGAATGGGCGGATAGGCCATGTCCAAAGATGGCACGGTTGGTGCAGTGGTTGATATAGTCGGCTGCTGCGCTCCGGGTCGCGGAACAAATATTTGTATGATCTGTAGGTTTCCGGGTCTGGGTGTATTGTGTGTAGATTTTGTCTGTAAACGCACCCACATAATTTCGGTCGAATGAAGTCCACTGCTGGACACAGACCTTCCCCACAGATCACCACAACGATCGATATGGGTGTGTTGTGGGCTCGTTGGGGGGTTTTGCCATAATGGCCTCGCTTGGCAGACGGGTTGGCGATCGCAGTTGAGTTGTTAATGTACTTGAAGGACGCTGCTGCCCATCCTCCGGCTTATCCCTTAGTCGACTTTTACGACACCCACGGGAGGAAATGGGGTGGTGGTATTCTGGGCCGGCACGCACCCAAGATACGGGTGAAATCATAGAGTGGGGCAACGTTTAAAAAAAACCTCCATGACGGGTCTTACGGCCGCTATCGCACCAGGCCCTGGTCATCATGATCTTATTTTTACCTAAATTCAATATGTGATGGTGATTATTTCATAAATTAGAATGAAATTGCTGTATAATGTTGTGATAACTTATAAACCTGTCTTACAATAAAAATAGTTTATGAAAACTATAACGAACATTCATTCATTCATATCGGCCATTTGTACGTCCACTGCTGAACAAAGGCCTCCCCCATAGATTTTTCACAACTGTGTCATCATTTTGGGGGGTATTTGCCAATACTCACCACGCTTGGCAGGCGGGTTGGTGAGCGCAGTATGGCTACCATTTCACAGAAGGGACGCTGCTGCCCATCCCTCTGGTTTAGAGTCCCTTAGTCGCCTTTTACGACATCCACGGGAGGAGATGGAGTGGTGCTATATTCTTAATCCGGACACCACACGGATACCGAACATGCTTTTGTTGAAAAATGAAATAAATTGTGTAAAGTACGTAATTTTTTCATGTGAAAAGAAAAGTTTATGTTGCTCGATATCAGTTGTAAATTTTTGATTGCTGACATTTCTAAAGTTAAAGTCATTATGAGAACGCCCTATGGTCGAAATTCGGCCGTAATACTTATTATTTTTTTACACCTAAATTTGAACTTTCTGCATTCCTCCTGCAAATGAACTTTTTTTTTTTCATTTCTGCCGAATGAAGTCCTCTGCTGGACACAGGGCTCCCTCAAAGATCACCACAACGACCGATATGGGTGTGTTGTGTGCTCATTGGGGGTCTTGCCATAATCGCCACGCTTGGCAAACGGGTTGGCGATCGCAGTTGAGTTGTTAATGTACTCGAAGGACGCTGCTGCCCATGCTCCGGTTAATCCCTTAGTCGACTTTTACGACACCCACGGGATGAAATGGGGTGGTGGCATTCTGAGCCGGCACCACACGGTTGGAGAACTGAATGAACTCAAGTGAACTTTAACCATGCCAAATCTCACTCGTCTCCGTGCTTAAAAAGGGGTACAAAGTTCCCAACCACTCACCACGCAAGCATAAGTGCTTTGGTGGTCTTTCTAAGGCTTTTGATTACGATGATCACAATACGATTGTTTGTAAATTACGCCACTTCGGAACTAGTGGACGAGCTCTTCCCATAGTTTTCGGCACATTGTCACTTACACACTGTATGTGTGTATCTTATATCTTTAAATGAGCAATTCTTGTATATATATATATAATTGGAATCTCGGAATCGGCTCCAACGATTTTCATAAAATTTAGTATATAGGGGGTTTCGGGGGCGATAAATCGATCTAGCTAGGAATCATTTTTAGAAAATGTCATTTTATAGGCGTTTGAGTAGTCTCAACTGAAAAATATGACTCTTCCTGACATCTATTGGCGAATAATAATACTATTTTTTGTGAGCAACTAATTGCTTTAACGACAACAGCAGATGGCGTTGTTAAGTAACACGAAAATACCGAGCAAAGCTCGGTCATCCAGGTACTAGATTTTATATGAAGAATTGACATTAAAAGCACCTTAATACCAAATAATACCAATAAGGCGAGTGTGAATGAAAGTGCCGGAAGGGGTAGACCTAGGCGGACGTTTCAAGACCAAATCAGGGACGTCTTGGAAAAAGGCCAGGACAAGAGTACCCTAAACCGAAGAGCATGTATGAAGGGAATAATGAAAGTGGACGAAGCGAAACAAGCATGTAAGGATCGTAGCAAGTGGAAAGAAGTGGTCTCTGCCTACCCCTACGGGAGAGAGGCGTGATTATATGTATGTATGTATGTAATACCAAATTCAATGACTTTCAGGGAAAAACGAAGGCCGATGACACACTAATAAAAATGAAAACAGAGAAAATGCTCTCGGAGATGGAACCAACAAGTGTGATGGCTCTAGCTTCCAATGACGTCAGCTACATCATTATCAAGGCGGAAGACGGGACGGACGTCAAAAAGAAGAGGGTAGAGAGAGCGGTGAAGAAGGAAAAGGAGGCTAAAGTGGAGAAGCCGGCCCCTAAGAAGGAGAAGGAGACAGAACCCATAACGTAAGTTAGAAAATGTATACAAATAAGTAAAACTGAAATATGTTAAAATTACCGGGGTTTTTACTAAATGCATATGAAAGTATAGACGGTACCAACAAAAAAACAAATTTTATTTTTTTGTCGCTCTGTCTGTTTGTTCCGTGTGCCGTGTGGTGCCGGCTCAGAATGCAACCACCCCATCTCCTCCCATGGGTGTCGTAAAAGTCGACTAAGGGATTAGCCGGAGGATGGGCAGCAGCGTCCTTCGAGTACATTAACAAACTGCGATCGCCAACCCGTCTGCCAAGCGTGGCGATTATGGCAAAACCCCGCAATGAGCCCACAACACATCCATATCGGTGGTTGTGGTGATCTTTGAGGGAGGCCTGTGTCCAGCAGTGGACATCATTCGGCCGAAATGAATCTCCGAGACGGCTGGACCGATTTCTACGGGACTTTAACTGGCAGGTAACTGATGTTATAAGGAATAACTTAGGCTACTTTTGTTACAGAAAAATAATAAGAGTCCCGCGCAAAAAAAATCGTTGAAATCCAATATAGATACTCTATGTCATGTGTCTACGCCGAAGTACTCTAAATAATCCATTTTCTTTTAAATTAAACGGCGGGTGAAACCGCGGCTAGTAAATAAATAAATAAATCCGTGTGCTCACACGGAATCCTGAAACGGAAAACCCGTCTCAATTAATCTAACATTAAATTCCAGGGGTCCTTTCGAATGCTTGCAACCTTCAACACTGGTTGCGGACGGCACATGCCACCAAATATTCTTCTCCTGCTGCGAATACTCCATTCATTTCCGGGATGAGCATACAAGACGCAGGAAAGGGCTGAGATGTCAGGTGTGTGAGAAACCGCTCGCTTGCGCCGGTGAAGAGGTGCCCGCACCGTTTTCTTGTGAGGTAAGATCTGTAGCGACACTTACGTCGCCATGATGTCACTTACAGCGACATATCAGTATATTAGCCGAAGGACGTCCAATGCTGGACATAACGACGGCACGGTTGGTGCAGTGGCTGATACAGTCGACTGCTGCGCCGCGGGTCGTGGGTTCGATTCCCGCACGGAACAAATATTTGTATGATCTTGGCCCGCACCAAACTCTTCAGCCAATCGGAGCGCCGAACGCAGTAACTATGTAGTTTACTATTACGTTTCGATCGTGAAAAGAAACTCGTACTAGGGGTACAGTTCTACGAGCAATGTGCCCCGCCCATTGCCACTTCAGTTTACTAATCCTTTCAGCTATGTCGGCAACTTTAGTTCTTCTACGGATCTCCTCATTTCTGATTCGATCTCGTAGAGAAATACCAAGCACTCACACAACTCTCCATAGCTCGCTGAGTGACCTTGAGCTTTCTTATGAGGCCCATTGTGAGTGACCACGTCTCTGTTCCATATGTCATCACTGGTAACACACACTGGTTAAAGACTTTCGTCTTGGGGCACTGCGGTATTGTTGACGAAAAGACGTTGCGAAGTTTCCCGAACGCTGCCCAGCCGAGTCGGATTCGACGATTGACCTCTTTCTCGAAGTTGGACCTACCTAATTGGACAGTTTGTCTCACACACTCACATAGCCACCATGTAACCATAACTTACAGCTACATCATCATATCAGCCACACGTCCACTGCTGAACAAAGGCCTCCCCCTTAGATTTCCACAACGAGCGGTCACATGCCGCCCTCATCCAACGACTCCCAGCGACCTTCACCAGGTTACGGCACAGTGCCACCACTGTGGAGACGATCAGGATACCGCACAGCACGCGCTCGGAGAGTGCCCTGCGTGGGCTGCCGAGCGGCGGATCCTGGTCTATCAGATTGGACAAGATCTGTCTCTGCCGGCAGTAGTGTCGCTGGCAGAGCATGAAAACTGGAGTGCAGTGCTCTCCTTCTGCGAGAGCATCATGCTCCAGAAGGAGACTGCAGAGCGCGATGGGAAGAGGGCCGATCCCGCACGGAGAAAGACCAGACAGCGCCGGGGTAACATGCGTGCGTAGCACAGCGCACAGTGAGGCTTGGGGGGATCCTTTACAATCCTCCCGAGAAGTGCCTGGTGACCTTCCCTCCGCTAGAGGGGGTGATCGCTTTACAGTCACCCTCTCCGATGTGCCTAAGGGCTTGGCACCAGTGGGCGGCTCTAGTGTGATCATACGAGGACCTGGAGCCTCTCTTAGGTGCCGAAGCTGACCGCCACAGTGGTTATAGCCGGTAGGAGTCCGGCATGCCCTTTCGCCCTTCCCATGAATTGAAAAATTTAATGTTCGTTTGTTCAAAATCGCAAATGTCCTGAAGTTCTTTACAGATCGTTTTGAAATTTTTACATATCGTTTTATTCATATACTTACATGTTTTTATTAAACCAGGAGAC
This sequence comes from Diloba caeruleocephala, assembly GCA_947459985.1. Lineage (NCBI taxonomy): Eukaryota > Metazoa > Arthropoda > Insecta > Lepidoptera > Noctuidae > Diloba > Diloba caeruleocephala. The sequence continues at coordinate 2,768,729 of OX381633.1, read as the reverse complement.
CCATAAAAGATTACATTTTATTCGGAATCTATACCATGTTATAATTCATGTCTGTATACGCACCCACGGCACAGGAGAAATGCTTGTGTGCAAACGCAAACGCAAACGAAACAAATTACGTGCATTTAACCACAGCAATGCGTGGCAGGGTAAAACTAGTTATTTATAAATATTCCGATTTCTTTTAAACGGCGGGTGAAACCACGGGCCACAGCTAGTAACATAAATAAAATACTCTCTCATTGCATCTTCTGTTCCAGGTCTGCGGCATGGGTTTCCAGAGTAACAACGAGCTGTCAGAACACACTGCGATTTCTCATGTCAAGCTAAAACCATTCGAATGCAGCGTATGTCACAAGAGATTCACACAACATGTAAGTTTTATTGTGTATATTAATTGTTATGTGGTTGTGTTCTGTGTGGTAGAGAATATACTAAACCTCTCTACCCATGGGTGTCGTAAACGGCAGCTAGATGTTGATGTTAAGTGGGTGGGCAGCATCAACCTCAGTGAGCTTCTTTCTGTTCGCTTGGTCATCTTTGCATGCAGATCATACAAATATTTGTTTCGTGCGGGAATCGTACCTGCGACCCGGAGCGCGGCAGCCGACTGTATCAGCCACTGCACCAACCGTGTCGTCAATATCTATGTCCAAAATATTAAGTATAGCATAGTAATAAACACTTCTTTACCTATTTTTTTCACAGGGTGGAGTACTGCAACATATGCGCATGCACACCGGAGACCGCCCCTTCCCGTGCACCTTCTGCCCCAAAGCGTTCACACAGAAATCAGGCTTGGACCAGCATCTCCGCATCCACACGAAAGTGAAACCATACCGCTGTGTGGTTTGCAGCAAAACATTCTGTCAATCCATCCATTTAAAGCAACACATGAGAACTCACACGAACGTTGCACCGTTCCAATGTGGAATCTGTGATAAACGGTTCAAACAAAGCAGCCATTTGAATTATCATTTGAAGAACCACAACCCTGCAGTGATGACGGACGAACAAAGGGCGAAGTATGCAGAGCTGATTGGTATGATGAACGGCCAAGTGTTCGATCAAGAAAATAGTGTCCAAGTGGAAGCTGAGGTGGATAGTGAATGGTGTCAAGCTATAAGTGAGAGTTGAGATAGGGGCTCGCCAAGTGGTTCTTGGTGTTCAAGTTAATTATTTGAAAGTGATGTGTTAATCTTACTACTTTTTTTTAAAATACAATCTGGTGATGAGACATGCAAGTCATTTGTCTTGTGGTAAGTAACGTCTAAAGATTCAAAACTACTACCTTTATTGATGACTGGGTCTGTACTTGACCTCGATCTCGCCTGGTGGAAAGAGACAGATGAGGTCTACTATTATATGTGTGGCCGGGGGGGGGGGGGGGGGGGACAGGTGGTCCTGATGCTACCAATTAATTATCCTTCTACCCCACCCTACAATTTCATAAAAATCGCTTTATGAAATTAACGTATTGTCAATCTAAATTCTAGGGTGAGCCTAGAATTTCATAAAAATCGCTTGTTAAACTTACCGATTACGCATGGTATGGCAACTGGAACGGACTGAATCTATACATCTATACAAAGAAAAGAGTCTGTTTGTAATGTCAAAATAACAGCTTTTTACCAAATGCATATGAAAGTATACACACATATAACAAAACTATTATATTATAGAGTATTATCATTATCAGGGCACCAAGAGTTTTAATTCGAAAAACTCAATAACACCTCTTGATGGGGAATATTCCGACCTCATGTTTGAAAGCTGGGCTTGTAAATAGTGGGCCAATGAAGGAGAATTGAATTATAACATAGTTATTTTATGCCAACACACATCTTAGGTTAAATGTGAAAGTAGTGATGCGCGATATCTAAGAAACATCGACACAGACTAATTAGAGAACATCGACGTCAATATACTATTATTAAATATTAGGATTCAAACTATCGATATTCTGATATTGTGCTCCAAATAATCGATACTTTATAGAAGCTGTATTGATGTTAAAATCTATATTTGTGACTTTCGATGTTTGACCATCGATCGATGTTTGAAATCGATGTTTGACCATCCCTCAGGAAGGTTTTAAAACAAACATTATAATAAAAAAAAAGTATAGGCATTATAATTGTAAATAAAAATGGAAGCCAGAGTCTATGCCTTGGTATGTTTGGCATATGATTAGTATGTCCAATCTAAATCTTTTAGTGTTTTGAGTTACTTAGCTGATGTATAAATAGTCTGCAAACATATAGTGTATGCTTCGCTAATCTTAAAACGGATTCTATCGCCTATATTATAGATTGTTGTTTTTCCTGACGTTTCGAACACTTTGCAGGGCCCGTGGTCGCAGGATGACTAAGGTGACCGGCGTCGTTACAGATTGTACGAAGTTATTTTATTTAAACGTCGGGAAAAACAAAGATCTATAATATACGCGATGTAATCCGTTTAAAAGTGTTTTATTATAATTAGTAATAATCGCGAAAACCATTTGTTTTATTGGTGTCCAATGGAAACTCTACATGGAACTTCCTTCGCCCTGGGGAAGGGGTATCGGACTCCTACCGGCCAAAACCACTGGAGCGGTTATCTTCGGCACCGAAGGGGGGCTCCAGGTCCTCGTAAGATCACACTAGAGCCGCCCATTGGTGCCACGCCTTTAGGCGCATCTTGGAGGGGATGACTGTAAAGTGGTCACCTCCTCTAGCGGAGTTACTAGCAAAAAAAAAAAGTGGCTATAAGTGGCTTTCCATGTTTTTACTGGCTTATAGCCATTAGTGACTCGGGAAAATATGCATATATTTTAAATAAATGAATTAGAGGAAAACTAATTACCTAGCCAATGGACCATTGTTACTAAAACAATCGAACTGATTGATTATTCAGTTTATTCGATTATAATCGGGTTTGTTCGGTAGTTGAATTTTGTATATGTTATTTTTTATATATTTTTCTCAAAAAACCTAAATGCCTGCCTGCCAGAATTCTCCTGTATCGTGGGTGCGTTTACAGACACGAATTCCACACACAATACACCCAGACCAGGAACAACTACCTGCAGATCGTACAAATATTTGTTACGTGCGGGATTGAACCCGCGACCAGAAGCGCAGCAGCCGACTGTGTCAGCCACTGCACCAACCGTGCCTACAATTCAGTTCGTGCAGTCAAATTGTTATCCACCGCCACGGACGAGCTTTCTAGGACGTGATGTTGAAGACTTGCACTCAGTTGTATTTGATTGTTCATTTTCTATTCGATTGTTATAATCATTATCATCATATCAGTCACAGGACGTCCACTGCTGAACAAAGGCCTCCCCCTTAGATTTCCACAACGAGCGGTCACATGCCGCTCTCATCCAACGACTCCCAGCGACCTTCACCAGGTCGTCTGTCCACCTCGTTGGAGGTCGTCCCACGTTGCCGGTGCGCGGTCTCCACTCGAGGACCTTTGTGCCCCAACGACCATCAGTTCTACGAGCAATGTGCCCCGCCCATTGCCACTTCAGTTTACTAATCCTTTCAGCTGTGTCGACAACTTGAGTTCTTCTACGGATCTCCTCATTTCTGATTCGATCTTGCTGAGAAATACCAAGCATAGCTCTCCACAGCTCGCTATGTGACCTCGAGCTTTCTTATGAGGCCCATTGTGAGTAACAACATCTCTGTTCCATATGGCATCACTGGTAGCATCGATCTTTATACGATGTTCGATTGTTATATGATGAATAAATTGATAATCGAAAAGGCGAATCGGTTGGTGCAGTGGCTGATACAGTCGGCTGCTGCGATCCGGGTCGTGGGTCCTATCCCGCATGGATTAAATATTTGTATGATCTGCAGGTAGTTGTTCTGGGTCTGGGTGTATTGTATCTTATATCTTTAAATGAGCAATTCTTGTATATATATAATTGGAATCTCGGAATCGGCTCCAACGATTTTCATAAAATTTAGTATATAGGGGGTTTCGGGGGCGATAAATCGATCTAGCTAGGAATCATTTTTAGAAAATGTCATTTAATAGGCGTTTGCGTAGTCTCAACTGAAAAATATGACTCTTCCTGACATCTATTGGCGAATAATAATACTATTTTTTGTGAGCAACTAATTGCTTTAACGACACAACAGCAGATGGCGTTGTTAAGTAACACGAAAATACCGAGCAAAGCTCGGTCATCCAGGTACTGTGGAATTAATGTCTGTAAACGCACCCACGACACAGGAGAAATATTAGAATGAGGCAGCTTTATATTTTAAAAAGAACACAATTGCGCAAATCTCGATTAATTCGATTCCATTCAATTAAGCATTTAAAGAGCAATATATTGTACCTGTGGCCGTGTGGTGCCGGCTAAGAATACCACCATCCCATCTCATCCCGTGGGTGTCGTAAAAGGTGACTATGGGATATCCGGAGGATGGGCAGCAGCTTCCTTCGATTACATTGATAACTCAACTGCAATCGCCAACCCGTCTGCCAAGCGTGGCAGTTATGGAAAACCCCCCAATGAGCACACAACACAAATTATAATTACAAACCTATGGGTTTTATACCCGACCCGGTCGTTGCGGCAGTTGTTGGGGAGGCTTCTGTCCAGCAGTGGACATTTTTCGGCTGAAATGATGATGATGATGATATTGTACCTATTTAATTAAACCTTTTTTTTATTTTAGTATTAATTTGTTTCGTTTTAGATACTTACATAACTAACGGCATGGTAGACGCAGTGGCTAAGCGATTGGCTTCCTGTGCTCCGGATCTCGGGTTCGATTCCCACAAAAAAGGAGGATATTTTTAGCTTTGGCCAATGATACGTCTACTTATATTTATGGTAATCCGTGTTGTGGTTATAATCTGTATATTTGTATAAATTGAAAAATATTACTACGAGTACAATGAATTTTACTTAGGGTATATCTAAACTACCTTATTTGGAGCAAGTTTGAAATTATCGATTTCTCTAGTAATTATATTTATATTTACTTCAAACTAACATAATATGATTGTATAAAATATTGTAGTAAGTACATAATGATATGTATTAGTACTCACAAATAATTCGCTTCATACAGTTTTGTATTTATTGAAGTACTCTAAATATGATTTCAATAAATGAATTCATTAGAAATTTGTATTTTATTTTTCATCGTTACAATAAAATAAAGTTAAGTAAAGGGCACCCCTGGATATTTGCCTGGTGGTAAGCTTCATGCCTACCCATAACAATTTGAATGCTACCCAGATGAAGTCGTGCATGATACCGCACTGCGCTCTCGCCTCGAGACATTAGCAATTTTTTTTATGCCCAGAAATTTCAATAGCTACAATATCCAACAAACTGGAACAGTTAATGTGTAAAGGCTACAGCTTGTCAGCAGAATATTTAACACAGATGTGGTCCCTACATTGTTTTATTGTCTTTGAAATACGTCACGTACTTTCTCCGCCCAGGAGAAGTGCGAAGGGGCATGCAAGAATCCTACCGGCTAAAACCACAGGAGCGGTCATCTTCATAGAGCGGCTCCAGGAACTCTGAAAATCTCCATTTCCAGAGCCGCCCATTGGTGCCACACTTCCAAGTCTTTAGGCGCATCAAGTATATTTAGCTTTCGAAAGTGTGTTTTGCAAGAATCGTAAGAGGGAATACCAACTATATAACTACATCTCTTTGATAAAAATGCCCTATAAGAATCCGTGGAGTTTCCCCACAGTAGTAGACCGCACCGTAGTTCGAAGCTTGCATGACCGTGATATGCCATCGGTACCGTCCGTCGTGTTGAAGTCGTTTGAGAACATGTCCAAAACACCTTTTTTCAAACTGCTTCAATGTGTTTTTCCAGTCACAGTACTTATAAAACCTTTTTTATTATTTTTTATTGGTGCCCAGTGGAAATTCTTCATGAACTTCCTTCGCCCGTATGCCTGGAGCGGTCATCTTCGGCACCTAAGGGAGGTTCCAGGTCCTCGTATGATCACACTAGATCCGCCCACTGGTGCCACGCCTATAGGCACATCTCGGAGTGGGTGACTGTAAAGTGGTCAAGTGGTTTTTTCTACATTCAATGTCATAATTGTAATTAGGTTTATCTGTCATAATCACAGAAGCCATAATTTAAGAGAAGAAGAATCTGTCATAATCATAGAAATGTCATTTGCAAATCAATATAGATCACAAGATACACGAGTCCAAGGATACTTCCGTGAGGAACACAATAGCCGTTAATAATATTTTCCTACATTCCTTGCCTTATAACGGCGTCTTTTCCTAAGCTAGATATTTCTACACATTGTTCGCGGTCATCTAAATAGCTTTTTGCCCACTCTAAAGCCGGACCTCGTAATACAATAATTTTCCAACTTTCTCAAAAGTAGATTATGGAAAACAAAGTCAAACAAAATCAAAGCTTTTGACATGTCAAAGAAGATTACCATTAGAACATTGTGCACTAAATGGAATGCGATAAGTGTAGTGGATTTTTCTTTTATAAACCCATATTTTTCCATTTTAATTTAACTTGAACATGTCCAAATACGATGAACTCTTTTGCATTGCCTTCTTGAATATTTTTGACAAGACAAGCCACTCCGGCGTCATTTTTACATTACTCATTTCTAGTTTCTCCTCTTTTTTGTAAACTGACATTACTACCAACTTTTTTAAGCGCTCCGGAAAGAAATCCCTGTTCGAAACAAAGGTTAATTAAACGCGTAAGCGGTACAATGATGCCTACGATTTTTTTTAAGAATGTGAGTAGCAATGGCATCTTTCCCAGTGGATCGCCTTATTTTTAGTGATATAATAACAATAATAAATAAATTCCTAACCTCTATGCAACCTAACGGTTGAAACATGCGTCTGTTCACGCGATTGTTATTTGTATTGACGATATTTACTTTATCTTTATACGTTAAAGTTGATTACATCATCACCTATTTTGATTTCTCGTATAAAGCCCTGTTTCAGATTAGGTCCCATATCCTCGTAAATTACCTTCCAGGCAGGTCTGCCAAAATTTTTAGTTGTAATTGTACTCCGTCCCTGCGTCGTAATTTCACTATTTCAATGTCCTTCTAACCGTATGACTTCGTTCAAAGCTTTTAAATTATATATTTTGATACGCACAGCTACATATCAAGCTATCACTTCTAGTATAAGCTGATCTCGCGGACCTATACAATATAGGTTTTCCGTACGATGAGAGATCAGCGTACATTGGATTCTTATAGCCGTGTGTACTCGTAATTAATGTCTTAAAGAAGCTCATCATCGTCATATCAGCCAAAGGACGTCCACTACTGAACAAGGCCTCCCCCATAAATTTGCACAATCGTGTCATCATCTTGGGGTGAAATTACCAGTACTTACCATGCACTTTCAGTGTAATATTTGAGAAACAATTGACTGTACGACGTAGGCGATATATTTTTATAGATTTTTTCATTTTTGAGAAATGTTTTATGAATATGTAAAAATTTACGTAAAACGTTGCCTCATACTTGACATTGGCGAAATTGTGGATAATACTCTACAGAAGCCATAATCTAAGAGAAGAAGAAGAAGAAGCATAATATATATATATAAGAAGTATATATTAACGCTCTTCAATGACTCATAGAGTCTCTCACTGACTGACTCACTCATTTACTTTTTCAACGGGTGCTTTATATATAACTGACTAGTTATTTATTATATTGTGACTCTCAAAACTTGGTAAAACGTTATTTATTGTACGTACCTACATCCCTAGTGTCAATAATCAATTTCGACAATTGGTCATGGAGACATTGACATTGACAATCGAATCACGTGGGCGAATTGTTTTCATTCCAGAAAACACCAAAAAAACATAGTATTTCTTTTGAATTTTCTAGAAACTATAGTATTTGTCGTCTCGTCTTGTGTTGTTAAAATAAAAAATGTTGACTACAAAGGTGAGATAACAAGCTTACTTATATAAATAAAAGTGGAAATATAACTGGTATTCAGATATAAAATGTAATAACCATTGCAAATAATAGACTTACGGTCATGACTTTCCACTTAAGCATGCTTTTAACCTTGGTTCTTATCAACACTTTTTACAATGATTTAAATTACTTAAGAACCGCAAATGCCGATTAGCTAGGTTTCAAAAAAGCTGAGAACCGGCTTTCTCGGCGCAAATTTCGGTTATTTGAAGCTGCTTCTTTTTTAATTTAGGAAAGAACTTATGCATGTTCCATCGAAATCCATTTAGTTTGATTTGCATCCATAAGCAATAGGCTCCTTGAATTGAACTGTTTTATAATATACAAGAATTGTTCTTACAGCTGGAAGTATTGGTAGATTTTGGTCCAAAGGTGGACTCACAAGTTTTAGACAGGACACTCAATGATTTGAAATCTCAGGATGGAGTTAAGGAGGCAATTTACAAAAATGGAGCCATCCTGGTGGATACATGTTTACCAAGCTCACAGGTACTGGAAATGGTGACTAAGACATCTGGGAAGAGAGCAGTTTTGCAGGGGTTTGGAGGTAAGATATAGTAAAAAAAAAGAATTAAAAAGGTTCCAATATTTCATCATATCAGCCACAGGACTTCCACTGCTGAATAAAGGACTTAGATTTCCATAAAAAGCGGTTACATGCTGCCCTCATCCAATTACTCCCAGCGACCCACCAGGTCGTCTGACCACCTTGTTGGAGTTTACTAAACCTTTCAGCTATGTCGGCAACTTCATTTCTTCTATGGATCTTCTTATTTCTGATTTAATCTTGTAGAGAAATACTAAGCTTAGCTCTCTCCATAGCTTGCAGGGTGACCTTGAGCTATCCAGCGAGCACTTGAGCCACCATCAGTGGTAACACACACTGGTTAAAGACTTTGGTCTTGTGGCATTGCGATATTGTTGATGAAAAGTCATCATGAATTTTACAAAATGTTTCAACATTTATTTAAGTGTAATTGCTACAGTACAGCTGCATTGTCACCCCCAGTGAATGTTGTAAAGGTGGCTAGGAATGTATTGTCTGGGCCACCGCTTCCAACTAGAGAATAGTAAACTAATTAGCTCTAATTAGTTTGCTATTCTCCAGTTGAAAATAATGAGGTGTCCTAATCATTGTGGCCTCCTCCACTTCCATCCTATTTTTTTTTATTAGTTACGCATTTTACAGTATAAATACAAATATTACATGCTGAAACCCCCGGACACAATTAGGCTATTTAAATATATGTTCCATGCAGGGTTTTAACCTCCTACATACTTTGGATGAAACATTTTATTATAACAGTGCAGAGAGGGAACACAAATAATTTAAAGGCACCCCTGAAGATTATAGACCCTACTTTTGAAAATGTTTAAATATTTAGATCAAGAATAAAACACCGCTCCATGTCCCTTTGTGGATGTTGTAAAATGTGACTAATTAACTCTAAACCGCAAGGGATGGCCAGCAGCATTGCTTATGTGGATGAGCAGTTTTTTTGTGCTCACCAACCTGCCTGCCATTGCTCGTAGAAGTGATGGCCGTTGGGACAAAAAGGTTCTTGAGTGGATATAATAAAGAATAAGTGGGGAAAGAACCTGCGAGGCATAGCCATCGAGCAAGGAATATTGCTATGCCATCCAGTAATAATGGCCAAATGTGGGGCCATCTGGTGCTTGGTAGCATTACTACAGCGCAGGAGAGTGAATCCAGGATTTTAATCTGGGGTCAGGTCTCAATGTTTGCGAGAAGTCCAAAAAGAAAGTGATATTGTTAAAAGAATATATTTTGTCATGTAATTTTGCAAAATTTTGTTTATCCCGAACTACAGCTCGTAAAAATATTTAGTGAGTGAGTGGATTCAACATGGAAAGGTTCCTTCTCTTACAGGAAGTGTGTTCAGGAAACAAGTTTGCAGAATTATCTAGTTATGCTAGTTCATATGTACCTTTCGGTTCATGTTAGTACGTCACAGTTCCTCGGTTCTTTTGGTCAAAACAATACATAATTCTTTTTCGATTATAGACTAACTTGCAGTGAAAATGTCATATTATTCATTGTAACAGCATAGTAAGAGATGGGATATGGCCCCATGCAGCCGTTCACTAGAACACGCATTCATGTATTCGGTAAAAAACTTCGCGTTAGTTTGGGTCGGTTGAATTCGGGAGGAGTCGGTTCGGTTCGGTTCGGGAGGGACGGAGGAGTCGGTTCAGTTCAGTAGTTCAGAATTTGTTCCAGACGCTGTTTGAACATGAGGAACTGTGGACATGCGGATTGAACCGATATAGTTCCTGGAACTACTCATCTCTCATCATCATCATATTAGCCACAGGACGTCCACTGCTAAACAAAAGTCTCCCCCTTAGATTTCCACAACAAGCGGTTACATGCCGCCCTCATCCAATGACTTCCAGCGACGTTCACCAGGTCGTCTGTCCACCTCATTGGAGGTCGTCCCACGCTGCGTTTTCCGGTGCACGGTCTCCACTCGAGAACCTTTTTGCCCAAACGGCCATCAGTTCTACTAGTAATGTGCCCCACCCAGTGCCACTTCAGTTTACCAATCCTTTTAGCTATGTCGGCAACTTTAGTTCTTCTACGGATCTCCTTATTTCTGATTCATCTCATCTCTAATTTAGGTTAATGATAGACTTATCAAGATTCCTCTTCTCCAGAAACCCAATCAGCTGTTGCAATGATATCCAGTCAATCATGCTGCAATAGTCACATTCTCGGTGTGATCCGGTTCCAACAGTCCACGGAAGGTCCTCTGGTGGCTGATGGGAGTATTGATGGTCTGCCTCCAGGTTTACATGGACTACATGTACATGATACCGGGGACTTGAGCGAGGTGAGGGTAATCTGCTGGTAGCTGGGTATTACAACCTCATATTTTGCACTTTCGGTGAGGTGCTCATAGCCAATGTCACTTACTGATCAGTAAACAATCGGTGAGGTTAAGCAACGTCGGCGCGGTCAGTCTATGGATGGGTGACTGCATAGTGATAGTGTTGAACAATGACTTCCCCATAAATTCCTACAGCAATTGTGTCGATATGTTAAGGGGAATTTGTCACCACACTTGGCTGCTGGGTTAATGAGCCCATAAACCACTGCTACGCGCACCCTTCTGCTTTAGAGTCCCTAAGTCGGCTTTTAAGATATCCATGAGAGATGGAGTGGTATATTCTTAACCCAGATACAACTGTAGTGTCGTTTCCTGTGGGTAATATAATGTAATGTATTTATTTCCAGGGATGCAGTTCAATTGGTGATCACTACAATCCATGGGGGACCCCACATGGCGGTCCAAATGACCCCAAAGAATGTCGACATGCGGGAGACCTCGGTAACATAGTAGCGGATGAGGCTGGAAGAGCTACCTTCAGGATAGTCGACAATGTTTTAAAGGTATGTTCAAACAATGGATTATGGAGATAGTCGGTTTATTAATATCATCGACTTATCACATACCTTTTTTTTATTTATCCCAGTGGAAATTCATCATGAGTTTCTTCCACCCTGGGGAAGGGCGAATGGGGCATGTCTGTCTTCTACCGGCTAAAACCAAGGGTCATCTTCGGCACCTAAGGGGGAGCTCCAGGTCCTCGTATGATCACACTAGAGAGAGTGATATAATTTGTCAACCTGTGCTAATCTAGTTAGTTTCGCGTGCGTTCCCGGAAATGAGTAGACCAGCCCTTTCCGTCCATGGCTGTCGAAAATGGCGGCTAGAGGATGATATCAAGAGGATGAGTAGCTACATCCTATCCCCACTCTACTGCCCACTGCAATTAAATTTTAGTTGCAGCTATACTATTATTACTGCATGTAGGTTTCTGGGTAAAGAAGTACACGAGAACTATACAACATATAACAAAATCCCCGTCCGATCCTTAAGGGTATTATTTGGATTCGCATTGCTTACACATATAAGTAACCATTTAATGGATTTTGATGAATCAATGAATGATTAATTTTTTTTCACTAATGAAATGAAATCATATTTAAAAATCAAAATACTAAGGGCAATATTCGACATAAAGTCTACTTGTTATCTGCGCTGTAGTATCAAAGACCGGCTTCTATAATACTTCGTTATGAACCGCCCGCTCGCTTTGTCACGCGTTTGCCAAACGAAGTTAGTTCTTAGAAGAGTAGCTGACAAGGCGGACCTTAACTATGCCTAAAAATTTGTAAATTAAAAAGTCATATTTCACCGGTAAGCGCGGTGTTGTCAACTTATAACAAAATTTTGGCGAATTTTGTGGAAAATTTCATATAGTTAATGAAAGTAAAAAATCAATAACTTTTTGATATTTATGACGACACGGTTGGTGCAGTGGCTGATACAGTCGGCTGCTGCGCTCCGGGTCGTGGGTTAGATTCCCGCATGGAACAAATATTTGTATGATCTGCAGGTGGTTGTTCCGTGTCTGATTGTATTGTGTGTGGAATTTATGTCTGTAAACGCACCCACGACACGGGAGAAACCCTAGTGTGGGGCAACGTTTAAAAAAACGTAACGTTTTGATCGCGTTGTTTACGATACATTGCGCGCTCATAAATGTCAAAAACTGTAACCTATTATTTCCGAGATAAAGGGCTTTCCTGTTTTTATTTTAGGCCAAAGTGTAATCTTTTCCCAAAGTTTTCGGTACATTATCACGAAAATTCTGAATACTAAATAATGTTTTTATATTACCAACTCAACAGTGAGCAAGCGTGGTGATCAATGCTCGTTCCTCCTCTGTGTGAGAAGAGGCCTTTGTGTAGTGTAGTAGTAGTGTGGGACAGACATCATATCCAATGCTGAATAATGGCCTCCCCCATAGATTTCAACAATTGTGTCGTCATTTTGGGGGGAATTCGCCAGTACTCACCACGCTCGACTGGCGAGTTAGTGAGCGCAGTATGGCTGCTATTCCAAAGAAGGGACGCTGCTGCCCATCCCTCTGGTTTAGTCCCTTAGCCGCCTCAAAGGCGGATCCAGAGAGACTCGATGCCCCCCCCCCCCAACGGTTGGATTTTGATGGCCTTAGAACTAATAGCAACTAAAATCACCTCTACAAATCTTAACATGAGACCGGAGACCCCCAGATTCCTGAAATTCTGGATCCGCCCCTGAGCCAGCTTTTACGACATCCACGGGAGGAAATAGAGTGGTGCTATATTCTTAATCCAGACACTCGCCACACATAATTATAATATATATACCTTCTATTTTGTTCTAGGTATGGGACATAATTGGTCGATCAGTGGCGGTCACAGAAAGGAAAGACGACTTAGGCCGAGGGTGTTCACCGACGTCGATGATCGACGGTGACAGTGGTTCACCGTGAGTACACATTTGTAAACGTTTTTAGTAGAAGAGGAATTCCCTGTGAAGGTCTCGACTGGGGGGACTCGACAACTTGATCTGTTTTTGTGTCAAGATCTCACTTAACCAAAAGCAGAATCCTCAATCTCAAATCCAAATATGTTCATCATCATTATCATCATCATATCAGCCACAGGACGTCCACTGCTGAACAAAGGCCTCCTCCTTAGATTTCCACAGCGAGCGGTCACATGCCGCTCTCATCCAACGACTCCCAGCGACCTTCACCAGATCGTCTGTCCACCTCGTTGGAGGTCGTCCCACGCTGCGTTTTCCGGTGCGCGGTCTCCATTCGAGAACCTTTGTGCCCCAACGGCCATCAGTTCTACGAGCAATGTGCCCCGCCCATTGCCACTTGTTTTGCCACAGATTTTAGATTAGATTGATTATTAATTTCGGCCGTAAAACCACCGGTGAGGTCATTTTCGACACTGAAGGGAGGCTCCAGGTCCTCGCATGATCGGTTGGTGCCACGCCTGTAGGCACATCTCGGAGGGGGCAGGGGCGGATCCAGGATTTTAAACTGGAGGGGGGCTCGGTTCTCTTTGAATTTGCCAAGATCATTGTTACTACTAGATCTAAGGTCAACTGCATCCCACAGTTTGGGAATATATGAGCCCCCTGGAACCGCCCGTGGGCGAGGGTCACACATAGGCATTATAAAGGGTGCACCTATTCCACCTGCCATAGCGAGTGTGTGAGCGTAGTTATGTTTGAATCATCAGGTTGCTTATATACATCAGGTGGTGGGCAGTTGTTTTCGCCGTAGGTATCTTAGAATTTCTTTATGGTGTCCGTATTAAGAACCAGGGTCGGATTTAGAGGTGTGAAGGTAGTGGGGCAAGAAATTAGAGGCCCCTAATATTTTTTCAAGTTAAACCATTTTTTCATGCAAGTGCAATAATAGTTTCTTGCGAGACCTATAAAATCCTTTCGACGAACATTATATAGATATTGTAAGAAATAAACCAAATTAAATTATAGTGTCTACACATAATTTTGCATATTATTTGGTTTTCTTTAGAAACCTTGAAATTTCTCTTGTGGAGGCCACGGATAATCCAGTTTTATACCACTCCATCTTCTCCCGTGGATGTCGTCAAAGGCGATACAGGGACTCGGAAACCATAGGGATTGCCAGCAGCTTCCCTTCTGCGGAACAGTACCCACACTGCGGTCACTAACCCGCCTCGTAAGCGTGGTGGGTACACTGGAAAATACCCCCCAAATGACGACACACGGATTGCAACCGGTTGTTGTGTAAATCTATGGGGGGGAGGCCTTTGTTTAGTAGTGGATGTACTTTGGTATATATGATGTTGATCATATAACAAAATGCAATGCAAATCCGCAGCATAACTCATGAAAAAAAAAACTTGGATTTAAAATATTTATTTATGTTCACAGAATCGCATGCGGTATCATAGCCCGGTCGGCGGGCATTTTCCAAAATCCTAAACGGATATGCGCATGCGACGGCGTTGTCGTTTGGGACGAAAAGGACCGGCCCCTGGCGGGGATAAGGAGAAGAGTAGAGAATATTGAAGAGAAGAGATGTTGTCAGAAAGAGAATGCTGATAATGTGAAGCCTTGCTGCAAGGTTTAGATTCTTATGAGCGTGTATTTAAGGTGTACTTTTTAATTAAAGCTAACTTGAATGATGTATCACTATAAAAATGTGGAAAGTAGTTTGCAGCAAGGGCGGATCCAAGGGGCCCCTCCCCCTTACCTTAGCCCTAGTAGTACATTGATCTCTCAAAATCTTGACATGAAACCAAAAAAAATTAAACCATTGTAATCCAATATAGGGTATATGTTCTATATGTCAACGGTCTATGCCGAAGTACTCTAAATTATTTATAAATTTGATTTCTTCCAAATTAAACGGCGGGTGAAACCGTATCTGTCAGTTCTCTTCTTGGCCTGGTGATTATTGTGGAATAACCCGTTTGGTCACTGAAAAGAATTGCCTGCAATTTGACATCACCAACAATATTACTCTTTATCAGGATAAAGATTGCGTTTTCATCTATTATTGTAACTATTTATGTAATTATGTTTGCAACAATTGAGAACGAATAACTATTTATTTATGTATGTAACTTCTTTTCTTGTAATTTCGTGATGAACTATGTACCTAGTTATTTTAAACTTCGTGTATTGTGGCGGGATTTATTATCGTTATCTTTTTTATAGTTTAATAAAACGTTTTTATTTAAATAGTTTTTTATTACATATATTGTAGACGAATGGGCCGCTCGCTTGAAGCGGTCCGTCCGCTGGCTACACGCGTGCGGTGCCAACGGCTCGCGTTTCTCGTTTACGACGCTTGGAAATGTTGTTTTTGTAAAGTACACCAAACAATACATGACTCAAAACTCAAATTTGAATGACAAGTTATTTGCTTTGTAGGTTGCGATGCAGTCTTCGAAGCTATTCCAAAGAATAATTACCCGAAGACTCCTTGAGCACCTGTCGCGAGTTGTCGCCGACCTGACCGAAAATCAGTATGGCTTCGGGCAGAGCCGGTCCACCATCGACGCGTCCGCTTGCAGTCGAATCAGGCAGTGTCGTGACTAGGGCGTCACTAGTCCTGATCACCCCCCTCCCCCCATTTATGCAGGGCATCATACGGGCGTGTCGGCGCAATAGGCACATGAGCTACGTGGGCAGGGACGGTAGAGTAAAGCGGAGGGAAATTACGTGCGGGGTTCCGCAGGGGTCAGTTCTCAGCCCTCTCTTATGGAACCTCGCCTACGACGCGGTTATGCGTTTCGTTCTTCCTGCTGACGTCAGCTTAGTCTACTGACGATACTCGTGTTGGCCAACGGGGAGTCCTACGAAGGAACCATTCGGCTAGCCGAGCAAGCACTGGCAATTGTCGTGGCCAAAATCCAGGCCCTGGGTCTGCGGATAGCGTCTAAAAAACGAGGCGCTATGGTTGTGGTGCCGGCTAAGAATACCACCACCCCATCTCCTCCCGTGGGTGTCGTAAAAGTCGACTAAGGGATTAGCCGGAGGATGGGCAGCAGCGTCCTTCGAGTACATTAACAACTCAACTGCGATCGCCAACCCGTCTGCCAAGCGTGGCGATTATGGCAAAACCCCCCAATGAGCCCACAACACATCCATATCGGTCGTTGTGGTGATCTTTGCGGGAGGCCTGTGTCCAGCAGTGGACTTCATTTGGCCGAAATGATGGTTCCATATACTGCCGAGGAGCAGAGAACCATCCAGTTCGTGGATACGCGTTGGTGACGCGCGAATCGGGGTGGGCCGGTACATGAAGTACCTTGGGCTCACCCTGGACAGTCGCTGAGGCTTCGAAGAGCACTTCCAGCCAATCTCTCTCTTTTTTTAAAAACGTTGCCCCACACTAGGATTTCTCCTGTATCGTGGGTGCGTTTACAGACATGAATTCCACACACAATACACCCAGACCCGGAACAACTACCTGCAGATCGTACAAATATTTGTTCCGTGAGGGAATCGAACCCACGACCCGGAGCGCAGCAGCCGACTGTATCAGCCACTGCACCAACCGTGCCGTCAAACGGCTGATGCGGGTAGCTCGGCGGCGCGCACTTGGCTAGTGGTGTCACCGCCTGCGGATGCAGTTTGCGACTAGCGCGTCGTCGCGCCTGGCTCAGGAGCGAGCGCGTCACCTACCGCCTGACGCAGGTGTTCACCGGGCACGGTTGTTTCGGTACAAACCTGCAGAGTATAGGACGCGAGGCCACGGTACAATGCAAGATACCGCACACCGAGCCGTGCCCTGTGTGGGCGGCCGAGCGTCGGATCTGGAAAGATCTCTCTCTGTAGTAATGTCGGCCATGTTGGCAAAGCACGATAACTGGAATGCAGTGGTCTTCCTTATTTCATCATAGGTCATGCTTATTTTATTTCCTCCTAGTTTGAATCGAGCCAATCGCAGCGCCGAATGCTGCAAACGTACCTACGTAATTTAACAATACATAATAATTATTATTTATTTTCATATCAAAAGTTTGGTACAAACTTTTTGCACTTTTTTTTTATACTTATTGTTAGAATATATGGTAAAAGATGGAGCTTGAGCTAATATGAACTGAATCATTTCGATTGCGAAAAGAAATTCGTACTAGGGGCTCAGGTTATGGAAGATCCGTCCCCAACTTAGTCGAAAAGAAAAGTCAGTTATTATTACTGAATGTTTATTTCTTAATCCTACGGCTTTGTACAATTAAATGCATAAATTTAACAATATGAAACTACATCTGTAATCTCAACCTCCCGAGAACCCAGTACTATCACCAGACAGATTATAAAGCATCTGTCACATACTGTCGTTGCTGGAGTCGTCGAAACAAGTTTGAGTTTCTGCCGAGTTATAACTTCCTATCAACACATCCGATTTAACTGAGAACCGATCAGCCGTTTGTGTTTCCGTTGATGTCAAATTTATACTCGCCGGACTCGAAGATAAACTGTCAAAAAGCCGGAAATTCGGCTTCGGAGAGTCGTAATGGCAGAAACAAGTTTGAGTTTCTTTTATACTCAAATCTGGTGACTGCGTCTGTGAATTTTTGCAAGACTGAGTCTCTTTATGGGATCTGCTCAGACCGAACTCTAAGGGGAACGTCTGAGTTTGGATATCAGACAGAGAAACGGCTTCAGAGAAGAAAATTTCATCTTCACTGTGCTGCGAAAGATGCTCAAATACAGTTTGAGTCGATATTTCATCAGTTTTGGTTTCCAGATCATTTTTTGATTGCCAAGAGGGCAAAGTGACATCGTTTTTAATGTCTTCTGGTATTTGTGTTGCGAAAGACTTTTTGGGACTGTCACAGTACTCGTCCCGCTTAGGCATAGGTTTATCTTGTTTTGATTCTAATTCAGTCTCAGGTAAGAGCCACAACTGGACAGTAGTCTCTGTTCGTTTATCATCTGAAATCTTAGTTGCTGGTGTAGTTTGAGTTTGCGTAGCAACTTTGGTTCTAATGTTTGCATCTGTTTCACTAGATAGTTTCCTTTTCTCTGCCTTCCTTTCATTTTTATACATTTTGTGAACGTCCGGATGCTTTCTTAATAAATGTACCATCAATTTTTCATTACTATTATATCTAACATCACACATTTGGCATATGTACACAAAACTGCACGTTTTCGCATGCCGATGGAATTCTGTTTCGGTGGGGAAGCTATTGGAGCAGTTATTACAATTGAAAGTTTTAGGTTTGTGAATTTTATTTTGATGCTGGTTCAAGAATTTTCTACCAGAAAACCATTTCTTTTTAGCAGATGCTACGTGGTACGCACACGTTGCTTCCGCACAGTAATATTGAAGATCAATTTGAAAATCATCCGAGGTGTCATGGCTGTTTTTCAAATGGCTGTGTAGATGACTCTTCTTCAAGAAATGGTCTGTGCAGTGGAATGGGCAAGGAAGATGTATTTTCGACTCTGTATTTGGAGCAGTTATCATTATTACCAGTCTTTTATCATGGAGCATGCAGGTTACTTGATTTCGTTTTACTTTTTGCTCCAATTTCTTTTTCTGTAACAAAAATATGATACTTTTATGACGAAATACGTGGGTCGGTTGCTGAGTGTGTCCACGCATCCTCATCGGCGTGCAAATATTAAAGATTATTTAATTACCTTTATTTATGGCATTTTATCATTATAAAAATTAAAACTTAATAATATGAAATATAATCTTTTCAATTCCAATGTAATTTAAGAAACTATCTGTAAAATTTAATTAAAATAATGTCAATATAACGATGTCGGAATAGAATGTCAAACAATACAAAGATAAAAGTAATGTCAAAAATGAATAATAAAATAAAATAGAGAAACGAAACATGTCAAATTAATTTTACTTTATGCTTAAATGCTTCATTACTACCTGTGAGATAGGAATTTACTGTTATAGCGTCTGTTTCGGAGAAGTAGATCTGCACTATACATGTGAGCTTGATTGTGTATTGCAGGTATGTTTCAGGTATTTATTATGAACCAATGTCAGTATGTAGGGTAGAACATAAATTATTGTTTTATATTCATCATTTCGGCCGAATGAAGTCCACTGCTGGACACAGGCCTCCCCCAAAGATCACCACAACGACCGATATGGGTGTGTTGTGGGCTCATTGGGGGGTTTTGCCATAATTGCCACGCTTGGCAGACGGGTTGGCGATCGCAGTTGAGTTGTTAATATACTCGAAGGACGCTGCTGCCCATCCTCCGGCTAATCCCTTAGTCGACTTTTACGACACCCATGGGAGGAGATGGGGTGGTGGTGTTCTGAGCCGGCACCACCACATGTTTTATATTATAATTCATATATTTATGCATTAATAAAATAATAACTGTATGTGCGTTACATGTATATACACGGCATGTATGGATGCTGCACGAAGGTAAATAGAATGAATGAAATAAACGCGATATATTTCCGTAACTTAAATATAATGTTTCTAGTTCATCTATACAAATAAATAAAATTGAAGTGTCTGTTTGTAATGTCAAAATAACAGCTTTTTACTAAATGCATATGAAACATACATACATACATACATATAACAAAAAATCTATTTTAATTTTTTTTGTCTGTCTGTCTGTCTGTTTGTTCCGGGTAATCTCCGAATCGGCTGGACCGATTTTGACGGGACTTCACTGGCAGATAGCTGACGTTATAAGGAATAACTTAGGCTACTTTTATTTTAGAAAATTAATTAGGGTTCCGCGTAAAAAATAAAACCCTTGAAATCCAATATATATATTCTATGTCAAGTGTCTATATCGAAGTACTCTAAATTTCTTTTAAATTAAACGCGGGTCTCAGCTAGTATTTTAATAAGACTTCAAATTAACCATCATCTTTGATTCCAGATTACAGGTAGGTAGAACTCATGGCGAACGACAGTTACGTATATCTAGGTAATTGCACCAAACCAAGCGAACTTAACTTCTAACTAAATTGAACTGAGATATTGGATGAATGGCATAAGGGCCGTAAGTCCCTCAGTAATTTTCTTGCTAAAAGCTAAAACTATACTTTTCAATCTGAAAGGAAAAGTATTCATAATAGCGAGTTTTGTTTTATGGAGGTAGGTTTTTAAAAAGGAGAAAAGTTTTGAGTTTTTGATCAAATCTTAGGGGAAGAGTTTGGACAAAGTCATTCAAAGAGTTTGTCCAACAACGGATAACCACTACAAGAGCCACCGTTAGCCGGATAACACAAAAATCATACCTTTAAAGATGTCCTGAGCTTTTTATCAGATTGTTGGCACATCTCTCGAAATTGTCTGCAGGTGTTCAGGGTATCTTCACAAGTTGAACAGAGCACTTCAGGTAAACCTGCTAATCTTGATGACT
Source organism: Diloba caeruleocephala (assembly GCA_947459985.1). NCBI lineage: Eukaryota > Metazoa > Arthropoda > Insecta > Lepidoptera > Noctuidae > Diloba > Diloba caeruleocephala. The sequence continues at coordinate 2,748,000 of OX381633.1, read as the reverse complement.
GAAACAATAATCTATACATCATTTCGCCCGAATGAAGTCCACTGCTGGACATAGGCCTCCCGCAAAGATCACCAGAACGACCGATATGGGTGTGTTGTGGGCTCATTGGCGGGTTTTGCCATAATCGCCACGCTTGGCAGACGGGTTGGCAGTTGAGTTGATAATGTACTCGAAGGACGCTGCTGCCCATCCTCTGGCTAATCCCTTAGTCGACTTTTACGACACCCACGGGAGGAGATGGGGTGGTGGTATTCTGAGCCGGCACCACTCGGAAAGAAATAATCTATACAGCTGCAATAATATAATAAACCTGAAGAGTTTTTTTTTGTTTGAATGCGCTAATCTTTGATACTACCGGTCGCATTTGACTAATTCTTTTTGCATTAGATAGCCCAACTCTTGAGTTAGGTTATAGGCTAGTTAACATCACGCTATGACCCTAAACTTAGACGGCACGGTTGGTGCAGTGGCTGATACAGTCGGCTGCTGCGCTCCGGGTCGTGGGTTTGATTCCCGCACGGAACAAATATTTGTATGACCTGCAGGTAGTTGTTCCGGGTCTGGGTGTATTGTATGTGGAATTCATGTCTGTAAACGCACCCACGACACAGGATAAAAAAAAAACACCGGACACCACAAAGAAAGTGGATTAAAGTTATTAAGCTGTAATATACAACAATTGTTATTGACCTGTTGCCATTACCAGCACATTGCCAAAACATTTTTACCCAAGAGATTAATGTGTTGGACTGGAAGAAGTGGCATATTTCAATTAAAGGTTACAATTTTGTACAATACAGAAATAAATGAAAATTACAACACACATGCTGTTTGTAAATATTATCAATGCAACCTGGTTGAAACTTCAAGTGATATTTAGCCAATTCCGTTACAGTAATTATTACCTCCATATTGTTGGTCCAAAACATGACTTGAACATCTCAAAATTAGCAGTTTCTACATTATGAGATAGTTACGATTTTCTAAATGATAAAATCATGATATAAACAACATTAAGCTGTGTTTAGTTTGTTTTTCAGTTATATTGATAATGTTGCAGAATGTTTGTTTGTCATGTAGCTGAATGTTATTATGAATCTAAAAACCATTGTTATTTTTATGTTTTTTATTATATGTGACCAACAATATTATCGTATAACAGGAAAGTTTAAGTCACTATGGATATAATAAAACAATTTTAAACGGATTAAATCACGTGTATTATTGATTATTGTTTTTCCTGACGTTTCAAACACTTTACAGGGTTCGTGGTCACAGGATGACTAAGGCGTTGTTACAGATTTAAAAGAGGAAAAACAAAAATCAGTAATACATGCGATTTAATCCGTTTAAATTGTTTTATTATAATGTGTAATAATCGCGAACACGTAAGACATCACTATGGTTATATATTACATTTGCTGCACAGCAACTTGTCCACTTAGTCATGCCACAGAATATACTTTTGAACTGAAAATGTTAACTAATGTAATAAGCAGTTAGCAGAGGTGTAATATACACACATTCAAATAATTATAATATTATGACTCCTATAATAGAGTAACAGTAAAACTCAAAAAGGATGGCCCAACTTAGTAATTGGAACCAGTAAGTTTCATTATCAAGTTATATTGGCCTGAAAACCCATAAATTAGTGCCTCAAAAGTTAACTTTTCTAGAGAATATTCTATTAAAAAAGCATAAAATGACTTCTAAATTCACAGATTAACAGGTTAAGAACAGAAGACCTAGATACTAACCTCAATTGCTGTTAATATAAAGAAATCATTCGAATATCCCCAATCATATATGTTTTTCATTTCACCCGACTCAGCCAAACAGCCCCGACACACGTCGGCTAAACGATCAGGATGGATTTCTAGATTGGTAAACGGTGCAGACATTTTGCTGAATTCTAGGTTCTACTAAGTTTTTAATTGTTTACTTTATTCAACAATTTTAATATACAATGACAAGAAAATAAAACGAAATCAATACGCCACTTGTTGTGTTTACGTCCTATATTGTTGTGCAACTTTTAATATTATTACTTTACTTTGTGGCACAGACCACAGAGAACATTTGGCACAAACTGCACAGAGTATTCATCAGTATACTATTGTAGCATGTCACAGAGTACGCAACCACGTTTGTTGTGTGTGTGTGACACTAGACTAGTGTAGTGATGGCATCAGTAGCGGATCCAGGGGTGGAGGGGGGTCTAAGGTGCTCAAATCTAGCTATTTTGCCAACTCGGAGATGAGCATGCTCGCTTCGGATGGTACTCGATGTTGGGCCAATCGTTTCTTTGGGAACGGCATGCTAATATTTTGGAGTTACTCTCGACGAAAACATGTCCTACCGAGTGTACATAAATACAGTGCGCGCCTGCGCCACCTTTGCACTCTGTCACCTCCACGACCTTTTTTTTTATTTTTTATTGATGCCCAGTGGAAATTCTACATGGAACTTGCTTCACCCCGGGGAAGGGTGAAGGGGTATGCTGGACTTCTACCGGCTAAAACCACTGGAGCGGTCATCTTCGGCACCGAAGGGGGGCTCCAGGTCCTCGTAAGACCACACTAGAGCCGCCCATTGGTGCCACGCCTTTAGGCACATCTTGGAAGGGATGACTGTAAAGCGGTCACCCCCTCTAGCGGAGGGAAGGCGACTGTAAAAAGGTCGCCCCCCAGGCACTTCTCGGGGAGGATTGTAAAGGATCCCCCCAAGACCTCCACGACCTACTAGATGCTCGTAGTAAATTATCCCCTAGAAATAGGGGGAGAATTTATACCACGTGCATTTGGCCTATCATGGCCCATGCCAGTGTCGCATTTGCACACGCAGAATCCACTCTGTAGACTTGTGAGTTCTGCAAAATCGATTCATACGCACGGGTGCACCCTGGCTCATACGCAATGAGCATATCGATTTGAATTTGACGACCAGTATATATAGCATTCGCCACCCAATACCGACCCTGCCGCATCAGTAGCGTACGCCGTTCGAGGCACGTACTGATTGAGCCGGACAGCGAAATAACCGTAGAAAACATGATGAGACTTGCGCGGTCTTGTTCACTCAACAGGTTCCCAAAGTATTAGAAAAATACCGAGCCACCATTTTTATGTCTGGCTAGAGGCTTCTTTTGGTATTGCCCGAAATCATCCGGTTAAGCGACCACATTTTTGGGTTTTGACTGGCAGAAGCCCAACACAAAAAGAAAATTGCACGCACCGCGCTGAGCTTTACACATAGTCTAGGCTTTTGATGCATGGTTTGCCGAATTGAACACAATAAAATACACTATTCAAGTGTTATTCACTGTTATCGAAACGTGCTTGTTTTCAGAATTTGGAAAAAATTACACGTATCGTTCGTATTTTTTACGAAAAAATAAAACGCAGAGAGAGAGACGAGTGAAGATGAACGAAAATTACCTAGAAACAACATCAACAACTCATCATTGACGACTCAAAGTTCATCAGGTAGGTACATCCTACTTTTTAGTGTTTACCTTGATAAAGCCTACCATCAGTTGGGCCAAGCCCTTCCCAAACCAAAATCCTGGATCCGCCACTGGGTGGCGTAATCACTCTTCTTTCATGATCTTCTTCTTCTTCTTTTTTGATTGTTGCAATCACCACCAAAATCACGCCATTCCTGTCAATACATACGTGGTACGGAAACAGTAAACTTTTCGATGACATGATACAGGTACGTAAAGTATATAAGAGAAAGCCAAAACGGTAAGTGGTCAAAAACATCAGGACCGAACAAAAATGGACATAATGGCCAAATGGGTGTATTGTATGTGGAATTCATGTCTGTAAACGCACCCACGACACAGGAGAAATACTACTTTAAAAAAAAATAAAAAACAAAAAAAAAATAAACACCGTACAAAATCTGACTTTATGAACTTTAAACAAGTACTGTCATCAGGACTAATGATTAGATTTTGAAAATTCCTAATAACAGGTTGTTATTATAATACACTAGACATCTGTAAATATTTAAGTTGAGTCTATAAGTAATTAATTGAAGGGTATTGAGATTGAAATTGATAATAAAAAAACGTAATCAAAATTATAGTTTAAGCAAGTACCACAAAATATTTTTAAATGTCTAATTAGAGCCTGGGGGGTCCTCTCTATTTTTGATATCGAGCACCTTACGCTCTTTAATATTTTGTCATTTTAATTTTATATATTTCATTACATGGATTCTTTTAATAGATCTTTTTACTATAATTGCATCTATTTTAAAGTAATTTGAGATTTGCTTATCAGCTGCCAAGCATAGGATTTTTTTTAAATTTATCTCGGTCCGAAGTACTGGCGTGTCAACGCCCAGCCCATTTGCCCGATCCACACGCTTGTGCTTGTGAACGTTTGCCGAGGCTCGTTAATATAATGTACTCTGTGCTCGTTAACATGGACGTAGCATCACAGTCACAGTTTCAGTCATTCTCATATGGCCGAAATTAATAATCAATCTAATCTGGAATCCCAAGATTTTGTTGTTTGTTTTTTTTTTTGTGTTAAAAGTGATCGTAACACAATAACGGATGAATTTCAAAATCTTAAGTTTGAAGATTTTGGATTAGATTGATTATTAATTTCGGCTGATAGGGGACTTCCCATGATGCTTCATGGGACGCCCCATAGACTCTCCAATGGCTTAATACGCTTGAAAAAAAATGAAAATAATAATAATGTGTGTGTCTAATGGCTTAATAACGGGGAAACCCGCTCAGAGTCTTCGAGACGCGCGATGGTGAAACCGGTGCCGCACCTCTCTACACCCCTAGCCGCTCACACCGGTGTTGCTCCTTGTCGCCTGTAGTGGTGGCCATTTAGGGGGCCCATCTTGTGAGTGGCGAGTCACCGTCTGCCACAGAATTTCACTATAAACGTTGAAAGGCAGACGCCGTTGTTCCCGTTTTTAGAAGTATATAATCTATTTAGCACCCATTACAATAGGCCTTATAATTATAGTTTCCATCTTATACAATAGTTTTACACCTCCGGGGACAATCCGAGACTGCATTTTATAGTGTAGCCATGGAGAGTTCCGGGTTAGTGTCCCATTACATTTTAGATTAAAATTCTCTAAAGGGCCTCTGCGTGTTGGACCCATGTCCCCGCGTAAGCCTGTCAAAAGACCGGGTTCCCCCTTACAGGGGATATAACCCCGTAAAAAGAGAGACATTTAGATAATAATAAATTTTATTTCAAAGCAAAGGCATGGTATTTTTATTTTCTAATACCTATGTAAATAAAATCGAATTATGGATTTTATTCACAGTACCTATAGTGCGTATAGCAATCAACTTAGTATTTCTTCTATTTAATTTGCCTATTACTTATGTGTATTAAAAAATATCAACCTAATGTTATAAAATCTATATACTAATGCCATAAAATCTATTACTACCTTAAAATTAAACTTGAAGCCAATAAATAATTTGAACGAAGAACTCACTCGTCATTTTGACAACTCTTTTGGCTCAGCTAAATTTACAAGAGTATGATTGTCTAGTAGAAAAGGTAATATTATCCATATTTACATTTATCTCAGACAAAGTAATCCATATGTACAAATTCATAAAAACCCCGCCGGTTGGTATTTTACTACGAAGTTGGGCTTACATTAACACATTGGAGCGCGCAGACTTCATAGCGGTCGCCATTTCCGCCACGAATACTGGCTGGTGGTCTTGTGTGTGGAATAGTGATATTGGAGGTTATAGTGCTTATTTTATAGCTGTTTGTGCATCTGATTTGTTCAAAATAAATTTTGAAGACGTTGAACGCGTAACCTTCGTTGTAGGCACTATAAGTGCATTAAATGAGTAAGTATCTTGGTTCTAGATTACGTAGCATTTAATACGCACACGTGCAGATTGTCTCAATATTTTCCCATTTAAATTGCATTTACACGGTGTCGACGTTGGATTTGCAATCTTATTTGTTCGAGAATGTGTTGGTAAGCGATTGTGATATTAAATCGATTGTTAGGAAAGTCGGTCAATTAATTATTTTAGTTTCTAGGTTGATCTATTTTGGGCCTGTCGTAGGCACTATTGTTCCTAGTTCTATTTTTTATTTACATCTGTGCGGAATCATTGTGTTGTAAACAGCATACGTGGAAAGTTCCGCCAAAAGTAGAAAGTTGAATATTTAAATAATCGGGACACCTTTCATTTGTTGACATTCAGTTTCATAATATTATCACCTACTGGCGTCTACACTATCTTATTAAACTGCAATACATACACGTACGAAATAATCTTGTATTTATATTTTCATATTGTATTTCTCACTGCAAGCAATGTAGAGGTTGTATTTTTATTCAGCCAGTTCATGGCCCTTTTTCGTCAATATACATTATTACTCAAGCATGATTTTGAATGATAAATGAGTAGAAATAAATGCTAATGGGTTTAAAATCTAAAGTAGTGTATCATTAACAGTTATATGTTTATATTAGCATTAATCTTAAACTTTATTGCAGTTAGTGGCAGTGCAGTCTTTAGGCTTAGACTTAGGTCTTAGGAGTCGGTCTGGTAATTTCAATAAATAATTTAAATTTAGAAATAGCACTAAGGCAAGAGTTTCAATGTTTTCTACTGTTATTTCATGCATTAATCTGTATATAAAACTTTTTTAAATTTCTTAGTATCTTGTTTTCTCAAATCCACTATGACCTTCTTATCTAAAAGTTAATTTTTAGAATTTTATCATTTAGTGGAGACTACACTATACTGTGTTCTATAGATATCTATGGAAACATTAAAGCATTGATAATATTATCTCTCAGTTCAAATGAGTAACCATGGAGCTTCTTATCCATAGAAACAAGCTTCTTTCTGGCCATATCCAAAAAGATAACAGTTAAGTTTCACAACATTTACTAGATCATTACTTAATTATTTGGTTAATAAGAGTACATAACAAGTGTTAAAAAGTTATATAGTGATTAGACAGTAATGTAATATCTGGTTGTACTAAAAACTAACTCCAAATTTGGAAAAAGTTTGTGTGGTGATTTTTATTACTACAATGAATAAGTATATTAGATAATTCCTGCTTTAATACTATCATTTTGAGCATAAAAGAAGGTCATAAACAATGATAGGTGAGGCAAAGGTTCTGTTTTTAAACAATGATAGGTGAGGCAAAGGTTCTGTTTTTAAACAAGATAGGTGAGGCATAGGTTCTGTTTTTAAACAATGATAGGTGAGGCAAAGGTTCTGTTTTTGAACAAGGATAGGTGAGGCAAAGGTTCTGTTTTTAAACAATGATAGGTGAGGCAAAGGTTCCGTTTTTTCCAGACACTTAGGTAGTGATGTCTTATAAAAGTGAGTGAATCATTGTCAAGGACAACTTTACTTTTACCTGTACACTTCTGGTGTATGTACAAGCCATATTGAATAAACAATGTTCCAGTTTTTGGCTTGACATTTTCATACATTTTTATTTTATTTCATAGTGATGATAAAAAGGTTTTTATAGTAGTTAATATTAATCATAAAGCCCACGCGATTGATTTATTTGTATGTAGTGTAAGAAGCAAAATTGAAATATGTTTGCTATCACAAAAAATATAAATGTTATTTGTCATGTAATATAATGGGCATAGGCTTTTCCAAAGAGGCTGCAGTACATGGTTCTCTGCATGAATAAAATAATTGAAAATTTACCTCAAACTGTTACTTCGAATTGAAAATAGTTTACGGAAATAAATCGCGTTTAATTAATTCATTCTATATACTTACATACAGCATCTATATGTGCAACGTGCAGCCACTTGCTCATAATAATACCTGAAATAATCATATGTGCAATACACAATTAAGCAACACCTTTGTATAGTGGAACATAAATGCATGCACCATAAATATATAAAATAAAATACTAATGTTGATATGCTCGACGTTTCGAACTCCTTGCAGTGTCGGTGGTCACGAGCAGACAGTTACGTCAATATTTTTGAAGCACTTAAAAAACAGTGTTGCCAATGAAGAAGAAAAACAATTTCTTTATATATTGGCCTGAATTAATAAATTTAAACAATGGAAGATGACCTGTTATAATAGACCAGTGTGTGTTTAGTAAATTAAATCCTCTATATATAAATATTTTACTTGACTATGATGACATATGGAACAGAGCTGTGGTCACTCACAATGGAAATCTCATAAGAAAGCTCAAGGTCACTCAGCGAGCTATGGCGAGAGCTATGCTTGGTATTTCTCTACGAGATCAAATCAGAAATGAGGAGATCCGTAGAAGAACTAAAGTGGTCGACATAGCTGAAAAGATTAGTAAACTGAAATGACAATGGGCAGGGCACATTGCTCGTAGAACTGATGGGCGCTGGGGCACAAAGGTTGTCGAATGGAGACCGCGCACCGGAAAACGCAGCGTGAGACGACCTCCAACGAGGTGCACAGACGACCTGGTGAAGTTCGCTGGGAGTAGTTGGATGAGGGTGGTATGTAACCGCTTGTTGTGGAAATCTAAGGGGGAGGCCTTTGTTCAGCAGTGGACATCCTGTGGCTGATTTGATGACTTATTAAAAATAAAATAGAATCTCCAATTTTTATTGGAAAAGTAAGTTACCTAATATTGGACTTAAGCAGAGGTTTTTAATAGGGCCACCCAAAAAAAAGGTACAGCCTTGGCAAGAAGTCTGGTGCTGACTGTACTAGGGGCACTGTTCAGAACACTTTTTTATAATGTTGCCCCACATTAGGATTTCTCCTGTGTCGTGGGTGCGTTTACAGACAAATTCCACTCACAATACACCCACTACTAACTACCTGCAGATCGTACAAATATTTGTTCCGTGCGGGAGTCGAACCCACGACACGGAGCGCAGCAGCTGACTATCAGCCATAATTCGTACCAATAATGTTATTAAAAAATTTCAACACCTTTGCATTGCTATAACCAGTAGTGCAGTGCTAGTGCAGTGTAGGTACACATATTTTTAAGTTCCCAGCATAGCATCTTGTATGTAAACATCTAAATTGTTAATCCAGATTATGGATGTGTTGTTATCAAATTTTGCAATTAACTTATACTTGGAAAATTGTGTAATTGTGGTGCCGGCTCAGAATGCCACCACCCCATTTCCTCCCATGGGTGTCGTAAAAGTCGACTAAGGGATTAGCTGGAGGATGGGCAGCAGCGTCCTTCGAGTACATTAACAGCTCAACTGCGATCGCCAACCCGCCTGCCAAGCGTGGCGATTATGGCAAAACCCCCCAATGTGCTCACAACACATCCATATCGGTGGTTGTGGTGATCTTTGGGGGAGGCCTGTGTCCAGCAGTGGACTTCATTCGGCCGAAATGATGGAAAATTGTTATCCGCCACACTTATTACACTGGAAACGTAATCTGTAAGCACGATGCTATCTTATATCTTAGTTGTGCCCTACACGATCGTGACGCCAGCGCGCGTACTTCGCGCCGACCTTATGGCTCATTTTTATTAGTCGATACGGAATATTCGAGGTCATCCCGCGGGGGGTGATAACAGCTGGACACACGCAACACTCAATGCAACTGCAAAAGTGACCCTCATATTAAAAAATCATTTTTTCACGTCCCTGTTTGGGTCGCAGTAATCCATATGTGTAACAAATTTTAACTTAATTGGTTCAGTGGATTCGGAGCAAATTGGCTTGGACAGACTGACAGACTGACAGACACACACGAGTGATCCTATAAGGGTTCCGCCGTTTTTTCCATCGGACGTTCGGAACCCTAAAACGGCTAGAAAACTGTATATTTGAATTGTTTGGATAATAACTTATAATCAATATATAATTATTTTAATTCAATACCAACATATTTGTTTATTTTATGTAAAATTTATAACCTTCATTTGGGCCCCCAAACACATTTTGATACAGGGCCCGTATAAGGCAAGGTCACTGGTCCCATTATTAACGTCTTGTATTATATATATATAGCTATGATTTAATAAATAATTGCCGATGATATGGATTCTGTTAGACAAGTTCGTTCACCTTAAAAAGGAGATAGTTATAGTTTGAATAGATTTGAATATAAACATTTATTCGGCACAGACTATATCAGACAGTGCAAAAAGCTACAAAACACATTATAAAGTAGGCGCGCTGTTGAAGTGCCTGTTCCAAAAGGGTTACCAAAACTAACTGAATATCGATAATGGCAACACGCAGTACCGAAATCTCTGCAGTGTTCTTATGATCCCAATACAGAGTTTCCTTTGCCTCGTCTGTATTCGCTTAGTCTGAAAAAACTAACTCTGCATTGACATTTATGAACAAAGATTTTGATAGTTTGCGATGTTGCCACAACTTCTATGCAGAGCTTTGGCAGACTATATGTATATGTGAACAGACTCTTTTCTTGACTTTGATAGCTTCATAGACTTCCTACGGCCTGGGGACGGTCGGTGGGGCGGTATCTTATCGTCTGAAACCCTACGGTGTACCTTCAACCTACCCATCTTTGGGGGAGCGGGTATCTCTCGCACATTTTCTAGACGCCCGGCAGGTATAGGCCTGTCTGTTAGTCCGACGGGTGTCGTCCCTGTGTGACCTTGTCGCAGAGTGCCTCCCCTCCGTGTTTTCTTCCGGGTAGCTCTTGTGGGACACTTTCTCCACGGCAACAAAGTAACGGAGTGCGGATGATGTCATTGAATGAAACGCTCTAGATATTGTTGAGGTATATTGTTGGTCAGCTCAACTATCACTTCATCCTAATGTGTTATACGAGCATTTTGAAATATAGCTTATTATCATAATTATTAAAGCTACTTAAAAATAAACATTTATAATATTGCGGACTATTTGTCACACGACATCTGCGTATCCTACCACACGCGGTAAGGATTCTCAATGGAATGATCAAAATATGAAGAACGTTTCGACACCACATACTAAATTCGAATTTTGATTTGAATTTAGTAAAGAATGAAACATGAGGTGGCCAGTGATGGAGATAGAAGGTATGAAGTGTGAATGGAAGAGGTTGATTGAAGAAGATGAAGGACGACTTCGTCACAACCTGACCAGCCGCCTCTCAGAGTGCTGCGCGCAGAACATAGCGTTTCGTCGTCTCGTGCCTGTTTCTATGTATATATGGACGGCGCTAAGACTTAGTAACTTCTATGTAGGCACATTAATGGTATGCAAGGTAGACTTAATTTCATAGGCATTCTTTACAAGTCGACCTTTATCAGTTTTCAGTGTTTATAGATGAACAATTATTGCATAAAGAGGTCAAAATGAATATGAAACTTATCTCCAGATAGTAATAATTTATTTTTAAATGTTTGTACCAAAATCACCGCTTCGTTATGAGGTCAGACTAGCCAATGCCAATGCCAATGGAAGACATTTTATGGCAAAATAAAATACTGAGTTACATAATTGAAGTTTTAGTAGGGATCCCTAATTTTTTCTACTAATAAATATAGCCTATGTTACTCAAGGATATTGTAGCATTCTAATGGTGAAATAATTTTTGAAATTGGATCTAGAGATGAGTCGCTCGTGAGCGAGATATATAATAAAAGATATATATCTCTCTCAAAGAGCGAATCTCTCACTCGCTCACTTGCATTGCAACTATATCTTTGAATCTTTTGTATCTGTGTCTGGGCTAATTATAAGAAAGAGCGACTGGGTGGAAAGGTTATTGTTATCTACAAAAAAAAATTGTCGTACTAATGTCGCTATAATCTAGCCACGTTTTAAAATCTTAAATTAGGTAATTGTGCATACTGCATAGTGTGACACGGAGCACAATTTTTGTTTCAATTGATTTCTTCGCTTTCGCTTCTGAACGAGAGAGCGATTGATTCGAATCTTACTCATTCAATAGATCATATCTTCGTTCTCCGCGAAGTGACAGAGTGACTGAGCGGCTCTGATTTACTGAGCGAGTTGGGATCTAGATATAAAAGAGTGATATATATATTTAGGACTAAAGATATATATCACTCTTTTCTTGTCACTGATATACTTCTGCGCATCTCTAATTGGATCAGTAGTTTTTAGTTTATTCATTACAAACATAAAAATACAAATCTCCCTTATCTTTATAATATTAGTGTAGAATAAAATACCATTATGTACACTTATAGAAAATAAGGAATTCAATAAATGACCATCAGAAGTAAGCAAGCAAATTTACACTCTGTTGGTATTTTCTTTATTTTTTATTGGCCCCAATGGGCAGGGCACATTGCTCGTAGAACTGATGGCCGTTGGGGCACAAAGGTTCTCGAATGGAGACCGCGCACCGGAAAACGCAGCGTGGGACGACCTCCAACGAGGTGGACAGACGAGCTGGTGAAGGTCGCTGGGAGTCGTTGGATGTGAGCGGCATGTTCACCGTCGTTGTGCAAATTTAAGTCCCAATGGAAATTCATAATGAACTTCCTTCGCGCGGGGGGAGGGCGAAGGGGCATGACGGTTGAGGTGGTCATCTTCGACCTCGTATGATCTCGCAATGGTTGCTACCTAAGTCAAAAATACTGATTGCACATCTAATTAAGTTAGACGAAATATTGTCACAATATGTTAAGGTGCGGCTGGGGTGGCCCAAGGGCCAAGCAATGCCGCGAAAATTAATCCTTAAATTATTTTTAAATATAGCACAAAATGGAGGTCAATTAGGCAGAAAAATGCAAGCCAGATAATTATTGTGTACATTTGAATTTGGTTTTACTATTCTTAAAAAGTTGTTATTCTTTTTTTTCCAGTTGCCGAGAACACCAGCGATGAAGATAGCCACCATATCACACACGCAACAGATTGAAAAACTTATTATAACCGCGACTAAAAACTACTTGCTTAACTTGTAATAACCGCATTAAGTTCAACTCACATCTAAGGAAAGATAAAAGCTTAAGATATTTTTTTAGTTATTAAGTGTATAGGAGAAATTGGAAGTGTTATACATTATGAAAATACCGGAGACGTCGGCTAATGTTGGGGCTTACTTTGGAAACGAGGAGAATGGCCAGTGGCAGGTATGTGATTTTGTTTTTTTTTATTGGGCCCATTTGAAATTCTATCTGAACATTCCTGATTCTCCCCGGGGAAGGACAGAGGGGCATGCTGGACTCCCACCGACTAAAACCACTGGGTTGGCTATCTTTTTTTTTTATGTTGCCCGACACTCGGATTTTCACCTTGTCGTGGGTGCGTTTACAAACACAAATTCCACACACAATACACCCAGATCCGAAACAACTACCTGCAGATCGTACAAATATTTGTTCCGTGCGGGAATCGAATCCACGACCAGGTGCGCAGCAGTCGACTGTATCAGCCATTGCACCAACCGATCCGTCGAAATTGGTGACATACATACATATTCAGCCCCTTACTGTTCCACTGCTGGGCACGGATCTTTTCTCACTATGAGAATAAGCGAGATATGGAGAGGGCTATGCTTGGTATTTCTCTACGAGTTCGAGTCAGAAATAAGGAGATCCATAGAAGAACTAATTATAAGTCGACATAGCTGAAAGGATTAGTAAACTGAAGTGGCAATGGGCGGGGCACATTGCTCGTAGAACTGACGGCCGTTGGGGCACAAAGGTTCTCGAGTGGAGACCGCGCACCGGTCCAGCCCCTCCAGCGGAGGGAAGGCGACTGTTAAAAGGTTGCCCCCCCCGGGCAGTTCTTGGGGAGAAATGTAAGGAGCTCAAGCCATGCTGTGCGCTGAGCTGCGCACACTGCGGCACGCCACCACGTGCGCGCTACCGTCTTCCCGGGGGTCGTTCAGTATGAACACGTAGACCCGCAGGCCACGGCCTAGCTAGCTTAGAATACCAACATAATGTACTGCACTGAAATTTTTCATCACACCAATGTTTTCATTTTGGCTAGTAGCTGGCGGGTGAGGTATCAGTTGTACGTAACTGTGGTTTCCTAATTGGTCGTTAAATAAAAATATCAGATTATTAATTTGTACATTGTATACAAAATGAACATTTAATTTACACAATGTAATCAGTGTTAGTGGTTTGACGTTTGCCTTCCATACAGGAAGGTCTGAGTTCGATACCTGACCTGGACTAAGACTCCCTTCGGTGCCGAAGATGACCGCTCTAGTGGTTTTAGCCGGTAGGAGCCCGGCATGCCCCTTCGCTGTTCCCCGGGGTGAAGGAAGTTCCATGTAGAATTTCCACTGGACACCAATAAAAAAAAGATGGTGAACTTAGAGTACACAGGATCGTTCAACAAACTCCATGGACATATATAGGTTTTTTTTATTATTTTCGTGTTCAATATATTGAATACAATAATCCACGTCCACGTTTGCCGTGTGGTGCCGGCTCAGAATGCCACCACCCCATCTCCTCCCATGGGTGTCGTAAAAGTCGACTAAGGGGTTAGCCGGAGGATGGGCAGCAGCGTCCTTCGAGTACATTAACAACTCAACTGCGATCGCCAACCCGCCTGCCAAGCGTGGCGATTATGGCAAAACCCCCCCAATGAGCCCACAACACATCCATATCGGTGGTTGTGGTGATCTTTGGGGGAGGCCTGTGTCCAGCAGTGGACTTCATTTGGCCGAATTGAATCCACGTCCTGACAAGCCGGCTGCAAATAGCTGAATTCTATTCATATGACGATGTCATTCTCAAATATATTTTTTAATGCTTATACTTTTTTCTAAGTAAGGAGTATCATCGATATCACAGTACCCAATATTGTTGTTTAGAGAAGTATGAATAAAGCACTCGGACTTTGACTGTATGTATGTCATTTTACTAATCAAATATTTGCCCATTCCAGCCAAACGGCGTGATAATAGACAGCGGCGTGGGAGGCGGCGTCGTGGGCAGCGGCGACGCAGGCATCCACCGCCCCCCGCTGTACCCCGTGCCCCCCGTGCACATCTCGCGCGCGCACATACCCGGTGAGACATCATCGACGTCAATAACATCACCAATCTAAAACTGCGCACATGCAACGGCTATACCTATACTATATATATATATATATTTATTAAGCTCTTAAATGTGGATGTGATGAAACACACGCAGGCACATTCACGCACGCACAAACACATTCACAGAGAATGACTCACACACACAGTGAGAGACACACACACCCAGAGACACGAACACAGATAGAGACACGAACGCAGAGAGAGACACACACGCAGAGACACGAACACAGAGAGACACACACGCAGAGACACGAACACATAGAGAGAGACACACACACGCAGAGAGACAGACAGAGAAAGACACACGCAAAAGCGCGCGTTCCAAGATGTTGATTTCCTATGGAGAAGAACGGGCAAGAAACTCCATGGGTTACTACTCCATGGTTTTACATTTGAAACGTAACAGTAAACTACACGTTTACCGCGTTCGGCGCTCCGATTGGTTTAAGAGTTTTAAGCCGGCCAATCGCAGCGCCGAACGTGGTAAACGTGTAGTTTACCCAATCTCCGAAACGGCTGGACCGATTTTGATGGGACTTTCACTGGCAGATAGCTGATGTTATAAGGAATAACTTAGGCTACTTTTATTTTCGAAAAATAATTTTGGTTCCGCGCAAAAAAAATTAAACCCTTGAAATACAATATATATATTCTATGTCAAGTGTAGTGTGTGAAGTAATCTAAATTTATTTTAAATTAAACGCGGGCGAAACCGCGGGTCCCAGCTAGTATTTATATAAATCTTATTTTCGTTGCGTTCCAGGGTATGTTATGGCAGGTGCATACTACCCCCCGGGCCCGTACCCGCCAGTTCCAACGCAACCACAGCCAGACGACTTCGCTGACTACATGTGGATGGAGAACGAGGAGGAGTTTGATAAGCAGGTGAGGGGGGTCGCATGATATGAGGGAGAGTTTTAATAGTGTGTAAACCGTACTATGTACCGCCAGCTGTCAGTGTTACCTCAAAACGACTTTCCCGACTATATGCGAATGATTAATGCGGAGATTTTTTTTGAGCTGATAAGAAGGGTTTCTGGGAGGGTTTCCCTTCTAACCCTTCTCACAACAATAATGATCTGCTCCATAGATTTCCACAGTTAATTGTGCAGACATATGTTGAAGGGAATTTGCTCACTATGGGTCTCGTAAGAAAGCTCTAGGTCACTCAGCGAGGGAGAGAGTTATGCTTGGTATATCTCTATGAGATTCAGAAATGAGGAGATCCATAGAAAAACTAAAATTACCGACATAGCTGAAAGGATTAGTAAACTGAAGTGGCAATGGGCGGGGCACATTGCTCGTAGAACTGATGGCCGTTGGGGCACAAAGGTTCTCGAATGGAGACCGCGCACCGGAAAACGCAGCGTGGGACGACCTCCAACGAGGTGGACAGACGACCTGGTGAAGGTCGCTAGGAGTCGTTGGATGAGAGCGGCATGTGACCGCTCGTTGTGGAAATCTACGGGGGAGTCGTCCAGCAGTGGACTTCCTTTACAATGTTTTTGAAAATGATAACAATAATTAATTAGATTTCAGAAATAAAAAAGCGTATAAATACAGAGTAAATTTTGTTTATATGTACTTCTATGCTAATATTATTATAAATGTGAATGTAAGTTTGTTACGCTTTCACGCGAATACTACTAAACCGATCATCATGAAACTTTGTACACATATTGTTGGAGGTATTAGAAGTAATATAGGATACTTTTTATTGATATAATAAAATATATTTTTTACGAAAGATACAAAAAAAGATAATGGCTTCAATGCGAGCGAAGCCGCGGGTAAAAGCTAGTAAATCATATGGCGAAAAATTTTATTAAATATTCTTTACGTTTTCAGGTCATGCAGCAACTAGAAGAAGAAGCCCTGATGGAACAGTGCATAGAAGCTATGCTGGAGGATGAACAGCGGGAGAGACACAACCGGCCCACAGCCAACGGACACAACCACCGGCACTACCCTACGTAAGTACAACCATCATTTCGGCCGAATGAGGTCCACTGCTGGACACAGGCCTCCCCCAAAGATCACCACATTGACCGATATGGGTGTGTTGTGGGCTCATTGGGGGGTGTTGCCATAATCGCCACGCTTGGCAGACGGGTTGGCGATCGCAGTTGAGTTGTTAATGTACTCGAAGGACGCTGCTGCCCATCTTCCGGCTAATCCATTAGTGACTTTTACGACACCCGTGGGAGGAGATGGGCTGGTGGCATTCTGAGCCGGCACCACACGGCATTCGAGTACAATACTGAAATGAAATTAAATGTAAAGAAATGAAAAATCCTATATTAAAAAAAGACTAAATTATTAGTTCTTTTTGAACGTCAACATAAGACAGCACCCATTAAGCCCACCCTTCACCACTTCCTAGTGTTCAATCGGGGAGAGGAAACGGCGCACAAACTCCCCAGCAACACGTCTGTCATATACAATATTTATAAATACATGTACAGAAAAAAATCAAAAATTACAACAATACTAAAATGTACTTATATGTCAAAAATTTATGTAAATTACATGTCACAAATATAAATGAAACGTGTTATATAAATCACACATGTCAAAAAACTATAAATTCAATGTCTTCTTCTTCTTCTGTTAGATTATGGCTTCTGTAGAGTATTTTCCACAATTTCGCCTGTGTCAAGTATAAAGTCAACGTTGTACGGTGTTTAGATTATTTAACCTTTACATATCCCTAAAATATTTCACAAATATGAAAAAAATCTAAAAAATATGTCGGCAACGTCGTACGGTTCAATAAAATAAAAAACCTCTAAATGTCAATAAAAAGTGTATAAAATAACAGATGTCAGTTAATGCATAAAAAAAAAAAAAGCAACGCTGACTGTACCTAGCGAGCAGCTCAGTCCCAAACTTTTTTGTCCTCAAGACAATCAGAAATTTGATAATATTATTGCAGAGTTTAGATTTTGACGGCACGGTTGGTGCAGTGGCTGATACAGTTGGCTGCTGCGCACCGGGTCGTGGGTTCGATTCCCGCACGGACCAAATGTTTCTATGATCTGCAGGTAGTTGTTCCGGGTCTGGGTGTATTGTGTGTGGAATTCATGGCTGTAAACACACCCACAACACAGGAGAAATCCTAGAGTGGGACAACGTTATTAAAAAAAATCTTTCTTACGAGGCCCATATTGAGCAAATTCCCTTCAATATATGTCTGCACAATTAATTAACTCTGGAAATCTATGGAGGATATCATTGTTCAGCAGCGGATGATCTTTGGCTACTATGATGTCAGCAAGGATATAGGGCTTGCAGAAGGGTGGGTTGCTTTCTATTCTATTTTTTCAATCTTAGCGTAATTTCTGTCTCCTTCTGCCAAAGACCTGTCGAGGCAGCCTTTTTCAATTGAGCTATATATATAGATTATGAGATAAAAACATGCGCGTATATGAATACCTACAATGATGTGTAAAAAATTCAAAACCGATCGGTAAAGAACTTTAGATTTGTGATTTTGAACAAATGAACATTAAATTTATACATATATAGATTTACATAAGCTTCATATGTTTACAGGACAAGTAACGGTGCGCCTTCCCTTTCCCTAGAGGAGACAGTATCCCGGTCGACACTAAACCCCCTCGCCGCAGAGTTTGTACCTACAAGAGCGAGAGCGCCAACTGTCACAGGTAAGAAATTGCACAGATTATAAAACTACCACATACATAGACACAACCACAGGATAAGAAATAAATGATGTATTTATAGGCACGTGAATTGACTGCTGTGCCATTAGGTAAACGACTCGACATTGTTAAATAGCAGAGGCACCTAACGCTGATTTTCAGCGGCAACCGGAAATAGTAAACATGATGGTTCATAATCTGTGATAAATCAATAATGCATTTATTGGCTCAATATTAACATAAATTGACTGCTGTGTCAATAGGTCAACAGCTCAGTATTGTTAGATAGTAAAGGCAGCTGACGCTGATTTTCAGCTGCAACCGGAAACAGTAAACATATGATGGTTCATAAATTGTGATAGGAAATGTGTAGTGTTTTATGTATTTTTCGTAAAGTCCTGTGTTATAATACACACACGCAATAATAAACACATGATTGCTTCTGTAATGCACAATCAGAATTATAAAAAACTGGCTGGCCGCCGTATAATTTAAAAGAATATAAATCAATAATTAAATATATAATCAATAATTACTATATAATTAGTATATATATTGGATTTGATGGGTTTTTAATTTAGGTTCACGGTGCCCTAATTCTTAAAAAAGTCAGCCTCAGTTACTCCTTATAACATCAGCTATCTGACAGTGAAACTCCCGTCAAAATCAGTCCAGCCGTTTCGGAGATTAGCTGGAACAAACAGACAAACAGAAAGACAGAGATAGACGGACTCGAAAAGAAATTGTAGCACTGTATAAACTTTTATATGCATTTAGTAAAAAGCTGTTATTTTGACATTACAAACAGACAATTCAATTTTATTTATTTGTATAGGTAAAGGGTATTACAGCCATCAGAGAGATAATGAGATGACTAATAAAAAATAATATTTAGCCATAGTCTGGGACCCATTCAAAATGAATGCATCATTCGGGAGTCCTTGAACACGATAAACAACTATTTGCGTGGTCGATTTATTATTTGCAACATAATTTAAATATTAAAAAGAAATTGCGGTCGTCTTGCTTTGTAGATCTGCAACGTTGAAATTTATTCAAATTTCGATACACGCCCGTAAAGTGTCGAGAGTTCGACACTTTCCAGGCGACCGACGGAGAGAGCCGATGATTCACGAGGATGTCCGAATAGAACGGCGCGACGTGCCATAGGAGTCGTTCGTACTCCCATAAGATGTTAACTTTATTCTATGTAAATTTTTCTTCTATATCTTCCAGACGAAAGACAAGCTACGCCCGAAGGCCCACCAACAGAAGAAGTACAGAAAACTGAAGAGGCACCTACAGAACTGACGGCGACCGTCGACAGCAAGCCAGAGGATGAACAGGAGAAAACAGAAGGTAACTCATTAGATAATTGCAGTGCACTGCTGGACAAAATCTCGCTTGAATGGGAGGCACTACCTGATTAATTTGAAAGTAAAATAATATATTATTCAAATCTGTTTCTCTCTCCTGTTCTCTCTCGTTTTACCAGCCCATAGAGGTCAACTAATGACCGTGGGCCTCCCGACCACTACAGTCAAAGGTCAGAGGATACTGGTATAATCACCACACTTGGTAGATGGATTGGTCATCGCAGTATGTTGTTTTAGCACACGGAAGTCTGCTGCCCGTCCCTGATAGTCATGGGGAACTGTACCATAATCACCACACTGCGAAGAGGGATTGGTGATCGCAGCACCTATGTTGTTATTAGCACACGGCAGTTTGCAGCCCGTTCCTGATAGCCACAGGGTATAGTGACATAATCACCACACTTGGCAGGCAGTATGGTGATTGCAATACGTTGTTATTAGCACACGGCAGTTTGCAGCCCGTTCCTGATAGCCACAGGGTATAGTGACATAATCACCACACTTGGCAGGCAGTATGGTGATTGCAATACGTTGTTATGAGCACACGGCAGTTTGCAGCCCGTTCCTGATAGCCATAGGGTATAGTGACATAATCACCACACTTGGCAGGCAGTATGGTGATTGCAATACGTTGTTATTAGCACACGGCAGTTTGCAGCCCGTTCCTGATAGCCACAGGGTATAGTGACATAATCACCACACTTGGCAGGCAGTATGGTGATTGCAATACGTTGTTATTAGCACACGGAAGTCTGCAGCCCGTCCCTGATATTCATTGGGGAAAGTTCCATAATCACCAATCTTGGCAGACGGATTGAAAGAAAAGAAGAAAGAAACATTTATTTCTACGCACCAGACAACACACTACACCCATCATAAAACAATCAATACAGACGAGACATATTTAGAATTAAATAAAAGCAAAATGTTACTACTCCACAAACAAAAGAATAATGTAGAAATAAAACAGTAATAGGCAGGTAACCCTTTTTAGAATGATTGTGCTTTATGGACTTTGTATGAGATGAGCATAATTTATATTATCTATGACCGATATTATCATTTTCATCACGACAACACTTTATCGAGTTACCCACGTCATTTTAAAAGTACAATAGTAGACAAGTTACACAATAAATAAAATCCTGATATGCATGTCTGTGCTGTGCGTCGTATGTGCGCAGAAATAGGTGATTGTTCAGCTTATTATATTGGTGATCGCTATGTGATTATTAGCAGACAGAAGGGTGTGCTGCCTGTTCCTGGTAGACTAAAACAAGAACAAAGCCTGTGTCCTTACTGAAAGAACACGGAACTCAAACTATGAAACAAATGACCACAAAAAACATGACAAAGTTCATTACTTGGGCTACAAAAAAATTATCCAGTGATATGATTATACCAATCAAGAAATCCAACCTCACTACTCCGCAAAGGAGCAGTAAATGCATTGCAAATTATTCTTTAAACATATTCCAAACACCTAAAAGAATTTAGAAAGAATACAGCCAAAAACCGTAACCAGTTAAAATTTAATCAAAAACCAACCAATGTAATGCATGAAAAAAATACAATGTGCATCGTAAACAGCATAACAGGAATAAAATCTTATCAATAGCCGAACAAACTCTTCAGGAATACCACATCTATACTGCAACATGCTATTACATATAATATACATATAAACATGACTATAAAACAAAAATCTTGTCGCAGAACCAGTACATCCCCAAAAAGACCCACCAGAAGTCAGTGCAGCCGACATATCCACAGACATCAAAGACAAAAGGCCCAAAGACAGAAGAGACTCCAAACCCAAAATAGAAGCAAAGAAGACAGTGAAAACAGAACTCAAACCGAAGGTCAAGCCTCAAGTGGTCAAGTCAGAGACCAAAGTGACTCCGAAGAAAAAAGAAATTAAGAGTGTTAAGAGTGATACTAAGACAGAAGAGAAGATTGATGAGGTACCTGAGGTGAAGGTAAGGATTTTTTGTCCGGTTTAAGAATATATAGCACCACTCCATCTCCTCCCGTGGATGTCGTAGAAACCGACTAAGGGGCTCTTATCCAGAGGGATGGGCAGCAGCGTCCTTTCTGTGGAACAGTAGCCAATCTGCGCTCACCAACCCGCCTGCCAAGCGTGGGGAGTACTGGCAAATTCCCCCCAATAGATGACACAGCTGTGGAAATCTATGGGGGTGGCCTTGGTTCAGTAGTGGACGTTGTATGGCCGATATGATGATGATGCCTTAGCCAATCTGTCGTGTCCGGATTAAGAATACATCACCACTCCATCTCCTCCCGTGGAGGTAGCAAAAGCCGACTAAGGGGGTTCGGGATAAATTAAATTTACCGAAATTACACGAAGCACAATATATTCTTGATTACAATTAATATCACTTATAAGTTATAACACTTAATAATTGCTTGGCGTATCGCAGTGTGGTGCCGTGTTCAGAATACCACCACCCCATTTCCTCCCGTGGGTGTCGTAAAAGTCGACTATGGGATTATCCGGAGGATGGGCAGCAGCTTCCTTCGATTACATTAACAAATCAACTGCGATCGCCAACCCGTCTGCCAAGCGTGGCGATTATGGCAAAACCCCCCAATGAGCCCACAAGACACCCATATCGGTCGTTGTGGTGATCTTTGGGGGAGGCCTGTGCCCAGCAGTGGACTTCATTCGGCCGAAATGATGATGAAAAAATGATGTATCGCAGTGTAAACTGAATTGTCTGTCCTTACTTCGCGGCCGCTAATGTATCCCATATACCCGACCGATACTACGAGGGCGGCACTGAAAATTTCGGGAATCAAGGAAGTGACACAACATTACTATTTAAAAATGTATTTATTGCTTTTCGAAGTATTCTCCGCGAAATTTGACACATTTTTCCATACGATGGAACCAATCATTGAAGCAACCATTCCATTCGGAAGTTGGGGTCTCCCAAATGGCCGTTTTGTAGGCGTCCACAGCTTCTTTAGGTGATGAAAATCTCTGTCCACGCAATTTATTCTTTATTTTAGGGAAAGTATAGAAATCATTAGGGCTTAGGTCGGGGCTGTACGGCGGATGGTCTAATAATTCTATGTTTTCTTGCTCTAAAAACTCTTTTGTTCTGTGCGCGGTGTGAGAACTCGCATTGTCGTGATGGAGGATGATGCGGCGGTTGCAGTTCTCTCTACGGAGTTCAGAAACGACCTGTGGCAAACAAATGCTAGCATACCATTCTGCATTAACCGTTCTTTGTCCCTCAAGAGGAATAGTCGTAACATGACCGGTTTTGGAGACAAACGTGGCCACCATTTTTTTTTGCAACACTCCGTGAACGAACAATTTTTGTTGGCTTTAACTCATTTTCGAACACCCAAACTCGTGACTGGTTTTTTGTTTCGGGTTCGTACGCATATATCCAGGATTCGTCACCTGATACGATGTTGTATGCAGCATTTGAGGATCCTGCGTGGAATCTTTCGAGAGTTCTGACGCACCAAGTAACGCGAGCCGCTTTTTGCTCTTCACATAGCAAATGCGGTATCCATCGGGAAAACAATTTTTTTACACCTAATTGTTCATGCAAGATTATTTGTATTTGACTCATGCCAATGTCTAAAGTTGCCTGAATTTCGCGGTATGTCACATGTCGATCTTCCTCAATCAGCTTACGCACAGCATCAACGTTTTCTTGGGTGACTGCAGTTTTTGGACGACCTTGACGAGGATCATCACTGAGCTTGACACGTCCACGTTGAAATTCAGCAAACCAGCGATAAATTGTGGTTTTGGATGGGGCTTCATCACCAAATGCAGAAATCATCCGGTCAACACACTGTTTTTGTGTTAAACCACTTCGAAAGTCATAATAAATCATCGCTCTTGAATTTTCTCGAGTCAATTCCATTTTCTCAACGACTAAACAAGTTTGACAAAACCTTGTGACAAGACCGTGAATCTTTTTTATAAATAAATGGTTTTCGATTTGTAAAACCAAGGAGTTTTCAATTAAAAAGGTTTTAATATGACAGGAACAGTGGAAATATTCCATTCCCGATACTTTTAGTGCAGCCTATGTAAGTAGAACTTTCCTGAATGTTCGCTTTCTCGCAGTTTCTATGTAATGTCACCGCTACTACATACCAGATTCATTATATACATACCGAACATTCCGTAAGTTACTACACACATAGTACAGCTTCTGAACAATAGATGCCACGTGTCTTCATATCGCAGAATTATCCAGAACACTATAAGTTACAATACCGCTACTAAACAGATGGCGCCACATTTCCACTGTTATTTACTCGATGGCGTAACAATATAATCAAATAATATTAATATTTCCTTAGCCACTTTAAAATAAAAGGAAAAGGTCAATCCTTTGCCAACAATCAAACAATGAAGTATTTATTCACGAAAAATGTTTTCAGCCTCAACCAGCCCCAGTAGAAGAAACGCAGATATCCTCCGGTTTCAAACCAATCAACTACGCAGCTGCAGCGAAAGCAAATAAGCCGAAAAAACCATCGGCAACCACAGATAAACCACAACCTCCAATTAAAACAGAAAAACCTAAAATCATAGAAAAAATTGACAAGAAAGATAAACTGAAAACAGAAAAAGTCAACATGCAGAGGAAAAACTCCACCAAGTAGGTTGTATTGGGTGTTTTAGGCTGAATAAAAACCACTTTGGTAATAAAATGAAAAATATTGCCTGTGTACAAATTAAATGGCAACACTGACCAGGCAAATGTATTAGCATACAGCCTTGTACAGCGACTTGTGTATAGTTTGAAGTTTGAAAATAGTTTGTGATATTTCCATTTTTAATATAAATAGGCATTCTTTGGAAATAAAAAAAAATAAAAAGAAATAATAGTGTAAAAATAATGTATGGTAAACCTATGTGAATAATTAGTTCATAAAAGTATAGTTTTAGTCTTTTTTTTTTATGCATCACTTAATAGTCGCCATAGTTGAAGAAATATTTGGAGGGCAAATGTTGGATCCAGGCTGCATGCATCCGGAAATTTAAATTAGAAAAAAAAAACAGTATCGCTCATCCGGGAACCACATGTTTCCGATTACCTCACGTTGAGCTGTGAATCAACTACTTTTATTCTGTAATTCGGACCTGGAAATCCGGATTAGGGACTTACGGAAACGTTCCGGATATATTTACGCAGCTTAACTTCTAGTAAACTCGATTTCTTCCATAATTCTCTCTCTCTCTCTCTCTATCGCACCGTGGATAAGGGCGACATTACTATGCCCGCCATTTTTGTTAATTCCGCAGTTTTATCGTCTCAAATGTAGGAGAAACTTGCTTTTAACCCTCGAATACTTAGATATTTTTACCAGCATATGATATAAACGGAGTAGGATGTGATATATATGTATTCTAAATCCAGTCTCAAAGTCAGCTTGGTAACACAAATCTACAGCTACTAAAACAATACATAATTATGCTATTATCATAGATGATAAATGTTGTAGCGCACTACAAAATACATTATCAGCATCTAAATTTTACTGCTCAAAATCCATCTTCTGTTTTTTTCCGTCAAGAATAATATGTATATACAGGTGTAAACTAAGAAAGGCGTTCTCGTTATCTGGTTATATTACATGAGTATACATTAAAATGAAAATATTAATAAGGAAGAAATATAGTACAAAAATCCAACCTCACAAAACTATAAAATCTGATACACAAATAAAAAAAAAAATTAATTAATCCTCCCTGGATTGTAGGGGCGAGAGGAATCATATTTGTTGAATAAAATGTTATCTATTTTCTATTAGAGAAGTGATAACGGTGCTAAGTATTTTTAGCGCGATGAAAGTAAAATTTCATAGTCAACTCTGAGTGCAATGTTTTATACGTTACATTGTGTGGGCGCATGCGCGGGCATCAATGACGTGGGCGCGTGCGTGGACATAAATGTCGTGGGTACGTGCGCGGGCATAAATGCCGTAGGTGCATGCGCCGGCCTAAATGCTGTGGGCGCATGCGCGGGAATAAATGGCGTGGGTGCATGCTCGGGCATAAATGTTGCGGACGCATGCGTGGGCGTAAATGATGTGGGCGCATGCGCGGCTATAAATGGTGTGGGTGATTGCGTGGGCATAAATGTTGCGGGCGCATGCGTGTGCGTAAATGATGTGGGCGCATGCGCGGCCATAAATGGTGTGGGTGCATGCGTGGGCATAAACAGTGCGGGCGCATGCGCTGGCATAAGTGGTGCGGGTGCATGCACGTGCAAGTTTCACTTCTGGTACTCCAGTGCGCTAATTTTTTTTCTTTCATTGTTTAGTGTTATACGAATCACAAAAAGTTTGGGTGGGGATATGTAGGTATTACGGGCAGGAACGCCTTTCCTTAGTTCACTTACTGTGTGTTGAGGATTTGTGGCGCTGATGTATCAAGCACAGTTAAACCAGCGCACTGTACGACGGCGTGTGTGACAGCTCATAATAGTGTATACAAACATTTAAAATTATTGTAAACTAGCTGGGACCCGCGGTTTCACCCGCCGTTTAATTTTATATTTATAGAAATTAAATTCATTGGAGTGATAGTGGCGCCATCTGACAAAGATTGGTCGCACTAGCTCAGAAGCGTTGTGGGCTCATGCACAACACTTTGCTGAAGATCATGACATGATCAAATGCATAGTTTACGATTCTATAAAGGACATACACACAAACATTCATTTATATATATATATATAGCATAGGCGCATAGGCGCCTTCATACGATGCCTCTACTGTATTTTGGAAATTGTCTAAAGAATGTTTTTATAAGTTGACAATAATTTTTAAATGGACCTTCGGTTTTATGTCTAAATAGTAATAAAAAAAATTGGCTGGTATTTGAAATTTACCATTATTTTAATTCATTTGTGTTCTACAATATTTCGGCAGCTGGTCTGCAATTAATTGACGTGGACGTCAGAATCGATTCGTCCCTGCGCGCTGGTCTTTCAAGCTTTAGTAGTATTCTAGGGTTAAGGCTGTCCGTTCTCTATTATAAGATAAATTCGTCTTGTATATATAAAAAAAAAAAACCATGTATATGAAAAAAAATATGCACATTATTGGGGATATCTTAGATTTAGTTTAGAAGTGCCGCAACAAGGAGTCGCGCGAATTACCGTATCCTACGTTTCTACTGATATTGCCAAGAGTGTAAACAATATACAGTTAGGTTTATTTCTTGACCAAAAATGCATTTGATTTTTAAAATATTTCGTACAATTTGATCTTTGGTGATACTTTTTAGGAGGTTAGTTCGATATTTGTTTATTTTCTTGACAACTTTATCTAGAAACAAGTATACACTTCTTCAGTAAAAATATTGTGTAGTTATTTAACTTTATTAGTGTTAAATTGGCGCAACAAAGACACCAGCTTGGGACGCGTATGGTAAACATGTACAAAGCTTTAACGTGGTCACTCGGTCGTTTAAATTCCAACCAGTGATTATTTTTGAAGTGAAAACTTCTTTTTAGCGCGGTACGCATATTTTTAGATGAGATTAAATCTCTGGACTCGCGACACCGTTACGAGACGCAGCTATAGTGTGTGCATATATGCATGTACATATAGCAGACCGCGAACGCGTCTATATAAATAAATAAAAATAAGTTTTCATTTTTGTCGGCACTCCCGGAGTGCAACCTGTATTTTATCGATACATACTTTTATTTTTATTTATATGGCAATTCCTTTTATATATTGGCTAGACAAGCACTCCATAAAATTATCGTACAATTTAATCGCAGTTAAATACGATAACAATATTAACTAATTTCGAATCCGCCCGAAATTCGTGTATTGCCAGAAAATAATAATACAGACTATATATTTCTCGACAGTGTTGCAAGAGTAAAAAATACTTAAATTGTAATGATTATACAGGTTGTATTTGTGAACTTGAGTTCAAGTTGCAAGGACTCATAAGGAACTACTATCAAAGATAATACAATTCTCGCTTATTATTTAATTTTTGCTTGTCAATACGGGCTGAAACCTGCATATCCCTTTGTCAGAAGTAACAGACATATGCTAGCTAGGCTTGAAATATTATCGATAAAAAAATCAGAATCGATACTAACTCGTTCATAACCATACCTCTAGCCCCAGCGCACTACCGACGCAAAGTGTCACAAATACGCGCATAGGTTTTACTGCTACTAAATTAAAAAACTAAACTATGACTACCTTAAAAAGTATGTAAAGTTAAAAAAAAAAATACTCCGTGCCATTTTTATCGTCAAACAAATGGGTTCCACGTTAACTGTCACAGTGCCAGACACAATTAAAATCTACTGTCTCGCACGCGGTTACTGACATTAGAGAGGTGAACTCAATTGAAAGTTATTCTGTTTATTTATAGTCATATAAATGTTCATTATTTAATCATTTTATGAATGAATCAGTAGGCGTACACATTGGATACATAAACTTGGTCGCCATTGTAATACAAATAAATGGCATGGAGTAAAATTAAAAAGTTTGCTAGCTGTTAAATAGTAACAAAATAACCCGTGAAAGACTGCTGGCCATTATCGAGCCTAAGTTACTTTCATCGGTCAACTGTTTGATAAATCCAGATTATGCCAAAGCCTCGAAATATTTATTTTACGTCTGTTTACAATCGTGGTCCCGGGAATGGTAGATATAAACATAATATGTACAAAGAAATTAATGTTTGCATATGTCCCAAATGCATAGCTTTAAGTTCATGCGCACATAATATAGGCTCCTACATAATAAATAGTGAACTATGTTTTTAGGGGACACGCAGTAGGTTGTAAGGATCCCGTTTATTAAAATACAAGTTGATTTAGCAACTACCCTTACCCCTTCGCACAGATAACGCTAAGTATGTATGGCCAGAGGATATTACACTAAATTGCCAAAAAAGACATACAAAAAAAATACGGTTGTTCCGATCGCTACATAGGATCTAGGTGTATGGTTCTCGCTTTCGGTGCGAGAGGTCCCGGGTTCAAATCCCGGACGAGCCCAACTTTTGACGCTTTTTAAAATATACTTTTTTATTACTATTTGATCGTGATTGGTTAGGGTAAAAATATAAATTTTCAGTCGCTTATTATTATTAAAATTAAAAAAAGCAGCATTCACTTGTGTGTTTGGAAGCAAAAATCGAATCACCCGAAGGACTAATCTGAAGATTGCCTGAAAATTTCATCAAAATCGGTCCAGCCATTTTGGAGTTTACAGGGAACATACATACACACATCGATTTTTATACGTATAGATAATTCATTAAATTTATAAAAGAAATTGCTGGAAACGTTTCTTCAACATATTATTACTGCGGAGGGTGTTCTTTGTCTGCGTTTCGTGTTAAAACGGTGACATAAATTTTTTTTGCTCGAATAACTTCTTTATTTATTAACTAGGTATGCCTCGCGGTTACACTCGCCGTTTTATCTAAAAGAAATTATTTGCAATAATTTAGAATAGGCACTTTGGCATAGACAATATTTTTAGTCATATTTTCGTGTGGTATTAGTATGTATACAGAGTGCATGCACAGTTCGTCTCTTCTCGATAATATTCGGTTCTCATCGGGCGACTGCCCTCGACCCCAACTATGTGAGTACCGAGTGATGCGATGGTCACTTGTCCGCGGTATTACAAAAATTTCTAACTTTGCGTTTTTTCCGCCTTATTTTTGCTCGGCTCCTAAGGGTCGCGTAAGCGTTATGATAATACCCTACAACCTTCCTCAATAATTGGGCTATCTAATGCCAATGCTATCTAATGTAATAAATACGATCCCTATAACGATATAATATATATAATAATATATAATACTGATTATATACTCTTGAAATACAAGTTCACTATTTTTATGACGGTATGTTTGTTTAGAAATCTCTGATGTTCGCTATTTCATAGTTACACTGATGTAAGCGGAAAGTAATTCTGTTTTTATTTTAACATCTACTTTGTCCAATATCTGAGAAATAATTGAAGGGAATGTTAACAATTTAAGGCCTGTTTACTTATAGATTCTTGCAAGATCAAAAAATACATTGCGTATTTGTTTGTGCATGCAATTAGTTTAACAAAAATCAGCTCGGGACTCCATTAAACTGACTTGGAACGTCTCTGAACAATAAAGACTGACCGACTCACCACACCACCGGCCCCCCAATATTCGTATGTCACTTGATCACGAATGTTGCCAGTAAAAATATTAAAAATATTAGTGGTAGTAAATCGTTTGAGTCCATTTTCTAACGAACGATGTTCTTGAAACCTTACTAATTTCTGCGTCATCGTTGGAGAAGTTGCTTCTAGGGTTATCTTCTTCTTTAGAGAATCATGTTGAGCATAAAACAGTGATCCGCGAAGCTGATCTTTGATTGAATGGAGTAAAAAGAATTACTAGCATGAATCACAGTGCGCCTAGTCTCGTTACCTCCAAACGTCTAACGCAAATGGCAGTAGTATGACACCTGAGTAAAAATTGGCAACGTTATGTCAAAGTTTGATGTTATATCACAGTTTGACAACGTTATGTCAAAGTTGGACAACGTTAGGTCAAATATTAAAAAGGTTTTATGAAAACTTAATATATAATATTGACAGAATTATTTTTCGCTTGCTTTTAGATTTTGACATTACGAATAAATCAATATGATTACTAAATGATTTTTAAATTAGTCCAACATTATTCTTAATTATTTTAATAATTATTAGGTTTACGTCAGCGGTCAATAGTAGATTTAATGAATCTGTAATTACTTTCAATATATGAAATAGCAATTACGGTTGGTCTGGGCTTTTTAGAGACACCAACGCCTTGGCTCTGGACATGTGCTCAGTATAGAGTTGTGATACATTTTAAACCTGTTGTTTAATGCTGGTAACACTAAACGAAATGACTCCTCCCTTTAGTCAGGCGATGAAATGTTGCCACACCGCGAATGCTTACGTCACATATTAAGTAGACAAATATGTATAACTGTATGCGTGGCGTTGGCGTTTCAGCTGCAGATAAGGTACACACTTATTATTAATACAAAATATATTTATCAAATCTACTACTGACACGAAAAAATGATTATCGGAGCAATAAGGCTAAAGAAATTGTAAAAAAATATATATTAAATAATTAGATTCACGTTTGGCCTATAAGTTAGAGCTAGCTGCAGTTTTAAAATGCTGCTTTTGGTTGGCTGTATATGCTTTGACAGCCGCGGTACGGCATTTTTGGGTACAATATAAATATGGAGGTTTTCTTCTAATCTTTGCTACAAATGGCATCAATAACCTAAAATTGGTTTCAAATCTGACAGGTTGCCCACACAGTTCCATTTTGGCACGGTCCCTAATCTTTAGCGTGGTGATGTTTATAAACCCGACGGAAAAAATGAAAATGTATGTTATAATTAGTATGTAATGTAGGTAATCTAAATTGATAAGAGTTTTGGAGGAATCTTTTCATAGAATTTACACAATTTACCATTGGCCGTCTCGGGTGATAATAGATAAACTGATTATAATCACAGACGGGCGACTTTGTGGTTTCCACTCTAGTTTTCTAGTCGGAAAGTATTGGTTCGAGAATTTAATATTTTTCTACATTTTTGTCGTTTGAGAGGAATTTGAATCTCTTGGTGAGGGCCTGGTAAGATATTTGTATAAAGAGAATTTGTGTGTGCCCTCTACCACGGAAACTGTCCCAACAGTGTTGACTATAAGTCTTCCTAAGCAATAGTAATGTCACAAATCGCATAATCGCGCGACTAATCGCAAGTCGCCCGTCTTTAGCTGAAAGTTAAAAGTGTTATTAACGTGTATTCGATCACTGCCAACCCTATTTTAGGGTAGCGACATATTTCCAGATTTTTGCATAAATCCGTAAGTGCCTATAGTTAACGAAGGTATTTCCAATCTCCACATACTTATAACAATTATAGCATAATCTATGTTAAGTATTGTTACTATTATTAAGTGTGTAAATTGCATGTTATTAGTACACCGCCAGTTATGAGGTTTCTCGTAAATGACTTGGGTTTTGACAGGCGCGAACCCGGCAATGTGACGGTGTTTGACATGTATGCCGATTGAAAGTATGCCGTTTGAAAGTATGCCGTGTTTGGGAAAGGGAAGACGTAAGTCAGTTGTGGGAAAATCTCGTAATTGACTTACGGCTTTAAATACGGCATTTTAGTGGCAATGCAAGCTTTAGCGTCTTAGTCAATTGCGAGAAGTTCCCACACTTGGCTTTCTCGCAAAATAATTACATAGTTAATAATAATAATGGTTGAATTGTAAATTAATTGTAAATTTTGACATATAGTGTTATGGCGCATGTTATAGTTTGAGCTAGATATTTACGTTATCACAATAAAATAAAATACAAATAAAAATGTTTAGTGAATTTAAATATAATGGTAATGTGAAAATCTATACAATTGTTTTAATTATTCCCTCACTTAGTTGAAGCACGCAAGCGGTCGACCACCAATATATGTTCTTAGAATAAGAAAGTACCTTTAGAAGATGACAACAGAAGAGAAGGTACCTTGACAGCCTATAGTGGATTTTAGGGTCTACATCAAGGGCAGATTCAGGATTGAAATGGGGAGGGGAGATTTTCAGAGATCATTGGTGCTACTATGGTTAACTGCATACAATTTTAGCCCCCCCCCCCCCCCCCCATCAGTACATTAGATGTATGAAGAGATGAGCGTTGAAGTCCCCCAGGAAGAGCACTGGGCGGGGTGAGGATGTGGAGGGGGTATTTACAGCGAATCATGCGCGTCACTCTTATAATCTTTATCCTACAAAAGAAAATAATAAGAATCTTAGCAAACATATAACAAATCAACACTTGTAAACCCTATCCGTAAATACCCTGAATTCTATAAGAAACGTGAAAACATACAAACCAAAACTATACTTCGACACAAAAATAGATACAACCTACCAACTTCTCGACTAGCTATGCACTCCTCGGGTCCCTTGGTGATGTCTATAAAAATATATAACAAGCTACCAAATGTCATAGAAACTGAAAACAAATTTAATATTTTTGTATTTAAATTGAAAAATATTTGCTTAGCAAAAGCTACTATAGCGTAAAAGAATTTATCGACGATACATTTTAATTACAATTTATTATTAATACTCTTCCTCTCTCCTAATTAGCTATGCTGTGCCCAACAGGGTCCATAATCGGTCTACAGATATAAACCTACCATCTGTTTTTTTTAAAATAATTAACTTATGGAATGCAATAAAGAATTGAATTGAATAATCTCTCGTAGTCGGCAAGAGACACATTGGGGGTGACGTAGCAGCCCACTACTGCCAGAGATCCTTCACTCTTATCGTGACAAAGCCTGCATGCCTGCCTCCAAGCAGGGGACATGACGGCCTTCCGTCTACCTTAGCCCAATGAAGGGCGACGAAGTCCCTAGCGTCCTGAACCAGCGAGGATGCTCTTGGACGCTGTTGAGCTCCACCACCACCAAAGCAATTGACCACTCTCGAATGTGTAATAACTAACATCGCGCCAATTCCCGCTGTAACATTTAACGCTTGCATCACGGACGGCATTTTTCCCGATCTGATGAAATGCCGGTTGCCTAAATAATGCATCAAACTATAGGCCAATATCCGTGCTACCACCCTAAAGCAAGAAGAAGAAAAGTATAGTAAATCAAATGTTGGAACATTTTAACAAGAATAAAATATTACATGAGAAACAGTTCGGATTCACAAGGGGGCGATCTACAGAATGTAACAATTCGAGAGCGCCACGTCCCCGCCGCAGAAGCCGCTGAAACCCACCACGGTTGATCGACGACCATTTTAGTTTTGCCATTCATTAGGGAGTCACGGACAGAATTGGTCATATCTTTAAACGTCATCATCATCGTATCATATTTCTTGATATGCCTTACTTTTTAAACATGAAAAACAAACCCAATAAACAATATTTTCAGTAGCAACACTGCTAGGGTGTGCCAATAGATAGAAGCGGCTGGAAAGCTCATTCAAATATCGATTAGTGTTCCGCGCAGACTCCAAAACAAATACGTTAGTTGCTTACACGTAGAGACGGAAACGTAACGTTTTATACGGGAAAATAAAATAAAACCTTCACGGTGCCAAAATACTGCCATTAAAAAAGAGGCATCGTTTTTTTTATCGAAAACAAAAATGTCGATCGCTCAGCCGTGATATTTTATAAATTTGGACATTTTCTAAATAAATATTTAGTGAAATATTATTGTTGAATTGAGAAGGTAGTTTAGTAAATTTGTTAAAACGGCGTCATTAAGGTGTATAGGAAATTTTAAACAAATGCATATTACGGCTCATGCCGTTGAAATAAGTGCTTACAAGCTCGAGTGTACGGAGTCTGAAGACCATTTTAACTGCATATCACTGCCGCCAGACATAAAAAAATGTCTCTACCAAGAGAGTTCAACTACAGTCAGGTAAGTACCTTTTTCTAACATAACTTTCTTTTAATGTTTTGTATAATCATAGAGAAAAGGCAATGGAATAAAAATATTATGACAGCCAAAGATTTAAATATTTGATGACAGCTGCTTCGGCGCAATTGCAATGGCGCTTGTATATACATTGACCTACTTATCGTCCATCGCTCCCTTGGTTAAAAAGAGGTATATGAAAATGGTTTGCAATTTGCAAACGGATTTTGTCATTGGAGATTAAAATTAAAATAAATTGAATGGCGAAAGAGCGAAGAACCACCGGTTTTCTCGCCAGTTCTTCTCCATATGAAATTTATAATTGGAACGCGGCAATTAATGTTTGAATATTCCTAAGCGCCTGTAAAGGGCACACATAAATATTTTTATCCATCTCTTATTAATGGCAATATAAGTGTGGTGCGATCATTGAAATCCTCAGAATTGCCGTGTCTGAGCAAAAATAGGTCAATCTTAGGTCATTCTAGCGTCTAAGGGATCGCATGATGCTTCAGAGGGATAGGAACGAGGGAAGATTTTTCTGAGTAGTAGTCGCTGGCCGCAGACGACTTTAACAGTACCTACTTAGTTTTATATGGAGTAGAATGGAGATGGTATCCTATCCTATCTGGTCTACCGTGTAAAGTAGCTGGACCTAATCTTGAGCGCTGACCTTCCCCGTCTGTTTGGCGGTATCTAAACCGATTCCCACTCCTCACTGAGCGCTCAAGTTCCGTGTCGAGTCTTGTACCGTGTAATTCCTAGCTGGAGAACATACTCTACACCCCCCCCCCCACAAAGTGGCGTAAAAGGTGGATAAGCGATTACGTCACGAGGATGTTCCGTAGCATCCTTGTTTGGACTATGCGACTGTTGAGCTTCATAGTTATGGAAATATAAGAGGGAAACCACGAGCATTGCCATTCAGCCATGCTATTTAACGGTGGACGTATACTGGCTGTTATACTGATATAAGATAGCCCTTAACACTTTCTCTAGGTGGCGTTGAGTTTATTAAACTTCGACATCTGACGAAAGTTTAACTTGGCGTACTGCGGCAGCATAAGCGACTCCAGTCATCGTATTTCCTAGCGTTTCCCCAGGCCATAGTTAGGTACAACTGGAACCTCACCGCTTCCAGGCTAACTAGACAAGGCTGCATTAAATGGAGACAGTACTTTCTGAGAGGGGTAGGCAACCCCCCCCCCCCACCCCCCAGTGCCTTTGGTATTACCTAGAAGCGGCGGTGGCAATTTCCTGTCAAGTTGGCCATATGGTTGTTTGCCATGATATTATAATTATTTAAACAGGCACAAGGACCAATAAAAAAAACCTCGAGTTAAGAATAGCAGTAAGGTCAGTTATTTATTTCGGAATGCAAATTGCAGTGGAATTACCACATTTTATACTAAAGGCCATGAGGTCAATAACCGCATGCATGCATATTATATTTATATTAACAATATAACAATCATACACGTTTCCGTGTGGTGCTGGCTAAGAATAGCACAACCCATTTCATCCCCTGGGTGTCGCCAAAGACGACAAAACGATTAGCTGGGGGATGAGCAGCGGCTTCGAGTACATTTACAACTTAACTGTGATCGCCAGTCCGTCCGTCGTTCAATCTTTGAGGCAGGCTTATGTCCACTAGTGGACATTTTTCGGCTGATCATGCTACATCATTTGATGATAAACGACACATATTACTGCCTTTGGTGCCTCATATGGCAATCTTCGCGTCGTACATGTCATGGACTAGTCTACCGACACGTGTAGTACCTGTAGCACAAGGGAATGTTTGGGTGTAATGGCGCCCACACTGGGACTTACATTGTATTACTATTGAATGTGTGGGTGTAATGGCGCCCACACAGGGACTTCTATTGTGGGACCATTGTATGTCTGGGCGTAAAGCCTACAAAAAGATTTACTCTGGGACCATGAAATGTCTTGGTCAGAGAGTATTTATATGGACTTCTGTTGTGACACTAAGGTATTTCTTAGTATAATAGTGCCCATGCAGGGACTTCTACTATGGGACCATGCAATGTCTGGGTGTAATGGCACCCATACAGAGACTTCTATTGTTGGATGAGTAGGTGTAATGACGCACACACAAATATTTTTCTGTGGGATCATAAAACGAAGGGCACTTACATGGACTTCTGTTATGAGGCTAAGGAATTGCTCAGTACAATGGCACCTATGCAGTGACTTCTACTGTGGAACCATTGAATAGCTGGGTTAATAGTGCCCACGCAGGGCTTCTATTGTAGGACCATTGAAGGTCTGAGCGTAATGACGCCCACAAAGAGGTTTTACTGTGGGATCATGAAATCTCTTGGTCTAAAAGACAATAACATAGACTTCTTTCGTGAGGCTAAGGCTAAATAATTCTCAGTATGATGGCGCCCGTACTGGGACTGCCACTGTGGGACCATGGAATGCCCACAGGGACATTGTATGACCATTAAATGTCTGGATTAATGGTGCCCACACAGGGACTTCTACTGTGGGACCTTTAAATGTTTGGGCGTAATTTTTTTTATTCTGGTAACATGAAACGTCTTGGTCAGAGGGCACTTGCATGGACTTCTGTTGTGAGGCTAAGGTATTTCTTAGTATAATGGCGCCCATGCAGGGACTTTTTTGTGGGACCATGAATGAGTAGGTGTAATGCCGCACATTTTACTATAGAATCATGAAACGACGTGGTATAAGAGCACTTACGTTGTGAGGCTAAGCAATTTCTGAGTATAATGGCGCCCAGGTAGGGACCACGGTTCTAGAATAACTTATTTTAAGTGACGCACATGCAGTGAATGTTATTATGTGTTCACGCAATGAGTTTTGGTCATTGATTATAATTTGACACAAATACGTACCTACTGTTTAATAGTTATAGTAACTATGTTACTAACAACCAATATTGCACGTATATATTAACCATACCTTCGAAATAAACTTAGACTCACCACGACGTACCTTTTGTCCTTCGTTCTAATAGCTTTCCATTTTAGTGTGAAAAGTGATTTACTGATAAATACATTCATGCGCAATAAATCGCGTCAAAGCTGTTTTACTTCACGTAGCTTCGTAGACAAAGGATAAGTTCATGTTCTAGCCAGTAGAGTCCTATAAAGTGCACGATTAATTTGTTAAGGCTAAGCAGATAACTAAGTGGGCACTTTATTAGCGATTTGATGTTGATTGCAGACAGTAATTTATTTTATATTACATTTGTATTGTTCTAGAATGAGGAAACGTTTGTTTTTTGTTATTACTTAACTATTCACCACTTTATCTTGACAGTAGCGGTCTTAACTCCGAAGTTTCATAGGCTACGCTAATCTTATTTCTTATAGGAAACGTTTGTTCGCAAATCTCTCAAAAACTGGTTTACCAATAACTCTCAAATTTTTACAGTGCTGTAACCTACATTAATATTAACATTGTGACAGTTGCATGTTTGTTTCTCAATCACTATATACAGAGATTAACTAAGAAAGTACATATTATAACACTAAAAAGTCAAATTCGTACATGCCAGGTTTCGAAGTTTAGTTAAGTGAGTTTGTTGACCAGACCGTTGCCCAGAGGGCCACCAAAAATAAAAAGAAATGGCAAAAAATTAAAAAAAGTGTTTGTCAGCTCCGACGCATAACTGGAGTTTGCTCCGTAAATACAATTGTCTTAGTAAATAATAGGCAGTGAAGGTTAAAAAATAAAAAGCACTGATGTTTATATGTACAAATATATCACATATAAAAATTAATTATAACCTACCTAGCAACTGCATCCGCGTGTTCGTCGGATTTTCTTCCACCGTCACTTAAACTAGATTTTCCATTTTTTGTTTATTTATTTAATGCGTATTAATAATAATGATATTAAATATCAATATTTATATATTTAATGAAATAATATAAAACTTTGACATCAAACGACATTTGACACATACATGACTTAATGCAGAAAAACGTAACGCATTTAAGTTAACGCTCGACAAAATTTCACTCCTCATACATATTTCATACGGCCGCTCCTTATATATAAATCGATTCTTAAGCAGTAAACTCCAAAAAAACAGTATAAATGTATACACATTTTTTCTTTTTTTATAAAACAGTAAGGCGAGACGAGCAAGTCATTCGCCTGGTGGTAACCGCCTACTCTTCACAATTTTAATGCTATCCAGGAAAGTCTGGCGTGACACTAAACGACGTTTGTCAACTCGAGACATTAGTTGTTTAGTCTCATAAGCCCCATAATTACAAGCTACAGTGCCCTTCAAACCGAAACAGTAATGTTTAAAGGTTGAATACTACCTATCAATATTTTTACCATATCATTGGCATTTTCAATCCTTCTTATTTTCTTACTAGAAATGATTCAAATTTTTCATTTTTGACTTATTGACATGCTATCTTATTGTTGCATATTTTGTGACATCAATTTATTCAGACTTACTTTTCTGACATGTCATTTTTATTTTGACATGACATTATTATTAATTGTTTATACCTGAACTTCTTATTATATAATTTACTTTTATTTTTTATGTGCAACTGGCTTATGAGTTCATATTGACACTTTTAAGGGGTTTAGACTTTACTATGTTTAATGTAGGAACTTTATATAACCTGGATCCTCGAGAACATTGTACTCATAAATATTGTAACATGATTTTAAAAGAGTAACCATGGAGTTTCTCGCCCGTTCTTCTCCATAGGAAATCTACATCTTGGAACGCGGCAACTAAAGTCTTGACGATTCATAAGTGCTATTAATGGTTTAAATGAATAAAAATCTCTTT
The DNA here is from genome assembly GCA_947459985.1 of Diloba caeruleocephala. NCBI lineage: Eukaryota > Metazoa > Arthropoda > Insecta > Lepidoptera > Noctuidae > Diloba > Diloba caeruleocephala. The sequence goes on along the minus strand of OX381633.1, from coordinate 2,708,659 downwards.
ATCTTTATCTTCAATTCCGATCCGTCAACCCAGCGGTATCCGCCGACCTTCCCCACAATACTGTAGCCTGCATAATTATCGATTTCTCGGGGTCGTCGCTCGGTACTTGTCTGTACCTACGTCTGTGGAGCTTAGTACGGAAATATAATCAATAGTTTTGCAGTTCTGCACGCTATTATGACAGATACTGCGGTTGACGACGATGTTAAAAATGTATTTGAAATAAACTGTTGAAGGTTATGGACGATTTGCTGCGGTGCATTGTTCAGTTCAAGTAAATCGATGCTATCACGAGATCGAACCAGCAATATCAAATCATAGCTAAAAGGATTAGTAAACTTGTCGCGGAGTGCCTCCCTCCGTGTTCCTTCCCGGTTAGCTCAACTAGGACGCTCTCTTCACGGCAGCAAGTAACGGAGTTCGGTTAAATGAAACGTAACATATATATTGTTATAATATATATTGTTGATATTCACAACTTCAACACTTCATCTTCATGGTGATGTTTATATATTTCAAATATAGCTTTTTATCACAATATTTAAGCAAGTTTAAAAATAAGAAATTGTAATATTGCAGGAGACTATTTGTCAGAGCGACAGCTGTGTGTCGAACCACTAGCGTTCAGAATCGAATGTGTAATGATAATGATCAAAATATGAAGAGCGACTCTACGTCACATAAGTTCAAATTTTGATTTGAATAAAGAATGAATCGTGAGGTGGACAGTGATGGAAATAAAAGGTTTGAAGTCATGAAAGAGGTTGATTGAAATGAAGAACAAAGGATGACTTCGTCACAAACTTAAGTGGCAATGGGCGCACAGATAGCTGTTAGAACTGATGGCCGTCGGGGCAGTAAGTTCTCGAGTGGGGGCGCGCACTGAAACACGCAGCAGGGACTGACGACAACGAGATGGACAGACGAGCTGGTAGATGTAGCTGGATGCTGGCAGAACGTCAACCGTCATTGTAGAAATCTACGGGACAGGAATTTGTTCAGCAGTGGACGTCATTTAGTCGATGTGATAATGGCTATCACTACTACTATAAATAAAACCAAAGAATGGATTTGAATGTAGTTTTCACTCTTGGACAGCATGGTTCTTCGGCGAGATTTTAGGCTATAATTTTCCCCAGGAAAATATCGTGACTAATGCATGATCATTTAGCTTTATTCATACCCGTGCCGTACCTACCCGTGCAAGGCCGGGGCCGGTAGCTAGTAATTTTATAAAGTAGACTATTAGGAAATTAGATTAGAATTTGGATAATTAGAATAGAAGAATTTGGAGAATTAGAATTGAATATTTAAAGAATCAGAATATAATATAACCATATTCAGTTCACTGCTGTGTGGTGCCGGCTACGAGTAGGACTAGGCGACTATGGAATTAACCGGAGGATGGGCAGCAGCGTCCTTCGAGTACATTAACAACTCAACTGCGATCGCCAACCCGCCTGCCAAGCGTGGGGATTATGGCAAAACCCCCCAATGAGCCCACAACATACCCATATCGGTCGTTGTGGTGATCTTTGGGGAAGGCTGTGTCCAGCAGTGGACTTTATTCAGCCGAAATGATGATGATGATATTCAGATTATAAAAAGGTACTCTGTGGTTCTCCCAATCTAAAAACACCCTTTGACAGGTGTCAAAATCAAATTAGAAGCTGTTAAAAAAGCTGCTGTTTGGACAGCGTTTGATTGGCTTTGACACTTTCACACGTCATTGTGAAACAACGGAAAGCAGTTCACTACGTGACAACCTCTGACAAGAATCCCGAAACTAACTCAGGGTTAGCTCTAAATAGATTATTTTTCTTGTTTACTTTTAGTCTGTCATGAATCAGTTCTATATAAAGTACTGGTGGTAGATCTGTTATTGCAAGAATCTGGCTAAGTAGATACCACCGCCCATGGCACCAATGGGCGGATCCAATGTTTTAGCTGTTGGAGCCCCCATCCAGCACTAGACAAACAGGTTTTGTCCGGGCTGTAGCACCTCACAACGGAGATGCAGGTGCGGCCAACGGCTGATCTCGTTGCTTTCATCAGGTAGCAGATGGAGCTAGGCCGTTGAGAACAAATAAAAGTCTCGTAGCCTTAAGGGCCAATCTGGCCGCAGCCTATGACGCAAGGCCAGCGGCACAGATGGTGCAGGCTGCGGTGGATTAAGTGACTGAATGCGCCGCTAATGGGACGCATATGGCGTGCGGAGGTATTCCTTCGACCTACCAATCGTTGGGGCTGCGAGTTTCGTTCAGCAGACCGCAGCCATGAGAGACTGGTGCCTGAGATAGGCTTAGCAATGCCTGCAGACATTGCTAAGCCTATCTAGTCACCAGTTTTCGACGAACCTACGGCAATCGACTCCAAAATCTAGACCCCGAAATCTCGACCCTGACAACTCAACCCTGACAAATCCCCTCATGACAACTCGATCCTATACAACTCAACCCGTGACAATAGTTGTTTTCATCATATCATCATCATCATATCGGCCATTTATACGTCCACTGCTGAACAAAGGCCTCCCCCATAGATTTTCACAACTGTGTCATCATTCTGGGGGGTATTTGCCAATACTCACCACGCTTGGCAGGCGGGTTGGTGAGCGCAGTATGGCTACCGTTTCACAGAAGGGACGCTGCTGCCCATCCCTCTGGTTTAGATTCCCTTAATCGCCTTTTACGACATCCACGGGAGGAGATGGAGTGGTGCTATATTCTTAATCCGGACACCACAGGGTTATACGGGAATAGTTGTTTTAACCCCTACTAATGGAAAAGGAATGCCAGTGAGACCATGAGGAGGACCAGATGGTGGACAAATTTCGTATTAAAAAAAAATCATTTGAAGTATAAATCAAATAACCACTAAGGCCAAGGTTAAGTTAGTATTCTAACCTAAATTATCTGTGTCGGATCCGTCTTAATCTGGGTCGAGTTGTCAGGGTCGACTTGTTGTAGGGTTGGGTTATCATGGGGCGATTTGTCGGGGTCGAGTAATTTTGAAGTCCAATTGTCGTGATAGGTATCGGTTTCTACTCCACGGATTGTACAGACCACGGCAATACAACCAATCATCATTGCGGCCGAATGGAGTCCACTGCTGGACACAGGCGCCTCCCCCAAAGATCACCACAACGACCGATATGGGTGTGTTGTGTGCTCATTGGGGGGTCTTGCCATAATCGCCACGCTTGGCAGACAGGTTGGCGATTGCAGTTGAGTTGTTAACGTCCTCGAAGGATGCTGCTGCCCATCCTCCGGTTAATCTCTTAGTCGACTTTTACGACACCCACGGGATGAAATGGGGTGGTGGCATACATACAAACCAATGAAAGCACAATAGTATGAGTGTTATGTAATACATATTGCATTGGAAGAAGATATTTTATAACTATTATTAGAAAAATACCTACTGATAAGCAAACTTTATAGGTAAGTATGTATATGACCTTTATGCCTATATCAATGAATGCGTAGGATGGACCTACATTCCCTCCAATAAGTTAAGGCATATTTATAATACTGGGATAATATTGAAGTTTTTTTTTTCGATGGGTTGTGGCCTTGGCACTTACTAAATGTCAAAAGCCGAACTACCTACATAAAATTAGAATATCTTATCTGCCACATAAACAGCAGTTCTACAAGTTATTACTACGAAAAAAAACAAACAGGATCCAGGAATTTGTGTGAATAAAAAAACGAGACTGTATGTTTTTACCTAGTCTTTATTATTTATATAGATGTTTTATAAGCCTTGGACTTGCCTCAAGCAAGTAGTTACCTATGTGCTATGCTGCAATAGTCTCATTCGGCAAATCCAGGGATGAGGCACAGATTAACGTGGAAAGGAGCTTGTGGACTCTGGACCCTCAATATAGAAAAAACAAAAGCTATCACCTTCTATGTTTCTAAACGCTTCTCTACAAAGCATAATGAGCCCAAGATGATGCATAGGCCATTATAATCTCTTCTAAAGGTTACGTTATGAATAGAAGGTAATCTAAATGTTATCGCGTTGTGCGATATGACGTAAAATCCTGTCCATAACACACAAACATAAATAAATAAAAACAAGGAACATCTTTCCATCTCTAGTAGGAGTGAATTTTATCCTTAAATTAGGTGACGTGATACCTTTTCCTTTTTCATTAGAGGTGCGGTAATGAGCGTGGGCACCTGATGGTAAGCGCTTATAAATATTCACAACACTAGAATAGTCGCTAATCTGTTTTTTTTTTTTTTTTAAACGTTGCCCCACACTAGGCTTTCTCCTGTGTCGTGGGTGCGTTTTACAGACATGAATTCCACATACAATACACACAGACCCGGAACAACTACCTGCAGATCATATAAATATTTGTTCCGTGTGGGAAACGAAACCACGACCCGGAGCGCAGCAGCCGGCTGTATCAGCCACTGCACCAACCGTGCCGTCAAGGCGAGAGAGGGGGAGCACACCCTCCACTAGCTCATATCCTGCGTGCGTCCAACGTCTCCCAGGCCTGTCCACAGCGTTCAAGGTCGTCCCACGCTGCGTTTTCCGGTGCGCGGTCAAGAACTCGCCACTCGAGAACCTTTTGCCCCAACGGCCATCAGTTCTACGAGCGATGTGCCCCGCGCATTGCCACTTCAGTTTACTAATCCTTTCAGCTATGTCGGCAACTTGAGTTTTTCTACAGATCCATTCATTAATGATTTGATCTAGTAGAGAATTACAAAGCACAGCTCTCTCTATAGCTCGTTGAGTTACCTTGAGCTTTAAATTCTGAATTTCTTTCTCTTCGATATTTATTTAGAGACTGAATCTCGACTGCTGTAGCAGTATTGTAAGATTCATTCGATTGCCAGAAATAGAAAAATCGATGCCGCTCGAACAAAGAGCTTACGCAAATCGATACACTGAAAGCATTGTCTCATTAAAACTATATAAAGTTAACTGGGGAATTATACTATAGTCTCTTGTATTTTGCTTGCTGGTAGAAATGTCAACTTTATGTTAAACTTGCCCGAATTATATGTATTTGTCCAAATTCCGGAAAAAATGATTATCTGTTGGAGCAAGGTCCGGGAAGTATGGTATGAGTCAGAGACATTCCAATTGGAACTCCTCTAATTTAACAACGGTCTGTCATGCAGTTTTTTTTTTTAGAACCTTGCCCTCTTTATGTTTTCTCATGTATCGTGGGTGCGTTTACAGACATGAATTCCACACACAATACACCCAGACCCGGAACAACTAGCTGCAGATCATACAAATATTTGTTCCGTGCGGGAATCGAACCCACGACCCGGAGCGCAGCAGCCGACTGTATCAGCCACTGCACCAACCGTGCCGTCATGCACGTCAGCAGTTTATGGTCTATCGTTGTCCTGAAGCAGCAGTGGGCTAGAGCAATTGACCAGCCTCGGTTGTTTAACGGCTAACTTTTTCATCATGGTTTGTAATTTTTGACAATAGGTACTCGTATGCCGTTTGTAACATAAGTAATTTGAATAGATACACATCAGCTCGGGAACGTCCACTATAAAAAAGTCAATTCCGGCTGGGACGGTATCGACGATATTTGTATGCAAATCCGGTTCCGCCGGACTTACGAGCAATTATAGGAGATATTGCCATACGACCGAAATTAATAATCTTCAGATTAAGATTTTGAAAATCATCCATTGTTGTGTTCATCATACCAGACAAAGAAAGTCCACTGCTGAACAAAGCCTCCCCCACAGATTTCCACAGTTGTGTCGTAAATTTCGGGTGAATTTGCCAGTACTCACCACGGCCTGCCAGGCGTTGGTTGGTGGTATTCTTTCTCAGAAGATACGCTGCTGCCCATCCCTCTGGTTAAGAGTCTGGAAGTCCCTTAGTTACCTTTTACAATATCCACGGGAGAAGATTGAGTGGTGCTATATTCTTAATCACGGAATTGTTGTATTACGATCACATTAAACAGACATTTCCGTAATCCGAAAACGAAAGATTTTGGATTAGATCAATTGTACTGGAGGATACCAGCTTAGCCTTACATCATTAGTCGGTCTAGTAGCAATTTCATCATTATCATCATTTCGGCCGAATAAAGTCCACTGCTGAACACAGGCCTCCCTCAAAGGTCACCACACCGACCGACATCGGTGTGGTGTGCTCATGGGGGGTTTTGCCATACTCGCCACGCTTGGCAGGCGGCTGCTGCCCATCTCCGGCTAATCCCTTAGTCGCCTTTACGACACCCAGGGAGGAGATGGGTTGGTGCTATTCCTAGCCAGCACCACACGGCATAGTAGCAATTTAGCCAAGTCATTCATATTGTACTTTTCCAGGAGCTGTCGAAATTGGACAACCAGGTGCTTGGGTCCTCGGCACCACCCCCTACAACTGCTTTATCCTGCTCCATTGACCTGCCAACAGATGCCATTGCAGAGGTAAGGAAACGGAGCTTCGCAATCTATTAACTATTGAAGAGAAACTTCTTTGCGCGCTATTATCGTAAAATTTCAAGGTCAAATTTGAGTGCAACGTTTTATGACGTAACGTTGTGTGGGCGCATGCGCGGCCATGTTTCCCTTCTGTCAAGTTTGCTATTTTGAGAGATTTTTGAGAGAACAGAACGGACACTGTTGGATTGAAGATTCCCCCAACGACCGGTATGTGTTGTGTGCTCTTTGGGGGGTATTGCCATAATAGCCACGCTTGGCAGACGGGTTGGCGATCGCAGTTGAGTTATACATGTACTCGATGGACGCTGCTGCCCATCCTCCGGCTAATCCCCTAGTCGCCTTTTACGACACCCACGGGAGGAGATGGGGTGGTGGTATTCTAAGTCGGCACCACACGTCAATTCTAAGCCGGAACTACACGGCAAGAAAGAACTCTGATATGTATTTATATTTTTTTTGTCTATTTTACATAAGTATATATTTCGTTTACTTTTACTCCTGTACACACTCTGCTGGAGGAGATGTCTTAAGAAATAAGCAGAGTCTTTGTACCTTTGTCCTATATCATCTTTCTTTATGTCTCTGTTTCTATGTGCATAACTATTTAATAAATAAACTCAAATTTGAATGGCAGAGATTGCAACAGATTATATTTTATCGTTGAAATGCGTTTTAGGCTTTAAAATAATTCACGAACCATTTTTTTTACCCAGGCGATCTTGTCTCCTGACAAGGCAGGGTCCCTGCTGTCAGTGCAGTCAGCACCACCGGAGCAGAGGGAGCGACCAGCGAGCTTGCTGCTCGAATTGCCGCTAGCAACGGTAACAGTTCAACTTCACATCATGCTTATACTTTGCTTCCCAGGGCCGCATTTACTTGCGCTTCAGCCAGCAACATAAATGCCCCTCCGTGATGTGCCTAAAGGCGTGGCACCAATGGGCGGCTCTAGTGTGATCTTACGAGGACCTGGAACCCCCCTCTTCGGTGCCGAAGATGACCGCTCCAGTGGTTTTAGCCGGTAGGAGTTCGGCATACCCCTCCGCCCTTCCCCGAGGTGAAGGAAGTTCCATATAGAATTTCTACTGGACACCAATAAAAAAGAAGGCCAGCAACATAAAAATAAATATGTACTAGACATTATTAGGTACAGGACCTACAGAATTTTACATTCCTATTTGGGAATAGACATAGAAAGCGATCTAATGAAATGTGTAGAATACCTTATTGATTTCCAATTGTTGTGATTTTTTATGTTACAAATTAGTTTGTTTCTTAACTAATCCACCGTGTGGTGCCGGCTTACGAATAGCACCACCCCATCTCATTCCGTGGGTGTCGTAAAAGGCGACTAAAGGATTAGCCGGAGGATGGGCAGCAGCGTCCTTCGAGTACATTAACAACTCAACTGCGATCGCCAACCCGCCTGCCAAGCGTGGCTATTATGGCAACACCCCCCAATGAGCCCACAACACACCCATATCGGTCATTGTGGTGATCTTTGGGGGAGGCCTGTGTCCAGCAGTGGACCTCATTCGGCCGAAATGATGACATCTGCCAAGTTTCTCGTGACGCCAGGTGAGCTTTACTACGAGAATTTCTTCTTAGTTTTTCCTCTTTATATATTTCAGCAAGTAGGTGCCTACCTTTCGGCGATGTCCCCGACGGAGCAGGAGGAAGACTCCCTCCTGACGCTCTCGTCGGTGACAGCACGCCCCCTCCTGGCTGCATCCAGGAAGCTACGCCCCCCAGATTCGTCGGCTGAGTAAGTATTACTCGAGTATCGTAGCATAGACTCCACTTTACCATGAGTATAGACGGGTAACTCGTCTATTTTGAACGAGGATGAGTGACGGCCTCACGAGGTGTACCTCGTTTGACGTGGGGTGAGGAGGGATAGCGATTGCTGTGACTCGCGACGCGAGAGAACGAGAAGGAACGTGTTTTGTTTGTTCGCCCCTCGCCGAGTCGGCTAGCGCGCGAACGAATGTTGTATTTTAATTTTTATCTCACTCGCACAAATGTATTTCGCTCGCTCACGATTATGACAGTCACAGCTCGCTTTGCGTTTCTAGAAAATGGAGATGTATGCTAAATGAGTTGGTGCAAAGTTGTAATACGTGTGTCTCTTTCAATTCGTCGCGATGAGGGAGTCGATCGAGGCACCTTACGGGTGAGAGAGCCGCTGCCCGTCATTGTCGCTGAAGTCGTAGCAACTTATCGCCAACAAGCTGCTGGCGTACAACATGCCGTCTGTACCATGGACATAGTTGTTCCGGGTCTGGGTGTATTATTTGTGGAATTTATGTCTGTAAATGCACCCACGACACAGGAGAAATCCTAGTGTGGGGTAATGTTTTTATTTTAAAAAAAAGCACTCCGGGAGTGCCGACAGAAGTGAAAACTTATTTTGGCGCGTTAGGAGATTTTATCTCATCTAAAAATATGCGTACCGCGCTAAAAAGAAGTTTTCACTTCAAGCGACTCGTAACGGTGTCGCGAGTGGACAGATTTTATCTCATCTAAAAATATGCGTACCGCGATAATAGGAGTTTTCACTCCAGTATATATATGCTGGTGGTGGGTCTCTTCAGCAAGAGGCTAGCGAGGGATGTACCACCGCAATACTAGATATTCGCGGCTAAGCAGTAGTGATTAAACTTTAGACATTGCTCCGGTTAGAAGGGCACTGTAGCTAGTGACATTACTGGGCATAAGAGACTAAATAAATTTTGTCGAGGTGCCGAGCGCAGTGTGGTGTCACGCTGGACTAGTCGTGGGTAGCATTAGAATTGTCGTGGGCAGGCATGTCGTTTACCACTCGGCAGATGACTAGCTCAACAAGTGACAATTAGGGAAAAAAAAAGCTGCTATTTCATCATCATTTCGGCCGAATAAAGTCCACTGCTGTATGGCAAATCCCCCCCAAAGACCACTACAACGACTGATATGGGTGTGTTGTGTGCTCATTGGGGGGTTTTGCCATAATCGCCACGCTCGGCAGGCGGGATGGCGATCGCAGTTGAGTTGTTAATGTACTCGAAGGACGCTGCTGCCCATCATCCGGCTAATCCCATAGTCGCCTTTTATGACACCCACGGGATAAGATGGGTTAGTGCTATTCGTTGCCGGCACCACACAGCAGCTGCTTTTTATATTTCTTTTATTAAAAAAACGTTGCCCCGCTCTAGGATTCCTTCTGTGTCGTGGAGCGCAGGAGTCGACTGTATCAGCCAGTGCACCAACAGTGCCGTCAGTTAGCTTTCATAAAAAATAATCCTCAATTAAGAAGTAGCAATTTGTTAAGTGTCATACCATTTTGGAATCCAGACTAAACGCGCCATCTTTTAAAGTTACTTGCCAAAATAGTGTAGTACATTTTTTTACAGTACAGTCGGTTAAAGTTTGGTGATGTAATATTTTGGATTCAATGTTGGCCAAAAATCTTACATTGTATTTAAAACTGAGGCAGTTATGTTTTAACTTTTAACTGTACTTTACACAAGGGTTATTCATGGTTACATCACAGAAAAAAACTGACGTAAAGTTAATATTCGTAGTCACATGACTTGAAAGAACATCACAGGGTGTCTGTTTTTAAGATTTATTTTCGTATCCTTGTAATTTGAAAAGTTTGTGTGGTGTCCGGATTAAGAATATAGCACCACTCCATTTCCTCCCGTGGATGTCGTAAAAGACGACTAAGAGAATCTAAACCAGAGGGATGGGCGCAGCGTCTCTTCTGTGAAATGGTAGCCATACTGCGCTCACCAACCCGTCTGCCAAGCGTGGTGAGTATTGGCAAATACCCCCCAAAATGATGACACAGTTGGGAAAATCTATGGGGGAGGCCTTTGTTCAGCAGTGGACTTATAAATGGCTGATATGATAATTTGAAAAGTACGTGACTAATATTTTTTTTCATATTTTCTAATAAATGTCACGACTTGGCCTATTGACCGTTTCCGGCTTGTCGTTGATTTCTGGGACAGCCTGTCTATATTTGCTTATAACTGAAATACATACTTATAGACCGATTTCTTGATTCGTTAATAACTTGTTGCAGGAGTACAGCGCCGCCAGACGGCGGGTACGGCTGGGTGGTTGTTTTCGGGGCCTTCATGGTGCAGTTCTGGGTGGCCGGCCTCTTCAAGTCGTATGGCGTGTTGTACGTGGAGATTATGGAAACGTTCCCCGATTCGTCCGAGTCGGTGGCTTCGTGGATACCTGCTGCGTTGTCTACTTTGTGCTTGGCTCTCGGTAAGGTCATGTTACGCACTAGTACCTAATATTCACGTATAAAACTGCTCAATTGGGCATTTTATACGAGTTAAGTCCGGACAGTACATTGGGATGGGCATGACATGGGCATTTGACATGAGTTTCATCTTACTCATGTTCATTTTAAGGCCCACCTGTTGGGAAACTCTGTTGAGATCATCGAGCATTGTGCTGAGCTCTTGCAGTGATTCTGCCATGGCTAATGAAATGAGGAGATCCGTAGAAGAACTAAAAGTATGTAGTAAATAAGTGTATGTAGTGTCCACATAGCAGAAAGGATTAGTAAACTGAAGTGGCAATGGGCAGGGCACATTGCTCGTAGAACTGATGGCCGTTGGGGCACAAAGGTTCTCGAATGGAGACCGCGCACCGGGAAACGCAGCGTGAGACGACCTCCAACGAGGTGGACAGGCGACCTGGTGAAGTTGGTTTTTTTTTTTACGTGCGGAATTCCTCTTGGACTTCTTTGGGAAGGGCGGAGGGGCATGCCAGGATCAAACCAGCTAAAACCCCACAGTGTCCGTCTTCTTACCTCTAGCCGGGGGTGAGTTGTACACTTTTCTGCATTAGAGCGCTCTCCCGGCAGAAGAAGGTGGTTGGGAACCTGGTGAAGGTCGCTGGGAGTCGTTGGATGAGGGCGGCATGTGACCGCTCGTTGTGGAAGTCTATGGGGGAGGCCTTTGTTCAGCAGTGGACGTCCTGTGGCTGATATGATGATGATGAATCACACGGCCGTGTGGTGCCGGCTACGAATAGCACCAACCCATCTCATCCCGCGGGTGTCGTAAAAGGCGACTAAGGGATTAGCCGGAGGATGGGCAGCAGCGTCCTTCGAATACATTAACAACCCAACTGCGATCGCCAACCCGCCTGCCAAGCGTGGCGATTATGGCAAAACCCCCCAATGAGCATACAACACACCAATGTCGGTAGTTGTGGTGATCTTTGAGGGAGGCATGTGTCCAGCAGTGGACTTTATTCGGCTGAAATGATGAATCACACGGCACGGCGTTACGTCTAACCTAATTTCACTTTCAATGAATAATGAGTGCACAACTTTTCTAGATGCTTCTTCCTTCTTCAGCTTCCATGACTTACATTTGTTCTTTAGCGCCGCTGTCATCAGCTCTTTGCGAGAAGTACTCCTGCCGTCTCGTGGTGTTCATTGGAGGCCTGTTCTGCGCCACTGGCCTCGCTCTGTCCTACTTCAGCACAGGCCTTCTCCATCTGTTATTGAGTTTTGGAGTTATGACTGGTGAGGATTTAAATATACTTTTTTAAATAATAGAATAAAATTGTAATGTCGTCATTTTGGGGGGAAATTGCCAGTACTAACTTCGCTTGGCAGGCGGGTTGGTGAGCGCAGATAGGCTACTGTTTCACAGAAGGGACGCTGCTAACCATCCCTCTGATTTAGGGTTCCCTAGTCGCATTTTACGACTTCCACGGGAGGAGATGGAGTGGTCACTACACGGAAAACTGCCCGCCCCGACACAGGCAGGTACATGCGAACCCGATTGCAGTGACACCTACCGGGTCCAATCAATCCAGTCAACTAATTAATTCATACCGCCATCTGTTTGAATCTTATATAACTCACGGATAATGACTTTGTCAGATAAATTCGCAATAAAATAATATTGCGAATATAAATTGAGATATAAACTATCCTATCTTTTAAGTTGGATAAAACTGCACACAGTGTGCAAAACTTTATTAAAATCAGTTCAGTAGTTTAGGAGTCCATAGCGGACAAACAACGGGACACGTAATTTATGTATATTAAGAATTACAGATTATACTTTGCATAATATTGATATGTATTTTTCTAGGAATCGGCGGAGGTCTGTCCACCACTCCCGGTATTGTTATCGTCTCTCAATACTTTGATAAACACAGGTAAAAATACTATACTTTTGTAAGGGAATTAATTAGGATAATATATATAAACGGGCTGCATCTTGACTGCCAATGCAGTTTGAACGCAGTCAGCGCGATTGTCGAATAGATTTGCTCCACTTGCAGTCAATACTACTGCACGCTGGCTACAAGCTAACTTATATAAAAGCCTATATCTATGAACAGTATTTTATCAATCGTTCTGTTTCTTTTGTATTATTTGCAACTATGTAGCCGAGGGCGGATCCAGGATTTTAATCTGGGGGACGCCTCGGTGTCTCATGTCAATAATTCGGATCCAGGATGTCTAGGGTCAACTATATCCAGCCTGCATCCAAGTCTCTAACCTATTTAACCCATATGCTAAATCAGGCCATGTAGCTCCAATCACGAATAGCCCATCTCATGCCATGGGTGTCGTAGAAGACGACTAAGGGAGTATGGAACCCGGTGCGTACCATTAAGCACCTTGGGGTTTTGGGGACACCACCATCACTAGCATACCCAAGGAGGGTTGAAATCAGGCAGCTAGCTGACTTTAAAACTCTATAGCCAAAACCTAAAAAAGACATTGAGCCTACCCCAATCGAATTTGGACCAGGGCAAGATGAAGAGGCTCTGGGCATACCGTAGCATCAGGAGAATAGCTATCATATAAGGGCAGTCCCTTATATGATAGCTATAATTTCAACTTTACTCTCAATATTGCCATCTCTTTCCAGGGCTTTAGCAAATGGAATATGTGTGAGTGGAACAGCAGCTGGTAGCTTCGTGTTCCCAATGCTGATTGAGAAGCTCGTTGACATGTACGGACTTCATGGAACTGTGTTATTATTGGGTATGTCAGGTTTTATGATGGACCTTGTTATGGCAGTCGCGAGTCAAAAGCGAAATCGTCAATGCGTGTGGTGTTCAGATTAAGAATATAGCACCACTCCGTGGATGTCGTAAAAGGCGACTTAGGGACGCTAAACCACTGAGATGGGCAGCAGCGTCCCTTCTGTGAAACGGAAGCCGTTCTCCGCTCACCAACCCACCTGGCCAGCGTGGTGAGAACTGGCAAATTCCCCCCCAAAAAACGACGGCACACAGCATGCAACCGTTCGTCCTATGGGGGAAGGCTTTCTTTTTGGCTGACATGATGAGTCGCAAGCTGCTGTTTTTAGGGTTCCGAACGTCCGAAGGAAAAAACGGCGGAACCCTTATAGGATCACCCGGTTGTCTGTCTGTCCGTCTATCACAGCCAATTTGCTCCGAATCTACAGGACCGATTAGGTTGAAATTTGGCACACATATGGATTTCTGCGGCCCAAACACGAACGTGTGACGTAAATAAATTAATTTTGAATATGGGGTCACTTTTTGGGGGCAATATAGAAAATTATAGAATAAAGTTTTGCAAACTGTACCGTGTAACTGTAACGTATGAAATGGAAGAAATTGGTGTGATGGTCTCAAATATATATATTTTATAATTTTAAAATATATAGTTTTAAAGTTATTTAAGAAAATAGACGAATATTGACTATTCCCAGGAGGCGGTATGCTCCACGTCTGCGTATCAGCGACTTTATACCGCCCGGCGCCCATCAGCTTCAACTCCTCGGCTCTCGCAGACAGGACACCTGCTACCACGACCACGACTGAGCATACCACACTGTTACATGATATTCAAGAAGGTAAGAATATTGAAGTGCCATAAGGATCTCTCATCATCAACATCATCATCAGGCCTAAGGATGTCTCATCATCATCATTTCGGCCCAATAAAGTCCACTGCTGGACACAGGCCTCCCGCAAAGATGTACACCATGACCGATATGGGTGTGTTGTGGGCTTGTTGGGGGGTTTTGCCATAATCGCCACGCTTGGCAGGCGGGTTGGCGATCGCAGTTGAGTTGTTAATGTACTCGAAGGACGCTGCTGCCCATCCTCCGGCTAATCCCTTAGTCGACTTTTACGGCACCCACGAGAGGAGATGGGGTGGTGGTATTCTGAGCCGGCACCACACGGCAAGGATGTCTATTACTGAACAAAGGCCTCCCCCATAGATTTCCACAATGGTGTCGTCATTTTGGCGAGATTTTGCCAGTACTCGCCACGCTTGACAGTAGGGTTAGAGACCGCAGAATGGCTGCTGTTCCACAGGTGGGACGCTGCTGCCCTCTACATCCCTCCGATTTAGAGTTCCTTAGTTGCTCTGTTATGACATCCACGGGAGGAAGTGGAGTGTATTCTTAATTTGAATACTAATACTATACTTAATTTTAGGAATTCTCTAGTTCAGTCATCTTCTCTATCATTCTCTATGGTTCTCTAGTTCAGCTCATGATACGGAGAAAAATTATCAAAAAATTTATTTTTACTCTCGACATCATCAGTGAAAAATCTTTAGCAATTAAATTAATATAAGGCGTTTGACTTAGTGTCGAGTACTAATCACGTCCTAAAATTAATTAAATTTATGAATTTATACACATACTTAGCAACTACGCAGCTTAGTAGAAAGCTTTAACAGGAATATTTTACCCATATGCACACATCGCTGCTAGGAATGAAAGTGATTCTTACAAACCAATAACGGAGTGCCACAAGGAAATATACTAGATCCACTTTAAGAAAATACTTTTTGTGTTACAATATTGTCTGGGGAATTAATCAGAAAAGCCAATCTGCTAATTAATACACTCTCCTACTTCCACAGACCAGGGAATCATGTTCAAGTCTGACTCTTCGAAAGACAACCGACTGCAGAGCTTGTTTCATCCAGACAATGAGCTGACACTCAACCAGAAGAACTTACTCCTTAACGATGATTTGAAGAGGACCAATTTGATTACTGAGATAATGCATCCTAGTTTAATTGAGGTATGTATGTGGAAAGTAGATGTATTAGGACAGAAGGGCGTCGGATCTCCTTCTGTGAGAGCGTCATGGTCTAGAAGGAGTCATCGATCCTTGATAAGTGTGCGAAGTTCCAAATCAATCCGACGTTTTAAAGGGGATGAAAATCGAGTTCAAAAAATCTGTTTCTTAGATACATAGATTCATAGATACATAGATTCATAGATACATAGATTCATAGATACATAGATTCATAGATACATAGATTCATAGATACATAGATTCATAGATACATAGATACATACCAAGCTAATCAAAGCGTGTTAAAAGGGTGAAGAAGACACAAATATGTTACGGCTTTAAAAAATTGCGACGAGTATGATGTCTGTGATGGTGTCGTGTGTGGTAACATTGTTAGTTCTAAACTAATTACACTATAAACTCAAGACATTCGAGGATAAACAATTTTTATTTATCTACAGGTCGCCCGCCAACAAATGCAGTTGCAGCAATCGGATTCTGAAGATTCTGAAGGTCTGGATGTCTTAGGGGTCGTAGGTGAGTGATCTTTTCGTGATGTGATGATAAGTTTGGTGCAGAGGTAGAACGCTCACCTTTCTCGCCAACAGTAGCGGGTTAGCATAGAACAATCATTTGTTGGGGGTCTGGGTGTTTGCGCATCTGAGATTCGTCTACACACGATTCGGGACAAAGCTGGCGTTGGCAGCTTTTGAAAGGAAATCAAAGTACATGAGATATTAATATGGCATTTGGATGGTGATTTCATAATAAAAAACTAGTCCGTGGTGGTTGTGATGCATATAGATGTACAGCTGTGAGGTAAAAGCTAACAAAATTAAATTAAAAATATAGGCTAGGATTTCTCCTGTGTCATATCATCGTATCATCATCATATCGGCAATTTATACGTCCACTGCTGAACAAAGGCCTCCCGCATAGATTTCCACAACTGTCTCATCATTTTGGGGGGAATTTGCTAATACTCACCACGCTTGGCAGGCGGGTTGGTGAGCGCAGTATGGCTACCGTTTCACAGAAGGGACGCTGCTGCCCATCCCTCTGGTTTAGATTCCCTTAGTCGCCTTTTACGACATCCACGGGAGGAGATGGAGTGGTGTGTGTGTGTGTTCTTAATCCGGACACCACACGGACAATACAAATACCTGCAGATCATACAAATATTTGTTCCGTGCGCGAAACGAGTCACGACCCGGAGCGCAGCAGCCGACTGTGTCAGCCACTGCACCAACCGTACCGTCAAGACCGAAGACCGGAACACGCCATGAATATTTAATTAATAAAAGGTTGTTCTATTGGGAACTTAAGTCTCTTGCCAACATTAACATTTTGATGCGGAATTCAGTGATAGTAGCGCTACTGTCACGTTACAATTTGTCGCTCAATTTGAGAGGACCTTTATAAAGGAAAACCGGTCCAAGAGAAAATTTGAGGGTATAAACTTCTAACAAATTTGACGCAAAACTACAGTAGAGGCACCGTATGATGGTCTTATGACCTGCACGCTTAATGAAGTTCCGAGAACTTAACAACAGTTAAATTTGTCGGAACAAATGCCGTTTTTAATTATTTGAGATACGTAATAGAGATGTACCGCTACAGCTATAATTTATCGAATCGAAAATACAAGTTATTTAAATTGATAAATAATGTTAAATTATTATTATATTAGTATTTTCGAATTATATTATTAGAATTTACCGTGTGGTGTCCGGATTAGAATAAGGCACCGCGCAGTCTCCTCCCGTGGATGGAGTAAAAGGGTATTAAGGGACTCCAACCCAGACGGATGGGCCGCAGCGTAGTGACTACTTGAAAATTCCCTCCAAAACGTAGCTACGACACACAGTATGTAGCTGGTCGTTGTAGAAATCTAAGGGGAGGCTTTTGTTCAGCAGTGGATTTCCTTTTAAGATAGAGAATAGATAACATTAACGTAACGTTTTCGATAATCATTTAAAATGTGTTACAGCACTATTTAAAGTTTACATAAATGCACTGCCGTCAATTTGACTACCTTGAAACAAAAAGCATTATTTCAACTCACCAATTCGGTTTTAGGAAACAACTATCAAAAGAAGACGCTGTTTTATCATTTGTTAGCAGAGTTGTAGATAGTTGAGATAAAAAAGAAAAGTGTTTAGGAATGTTTTGGAACTTTCAAAGGCATTCGGCAACGTCTTCATCCCCATTCTTGGGACGAAGTTGGAAAAAGTTGGTATACGTGGCGTAACACTCAAATTATTCAAGAATTATTTAGGCAACAGAACCCAAGCTGTCAAGATTGAGGATACACCAGTGGAGATGAGATTTTGGAATTTGGAGTACCACATGGGAGTATCTTGGGACTCATACTGTTTGCCATATATATAAACGACCTCTGTGAATTAAACTGTCCCAACTGCCAACTTTAATGATGCATAATGTAACTAAATAAGTTTCACATGCGATGGTCGAGCAATTTCCTAGTACCTGTTTCACAGGTTAATTCCTAGCGTGCAATTGGTATCTTGTTCTATCTATGACTGTAACCTGTGACGTTCAAATATATCAATCATACGTGATGTAGTATTTAAGTTGTACCCAAAACTTAACATAAAAATTATTATATTATAGGTTTGCCAAAAGAAGTGGCCCGTCTTCGTCTGCGGCCTACTCGGTCTTCGTCTATCCTCCATTCAGTAGAAGACCTGTCTACTGACAGTACTTGTGTCTACAAAGCTAGTAGACGAAACCTTAGCAGGTGAGTATTTTTTGTGAAGCCTTACAAAAATAAAACATGGGCTTCGGCCTGCAAGGCATGATACCCACCTGATGGAAGAATCCCCCGTTTTCAATGGAGGACCACCACGCTACGATCCTCCCGTTCCTCATAAACTTAAATTTTAGTAACCATTTACTAAGCATTTTATTCAGTGTAAATATTTACAGGTCTCTTTACATCCGTCCGCCGCTCCCGAGCCGTCTGATCCAGAACAAGCTGACTGAACCGATTGCTATTAAACAAGAAGAAGTGCAGAAAGAAGATGTGCAAGTAGAGAAGAAACGGGCTGGATGCGTTGAGAAGATTTCTAGGTAAGTCCAGGTTTTACAGGAAACCTTGATGTTCTTGTAGATAGTGTTTTGTTGGTGATCATGACAAATGGCTAACGGCAGTTAATACACGCGGAAAACCTCGTTTACTCAAGCCTAAACTTATAAATTAGCCAGGTACATGGTAACAGTTTGTGACAGTAATTTTGTATGTATTAGTTCTGCATTGTTTATAATACAACCTAATGAAAGCAGTAAACCATTTAGTGGTAAGCGTGTTTAACATTACTTTGTAGCGGTTAGAAGGACACTGTAGCTAGTGAAATTACTGGGCATCAGAGACTAAATAACTTCATGTTAGTTTGAAAGAAGTTTATAAGACTTGGCTAATACGAATCTAAGCTGTATCATACGCGCTCGGGGGTAACTCAGGGATCAGTACTAGGACCTTTGCTTTCCCAATCATGATCAACGATCTCACTGCCGTCCTAGAATATGCGAGATATCTCTTCTATGCGGATGATTTAAAACTGTATAACGAGGTTGATACGAAGTTGTCTTTATATATTATAATAATTTATCTATATATTTGTATCTGTTTGGCATCCGTGCTCCATTGTATATCGGTCCAGCTGAAAACCAGCGTCGGGCATTATTCGTCCGGCTTATGCTGAGCTGGTTACCCTTTTGGCGCAAACTCGAGACACGATGTGTAGCTCTGTGTATACCTATGTTAAAATTTTATTAGTTTTACACTTTATTTAATTTAAAGTTTTAAGTATTATTGTATGTGTCTCTGTTTGTGGCAAATAAATATATTTCTTTCTTTCTTTCTTTCTTTCTTTCTTTCTTTCTAAGTTCAGATTTCGGATTCAGTTTGCAAAACTTTATTCTTTCATTTTCTATAAAAGTGATCCCCATATTCAAAGATCATTTATTTACGTTGGGTCGCAGAAATCCATACGTGTACCAAATTTCAACTTAATCGGTCCAGTAGATTCGGAGCAAATTGGCTGTGACAGACGGACAGACGTACGAGTGATCCTATAAGGGTACCGGCTGTTTTTTCCTGCGGACATTCTGTTATATCCTCCCAATGTTAGTATAATGGCTGACCATCAGCCAGACTTGCCATGTCAGAATTTTGGTACTTAAAAACCGCAGTATGATCCTCGGGATCGAGCCGCAGTCCGGTTTCACACTCGGTACGGGTCGGAAGTATTCTCAATTGTACTAGTTCTACTATTTTTATTGCTATTTCTAATCAATTGTTAATCTAATTCCACATCATATAAGTTTTAGCCAAATTAGTCTTTTTTTAAAACCGGATTCCGCCCGTATAATAGTTCGGAACCCTATAGATATGTATACTGAAATATTGATTTGAAATATTTTGATAACTTGTTTGTCCAGGTATCTGGACGTGTCCCTCTTGAAGTCCTGGCGGTTCGGCCTGCTGTGTGCATCGGTGGCGCTCATGTCGTGCGGTTCCCC
This sequence comes from Diloba caeruleocephala, assembly GCA_947459985.1. NCBI lineage: Eukaryota > Metazoa > Arthropoda > Insecta > Lepidoptera > Noctuidae > Diloba > Diloba caeruleocephala. Next base: position 2,688,623 of record OX381633.1, on the reverse strand, counting down.
CTACGCGCTGTACTACTTACCTGCGTACACTGTTGCAGTTGGTCACAGCAAATCTGCAGCTGGTATGTAAGATTAAATCATCATTTCGGCCGAATGAAGTCCACTGCTGGACACAGGCCTCCCCCAAGTACACCTCAACGGCCGATGTGGGTGTGTTGTGGGCTCATTGGGGGGTTTTCAGGCGGGTTGGCGATCGCAGTTGAGGTGTTAATGTACTTGAAGGACGCTGCTGCCCATCCTCCGGCTAATCCCTTAGTCGAGTTTCACGACGCCCACGGGAGGAGATGGGGTGGTGGTATTCTGAGCCGGCACCACATGGACATCTAGAATTTTAATCTAATTTCAGGTCATCTAGTGGCAATCAGCGCGGTATTGGATCTCTGTGGGCGCCTTGGACTCGGCTGGTTATGCGATCTCCACTTGTTCTGTAGAAGAAAGGCTTATATCGTAAGGTAAGTTTAAACTGACAAAAAACTGTAATAGTTATACTCTGTTTTTGTTAAACGTTGCCCCACACAAGGATTTCACCTGTGTCGTGGGTACGTTTACAGACACAAATTCCATACACAATACACCCAGACCCGGAACAACTACCTGCTGATAATACAAATATTTGTTCCGTGCGGGAATCGAACCCGCGACCCGGAGTGCAGCAGCCGACTGTATAAGCCACTGCACCAACCGTGCCGCCGTTTTGGGGGGCAATATAGAAAATGAAAGAGTAACATTTTGCGAACTGTACCGTTTAACATATGAAATGGACGGGCTTGTAGTGAGGGTTTCAAATATATTTATTTCAAATTATATAGTTTTAAAGTTATTTAAGATAATAGACAAAAATTAACCACCCCCTGCCTTATCTTAAGAAACTAATTATCCTAAAAATTTTAAGAAATATATAAGTAATAGCTAGATATATAGATTACAGCATTACATATAGATTACCTATAGATTACAGGAAAACCTATAAGTAGTCTATGGTTTTAAAATAACACAATCAATATTTCAATCATTTTTTTATATTTTTATGTCCAGTTTAAATTCTGCATGGAACTTCCTTCGCGCCGGGGAAGGGCGAAGGGGTATGCCGTACTCCTACCGGCTAAAACCAATGGAGCGGTCATCTTCGGCACCGAAGGGGGGCTCCAGGTCCTCACACTAGAGCCGCCCATTGGGGCCACGCCTTTAGGCACATCTCGGAGAGGATGACTGTAAAGCGGTCACCCCCTCTAGCGGAGGGAAGGCGACTGTAAAAAGGTCACCCCCTCAGGTCTCTCAAGGGGATTATAAAAGATTCCCCCGAGGCCCCACTATGCGCTGTGCTGCGCACACAGCGGTACATGACCACATGCACACCGCTGTCTTCCCGGGGGTCGCTCGGTATGAGCACGCAGATTTCCCAATAAGCGCTAAGGCAAACGCAGCGTAGATCGATCGATCTACGCGAAACACATTTGTTCGGACCGTGCGACTCTGTATAAAATAATGCCTGCCTATAAACAAATGCGACTGTCAAAAAGTCGCCACCCCAGGCACTTCTCGGGGAGGATTGTAAAGGATCCCCCCAAGCCTCGCTTTGCGCTGTGCTGCGCACACGGCGGCACGTGACCACGTGCGCGCCACCGTCTTCCCGGGGGTCGCTCGGTGTGAGCACGCAGACTCCCCAATCTGCGCAGCGATGGTACCTACCTAGCCGGCCTCTTGCGATAACAGATCTACCAGCGGCAGGTAATATAAGCATTAGGCCCATTTGATGGCAGCAGTATGAGCGCTTACAACACCAGAGGTAAATATCGAGTGACATCTGACTTCCGAAACTTAATTATATCAGCCACAAGACGTTCGTTCACCGCTGAACTAAGGCCTGCAATAGCCCGCGTCCGACGACTCCCGGCTCCCTTCAGCGGGTCATCTGTCCATCTCGTGGTCGCCGTCCCCCCCTGCCTCTTATCTCGAGAACTTTGTTTGTTGAATTGTGTGTGGAATTGGTGTTTGTAAACGCACCCACGACACAGGAGAAATATTAGTGCGGGGCAAGGTTATTTTAAAGAAAAAAAGAAACCTTTCTGCCCCAACAGCCATCAGTTCTACAAGCTATGTGTGTGCCCATTGCAGACCATTACCACCAGACGAAAGACAGGAAGACCTCGACACTATGTTGTAAAAATGTCGTCAAACCCCCCCCCCCCCCCCCGTGTGTGGTTAGGGTTGTTTTGTACATTTATTTTATAACCGATCTTGTTAAGTAAAAATGATATTTTCAGCATACTGGTGGCGGGAATTGCTGTCCTGACCCTTCCCAGTCTAACATCTTGGTGGGCACTGGCGATCGCTTCAGGTATGTACATACATGTGGTGAGATGGAAACGCTCATGTATAGTCTACGATCCCACGTCCCAAGCTTTTGGCTGCCTTGGGGATTAACGCGTAAGGAAATGATTCCATACGAGTATTAGGTGACAGGCAGGTCCAGGGGGAGGGTGGGAGCATCCTTAGTCGGTCCAACGCTATCTCATTGGTATCTCGCCAATAAGCACATCTTAGTGGGGATGACTGTGTAACACCTCTCCTCTGCAAGGGGGGTGACTGTAAAGAGGCAGCATCTTGGGAGATTGTAACAGATCCCGCCAAAAGTACTGTAGCACCTATGGCCACTGCGAGGGATCGACGCTGCTCTTTTGTTATACCGAATACACGCAAAGGATTAGTATTATTATGTCTCGCTATCGGAACCACCGTGCGTAAAAAATACATAGATATTCACATGATGAAGTTAGCTCAATCTTTGGGCCACAGTTTTATTGTTTTCAGTAATTATTTTCTAAAATACCGTATTCACTGATACAATTCTGTTACAATTTTATAATAATACCGTACCATCTGGGTGAGATAAATATCGATATTGTCTAACATCGATAATTTTCTTTCCATAATAATCGTATGTCGATAGTAATTGGTGCCGGCTCAGAATACCACCACCCCATCTCCTCCCGTGGGTGTCGTAAAAGTCGACTAAGGCATTAACCGGAGGATGGGCAGCATCGTCCTTCGAGTACATTAACAACTCAACTGCGATCGGCAACCCGTCTGTCAAGCGTGGCGATTATGGAAAAACCCCCCAAAGAGCCCACAGCCCTTTGACGACACGGTTGGTGCATGGGTTGATACAGTTGACTGCTGCGCTCTGGGTTGCGGGTTCGATTCCCGCACGGAACAAATATTTGTATGATCTGCAGGTAGTTGTTCCGGGTCTGGGTGTATTGTGTGTGAAATGTATGTTTGTAAACGCACCCACGACACAGGAGAAATCCTAGTGTGGGGCAGAGGTTAAAAAAAAAAGAAATAGACCACCACACCTATATCAGTTAAGCTGTGGTGATCTTTGGGGGAGGCCTGTGTCCAGCAGTGGACTTCATTCGGCCGAAATGATGATGGTAATTGCTTATCGATGTTTCTTTGATATCGGGCATCTCTCACGCAAAGCTAACGCTATTACTCTCAGCGTTGCCAGAAGGGTACTAATAGTACGAATCGTGTACTATTTCAGTCAGATGTGTACTTGCGTACTCTGGGCCTTGCTTGTGTACTCAGAGTTTTTTTTAAGATTTCACTTTCTCGTCGCGGTTTTCTCGGATTTCTGAAAATCACTTTTCTGATGACCTGTACCTGTACCTAAGTAGTCTATGTTATGTACCTTCTATACTATATTAGGTAGATAAATACTTTTGTGTACCCTGCTATAGTCTTGTGTACTATTTCAGAGACTTGTGCGTACCATAGACATAGTACCATCCGGCGAGGCTGAGTCTCTTTCTCTACATAGACCACAGTTTTTTTTTTTTGTGTGGCTTCTCGCGTACATTTCAGAGAAATGTGGTTGCTTAGCCGGTCATTTTCTGGCGAAGCCAAAAGAGGCCTCCAGACAGGCTTAAATTTAATATTAAAAACTAAGCAACTTTCGCTAAGGGCGCCCCCTGCGGGACACGGACCTCGGCTTAGGGCGTTGCTGGGGATATCAAGCTATTGTTTTGGGGACAGCTGGATCGGTATTATTTAAATTGTATTATGGGACATTTAAAGCTACAGGCTCGGCACGGGCCGACGCGAGCAAGAAACGGGAGGGAAGACCCCAGAGTACTTTAACAACTGCTTATATCATTCCAGGTGCTTATGGGTTATGTCTTGGCTGCTGGTTTCTTCTGGTTCCTGTGCTCCTTGCTGATGCCTTCGGAACAGCTCGCATCGCTTCGTCTTATGGTCTTGTCAGAATGTTCCAGAGTCTTGCAGCTGTATCGGTACCACCAACCGCTGGTAAATGTTATTTATCTTATATCTCAAAGAAAGAAAGAAAACGAGAGAAATCAAATTATTTTTATAACAACACACACATCTAGAAGTACCCATATATATAGGGTCTTATTTTAATAATCCACGATATTTTGCATGGTGCCTCAGTAAATGCTTAAGATGATGTACCGAACACAAAAAAAAACTCATGGTAAAAATCCACTTCTTTCTTTTGTGTGATGTCGCTACCGTGCGCCGTCTGTTTTGTTTAACGTTACAGACTATCTAAATCAGTCAACCAGCCCTGTCCGCCATTGTCTTACTAGATGCATGTGAATATTATCACAACTAAGAGAACTAGGAAGTAATGAAATAAATGATTTAATAAAATATTTTTTTAAACAGCAGATTTACAACTTTTTTTTATACCTACATTATCTTCATCGTTCACTATAGCGCCATGCAAAATATCGTGGACTATTAAATTAAGACCTTGTATATATATATATGCCATATTCTTTTTGTATATAGTTACTTACGATGCGTTTCTTTATAACCCAAAGGTTGCCTGGTAGAGAATTCTTTATGGCAATAAGTCCGCTATTGTGCATTTTATAAATAGAAATAAAAATTCGCGTGTGAGTTTACACGCGGTAGAAGTGAACCTTTGTATTTTGGTTAATTTGTAAGAGAATTAGATGGGGGGTGGTAAACAGATATAGACGAGACGACGAATAGAGAGAGGGCGTTTGATCGATAATAGAGAATAGGGAAACTATATAGAAACGTGTTTTATCTCATTCTCACAGCCTAAACCCTATAAATACATTTATAGTTGTCTCTTTCGTTACACATTTTCGTTTTATAAAATCCAGTTGACACCGTCCCAAAATAAGTTTCTCTCTCTCTCTCTCACTGTGTTTACCACCTCCATAGTGTATTCATCTCATTCTCTTACAAATTAACCAAAATACAAAGTTTCACTACCACCACGTGTGAACTCACACACGATATTTTTTTTTATTTGATACCCAACGTTATGTGACGTTTGTATCAAGATCATCGAGCCAAGGGGTTTTTCTCGCGTTAATCTCAATGGCTTCTCTTACCAGTCTGGGTATATAGTGGCGTTGCAATAGCGCCGAAATATCGGGAACTCAAAAGGATTAAAAAACATGGTAAATATCCCGTTTTCAGTTCTAATAATAATGATGTACAAAGGCGAGCTTTATACTCAATGTTGAGTTTTCTTCCAGCAAACCTTTGAATGATAAAAAAGATAGAAACAAAAAAGGACAGTATTAAGTGTACAATCAGGAAAAAAAACAACACTTAAGAATAATGATAAAATACCCAACTATACAACATGGACATAATATATACTTAAATAAACACATAACTATATAAATAAATATATGCCATACATACATACTTATTAGTTATGCTGAGAGGAAATGCTTTTTGAGTCCTTTCTTAAAAAAAATTTTATTCTGTGTAAAATAAATTTGTTATTATTTTCAGGTCTCCTCCGCGACGTAACAGGCGGTTACTCGTGGTGTTTCTATGGCATGGGATCCTGTATGGTTTTAGGATCGATCCCGGTTCTAGCGTTCCATTTGAGCACAAAAAATGAAGATTCTGACTCTTCGGTAGATTGAAGAGTTTTATTAAACCATGTCTAGTTTATTTATGCGACAATTTTAAGCGAAATTTCGCTTTTTGTTTGAGGTTCTAAAATGTTTGGGGTCATTAGAACTGTTTGGGAAGTTTCTAGGGTTTGATAAGGGTTTGTTTGTTCTTTGGGGTAATTTGGCTTATGACGTGATTTTGTGGGGTGTTAAGCTACGTATCTATGTCGGTAATTTTTGGGGATCTACATGGTAATTGTTAAATATAAATCGATATGTATGTATTTTCACATCCAAAAACTGGCATAGTAGGCACTTATGTTGAAAAATGTAAATGAAAGGTAATATCAAAATGTTATTTGGCGTGAGAATGTTAGCGTAACCCATATTTTTTATTTGTAGCAATAGTTTCTAAACTTGGGCATTTTTTGATCATAGCTAATTTCTAAAATGTATTACTAGTTCTTACATGTTACGTAAATATAATTTAATTCCTAAAAATACAACATTTGTCCATTACTTTTTAGTCTCTCAGTATTATTAATATTTAATCAATTTTCAACCACTATTGTTGTCATGATCTCTAGTAAAAAATGCTTATCTAGCACATACTGGTCGATATTGACACATAGTTAAACATACAAATAGAAAGTTACAACCAAATTTATAAATGTTTTGTAAGCAAAACACACGTTAATGTGTGGACAACATGGGCACTTGTCTTCTAGAAATTTTATATACGATGTGTATTTAACATAATCACTTATCGTGTGTCAATCGTCGTGAGTAGATTTATAGTTATGTTGTTAAACCAGATATTTTATTATTCATTAAAAATATTTGTGTAGTAGGCAATATATACTTGCATCAAAAGTCTACCATTTGTAGTAGCCGATCAGATCTTATATACTTATAACAGCTTTTTTGGATAGTTTCGGTGTCAAAAATAACTACTCGGTGTAAAATACAAGGGAAGGTAGTTCTTGAGATAAGATCCTTGTTCAAGGGTCGCGTAAAATGCGTAGTTTCTATATTGGGTGGGAAACATACTTAGTAACTAGATATATTTATAACACATTATTAAACTATAACAAAATAATCCATTGCCTTTGTTGAAATAATATTTTTAGTAATAAAAACAATACGAATGTAGAATAATGACTGCTTTTAATTTGATTTATTTGATTAATAATTTAGATTTTATATTTAAGTAGTCATTATTTTATTTTCTAATTCTGTATAAATGACTCCCTATGTCCAAACACGACTATATAATAAATGGAATAAAAAATGGCAGCCATAAGTGAAAGTCGATGCGTCGAGCTGCCATTTATAATTTCAAAAAAGCAAATCGCAAAGCAAATGAACTAAGAACGAAGCTGCCTTTTACTGGCCAGTATGTTCAGATTCAAATGAAAGAGTTTAATCAGTTTTCTATGTCTGCTTCTATTACCAGGACTCGTCTTCCTGTGGTTTGCGTTTTTTTAAATATCTGCCATAATAGTGCTACCATTTTCATTTATATCTGTCCTCTGAGCGTTGTATATAAAATCGTTTGTCTCTTTAAGTGCAAAGAAAATCGACGGAATTGTACGACGAATGCTTGAATAATGGATTTTGGCTAACATATGATTGGATATAGAAAAGGTTACCGCTGTTTATGTATGTTTAGAAAAATAAGGGTATATTTTTATACAGTAGGTCAGCGATATCCTTGGTTGAGATTGCTATTTAAAAAAATAAAGCCTACAACTATTGTCATACATGGTAATTCACCAAGAGCAGTGTCGTCTGTCAGGTTATTATAGAGCAGCATAGCCATTTTAGCTATATATTCGTACATAATTTCCTTCTCAAGTATCTCCAGTTACTTGCAGAAATACTAAATTAAACGTTACCTGCGCTGGAATTGAACATGATTTATTGGATTCCAAGCTAAACTTGATCCTGCATATTGAAGTATATATCTGTGTAAAAAGCCAGGATACGAATGGCTTGCTGTAAATGAATATAACAAAACGACTGTGATTATGAAAAAAAAAACGGTGTGTATATTGAGATGAAAATTAGTCACTAAGTGACGAAAATGGAGATTGTGTATAAAAGGGATGATTGAAATACTTATTTATTTGAATTGGACTGTGAGATATAACGCAATTATTTTTGATTTTGTAATATAATTACAAAAAGTAAATTAAATAAGTTACTAATAAATGTTTGTTATTTTATAGCAAATTAATTTGTATTTAGGTAGATATTAGTGGAAGATTGGTTTTGAGTTCATTTATGGATTTAAGTGATAAGTTTGTTTCATTAAAGCAGTAATTAAAACAGAATATATTGATTTAATGCTAACCAGCATACATTTGCTACTTATTACGTAATATTGTATGGATAACTAAATATTTAATTTAGTTATTCATGCCATATGTAAATACTAAATAAGTACAACTAATATCTTAGGTTTTCGCGATTAATACACATAACACACTAACACGTTGCAGGGTTCGTGGTCGCAGGATCATCATCATCCTGCGACCACGAACCCTGCAAAGTGTTCGAAACGTCAGGAAAAACAATAATCAATAATGTACGCGATTTAACCCGTTCAAAAGTGTTTTTATTATAAAGTACAATTAATATAAACAAAAATCAAAACAATCAAAAATTCTGCATTTTCTTTTTGAAATAATACAACAATTTCACTATGTAAGATTGTTTCCTAATTCATCGTTATTTAGGCTCAGTTATAATATCTACATTTTGAAATGTAGAAAAATTTAGTAATTTGGAATGAACGAATGTAATAGGTATAAACTATACTAGCTGAATCTGTTCTGGCTTATCCACATGGCATTATCCACTGTAGGAGCATCTACATACATTGATTGATTGATTTCACCAACAACGAATAAGATTTGTGTATGAATGAAGCTATAATCGTAAAAGTGTGACATAGGCAAACAGAGTTGCACAAAATTGTAAAAATAAACCGTACATAGATGCGAGGTCACCATATATATATATTTTTAATTAATTGATAAGGAATTCTTAATATGCTTGCATTTTTAAGACATAATAATCTTACAAGCAGGCGATAACATAGCCGGGAATGTAAACCTTCAACCATTGACTTATGGTGAACTCACCTACTATGAACAGATTTGGCTGAGCTAAAGCGGCTATGAATTTCTCCAGTAGAGGAGTAAATGTAAATTCCGCATATAATATATTACCATAAATATATCTGCACTTGTAAACAGAATCCTTTAATTTTTTGGCATTTCTTCTTGGCCGTCAGTAGCAAAAGCCGGTTTTATATAAAAAACTGACAAATGATATATTTCTTGCAACATTCTTGCTAAATAAAGATCATTTATTAATGTAATGGTTTTAAACTTGCATTAGATTATACACAACATGTATTATACATAACTCTTGCCTTACTACGGCCATTAAAATTTAAAATTTGCAATTGAAATATCGTAAATAATTAATGGTTACCGAAGGTATAAAATAATGCTATATATATTTTGGCATTGTTTATACCTTCCATATTAGTTTCACATGTAGCTAGATGTCAAAACAATTATTTGAGTTCCCAAATAGTTAAAACATAATACAATTTAAATTATAGTAGTAATTACCAGCTCCATTTAAAAAGTCCTGATTGAGGTGCCTGTAAAATAACTAGTTTTATTTCTTGCATACCTAGATGAAATGTGTCAAAGCGCTTCTAAAATGTCCTGCAAATGTATCGTAATTGTTCAATATTTCTAACATATATTCAGAAATCATAAAGTGAAATTTAACTTATTTCAGCTTGTCTTTTCTGTGTGTAAAAGGGTAAGGGGTCAACAAAACATTTTTGTTCTTATGACCCCCACATTAATAAGATGTTTATGCAACAGGTTTGTATTCATGTAATGTCCCTGGATATTGAAAACAATGCTTTAGGATGATTTGCAGTTTTATTATTGAATGAAAACAGTTAACTGTTTAACGAAATGTTTTTCAAGGCTTTTGTATGCTTACTATTTCATTTTAATACATTTTTATGTGTTCATGATTTGGTATAAGGGGGTTAGCGGGAACGCCTTCGTAAGTTAATATTAAATATTAACTTCGTAAGTTATTATTTTAGAATTAACATCTAAAAGAAATGCAGACCGAGTATGCAGTCAGTATTACGTTATCTACTTATATTTGATATAAAAAAACCTCTGAATGTATGTTCGAAATATTATTAGACAGAAATCCGTAGATGTAATGTGGTATACAATAATATCATCATTCTAGCGTTAAGGAGTACCGACAGTCGTGTTCTGTTTCCTATTTATAACGATGCGTGTTGACTTTTAATAAGTTTTACTGAGCGATAGAAATAAATAGTAGTACTGCTTGATCGTACTAAGACAGTTGACATTAATCAATTTCATGTACAAGGTTAGTTGGAAATAGGGTAGTGAACTGAAAGGATATTACAGTACTCTAGATCAAGAATAATATTTGTGATAGATTTTTTTAGGTATATATATATATACAGCTCAGCTATATATAACCCAGGAAAAGCTGTTCACAGATGACATGAATTTTACGCTGTGGCATTATACCAGCTATGTCTAAATAAACAGCCATAATTAAGTGGCAGGCTTCGCCAAGGGGGCAACTAGTACTTTTAAACCATTAAAAAAAAAGAATTAATTATGAACATTAAAACGAAATCTTTTTGTAATGTCAACATTGCTGTCAAATAGTAGTCAGTGATATCAGCATTTGTACAGCTTAGCCCCCTTTCGAATATAACATGTACTGTTTACTTTCATAAATATTTTTACGTTACTAAGACCTGGCAGAAATAAGTAACATTTAGGTTTCATTTTTGCAGCATATGTTATCAATTTGTGCGAAAAAGAGAAGATAAAAAATGTTTTTAATACCTATAAATACCCATTTCCAAGTTTAAAATATTTTCATAGTAACTAACAATAGGTACTATGTACGTACCTCACTACAATTTCATTCATATGAAATTTTCGCTTGCAGTTTTGTTTTATTATCGCCATCTATTATCGAGTCCCAGTAGACTTTGTTTGTATACAGGCTAACAGATGACATAAAGTCCACACGCATCAAGTAAGATCAATATACATATGAGTTTTTGATCTATTTAAATAAAAATAAATAAATGTAATCTAATCTAATTGATGTGTTCAATCACTTACAAGTAATGCACCTCATGTATAAATGAACAGAGAAGTGAAAAAAATCTGGCCCCAGCACATACGGCGAATGATTTAACCCATGAATGTCCAACGAAGGTATTTTTTTATTTTTTATTAACGGGCCTCTAACTCAGCAGCAACTTCATAATAATCAGTCATTAACAGATAATTAAAGGTTGTATTATTAGTAGCACAAATTAACCGGTAAAGCAAAATTTGTTTGCGCCAACATTACACCTTACAGAAAATTATTCTTTAATACAAAACATTAAATAGACTTTTGATGATCAAAGGCTAGCAGCGGTTGTTTATACAAGAAATGTGAATAGCCCGCATTATTTTGGTAGAACAGTGGTTACATAGAATAATTTCGTCAAGAGTATTTATGAACGTTAACAACTATGTACCTATCTGCTTTTATAGTAGAGGTTTCGCTATCATCATTTCGGCCGAATGAAGTCCACTGCTGGACACAGGCCTCCCCCAAAGATCACCACAACAACCGATATGGGTGTGTTGTGTGCTCATTGGGGGGTTTTGCCATAATCGCCACGCTTGGCAGACGGGTTGGCGATCGCAGTTGATTTGTTAATGTAATCGAAGGAAGCTGCTGCCCATCCTCCGGCTAATCCCATAGTCGACTTTTACGACACCCACGGGAGGAAATGGGGTGGTGGTATTCTGAACCGGCACCACACGGCTTTCGCTATATAGTTGGCAAAAATAACTTAATCTTGTCGATACGGGAAATTTCACAACTGTCTTTATAAGTATGAGGTGAAGGGTAAACTTATATTGATGTTGACGTTGAACAATAACTATTTTTATTATAATTTGAATAAACGATATTTCTATTCTATTCCTATTCATACAGGATGTATGTTGTAACATACCGAAAACTTTGGCAAGAGGGCTACACTTAGGCCTACAATAAAATAGGAAAGCCATTTATCTAGGAAATAATAGGTTACAGTTTTTGCCAAAACACCACCACCCATTGAGATTCACAACGCCGAAATGGCCACCTTGTGAACCTCAATTGGCTCCTTAGTGTAGGGGAAAAAGAAAAGAAGGTTTTACTTAACATGCGGTGCAGCCTTCAGACTACTTTAATAGAATAACAAATATAATGCTTAGGTAAAGGGAGGGTTGCTTATCAGTTTTGTTTCACTATAGCTTAGTGCGTTTAAGTAAATCAGTTTCTCTTACACATTACAAGGATTTGTTAAGAAATGTAAAAGAAATAGGAGTGTTGTTTGGCTTTTTTACTTCTCTGCTCACTCTCCAAGAAATAGATTGTAAATGGTTTACAAGGAGAATTGATTGGTGTAGGAGTGATTGTGTATTGATTAGTATCCCGTGAATAAATCAATATTTCTTTTTTATACAAGTAGGCAAAGCTTAAATACATAAGAAATAATGGAATTTCAGGAACGGTATTCTGGAATGTCATTTCCAGATCTTTGCCATAATATGTACATATAAGCTAATATCTAACTATAAAGGCTTCGCTCTACATAGCTCAAAGACCCTGCCGTCACGCTAAAGGCTTCGCCCATACTTTACACATACATCAGATACGCCATCACTGTTGTCGCCTCAGCACTGACCCATGAATTAAGTAGCCTTTATAGTTTGTTCTTCAGGAAATTCGAAGACGTCCTACATCTTCTGGCTTGGACGTTTCACATCTAACGGCAGATATATCTTGACCTTAACCTCTTACGGCTGAAATTAATAATCAGTCTTATCCGAAATCTTTGGATTTGGGACTGAGGATTTGTATGTTTTTGTGTTAAATTATTAATAAAGGTCGTTAGCCGAAAGATGTGTGGTCTCTTTTAGAACTTAGCTTTCAGATAGCGTTATCTCACTTGTAATCCCGATTGCTGTTAGATGTCATAGATACATAACCAATTTGCGTAATTTAATTGAATTGTATAATGGCAAATTAGGATTTAAAGACAGCGTGTGATAAGTTCTGTTGGTTCTAACGGTAGAGAGTAGTATACCTAATAATGCGCGTATATATGTTTAAAATGAGTTAAAATGTATACCTGTAAGGAACGAACTTTCCAATAGTGATACATTTAATACTAAATAAATAAAAGCGTTCGATTTAATCACGGGGTATAAATCATCATAAATTTCATATCGTGTATATTAATGCTTCAGTAAAAACTGCTTAAATAAATTACCTAATACTGTAAACCGGTTAAAACTTTGTGGCTATGGTAGCAATTCTTAAATATAAATAAATAAATAAAAAAGCCTTATTTTCTTCACCAACCGGATGTCATAATTTTACAATCGTGTATTACTGGTAAATCATTATTAATCCTAGCACACTACTGCCATATTCACTTAGCGGCGTTTCATGGAACCAACATAACGACCGCAGTGTTTAGTTTTAAGATAGATCACTTTGAAAAACATGTCCAAAAATTGCTTGTAATTCGCGTTTAAAAGATAACAAAATTGTCTTTATCAATATAAATGGATTAACACTTTTAAGAGAAGCTTCTTCTGGCGCGGCGGGGAAAAAATACGTTACGCATATATTATTATGCATGACCTATGCTATGTATGTGTGTATATGTGTTTAGTATTACACATGTAGTAGTAGTACGCATGCGTAAATCATAAGGAAATCTCTCACTGTATAATATAATAATGTGTAGATATATATATTTACCTTATAATTGTAAAAATATTGTGTGCTTCTTTGCAATACTTTAATAATTTATAATATAATGCGTCATAAAATATTTTTGCAGTGAAATTTTGTTCCGGTGCGATGCGAGCAAAATTTCAAGGTCAATTTGAGAGCAAAGTTTTATGTATAACATTATGTAAGCACATGCGCGGGTTTAACTTATATATTTGAAGCTTTTGTGTGAAGTGTGTTTATTTATTTTATAATTTATGTACACACAGAGTGAATTGGTTAGGTTACAATATGTAATAATTTATAGTAAAATTTATTAATTCAAAGACGGCAATAAAACACGTGGGGATTTTTTGTTATGATATATTAACCTGTTAAAAACAAACAGTAGTAATGGCGTTTAATAGTTTGTAATCAATGATACTAATTCCGGATATCTTTGTTTTCGCCCCTTTGTAAAAGTACTTGCGTCACTACCACAATCATTTCAAACAATAGTTTTGATTACAACGTTTTATATCTCAACGATAATAAAATTGAGGCCTTGAGGGCCAGAATAAGAGAGTTTTCAATATTGAATTTATATCGTGAATAGTGAAAGTAATAAAACCACAATAGCCTAAAAGTGATTCTATCGTACGGACAATCCAATATTAGAGCTTTTTGCCTTTATTTATTAAAGTCACAGATCATTCAGAATCCCATTTTTCTTGTTACTTGAAAGTATTTTAGGTAGTTAGGCCAGCCAGGCTCTCATGATCTTAATTTTTCGTTGAAGTTAACGTTATTTTAAAAACAAAATTTCGTTTGTGTTTGTAGACACTTATTCATACATGCATCCATTTTTTATGCATGTAATGGTTAATATTTCCGCGAATTGTGTCAACCTTTTTGGACTTTTTTATTTAATCGGAGCCAGTGAATGATCGAGGAATGGTCACTCTTTATAGTCATCGATATAAAGACTGGATTAAGCCATCATCATGTGCTCATTGTATCACATGTAGACGAAGAATGACAAAGACAGAGCATAAATGCGATTATGCACTGTCTGTTTATTAAATTGTGATTGGCGCCATGATCGGTGCTTGCAAGCCAAAGTGTTGCCAGCCACACGATAGAAAAAGAACAATATTGGCCGCAAAGTAGCTTTTCCTTTTCTATTAGGTGGCACATGTTTCGATCCACTATGCTCAGTCCAGTTATTTACGTCGATGATTTGTAGTTTAATTGTAACCTTCTGTTTTCATATTGATAATCTTGGACTCTGGTACTTTAGACCGAAGTATCTACTAGACAGTAGTCATTTTACCACAGACATATACTGTTCAATCTTTTCTTTACACAGGAAATCACTTTTGGATAACTGTTTTGGAATATTTCAGTTATCGAGAAACCAATGCTGAATTTTTATTACTATATAAATATTTTACTATCTCGTACTAAATATTTGTACCTTATACTGACATCAGTTAACATAATATTAAGGCCCTGTGTTATGCTTTGGATATGTTTTTGAAAGTGATTACTAAAATTATCATTCGAATGGTAAAAATGAAATAAACTGATAGTAAATAAGTGTAATTTGTGTTTTATTTACCTACGCATAATTATTAATCATATTTATACCGCAAGGTTAGGTTAAATATTGTCTTTGAACAATTTACGCATTTACATTATAACTATAAATAAAATCTAGTTTGAAGCCACTTAGTCTATTTTTCGTTATCCGCAACAAATGCATTCCGCCAGAGTGGCGGCATCCGCCAGTCGTAAAAATCGTTGCCACCTACCAGGCTAGCTACTTTAACTCATTCAGGGATCAACCGGCGCGTGGCACGGCGACCGAGGCTCTCGAAAATAAAAGAAAGCTAAGTATCCTCTCGATGCTAGATTCAAATGTTTAGACCAAGTTACAGATATCAATATTCAATCTCTTTGGGAGGGGAGATTTATAGGCAGTCAGCTTCGAATGAGCTCTCGAAAAACATTGAGGTTAGTAAAGAGCTAGCCACTCTGCGCGTCGCACACTTTAATTTATGATCAATAATATGCAATAAATTGTTCTAATCAAAATATAAGAAATATACAGGATCCTAAAAATGGGGGAGTTTAGGAAAGATTCTCAGTATAATAATAGTGGTGAAGTATATACCAGGAAAGTTCAATGTTGATTACCTGGCAATCAAAGTGACAGTCTTGACGATTACATAGTTCCTCCGAGAAGAAATGTACTAAATATTGACAGTGACAATAGTGAAGATGATGAAGTAGCACATTTACAAGAAATAAAGGAGTGGTAATAGTGATGGATGTTTTTACTACATCACTTCTCATAGACTGCTCATAGCTGTATGGGGAACATGGTGGTCACAACGCGGGGTCACAGATATGGTGGAACATCGTGTGGTGTTCCTCCATAGAAGAGAGGATCCTCCTACCAGGCGGGGGTGTGCCTGGTGGGCAGAAGCTCAACGACTGGAGTTGGGTATCTGTATATATGCAGCGATGTGCGAATTCTTTACATGCGCAATTCAGGATTCTTTGACGTTATCGGAGATTGGCAGTTATAGTTCAGGTAGGTGTTGCTGTAAGTTGTTGTTATATGATGTGATGTAGTACTTAACCGGAGTATCTTTGAAAAGCCTCCAGCCGAGCGATAAACTTAAAAACTTAGTGACAACGCTAAGAGAGGGCTAGTGGGACTCAGACCTCAACTTATGGCGTTGTTGGAGGAGTGACAAGCTAGGGATTTGAATTAGAAATGATTATTTATCAGCATATTCTATGCTACTGGCTTGGCATAGGCTGGATCGAGCAAGGGTTGGGGCGGAGTCCATCAGTTGACGGTGGGCGTATACAGCTGTACCTACTGTCAACACTTCACTTGCGCGATTTTAGTTTCTTGACGTTATCGGAGAGTTGTAATTTAGACTCGGTAGAAGTCGCTTAAGTTATTTTAGTTACACGGTGGCCACGTATGAATATTAGCTTATTGTTATCCTCTATAGGGAACGAAATAGTGAACATTCTAACACCTTTTTAAAAGATTTAGCTGTTTTAGGTGATTTAGGTGCTCGTCTCCATTTCCGAGATATTTCAATTGACTCTGCCATCTGCCATCCCGCGTGGCAACAGCGCCTGTCTTTTAGACATGTTAACGGATGATAGCAAGATTATTTCGTCTTTTTCCTTTTAGACATAATGTAAACAACACTTCAGAAAACTAAATGGGCGAAAAAGTTTTCAATTAGTGCTATTCTAGTGGTATGAAATAAAAGATATTTTGTTTACTTCGCTATATTATATTAAAACTGCATAATTTTATCACAATCACAATTTTTCTCTGCGGCAACATTAGTCAGTGTAATATTTCCCATTGATGGGAATTTCGATAAATATATTTTGTCAGGGCTGGTGACAAATATTTGGTAATGTGATTGAAGAGTTTTGTGTTCGAGTCCTACTGCTGGATATTGTTTTTCCGATCTCCAGCTTCCATCATTTGTGGCATGTGGGCGGCGGACTTGGACTTGTCCATCGCTCAACCAGAGAACAGAACCAAAATGGCATCACGCTGAGTACCGCGCGCTCCTCTGCATAGGGAGACGGAATTCGCAAGACCAAACGTCAGACCTGACGTGGATACGGTGAATACACGAATGAGTCCCATGGCCCCAGCGCAAAGTAAGTTGAACCCGTCTTCCTCAGGGCGGAGAATGTTCACAAGGATTTCCCTCCCGTAAAAAAGGGCTGGTGATAAATGTTACCTAGTTTTTTGTTTCCTTTGAATGATAATTTTGGTACTACAATTATCATTATCGACTCTAGTCCATTTAATAGAGGCACATATGATTTATAAACAAAAATTGCGACACTGACCTTTTTGTATAGACTAATAGCCTAAATACGCAGCGACTTCGTCGTGAAATCCAGCCGCGCCTGAGTGGCTCATCGGCTTATATTAGCGGTCAAATTGCGGTGCTCTCTTATGTAATTTCGAGAGCGACCTGTCCGCTAAAAATGCTTTAATGGGACTGACGATATTTTGACTTGAGCAGTATCGCGTGGCCGTGCATCTAAACCGAGTGACGGGTACATAATTCATGGGATATCAGTCGGGCCAGTCCGTCGCGCGGATGCATATAATTCCACCTAATAAATTATCCTATAAATAATTGTCAACTTCTAATACATTTAATGGACAGTAACGTCAGTAGGTTATCAAACTACTAGGCTTGCTCTTCGTTTTCCCTTTAGACATATCATGTCACCAGTTCAGCACTAGCTGACATTTGTACAGATTAGTATACACTAAATAAATCATCATTTTTTTGCAATTCCCATCAATGGGAAAATTTTAAAAACAATTCATTTCGCAATAATATGTAACTAAGATTAACGGGCGTCAATATTTTTGTACAATTATCAGCCTCAACGAAATAATCAGAATCAAAACTGTCGTCACCAATGGGAAAATCGAGTATGAATAAGACTAGCTATAAAGTACGTTAAAAAAATTCAATCCACGTCGATGAATAGTGCCGTTTATGTAAATAAATACCTACATCAACAACTAGGTGGGGTAGGCTGGGGTCATTTGAAACTTGGGTCAATTGAAATAAGTTGAACATCTTGCGGTTAGATACAGCGGTGAGGTTCCGAGGAGGGAAGTGACCATCTTACAAGTCGGAACGCGTTGTTCAGAGCACTCCGAAATTTTTAACTGGCTACATCGCTTTTTCAACTCAAAAAGTAAGTTTTTGACAATTATTGTTTCACGCATTACTATAAAACTATTGTTCGTTTTTCAGCGTAGTTTACAATCATTGTTCCTATGAATATCCTAGTCGAGTTAATTGTGTTTTGTACCTAATGTTTAAATTTTTTGCTGTTGGATACAATATTCAAAGCGAGGGTGTGGGAGCAGTTGAAACAGACGATTCAGGGTCGATTGAAACGTCTTTCTATCCACCCAAAAGCGCTTGTTTCATACTTTTTCAAGGAAGTTACTTCCAAATTTTGTTTTATTTTTTTAGATACCAAGAAGTCATTCAAAAAGACAAACCTCCGATGATTTTTTCCCTCGCGTTCGATAGGTATCATGAATATTTCAGAAGAGATGGTGAGTTGGTTCAACAGATTATTTTGGTTAAAATAGATATTATTCACAATAAAACTAGTTTACCACTTCATAAATCATCAGCGGTCCCTGAGGTTAGTTCAAATATGTTTGAATAGACGAAAACATCTGGAAATGTTTAAATTGACCCCAACACAGGGTCATTCGAAACATTTTCCGGAGGTTTTTAAATATCTTTCGCCTAAATAAAGAACTTATATTAATTATATTAAGCAAAATGATTAGTGATATCATATAGCCAGATAGTCTAGCTATAATTTAAACTCACAAACAAACACGGTCAAAATGAAAGTCACACGAATGTTTTTTTTTTAAAACGTTTCAATTGACCCCAGACTACACAAGACTACACGTGCAAATATTTTAGGATACCGATAACTGGATACTGCATATCTAGTTATTATTAATTATTATAAACTCAAATATTTAAAACAAAAACACAGCGTTTGTACTTTTATTTAAAAGTCTGCGTTTGGAAGACACGTTGCGCACAAGTTCCATAGATGTTCTTAACAAGTGGGAAAAATTACAGAGTATAAAAATAATACTTCAAAAATGAGTCAATTTATGCAACACATCTATAATTGTAGCCATTAAATATGTGCAGGCTTATCATTGCTATGACGAATTTTGTCTTGTGTGACATAAATATTTCGACTCCTATTGACAGTGACGTCGAAGCTGATACAGATAAATAATGTTAATCGACAACTAAGTGCGAAAGGGAGAGCAAACATGGCCGAGGTCATTATGCTGCTTTGGCGTGTTAGAGCTTTTCTTATTCATACTCAAAATTAAATTTATTTCGGTGCCAGAAAAGTAGGTGATGCGCTGAACTTTGGTGATAATAGCCTAAAGGAGGGTGATTGACTATAATGGGGTGGTGGCGGAAGACTTTTCTTTGGTTTAATATCCATGTGCGTAACCTTTGTGAGGGTTAACAGTCTTTTGTATTTGTTATCAATGCTCCGAAATATGTAAATTGGGGACACATCGGGCCGTACATCCGCTTGCTGTGCTGGAAAATAATAATAAACGTATGAAAAACTATAACATTATTTTTACCCTATACGAAACCTGAAAACAGTTTGTTCGGAATCAGAAACAGAATCGATTGTAATAGTTTTTAAACCAACGTTTATTTTGTCCGTGTGGTGTCCGGATTAAGAATATAGCACCACTCCATCTCCTCCCATGGATGTCGTAAAAGGCGACTAAGGGAATCTAGACCGGAGGGATGGGCAGCAGCGTCCCTTCTGTGAAACGCTAACCGTACTGCGCTCACCAACTACACAACGACAGCTACGCCACACAGATGACACAGTTGTGAAAATCTATGGAGGAGGCCCTTGTTCAGCAGTGGACGTACAAATGGGCGATATGATATGATTCGAGCGATATGATATGATTCGACGGCACGGTTGGTGCACTGGCTGATGCAGTCGGCTGCTGCGCTCCGGGTCGTGGGTTCGATTCCCGCACGGAACAAATTTTTGTATGATCCTGCAGGCAGTTGTTCCGGGTCTGGGTGTATTGTGTTGAATTCATGTCTGTAAACGCACGACACAGGAGAAATCCGAGTGTGGGGCAACGTTTAAAAAAAAAAGAATATTTTGTCCTAAAAATAAGTTGAATATCATCGGAAGATTAGGTATGTTATGTTACTCCCCCTTCCACTACCCTGTGCTCGCACTGCGCCAATCGTGTCTATCCATTCTCCGTGACGAACTAACGCACTCGACCCGCAAAATATTACGGGATTTTTTAACGACACGGTTGGTACAGTCGACTGCTGCGCACTGGGTCGCGGGTTCGATTCCCGCACGGATCAAAGATTTGTATGATCTGCAGGTAGTTGTTCCGGATCTGGGCGTATTGTGTGTGAAATGTATGTCTGTAAAACGTACCCACGACACGGGAGAAATCCTAGTGTGCGGCAAAGTAAAAAAAAAAGTTGAATAAAAAAAAATGGAGTCCTAGTTTTCTGATCTTCAGTATACCGAAATGGTGCGAACTGTCGCTATCTGTGATGACAATGTGTCCGCGGCGGTAAGACATTATGAGGAGCAAATCGGTATCAGTGAAAAAACATTGCAAGAAGATTGTAAATAGTGGAATTGAAAGTGGAACTTTAGAGTTCATCGATAAGACGGTGTAAATAGGTACCTATATAATTACTGCAGAAGGCCTCTGGTCGCGCTACTACAGATGGCGCGAAAACAGTGATAATAATTATATAGTATTGTCTTAGGTTTTCGCGATTATTACACATTATAATAAAACAATTTTAAACGGATTAAATCGCGTGTATTCTATCTATCTATTCAGGATCCTGCGACCACGAACCCTGCAAAGTGTTCGAAACGTCAGGAAAAACAAAAATCAATAATACACGCGATTTAATCCGTTTAAAATTGTTTTATTATAATAATTATATATATTCCGAATTTGCCTAAGCACCAGCTCAGGCCGCGTAGACATCAGTTACTGGCTGTACCGGAGGCCCGCACAGTTTCCCATGCCAATTCTCCGATCGTCCGTTCGCTTACGATGCTAAATGCTCTCCTAACAGCACCGCGGGCTGATTATCTAAAAACAGCAACAGCAGACGCGATAGCAGCTATCGCGCAGCCAAGGATCCATCAGTGGCAAAGCGGCAAAAAAATTGGTATTACGTAAGGCATCACCCGCCTGTCGCTATTGTAGAAGATGCATAGTTACTAGCGCCGGTATCCACTAGTGGAACTAAAAAGAATGAACGTTTTTAATTCATTGACTGTCCGGCAGAGGCGCGTCAGAGATCTTCGCCTGTTTAGTCGCTATCGGCAAATAGGTAATACCAAATTGACGTTTGACAGCGGCGTTGGAGCAATTTACGCCTGTTGCAAAGCGTCTGCGACTTAGGTAATCAGCCCGGCCGGAGTGTGATTTGTTTGTAGCGAGATGGATAGACGTGTGTCGGGAATGTTTGAGATTTTGTGAGATGATTGATAACAGATAAATTTATTGATTTATTTGCCATATTTTTATATATATTGCTTTACTTAGCCAAAATGTTCATTTTTACTTGTTATGTTCTGTAATAATTATAACTGTACATCAAATTAGTATAATCTGTAATGTTGTGCATGTATATGTGAAATAAATAAATAAATAATTATGTGCAGACCATTGCGTTGAGTCATGGACGGTTTTTGTGCCAATGTAATGTAAACTCCATAAACAATATCTGTAACAATACCTTTCCTAAGAGGTTTCTTCTTATTAAAACTATTCTTGTTATTTATGAGCTCTTGGGGATTCTGTCGCGAATGTAGATTGTATGCGTCAGGGTTGTGGACTGGTTTCAAGGGTAGACTCTTGGTTAGAACTCTGAAAAATTAAGTTTAATATTCACCGGGACTTTTTCTTCATCATGGTGGAAAGGATTTCTGTGGTGGCCTTTACCCGCCCCGGTGAAGGGCGGATAGGTGTGCCGGGCTGTCTGCAGCGCAGAGTGACAAACCGGATCGCACGAGGATACCGAACAGTGTCCTACGAGGTGGCAACTCTCCTGGCGCGTTTTCCGCCTTTCGACATCCTGGCGGAGATGGATGCGTGGGTCGAAGGTCGAAGGCGCGCCTCCAGGGGCGTTTGACAGGCTGAGGCGGCTAGCTCGGCGGCGCGCATTTGGCAAGTGGTGTCACCGCCTGCGAATGCAGTTTGCGGCTAAGCGCGTCTTGGAGGCCGTCCTGCCGCTCTTTGAAGCCTGGCTCAAAAGGAGCGAGCGCGTCACCTACCGCCTGACGCAGGTGCTCACCGGGCACGGCTGTTTCGGTGCGTACCTGCACAGGATAGGACGCGAAGCCACGGCACAGTGCCACCATTGTGATAGCGACCAGGACACCGCACAGCACACGCTCGAGGCGTGCCCTGCGTGGGCTACCGAACGGCGGATCCTGGTCGATCGGATCGGGCAAGATCTCTCTCTGCCAGCAGTAGTGTCGGCTATGTTGGCAGAGCATGAAAACTGGAATGCAGTGGTCTCCTTCTGTGAGAGCGTCATGCTCCAGAAGGAGACCGCAGAGCAGGATCGGCACTCTCCTCGAAGAAGGGGGAGACGGTACCAGGGTAATAACCGCCCTGGCGCCTAATTCTCATACGCCTGAAACCACCGCCGTTACTATAAGGCGGGGGACCTCTGGGTTCGCGGTTGCGTAGATTAGGGAATCTGCGTGCCCACACTGTGCGACTCAAGAGAAGACGGTAGCACGCATGTGGTCACGCGCTGCCGTGGGACGCTTTGGGGATCCTTTATAATGCCCCTGGGGGGTTGACCGTCTTACAGTCACCCTCTCAGAGATGTGCCTATAGGCGTGGCACCAGTGGGCGGCTCTAGTGTGAGTCGCTCGGTATGATTTTGACCCCAGCGGGATTAGGAGATTCACCTCCGAGCGGGATTTGCTCTCTCCCAGTCGCCGCTTGACAGCTCACGCCGTGTATTCCTCGAGCATGTGCTGTACAGTATCCAGGTCGCCTCCACATTGGTGGCACTCAGCCGTAGCCTCACTTCCTATCCTGTGTAGGTAAGCACTGCAACAAGCATGTCCAGTTTAAACCCGCGTTAGCCGGTAAGTGACGAGCTCGCTCCTCTTGGCGGCTTCAACGACGCACTTAGTTGCGAATTGCAAACGCAGCCACTCCCACAAATTCTCGAATACGCGCCGTTAAGCTAGCTACCTCAGCCTATCGTGCCGCGGGGCGCGCACTTTCGCCTCTCTGGCGGATTAAGCGTGTCTGATCAAAATTCGCACATCCATCTGCGCCAGTATATCGAAAGGTGGAAAGCTCGCCAGGAGAGTTCTCGCTTCGTAGATACTTGCTAGTTGCTACTAGGTCTAGGGGGTCGCGGGCGCGCAGATTGGGGAATCTACGTGCTCACACCGAGCGACCCCCGGGAAGACGGTGGCGCGGACGTGGTCACGTGCCGCCGTGTGCGCAGCACAGCGCAAAGCGAGGCTTGGGGGGATCCTTTACAATCCTCCCCGAGAAGTGCCTGGGGGGCGACCTTTTTACAGTCGCCTTCCCTCCGCTAGAGGGGGTGACCGCTTTACAGTCATCCCTTCCGAGATGTGCCTAAAGGCGTGGCACCAATGGGCGGCTCTAGTGTAATCTTACGAGGACCTGGAGCCACCCTTCGGTGCCGAAGATGACCGCTCCAGTGGTTTTAGCCGGTAGGAGTCCGGCATACCCCGTCGCCCTTCCCCGGGGTGAAGGAAGTTCCATGTAGAATTTCCACTGGACAATAATAAAAAAAACGGTCTAAGGTCAACTGCATCCCACAGTTTCGGGTCCTTGGCCATGGCCCCTTGCATTCGCCCTTGACTAGATAAATAATTAAGGTCTTATAAACTGGAAAATAACATTACCTAGACGAAGTAACTCTGTTGTTTGAAAAAACTCCATATTTCAGATGAGGTGCAGTGGGATCTGGACCTCTGACGGTAGCGTAAGACTGGCTCCAGGCACGAGGTGATTCATCATATCCGTGTGAACTTTTGAAGTAACTGAAATTAATTATGTTTCTATATAATAGTTACGTATGGTTCCCTGCAAAGCATAAACCTCTCTCCCTTTCGCTACATGACAAACTGTGAAGAAACGCTGAAAAACTCAGGGCTTAGTCTTTTTTCGGTTATATTTCGCTACTATTTATATTCTTCTACAAAGCTCTTCTTTTGACATGGTGTATGCATTTTTTGTTACGTCATTATTAAACTACATTACCCGCGTCTTCGTCTGCGAAGGATCTTACCAAACCCTTGAGTGAATTTGATAATGCATTTGTCGCCGACGACAAAGTACGCAACCGTAATCGAAATGAGACTTTCTCAAACGTCATTGGATATGGATTCACCAATCAGGAATCCGGTTTTATTTACGCGAAGTGCCGGCTCAGAATACCACCAACCCATCTCCTCTCGTGGGTGTCGTAAAAGTCGACTAAGAGATTAGCCGGAGGGTGGGCAGCAGCGTCCTTCGAGTAAATTAACAACTTAACTGCGATCGCCAACCCGTTTGCCAAGCGTGGCGATTATGGCAAGACCCCCCAATGAGCCCACAACACACCCATATCGGTCGTTGTGGTGATCTTTGGGGGAGGCCTGTGTCCACCAGGTGTGTGGACTTCATTCGGCCGTTAGATTAGACTGCGCTTGGCAGGCGGGTGAGCGCAGAATGGCTACTGTTCAACAGATGGGACGCTGCTGCCCATCCCTCTGGTTTAGAGTTCCGTAGTCACCTTTTACGACATCCATCATCTAAATAACGACATAATTGTTCGAATCTATGGGATGTTGTATGGGAGTCGTTGGATGCGGGCAGCATGTAATTGGTCGTTGTGGAAATTTTAGTAATAACGAGAGGGTAGCGGTAACAAACCAAGTTCTTTAAATATTGGCGGTTTTTTTTATTAGTGTCCAGTGGAAATTCTTCGTGAACTTCCTTCGCGCCGGGGAAGGGCGAAGGGGTATGCCGGACTCCTACCGGCTAAAACCACTGGAGCGGTCATCTTCGGCACCGAAGGGAGGCTCCAGGTCCTCGTATGATCACACTAGAGCCGTCCACTGGTGCCACGCCTATAGGCACATCTCGGAGAGGGTGACTGTAAAGCGGTCACCCCTCCGGGGGGATTGTAAAGGATCCCCCGAAGCGTCACACGGCAGCGCGGGACCACATGCGTGCTACCGTCTTCTCCTGGGTCGCTCGGTATAGGCACGCAGATTCCCCAATCTACGCACCCGCGAACCCAGAGGTCTCCCGCCTTATAGCAACGGCAGGGAGTTCCAGGCGTATGGGAATTAGGCGCCAAGGCGGTTGTTACCCCGGCGCCGTCTCCTCCTTCTTCGAGCGGGATTGGCCCTCTCCCGATCTCACTCTGCGGTCTCCTTCTGGAGCATGACGCACTCACAGAAGGAGATCACTGCATTCCGGTTCTCGTGCTCTGCCAACATAGCCGACACTACTGCTGGCAGAGAGAGATCTTGCCCGATCCGATCGACCAGGATCCGCCGCTCGGCGTCCTCGAGCGTGTGCTGTGCGGTGTCCTGGTCGCTATCACAATGATAAATATTGGCCTGCATGATTCATCCGGTTGAAGCCCGTATATTGCTCGAATGCACTTTTTTTGAGCAACAAATACTCTATTTTGGTCGGTACTATTGCCCCATATTATGAACCCATACCGTACGAGTATTAGTGATTCTATATAAGCATGATAGGTCATGACAGTCTTGATGTTGGTTACATTTTTAACTGTTTTAAGTGCGTATACAAGTTTATTAATTATTCTCTTAGATACATCGTGGCTAGCGCTTTCCAGTTTAAGATCTATTATAACTCCAAGAAATTATATGTGTGTAACTTCATTGTGTTTTGGTAACGCATTTGCAGCAAATCAACAAAATATCAAAATTTGCTGATTGGACCGACTCCTACAAATCGACTATCAGCTGGTGAATATCGATTATCTATAGTGACATATAATTCACTATAGTGATATCGTCTTTATATAAGGTCTTATTTTAATAGTCCACGATATTTTGCATGGCGCCTTAATGAACGCTAAAGATAATGTGGGTATCACTAAAAATATTGTAGTGATATATTTGTTTTTATTTTTGTCACATTTTATTTTATTTTATAAATCAATAATTTCATTACTTACTTATTCCCGTAGTGGTAATAATATCCACATGCATCTAGTAAGAAAATGGCAGACACGGCCGGTTGACCGAATTAGGCAGTCGGCAACGTCAACGAAACAGGCGGCGGCAGAAAGAACCGAATTTATACCATCAGATTAATTTATTTGTGGGAAATACATAATCTTTAGCATTTACTAAGGCAGCATGCAAAATATCGTGGATTATTAAAATAAGACCTTGTATAAAGACCAGTATACAATAATAATCTTACCTAGCAGTCTTCACACTCCTGCCGGTGTGACCTTTCATATAAATTGGCGATGGATTCCAGGATTGGAGGTATTTAGAGGGGTACGCCATCTGTCTGAAATATAAGATCTGGTTTGTAGAGATATGTTTCACGTAGTGGTTCATGATATCCATGAGGATAAACAAATGACCCATAAATTACATTTAGAAAGTAAGTAACCAATAATAATTGATTATTTTCATCATTTTGGCCAAAGTCCATAGTCGCCTTTTACGACACCCACGGGAGGAGCTGGGTTGGTGCTATTCATAACCGGCACACAGTTGTACTATAATTCGGGCATAAACCCTATAATAAACACAGGAATGCATTTTTTCCGCAATATGTTGCAAGAATGACATGTAGTTGCGACCAGCCGCGACACTGGTGGGTGCGCGATTAAGTGAACTCCGGGCCATTACCTTGTTTTCATGTGACCATGCGACCAGCGCGGGCGACGCATCTACACTTATAAAAACATCTTAGTACTAGGGATGCTGTTTTGGTCCAATCCAATCGGAGTACGAGACGCGGTAAACGTGTTGTATGCCTTTAGTTTGGATCAGATGGAGTGATGCTATATTCTTAATCCGGACACCACACGAAATCATGTGAATTAATCAGTTCATACATAGGTTTTTAATATTTCAAATCATTTTTATTATATAAAACAGCATACTTAGAGCATGCAGTGTTTACTTGTAATTAGTTGTGCAGTTAGATTTAAGATATAAAACGAATGTTCCTGTTCTGTGTTATTAATATTGTAACAACTGTTGGTAAACCTATACAATAAAATAAAATAAAAATATACTTATTGAGTTTAGATTTTGAAAACATTCAAATTCAAATTAATTTATTGTAGATCACAGGTTAATAAGATGTCAAAATATACAAACTATGTCCCGCCATTCAGGCATACAATCTTAATTTATTATATAACATAACATATATTTATACATATCAAATTTATTTAATTTAGAGGCAGGTCCAACTTATTTACCGTCAATGAATAGATGTAACCATAATTACAAAAACAAATACAATTCAGTTAGTTACTATTTACGTCTATAATAACAATTTACTAATTAGTTATGAACTTATGACGGCTTATCGCAATATCTCAGAGTATTCAGTGTCTTATCATTTAGAAAATCGGCAATGGAATAGTAGCACTTTTCAACAAGCATCCTGTAAAGTTTCTTTTTGAAACTATAATATACTCTTACAAGGGGTAGATTACAATAAAAAAACGAAGTTTGAAACGAAAAATATAATTGTAAAAGTAAGGACCTGTCTGCTGTCGATTGGCAAAACGCTGCATTGCAATTATTAGGTGTTGCAATCCGACGAATGCTGTATTTGCAAACCATTTAGTATTGTTGCTACCGAGTTTTTCTATCCGACTGCAGCTGTGCCGTAAATACTAACACCCGTCTCCTAATAATTGGACAAGTAGTTCCAGACCAATTTATAACAGATATGTATTGTAAATACTAACTAAACGAGCAAAAGGAAGGGTTTACGAATTTAATCATTCATCATATCATATCAGCCACAGGACGTCCACTGCTGAACAAAGGCCTCCCCCTTAGATTTCCACAACGAGCGGTCACATGCCGCTCTCATCCAACGACTCCCAGCGACCTTCACCAGATCGTCTGTCCACCTCGTTGGAGGTCGTCCCACGCTGCGTTTTCCGGTGCGCGGTCTCCATTCGAGAACCTTTGTGCTCC